>CM066035.1:943236400-944462132 GCA_033557465.1 Ichthyophis bannanicus | reverse complement strand
CCTGTAGATTATGGGAATGTCAAATACTGTTTGTTTAACCCAGCCTCCCAATCCCCAGGAGAGAATGTATCTCCCAGAGGACAGGCCCTCAAACTGAGCCCTGTGTTATCCTGTAGATATGGGAATGTTCAACTACTGTTGTTTAAACCCATCCTCCCAATCCCCAGGAGTACAGAGAAGGCATTCAAACTGGGCCCTGTGTCATCCTGTTAGATATGCGGGAATGTCAAATACTGTTGTTTAACCCATCTCACAATCCCCAGGGGAGTACAGAGAAGGCCTTCCAGAGGGGGGCCCTGTGTCATCCTGTAGATATGGGAATGTCAAATAATGTTGTTTAACCCATCCTCCCAATCCCCAGGAGTACAGAGAGAAAAGCCTTCAAACTGGGCCCTGTGTCATCCTGTAGATATGGGAATGTCAAATACTGTTGTTTAACCCATCCCCCTTATCCCCAGGAGTACAGAGAAGCCCTCAAAGGGGGCCCACTGTCAACCTGTAGATATGGGAATGTGTGCTAATGCTGTTTAACCCATCCTCCCCATCCCCAGGAGTACAGAGAGGCACTAAAACTGAGCCCTGAGTCAACCTGAAGATATGGGATGTCAAATACTGTTGTCTAACCCTTCCCCCTTCTCCGCTGGAGTACAGAGAAGCCCTCAAAGTGGGCCCTCTGTCACCCTGGAGATATGGGAATGTGTTATAATGTTGTTTAACCCATCCTCCCTATCCCCAGGAGTACAGAGAAGCCTTCAAAGGGGGCCCTCACCCACCCTGGTGATATGGTGGAGTGTGCCTATGCTGTTTAATCCATTCTCCCCATCTACAGGAGTCCTGACACCTGTGTATGGTTGTCATTTAAACGACCTACGTAGATGATGCATTTCCCTGCTAAGGTGCTGTAGGACACACAACACCCATGGGGCTGGAAAGCGGACTGTAACGGAGGGTATGTCTGTCACACATATATATCAGCTATGTTGGATAGTCTACACATCTCATACAGTCTATGGGTCTGTGAGCTTCACAACACACAGCAGGGGATAGGCAGCAGACAGATGGTGGTCACAATATTCTATGTCCATGTCGTGCAATCACGTGTTTAGGCCGGAATGTTGTTTCCCCAACCTATGTTTGCATATCCACAGGTGGAGGACCTGAGGAAGAAGGCCCGTGAACTGAGGCTGTACCACCCGGAGTATATTGAGCGTTTCAGCAGGGGGACGGGACAACACCAAGATGGTGAGTTATCCAGGAATAACTTTCATCAACAACTGTCACATTGACCTACCAGCCGGTGTGTTACCTGCATATGTACAGGTGTTATGTGACACACATGGACGGCCTGTAATGTATGTAATCTTTCCCATATATAGACCACAGCAGTGATGGACCCGGAGACTCCCCACCCACCCTCAGACGGCCCACCACACGCCGTGGACGGGAGAGAGAGGTGGCGGAGGTGCAGGAGGAGGAGGAAGAGGTGGAGGCGCAGGTGTCGGATCTGCAGCCAGAGGATGTGGAGGGGTCAGAGGATGCAGATGAGGAGGAGGGGCCCAATGAGGACGATGTGGTGCTGGTGCAGGACTCTGACGTGGAGGGGGAAGATGGGGAGGAGGGGAATGTGGGCCACCATTCACCAGCGGATGGGCATGTTGTGCAAGGTGTGGGGGATGAGGGGGAGGGGGGGTGGGGGGGCCATGGTGGGGATGTCCCTGCGGGGGTGTTAGCATGGGTGGAGGGGGTATTGGGGGGGAGTTTGGGGGGGGGAACAGGCAGGGAGGGGGGTTTGGGGGAACACAGCACAGCACAGGTCTCTGTGGACCCCCGTCAGACACCACAGGAAGGAACATGGGACAGGACATCGTAGTGTCACCGCGCCATCCACTGCCACAAACATATCACATGCACAGGCCAGCACACAGACCACCGAGACTGTTTGTCTGTGTGCTGGCAGGTGTATGCACGATGTGTTGGTGGCAGGGGATGACGTGAGACGCGACATCCGTTTGGTGTTTCATGCACTGCAGTGTCTGACGGGGGCTGTCCAGCAGGTGAACGCTGATGTTGCACAGCTGCAACATCAACGTTCATCTGGTGGAGACCGTCACAGGCCTCATTGATGGCACCTGTGACGGCCACATGTGGCCGGTGCTGTGCTGTGTTACACAAACATACAGGCTGTGGGTGTTTGTTGTATGGCATGTTGCCATTATGTTTTTACGTTACTCCAATTAAAGTTGGACGTTGTTTTCTGGACACAATGGTCATGTGTTCCCTTACACACTCACCATGGATGTAAGCATGGGATATGTATGTGGAACAGGATATGCATTGACAGTTGACATGGATGTCATATGTGGACTTGCTCTAAATGCATTCATGGGGTCCTATCCATGTGTGCGGGTGTGTGACACCTTGGTAGGCGTATGCGTTGTTGCGTCGGAAGGGATTCCCGGGAACATCCAAGTCACATGGGTGGGCGTGACATCCACCGATCTGTCAGTGGTCATATGGCCAAACACATATGCATGCCACCATGTCTGTCAATGCCACATGCATGCCAGGGTGTTGTTTGCGCAGCCAGGTTATCAGTGTTCCAGCCAGGGGCAATGGTCACACATATGCGATCAATGTATGGTGTATAAGGGTATGCAAATACTGATGGGTGTGAGTAGTCATCATGCAAACCCTGAGCAGGTCCCCAGCCACCACATCGGGGGGTGTGTAACGGGGCATGCTACAGCCAAGGGCCAATGAATCCACTCTGTGCAGGTGACACACGACAAGTGGTGCCATCTGTGTAGATGTACCTGCCACTGCAAACAGGACAACAGGAAACTGCTTGGGTGTGGTCAGATGATTCAGCAGCAAAACATGCATGCACCACACTACATAGGGGAGCACAGGGGACAATGATTGTATGCACACGTTGCAGCTATGTATCATATACATTTATTCACACAGATTTACATTTTCCGCCGTGGCCTCCCACGTAGGGCCGTCCCAGTTCCCCCTCCCCTGTTGGGGCACGCCCCTGCTGTGCATGTGGTGGTGGTGGAGGTGGTTCCGAGCGTTGCAGCAAACCAACGATGCTCTCCAGGGCCACAGCAATTCGTTCTGACGGCATGGCTCTCACATCATCACGCAATCCCCTAAGTTCCTGCCGTAACAGGTCCACAGAATTGCAAATAGCTGCAGCTGCCTGACGATTGCCTGTGGGTGGAACAAAGGGTGGCCATGATACACATCCCGAGTAAACAACCATCACATACAAAAATGTTACGTATTTAGCACCACATTCTCCTTGTGATTGGACATTCCATATTGAATACATGGACATATTATCAGAAAAACATTTTCAGAAATTATACTGTCCAAGCCACACACAGCACATTGCTCAGTTGTGTGATGGGGGAGTGAACACAGGTATACACTGGATGCGCAAAAACGCCCACATAATGCGTACTTTACAATAGGCCCAGGAAACAGATAGCAGACACATGTCCACTTTGTACGGGGGTGCAGCAAGTGCGCTGGACAACATCCACACCTGGGGAGTTGCATTGGTGATGCTGTTTGTTTGAGGACAACTAGGCCAGGTGGCGCCACACTTGTATTAATATGTGCAGCATGGACAGGGTCACAAATCAAGCAGATGTGACTCTGCAAGATGCGCTGGCAGCACCAGCATTAGCAGCCTTACATGGCCAGGTCCACTGATGACACATGTTGTCTCTGAACACAGAGGTTTACTTGCACCTAGGGCCAACAGAGAAAAAGGTCTCATAACAATGCACGTACACCTCCATACACATGTGGAGGTTGTGGACAGAGCATGGGTAGCACCAGATGATGCAGCACAGGGGGACAGACGGCACGATTGAACACACATGGTTATGATGTGCAAACACCTGCACATGATAGCCACTAGGGATGTGTGCTTAGGGACAGAGCGGGGGGGGGGGGGGGGGGGGACCCAGGTTGGCAGCAGGGGTATCACCTGTGTGGTGTATATTCATTCCAAGAACAAAAGGGGCCAGGAGCTGAGCTGTGTGGTCAGGTGTGTGGGTCCCAACCCATGGTATTGTGAAAGACATTGTTAGATCTAGAGAGGAATGGCCACATGCGGATAGCCCTGTCTGGATGTCTAGCAGCATACCTTTGTATTGTACATACAGTGAGTCTGCAAGGACCTGTAGGCCACCCAAACCATACCTACATGACCAGTCGCCCTGTCAGTTCTGTAAACTGTGCAATATGTGTGTCAACCACACATTTGAACTGCTAATGCCACATCGTATGATTGTTTTGCACCAGAAACACAGACTGTAGGGTGTGGGGTCGTTGTGGACATAGCAGTACACACACTGTTCAGGTTTGCATATGGTAGGTCGGATTCGCAATGGACCAGGGGACATTGGGCATTGTTTCACCTGTCACACGCCTGTGCTGCTGTGATGAGGCTGGCTGTTGCTGTTCCAATTGGCGTATTGAGGTTATGACCCATAACATGCTGCAACATAAACAACATCTCACTTATGTGTGCATCTGTAGGTTTGAATGTACCATAGGCTGTTATGTTGTGCGGCACAGTGCGATGAGCTAACATACACTGTGCCGTTCTGTTGTTCAATATGTCTACAGTCTACGGTAATTATAAAAAAAATTGCTCCAAAAATTGCAAAAATGCTGATATATATTATTCTTATGCACTTAAATAGGATCAAAAAGAGTGACCCAATAAATTCTCATATATATAAGATAAACCCCCTCCACAGATATATATAATATATTTAGAAATATCTATATAAACCCCCTACTACGCTGGATTTGTACAGTCTACGGTAGGCAGGACATGTCACAGCTGTGTATGTTATTCTCTGACATCCACCACACACCCCCCAAACAGGGTCTAATGGTTTGTGTGTGGTGGTTGTGCCAGACCTTGGTCACCACTGTTGCCTCTCATCTGTGCGCATGTGTGTGGGGACACATCTTTGCACGCCACTTAATAACCACGTCATGACTGAGTGCACAGAATGTGTGTCTCTGATTAAGATCAACATCAACACATATTTGTTAAACTGTACATGTTATGCTGTATGTCAGCATTGCAGAGGTGCTAGGTTATGTCCCAGTGAAGTTACTGTGTTGCACATGCGGAATCCTGACAGTGTGGTATAGTGTTATGTCATGTAGGTAGGCCGGCCATTGTGTGGAGTGGATCACATATAAGATACTCCCATACGATGCACAGCTGATATTGTATGAACACTCAGCATACAAAACATTGGGGGTAAACAAAGTTTTGCACCCACCTCTGCATCTTGACGTGCAGATCTGCCATGTGCTCTCAGCTGTGCCAGCAGCACATCCTCCCCGCACACCTCCTGGCTTGTTGGATGTCTTGCGGCTGGTGAATGAGAACCCATCGTCGTTATGGCGAACATGTCTGCCTCCACGGGCCCCTCGGCAGAGGTTATGCTGTCACCAGACACACCAACCTCTGGATCCTCCATGATGTGTGTCGCACGCATCGCAGCCCCCTCCGCCACCTCACTCCTGCTCCTCCTCCTCCTCCTCTCCCCCCTCCTCATGTGTCATCATTGTACTGTAGTCACCTGTATTGTGGGCACAAGATGACAACACACATATGACTGTGCAATACAGCTACGTATACGTGTGTGTTGCAGAATACACATACCTGCTGGTGTGGGGACCCAACACGTGTGCTGCAGACAGGGCCCCCTGCACACTCACATACCTGTCTCTCTGCAACATGTACCTGTACCAGGGAAACAGGTGTGTGTGTACCCTCTGCACACCTTGTGTGTTTGCCATGCCTCTGAGTCTGCTCTACTTGTGCATTTCGCCCCACCCCATTTCGCAAACCACCTGGCCAACATATGTGCACACACGGATGCACTAACTGACAGGTACACCTGTAATTGCATACACCGGTGTGGGTGTGCCTGCCATCTTGAAGGGCATATCACATTGGGCCATACTGTCATCACAGTGCTCCATGTGTTTGTCTCCAACATACAATGGAGGTAGCTACCAATGTAAATCAACACTGGGCCATTGACAGGCACATGCAGCAATGTGCGTATAGTATGGCACATAAAACATTCACATCTCACAGGCGACTGCAATATGACAGCTGAGGAGAGGCAGTGTTGTGGGTGGAGGTAAGGGGTTGTTAGGACGTAGACATGTCTGGGACAGGTTGGGGGACTGATAGGATGAGGGACACATGACTGAATGTGTCCCTGGAAACATGGCAACAGAACATGGTGACACAGGCCAATACACAGATGTCTGCCGCTCTGAGGATGTACAACATGTTTAACTCAGGACAGATGTCATCGTCCCAACACAGGCCATGTTTTCAATGTCCCCACAGGGTCAGGTGTTTGTCATGACACATCTGCCCTTACCCCATGGGGCATACGTGTATCACTGCACCTTGACAAGTCATTGTCAGACACATGTGATAGGGAAGGTTACCAGACACCATGCTGCACTCGGTACCTGCTGTGATGCCAGGCGTATCATGCACTGCTCTTGAGATACGCTCCTTATGTCATACACTGTGGTCTCTCAGTCCTTTCCAACAGTCACATATGTCCACATTTGCTTGCCGTGTGCACATGTGACTGTGAGGTGGACAGACGGCGATAGCACAGTCACAGATCTAAACGCGTTGTGTGATGTGCATGACCTCTACGCCTGCCAGATCTGCAGTGTCCAACTGCTCCCTATTGTGGAGTGACCTACCCTGTCACACACTGTGTAACGTTAGTGGGCAAGGTGTATTCCCACTGGTATTTTGGAGGGGGAGGAGCACCTTATAGGACACCTATTGCCCCCGTGGCTGACACCACAACCCAGCATATGTTGCTACGTGACATATGTCTTGAGAACACTATTCAGCTGTCCCCCTGTGTATTGCACCTCCTGGTATTGGCTTGATGTAACCTTTGGGGTGTGAGGTGTTCTGTTTCTGTTTCACAGAACAGGGTATGAAGGTGTAGAGCACACACCTCTGACAGCAGCATAGTTAAATGCTAGCACAGTTACATACCTGTAAAAGGTGATCTCTGGGAAAAGCAGGAATCAGTCTCCACATATGGGTACATCGGCAACCAATGGAGCCTGCACAGGCATACCTACCCGTTTCCAAACAGTAAGCCTTGGGCAGCATACCTGGGGCCTGTACACTGACGTCCCGCCATCTCCAGAGCCTCTCTCCATTAGGATTCCCAAGCTGAGACAAGGGTGAGTTGCGAATAGGAGGATAGCTGCAGGATAAAACTCATGGGGAGCTGGGAGGGTTGTCCAGACTACTACGTGCTGTTCACAGACATCACCTGTTACACCTAGCTCCGGAAACAAGCAGGAATGTGTGTTTCACATATGTGGGACTCCTAGCTATGGAGGCCAGGGGAAGCTCCCTGAGATTTGCAGTGCCGAGGCACAGGTGGGCCTCAGTCCCTCACGTATCTCCACCCTCCCAGGTGGGATGGCGGGGGGGATGTGGGAGAATGGACCTTCAATGAAAGACAAACAAACTCACCGAAGGACTACTGGGGGGGGGGGGGGAGTCCGCAGTATGCATGATAAGTGCATTACACATATCATATGAACTCACATATATAATGTTTACGGACTGGATTTTAGGGGTGGAGGGCAGGATGGGGTCTGCTGGATACGTAGTGACGGGATTGTCACGGCGACATCACAGCAGTGGGGATGACGGGCCTACCTGGAGCGAGCAGGTGATCCAGGTGTCAACTGGTTTGGATTGTGATGGCACGTCCCCAATGGCAAGCATTATGGGACACATCTGGGACCTTCTGGAGACCCATCTTCCGAAATAATTAGGTATGACAGACGCAGACCGACCGACTGAGACACCTATCCCAGTCCTTGCGGGGAGAGCGGTTATGGGGGTAACCGCATTCCCTAGTATCATAGAATGTGTCATCAAAAGGGAATACATGTACACTGTCTGTCCAAGCTGCTAAGAGATATGAAAGACATATACGCACGAAGCTTCAAGGGTTAGGGAAACCTAAGTAGACATGGATGCTGATAGCATCATACTGCATCATAGTGCATAACAGGCTCTTCATACTGAAGAATAGTGTGCGGATGGGGATATACACTGGCTGATACGTCAGTCAGTTCACTCTCTGACATGGACAGTGAGGTGGAACGTATGTAACATATATCAATCCCTACGAGGTATCCCCACAGACTCATATCTAGGTTCAGATATACGCCCATCTCTGAATTTCAGGATATGTTTGTTGACATGTGTTGAAATATATACATTGGCAGCTATATTTATATGTTTGTATATAATGTTCATAATAAAACACAATATCTATATGTATCCATCTATCTATCTATCTATCTATCTATATCTCTCTCTATCTCTATCTCTATATCCATATATATCTATGTATAGCTAGATCTATATCTATATCTATATATACACACATTTATATCTATATATATGTGGGCCATGAATATGCACCGGCAGCAAATTGTCATATGTATGTAGAGTTATGAGGACATATTCACATACATGACTATATTCTTGACGACACATGTCTGCCACTGAGCCCCACAGTTAGGTTGGGATGGGGTATGTGAGTGTGAGACATTCTATTCGTAACAGGAGGCCAAGCCCACCTGACAGATACAATGATCATCAATCTCCATGGCATACAGGGATGCCGTATTGCAAACAGCGAATCACCAGGATGGTTGGGTGACAACAGGGGAATAAGCCCAGTCTGTGTGGACATGGCTAACCTCTGTTAGATATCTAACATGGCAAAGGTACAGAAATCCAGCCGACGGATACCAAGGGGACACACTGGAGGGATATGGCGGTACTATGCGTTCCCAGTAGCCGTGGATAGTCATGCATGAACGTTCCACCCTCTATACAATTACAAAACCAGAGGTTTGCAGTAAACCCACACAGACCTCTGATGGGGTCATAAACCTTGTCTAGCCATATAGCGTCGCCCTATGAGGATGGTGTTCGCTCTATATCAGGGCCCTCATAGTGGATGAGCTCTCTGAGAGTGCAGAGAGCATATGGAGGTTGAATTTGAATGAACTGTCTGTAAGCAGATACAGTGCCATATCCCCTGGAAGGAGTTGTCCAGAGATAAGAGGTGTTCAGCCTACAATGAGTGAAAATAACCATGGACTAGCTTGGAACCAATACTACGGTTGAACAGGAACTGTGAGATAGAGAAACTGGAACAGGTGGGATGTGTCTGCAAGGCAATCACTGTGCCTCCTGCATGCACAGCAGTGTAGAAATAGATGGGTGGCGGACATGGGCAATGAGACAAAGGACAGGGGATGGTCCTGTCCCTGTCTACTGAGTTAATCCAGCACATATGTTCATGGCAGGACAAGCAATACCCTGAAAAGGAGGCTAAGGAGCATCTTAGTAAGGTACCCTCAGCCTACGAAAGTCCTGGATGATAGGGTGTGGAATGTAGGTAACGGAGGGGTGACGTACCCATAGGGGACGTCAGCTGATGGCACAGTGCTCATGTTGTGACAGACACTATTATGGGATAGTTGTACCCCCTCCTCTCAGTGATGAGAGGAAGACAGATCTATAACCCAGAAACAAGGATATCCCGACATCTTAACCTCATGAGAAAGGGTATGCAGTGTAGTCTCCTGGGAACACCAGTGCGGCACCTATGAGAATACACTAACTGTATGTTACAGTTCCCCGACACCTAAGATTTGTGTGAATGCTGCGGCTGCCTAGACTTTGTAAACATCAGACCATGCTGAGGTGTTCCTCGCTGTGCTACATCTGCATGATGGGCAGGAGACCTGACAACTCCTCATTTCCAAAGAAAGAAGGTCAGGTGGGACATTTCCTACCCCCTGACACTGATGGTGGATTGGAATGGCCTGTAGCCCTAGGGACGTCAGATGAACAGTGGGCAAATGGACGTACAACCTCCTTGTTGATGAGGCTTTCTCCAGTACATGGTGATTGTGCCACAGTAGGTTGAGGCCATCTATTCAGACCTGCAACCTCGAGCCAACCCTTGCAACGTGCTACAATGGGAGTACCAGTGGATATGCCTACAGACCCACAAGGGTCAACATAAGCACGTGAGAGAATTATGATATACCATGCCTAGGACTTAGAAGTTATGAGTAGTCAGCTATCTTTGACTCTGCCACGAAGGGCCTCAAACGGGACAGGTTTTGTGTGACCTCCTGGAGGGCGTGACTCATATAACACATATGGGATATCATCCGGGATGGCAGCATAGACGTTTGGTCTTTGTGACGTCCAAAATCATAATGTGCTTTAGAAGCACGACCTGGCTGACATGATGACTGCTCCATTTAACGTTTGACCTTCCGCATTGCTGATTCCACTACCAAGGAATGGTGGGGGTCGGGTATTATGAGATCCTGGAGAGGGTGCCACCTCATACAGAGCATCAGTTGCTGAGGCAGGGGGAGGAGGAGCCCTCCAAGGAGATAACCACATATCCAGGAGGCAGACCTGCGAAGACGGAATTATAAGAGACGTTAGGTTGTCAGTTCCTGCAGTGGCGCCAGTGGTAAGCGGAAGGTCAGGAATGGGAATAGCCAGATAGGTTGCCATGTCAAGGTGGAATGTCTGAGACGAAGGTCATCCAAGGGAAAACATCCATGGCAAAGGTAAGGTTTGCAGTAGCAGCCTCAGCACGAGAGGGTTCAGTCTTATTATGAACAGAACACCTAGTGTTTGTGTGGATGCACTTGAGATTAGGAGACAATTCAGGAGGTACTGAATTGATCACTCCGGGTATCAACTACTCACTGGGTATCAATAGTACAGCCCTTGATGGTGTTCATCGGTGGCTGCTGAAGCGGCACCAGGACAACTGGCGTGGCATAGCAAGGTCTCCGTAGACGTGCGTATCCTGAAACAACAATGTGCAGTTTTCAAAACACATCGTGACCCAATCCTCAGGAGTACATATCGGTCATGGAGTAGGCATCTAAGAGGGTGACTCGATCGAAGTATGCGTTGATGGTACGGACATCGGTATCAGCAATGCCAACACACAGAACCCGGTCTGAGTGTTATACATTGTTTTTGGACGGTAACAAGGACATGCAATGACATGCGTCGGGGGAGGGAGAGGCACTACATACCGTTGCTAGTGACACGATATCGGTACTGGCGAGCGGATATCTACGGCAAGCATGGCTGTGGTATGTTCTGTGAGGGGTGAGGCCCTGGAACAAACTGCAACCCCTTGATGCTTTGGGGCCAGGTGGCTCCCGCAGCCTATGTGAGGGCAATGTTTGTTTTGAGGGTACGGACGGGAGCCATCCCCATGCTGGCCATGAGGCGTACCACGCAAGCATTAACTAGTCCTCAGAGATGTTGTGTGGGTTACCTGATCCTGTAGAGTGGGGACAGCTTGTACCCCATGTGGCATGGGACAAATGTTATCGAGGGAGACTTGAGGACGTCATGCTTCCAGCACCGTGTTTGGACAAGGCAATGCAGGCGGGAAATGGTCATGACCTATACTGGTTGGCTCCAGGAGGAGCTGAGCCAGGAGGAGCTGAGCTCCAGGAGGAGCTGAGCCATCTACCCGAGTCGAAGCCTCATCGAAGGGAGCCTGCCCTGCTCCAGAAGATCGGCGGCAAGAAAAGAGCAAGCCAGCTACAAAAGACCTTGCTGCACACAAAAGAGCTCTTCGGGGGAAGCTGCTTTTTGGCTCCACCCCTCCAGCAGCGTGTCTCAGAGCATCTCTACCCAATCGGGGCACAGCTCTCCATTTAAAAGGAGAAGCCACAGGCACAGGATCCTCTCTTGCTCTGCTTAGCTCCAGGAGGAGCTGAGCCATCTACCCGAGTCGAAGCCTCATCGAAGGGAGCCTGCCCTGCTCCAGAAGATCGGCGGCAAGAAAAGAGCAAGCCAGCTACAAAAGACCTTGCTGCACACAAAAGAGCTCTTCGGGGGTAGCTGCTTTTTGGCTCCACCCCTCCAGCAGCGTGTCTCAGAGGATCTCTACCCCATCGGGGCACATCTATCCATTTAAAATGAGAACGCCACAGGCACAGGATCCTCTCTTGCTCTGCTTAGCTCCAGGAGGAGCTGAACCATCTACCCGAGTCGAAGCCTCATCGAAGGGAGCCTGCCCTGCTCCAGAAGATCGGCGGCAAAGAAAAGAGCAAGCCAGCTACAAAAGACCTTGCTGCCACACAAAAGAGCTCTTCGGGGAAGCTGCTTTTTGGCTCCACCCCTACAGCAGCGTCTCTCAGAGCATCACTACCCAAACGGGGCACAGCTCTCCATTTAAAAGGAGAAGCCACAGGCACAGGATCCTCTCTTGCTCTGCTTAGCTCCAGGAGGAGCTGAGCCATCTACCCGAGTCGAAGCCTCATGGAAGGGAGCCTGCCCTGCTCCAGAAGAATCGGCGGCAAGAAAAGAGCAAGCCAGCTACAAAAGACCTTGCTGCACACAAAAAGAGCTCTTCGGGGGAAAGCTGCTTTTTGGCTCCACCCCTCCAGCAGCGTGTCTCAGAGCATCTCTACCCAATCGGGCACAGCTCTCCATTTAAAAGGAGAAACGCCACAGGCGCACCCAGCGCCTTGCGGGCCCGCGCCTGAGGGCCGCGCAAGAGGGCCCTTTGGCACGGCCCTTAGGCAAAGGCACCCCCAAGATCGTCACAGAAACATAACAGAAAAAACGACGCTGAGACTACACCTCCCTCTTGTACAGCTGAGCTCCCTCGGGGTCGAGCTCGCGTACAATCAAGGAACTGACAATCCACTAACTCACAGTGGAAACGCAGAATACCAACTCCGAAGACGCCGAACTGCCTAAAGAGCTGAAACTCTGGGGCACGTAAGTCACACTCATTTGAGTGATTTTTAAACTATCAACACTGCTTCATTACTTATATGAATTAACTGCACTCCTAACAATAATTGAATGTATAGTTCTGTTTAAATCATCTGATTGCAGCAGCACCACTCTCTACAGCTAGGATTATCCTCCTGCCTCTCATAAAAATACTAATTTAAAGGGTAGAAATTCATGTTTGGGACTAGAATCCAAGATCAGTGTTGGGCACTCTAGTGACTAGTTCCCTCTGGATACTGTTGTTAGCTTCCAGCGTTTACAGGCCATATTAGGTATTACCATGTTTGTCCAGATCGATACTGTAAACCCAGGGATATGCCAGTGTTGTTAACTACCATCGTTTATATAGGCCATATTTGGTATTACCATTGTTTGTCCAGATTGATACCTTAAACCCAGAGATATGCCCGTGCTGATGCTATGATAGAGCAATGTCATCTTTAGCTAGATAAGAACATAGGGACTTGGGATGTACCATAGTGGGTCAGACCAAGAGTTCATCAACAGATCCAGACCAAGAGTTCATCAACAGATCCAGCTGCACACACACGAAACAGGCTCCCTCCACGGGACAGGCTCCCGCACCGCGACAAAACCCAGCTCCACATCCACGGGACAGACCCCCGCAACAGGGCGACCACCACAGATCCGGCTCCACCTCCACGGGACAGGCTCCCTCCACGGGACAGGCTCCCGCACCGCGACAGATCCAGCGTCACATCCACGGGACAGGCCCCCGCACCAAGGCGACCAACACAGA
Organism: Ichthyophis bannanicus; assembly: GCA_033557465.1. Lineage (NCBI taxonomy): Eukaryota > Metazoa > Chordata > Amphibia > Gymnophiona > Ichthyophiidae > Ichthyophis > Ichthyophis bannanicus. The sequence continues at coordinate 944,448,432 of CM066035.1, read as the reverse complement.
TCCAGCTCCACACACACGGGACAGGCTCCCTCCACGGGACAGGCTCCCGCACCAAGGCGTCCGCCACAGATCCAGCTCCACAACCACGGCACAGGCTCCCTCCACGGGCCAGGCTCCCGCACCGCATCAGATCCAGCTACCCATCGAAGGGACGGGCGCCCTCCACGGGACAGGCTCCCGCACCGCAACAGATACAGCTTCACAACCACGGGACAGGCTCCCTCCACGGGACAGGCTCCCGCACCGCAACAGATACAACTTCACATCCCCAGGACAAGCCCATGCAACAAGTACAGCTCTCCTCAAAAAAGCAAACAACAGACGAAAACCTAAGGACACAGGCGTCGCCCTATCAGAACCTCACAAGCTAACAACATTCACACCACATACTTCCTCCCACTATTCCTACTAGTCACACAACTCCTCACACCAACTCACACCCCCACTACCCCCAAACAAACACACCATGGTACCCACCAACTGCACTGCCATATCTCGGTCCACAACACACACACAAAGAGACACTCGCAACCTCCCAAACAAAGAGACAAAACAGACACAAATCAAACCCCAACACCGGCCCTAAGGAAGCACACGTCGCAACAACCTCTTCCACAAAGAAAACATCAATTGAGCTCATAAACGCCAGATCCATCTGCAACAAGATACACACTCTGGTAGACCACATTGAAGAGCGACAGCCAGACATAATATGCATCACAGAGGACATGGCTCAACCCTACCGACAGTGTACTACTCAACCAACTAGTACCGAACAACTACTCAGCATACAACTGCCCACGCATTCACAAGCGTGGAGGAGGAGTCCTAATAATAGCAAAAACAGAACTCAAGTTCAAGACACTGAATCTCACAGATACAAAGCAGTGTAACACAATTAGCATCAAGAACAAGAATATTGCAATCTGCCTAACCTACAGAGCACCCCGTGCTCCACCCGACGAACTAGCCTTCATACTCGAAGAAGCCTGTGCCATAACGTCAAACAACAAAACCAGCACTACTAATCGGAGACTTCAACCTCAAGTCCGCCAATACAAAAGATGCAGAGGCCTTCCTTCAGGCAATGTCATCACTTCAATTCACACAGATAGTCAATGCACCAACACACAGACTAGGATCATCCCCAGACCTCATCTTCGCATCAAACTACCTAACTTCAAGAGACCTAATCTCTACACCCACCATCACCCCAGTACCATGGTCTGACCATTACTTAATCGAGACAAATCTGCAATCACAAGAAGACTGGACAAGCGAAAGAGCGAACTTCCCACACACACAAAGACGATTCAAGTCCTTTGACAAGGACGAATTCATCCAGGACACAATACAACACTTGAACATTGACTCAGAGGACCTGGAGGAACAAGTTTCCAACTGGAACAATGTCCTAGCTAACGCCGCCAAACCATCCGTTGACAGGACCAAGAAACAACACCACAACAAGAGACAAAACAAACCATGGTACTCAGCAAAAATACGACAGGAAAAGAGGGAGCTCAGGAAAATTGAACGGAGATGGAGAAAAAACAAAACTACTTCCGACCAACATCTTTACCTAACAAAGCAAAAACAATACAATGAACACATCAACCAATCAAAGAGAGAATTCCACACAAACCTGATAAATTCTTCCATCAACAAACCCAGAGAACTTTTCGAAATAGTAAAAACCCTGACAAAAGAGCAAGCAGCAGAAAGAGAAATACAAGTGGATCCACAGATATTCGCCGACCACATCAAAGACAAATTTCCACTCCACAGAGCGCTCAACACCCAGTAGAACCAACAGAACGAACGTCCACCCCAAAACCTGGGGCACATTCCACTCACCCTCAAAAGAGCAGATATCAGACATCATCTCCACAATCAACACAAGCACTGCTCCTACAGACCCTTGCCCAGTGTCATGGGTCAAAGCCACCAAAGCAAGCCTCATACCAAACATTCATAAATGGTACACAACTCACTCACTCAAGGACTCATGCCACAGCAATTAAAAGCTTGCCTCAGTAAGACCAATCACAAAGAAAACTTCTCTCGACAAAAAGGACCCAGCAGCATACCGACCAATCTCCAGCATACCCTTCCTCGCAAAAATAATCGAAAAGACGGTTCAACTACAACTTCAGGAACACATTGACGAACACGGAACTCTCGACGACAACCAACACGGATTTCGTCCCAACCATGGAGTCGAAACTCTCCTGATCTACCTCTTCGACAGCATCATAAGAATAATTGACGACATCAGGAATGGAATTATAATGATCTTCATCGACATCTCCTCAGCGTTCGACACAGTTGATCACAATATACTCCTGGAGAGACTGAAGAACACTGGTATACACGGTACCACTCTAAAATGGTTCCACTCGTACCTAACAGAAAGACAGCTACAGGTCAAGGTGGGACAGGACACCTCCCGGCCCATAAACGTCCAACAAGGAGTACCACAAGGATCCGCACTCTCAGCACTCCTTTTTAACATCTACATCCAACCAATATGCAACATTATGAAAGAGAACAACATCCAATACACAATATACGCAGACGATATAATGGTATACTCCCCGATATCAATCGAAAACCCGGACTTCTCTAAGATAGCAGACTGCCTTACCCAAATGGCGAAGTGGTGCCAAAACAACAATCTAGCTATAAACTACAACAAGACTGAAGCTTTAATCATCACTCGAAACCAAAGCTTCACACACCCACCAAACATAAAGATACAAAGCACCACGATACCGATAAGATCGGAGGTGAGATACCTTGGGGTTACTCTGGACAGTAAACTCAACCTCAAACCACACATAGACAAAACAATCCAAAAAGCATATTACAGGATGCGAATCATCAGGAGACTGAAACCACTCCTCGCTCCAGAACACTTCCGTACAGTCTGTCAAGCACTGATAACCCCAATACTGGACTTCTGCAATCCGATATACCTCGGACTACCAAAAACAAGCTCTCAAACCACTACAGCTGGCACAAAACACTGCAGCTCGAATCATATCCGGAGCCGCAAGGCAGGAGCACATCACACCTACACTAAAGGACTTACACTGGCTCCCAATCATTGCTCGCATCAGATACAAGACTATCATAAACCTATTTAAGATAAAAGAACACACATCAGCCAACAGCCTCCACCTGCTCATACAACCGGAAACCAGCGCACGTCCCAGAAGAAGTCAAACACGCAACCGAGTCAGCACCCCAAATGAGTACAAGCACACACACAAGGACACAACAGACAGAGCTCTCTCCATGGCTGCTCCAACAATATGGAACAATCTACCGGACAATCTAAGGGCAACTCCAGACCTCAAAGACTTCAGAAAACAACTGAAAACCATGCTGTTCATAGAGCACTATGGTCACATCACATAACCTAAGAGAATGGATAACAGCACTCCAATCCTCCCAAACAACTGAATATATAAAATATGATTCTAGCACCACTGTAAATAGCCCACCCTGTATATAGCTCAAACAAATCAAGCACCCAACACATCCCTCACACAACTAAGTTTTATCCTCACTGCATGTACAACACACACACACTTTACCTGATTGCTTGCTGTGATACCACCTTGATTATTAAGATAAGGCGGTTTAGAAATACTGTTAAATAAATAAATAAATAAATGGAGTTTAAGCAGGAAACGTTGTTTCCACAGTCATAGCATCCCCTCAGTGACGTTGGCTCCATGATGCAGAGGCCTTGTGCCCCAAGAGGTTGGGACATGAGGATGCGGAAAATGTTTATCACGATTCTGGACATACACCCCCAGGGGTACCTGTGTCGGTGGCACATACAGCCGCACACACACGATAACAAGGGAGATAGGTGTTGACATCATTTTCACACAAAGGTTTCTGCGGTGACAGGAGGACGTCCTTCGGGCTCCATGGAGGCCTCAAACACTGAAGGGAGGCTCTGGAGAAGGAGGCAGTTCAGCGCGCAGGCGCAAGGGATGTTGCCAAATACGTTATGATCGTTAGCTGGGCAGCATTCCCGTGCAGGCTCTGTCGGTACTGACAGTCACATATGTGATGGCTCATTCCTGCTTGTACCTGTAGATGCGTCTCGGCAGATAGCAGACAATCCCAACTGCACTCACATAACTATCTACACAATGGTGATCCCATGGGGGTCATGAGTCGTAATGGATATGCGTAGCATACATACCTGCCTGTGTGTGTGCGGTGTCCAGGGCCGTAGGCAGCCCATATGTGTAGACAGGACCGAGTCTCTGTGCAAGCTGCTGCTCCAGGGGGCTGAGCATGGTTGGTAGGGGGCCGCCGCCACCTGTGCCACGTGCATGCTGTTCTTCCTCACACATGTGCTGGCGCACACCTCTTTTGATGTCAGAGAACCTCTTTTTGAGGCTCTCTATGTCCCGCGGGTGTCCCCCTGCCTCAGCCACGCTTCTGCTTACCTCCTCCCACGCCGCATTCCGCCCTGCTGTTGATGTCCGTGTGCTCAGCTGCCAAAGAGAACCTCGTATTGCTCTAGCACCATGGATAGGAGGTTGTGGTTCTCCCCATCTGTGAACCGTGTGGCCCTCCTTCTCAGGCTTTCAGCACAGGGACCCTCTTCCTTTTCCCAGTGTGTCTGCTGGGAGCAGGCTGGCCCCTTGCTGATGGCTCACCCTCCATAGGGCCTGCAGGTCCTGGCCCCAGTGGCACTGGTGGGCCCACCTCCTCACCCTCACCCTCTCCCAAACTCGCCCTCCCCCTATACCTCTCTCTATCCCTCCCTCTCCCCCTCTCTCTCTCCCTCTCTCTATCCCACCCTCTCCCCCTCTCTCTCTCCCTCTCTCTATCCCTCTCTCTATCCCTCCCCCTCTCCCTCTCTCTGTCCCCCTCTCTATCCCTCTCTCTATCCCTTTCACTCTGCTCATCCCATCACCCTCCTCTCACATGTCCGCTCCCCACTCCCCTCCTCACCGCACATCATCCCTTCTGCCTCTCCTACACCACGTACAACACAGACACAACAGCTATATACTCAATAGCAATAAACCAACACAGTAAACGGAACAATACACCCAACACTACAGAGACAAATGACAACAACAAACTAGTTGGCTACAGATACAACACACCTCCTACTATGAACCCTCACCAACCTATTCCTCCACAACCTATCTCTCACAAAACTATACGTCCTCCAACAACCCTCAACGTTTTCCAGGCGTGTAGTGTTTTTATATTTGTTTTTGCACGTTGGTTACATTGCGCATGCGACATTGTGCGACGGTGCTGCTTGTGCGCGGTGCGTAACTGCACTTACGCATAGGCGTTCGTTGGTGGGTTTGGTTGTGTGCGAGGCACGCATGTGCAACTCTTTGCGCATGTGCGTTTGTGTGTGCATCGTCACGCACAGGCAACGCATCCGGACAGGCATAACGAGATGCACATGGGCGCCGTGCACAAACCAACAACATAAGCATCAAATTGCACATGCGCCTCGCACACATCCACACGCACATGCGCTATCATTTGAACGTGTGCGGCACGCACAGGCAAACGCCCATGCGTAACGGATTGCACATGCGCAAACTGTTGTACAGGGGCGCCCGCGCACAAGCGGCGAAGTCGCACAACGGCGCATGCGCACTCTACGGACATCCATTTACCTATATAAAATGATGCCGAACATTTGGCCACATTGAGGGTTGTTTTGTAGGGCGCGGCAAGTGTTGTTTGGGAGATAGAGAGAGCTGAGAGCAGGTGTTTGTTACTAGTGTTGTTTGTAGTGTATGTAGTGTTTTGCTGTTGTCTGTTGTGCTTGTAGTGCATGTACTGCTGATTGTAGTGGTTTCTGTAGCGTTTGTAGTGTTGTATTGTGGTATGTAGTGATTGTAGTGCTCATTGTAGTGTTCTTTGTTGTGTTGTCTGTAGTGTCTGGTCTTGTGTGGCTAGTGTCTGTATTGTTTTGTAAGGTGTCCAGTGTTTCGGGAGGTGTGTGTGTGTGTGTGTGTGTGTGTGACCACAGTGGAGGGATTGATGGCGGAGATATATGTTGTTGCATGTGCCCGAAGACGTGGGCGGATGCTGCGGTTGCTGGACAGGGGATATGGTGTCCATGTGGCTGTGGCACAGGGCATGGGTGTGGACCCGCAGCAAATCAGACCTGCTCCTGTGGAGGCGGCACAGAGATGTGCTGTGCGTAGACGGCGCAGACGGCGTGCCGAGGTGCAGGCTCGGCAGACTCGCCTCTACAGGCCCAGGGCCCAGCTCCAGGGCATGCATGTGGACCAGGTTCATCTCCCTTTTCCGACTAAGCACAAGGGCTATTAGGGGGCTCTATGAGGATCTAAGACCTGACCTGGAGCCCCTGACTGACCGGTCCCATGCCATACCGGGTTTAGTCAAGCTCCTTGCTGCCTTACATTTTTTTGCCTCTGGCTGTTTCCAGTCATCTGTGGCCGCAGTGGGTGGCATGAGCCGCCCCACCTTCTCACGCTGTCTTCACCAGGTACTGCGTGCCATGGTCAGCCGGGTGGGGAATTACATAGGCCTTCCCCACAATAGGCAACAGTGGGGGACCCTGAACCAAGCCTTTGCGGCGTTAGCCGGGATACCACACGTGATGGGAGCTATTGATTGCACACATGTTGCCCTGGTCCCGCCCAGAGACAGGGAGGTGGTGTTCCGCAACCGCAAACGCTACCATTCCCTGAATGTTCAGGTTGTATGTGATGCTAATCTGCATATTCTGAATGTGGTCCCAAGGTTTGCAGGGTCCACCCACGACTCCTATATCCTGCATCGCTCAGCACTATTTCAGCAATTTGAGGAGGGACAGTATGGGGACTGTATATTGCTGGGTGAGTATTTCCAAATATATCATGACATCATGCATATATGTGTGTGTTTGAGTAACATCTCTCATATAGTGCGCCGTTTCCTCTATGTGCAGTTGGATATTGAACTCACATTCAGCAGACAGAGGAATGTTATGAGTTTACATCCTTAGGGGGCTGTACACGTTGAGTAACAGGGGACATGATTGGACATGTAACATCAGTTGTGAAACAATATCTGTGATAAACGTGCTGATGGTGGTGTTGGAACTATGTATCCTGGTTGTAGTTTGCTACCTGTGTGTGTATTTCATGTGGCCACAGGGAGGGGGAGGGGGTTTAGTGTCCTTCTCACCCAGCTGTGCATACGTGGCTTTGGATTAGAACTGCGGTATGTCCTGTAACATTTATGTCCTTGACAATCAATGCACCTAACACTTGTCATGTGTGTGTGACGGCAACACACTCACTCAGTACTGTGGTTGTTAGCCATTTCATGTTAGCTAATGGGGGGGGGGGGGGTTGAGACGTATGATGTATGTTCCTGACCTTTGCAAATGGGAGTACATGTTTGCATCGGAATGTTAATGGTTTAGGCCTGTGCCATGGCAGGGGGGGGCAAATAGTCTAGGGTTTGCATTACCTTGGGCCACTGCAGATGTGTGGTACGTAGGCATCATTGTATGTGATTATCCTGCTGTTATTCAGCATTTGGTAAGGGTGACAGCAAGGGCAAGGGGCCAACTTGGGGCCATACAGAGAGGTATTGGTAGCACATACACAGGAATGTAGTCAAACTCAGTAACTGTGATATTGGTAGGCTCATGTGGGCTACAGTGTGCAATTCTGTGGAGCGCTGATCAACACGGATGGGAACATGATGGGGACAATGCCCAGGGTGTCTACTAACATGGTTGGTGGTCAACAAGCAACAGCATATGGCGTCAGGCTGCTATATGTAGATATGTAGACCTTTCAGGACACGGGGTGTGGAGGTGAGCTTGTGTTGATCTTGTCAGACCTCCAGGTCAGACATGTTGTGTGTTGGCACCTACATTGCCTCACAACACATTATTGTGGTGTTTAGTTTTATAACATTTAATTTTCACATGTTATCTGTGTATTGGTGGTTTAGTCTAACCTTGGTGGTGGTAGTGCTTATAACATTAACTGCATAACAAGACGCATGTGCTACACATAGCGTATCTGTGGAGGCACAAATGGGACTGTGGTGTTGTTTGGCATGTCTGCACAGAATCAAGAGGCCCTTTGTTCCATTTCTATCACCAGAGGTCTTATTTTGGCAAATGTACATTTCTGCTGTCAGAGCTTTCTGTCATGAGGTGTTATGCATTTGTTTCTCACGTCTATACCTGTGTCAATTTGTGCTGGCATGCGTCCATGTATTCACCTGTAACATTTCGTTTTGCAGGTGATGCAGGGTATGGGTGTCGCCCCTGGCTGCTGACCCCTGTGCGTCAGCCACGGACACGTGCAGAGCGGAGGTACAATGAGGCCCATGCCTCCAGCCGCTCTGTCATAGAGCGCACCTTTGGCGTGTTGAAAAGTCGCTTCAGGTGTCTGGATAGGACAGGTGGGGCCTTACAGTATGAGCCAATGACTGTTGCAGAGATAATCCTAGCCTGTTGCATCCTGCACAACATTGCTCTCAGGCATGATATCCCTGCAGAGATTAATGAGGATCTGGAGGAGGATCCACCGTGCCCCCCTGTACATGGCAGTGGTGACACACAGGCGGGCACAGCGGTCAGGCGGAGGTTGATTGCAGAGATATTCACTGGTATGTATTGCATATATTCCCACATATATGTGTTGTTGTGTGCGTGTGATGGTTATCACGGGTGATGTTTCTGACCATGTAGCTATCTGCTGCAACACTGCATTGTCATTACACTGAACATCCAATGGTAGCATATAGCCATGAGTGTGTGATGGACACTGTGCACAGGGCACAACAGCAGCTGTTGGTGTATTGTGTGGGTCGGTGTGGATACACCTTTCGGATCTTTTTGGGCTGACAGTACCAGTCAGTGGCTGTTTGTGTTAACAACTGCTGTGCTAACCCAGTTATGTCTTTTTCGTGTGTGTGTGTGGAGCACGGTGTCAGGCATATGGTACGGGGTTCACTGTGGGAGGGAGGCACATGTTTGTGGAGAGCTTTCCTGTGGGCTCTTTGTTCATCTCCTACAATCTGTAGGTGCTTGTGTGTGTGTTATGCTCCGGTGCGCTGGCTATGTGTGTATGTTTGTTAGGTATGGTGCAACGTGTCAGACATAGCCCAGTACACATGCGCATGACTACGTTCCCATGATGTGATTGCTTACTTGGGACGGGTGTTGGTGCAAACACACATTGTCCCGTACGGAATACCTCCTCACGTAGCACAGACATGGATATGGTGAGTCATGTGGACATGTGCAGTGTGGAGCCAGGGGTCCATATCATTGCTACTGTTTTTTTTGGAGATGAGTCATTCATTGCAGTATTTTACATGTCGACACATACAGAGGTTCAGCGGGTCAGATCACCAAGGGGTGAATGACTGTAGCCAATGGTGACACTGCATGTGTGGGTGATGTTTGCGGTTTGCAGTTTTTTCATTTGCCGCATGGCATATGTAGGTGATACTATCTCAACATTTGCCTCCTGGCTCTGGGACATGTTGTGTGTAGGGCAGGATAGCACAGTCCACATCCACAGATACCTTGTGGACACTAGCAAGGGATGTTATGTCCGCATACACACACCGACCTAGATGGGAGTTATTTAGAGCAGATGCACATATAGCCTATCCATGGTTTAACATTCTCACTGTCACACAGTGGGATGAGATGTAGCCATCATGGTCAGGTGACAAACAGACATGGGGTGATTGTTTGACAGGCATGGTGCTTACATTGTCATGTTTGTCAACACATGCGCAGCACACAACTGTCAGTATTATTTGGTGTAGGAGATGTACACTGCAGAAGATGCATTTGCACAGTGGATACAGGAGGTGTTGATGCATATTTCCGGGTGTCACAGCTATTTAGACGGGGATGACACACAACATTTGGAGAACACTACACATGGAGATGGGGTATTGGTGTCAACATGGGTGACACAGTCAAATAGTGTCACCTTGGGATGCGCCCCAAACATGGTGGGTGCAGACACGTCTTTGGACCAGTGCGCGGAACAACAGAGGGGGAGGGGAGGCGAAAGTGGGATTCTGGGGACCGTCACTTAGCATCAGACATCTACATGCCGCCCTCCCATGTGAGATATCAGTACAGTGTGAGAGTGAACAGTCATTCGGCAGGCCATGTTGTGGTGTCTGACAGCTGGGGACAGTGATTTGCAGTGTGGGATTCACAGCTAGAACATGTCATATTGTTTCTGTCTGGTGTTTTGTCCACTCCACAGGACATCATTCCTGAGGATGCTGTTCCTGTGTGGCATTTGCACGTGACGGTACATCAGCCAAGATGCTGTGGTCCAGGGTATGTGGATCTTCAGCTACATTGTATGTGTGTGAGGTCAGGGGGAGAACATGTCATCTGGGATGTGTCATATTGTGCAGATGTTGTTGTTCATTTATTTTCCTTGAGCCTCCCTGACCCATATCTTGCTGTTGTCACACATCTCCCCATGTGTTTGTGTACAGTATATCCACTGGACAACTTGTTCAGCCATATTTACAGCAGAGCTACATGTGTGTGTGTTTAATCTTGTTTGCTGAATCCAACACTTGCTGCCTCCAGCAACATAGTTCGATCAGACATCAATAGGGTATCTATGCATGTGACTGGGCGGTTATGTGCACAATGTTGCACTTGTGCACATACAGGCCATGTATTACAGCTGTCCCGCTGACCTACGCATACTGTGTGGGTGTGTGTTTCTGGGTTAACTAAGTGGTGATGCAGTGTCCTGGCATGGTACATTATCATGTGGGTTGAGGGGTGTGGGTACCCGGGGGGCATTGTTGGGTATGCTACCTCTACCGTACTGCTGTTTACCTTGTCATCATGGTCAACATGTGTTGTGGGCTGTGAGCAGAACTCTGTTGTGTGTTTGGTGGGACGAGTGTTGAACAACTTTTCTTTCTCTCATATATAGGCATAATGTGGAGATGCATCACGAGTGACTTTACATGCTGATTCTACATGTTTGGCTGACATTGTCTCCCTTCACTGTGACCAGATGTGGCTATGGAGTAGCTGAAGGAATTGATGACATACACATGATGCACAAACGGGGTATGTTGTACCTTTCTTATTTGGGGATTAAATCTGGCTGTACCTGTTGTTGGGTTTCGTTTCATCTAATGGACATGTCATGTTGCATCTCTGTGGACACATACAGATGCATATAGTGTGTTGCTGTGAAATGGCTGTGTGACATGGAATTGTAACTAACCATAGCCATGTGAGACCCGTGTATGCATTGACATTTACTGATGGCTATAATCTGATTTAGATTTGATGTCCATATCCTGTAATGTTTGCCTTTGCATCACTTTATTCCCTATTTTGTGCGTTTTGGATTTTGGCAATTTGTGGTGTTTTTGCACAGTGTCTAATAAGACCATACTTATCCTCTTGTGACACAGGACAGGAGACATAATGGACCCATTTCCTCCGGTGCACCTGGGCTCGCCATCCAACACCTGTTGTGGGACAGACCACCATGTACGTGTTTCTGGAGATATCTGCCATTGGATGTTTGACGTTTGAGAGTGGAACACAGGCCTGTGATGGACATTTTTCCTCTTGGACTGCTGGTTTGGCCATGACTGACCTGTACAACACACAGTTTGTGCCATGCTGTGGCTGAGAGTCATGCTGATTGCAGGGACACAGATGACCTTTCACGGAGTGTGTCATATTGGAATGTGCCACCTTATTATGCATTCCCATGTTTGCAAGGGATGTTTTGAACTGCTCAGTTGGATTGCAGAGACACCTTGCTTTTGGGACACTGTGCGCATCAGGGACTGACATTCACTATGTATTTTTGGACATTTCTCCACAGTTGGTTGGTGTATTGGTTTTGGCCATGTGTGTGACAGGGCACACAGGATACGCTCATCTGTTTGTTTTAACTAAAGCATACAGGCATGTTTGTGGCATAGAGGCACAGATGGAGCAGTCCTTTTGTCTATGTCCAATTGCCCTCCACCTGGACATGATACAGGCTTTGACACAACCACATGTTCATGGCCACCACCATCCTTGATTGATGTTTGGGGTGGGCAAGGGTGATTACATGCATGTGTGGCATCACTGTATCATGTTTGTGTGCGAATGGTGATTGTGCTTGTGACTAACTATGTTTGTGAGACACAGAATGTGGATCTATGGCCTCTGTGTGGTTCATTGTAAGATGTTTGGCCATCATTTGCTTATGAACATGCTGGTTATTGTGTTTGTTTACTGTGCAGACGTGACACTCTGCATGTGTGTACACACCTTGCATTGCACGTCTGCACAGTCCTGTTTGTCCCCTGCAGTAACGTCAATCTCATTGCACCATTACATTTGGTGTGTGTCAGTGTGGGTGTCCATTGTCCTCCTGCACTTCTGCAGTCCATGTACCATGCTATATATGTCCAGACACTGTCTACCCACATAAACATGCAGGGTGTACCTCCTACATGGTATTATGTCTGTAGCTTTCTGAAGGGTTTTTGATGTCTAGTCTCTCTGTGTTCATGTGCCTCTGCTACCTGTTAGCATATGGTCATTCTGCTTGTGATGATATTTGGGGTGTGCATTGTAGCATATCTGTCTTGAGGATCAGCCATTATGTGGTTCTGGAACATTACGTTCAGAGCTTTTTTTGTCACATTACAACATTGCCCCAGCATCTGTTTTCTTCATTTGTGTGCCTCCTGTGTTGGGTGATGGCTATGTTTCGGGGGTCCGGTGATTTTTGTCGTTTCGTCATCATGCAACGCCTACAGTCTCCATGCACTGATATCTGCGACACACAATTGAGCCATGCTGCAACAAGTGGGGTGTGTGGGCCTGTTACCCAGGGCATAGCATGCACCTGATGCACATTATGTCTCATGTCTTTCATGTGTGCTCAGGGCAGTGACCTTTATGTAGCATGTGGGTTTTTAACCTGCTACATATGTTTCCATCTTTCACCATGGAGGGACTCACCTTGATATTATGATTGCAGTGTCTAACGTATGTGTGAGGAGCAACCATAATAAATATGTGTATTTGACAGACATTTGTCTCTTTTACTACTTGATCATGGTGACAATCATGCAACACAATGGGTGCCTTTGATTCAATCATGACTCCTTGTGCCCCAGGGACTCCATGGTTTCCTTGACGGTGTCCCTGCAGTGACTTGAACAAGGCACATGTAGTGCCAGTGTGACATGAGGCCTGTTTGGTTTGTGTCCAAGACAGCTTTGTGCGCACTAGGCTACTCCTCCACTCTTTGTGCACATTTACACTTGTGTCTACTGATTTGCTGGTCATGTCCACAGCCCACCTGTGCTCACATCCTTGTACAATGGCAGCTGTGTATGTGTCTGCTGTTTGGCACATCACTGGGTATGATACGTTCCCATACAGACCCTCCCTTTGGACTATTACTTCTGCCTTGTGCTCATTGTGTTCTTTGTGGGTGTGTTTGGAGGCATGTGTTTGAACTCATTGGTTTGCAGGTTTTATCCCCACATTTGTATTTATAGTTTTTCGATTATGATAACTGAGCCATCATTAAGCAGCAGGTTCATCACCTATACACACACCCTTGTCTGTCGTCATTGTACAGCAAGGTGTGCACTCAGTGCTCCCTAGCCATCATATATTATCTGTTACATAGGTCTCTTTCGTGATGGTCTTTACAGTGCAGTGCACCTGGGGATTTTGTTGTGTTGCGGTTCTGGTGGTGTGTGTTAGAGTTGTCGTCATGTTGAGTTGTCTCCTGTCATGCCCGAGATTGCTACCCAGCTCCACCAGGCATCCTCTGCTACCCTTGGGGTTTGTTTTCTTTCCTCTTTTGCATGCTTTATCGACTGCATAACATCTCATTGTGTGTGTGCATGTGTCCATGGAGCCAAATACAGACTGGGATCTGATCTGTAAACACCAGATCTGCATGTGCATTTGTTCATGTTTCTTCTTGGGGGGATTCCTGTCCTTATAACCAGCATGCATCTTGTGTGATGGCTTGGACTATTTCTGTATGCAGCCTTTGCTACTGCGCTCACGTTGGTGGTGTGTCCTAGCGTTTTTTCCATTTGCATTTGTGGTAGTGGTCGTAGGTGTGATCCCTCTCTGTTCCCTTGGATGTGTGTGCTTGTCCTGCAGATGTGGTTTCGATTTGTTTTACGGTCATATGTCAGCAGATTGGTGTTGTGAGCACATTGTACCCTCATCTGAGTTGTGAGCCATGCTTCTGTCCATCTTCTGTCTGCCAGCTGTTGTGCCATCCTACCCTGATGTGCATGCTGCTACGACACGTCCTGCATTCCTACACCTTCCTGCATTTCATGTCCCCATGGTTGCCTCTCGTGTGTGGCTGTGCATAGCACTGCTACTCCACTGTCATCCAGATATTTCACCTATCCTGCCATTTCAGTCTCCTGTGCTGGACACATCTTCCCATCCTATGTCACACACTATCATTACAGCATGGTACATTGCCATCACTCTGTACATAGCTACACCTATCTCCAATATGTTTGTCCATTTGTGTAGCTGCCACATGGACTGGGGCTGCTTTTTGTAGTTGAGCACCTGTGATCTCTGTTCTTGTTTTACTTCTGCATTGCCTTTCCTTTCAGCTCTGTGACGTGTTTAGGTTACATATGTGTTTGCCACATACCTCTGCTGCCCCTCACATTTGGGGAGCTTAGTGCTTCTGGGAAACGTTTTTGGGTTGACCTATACATGATTGGGGCATCTTATGGCACACCTTCCATTCAGTCAGTTTATGGGGGATCTACTATGCTGCCCTGGGAGTTGCCAACATGTGAACATGGACGATGGATAGCATTATAAATCACCTTTGCTGACGTGGTTGTTTATGATGTGCATTCTGGTGCACCCTGATAGGTGCAATACTCTCTGGTGGGCTTCTGTTTAGGTGGCAGCACAGATTGATGTACAGGTGCATGACGTAGACAGACTTACCTGAGCCAACGGTAATCACTGCTCATCTAACACCATGACGCCTGCACCATCAGTCACTGTCCTAACCATTGTGCTACACTGCTGTTCCTTCTTGCACGTCTGCTCACCTACTTACGATTTCGATGCGTTACAATGCACAGTGATGCCAGCACAGACAGTGCTTCGACCTTGCCCTGCCACATACGTCACCCTGTAAAGCGCCCTATACGCAACATTGTGGGGTGCCTTGGTGGACAGTGCACCTTCAAATGTGATCTTTAAGGTACATTGTAGGGCGCCTTATGCATCACCTTATATTACAGTGCTTTTTGATAGTGCATTTGCTAACAGTAGAAATTACAATAAAATGTGACATGCCTCCTAGATTGCTATTCCTCATAACAGGTAATGGCTCAATCAGCCTTATTCATTGTGCACAGCACGGGATTGAACCCATGATGCCAGCACTATTGGTCAGTGTTTTCAGCATTGTGCTATGGCTCTGTTCCTGTGTCTGGACATTTGCGCACCGCCTTATGCCCTTCACAACTGACAGCGCACCGCCTGATGCCGGCCAAAACGCACAAGAGGGACCGCGCGCACAAAATTAACAGCGCAACGCCTAATGCCGCACGAACTTAATTACTGCCGCCCACAATTAACAGCGCAACGCCTAATGACGCCCAAAATTATTATGCCTCCTAAAGCAGTTTTAACCATGAAAATTCATGCCTCAGCCAGCCTTTTTCCTGGCGCACGATGGGGGATTGAACCCCTGATCCTTGCACCACTGGTCAGTGTCTTCAGCATTGTGCTACGGCTCTGTTCCTGTGTCTGGACGTTTGCGCACCGCCTTATGCCCTTCACAACTGACAGCGCACCGCCTGATGCCGGCCAAAACGCACAAGATGGACAGCGCGCAAAATTAACAGCGCAACACCTAATGCCGCACGAACTTAATTACTGCCGCCCACAATTAACAGTGCAACGCCTAATGACGCCCAAAATTATTATGCCTCCTAAAGCAGTTTTACCCATGAAAATTCATTCCTCAGCCAGCCTTTTTCCTGGTGCACGATGGGGGATAGAACCCCTGATCCTTGCACCACTGGTCAGTGTCTTCAGCATTGTGCTACGGCTCTGTTCCTGTGTCTGGATGTTTGCGCACCGCCTTATGCCCTTCACAACTGACAGCGCACCGCCTGATGCCGGCCAAAACGCACAAGATGGACAGCGCGCAAAATTAACAGCGCAACGCCTAATGCCGCACGAACTTAATTACTGCCGCCCACAATTAACAGCGCAACGCCTAATGACGCCCAAAATTATTATGCCTCCTAAAGCAGTTTTAACCATGAAAATTCATGCCTCAGCCAGCCTTTTTCCTGGCGCACGATGGGGGATTGAACCCCTGATCCTTGCACCACTGGTCAGTGTCTTCAGCATTGTGCTACGGCTCTGTTCCTATATGTGCCCAGCAGCGCCCCACTTAGCCTTCCCACGCGCTAATGTCGGGCCCGCAAATGTGCGCGCCGCGCACACGTACGGTCGGCTTTTTTCCTTTTTCTGCCTGACCCGCCCACTCCTTTTATGGCACAGGCACACTACCGCGGACCCGCACGATACGAATGTTTAGTAAACATGCCCCTTAGGGGAAGGAATACTTCCAAATAAGTTAAAGAAGGCGTCCATACAACTCATTTTGAAAAAGTCATCGCTGAACAAATAAGTCCCTAAAAATTCCCAACCTGTTTTCTAGCCAAAGTAGTTGAAGGATTTAGTGTTTTTTCAGCTTACCAATTTTGTTGATTTACATGGCATCCAGTTTGGTTTTTATCCAGAAAATGGAAATGGAATGCTATTCATGTCCTGTTTGGAGGTTATACGGAGAAGTTTTGAAGGTGGAATTTGGAAAACGGTATTTGATGGCTTTACTGGAAATTACAATAAATCATGAATGGTAGAGAAAAAAATGCAGGGTCATGCATTTGGGCTGCAAAATTTCAAGGAAGCAGTACAGTAGGAGGTGAAATACTTCTGTTCATGAAAGAAGAACAGGACCTGGGTTTGATTGTTTCTGATGATCTTAAGGTGGCTAAACAGGTATAAAAAGGCAATGTCGAAAGCCAGAAAAGATGATTGGGTGCATAGGGGGATGAATGGCCAGCAGGAAGAAGGAGGTGATAGTACCTCTTCATAAGTCTTTGGTGAGACCTCATTTGGAGCATAGTGTGCAATTCTGGAGACCACACCTTCAAAAAGATATAAATAGACTGGAGTCAGTGCAGAGGGTAGTTACCAAAATGGTCAGTGGGCTTCACCATTGGGCATATGGGAACAGACTTAAATATCTCCATATGTATACTTTGGAGAGGGGAGATATGATAGAGATGATTAAATGCATAGGAGGAGAACCTCTTTAAATTGAAAGAAAGCTCTGAAATGAGGGGGCATAGGATGAAGGTGAAAGGGGATAAACTCATGAGTAATCTGAGGAAATAAGTCTTATTGAAGGAGTGGTAGATGCGTGGAACAGCCTCCCAGTGGAGGTGGTAGAGATGAGGACTGTATCTCAGTTCAAGAAAGCAAACATAGAGGATGTCTAAGGAAAAGGAAGGGACTATAAAGCTTGGTAGTTGGTATGGAGGGGCAGACTGGACAGGTCATATGGTCTTTATCTGCGATCATTTTTCTTTGTTTCTGTATATACTTATATTTCAGCAAGGCCTTTGATATGGTTCGACATAGGCGGCATACATACACTGAACCCCTTTGGAATGGTCCCTAAAGTGACTGGTTGTATAGGCATAGTATGCTGAGGGCATGGGGGGGGGGGGGAATAGCCCCCATAAATGTTGGAGGCGCTAATGGTGATCTGGTACTCCTGCCTCCAATGTCAGCATGACTTTCTTACCTTCCCCCCCACCACCCAAAGGAAGAAGGCAAACTACACTGATGACTGATAGGGCTAGAAAGTAGTTGAGTGGAAGGTCACAAAAAATAGTGGCAAATGAAGTTCACTCCAAGGACTGGGGTGTTACCAGTGTTGTGCCACCAGGATCCTTCCTCAGTCTGGTTCCTTTTGCCATCTGAGTAAGTCATATTGAAGAAGGGCTATTGGGTAAGGTTTGTCTCTTTGTGGATGATACCAAAATCTGCAACCGGGTAGACATACTGGTAGGTGTGGAGGGATCTAGCGTAAAGCCTGAGGAATTGACTAGCATTTGTCAGCTATGATTTAATGTTAAATAAAAAAGAGTCATGCATTTGGGCTGCAATAAGCCAAAGGAATGGTGCAGTATAAGTACTACTACTACTAATCATTCGTAGAGCACTACAAGGTGTACACAACACTGCACAGACATGTAAGAGACGGTCCCTGCTCATCGGAGCTTGCAATCTAGACAAGACAGACAACACAGCAACTGGGGACTAGGGTATACGGTATGCAGAGGTCATTTTGAAAGCTTTTTCCATGTGTGAAATCTGCTTTACATGTAGAAAAGGACTTTTATAAAATTGTGTGACCGTATATATGAGTAAAAAGAAAGTATCTCTGATGTGATTATTGTTTAGGCTCTCTCAGGGGCCTGGTTTGGGTGGAATAAGCTGGTAAACTGCGGCATACAGGTGCACCCGTGTAGAGTAACACACAGATTTATGTACATTTGTGTGCTAGTATATGAGCTGCTTCTGGGTGCCTATATTATAATGACACGAAGGTGCCCCGGGGCATCCTGTTATAAAATCAAGCTCTTAAATACCTGCAAGGCATACATTAACGAAAGGCAGGTCTCTTTTAATGGAATGAGGGGTCTTTGCCTTTATATCACCTACGTAGCACTGTTCTTGCTGTCAGCCGTGAAGAGAAGACAATCAATGACCCTTCTGACTCTTAAACCTTAAAGCTCCTTTCCCTTACCTCATCATTCAACCTTCAGTTATGCTCAACTGCCCCTACTCACCAGCATGGTTGCATGCCTCAAACTTGTCTTTTTTCTCTAATTTTCTCAAACCTCTGTACCTCAGTTCTTCCCTTATCTGACCATCATCTGCTAAGCTTCACTCTTCATCACCCTCCACCTCCATCTCAACCAGTCTCCTCCAACATCTTTAAGAATCTTCATGCTATCGACCCTTCAGCACTCTCCACTACTGTCACACCACCTCTTTCTTCCACTATATTATCTGAGTCTGTTGATGAGTCGATATCTTCCTATAACACCATGCTCTCCTCTGCTCTGGATGCTCTCTTCTGCTCTGGATGCTCTCCTCTAATTCCAAGCCCAGTGAGGGAGGCATACTATACCTTAGCCCTAGCTGTCCTCTAAAACCCACCACCTATGTTCCTGGGCCTTCTCAGCTGAGAGCATTTGGTTGAAATCCCAGACCCTTGTGAACTTCCTACAATTCAAATTCATGCTAGCCTATTTCCAATCAGCCATAGCACTCACCAAGCAATACTATTATGGCCACCTGACTAACTCTCTTGCCTCTTACCCTCGCCATTTCTTTATGACTCACAACTCTCTCTTCAAAGGGCTTCTACCTCCGATCCCTCCTTCCCTTTCCACCCACACTTTGACTATTTCTATGACAAAGACCACAAGATTACTCTTCAGTTCCCTCCAGGGCCATCTCCATCCCTCCTTCGCCCTCTTCCTCAACCTCTGCCACCCTTTATTCCTTTTCTAAGATCACTAAAGAGGAAACCGCACATTTCTCCTCCTCTAAATGTACAACCTGCTCCTCTGACACTATTCCCACCCATCTAGTAAGTTTTATCTTCTCCGCTATCATCCTCATCCTATCACTTTCTACTGCAACTGTTCCTGCAGCCTTCAAGCATGCAGTGGTATCACCTCTCCTCAAAAAACCCTCACTGGACCCTACCTGTCTTCTAATTATCGACCCATTTCCCTCCTGTCTTTTATTTCTAAGCTACTTGAATGTATGGTTCACTGCTGTTGTCTTGACTTTCATTCTTCTCGAGCCCTTCTGGATCCATTGCAAGCTGGCTTTCATCCTCTATATTCTACTGAAACAACTCTTGTCAAAGTCTCCAATGACTTGTTACTCGCCAAATCTAAGGGCTTTTACTCAATCTTCATCCTTCTAGATCTTTCTGCTGCTTTTGACACTGTTGATCACCACCTTCTCCTCAATACACTGTTCTTGCTTGGATACAAGAGCCCTGATCTGTCCTTATTTTCTTTTTATCTCTCCCACTGTACTTTTGGAGTGGAGGAGTAGCCTAGTGGTTGCAGCACTGGTATGGGAACAAAGAGACCAGGATTCAGTTCCCACTAGCACTCCTTGTGGCCTTGGGCAAGCCAATTAAACCTTCCATTGCCTCAGAATAATCCAAGTTATCAGTGTCCTTGTTAAATGTACATTACCAAGTTTAAGTTACAATGTAAACTACTTTGACTAAAAAATGATAAAACAGTATAAAAGACCTAATATATACATACAGTACATGTTTTGGTCGTTCTTCTTTTACTGCTATCTCGCTCTCACCTTGGTGTACCTCAGAGTGCTCTGTCTCAGGACCTCTCCTTTTCTTTCTCTACCCCTTTAGTGCACTCATCTCCTCCCATGGTTTTCATCACCATGTATGATGCTTCTCTGAAGACTGAATGATGTACAGTTTCTCTCACTCTTGCTGTTTCTTTTCCTTTCATGCTCTTTAGATATGGATTGTAAACCTCTTTGTGTATTTGTAAAAGGCGGTATAACAAATAAATGTAACTGTAAACCATTTACACTGACAACTCTCAGATCTACCTCTCTGCACCTGAAATCCCTCCAGGAATCCAGTCAGGGATCTCTCCCTGTTTAGCTGACATTGCTGCCTGGATGTCCCGCTATCGTCTGAAATTGAACATGGCCAAGCCAAGCTTCTTATCTTTCCCCCTAAACCCAACTCCCCCCTTCCTCATTTCCCTATTTCTGTAGATAATACTCCACTCCTCTTTGACGCCTTCTCTTTCTCCACATACATCGAACAGATAGCTAAAACCTGTTGCTTCTTTCTCTAAAAAATCAGCAAAATTCCCCCCTTCCTTTCTGAGCACACTAGTAAGACACTCATCCACTCTCTAGTCACCTCCCATCTTGACCATTGCAACCTCTTCCTTGCTGGTCTTCCTCGAAATCATCTCTCCCCACTTAAAATAGTTCAGAACTCCGTTGCGCGGCTTATCTTCCGCCAGTGCCATTATGCTCATGTCACCCCTCTTCTCAAGTCACTTCTTTGGCTCACTATCCATTTCCGCATCCAGTTCCAACTTCTCCTACTGACCTACAGGTGCCTTCATTCAGACGCTCCTCACCACCTCTCATATCTCCCTACACCTCACCTCAGGAACTCCGCTCTTCTGGCAGATCCCTTCTATCTGCGCCCTTCTCTTCCACTGCCATCTCCGGGCTTCGATCTTTCTATCTTGCTGCTCCGTGTGCCTGGAACAAACTACCCGAGTCAATACGTAGAGCTCCATCTCTGGCCTTATTCAAATGCAGGCTAAAACTCACTTCTTTGAGGCCGCTTTTGGATCTTGTTCCACTTAGTCTCCTGTTCGCCTCCCATGTGTTCCTACCATTCCCCTAGGTGCTGTATCTTGGTCATATCTTTCTTATCCCACCTTTCCTCCAAAGTAAGCAGGGGTGGCTCAAGACCATCTGTTGCCTGAGGTGAGAGATGTTGGTGCCCCTCCCCCTCCAGCCAAAATGGGAGGAATGCCCCAGAGCCCTAGTCAGGAACCCCCTCCTTCAACACCAGTTAGGTGGTTACCCCACGACTAAAAAAAACAATATTATCCCAGGCTATATAAGGGTTTTTTTAAAGAAATTTATTGTGCTGTTCTAATGCAGCAAAAAATGTAGCAGATTAATTATATAGTCTGGGAATCTATTGTAAAACATATTGACCCCTGACATTGCACACGGGATTGGCGCACTAGTAAATGTAACTATACAGTCTGCAAAGCAAAGAGATGCTGGGTGATCACAAACCAAGGAGCAAAATGAAAAGCAAGAACCACGGCTAATTGTAGTTTGGTGTTATGATTCTCGCGTTTTATTTTTGTACATATATTCTACATCCTACTTCTACTACTACTGAACATTTGTATAGCGCTACAAGGCGTATGCAGCACTGCACAGACACATGTAAAGGACGGTCCCTGATCATCAGAGCTTACAATCTAATAGGGACAGACAACACAGTAGCTGTAGACATGGGATATATCTAGGGGGAATGGTAAGAAATCCCAAAGGACATCAGATGAGTCAAGATCCAAAAGTAGCAGCGAAGAGGTGAGTTTTCAGCCTGGATCTGAAAAGGGTCAGAGAAGGCGCCTGGCGTACAGACTCAGGTAGTTTGTTCCAGGCATAAGGAGCAGCAAGGTGAAAGGAGCGAAGTCTGGAGTTAGCAGTAGAAGAGAAGAGCACAGATAGAAGCAGTTTGCTAGAAGAGCGGAGTTCCCGAGGGGGGTTGTAAGGAGAGATAAGAGAGGAAAGGTAGTGAGGAGCTGCAGAGTGAATACACTTATAGGTCAGCAGGAGAAGTTTGAACTGGATGCGGAAATAGATAGAGAGCCAATGAAGTGACTTGAGAAGACGGGTAATATGGGCATGACGAGGCTGGCAGAAGATTAGCTGCGCAGCAGAGTGTTGAAGAGATTAAAGGGGAGAGAGATGATTCAAAGGGAGACCAGCAGGGAGCAGGTTACAATAGTCTAGACAGAAGGTGACTAAGGAGTGGATAAGTATCTTAGTAGTGTGTTCAGAAACCCTTCTCCCAATAATGAGTACAGAGGACATTTCCCCAGAGAACATGTACGTGCCGGTCCTTCCACCTCTGCACCTTTCCTCCAAGAAAAAGGAATTCCACAAGGATCATCACTGTCTGCCTTACTATTCAACATTTACATGCAGCCCATATGCAATCTCGTCAAATCCTTCAACATTAACTGCCTGGTCTACGCCGACAATGTTCTCCTATTCATGCCTTTCCTACTAGACAATCCTGACCTCACGCCCCTCTCTGCCTGTTTCGATGCAGTCACAGACTGGTTACATACTCAGAAGCTAAGAATAAACTTTAAAAAGACAGAGGTCCTTTTCATCACTCGAAATTCATCTTTCATTCCACCTAGCACCCTGAAGGTCAGGGACGTGGAACTCATATGCAAACCATCAATTCGGTATCTTGGAGTCATCCTTGATCAAAAACTCAACCTGAAGGCCCAGATAAGCAATATGGTAAAAGCAGTATATAACAAAATCAGAACTCTTCGCCACCTGAGACAGCTACTGGAACCTGGAGATTTTCGGACAGTATACCAAGCCCTAGTGACTCCGCACTTTGATTATGCGAACGCCATATTACACGGCCTTCCAAAAGCCACAATAAATCCACTGCAACTTGCCATGAATGCTGCCGCCAGAACCCTTCACGGTACATCAAGGAGGGAACATATAACACCAATACTAAAGAACCTGCACTGGCTTCCAATCAAAAGCAGGATCACATTCAAAGTGATGTCCTTGACATTCAAAGCCGTAAACAATTGCTCCTCTACATCAGTCAGTGACCTCATCCAGATGACACCCTCCAACAGAGCAAGAAGATCAGCCGCTATAAATACTTTGACCCTACCAAATCAGATCACAAAATGCTCACAAGCAGCCAGGTCTAGAGCGTTTTCGCTTTACGCACCTACCTGTTGGAATTCATTACCACCAGCTATCAGGGCTATCAATGACTTCTTACAATTTAGGAAGGCACTCAAGCATCACCTCTTCCTACAATACTACACTGATCAGGAGCACTATCCACAGCAAACCACTCCCAGTGCCTTATATAGGCAACCCACGAATAACAACCACACAAGTTCGAAACCTAACCCTCCAAACCCAGATCCCCCAGACCCGGATCCCCCTGACAAATAGCGTCTCGTCACACTATTGTCAGTTAATACGCTATCGAAACAATAGCTACACACCTTTGATACTCATGAGCATATGTTGTATTACCTGTATATATCTGTATATAGTTACCCTGTCCTGTTCTAACTGTATCTAGTTACACTGCTTAACTACATTTAGTTACATTGTTATAGCTGTACTTTTGATAACTGTTATACTGTAAGTCCAGTACAGATATTCTGCACTGAACAGTTTTGTTCGATGTAAACCGCACTGATACTGAAGAGCACGGTATATAAGAAAATAAAATAAATAAATAAATAAACTCAACCAGTGTTCTCCCCAGAAAGCTTTGCCAGCCAGGTGGCATGATGGTTTACCCGAGTTGGTCACATTATAAGCTGGCTGGCAGCAGACAACATACAGCGGTGTGCAAAAGTCTGGAATCACTTGTGAGTTTTGCGTTTTTCGTACTTTCTAACGTTTTTTTTTAAATTTTGCGTTAGCCCAGCATATTCATCTCTCTACCACGTTAAAAGGGATACATTTGGCTATTAGAGTTGATTTTTTTGCATTCCTTGCTTCCAATTTAAATACTTTACAGACACTGGGAGATAGCCACTATGATTTTTGTGGATCCTGCGCAAAACTGGATCGAGATTATCCAATAGCCACACGTTATTTCTGACCAATCAGGAGGCTGGTTTCACTAACCAATCACAATGCAGATATCTAGCCAACAGTGCAGCTATAAAAACACGTGGAATTTTTGAATTTCATACGCTTTCTGGATCGACCATGAAGATGACTCGGACCCTGGCATTGGAGGAATGTGTTTGTGTGTCCTTTTTGAGCGAGGAAGGATTTTCAAGCTGTCAGATAGCCAGGAAAGTTGCCTGCAGTCAGAGCGCTGTTGTTAAGATTGTACAGAAGAAGAAAGAAACGGGTTCAGTGGTGGACAAGCCTCATTCAGGTCATCCACGTGCATCAACATCACACCGGGACCTCGCACTACGGTGCATTTCACTGATTAATCGCAAGTTGACTTCTCCTCAGCTACTTCGAGAGTGGTCAGACAAGAGTGAGGTCAGTATCAGCTCATCAACAGTTCGTCACTGGTGCCTGAAGTTTGGTCTCCCGGGCTGCAAAGCACGGAATAAGCCACTGATGACCGACATACAAAGGCACAACCAGATCATTTGGGCGAGAAATCACTCAACCTGGTCGACTGAAATGTGGGAAAAGGTGCTATTCAGCGATGAAAGCACCTTCTGCCTGTTTGGAAATCAGGCCCACACCTATGTGAGGAGATTTCCTGGAGAGATTTCTCTCAAACTCACTGTCTCAACCTCACTGTGAAGCATCCTTTGAAGGTCATGGTCTGGGGCTGCATGGCTGCCAGTGGCGTTGGACGTCTTCACATTGTCGATGGAATGGTCAATGGGGCCAAGTACATCACCATACTGCAAAAGTGCATGGTGTCATCAGCACACCAGCTGTTTCCTGGCCAGTTCCTGTTTCCAAGATGACATTGCACCCTACCATCGCTCCAGACAGGTGATCAGCTGGAAGTAGTGGAACGACATCAAGTCAATGGACTGGCCTGCCCAGTCTCCAGATCTGAATCCATTCGAGAACCTGTGGCACAAAGTGGCCTTGGAAATATCCAAGAGGCATCCAACATCAAAGCGTGAGCAGATTGAGTCACTCATTGCAGCTTGGAACCGCGTTGTCATCAACGATCACCATATCAGATTGGTTCATTCAATGCCGACAAGGTGCAGTCAAGTGATCAAGAACAAAGGGCAGCCCATCAAATACTGAGCCGTCACTGACATATAAAAACGGCCTTTTTCAAGGCCACATACATTAATTTGAAGGAAACCTGGCATGCGTCCATAATATTTTAAAGCATACTTACATTATTGTATCGTTGGCCAACGATGTACATTACGCAATTTTCACAGAAAATCTATCAACAGGACAACTATGGGGAACAAACTCAGAAAATAAGGGCCAAACCAATACTAAAAGTTGGCCCTAATAGCCAAATCTATCACTTATTATGAGATACACAGAAAAAGCCTCTGGGAGGAAAAAGAAATTAAGATATAAGGTCACAAAGTTGAAAAAACATCAAATTTACAAGTGATTCCAGACTTTTGCACACCACTGTAATTAGTCAATTTTCATTTTTCTATTTCTCTCATTCTTTTGCCATGATTATGTTAGCCGGGCAGTCGGTAAAGTCAGCTGGGTGGTGCACCTATTCACAAGGTCCTGGGGAGAACACTGTCAACATACACAAAATAATTGTGTCATCTCAGTATCAGCAATATAAACCTTCACCAGCCATGGACATATTGTGAGATAATATAAAACCTTACAAAAATGACTCAGGAGTTATAGAGAAAATCTACCATACCATAACAGCATCAACTTCCAAAACACCCAGAAGGAGCCTGCCCGGAAATGAGCAGCACTCTCAGGGAATCTGTTTAGTATAGCATGTTAGGCTTTTGCAGCTAACGTGGCAAAAAAAGAGAGGATAGCATGGCTTTAGCTGTAAAAGCTGTGTGTTATCTATTGGGAGCGTGCACAGCATTTCCCCAGCAGATAACTCACCAAAACTGCAGAGAGCGTTCCCCGGCAGCGCATTGGATGCACATAAAGCCACCCACTGAAGTGGAGTTATTAGCACCCATGTTATCTGCAACTCTGCTATTGACACCAGCAGTAACTGTGCGTTGCACACACACCCTCTCTCTGCCCACATCCTACCCACTCGTGCAATTAAAAAGGTTTCTGCAAATAGCACATAAAATCACTATGTTATCTGCAATTTCCCTGTGTTATCTGTTAACACACCCAGATATCATGCACTATCTGCCATGTTAACAGTTAAACCAGCTTCATAAACATCCTCCTAAATATTTTTACTGCAGTGGGTCCTAGAATATGCATACACCTAGTCAGAAAAGCAAAGAAGCCAGGTTACTATCGATCCTTACATTGAAACTCCATGCTAACAGAATACCTGCTCTGGTCACACATTGAGAATATAGATAGGTTCTCACCTAGTATAAAATAAATTAACACAAACTAAAAATAAAATTATGTAGACAAAATCAAATTGAAATCCCAAAAACCCAGACTCTGCATGCAATACACCAAAGAAACAGAAAGAGCTGCAGACGCCCCTGTGCTGTGCGGCGTATAAAGATAAAATATCTATGTACATCCCAATATTCAAAGGGTTTCTCTGGTTAGCAGGATGTGAGGATATTCAGCAGGACTAACCGGCCAGTGAATATCCCCTAAACACTGTGGCGCTGTCTGGAGAGTTTTAGAGTGGTCCATGGGCAGCATGAGAGTAGCAGCGATTTTCAGTCTGCCCGTATAAAGTCAGGTCATCTCAAGAACTATCCTAACTTTATTCCGTTTCAGCTATCCGGATAGCAGCTGAATATTTCTGCTGTCTACATAGCTGTGCCAGTCGGGGCTGAAATCAGCTATTCAGCACCAGAGGATATCCACCCACCTCTGGCTCCTACCTCCCTTCCTGCCCAAACCTTGGCACAGTACTTCCATGACAAAATCCATAAAATTACCCTCCAGTTCACTACCATCCCTTCCTTTTTCCCAACTCTCCCCCCTACTTCTGCTTCCCTTTCTTCCTTCCCTCTGATGAGGAAACAACACTCCTCCTTTCTTCCTCTAAGCTGACTACCTGCCCTTCTGATCCTATGCCCACCCACCTCCTTAGCTCCATTTCTTCCACTATCGTCCCCTCCATCACTCATATTCTCAACCTATCGCTCTCCACCGCTACCTTCCCTTCTGACTTCAAGCATGCTATTGTCACACCCCTCCTCAAGAAACCCTCACTCGATTCCACCTGTCCTTCTAACTACCGTCCCATCTCTCTCCTTCCCTTTATTTCTAAATTACTTGAGCGTGCTATCTACCACCGCTGTCTTGACTTCCTCTCCTCTCGTGCCCTCCTAGATCCTTTACAATCCGGTTTCCGTCCCCTACATTCTACCGAAACTGCTCTTACCAAAGTCGCCAATGATTTGTTTCTGGCTAAGTCCAAAGGCTTTTATTCTGTCCTCATTCTTCTGGATCTCTCTGCTGCCTTTGACACCGTTGACCACAATCTTCTTCTTATCACCCTGTCTTCACTCGGTTTCAAAGGCTCTGTACGTTTTTGGTTCTCCTCCTATCTCTCCCACCACTCTTTCAGTGTGTACTTCGGTGGCTCCTCCTCCTCTTCTACCCCTTTACCTGTGGGTGTACCTCAAGGTTCTGTCTTAGGTCCCCTCCTCTTCTCTCTCTATACCCAATCCCTTGGTGCCCTTATCTCTTCCCATGGCTTTCACTATCATCTCTATGCTGACGACTCTCAAATCTACCTCTCTACGCCTGTTATCTCTCCTGAAATTCAAGCTAAGATCTCGGTCTGCCTCTCTGACATTGCTTCCTGGATGTCCTATCGCCGCTTGAAGCTGAACATGGCCAAAACTGAACTCCTTGTCTTTCCCCCTAATGCCTTCCCTCCTCCTTCCCTTTTCTCAATCTCTGTGGATAACTCTGTTATCCTTCCTGTCTCTTCGACACGGAACCTTGGTGTTATCTTTGACTCATCTCTCTCCTTCTCTTTACATATCCGAAACATTGCTAAAACATGCCGTTTCTTTCTTTACAATATCTCCAAAATTCGCCCCTTTCTCTCTCACTACTAATCTGATTGTCCACTCTTTAATCACCTCCCGCCTTGATTTCTGTAACCTTCTCCTTGCTGGCTTCCCTGCTAACCACCTCTTTCCTCTCCAGTCTATTCAACATTCTGCAGCTCGTCTGATTTTCCGTCAGTCTCGTTTTTCACACATTACTCCTCTTCGCATGTCACTTCACTGGCTCCCCATCCGCTTCCGTATCCAGTTCAAACTCCTCCTTCTAACCTATAAATGTATTCATTCTTCTGCCCCTCATTACCTTTCATCCTTCATCTCCACCTACACCCCCTCTCGCCTACTCCACTCATCTAATTGTCTTCGTTTATCTATGCCTTTTACTCGTACTGCTAACTCTAGACTTCGCTCCTTTCAACTGGCTGCACCCTTTTCCTGGAATTCTCTACCTGTCTCTGTCCGCCAAGCCTCCTCCCTGGCCATCTTCAAATCTAAATTGAAATCCCATTTCTTCACTATTGCTTTTTGTTCCTAATTTGTTCTTTCTTGTTCTCTCCATAAACATTTGTTCTTCTCTTGTTAATTTGTTTTTTGTATTATCTAATCTATTTCATATTTTGTCTTAACTAGATTGTGAGCTCTAGTGGGCAGGGACTGTCTCTTTTTATGTTTGTACAGCGCTTCGTATGTTGCAGTGCTTTATAAATGCTTAGTAATAATAATAATAATAATATCCAGATTCTGGTGCTGAATATCTGGTTTTGTTTTTTGCTGTGATAGGCACTTTTAAAATATTAATTCTCGCAGGTTGAATATCAGGAGTGTGAAGTTCAAAGACAGACATATTTCAATCTTCGAGGCTGCGTTTGCATCCTGATCCGCTTAGTCTCCTATGTGTTTCCTTATCATTCCCCTAGATGTCCCTTGTCCTCAGCTGTTGTGTCGTCTGTCTTGACTAGATTGTAAGCTCTGTTGAGCAGGGACTGTCTTTTACATATGTCTGTACAGCGCTACGTATGCCTTGTAGCAGGGCCATACCAAGTCATAATTGTGCCCTGTGCAATTTCCACTTCTAGCGCACCCCCTCCCTCCATTTCCTGCCTCCGCCCTCTTCCCCACTTGTTTCCCTGCACCGCCACCGCAACATTTTTGTTTTCTCAGAGGCAGCGGCAGCAGCAGTGAGGCAGGCTCGCATTTGTAGGCAGGTCAGGTCCCTCCTTCCCTTCTCTGATGTTGGTCACATCAGAGGAGGGAGGGACCAGGCCAGCCATTCAAACGCTGAGTTGCATTGTTTATAAGAGTGCCAATAATCATAGAAACATAGAAAACTGACAATAGAAAAAGACCACATGGCCTGTCTAGTCTGATGTTCTCTTTAAGTTTCACCAGAGAACCTTCCGATCTGTTGGAAAAGAGAGGTCTCCAGGTTTTCACTCCCAAATTGAAATTCACATTTCCTGACTCAATACCACCAATCCAGTTTGAGGGCTACTAAATAAAAGAACAAATGTGCACTGCTTAACCACGTCGCTCTGAAGAAAGCCATGGTATGGTGGCTGAAACGTCGCTTCCACTTACAAAGATGCAGCGTGAACCAGAAAACTGCAAAGTTGATTCATGTTGTTTTCATTGATTGGCTGGATCAATTGGGTGTTATTTTGGAAATGTTAAATG
This sequence comes from Ichthyophis bannanicus, assembly GCA_033557465.1. Taxonomy (NCBI): domain Eukaryota; kingdom Metazoa; phylum Chordata; class Amphibia; order Gymnophiona; family Ichthyophiidae; genus Ichthyophis; species Ichthyophis bannanicus. The sequence continues at coordinate 944,418,138 of CM066035.1, read as the reverse complement.
AATGCAAACAAAAGCAGCACACAAAGAGCGAACACGGGACCAGGATCTTCTAACACAAGTATTTTATTGAACAAAATTTGACTTTGGCCAAGTTTCAGCAGCAAAGCCTTCAGCAGGAGTCTACAAATAATAACATACAGTAAATAGTACCAAATAACATAAAAAATAAATACAGGGGGATATGTACAGCGTCTAGCTAAGTGTGTGCGGCTGCAATTTTGCCTCTCTTTTTTTCTTTTGACCTCGAATGGCTCCTAAGAAAAATAAAGGAAAAGGAAGGGTTAAATCTCCTAAAGCCCCCCCCCCCCCGCTACCTTGAAGCAGCTGGCCATTGACGCTGAAACCACTGTAAAAGCTGTGAGCAAGTTCTCCGCTGCTGAGTCAGTTGGTGGAGTTCTAACTACACTTGGAGACAATTCAGCTGTGGCGCCACGACTGCATGCGGCGAACTGCTCCAGGGAACACCGGTGCTACGGAGGAAGGAGTCCCAGGCATTACGGGTGTGAACCCTGGAGGTAGCCCTGTAAATGCAGTGTTTATCTTGGCGTTAATGCCTGTGAGCAATTTGGCGAAAATGAGTGTGGAATGGGTGGTTGGTGTGATGCCAGATCGATTGGCATCTTTGAGGTTTCCCATTGCGGCGGGATCAGAAATTCCTCGTCTTTCTTTCAGGTGAAGCAAGATGAAGGCATGCCTGAGCTAACTTTCCCAGCTATTTGGTCTATGTTATTGAGGCTTGAAGCTGTCGTCTCTAAAAGTGCTGTTGATATTAATTCTCTTGTGCACAATGGGGGTCAGCTTTCTCAGGAAGCTCAAAAAGGATTTTAGAGTTGGAGGAAAAGTTAAAGAAATCGGATCAAGCTATGGACATAGTGATTAATGATAAGGTTTTGATTCATCGGAAGCTTGAACAATTTGAAGATCAGATGAGACATTTGAACCCTTGTTATCGTATATACCAGGCATGTCCAACTTCGAACAGGTCGTGACCTACTTTTTCCGGCCAAAAGTGCCGGTGATCTACCACCATGAAAATTAAGTTTCAAATTAGTTTCAAATTAAATTTTAACCCAATAAAGTTGGAGGATTCCCCCCCCCCCATTTTTAATGAACCTTCTGTCATTTACTTGGATGTGATCAGCTGTTAAGCAAATTAAGCAAAAACAAAACAGAGAGACGAAGATCCAGTAAGAACTGCGAGGGGAAATGGAAAGTACATTTTTTCTTATAGTTTTATTGAGTAATAATTTTCTTTAACTGTCTTAATAGCTTTCTTGAACTTTTATTGAGTAATTTGTGTTAAATTTAGGTTGAGTATTGATCCAGGCTGATCTTGCACAATCTTTAATATTTCGCTCTTGCTCTTTAGTGAGACGTCTGAGCCTGCATTTCATCCACCAGCTTTTTGAAGTTGTGTGAATATTGCGTGAGGGCCAGTCTCAGGGAATCCTGGAGATGTTCATCTGTCATGTTGGAACGTTGTGTAGTCTTTGTCATTTTCAGATGGGAAAACACAGATTCACACAAATATGTTGAACCGAAACAGGAGTGTACAGCTTCACTGCATCTTCTCAAGTTGGGAAATTTGTCTCTAGGCACTAGCTTCCAAAACGATTCTTGCTCAGGAAGGGTCTTGAGAAAAATGTCATTTTTAAGGGTTAATATTTCGTTTCAAGAGATGGCTTGTTCAATGAGTAATTTTTACTGATAGCAGCTGCAGTTTATTTAATGTCCACATCTACTTTGAATGGGTATGACAAGTACTCCACAACTGTTCCAATTTTTTGGAAGCCACAGAATCTATTTTCGAATTCCTGGATAACAGAACAGATTTCTGTCACATACTTCTTGTTCTAAAAAACAAAATTTAGATATTGTCCCAGATGGTCCTGCTTATTAGGAAAATGATCAAAAGTGTTGTTTGCAAGGTCAGTCATCATTAGCTCAAATTTGCTCTTGTAGGATGAAACTGTACTCATCATCTCGCCAATGCATTTGTTTTTACCTTGTAGTTCAAGGTTCATATCACTTAGTTCGCCTGTAAAGTCAGTAAGAAATGCCAGATCACATAACCACTCCTCATCTTCCAACTCTGCTTGGTCATCTCCCCTCTCCTTCAAAAAACTTCTTATTTCATTCAGCAAATCACAAAATCTTTGCAGAAATTTGTGCCTACTTAGCCACCTTGCATCTGTGTGCAAAATGATTTCCACTGCCCCTTCATCAAGAGTAAGATTGAAAAGCTGTCTTTGAAGTGATCTTCCACGAACTGAATTTACAATTTGGAAAGTGATGTCCATGACACTTTGTATTGAGTCTCTTGCTTGCCAAAACTTGCTAGTGAATGATGCAGTGGTAAGAAAGGAAATCTGGGAAGTCGTCATGCTGTCTACCGAGGGCTATGAAACCGTTAACCTCACCTGTCATTGCTCTTGCTCCATCAGTAGTGATGAAAACAAGTCTATGCAATGGAAGATTACACTTTGTCACAAAAGAATGGAAAGAACTGAATATTTCCTGACCGTTAGTTCTCCCTTTTAAAGAAATCATTCCAAGTAGTTCTTTAATACTGAAGTCTTCCAAAACCATCAGGATAAAGACTAGTACCTGGGCTATGTCTCTTATGTCTGTAGATTCATCCAGTTGGAGTGAGAAAGCAACACAATTTGAAAAATCCTCCAACAATTGTTCAGTTGTGTCTCCATATATCTTTTCTATTTGCCGCACGACAGTGTTTCTTGACAATTGTACATCTTGAACAGCAGCTATGATCTCTTTCTTATTTTTAAATCCTTCAAAAAGATTGTCAGCTGCTTCAAGAAAACAATCTTTTACAAATTCCCCTTCAGTGAAAGGTTTGCATTTCTTTGCGATCAGGTTGCTGACCTTGAAGGATGCTATGGTTGCATTGACCGAATGTGACCTTGGCTTTGCCATCAACTGTTGCTGAGTAGCCAATTTCGATTTAAGTTCTTTGAGCTTCAGTTTACGAATTTCACTTTTGGGTGGAAAATCAGCATCAAACTTATTGCTATGCAGAGCCTTATAATGACGTTCCAGATTACCCTTTTTGGGCAAGGATACTGGGGCGTTACAAATTAGACAACAACACTTGTCTTTCACCATGATGAAGAAGTAGTCCATTTCCCATTCATCATGAAAGTGGTAGGTTTTGCTCTTCTTTGGAACACTCATCTTCGTTATACTGGGGTGGCTGGATGTAAGAAGGCCAAATCTGCTAAGTTAGTATAAACACTGGCTGAATCTGGTCCAAAACTGTCACTGTCCCAAAGTATTAAAGATCAACAGGAACTGAAGACCTCTGGATGATGTGCAATACAAGGACTGGAGATGCCAAAACCACACATGCAGTTCTAAAAGTAAAAATAAGAATTCATCATACTGGCCCAATAATCAAATACCACCAATCAACAAAAAACTCAAACACATATCCAGCAAACCAGATAAAATCAAATACCGCCAAACAAGTTCAAATACCACCACACGCGATTTAATACATTCTGCACACAGTGTAGAATCAACGCAAAGGCAAGGCAAAATAAAATTGCAGAAGCAAGCAAAAGTCACAGTGGTTTGAACCAATTCAAAGGCAAGGCATAGGTAAGTTAGAACAAAATTGGAAAAGCCCGCTAGAATCACCAAATTCTTGACACTTTGTTGTGTCTGCCCAAAAACGTTTAATGAAAGCGAACTATAAAGCGACCAACGACCAGCACACGACACAACTAATACGGTAAATGTATTCAGGTAAAGCCCGGGCGAATGAATATCGCCCGGTATATAACACACTTCTAAGGGGTGTTGGGGCGGGGGCAGGAATGGGTGATTCTGAGATGCAGGAGACCAGGTATGACGCTGGGCCTGTGGCGTCTCATCGTGGGGCGCAGGTGGCAGCCCCCTGGGGTACCTACAAACTATTGGCACGAAAACAACAAGCGCCCCAATACACCCATAGGCAAGATTCCCGCAGGCAGGGAAAAAAGACAGGCAAAGTATCAGCAGCGGCGGCACACCCTCGACAGACGACCTGCCGGCACAAGCTCTCTCCTAGCGATGGGACGAGCTGCTGGAGAGATGGAGCCAAGTGGGGCTGGCGATCTACCTCTGACCCCTCCGCAATCTACAGGTAGATTGCGATCCACCTGTTGGACATGCCTGGTATATGCCACCTAAGGAGTTGTTTAAGCAATATCTTGTTGAGATTTTGAAAGTTCCTGAGGTTTCTAGTCCACCTTTAAATCGGGTTTACTATCTACCTGATGAGAAAGCCCAGTCTGATAAGAGACAATAGGATTTGGAAGTTACAGCTGTAATTGAATTATTTGATCAAGAAAGAACTACGCTATTAATAGCTTTCGTCTTCGAGCAGGATTTGAATCTTGTTCTGCGACTTTATTTTAGGAAGACTTCGGAGCCCTTTCTTGGTCACCCAGTTAGGATTTTTCCAAATGTTGCCCAGGTAACTCAAGATACAAAAAAACACTAGGTTTAGGCGTTACATTTATCCTCAGGTATCCCTGTAAACGTATTGTGAAGTTTCTTAATGTAAAGTGTGTTCTCCTTTAGCATGAGTCTTTTTGGATGCCAAGAAGTTTGCTAAACCAGCTCCCTCTCCTACTTGACTTGTTTGTAGTGTATATGTATATATTGTCACCCACCTATAGGTTCCCAGAGGCTAAAAGCATGGGAGCTACCATGGGGCCTCTTCTTAAACAGCGGGGGATGGTACCAAGAAGGTGTTGAAATGCCCCCTGGGAACTGTAGTCCCACAAGCTAATATAAGAATGTAGTTGTAGACGAATAGCAAGGCTTAAAGAGAGGACTTTTTATTTTCCGTTCCCGGGTGAATTTTCAGCACATTGGAACAAAAGACAAAAAACATACTTCTGGTATAAATAAAGGAAAACTACTGGAACAAAATAAATGCTTGTATCTTCAGCTTGGCAATAAACAAAAGGTAATTCAAACAGTCCCTTTTCTTAAACAAGCACGTTTCTTCACTGCTGTTTTCCTTAAACAGATTTTCTGTAGCCACTTTAGCACAATGAAGAAATCTCATCAGAAATTATTAACGTACAATCCATGCAAGACTCAGAAGATGTTTCCTCACAGAAATCACACTGCATTTCCTCACATGCTTCTTCGGAGCTATACTCCCTAGGATTGTAACTTAGGCTATTTTTAAACAGTCCCTCTTCTCGGTTAAGAGAGCTCCCCTCCTCCTCTCTGCTAGAGCAAAATGGGAGGTTACCACACACAGTAGAGTTTCCTTCCTGAGAGCCATACACTCTTGGATAAGTGTAGGTAAAACTCTTACTTTCAGCTTCTCTTATACTAGAAGGAATAAGCCTACCTTCTGGCTTAGTTCTCACGGAGCTTCTGGGTACAGGGAACTTAACGGAGCTCTGCCAAGATGAAAGCCTCTCACTGCCTTTCTCTTTATGCTTTCCTTTGGGCACCAACGTATCCTCAAGATAGAAACTCTTGCCCTCCTTGTACCTGTTACTAGGAAGATTCTTTCCCACAGCTTTTCTCAGCCTGGTTCCAGAAATACCTTCGTGGCAAAGTCCACTGGGCTTTTGTTCAGTTGTGCACTGCTCTCTGAAGCAAATCCCTGGTATTCTTTCCTGGGTTTCTTCCTCTAGAACTTTGTGTAAGACTCCGTGTGAAGCTCTGGCTCCCTGTCCAGCTCTCTGATCAGGTCTGCAATCAGTTCCCCAATCGGTTCTCCTGTCGGCTCTGCAATCGGCTCTCCAATCGGCTCTGACTCTAACCTCCGGTGAGTGAATTTTAACTGCGTCACTCTTGGTGTTTCCTTGAGCCCCGCCTCCTCCCAGCTGTCCCTCATTACCTAATGGGCTGTGAGGTAACCTACTGCTTGGGCATGCTCTCACACCTGGTAATTCAGTTTGTGTACGTTGCCTATAGCAACTCTGCTCCATGTGCTGCTCTAGCCTGTCATTATTAGAACTGTTCTGCTCAGTTTTTCCTATTTCCATAGGCTCTGGCTGATCCACCTCATGACAATATACATATATTGGGCGGCTACAATGCCTAAAGCCATGTTTTCCCGTTTTTTTCTTTTTTCCCATCATTTGATTCTACCTCTTTCATTCATCTCCCCTTAATGTGGGCTATTGGAAATTATTGTGATAATGTTGTTTCTTTTTTCTTTTTCCTTTTTTCTTATTATAATTGTTTCATATTTCCTACTCAAGTGGATACTCATACTTGTATAATTTTGTTTCAATACTTATAAATAAAGAATTTTTAAAAATGAATACAAAAAAGATTATAAAACCTTAAAAAATATAAATAAAAGTAGAAGAGACATTAGAAAAGATATAAAAAATATTATTTAAAAAAATATAAAAATGTATAAAGGAAAACATACCAAAATTCTAAAACTGGGGATACAATTAGTAATAGAATAGATGCTCAATAGCAGCAAACTCTGGGTATAAAGAGAACAGAAATGCATAAGAAACATGTAATAGACATAAATATGAATATAAAATAATATAAAACTTACAAAATACATCTCCTTGTGTTTATATTTTTTAAGATTTTATAATATTTCAATTTGCTCTTTTTATGTTATTTGGTAATATATATGTTATTAATTATAGACCTCTGATGAAGGCTTTGCTGCTGAAACTTGGCTAAGCCGAGTTTTGTTCAATAAGATTGAGGACGCGGGGCAGGGTCCCTGGAGGCCGCCCCTTAACCAGGTGCACGGCCCGGTGCGGGAACTCTGCCCGTGGCAAGGATCACATGGCAGGCAGCGGGTGATGGCCGGCGTGCGAGTGGCGGGTTTTGAAATGCATTGGCTCCCTGGTGCGTGTGAACACGCGGGGAGCCAATGGGAGGACAGGAGGCGGGTGCAGGGCTGGCGGGGAGGAGCTGGGTGATAGCAACGGCTCCTCACGTCTTCTACCTCCAGCCCTGCTCATTGCTGGTCCTCCTGGGATGATTTTTCCTGCATGGTCACGGTTTTAAAATAAAAAATAAATAAATAATTAATTAAAAATAAGAAAGGAAAAGCGAGGGGCCTCGAATCTGACCCTCCAGTGCGGTCTGTCTCCTGCGGAGCGTTCAAAAAAAAAAGTGAGAAATTTGTTGCTCAGGGTTGTGGGGCTTCGAGGGGTCTGCAGTTGGGGCTGCGAGTTGCTGCAGGAGGAGAGGAAGCCTGGACGGACGTGCCTAGAGAGGAGGAAGAGAGGTGTGAGTCCTTGGGGATATCAAAAAAAAGATATAAACCCATTAAAAAAAAAAAAAGGAAAAGGAAAGGCCTGATGCCTCCTCGTAGAGGCCGTTCAGGAGGGGCTAGGGGGTCTAGCAGGGTGACAGGGGCCGCGAGCCAGGTGACCGATCCCCCCCTGTGGGACGGGGTGGGAGGGTAACAGGCGGTCGGGCTGAGGGTCTGGTGGGGGATGGGGTGAATCAAGGGGTGGAGAGAGTGGCGTTGGGCCGGTCGGATTCCAGGCGGGCTGTAAGAGATAGGGGGTGTGGAAGGGGGCGCAGGGGGTCTTCGGCCTCATCTCGGCAGGGTAGAGGCAGGTCCAAGGGCCGTGGGATGCAGGGGCGGGGCCACCCACTGGAATGTGAGTGGGAGTCTTGGCCTGGGGGGTTAGGGGCTATGGTGCCAGAAGCGGGGTCCAGGGGAGCTTTAGGTGAAGCCTCAGGCAGGCCCAGGGTGGGATTGCCATTACACAGCGAATGCAGTGGGTTGGAGGTCCCCAGTGCAGAAGGGGTAGAGAATGGGCAGGGTGAATCAATTCCGCTCAGATGTGATGGCAGAGTTGGGGCAGGGGGTGGGGTTGCGCCAGGGCAAGTTGCTCCCAGGTCAAGGAGCTGGGGGGTAACCTCCCCCTGGGGTTGGCCATCAGTTCAGGGTGGTTATCACCCAGTTGGGGGGTCCACAGCGTGGGATCATTGGCTGGGAGGGGGGCAGGGTCCATCCAGGGCTGAGTGGCTGGGGGCTTGGCAACCCCCATGGCCTCCAGCGGTCCCCCCCTGTTTTTCCTTTTATCTCTCCACAGGGATCTCCAGCACGTCAGCCCCCCTGCGGGCCAAGAAGGTGGAGGCCAATTGAGGGCATTGAACATGGGTGTGGTAGCACAAGCAGGACTGCAGCTATTGAAGTCGGATGCCAGTGCAGGAAGTGACAGTCGGACTCAGCGGCTGGTGAATGTCCACAAGCCAGCAGCCCTTCCAGTTGGCATGCCTTCTCCAGCTCCTATGGCAGCGGGTGGGTTACCGACCGATCATAGGGAGGCCGCGGAGGAGCATGGGAATAGCTCGGGGGAGGATGCGGGGCGTAAGACACGTAATAAAAGGAAGTGCTCACATCGTTGTCATCACGGCTCGGCTTCCTCCTCCTCCTCGTCTTTGTACTCCTCGACATCTTTGGCGGGGTCCGAACCGGTGGGGCAGGCCAAGAGGGGTAGTCCGGCTGTGGCGGCTAGGGTGGAGGTGGGGGAGCCTACGTTAGCGGCATTTTCGGAACTATGGGAGGGAGTTCCTAAGGCTTTGTGCCGGAGGATCCGGAAGCGGCAATATATATATATTTTCCGCCTGCTTGAGGGTAGGTGGAGGTCGGGCGAGAGCAAGAAAAAGAGGAAAGAAGACGAGAAGGTGGGTCGGATCAAGAAGGTGTCATGTAATGTGGTGAATTGGATGAGAGCCTTCTTGCGTTTAGCCAGTGTGTGGGGCCACCATGCCCCGGAGCAGTACGGGATGTTGCTGGCGTATGCAGATTCAATTTTGGAGGCGTCGCAGACCCACGAGGGGTGGGTCTGGCTGAATTATGATGAGAAGTTTTGAGACAAGATGGAAGAGAATAAATTATTGTCATGGGGTACGCAAGACATTAACTTGTGGCTGACGCATATGCCTGCCAGGGCGGGTTCCGCCAGAGTGGGTGGGGCAAAAGGGTGGTTGGCAACTACTGTAGGGGTGGGTCATTCCTTTCAGGCAGGGGCAGTCATATCGCAGCAGAGAACTGGGGGAGGGGGAGCAGGGGACATTTGTTAGAGATTTAATAAGTCGAGTTGCCCATTCCCCGACTGCAAATTCCGTCACGTGTGCTCCGTGTGTAGCGGGGGACACTCAGCCGTCAAGTGCGGTAAGAAAGGGGCCACGTTGCCTTTCACCCAAGCAATAATGACGTATTCGTCTTGGCTCCTACTCCCATACGAGAAGAGGCGTTAAGGCCTTGGCTGAGGCGTTACCCACGGCGGGGAGGATCAGGGGATTTTAGAGGGGGGGGTTCAAAATGGTTTTGTGATACTGGTACAAGGGGATGTTTTGGCTGGGAGGGCACAAAATGCGTCTTCGGTCCGGCGCTTTTCAGCCATGGTGCGAGATAAGTTGGCGGTGGAGATAGAGTTAGGCAGAATTGCAGGGCCATTTATGGAGCAGCCTCTCCCAAATTTGGTGGTGTCTCCCCTCAAAGTCATACCCAAGAAAGAACCAGGGAAGTTCCGCTGATTCATAATTTGTCATTTCCTTTGGGAGCGTCGGTGAATGATCACATTCCCCGGGAGTTGTGTGTGGTTCGCTATGCTTCCTTTGACTCGGCGGTGGAGTTGGTTAGGAAATGTGGACCCAGGGCCTTAATGGTGAAAGTAGATATTGAGTCCATTTTTTGTTTGCTGCCAGTGCACCCATCAGCGTTCCACTTGTTGGGGTTTTCTTTCGGGGGCAAAATGTATTTCGATAAATGCATGCCTATGGGGTGCTTGGTCTCTTGTGCCTACTTCAAAAAGTTTAGGATGTTTTTGCATTGGGCGCTAGTCCAGCGGGAAGGCTGTTCGAATGTGGTACTGTGGTGAACAGCGCCCTCCTGAGCCTATGGAAACGGATGAAAATCCTGAGGTTCAGCAGGATTTATGCCTATTTGAGAAACCAAGGAAGAAAGAAAGACTCTATTCCACAGAGCTGAGCATGGAGACCAGCCCAGGGGAGGAGTCCTGCAGTCCTGATTGGGCACACCCTGCCCTTGGGAGGGGCGTGTCCAGGAGAGAACGTGGTTTTAAACCAGAGCATGGCTTTGCTAGTCAGAAGGAGAATAGGATTGAGAGGAATGAGGAGAAGGAGAGGAGAAAGAAGGAGAAGAGGAAGAATGATTGGAAGTCCAGAAAACAGTATGCTGATACTTGGGAACCTGGCATTGGAAGGAGACCTGCAAAGTTCTATTCAGAGGCAGTGAGTAGAAGTCCCAAGGAGAGAGGACCTAGCCCTGAATTAGACAACCGTTGGAAGGCACAGCCCTGGAAAAGGAAGCCTTCAAGGCAGGCACAAGAAAGAAAACAATCATTCTGTGTAGTACCGTTTGAGCCAGAGAGCAACAAACATTCTAACATCTGGAGAACGTTGGAGCCATCTGAAGTCAGAATGGCATGGCAACAAGTAAGTGAATTGCCACAAAGTTTCCAGGCTGAACGTAAAGCTAACTCTCCTGTGTGTGAAACATTAGCAAAAGAGACTAGCAGTTACTCTGATACAATTAATCTAAGAGAGGAGAAAATAAACAGCCTTAAGCCAGAGGGAAGTTGTATAGCTGATAGCAATTCCCTACCTCCAAAACAACAGGCTGAATTGCTCCTACAGAGTTTTAAGCAGTTTTTAGAGTTGCAAGCTAGAAGACAGCCAGTGTTACCAGAAGCCAGTAATTCCATACAGCTTGAAGAGTTAACACAAGATAATACAGACTTACCAGATTGTGAGAGCATGGATTGCACGGTCTGCTGTGTAGAGATGCCAAGCTGAAGGAAACTGCTTTTTACCGTATGTGAATTGAATGCTACGGAGCTGTTGTATTGCCTTGCTGAGAAAGCTCTAATTATGTGCACCTGATTTTCCCCAGCACTGTGAAGGTAACAGTGGCTGAAAGAGGCTGCAGTGAATCTAACTGACCTCTTGGGGCAAAGTGAGTAATTTGCTGAGAAGTGAAAAGAAGCAGTTATACTTTAAGTTGCCTTTATCTTAAGTTTTTCTGTTAGCATTTTGAAGCACCTAGTTTGTTTGCATTTATTTGCCATGTGATGGAACAATATCCTTTACTATAATAAATATACTGGAAACCCCATAACTACAACTCTTTATTTCGGAGCGAGAGGAGCAGGAACTACAATACCCAGCATTCCCTGGATACAGGTTACTCTCCTTCCTCACGAAGCATCAGACCGACGCTCCTGTCTTTAGCCCCAAGGCCGGGCAGGAGCGCCGTAAGTGGCTACGTGGCAGGATTTTCCACGCATGTGCAAGGTGCCGCGCAGAAAACTACAGAAAAGCAACTGCAAGAAAGACCCCGAGTGCAGACCATCCTGAAAGGAAGGAAAGAGTCCCAGCATCGGAGTGTCAGCTGCAACGAGGTTGTGGAAAGCGTGAGGCAACACCTGAGCCAGGTAATAAGTGTCCACCTGGGAAAGGATAAGGATACAGGGCTGAGAGTGTTTGCCAGCTAGTTGAAAAAAAAAAAAAGGAAAAGTTTTTTTTTAAAAAAAGTGTGAGGTACCGCACTTGGTTTTTTTTTTTTGTCTGTTTGCATTCACAGGTACTAAAGATGTCTCTGGATCCAGCAGAGGTATTTAAATGGATGGCCACTCAACTCGAGAGACAGCGAGACTTGAGTCTAGAGTTCCAGGAAAAGAGTGCTGCTGCCCTGCAGGCTCAGCAGCGACCCCTACTGGACATGCTACAAGCGTGGGTAGCTGAGCAGAAGACGACACAGGAGAAACCATCTGTTCCCCCAGGTTTTTCTGCTACAGCTGCGCATAGTCTAAATGCAGGGACTATGTTTAATTTTGGCCAGTTAAAGGACAATGAGGATGTTGACAATTTTATTGAGTGTTTTGAAAGAGTGGCACAGTTAAGTGCATGGCCAAAAGAGTGTTGGGCCATCAGATTTGCAGCTTCCCTTACTGGAGAAGCAATGGCTGCCTATAGGAGCATGCCACCCGACCTTGCTGGAAATTATGAGGAGGTGAAAAGAGCGGTCCGGGAAAGGCTAGGCCTTACACTGCTAGCCTACCATAATCTCCTGCGAGCGGTTAAATTAAAACAGGGTGAGACACCGAAAGCCTTAGTATACAGGATAAGCATGTTGTTAAATAAATGGCTTAATCCAGAGAATAGGACTAAAGAGTCTATATATTGGAAAGCTTAGTTGTAGAGCAATACATGAATGCTGTACCCAATGAAATAAAAACCTTCCTGATTCTGCAAAGCTGCAAAACCCCACAGGAGGCAGTAGACCTCACAGAACGCTTCTTGCAGGCCAAGGTAATGGCTCATGAAAGCAGTAGTGATTTAAAGGGGACAGCAATACCTGAGTCAGAAAGGAAGTGGAAATTTCAGAATGAAGCAAGCAAAATGTGTATGCCAACTGTGAAGGATAGGTTACCGCCTAGGAAATGTTTTAAATGTGGGCGAGAAGGGCATATACAGAAGAATTGTTTTAAGACTGCCTTAGTAGCAGAAAGTGCACAAAAAACCCGAGAAGGATTTCTCATTGAGGTAGAGGTGCAGGGAATTGCTACTACCGCGTTATTGGATTCTGGCGCGGAGCAGACAATGCTCTCCAAGGCGCTGTGGCAGCAAATCCAAGCATCAGGGGTAGCAATTCAGCCTGTTCGTAACGTGAAGATCCGCTGTGTACATGGAGGTACATCACTATACCCTGTATACAACCTTCAAGTGAAAGCGCTGGGTGTGGTTAAGAAAATTCCTATCGCAGTGGTCCCCAAGCTACCTCATAATATAGTTTTGGGTAAAGACTGGCCACATTTCCATAAAGGGGTGGAACAAGGCTTATTCTTAAAAGGGCAAGAAGCTACCAGAGAGTCCCCGGTAGAAGCTCTAACCCAAGCCAACAAGAAAAGTATAGTGCCTAGTCCTTTGTTTGCCCACCTGAAAAAGCAAAAAGAGAAAACACCGCCTTCAAGAGACTAAATAGTGAAGAAACCAGTGTTTGTACTAAGATTCTGCAAGATGAACCCTAATGCTCAACCCCCTAAGAGAGCTTCAAGTAACTCAGCAGGTTATGACCTCTGTAGTGCTGAGGAGGTCATAGTTCCTAAGCAAGGGAAAGCATTAATAGATACCGCTCTACAGATGGAAATGCCACTAGGCTGTTACGGCCGGATAGCCCCACGATCGGGTCTCGCTGTAAAGCATTTTCTAGACATAGGAGCCGGAGTGATAGACCCGGATTATAGAGGTTCTATTAAAATTCTTATGTTTAACTTTGGCAAGGAGGACTTTAAAGTCAAGGTTGGAGATCGAGTAGCTCAACTAATCTGCAAGCGTGTGGGTCTGCCTCCGCTGGAAGAAGTATCCAGCCTGTCAACAACGGCTCGTGGAGCAGGTGGATTCGGGTCAACAGGGGGTACCAGTTTCCAAGCTCTAGCCGCAGTAGTAGAAGAAAAGGAAGAGGAAGACCTGGGGCCACAAATCGCAGTATGTAAAAGCCACCCAGAGCCTAGAGTAGATGAAGGCTTGTCTTGGGCACAAAAACAGGAGTTGGTTCAGCTACTAACAAGATACCAGGATGTTCTCACACCAATGCCAGGCAAGACGGATCTGATCGCCCATGGGATCATAATGCCGCCTGGCGAAATAGTACGCCAACGTCCATATAGGCTGCCAGAAGCCAAGAAGGAGGAGGTCGTACGGCAGGTACAGGAAATGTTGCAGATGGGTGTTATAGAAGAGTCGCGGAACCCGTGGAACAGCCCAATTGTTCTAGTTCCCAAGCCCGACGGCTCCATAAGGTTATGTATCGACTTTCGGAAAGTTAATTTAATATCTCGTTTCGATACATATCCGATGCCCAGAATAGAGGAACTTCTGGATCGCCTAGGCCGTGCCAAATACCTCACCACATTGGACATGTCGAAAGGATACTGGCAGGTCCCACTGACCAGGGATGCCAGACAGAAGACTGCGTTCAGCACCCCGGTAGGCCTGTACCAGTTTAAAAGAATGCCTTTTGGCCTACACGGAGCTGCTGCTACGTGTCAGCGATTAATGGATTTGGTTCTGCGACCGCATCAAACATACGCTGTGGCTTATATGGATGATGTGGTCATTCACAGTGACAATTGGACACAACATCTCCCACGAGTTGAAGCCGTTCTTAGAGCACTTAGGGATGCTGGCCTTACGTTAAACCCGGCTAAGTGTTTATTTGGAGGCTGGGAAGTTAAATATTTGGGTCACCTGGTGGGTAATGGGGTGGTGAAGCCCCTTACTGATAAGATAGCCGCTGTTCAAGCATTCCCCAAACCACTTAACAAGAAGCAGTTAAGGAGCTTCCTAGGCTTAGTGGGGTATTACAGACGGTTTGTTCCAGGATTTTCAGAGAAGAGTGCCCCTCTAACTGAAATGTTAAAGAAGAACGCGCCTAACCAACTGAGATGGCGGGAAGAGGCGGAAGAAGCATTCCACCTGTTAAAGAACAAGTTGTGTGCAGCACCGGTTCTCAGAGGTGTGGATTTTTCCCAACCATTTTTGGTACAGACTGACGCGTCGGAGACGGGCCTTGGCGCAGTACTGTCCCAGCGTGATGATGGTACGGAACACCCCGTGTTATACCTCAGCAGGAAGCTAGCCCCAGTGGAACAGCGCTATTCAACAATTGAACGTGACTGTCTGGCTATTAAGTGGGCCATAGACGCGCTGCGCTTTTATCTCACGGGGAGACGTTTCACCTTGATTACCGACCACGCACCACTCAAATGGCTAAACCAGATGTATAACCATAATGCGAGGTTAACTCGTTGGTTTATGGCCCTCCAAGTGTTCGACTTTCAAGTGGAACATAGAGCCGGAAGGCTCCACCAGAACGCAGATGCCCTGAGTAGAATCACGTGCTGTGCCTCTGGTCAGATGCCAGCCCGTGATATCTTAAGGGGGGGATCTGTGGTGAACAGCGCCCTCCTGAGCCTATGGAAACGGATGAAAATCCTGAGGTTCAGCAGGATTTATGCCTATTTGAGAAACCAAGGAAGAAAGAAAGACTCTATTCCACAGAGCTGAGCATGGAGACCAGCCCAGGGGAGGAGTCCTGCAGTCCTGATTGGGCACACCCTGCCCTTGGGAGGGGCGTGTCCAGGAGAGAACGTGGTTTTAAACCAGAGCATGGCTTTGCTAGTCAGAAGGAGAATAGGATTGAGAGGAATGAGGAGAAGGAGAGGAGAAAGAAGGAGAAGAGGAAGAATGATTGGAAGTCCAGAAAACAGTATGCTGATACTTGGGAACCTGGCATTGGAAGGAGACCTGCAAAGTTCTATTCAGAGGCAGTGAGTAGAAGTCCCAAGGAGAGAGGACCTAGCCCTGAATTAGACAACCATTGGAAGGCACAGCCCTGGAAAAGGAAGCCTTCAAGGCAGGCACAAGAAAGAAAACAATCATTCTGTGTAGTACCGTTTGAGCCAGAAAGCAACAAACATTCTAACAGCTGGAGAACGTTGGAGCCATCTGAAGTCAGAACGGCATGGCAACAAGTAAGTGAATTGCCACAAAGTTTCCAGGCTGAACGTAAAGCTAATTCTCCTGTGTGTGAAACATTAGCAAAAGAGACTAGCAGTTACTCTGATACAATTAATCTAAGAGAGGAGAAAATAAACAGCCTTAAGCCAGAGGGAAGTTGTATAGCTGATAGCAATTCCCTACCTCCCAAACAGCAGGCTGAATTGCTCCTACAGAGTTTTAAGCAGTTTTTAGAGTTGCAAGCTAGAAGACAGCCAGTGTTACCAGAAGCCAGTAATTCCATACAGCTTGAAGAGTTAACACAAGATAATACAGACTTACCAGATTGTGAGAGCATGGATTGCACGGTCTGCTGTGTAGAGATGCCAAGCTGAAGGAAACTGCTTTTTACCGTATGTGAATTGAATGCTACGGAGCTGTTGTATTGCCTTGCTGAGAAAGCTCTAATTATGTGCACCTGATTTTCCCCAGCACTGTGAAGGTAACAGTGGCTGAAAGAGGCTGCAGTGAATCTAACTGACCTCTTGGGGCAAAGTGAGTAATTTGCTGAGAAGTGAAAAGAAGCAGTTATACTTTAAGTTGCCTTTATCCTAAGTTTTTCTGTTAGCATTTTGAAGCACCTATTTTGTTTGCATTTATTTGCCATGTGATGGAACAATATCCTTTACTATAATAAATATACTGGAAACCCCATAACTACAACTCTTTATTTCGGAGCGAGAGGAGCAGGAACTACAATACCCAGCATTCCCTGGATACAGGTTACTCTCCTTCCTCACGAAGCATCAGACCGCCGCTCCTGTCTTTAGCCCCAAGGCCGGGCAGGAGCGCCGCAGTACATTATCTGGAAGATTTCTTGTTCAACGCAGCGGCCCAGTCGGCGGTATGCCAGGATCTCCTCGGAGGGTTTGTGGAGTTGGTCCGGGAATGGGGCGTGCCTTTGGCATCAGGCAAGACTGAAGGCCCAGCGACGAGGATCACATTCTTGGGGGTGGAATTGGATTCGGTAGAGATGGTGGCTCGTCTCCTGCCAGAGAAAGTGTCCAGATTGCGGGTGCTAGTAGCAATTGTGTTGGCTTCCCGCAAAGTAACGTTGAGGGAGATGCAGTCCTTGGTGGGTTCTCTGAAATTTGCTTGCAGGGTCATTCCAATAGGCTGGGTGTTTTCACGACAACTGGTTGCGGCAATGGCGGGAGTCCGAAAGCCGCATAGATATTATGTTTATGTTTATTGAATTTGATATACCGCTCAGACCCAAAGGTATTAGAGCGGTTTACAATATTACTTCATTTAGGGAAACAAGAAAAGAACGCCATTTATAAGATAGGACAGAGTAGAGGACAGAAACAGTCTACAGATAAGAGGAGAAGGACAACGGAGCAGCACGTTACCCTGACACATAGGTAGGACATCAGTAGATCAACAAGGACTCCAGATACAGATGCCACGGACCAACGCCTAAGGGCCACGCCAAAGGGCCCTCTGGCGAGGCCCTCAGGCGCGGGCCCGCAAGGCGCGGGCGCGCCCCGGCAACGGCGGTTCTTAAGCAGTTGGGCCCCGATGGTGATTGGCAGGCTCGGGGAGGAAGGGGGGAGCTCCTGCTCTCACCCCCGTCGAAAGCGCTGCTCCTCCTGGGCCCCGGCAACGGCGGTTCTTAAGCCGTTGGGCCCCGATGGTGATTGGCGGGCTCGGGGAGGAAGGGGGGAGCTCCTGCTCTCACCCCCGTCGATATTAGGGGAAAGCCGACAGTCGCCCAAGAGCGAATGGTTCGGAAGAATGTATCTTTGAAGGATAGTACCAAAAGCAGAGAGGTTCCACAAAAGAGTAAAGTAGCCCAAATGCCCTCAAGTATGGAGCAGACTGAGCTTAAAGATCCCAAATTACCCATGTCTAACAATAGCCAAATTAATATGAATAAAATACATTCTCTAAAATGCTTGTATGCAAATGCTAGAAGTCTAAAAAATAAGATGGGAGAGTTAGAATATATAGCACTAAATGAAAGGTTAGATATGATTGGAATATCAGAGACATGGTGGAGGTTTTTAACATGTTATCCACAATGACGCCTAAATCATTTTCCTGAGTGGTGGTTCCTAATGTGGAACCTTGCATCGTGTAACCATAGTTTGGGTTGTTCTTCCCTAGGTGCATAACTTTGCACTTGTCCACATTAAATTTCATCTGCCATTTTGATGCCCAGTCTTCCAATTTATCAAGATCCTCTTGCAATTTTCCACAATCCTCTTAGGTTTTAACAACTTTAAATAGTTTTGTGTCATCTGCAAATTTGATAACCTCACTCGTTATTCCCTTTTCCAGGTCATTTATGAATATATCAAAAAGCAGCGGACCCAGCACAGATCCCTGGGGTACACCACTATTCACCTTTCTCCATTGGGAAAATTGGCACCACTATTCACCTTTCTCCACTGGGAAAATTAGCCCTACCCTCTGCTTTCTATCTTTTAACCAGTTCCTGATCCACAATAGTACACTGCCTCCTATCCCATGACTCCTTAGTTTTGCCAAAAGTCTCTGATGAGGGACCATGTCAAAGGCTTTCTGAAAGTCCAGATATACTATATCAACCAACTCACCTATCTCCACCTGTTTATTCACACCTTCAAAAAAACATAACAGATTAGTAAGACAAGATCTTCCTTGTCTAAAGCCATGTTGGCTGTCTCCCTTTAGGCCATGACTATCTACATGCTGAGTAATTTTGTTCTTTATGATGGTTTCTACCATTTTTCCCGGTACTGACGTCAGGCTCACTGGTCTGTAGTTTCCCAGATCACCCCTGGAACCCTTTTTAAAAATTGGCGTTACATTGGCGATCCTCCAATCTTCAGGTATTACAGATGATTTTAATGAAAGTTCACAGATTACTAATTACGGGTCTGCAATCTCATATTTCAGTTCTTTCAACACTCTTGGATGTATATCATCCGGCCCAGGTGATTTTCTACTCTTCAGTTTATCTAATAGTTGTAATACATCTTCCCGATGTATCGATATTTCCTTCAATTCTTCCGCACCTTTAAATATCACTTCAGTCATGGGTAACATCCCTACATCTTCCTCACTAAAGACCGAAGCAAAGAATTCATTCAGTCTCTCCGCTATCGCCTTGTCACCTTTAAGTGCCCCTTTAACCCCTCTATCATCTAATGGACCAACTGACTCTCTCACAGGTTTTTTGCTACAAATGTACTTGAAAAAGTCTTTATTTCACGTTTTTGCTTCTGCAGCAAGCTTCTTCTCAAATTCTCCCTTTGTCTGCCTTATCAATGCTTTGCATTTGACTTGCCAGTGCTTGTACTGTTTCCAGGTTTCGTCATTTGACTCTATTTTCAATTTCCTGAAAGATGCTTTTTTGGTAACAACAGCCTCTCTGACCTCACCTTTAAACCATGCTGGCAGTTTTTTGGACTTCCTTCCACTTTTCTTAAAGCATGGAATACAGCTGGTCTGGGCTTCCAAGATAGTATTTTTCAACACCCCCCAAGCTTGATGTAAGTCTTTAACCTTTGCAACTGATCCTTTTAGTTTTTTCTTAACTATTTTCCTCATTTTATCATAGTCTCTCTTTCGAAAGTTAAAAGGTAGTACTGTGGATTTCCTTACTATCCCTCCTCCACTAATTAAATCAAACGCGATCATGCTATGATCACTATTGCCAAGTGGCCCCAACACCCCTATATCTTGCACTAGATCTGGTGTTCCACTAAGGACTAGGTCTAATATGGCTTCCCCTCTGGTCGGTTCATGAACCAGCTGCTCCAAGAAGCAGTCATTTATTTCATCTAGGATCTTTATCTCCCTAGCATGTCCTGCCGTGACACTGACCCAGTCGATGCCGGGATAATTGAAATCACCCATTATTATTACTGCGCTGTAACTTTTGTTAGCTTCCTTGATTTCTTTGAGCATTTCATCATCCATTTGTTCATTCTGGCCAGGCGGTCGATAGTACACCCCCACTGCCATCGCCTTCCCCTTTTTACATGGAATTTCAATCCATAGAGATTCTACAGCAAATTTTGTTTCCTGCAAAACTTTAATGCTTTCTGACTCAATGCCCTTTCTAACACAGAGCGCAACCCCTCCACCAATTTGATCAGCTCTATCATTACGATATAGTTTGTACCCAGGTATCACAGTGTCCCACTGGTTGTCCTCCTTCCACCATGTCTCTGATATTCCAATCATATCTAACCTCTCATTTAGTGCTATATATTCTAACTCTCCCATCTTATTTTTTAGACTTCTAGCATTTGCATACAAGCATTTTAGACACTTTATTTTATTCATATTAATTTGACTATTGGTAGACATGGGTAATTTGGGATCTTTAAGCTCTGTCTGCTCTATACTCGAGGGCATTTGAGCTACTTTACTCTTTTTTTGGAACCTCTTTGCTTTTGGTATTATCCTTCAAGGATACATTCTTCCAAACCATGCGCTCTTGGGCAACTGTCGGCTTTCCCCTATTATCTAATTTAAAAGCTGCTCTATCTCCTTTTTAAAGGTTAATGCCAGCAGCCTGGTTCCATCCCGGTTAAGGTGAAGCCCATCCCTTCGGAAGAGCCCCTCCTTTCCCCAGAATGTTTCCCAGTTCCTAACAAATCCAAAACCCTCATCTCTGCACCATTGTCTCATGCACGCATTGAGACTCCGGAGCTCTGCCTGCCTTTTGGGTCCTGCACATGGAACGGGAAGCATTTCGGAGAATGCTACCCTGGAAGTTCTGGATTTCAACTTCCTCCCTAAAAGCCTAAATTTAGCCTCCAGAACCTCCCTACCACATTTTCCTATGTCATTGGTACCGACATATACCAAGACAGCAGACTCCTCCCCAGCACTATCTAAGACCTTATCTGTTGCAGGGCTGGGAGCATTCTCAGCCAACCCCTCAGGACGCCAGGGATCCGATTACGCATGACCTGCTCCAGCGGCTATGCGTGGCTTTACCCATGGTGGTGGTGTCACATTATGAGGCTACTCTTTTCCAGGCAGTTTTTTGTATGGCATTCTTTGGTGCTTTTAGGATAGGTGAGTTGGTAGCAAACTCCAGATGGTCTCCCGTTGGCTCGGGTATGTTGCACCAGCATGTGCGGGTGGAGAGAGGGCAGCTTTGGATCCTGCTGGCGAGATCTAAGACGGACCAGTTGGGGAAAGGACTGTGGGTGGTATTGAAGGTGATTGATAGCCTCCCTACCTGCCCAATGGCCAGTTTAAGGGCATACTTGGATGTTCGACCAGTAACTGAGGGATTACTATTTGTGCACAAGGACGCGCCCATTGATGTGTTTTCAAGTTTCAGCAGTGCTGCGCAAGGTCCTGCGGCACCTAGGCGAGGACCCTAGCTTGTTTGCTCCGCATTCCTTCTGCAATGGAGCAGCAACCAGTGCAGCGTCTGCTGGATTATCAGAGCATGAGATTCAGCGCATCGGTTGATGGTGGTCACAGGCTTGTTGGGGCTATGTGCGGTTAGGAGCTGGCGGGGTACCGACGTCAATTGCCTCTAATTGATATTTTCCTTTTGCAGATGGGGGGCCGTGTCATCCTTGCTGTTGGCTGATCGGTCATTCTTTCATCCATTGGGCTGGCCAGCATGCGGCAGTGTGACCTTTGGGATGTAACCTGGGACTGGATTCTGCTGTGGTGTCCATTCTATGGCTGGGCGAGCGTGGTCTACGTTGGACTCAGCTTCTGCCCTTGCTGCGGCATCACGAGCGGATAAGGAGTAGGCCTGCAGTGATCCTTCTCCATTTGGGGGGCAATGACCTTGTATCCTGGATTTGCAAGCAGTTGATAAGAATGACGAAGAAGGACCTGGCAAAGGTTCTCCAAATGTTCCCGGATGGGGTGTTATTGTGGTCCGATATCATTCCAAGGCCTGCATGCTGGGATCAGCGGCGCTGGTCAAGGGGATTGGTGAAGATTAATCCCCAGATTGGCCGCTGGGTCTGTGAGAAAGGGGGTTACCAGATTATGCATTCCTGGGTGGAGATTGACTGTAAGGGCTTGTACAGGCAAGATGGAGTGCATTTGTCCCCGGTGGGGTTAGATTTGTTGCTCAATGACTGGGAGGAGGCATTGGAATGTGTGGTTAGGCGAGATGCTTGCTGGTCGCGGCTTTATGGGGGGGGCGGTGAGGGGACGTTAGCATCACTCGGGCCTGTGGTGGGATCCCGGAGGTTTCCGGGGTCCGGAGACTTTGGGCAATACTAGGGACGAGGGTTGGGTGCCCCCTGACCCGGACAACCCCTGGCTGGCCTTTGCTAATGATATGGTGAGGTCGGATGCTGGAGGGGGGTCGGATGCTTGCCGTTGGCTTGTCCGCAGCGTAGGCGGATACCATGTCACCTTGCTAATGGCATGGCTTTTGGAGGTATTGGTTCCGCTAGTTGGGTTCTTATGATGATTGTTGTTGGATGTTAATATGTTGATAAAGTTATCAATGTTAATAAAGCTGCGACCAGTTTATTCCCAAAAGGTTGTCTGGAATTTTGTGGAGGGGGGAGGGGAGAAGGGGAATGAAAGGGAGAGGGTGAGTAGGGGTGGGGCTTGGAGGTAAGGTCAAAAAGGGGAAGCACTGGGTCCGGGCTACCTCAGTTAAGTACTTGTGTTAGAAAGTCCTGGTCCTGGTCTCCACTCTTTGTGTGCTGCTAAATATCCAGGAATGCAACATCGACTGAGATATTTTGACTGTATGTACAGTAAAGAAAATACTGAAGAGGACCATAACTGCTACTGATTGTGATAAATGGGGAAAGAGTTTTAGAAGTGTTACACAATCTCCGCTCCCCCCTCAGATTGCAGTAGGAGCTCTATACCTGCCGGGAATCAGATTAAAACTTGGGAATGTAGATAAGGAGCACTTGGCAGACCCAGTCTCCCCAGCTCTGTTTCTTTCGGTATCTTACCACTTTGGGGAGATGAGCATATGACCTCCTCTACTAAGGTCTAAGGTACGGAGAAGGATGGTGCAAATGATAAAGGGATGGAACAGCTCTTTTATGAAAAGTGGTTTTATCTCCTCAATCTCTTTGTTGTTTTATTCTAAAGATTATTTTAAGTGGACTTGGTCATAGAATCCAAGCTCTCCTCTGTTAGTTTAATTACTATTAATGAAATATGTTAGAAATAGCTTTTATTTTTTTTCCTTTTGAAATGATTGTTATGATTGTTAGAGTTTGGTACTTGTTATGACGTGCTGTCTATTGTGTTTATTGTGTAATTGTGCAGATACTATGAAGTAGCATTGATGTCTGAAGGTCTGTCTTTCTATTCTTAAGCTGCTTTCATTCCTAAGGGAAAGAGCGAGTTAATAAATAATAAAATGGACATGCAAAGGGAATGCTGGCCAAGGTATGTGAAGGTGGTGAACTCTCTTATCCCTTCTCAGTTTCCAGAGGCATAAAGTGCTAGAGGAATTCCAGGACATGATGGGGGATGATTACGTTGTTGAACCTAAGACTTCTACAGACTTACTCTAAGGTGGTGAAATCAATCGTCAAGGATTTGTTGTAACCCACACATTGAAGGACATCCAGATTGTTGTGGACCATGCATCTAAAAGCTTCCACCATCATCCTGAGAATGATGGAGCTCATTCATAGCCAGCTACAGCTAAGCTCTGTGTTAAGCTGCAGTTTTCATTGAGGGCATGAAATGAAATGCAACTGACAAATTGAGTCTTCTTGGAAGCGTTTTTTCTAACTCTGCTAATGCCGACTGTTGGATTATATAATTCTTCTTTCATCGTCTTTTGGGATGAGACTAACCATTCACATCAATGTAGCACATTTCAGACTAATCGTAGAAAATATTTTTTCACTCAGAATTCGTTGCCCGAAGGATGTAGCCAAAGCAG
Organism: Ichthyophis bannanicus; assembly: GCA_033557465.1. NCBI lineage: Eukaryota > Metazoa > Chordata > Amphibia > Gymnophiona > Ichthyophiidae > Ichthyophis > Ichthyophis bannanicus. Next base: position 944,394,734 of record CM066035.1, on the reverse strand, counting down.
TTAGTGTAGCTGGGTTTAGCTTTCCTTAAAAGCTAAAATGACAAAACTTTGACTTTCATACGCTGGATACATCATGCAAAGAGAAAGATCATTAGAGAAAGATGTCATGCTTGACAAGGTTGAAGGTCAATGCCAACGAGGAACATAAGAAATGCCATACTGGGTCAGATCAAAGGTTCATCAAGCCCAGTATCTCTTTCCAACAGTGGCCAATCCAGGTCACCAGTACCTGTCAGGTTCCCAAAAAGGTAGACAGATTCCATGATGCTTATCCCGGGGTGAGCAGTGGATTTCCCTGGTCCTCTTTAATAATCCTCTGGTGCTACATCCTCTGGTAATGAATTCCAGAGTTTGATTAAGCGTTGAGTGAAAAAATATTTTCTATGTTTAGTCTCATATGTGCTACGTTGTCGCTTCATTGCATGTCCTCTAGTCTTTCTTCTTTTTGAAGGAGTAAACAACCGATCTATGTTTACCCGTTCCACTCCACTCATAATTTTATAGTCCACTATCATATTTCCCCTCAGCTGTCTTTTTTCCAAATTGAAGAGCCCTAACCTTTTAAGCATTTCCTCACAGAGATATCCTTCCATCTCCTATATCATTTTTGTCGCTGTTCTCTGTACCTTTTCTAATTCCTATATATCCTTTTTAAGATAAGGCAACCAGAATTCAACACATAATTCAAGGTGTGGTCGCACCATGGAACACTACAGAGGCATTATGATGTCATCTTTGTTTTATTCTCCATTCCTTTCCTTATGATTCCTAGCATTCTATTTGCTTTCTTGGCCACTGCTGCACACTGGACAGAGGGTTTTAATGTTTTATTCATGATGACACTGAGATCCTTTTCTTGGGTGATGGTTCCTAATGTGGAACTCTGCATCGTGTAACCGTAATTTGGGTTGTTCTTCTCTTAGTGAATAACATTGCACTTATGCACATTAAATTTCATCTGCCATTTGAACGTCTAGTCTTCCAATTTATCATGGTCCTCTTGTCATTTTTCACAATCCTTTTGTGTTTTAAAATCTTTGAATAATTTTGTGTCATCTGCAAGTTTGACCTCACTCGTTATTCCCATGTCCAGGTCATTTATGAAGATGTTAAAAAGCAGCGGACCCAGCACAGATCCCTGGGGTACTCCACTATTCACCTTTTTCCCTTGAGAAAATTGGTCATTTAATACTGTCTGTTTTCTATCTTTTAACCAGTTCCTGATCCATAATACTACACTGCCTCCAATCCCATGACTTTTTAATTTTGCGAAGAGTCTCTCATGGGCGTGGATTTGCAAAGGAGGGGGTCAGAAGCAGCAGGCAATGTGTGTCGAAGCACATGTCCTGCCATGGGAATCAAAGCGGCGGCATAAAGCCACTGTACCACCCATTAAGGTCTGCCACCCTAGGCAGCTGCATAGCGTTGCTAGTGGACAGGCCGGCCCTGCGTATAAAATAGTGACCACCTGCAGGGGTTCTCAACCCTGTCCTCGGGACCCCACTAGCCAGTCGGGTTTTCAGGCTATCCACAATGAATATGAATGAGATATATATGCATTAGAAATAGCCTGCCAAACTGACTGGTTTGTGGCCCTCCAGTGCTGGATTTGGGGACCCCTGCCGTACACCTCTGTTAAGTACGATTGTGAGTGGGCAAGGTACAGATGTCCTCGACATCAAAAGGGTAGATAGAATGTGTCACATCCCTCCTAGTTTCTCACCACCACCAAAAAGTTGTCTAATAGACAATATTTTGGTGGTGGTGAGAGGCGAGGAGGTATGTGACATATTCCATCTAATCTTTTTGATGTCTTGGACATCTGTACCTTGCCCACTCACAATCTTAAATGACAGAGGTGTAAGGCCGGGGTCCCCAAATCCAGCATTGGAGGGCCACAAGCCAGTCAGTTTGGCAGGCTATTTCTAATGCATATATATCTCATTCATATTCATTGTGGATAGCCTGAAAACCCGACTGGCTAGTGGGGTCCCGAGGACAGGGTTGAGAACCACCGAATGCATAAATGCCCATTAATTGTATGAACCACTAAATATCTGTGATGATTTACCCACATAACTGTGCAGCTCTTATAAAATCAGTCTTATTATGCGTGGTTTTGATTTCCTTGTTAAACTGGTGATTTCCAGGGTCTCGCTTTTCAGACCTCAGCATCGACCAGGCCATCACTATGGCATCAGGCCTCAGACTGCTGTGCGGTGACATGAAACCCCTTTTCACTTGCCAAATAGCATTAACGAGGGGTGTGTGACAGTGCTGCAATTTCTGACACACTGTGTCATTTGGAGATTTGGTGTTTTTAAAGTTTGGATTCCCTGCCGTTTTATCATTTCAGCCTCCCAAATACTCATGACGTTTCATTTTAAAAACCAGTGGCAAGACAGCTGCAGCTGCACACACCATACAATTACTTGATTAAAAATGCATAATTCAATGAACTAATTTATTTATTTGACAGGTTTTTTATAGCATGCTATCGTTTCAATGAAAGTAACTTAAACTTGGTAATTTACAGGGAGACTGGTGACTTGGATTTTACTGACGGGTCCCAAGCTGGCGCTCTAACCATTATGCTCCTCCTCTACTCCAGGTTATGCTCACATTTCTTTATTAACAATTGACGATCCGAATCCCACACTTACAAACAGCCAAGATTCATAGAACAAACCATAAACACATATTTTTTCAGCGAAATGATTTAAAGCATACTGTATGAATTTTAACACCCCTTCACTGAAAAGTGTAATTTATAAAGTTTAATTAAACTTTAAGAGATAAGAGTTTAATAGGAAAATGTCAGTGTTTAATTTCCATTCATTATGTAGGGATATTAAATGCGACTTTCCTATTATTTTATATAAAAATTCAAATAAAAAGGTCCTTCAGGAGAATCGCCAACAAGATTGAATTATAAATGTCAAACACAGAAAAGATTAATAAAGTGAATTACTGGACAGGGGGAAGGCAGGATCATTGTTCAGCATTGCTGGAGTGAGGAGAGTCCTAGATGTGGTGTATTTAGATTTCAGTAAAGCCTTTGACACTGTTCCACACAGGCGACTTATTAATAAACTGAGCACCCCAGAGATGGACCCTAAAGTGACTGAGGGCCCAATCCAGGAAGGTGAATAGTGGGACTTGACGTCCTGACGGGACATCCTGCCCCGCTATCCACCCTCAATCTATTCCACCTCCCAGCCCAGCTGTATGGACAGAGCCGCTGTGCATGCTGTGGGGGATGGGGGTGGAGAGTGGATGGAACTGACCCCTGGATGAACAGAGCCAATTCCAGTGATGGCCCTGTATATCCAGGGATCACTGAGTGGATTGCCTTCTTATTCCACCTCTGAGGAGGAATAAACGCACGGTGGCCCTCTGACCCTGCCCAGAAGCCATCTCCCCCCAGAGCAACAGGCAGCATAAAATGGGTCCCCGCTGCCCAATCCAGGTCCCAGCTGCTGAGCCTGGGGCCAGGCAGTGGAGTTACAGGGGGTTGGTGCCGTGGGGGACATACCGGCATGCAGGGTGGATGTCCCTGTGGGTATGCAGGGGCATGCTGGGCTATCTCAGAGCCTGATCCTGCACCCATGGGAATGCTTGGCTCCTGTGCTTCAGAATGGGGTCCTAACAGGCCCGTCCTGCTTGGGGGTGCCCAGATGTGCCCCTACTGGGATCGGGCTCCATGTGGGTTAGAAATTGGTTGAATGGGAGGCAACAAAGGGTACAGGTAAATGGAGCTCACTCTGAGGAGAAGGAAGTTACCAGTGGTGTGCTGCAGGGATCTCTCCTTGGTCCGATTCTTTTTAACATCTTTGTTAGCGATATTGTGGAAGGACTGTTGGATAAGGTTTGCCTCTTTGTGGATGATAGCAAAATCTGCAATAGGAAGGAGTAGATAACTTGAGGAGGGATCTAACCAAGCTTAAAGAATGGTTGAGAATTTAGCAGCTGAGATTTAATGTTAAAAAATGCAGGGTCATGCATTTGGGCTGCAAAAATCCAAAGGAGCAATACAGTGTAGGGGGTGAGGTACTTCTGTCCATGATAGAAAAGCGGGACCTGGGTGTGATTGTTCTGGTGATCTTAAAGTAGCTAAACAGGTAGAAAAGGCAACAGCAAAAGCTAGAAGGATGCTTGGGTGCATAGGGAGAGGAATAACCAGCAGAAGAAAGGAGGTGATAATGCCTCTGTATAAGTCTTTGGTGCGACCTCATTTGGAATATAGTGTGCAATTCTGGAGACCGCACCTTCAAAAGGATGTGAACAGGATGGAGTCGGTGCAGAGGGTGGCTACTAAAATGATTAGTGGGCTTCATTATAAAGCATATGAGGACAGACTTAAGGATCTTAATATGTACACCTTAGAGGAAAGGTGGGATAGAGGTGATATGATAGAACCGTGGAAGGGGATCAGATGTGTGTGCTCAAGGACATGGCCTGTTGTGGGGAAGAAAGTGCTGTCTTTTGAAATAGTGCTGTTGCCGCCTCCTCCTGTGATGGAATTGGCGGCAGCTGGGGGGTGGCAATGTGGGTTGGCGGGGGTTGCATGGCCTATAGTGGCAGAAACCACTGGGCCGGTCCTGCGTGAAGGGTATCGAAATTCAAGAAAGCATGGGAGAAGCACAGAAGATCTCTAAAGGATAAAAGGGGGCTATTGTAGTTGATATGGAAGGGCAGACTAGATAGGCCATGTAGTCTTTTTCTGCTGTCAGGTTTCTATGTTTCAATTTCTTTGCTATCTTCAGTACATTTAAAAGCAAACTTATTTATATGCTTTGACATCAAGTAATGTTGTGAAATTAAGAATTAATGAAATGGGAGTCAGCACTACCCTTCTCTTCTACTGCGAACTCCAGACTTCGCTCCTTTCACCTTGCTGCTCCTTATGTCTGGAACAAACTACCTGTGTCTGTAGGCCAGAGGCCTTCTCTGACCCTTTTCAAATCCAGGCTGAAAACTCACCTCTTTACTGCCGCTTTCGGATCTTGACTCACCTAATTTCCTTTGTGTTTCCTTACCATCCCCCCTAGATGTATCCCATGTCTACAGCTACTGTGTTGTCTGTCTTGATTAGACTGTAAGCTCTGAGGAGCAGGGACCGTCTGGTACATGTGTCTGTGCAGCGCTGCGTATGCCCTGTAGCGCTATATACAGTAGCAGTAGGCACACATTGCATTGCATTGTCCCCGTTAAGTATTTAACTTGCAGGACTGACTGCCAGTTACCCGGGATGTAGCCGCGCATGCTGGGCTGTGCTATGCGTGCACTGAGCGATCTGAGCCCATCCGCTGCGGTTGCTAAGGACTCCCCGGCTGCGGTTGCTAGGGACCCTCCCTCCTCTGCTGCCTGTGGTTGCTAGAGACTCTCCGCCCCTGGTTGCCAGGCTGCTGTTGCTAGGGACTCTCTGCCCCTGGTTGCCAGGCTGCTGTTGCTAGGGACTCTCCGCCCCTCCTCCCGGCTGCAGCCCCGCCCCCTCTTCCCAGGCTAGCTGCACGGGCCGGACGGAGCGCGCTGATCGCTTGGAAGAGAGCAGGGTCCCGACCTCCGCAGCTATCAAACGGTAGGACTCGGTGCTGGAGAGTGGCGGGATGGGGGATTGCACTCGGCCCCGAGGCTTCTTGCTGTAATTACCCCCCGATAATCAGCTCCCTCCGAGACCCTGCACATGGATTTCGGGTGCAGCATCCCCGGGGTAGCTCCGGGTTTCTGCATTTTCCTCTTGTGTTTTCTTCTCCGTTAGATCTACCTCCCTTCTCTCTGTCCCTCTCTTCTGTCGCTGTTTCGTTCCTTTTCGTTTCGTTTGTGTGAACTGATGCACGGGAACGTCTTGCTTGCGATATTTGCTAAACCCGCCAAAGCGCAGCTCTTTCTTTGTGGGCTGATAAAGGCGCCTGGTAGAGAGAGAGCCCAGAGCTGCAGCCGCACACTGGAGGCTGGCAGAGGCAAATTCCAACCCTTTCTCCTCTAATCTGCCCCACATCCGAGAACATTTCTATTGCTGCCACCCCTGGGGTGGAAAGTCTGACTTGCGCCTCTGGTATTTGTCTTGACCCAAAGTATATGGGAGACTGATGCATTGAGCAGTTTGCAGAGCTAAAATAGTCCATGATAAGCAATGTTAATGTAAAACGAAGACACTATGCATGCAATGATAAAGGGGAGTAAACCGCAGTCCGGCCACTGCAAAAAGTCAACTGGAAGCCAAGACTTGCTCATAATGCCCTCCTCCTCTGCCATGCGGTGCAGTAAATCAAAAGTTGCTTGAAATCGCTGCTTCTCCCAAGGAAAGCCCGGAGCACTGGAAGCAGATGTCAGCACTAGTGCATTCTGCCTGGCTACCTGGAGGGAGGGGCTGCTCTGTGCAACCCTTGTAATAAAGAAAGATTTCTTTAGGTTCCTGCTGAGTTTACCCTCTTTAACATAGAAACATGATGACAGAAAAAGACCACATGGCCTAGTCTGTCCTTCCATAACAACAACTACAACAGCCCACTTTTTACCTTTAGAGATCCTCTGTGTTGGTCCCATGCTTTTTTGAATTCAGTTACTGTCCTCATCTCTACCATAAGCATGCTTTAAGCACCATAAGCATGCTTAGGAACTACTGGGTAATGGGCGGTATAGAAACCCTTTTCATAACAAATGAGCGCGTTGTCTAGAATTTATTTGCATAGGAAAATGGTGCCCTCCCATAAATTATTTACATATTTGCAGTGCTTGAAGCCTTTGTCCTCTCCCCCTCTCATTTCATAAGGCTTGTGGTGCAGATTCGATGTCATTTTGGTAACGCTTCCCTAGGGTGGCAACTTCTGCAGGGCAGCAAAGAACAAGGCTTTCAAAGATAAACAATAGATGGGAGGAGGGGGGGTTGCCGAGGGTACCAAGATCTTAAGCCTCTCCCTATGCAGTTTAACATTCTTCAGTCCCCCATCCTTGCCTTGGGGTGCTGCTTTTCCTTTTTGGGGCACATCTATATCTCATCCCTCCCTCAGCCACTTATCTAACCACCAACATGTGTTCTTGGATTCTACAGTCCATGTATGATTTTGTGTTTCTTCCATTAAATCCTCGTTGCCAAATGTTTCCCCATTGCCTGTTGCCAGAGCCGGATTGGAGAGCAGTGCGCAGGAAGAGGGTTCATCCTCACAGACCAGAGCATGGTCTTAAAGCTAGTGGAATCAGGTATTTGATGCCATCCTAAGTAGTTCCCTGTGTTGCCTGTGCCTAAACTGGGGCCTTCCTATTACAGGTCTTTCCCTTCCCTACCAGCCCCTCTGCAGTACTGCACAGAACTGACCCAAGAATGATCCTTCAGGTAGTCCACTGATGATTCTCTTGTTCATTGGAGTGAGCTCCGTCTGCCCCTGCCCTACACCGTCCATCCCTCAACCAGTTCTTAACCCAAGTCACCACCTCAGAACCTAGTCCCAAGTATGGAACAGGGACAGAAACCGTCCTGAAATCCACAATGTGTGTGCAGTAGATGTGTTTTACCCCTCTTTTCACATCTGTCTTACAGCCCCACTGATGCATTTATTGATGTCTCTTCAGACAAGGGCACAGTCAGTGATCAGAGAGGCCTCAACGGGTTGGAAGTTTTCACTGGCCCCACAAATGCATTTATATTCCTAGGTGTTCCTGTTGATGGCCTTTTGTAGTCTCCTGGGTCACATACGGAAACCTCTATCTTTAGAGTTGCTGTGCTTGCTCTTATACAATGCACCATGACATTTTTCAGTTTCCTATTTTTGGGGGACCTTTAAGGCAACTGAGCATTCTAATCTGCCGCGTCATCAGCGGGAAAGTTGAATATTTTTGATAATTGCTTTTCGTGATTAGATTGTAAGCTCTGATGAGCAGGGACTGTGTATGCCTTGTAGTGCTATACGAATGATCAGTAGTAATAGGGCTGCAGAGTTTGTAGTGTTGATACTGAATTTGGTGACGGTCCCTCTCTGCCCTGTTCTGGAGGATCTCCCACCAGCCCTGTGCAATCTTTGATCCTTGCCAATATTAAAATGAAACTGATTTTTTAAGAGTTTAAGGTTATCTTATGCCCTGATCATCTCTGAAGGTGACCCACAGGCTGCAGTACTCATGAGAGACTAGTCATGGGACAGGAGGAAATATTCTCATTTGCAGTAGTGGCTGGTAAACGATAGAAAAGAGAGAACAGGGCTAAATGGTGATTTCTCTCAAAGAGAAAGGTATATAGCAGGGATCTGACTGCTGCTTTCCAAAGTATTTACAAATAATCTGGAAAAAGAAATAACCAATAAAATGATCAAATTTATAGATGACATAAAGTAGCTAAATCACAAGCTGTGAGGAATTGCAGGAAGACTGGGGAACTGGGTGTCTAAATGGAAAATTAAATTAAGGGGGGCATTTTATAACAGGGTGGAGTGCAGGAGTAGCCTAATGGTTAGGGCACTGGCTTGGGAACCAAGCGACCAGGGTTTGATTCTCACTAGCACTCCTTGTGGCCTTGGGCAAGTCACTTAACCCTGCACTGCCTCTGAAGAAAGGGCTGGCAACCTACTTCCAGTCGCAGTGCCAAGACAAGCCAGGAGCTGCTGGGTTGCCAGGAGTCAGCATGGACTCAAAGGCACACACTGTTTATAACAGGGCCCTAAAGAGAGGAGCCTCTTTTATAAAGACCAGCACAAACATCTGTGTGCTTTTATAGACTAGCTTCCCAGATCCAGCCCCAAGAGCGCACAGATTCACACCTGCTGCCAACATGATGTGACTGTGTACACGCTTCTTCCCCATGCACCTGCAGCTGGGGTGCCTGTGTGCCGATGGCATAAAAGCAGGCACAATCTTTCCATGCATTTTTCACATGCAGGTGTGGTGGAATGATTGTTTTCTTTCTTACTTAGGCATGTTTTGCTTAAGCGAGAGCGCCTATTGAGTAAGGTCAATCTGTCTGTCTGTCCGCTGTAGGCATCTGTTTGCACATGTGCAACAGGTGCCTACAGCCAAGAGAAGGAGCGGCTCAGGAGCTGGCTGGGGATTCCCCTCCTTGGGGGCAGAAAAGTGAAAACATGGGGTGCTTGTAGCAGTTCTGAGGAATCCAACTTCCTCCACCAGCAAGACAGGAAAAGAAGTGGTGACCCCATGGCTCCTCCAAAACTATTTACCACTGACTCACTATCATCGGGAAGGCCAGATCTTGCCCATCCCGATGAGAGAACCAGCAGAGGAAGCCTAAGGAGCCATGAATGGCAGGGGAGAGGGGGGGGACCTAAGGAGCCATGGGTGATGGGGAGGCCCCCCCCTTACATGACAAGAGAGAGCCACTGCTGTAGGGAGGCTGGATCCCACCCATCCATATTTAAGAAGCAGCAGTACTAAGCCGCAGTGGTGACCACAGAGCTGGAATGTGCCGCACCAAAGTGAATGAGTGTGAAGGGTGACAGGGAAAGGAGGAAGAGAATGAGTCCAAGAATGGATGGCAAGAGAAGGAGTGAAGTTAAAGAGGGTGGGAGGGACAGGGAATGTATGCATGGGAAGGAGCAAGGGAAAAATAATGATATATACCCATCCCACACCTGCCCCCCCAGCATACACCTATCCAGAGACATACACTAGATCCATCCTCATCCCCACACATCTATCCAGCAAGACACATCTTCACCCACACCTCCCAACTCATCTCCACGCGTGCAGTTCCCTGAGACACGCTTACCACACTCACCTTAGCTGACAATATCCCAAGAATAATTCTCACAGATAAACAGCTGAATTCTCTCCGTGGATATAAAGATGCATATTGTACCAATACACCCACACACTTCACATACTGTACACCACTGGTCACCATCATACCTCATATCCACTGTCCTGACCAGTCCACACATCTCCTGCTACCCTACTGAGATGCACTTCAGCCAAGTCCCCAGACAGACATGAATAGAGGAAAGGGGAAACGCGCCCTTATGCAACACTCTAAACTTCACACTTTCCAACTCGTTTTCCTTATAATCGCATTTACTTAAATACTGTCATCTATCCACTTAGCAATGAAAAGGAAAAGGGTAGAAGTAAAAAAAAGATCACACCTGTGATAAAATAAATGCAGACCCTTACTCCAGTCCATAGTGTAAGAGCAGAAAGCCACTTGCACAAGGAGAGAGAATGAAATGTAGATATATTAATGCCCCACACTGTCCATTACCCCTGCATCCCCTAACATTGAAACAGAGTAGCTATGACCTTTTACTATCCAGAAATAATTTTAACTGGGCCTTTGGTCTGACCCAGCATGGCAGTTCTTATATTTACTCTGGGCCACAAGGATTGGTGTTGTAAGAACATAAGAGATGCCATATTGGGTCAGACCAAAGATTCATCAAGCCCAGTATCCTGTTTCCAACAGTGCCTAATCCAGGTCTCAAGTACCTGCTGGGTTTGCAAAGGTATACCCATTCCTTGCTGCTTGTTCCAGGGGTAAACAGTGGATTTCCCTGGCCCATTTTAATAATAGTTTATGTACTTTTCCTCCGGGAACTTGTCCAAACCTTTTTTAAACTCAGCTACACTAACAGCGTTTACTACATTGTGCCAAGAAAGAAAGGGAACGTACCAATGTCAAAACTCCAAAACTGTCACTACATCTCCACCACCCAAAAGGAGAGTACAAGTGATCCTGAAACCTAAACTACAGATGAAATACCCAAAGGAAGAAGAAAGGGCAGGAATCCTCTAGCCGCCCAGAATTTATGCTGTGAAAAATACGTTTTCAGCACTAACATTCTCACTCTAGGGGAGGGGACTAGCCTCAGTAACAGGGCTGGGGGCTGCACTTACAGTTAATTTTCACTGTGGCACCATACCCTTGTTCTCATTCATAGGCCACTGAATTTGTTTTTACAACTTTTAAATACTTTTAAAAACTTGGAAAATTTAACTTTCATTATTGGTGAATCCCCGACCCTCAGAGTTCATGGTATTGCCGGACTCTTGGTGGACTCGAGTTTTGTCCACACTTTTACAGGGCTGCCTCAGGACAGGTCTAACAGTGTCTTTTCATGCCTTCAGGAATAAGTGTTCTCCCACACTGAAGGAAGCAGGCGACATACGAGCAAACCTCCAACCAATGGAATTAAATTGCTGTTGACCAGTCCAACGACTCATTCAGTCCGGTCAGCTGAACGGCTTTGAGTGTAAAAATCCATCTTTGCTCCAGTCTAGCTAGACGCTGCTCATTCCTGAAGGCTTCATCCTTCATCCCCTAAGGTATAAACACAGAGCCCTATTTACTGATGGGCCAATATTCAGCCGCCACCATCAACGCTTTGTTTTAAAGCCTGCTAAGGTGTTTAAATAAAATCTGGGTATTGAGTATTGCTGTCCAGACTGTGACTGGCACTAAATATCCAGATAGCAGCAATATTTAACTTCACGGTCTGTCCATACTCCTCACACGCACCGTCCTGGCACTGTCTGGATACTGCTGAGGTGGGTGTTTAAGGATATACTGCTGCCTGGACCGTACCAAGCTAGAAATGCGCCCTGTGGAACTCATGAACCGGGTGCCTCCCCCCAAACACATGTGGCAATTCTTTTGCCGGTCTTTCTGGAAGCCCAGTGACGACATTAGCGCCCTGCGCGGTCGCACTGCTCATACAGCCCTTGGGATGGCCTTGAGCGCTGCCTAAGGCAAATATTCAGCTAAGGACCGTTCCTGAATGACCATCTCCATGTTAGGGAACTATATGCCCTCTGCTTGCGATACCTCCAGTCATATGCCACACTGTCTAGTCCTATTCTAGACTGACAGATATCAGGGACGGTACCGACTTCAGTCAGGGAAAACAGACTATCTCTAGGAACAAGCAGGAATAAGTCATCACATATGGGTACGTCGGTACCGACGGAGCCTGCGCGGGAAAGCTCCCCAGCTTTTCAAATGAAAAGCTTTTGGGGCCTCCCACTGCACATGCGCGCTGCCTTCCCGCCTTCCTGACCAGCTCTCCTCAGTTCTTCTTTTTCCGCGGAGCCAGCAGGTCGTGTTCCTGTCACCGCTGAAGAATTTGTTACTTTTGTTTGTTTCTTTAGACCGCGTACCTGCCTTCCCCATACCGATACCGGTATCGCCGGTCTTTCTTTCTTTCTATATCAAAAAAAAAAAAAAGACTTTTTTTTTTTTTCTTCAGCACAGCTTGGTACCCGGTGTTAGGCCTTAAGGCCTACACAATTTCTCCTCATGGAGAAGCCAGTCCCTGGTTTCAAAAAATGTACCAAATGCAGTGCTGTCATTTCTGTCACAGACACCCATGAATGGTGTCTCAAATGTTTGGGACCTGAGCACTCCATACCGGACTGCCCATCCTGCACCCAGATGTCTAAACGCGGTTTGCAGAACCGGGCTAACAAGCTCCATGTGCTGTTTCCTTCAGAAGCATCACAGTCGTCCAGGTCTTCCTCTCCGGATGGATCTCAGGTAACCAAAACTTCTGTGGGCAAATCCTCTAAAAGCAAATCTCTTTCTAAAGATCGAGAGGCTCTCAGTTCTGAGTTCGAGGATTCTGCCCAGGCCAAAAAACCCCGGCGGGAGGTTCCGGCCTCCAAAGCAATCATGGGGTCACAGGTTGACATCGATGGCACGGCCTCGACAGATCACCTGTTGGACTGCTCTGGGGTACCGGCCCATACCGGTACCGACATCCAGGCAGTAGTGGCGTCTATGGGCAGTACTGTCCAGACCATGCAGCAGGCCATACTGGCCTTCATTAAGGCTGCGACGCCCTCGGTACCGATTTCATCGGTACCGACCCCGGTTCCGGTATCTACACCGGAACCGAGACCATCGACTTCTAAACGTCGATCGGTTTCGCATACCGGATTCCGGCTTTCGCCCGGTACCGATCCCATGCCCGATACGCCCGATGTCGATACCGATCGGTATGCGTATCGTACATTGGAAGCACAGAAAGAGTACTCAGATTCTTCTGATGAATTTAATTCCTCTGATGACTCTGTTGAGCTTACTCTTCCTGAGGAGCCCTCTTCTCCCAAGAGGAGGATGTCTCCTCCAGAGGATTTATTCTTTCAGGATTTCATTGTTGATGTAGCTAAAGCACTTTCTATTACTACATCTTCTGAAAGAGAACCCAGATCAAAAAAAATTGGACATTTTAGGATACTCAAAAGCTCCTAAAGAGGCAGTCACTCTGCCTGTCCATGAAATCCTTCAAGAACACTTGATGGATTTGTGGGAGACTCCTTTAACACTGTCTCCCCATTCCCGCAGGTTGGACACCATGTATCGGGTCCCTCCTTCGCCTGGGTTCCAAAAAACTCAGCTGCCTCACCACTCCATTGTGGTGAAGTCTGCTATGAAGAAAATAAAGAGTCCTAAGAGGCATTCTTCTACCCCTCCAGGGCGAGAATGTAAGAACCTAGACTCTTTTGGAAGAAAGATGTTCCAGGCTAGTATGCTTATAGCCAGGATCAACTCTTATAGCCTTTATATGGGCATGTATCTTGGGCAACTTGCCCTAAAAATACAGAATTTTGCCCCCTTTATCCCTGATGATCAAAGGGCGGACTTCTTTTCTATGGTGACACAACTTTCAGAGGTCTCCAAGTTCTCCAACAGGGCAGCCTTTGATTCCTTCGAGGTTGCAGGCAGAGCTTCGGGAATTGCTATTGCAGCCCGACGTCTCGCTTGGCTCCAGGCTTCTAACCTAGAACCCTGGGTTGTAGAAGGCCTCAGGAATCTGCCCTGTACCGGTGAGAACTTATTTGGGGAAGACTGGCAGATTAAAGCTGCTCAAATGGATGCAGAAAATGCCACTCTAGATAGACTTTCCAAGTCTACTTCTACCCCTACCAAAAAGAAGCCTTTTAAGAGGCCTTACTATAAAAAGACCAGATTTCCCACAAATACTGGCCAGCAATCTGCTCAGCCTCGCCTTGCGGCTAAGCGTCAACAATCTAAGCAGGTAAAGTCAAAGCCTGCAGTGTCTGCTACATCCCAGCAGGCTCAACCCCCTCAGGGGTTTTGACTTCCCTCTAGAGAACTTGCCGTTTCTGGCTCTAGCACAGCCAGAGCCCCTCACCATTCCTGGAAGGCTAGCTCACTTTGCTCCCAGATGGGAGCAAATAACATCAGAGCAATGGACCCTCTCTATTATCCGAGAAGGCTACAAACTTCATTTCTCCAGCCTTCCTCCCCATACCATGGTGAGGCAATTCAGTTCTCCCCCATCTCTTCTGACCCTGTTGGGTCAGGAAGTCTCTTCTCTTCTTGCCCAAGGGGCAATAGAGGAGGTTCCTCCTCCACAACAGGGGTTAGGTTTCTACTCCCCTTACTTTCTCATAACAAAGAAGACAGGGGGCTTCAGACCTATCCTAGATCTGAGAGAATTGAACAGGTTTCTATTCAAGGAGAAATTCAAAATGCTCTCTCTGGGCCTTCTCCTTCCATACCTTCAGAGTCAAGATTGGCTTTGTTCTCTAGATCTCAAGGATGCGTACACTCATATACTCATCCATCCATCCCACAGAAAGTATCTAAGATTTCTGTTCCAGGGAAAACATTTCCAGTACAGAGTACTACCCTTCGGTCTGGCCTCTGCTCCAAGAGTATTCACAAAATGCATGGCAGTCGTTGCCGCATTTCTCAGAGGCATGGGAATCTTTGTCTTCCCATATCTGGACGACTGGCTCATCCGAGCTCCATCTCAATCAGAAGCCCAGATTTCTCTGGACCGCACAAGGCGTATTCTTCAATATCTGGGACTTGTGGTAAACATTCCCAAGTCCCAACTCATCCCTACTCAGTCCCTGGAATTCATAGGGGCCCAGTTGGACTCCACCACTGCAAGGGCCTACCTCCCTCTGGTCCGAGGCCAAAGGCTAATAAGCTTGGCCTCCCAGGCTCAGTCCAAAAATCACTTGTCAGCCAAAGAAATGCTGCAACTTCTCGGCCACATGGCCTCCACGGTTCATGTGGTACCTTATGCTCGTCTCCATATGAGAGCAGCTCAATGGACATTGGCCACCCAGTGGTCTCAAGCATCGGGACTGCTGTCAGACCAGGTACTCACCTCAAAACGTCTGTTTTGGTCTCTCCAGTGGTGGACATCCTCCAAAAATCTGTTGTTGGGGACCCCCTTCCAACCTTCGTTGCCCCAAGCAACCCTCACAACAGATGCCTCCCAAACAGGGTGGGGAGCTCATCTTCAACATCTCTCCACTCAGGGAATCTGGTCTCCCCAAGAGACCACCCTTCATATCAATCTTCTGGAACTGCGAGCAATCTTCCTTGCCCTCACAGTCTTCCATACCCTCCTTGCCAACCTGACTGTCCTAGTTCAGACAGACAATCAGGTGGCCATGTTTTATATCAACAAACAAGGAGGGACGGGCTCTCTGTCGCTTTGCAACGAAGCTCTCAGATTATGGGCCTTCGCCAGAGAGCACCAAATTCATCTTCTGGCAGTATATCTTCCAGGAGTTCAAAACTCTCGAGCAGACAGACTCAGTCGAGTTCTGCTCCCACACGAATGGTCCCTACATATGGACCAAATACGCAGAATCTTTCAGGAATGGGGGACCCCGGACATAGACCTCTTTGCAAGTCCGTGGAATGCCAAACTTCCCCGGTTCTGTTCCAGGACTCCGTGTCAGGGAGCTCAGGCCAACGATGCCTTTCTCCTGCATTGGGGTCAGGAATTCCTGTACGCTTTTCCACCCATTCCTTTGATTCCCAAGACTCTGTTCAAACTTCAGAGGGATCACGGATCCATGATCCTCATTGCTCCACGCTGGCCACGCCAAGTGTGGTTCCCTCTCCTTCTACAGCTCTCCCAGGGCTCCTCCCTGGACCTGGGAGCTGCACCAGACCTTCTGTCTCAGGAGCAGGGGTCTTTGTGGCATCCAAACCCCAAGTCCCTACATCTCCGAGCTTGGTTACTGAAGGCTTAAGCCTTCAAGAGTTTAATCTTTCTCAACCAGTGAAAGATATCCTTTATGCCTCTAGGAAACCCTCTACCAGGCGTTCCTATACTTTCAAATGGAAACGTTTTTCCATTTGGTGTGCTCAGCAGGGTCTTGACCCTCTGGCACTTCCTTTGAATTCTCTACTAGACTATCTCCTGCATCTTTCCAATGCAGGCCTCAAGACGAATTCAGTACGAGTCCATTTAAGTGCTATTACAGCATCCTTAAAACCTATAAATGGACAATCTGTTTCCTCTCATCCTCTTATTGCAAGATTCATGAGAGGCCTAACCCTCACTAAGCCTCCCATCCGGCCTCCTCCGGTAGCATGGGACTTGAATTTAGTTCTGGGTCAACTTATGAAGCCACCCTTTGAACCATTGGTATCTACCTCCCTGAAATTTCTTTCTTGGAAGGTCCTTTTCCTTATTGCAGTCACTTCGGCTCGCCGCATCAGTGAACTGCAAGCTTTGGTGGCAAATCCACCTTATACCAGATTTCATCATGATAAGGTGGTCCTTAGGACAAATCCCCACTTTATGCCTAAAGTGGTCTCGCCTTTTCATCTTAATCAAGAGGTATATCTACCTGTCTTTTTTCCGGCTCCTCATGCATCCAGTGCAGAGAGGAACCTTCATACTCTTGACTGTAAAAGAGCTCTCGCCTTTTACCTCAATAGAACTCAGCCACATCGAAAGTCTTCCCAGCTTTTCGTGGCTTTTGATCCTTCTCATTTGGGACTTCCAGTCACCAAACGCACACTTTCCAACTGGATTGCTCAGTGTATTTCCTTTGCTTACCAGAGTAAGAACATTTCTCTGGAAGGCCATGTCACGGCTCACAATGTGAGAGCCATGGCCACTTCTATGGCTCATCTCCACTCTGTATCCATAGATCAGATCTGTCGAGCAGCCACTTGGGCCTCGGTGCATACCTTCACAGCCCATTACTGCTTGGACAAGGACTCCCGCCGGGATGCCTTGTTTGGTCAGGCTGTCCTCAAACACCTGTTCCATACTTAAACAACTCCTGCCCACCTTCCCAGAATGGATGCCTGAGATCCATCCGAAGATGGTTACCCTTGGAGGGGGATCTCCCAGGCATCTCAGCTAGGGAGTCCCCATATGTGATGACTTATTCCTGCTTGTTCCTAGAGATAGCACAGTTACTTACCTGTAACAGGTGATCTCTGGGAACAGCAGGAATTAGTCATCACAACCCACCCACCTCCCCTAGGAGTTGTCTCTCTATTCCTCTATCTTCCTGTCCTCTCTCTCTCTATTGTCTCAGCTTTAAACTCGAACTGAGGAGAGCTGGTCAGGAAGGCGGGAAGGCAGCGCGCATGTGCAGTGGGAGGCCCCAAAAGCTTTTCATTTGAAAAGCTGGGGAGCTTTCCCGCGCAGGCTCCGTCGGTACCGACGTACCCATATGTGATGACTAATTCCTGCTGTTCCCAGAGATCACCTGTTACAGGTAAGTAACTGTGCTTTACACACAAGGCAAAGGAAGTTAAATTTGCATGTGACAGGTCACAAGATTCTGTCCCTACCGTAGCAACGATTTAAATCTCAGGCTGGTCAGCTGTTTATAATGCTCAATTCACATTTGAATTTAAAACCCCTGCGCCCCAGAGTCACTTGGTTTGTTCTGACCAGTCCCTTATGCTGAGTTCATACTGACCAGGCTCATAGTTGCTTAAAATTCAATTCATTCAATTCTCATATGGCAACACCACCTCACAAAACCCTTTCTCAGTCCTAATAAGATATAGATACGTAGAAACTAAACCTTATCTAAAGGGAGTCTGATAGAAGGCTAATCAATGAGGTCTGAACGACATGAGCCTTTGCAGCAAAAGTAGGATATGTAGGCCCTCTCTAGATTCTCTATCAGCGATTTCAAAAGCTCACTTACCTTAGGTGCAAAGGGAAGAGGTGGAAAGACAGTCCGTTGCCTTCACTCGGGGCATCGTCAACCTGGACAATAAGCCCACGAAGAACCGTGCACGAGACCCGCTTCACCTTCTGAATGGAAATTTATCGGACACATTTTATTAGGAAAAGAACAAGGAAAATCAACAGAGTTTCTCCTAACAGTGTGGTAGACTATGGCCTAGCATGGCCTGCTACTATGAAAGGCCTGTAAGTTAGGCCTGGATCCTAACTCCCATTATAGCTAGAAAAGAACCAAAAATCTGTGAAAAATAAGAAAACTGTTTTAAAATGCTTAATAAGACGTTTTCATGAATTCATAAGTCTTCTATTATTCTCTTGTGTGCGAAAGAACAGAAATGTTTCAGTATATGCATTCCAGAAGCCAAAGTTAACCTTGCAGTAGAAAAGTAATGAAATTCAGAACTGTACCATTGTTCAAGTAATCCTAAAGGAGGGGGCCGGTTTCTAGGCTCCGGAGGGATTTCTAATTGGACAAATGAAGGGAATGTATAACCAATGAAAAGTTTGCATGTATCGAGTTGGAACCAATAGAAAGTTCTCATGTATCAAACTGGAAAAGAGATATAAATGGTTATGTCTCTGTATAAACCTTTGCTCAGTTCCTTTTGAAGCTTTGACTGACTGGGCCTGTGCACAATAAACTGGCTTGGACCCTGTCAATTGACTCCTGGACTTATTCATTGATTGCACTTTGCCACAGCATATTCTTGGTGCGTTGGCCGGGAAGTGCGAGTGGTAAATGGTATTCAAGTGAGTAATCCACGTAATTCGCCTTGAGGTTTGGCCCGGTTGGAACTGTGTCTGTCCGACCACGGGGGAAACCTCAGGCGCCGCTGGCCCCTTTTTGCCGGAGAGGGTTTCGCCTGCCTCGGCGGGCCATCGGGTCCAGCTGGCCAACACCTCCGACCCGGGGGAGTCCAGGTTCCAACTCAGAAGCTGGTGTGGTATCGGGGACCGGATCCGGTGAGTAGATATTTTCGTGATTTGATAGTCAGAAAGAACAGCCTGGGACACGTCTTGCGTGCGCAGGACTGATTTGGTATATTTGGTATAGACTAACTGGGAAATCTCGCATGAGTATGCGCGAGACAAGGGAGCCTGATCACCTCCCATAAGGGCGGTCTTAGTAAGCTCCGTGTAAGGAAAGCGGAAGCCAAAGCCATCGATCCTTCTTGTTTGAAATAGTCAGTTAGTCAGAAAACCTGGGCACTTGAAATATTGAAATATGATATCTTGTTGAAATATGCTTGCGTGTATGAGTGAGAGGTCTTGAAATACAGACCGAGTGAGAGCGGACTCCTAAGTAGCGCAGTTCCTGGCCGGGCGACCGCGCCCAGGTCGCGAACAGGAGGAAGCGAGTGGTGTTTGTCCCCCCCAGTGTTCTCAGGGCTGTACAGACCCCTTACCTACAGCCATACTACCTATCCTTATTGTTCGTTGTCTTGTACGTCATTACGTGTACGTAGGGACGTAGGGTACATGACGTACGCAGGTACGTTGAGTACGTAGGTAGTGTACGTAGGTACGTTTAGATTATGGGAGGGATGGAGTCCACGCAAACTCCGTTGGCATGTATGATCAAGAATTTCCGTAAAGGATTTTCGGGCGATTATGGTACAAAAATGACTCCATCCAGATTAAAAATGTTATGTGAAAGGGAGTGGCCCGCATTAGCTGCTTCATGGCCCCGAGGGGGCACCTTTGATTTTGAGACAGTTTTATGAATCCATTAGCTTGTACTGAGAGCGTATCCTGACCATTTCCCCTATATAGATTCCTGGTTAAGTGTATGTGAACAGCAGCCCTCATGGATGAAGCGCTGTTATGAGGAGCACTGTAAAATATTTGTAGCTACTACTAGGGGAACCAAAAAGGCTAAGGAAGCGAAGCCGCCTGTGTATTCTGACCCAGAGTCCCCAGATATTCTGGATAGGTTAACCCAGCACCCACAGAAGTTAGTCCCCACAGCACCGCGACTTGAAGTAGAGCCCGAAGAGGAGCCCCAGCAAATACCGAAGCAACAGCCTAAGAAGTGCCCTACCCCGAGTGAAAGCCCCGAGTCAGGCCCAAGCACAGCAGGGGGACTCGAGTCCTCTGATGAGATAGAAAGCGGAGGCTCTCCTGCCAGTTCAGGGTCACCCACCAAGGAGACTAGTGCCCGGGAGCCTTATGATTTAAGAAGCATATCTCCCAAGAAGAAGGAGAAAGCAGGGCACCTAGTGCCATTACGCCAAGTGCCTGGAATGCCTGTTTTAAATGATCAGGGCCAGATGGCGCCAGGACCAACCAGCTTAGTTTATGTACCCTTTTCCACCACAGATTTATTAAACTGGAAAACGCATTATGCTTCCTACACAGCCAATCCCCAGGAATTAACAGAATTAATGTCTAGCATTATGCAAACCCATCAGCCTACCTGGGCCGATTGTCGCCAGCTCCTGTCCACCCTTTTCACTACTGAGGAGCGAGGCCGAATCGGGCAAGCAGCCCTCCGTTGGTTAGAAGAGAACCCTGTAGAAGGGGGAGGAATAAATCCCCCGCAAGCAGCAGCTGCAGAATACCCCAATGAAGATCCCAGGTGGGACCCGAATGAGGAAAGGGGGGCGGCGGCCCTAACCAGATTTCGCCAGGCCTTATTGCAGGGCCTGAAGAAGGGAGGCCAGAGGGCCATGAATATCTGGAAAGTATCGGAAGTTCTCCAGGGTCCAGATGAGAGCCCAGCGGCCTTTTATGAGCGGTTGTCTGAAGCTTATAGATTGTATACTCCATATGATCCTGCCGCTCAGGAAAACTTACGCATGGTAAATGTGGCCTTTGTTAGTCAGTCCCAGAGAGACATAAAACGAAAATTGCAGAAATTGGATGGATTTGCGGGCATGAATACAGCTCAGTTAATGGAAGTCGCTCAGAAAGTATTTGTGAATTGTGAAAATGAACGAGACAGAGAAAGTGAACGAAAGATGAAGAAGAAGGCAGATCTTCTTGCTGCTGCTATAACTGAACGACGTGGAAGAGGTATTCCTAATCAAAGGACCAGAGGACGTGGAAGAGGCCACGGAAGCAAAAGGCCTCCATTAGGTGCGAATCAATGCGCCTACTGCAAGGAAGAAGGACATTGGAGAAATGAGTGCCCGCATCTGGACTCCGCCCCTGCAAGGGGAGGAGGGAGTCCCTGGCGGCCCGGAGGAAGATTTCGAAGGAGAGGAGGAATGAATCGAACACAGTTCCAGCAGGAGAGGGAAGAAGCCATTGAGGGAGTGGCAGTAGCAACGGGCTATGACCTGGACGACATAGATGAAGACTAGGCCAGACCGGGCTCCAAGTTCACCCTGGGTCCCCAGGAGCCTATGGTCAGTTTGAAGATAGGGGACCAATACATGGAATTCATGGTAGATACAGGAGCAGAACATTCAGTAGTAGCCAAGCCAGTAGCTCCTCTGTCCTCACGATCTGTCACCATTGTGGGAGCCACTGGAAATAAAGCCACAAATCATTCTTGCAGAACCGCATGTGTGAACTAGGGGGACAGAAGATAACGCACCAGTTCTTGTATATGCCTGAGTGCCCTATTCCACTATTGGGCCGAGACATGCTTGCCAAGTTCCAGGCCCAAATATCTTTTGCTGAAGGGGGAGAAATGAAAATGACTGTGAACCCCAAGCCTGCTGGATTGATGGTGCTTACTGTTTCCCGAGAAGAAGAATGGCGGTTCTATAGTGCACCTTCAATAAAGTCAGCCAGTCCCTGTATACCTACCAACCTTATAGCCCCACCTGAAGTATGGGCAGAAGATAATCCACCTGGCCTAGCGAAGAACATAGCCCCTGTCATTGTCACCCTCAAGCCAGGAGCGGAACCAGTGCATGGAAAGCAGTATCCTCTCCCTCGACCAGCCATAGAAGGAATTCACTGCCATTTAATGAAACTGCTGAAGTACGGACTTCTCAAGGAATGCCAGTCACCTTGGAACACCCCCCTTCTCCCTGTAAAGAAGCCTGGGACAGGGGACTACCGCCCAGTACAAGATCTAAGGCGAGTAAATGATGCAGTTGAAACTATACACCCAGTAGTACCAAACCCTTATACTCTCTTGGGACTGATCCTCGCTGAGGCTACTCACTTCACCATCCTGGACCTGAAAGATGCCTTTTTCTGTGTGCGCCTAGCACCCACCAGTCAACTTTTATTCGCTTTTGAATGGCAAGACCCCACAACAGGAAGGCGGGGTCAGCTCACTTGGACCAGATTACCCCAAGGATTCTAGAATTCACCTACTCTCTTCAGTGCTGTCCTGAATCAAGATCTCTCAAGTTGCCCAGTGGACCCAGGAAAAAGGGTTCTTCTTCAGTATGTAGATGACTTGCTCATAGCCACCAACTCAGAAAGTGAATGCCTACAAGCTACTAGTGAACTTTTGTATCTTCTCAAAGATGCTGGATACAAAGTTTCAAGAGCCAAAGCACAATTATGCCAAACTGAAGTCAAGTATTTAGGATTGCAGTTGTCTAGTGGGATCCGACGTTTAGGACCAGAACGCAAAGAAGCTGTATGTAATATCTCCACTCCAACCACTAGGAGGCAAGTAAGAGCCTTCCTGGGGGCCGCGGGATATTGTCGCATATGGATCCCCAACTTTGCCCTGATTGCAAAACCACTATACCAAGTCACCAGAGGAATGGAAAAATCCCCACTAGATTGGGGACCCGAACAAGATGTAGCATTCCGGACTTTGAAAAAGGCCCTGATGTCATCTCCAGCTTTAGGTCTTCCAGATGTTCAGAAGCCTTTCCATCTTTTTGTCCATGAGTCACAAGGAAACGCATTGGGAGTACTGACCCAATCTCTTGGATCCTGGTAACGACCAGTAGCCTATCTGTCAAAACAATTGGATATAGTTGCAAAAGGATGGCCCCCTTGTCTGAGAGCTGTTGCAGCAACAGCCCTCCTAGTGGACAAAGCAGACAAACTCACACTAGGACAAACTCTTCAAGTCACCGTGCCACATTCTGTTCTGACTCTCATGGAACACAAAGGAAACTTCTGGCTAACCAATGCATGAATGTTGAAGTATCAAAGCATGTTGTGTGAAAACCCTCGGATACAGGTGAAAGTTAGTCAAGCTCTAAACCCTGCTACATTGTTTCCAATTGGTCCTGGGCCACCTGATCATAATTGCTTAGAAACCATGGACACTGTATTCTCAAGTTGCCCTGATTTGACCGATGTCCCTCTAGAGGACCCAGAACGGACTTTCTTTGTAGATGGAAGCAGTTTGGTCATCAATGGGCATCGTTGTGCTGGATATGCAGTGGTGACCCTTGATCTGGTAGTTGAGTCCTCAGCCCTGACCCCAGGAACTTCTGCACAGAAAGCTGAATTGATAGCCCTCACCAGAGCCTTGACATTAGGAGAAGGACTCCGCATAAATGTGTACACAGATTCCAAATATGCCTTCACTACTTTGCATGCACATGGAGCCTTGTATAAAGAGCAAGGGTTGATCACCTCAGGGGGTAAGGACATTAGGTATGGGCCCGAGATATTGATGTTATTAGATGCTGTATGGGCCCCCAAACAAGTGGCAGTCATGCACTGCCGAGGTCATCAGGCAGGAGCAGGAGAAGTCACCCGAGGGAATAGATTTGCAGATGCCACAGCCCGAAAGGCAGCCACCACAGGACAAGTTAGGACCCAAGATACTGTAATGCAAGCAGCCCTATTCCCTGTGCCCCTTAGTTCCTGGGCACCCCGATATACTACAAGAGAGTTAGACTATTATTGCGAAAAGGAGGGAGGAGTCTTAACAGAACAAGGTTGGATAGTGCTGCCACCCCCAGAAGGTAGTCCACCTCCAGGTCCTACAGTCATCCCTGAAGCATTAGGGCCAGCCTTTGTTCAAGCTTTTCATCAAGCCACACATTATGGAAAAACAGCCATGAAGAAAGCCCTGAGGCCCCATTTCTGTATTTCATTGCTAGGATCCCTGACCGCCTCGGTGGCACAGCAATGCCTGATATGTGCCAAAAATAATGCCAAGCAAGGTCCTGTTCCACCCCCAAGAGTTCAGTCAGTAGGGGTGACCCCCATGAGTGATATACAAATAGACTTTGCTGAAATGCCCTGTGCAAATGGATATCACTATATGTTAGTGTTAGTCTGCACATTTTCAGGGTGGGTAGAAGCCTACCCCACCCAAACTGAGAAAGCCCGAGAAGTCACTAGGGTATTGCTCCATGAGATCATTCCCCGATTTGGAATACCATCAACTATAGGGTCAGATAATGGTCCATCATTTGTATCCCAAGTGACTCAACAGTTAGCTCAAGCTCTGCAAATAAAATGGAAGTTACACACTGCTTACAGACCCCAGAGCTCAGGGAAAGTAGAATGAATGAATAGAACCCTGAAAACTCAGTTATCCAAGCTTTGTCAAGAAACACACCTGAAGTGGCTCCAAGTTTTACCCATAGCCCTTCTTAGGATACGTTCAGCTCCTACCAGATGCTTAGGAGTCTCCCCTTCTGAGATTTTGTATGGGCGACCTCCACCCATAGTGCAGGGAATAAAGGAAGACATGAGACAGATAGGATCTGAAATAACTAGACAAGAACTATTAGCTTTAGGTTCTGTTTTGCAGAAACACCAAACGTGGGTGCAAGAACGACTACCCATCAATCTGACCGAGCCTCTGCATCCCTTCAAGCCAGGAACGTCCGTGTGGGTGAAAGAGTGGAGAAAGACCCCGCTGGCGCCGCATTGGAAGGGACCCTACGTCGTCATCCTGTCAACCCCCACCGCAGTGAAAGTTGCAGAATTCGAACCCTGGATCCACCACAGTCGAGTGAAGCCGGCAGCTGCTCCTGATCCTGGCCAGTGGACATCAGTGAATGATCCCGAGACTCCATTGCGACTCACCTTGAGGAAACAGCCAGCTTTATAGAGAATCTTCAGAATCCACTTACGTCACGCGAAAGTGACCATCACAGCAGAAACAGAAGAAAACTCAGCGAAGTTCATTATCTTCAACTTTCCAGTTAACTTCCAAAGACTGTAATCACTATGTTCTTCCACTATTGCTTTGTGGGAGTGGTGATCCTGGGAATCCTGGAAAAGACTTTTGCTCTACCCCCTTGTGCAGCTTGCATAACCACCACCCGAACAGGACAAAAGATTACTCAGACTTTGCTCTGTCATTCTTACTATACTTGCACTGGTACAGTCAACCGGTGTGTTTATAATGGCACTGAACTGAACATTTGCACAAAGGGGAAAAGTAAGACTTGTTATAACCCTCAACAAAACCCATCATACTATACATTTGAGATACGTTGGAATGATGAAGATGGAGCCATCCTGAATGCGACAAAACCCCTCACCAACCCCACAAAACCTATCATCTTGAACTTTGATGCTTGCGATGCAATCAACAGAAATGCTTACCACAGATGTGGGTCATGGGAGCGAGCATACTACCATGATGATAAATACATGTGTCCAGAAGGAGCCTATGGATGGGGACGGTGTACAGGAAAGAGTACTGCAGCTACCATCTACACCACCTCATCTAGACATGATTACTTTTGCTCAAAATGGGAATGTGTATATTTTGCTACCTGGAAGAATGCACCGACGGGACGAGATGGAGATCATCGCAAAGGCAGCCTAACAAAGATCAGACTACTAGAACCCAAAAAATGCCAGAAAGGTGTCTGTAATCCTCTACCACTCCTCATAGCCAACCCCAGCCACTGGAAGCAAGGATATAAGTTTGGGTTGCATATTGCAGGAGGAGGTGTAGATCCTGGGACTATCTTATATCTGCAAATAAACACAAAAACCCATGTATCCTCACCCTATCGTATACATCACTCCTTCTATGAAGCCATGAAATCAGAGTTTGAAATTCCTCCTGCCTCCCAGAACTTATTTCTTGAATTAGTGGGAGCAGTTGCATCTAGTCTCCATGTTTCAGACTGTTTGTTTTGTGGAGGAACAACAATGGGAGACCAATGGCCTTGGGAGGCACAAGAACTGAACTATTCTGTTCCGTATAATTAGACTAATATACACAATACCACAAGTGAATGGGTATTGGCCCACTCCATTGTGGGTAACTTATGTTTTTCTCGCTATGGACCAATGTTTAATATGGAAGTGGGGCAGCTGGTCTGTCTCAATCAGAAGTTCTACAACAGTACCACTAAGAAGACATCTTGGTGGTCAGGAGTCAACACTACTGAACCTTCCAATCCTCTAGTTCAATTCCCCAAACTTGCCAGTATCTGGACTAACTTAGCAGCATATAATTCTTGGCAAGCACCACCTGGACTGTACTGGATTTGCGAAACCCGAGCATATGCCAGACTTCCTCACCATTGGGGAGGTGCATGTGTATTGGGAACCAAACGAACTTCCTTTTTCCTTCTGCCTACATCCCAGGGAGAACAACTGGGATATCCTGTGTACAGAAGTCGACAGCTAAAGTGCTGTGGCAAAGTGCAATCAATGAATAAGTCCAGGAGTCAATTGACAGGGTCCAAGCCAGTTTATTGTGCACAGGCCCAGTCAGTCAAAGCTTCAAAAGGAATTGAGCAAACGTTTATACAGAGACATAACCATTTATACCTCTTTTTTAGTTTGATACATGAAAACTTTCTATTGGTTCCAACTCGATACATGCAAACTTTTCATTGGTTATACATTCCCTTCATTTGTCCAATTAGAAATCCCTCCGGAGCCTAGCAACCCGCCCCCTCCTTTACGATTACTTGAACAATGGTACAGTTCTGAATTTCGTTACTTTTCTACTGCAAGGTTAACTTTGGCTTCTGGAATGCATATACTAAAACATTTCTGTTCTTTCTCATACAAGAGAATAATAGAAGACTTATGAATTCATGAAAACTTCTTATTAAGCATTTTAAAACAGTTTTCTTATTTTTCACAGATTTATGGTTCTTTTCTAGCTATAATGGGAGTTAGGATCCAAGCCTAACTTACAGGCCTTTCATAGTAGCAGGCCATGCTAGGCCATAGCTTACCACATTCCCCCCTTTGATTATTCTCACCTGCAAGTGAGGAAGGGTGAGAATTAAATCACTCATTAGTCAATTAATATATTAGACTGGTGTAATGGCATCATCATCGTGGGGTATAGGGTAATATTGCCACATAGCTAATACTTTCGCAGCTGCCTTCCGCTCTATAGTGTTATCAATTGATGATGTTACCATGCGTAAGCAAAGGGGTAGGAGACAAGGGAGCAATAAGCACATGGCTAATATGAATAGTACAATAAACATAAGGGATTTCAGACCACCAATCCAAGAAAACAATGAACCAAACCACCCATCCATCTTTAAACTGTGCCAGGTCTGGAAAAGCACAAATGTCTGCTCTCTCATCTGGGTGGCTAAATCCTCAACTACATGCCCATTATTATCAATCTGTAAACAACAATTACTTAGATTCAACTTCCCACATACCCCACCTTCAGCTGCTAACAAATAATCTAGAGCTAAATTATTTTGATAAATAGCTGTGCGCATTTGCGTACTTTGCTTTGCCAGAAGGGTTAGTGCTTTACTAGTTTCATTGGTTATTTTTTCAACAACAGCTTGCAAACGTATTACTCGATTAATCATATAAACAGGAATACGATATCCCCAAGTCCCATCCTGCTCCCAAGTAGCAGGTCCATAGTATGAGATGATTCTTTCTGGTGGCCATTCTTCAGATGACGCATCCCATTTGTCCCATTGGCCTATTTTCAAGGCCTCCTTCAGATGTCGACTTCTGTACACAGGATATCCCAGTTGTTCTCCCTGGGATGTAGGCAGAAGGAAAAAGGAAGGTCGTATGGTTCCCAATACACATGCGCCTCCCCAAAGGTGAGGAAGTCTGGCATATGCTCGGGTTCCGCAAATCCAGTACAGTCCAGGTGATGCTTGCCAAGAATTATATGCTGCTAAGTTAGTCCAGATACTGGCATGTTTGGGGAACTGTACTAGCGGATTGGAAGGTTCAGTAGTGTTGACTCCTGACCACCAAGAGGTCTTCTTAGTGGTACTGTTGTAGAACTTCTGATTGAGACAGACCAGCTGCCCCACTTCCATATTAAACATTGGTCCATAGCGAGAAAAACATAAGTTACTCACAATGGAGTGGGCCAATACCCATTCACTTGTGGTATTGTGTACATTAGTCTGATTATACGGAACAGAATAGTTCAGTTCTTGTGCCTCCCAAGGCCATTGGTCTCCCATTGTTGTTCCTCCACAAAACAAACAGTCTGAAACATGGAGACTAGATGCAACTGCTCCCGCTAATTCAAGAAATAAGTTCTGGGAGGCAGGAGGAATTTCAAACTCTGATTTCATGGCTTCATAGAAGGAGTGATGTATACGATAGGGTGAGGATACATGGGTTTTGGTGTTTAATTGCAGATATATGATAGTCTCAGGATCTATACCTCCTCCTGCAATACGCAACCCAAACTTATATCCTTGCTTCCAGTGGCTGGGGTTGGCTATGAGGAGTTGTAGAGGATTACAGGCACCTTTCTGGCATTTTGTTTTGCACATTTCAGGCATTGCTGTGCCACCGAGGCGGTCAGGGATCCTAGCAATTAAATACAGAAATGGGGCCTCAGGGCTTTCTTCATGGCTGTTTTTCCATAATGTGTGGCTTGATGAAAAGCTTGAACAAAGGCTGGCCCTAATGCTTCAGGGATGACTGTAGGACCTGGAGGTGGACTACCTTCTGGGGGTGGCAGCACTATCCAACCTTGTTCTGTTAAGACTCCTCCCTCCTTTTCACAATAATAGTCTAACTCTCTTATAGTATATCGGGGTGCCCAGGAACTAAGGGGCACAGGGAATAGGGCTGCTTGCATTACAGTATCTTGGGTCCTAACTTGTCCTGTGGTGGCTGCCTTTCGGGCTGTGGCATCTGCAAATCTATTCCCTCGGGTGACTTCTCCTGCTCCTGCCTGATGACCTTGGCAGTGCATGACTGCCACTTGTTTGGGGGCCCATACAGCATCTAATAACATCAATATCTCGGGCCCATACCTAATGTCCTTACCCCCTGAGGTGATCAACCCTCGCTCTTTATACAAGGCTCCATGTGCATGCAAAGTAGTGAATGCATATTTGGAATCTGTGTACACATTTATGCGGAGTCCTTCTCCTAATGTCAAGGCTCTGGTGAGGGCTATCAATTCAGCTTTCTGTGCAGAGGTTCCTGGGGTCAGGGCTGAGGACTCAGCTACCAGATCAAGGGTCACCACTGCATATCCAGCACAACGATGTCCATTGATGACCAAACTGCTTCCATCTACAAAGAAAGTCCGTTCTGGGTCCTCTAGAGGGACATTGGTCAAATCAGGGCGACTTGAAAATACAGTGTCCATGGTTTCTAAGCAATTATGATCAGGTGGCCCAGGACCAATTGGAAACAATGTAGCAGGGTTTAGAGCTTGACTAACTTTCAACTGTATCCGAGGGTTTTCACACAATATGCTTTGATACTTGAAGGACTAGAATTGGGGACTGTTACTTCTGGAGAGAAATCTGCAACTGTGAGTATATACTTCTGGTAATTTTCTAAAAAGAATTCTTTTTATTAAAGCTACTTAATCTGTGAACCCACTGTTTTTTGTTGGATCAGTTAGGGCCTAGTAGCAGCAATTAAAGTTTGAATTTAAAACACAGAGGAGAGCTTTCTGGTTACATTTCATACCCAGCAGAGAGCTTGTAGTTTAAATTTAATAGTCACTCAGGGCCAAGTAACAGCAAAGTACTTTTAGTTTAAATTTAACACAGAAGAGAGCTTTCTGGTTAAATTTAGTACCCAGCAGACAGCTTGTAGTTTAAATTTCATAAGAAGTTAGAGCCTAGCAGCAGCTAAGAGCTATAATTTAAATCAAATCAGAATTTAGTTTACCTCAGCAGCACAAGACAGGGTACTGTGTAGCAGCCCTCTTTTAATAAGTGTTATTTCCCTCCCTCCCCTGGGATAATCATAGCTTTATAGGTACTTACACATCTTAAAAGACAGGAGGTGCTTTCAGGTGAAGCTCATTACCCAAATCAGTCATACACTAAGGACCTGAGATTAATTAAGCTTCAGGTGAACAAGGTATATTAAACGTATTAGGTACAGTTTTATTGGTATAAATACCCATAGCAACCTCTAGTAAGTAAGAACTTAAAGATCTAGACACAAAACTAAGATGCAGACAGCAGTCCAGCAGCGGGATGGGGGCTTTCCAGTCTTTTGCATTGAGTGTCACATGTATGATTTTCTCCCAGTTGGTGAGAGGTCTTACGTGTGCACTAGGTGCAAGGAGCTCTTTGCTCTCAGGGAACAAGTCCGTTCTCTAGAGGCTAAAGTAGCAGACTTGGAAAACATAAGACAGACAGAGAGGTACATAGACGAGACCTACAGGGATATAGTCCTGAAGTCCCACCTCCAGTCTGGCAGCACCCCTTTTGCCATGGAGGAGAGAGGTCACGTGACAGGAGAGCATCACCCTGGTGTGGCAGGAAGTGATCCTGTAACTAGGACCTGTCCTCCAGGTGATGTAAAACCCTCTCGCACCGAGGAAGTTTCTCCAGGGCCATGTGCCCATGAGGGAAGGGTTAGGATAGCCGTTATAGTTGGTGATTCGATCATTAGGCATGTAGATAGCTGGGTGGCTGGTGGACGTGAGGATCACCTGGTAACATGCCTGCCTGGTGCGAAGGTAGCGGACCTCACGCACCACCTAGATAAGGTCTTAGATAGTGTTGGGGAGGAGTCTGCTGTCTTGTTACATGTCGGTACCAATGACATAGGAAAATGTGGTAGGGAGGTTCTGGAGGCAAAATTTAGGCTTTTAGGTAGGAAGTTGAAATCCAGAACTTCCAGGGTAGCATTCTCCGAAATGCTTCCTGTTCCACGCGCAGGACCCAAAAGGCAGGTAGAGCTCCGGAGTCTCAATGCGTGGATGAGACAGTGGTGCAGAGATGAGGGTTTTGGATTTGTTAGGAACTGGGGAACATTCTGGGGAAAGGAGGGGCTCTTCCGAAGGGATGGGCTTCACCTTAACCGGGATGGAACCAGGCTGCTGGCATTAACCATTAAAAAGGAGATAGAGCAGCTTTTAAACTAGATATTAGGGGAAAGCCGACAGTCGCCCAAGAGCGGATGGTTCAGAAGAATGTATCCTTGAAGGATACTACCAAAAGCAGAAAGGTTCCACAAAAGAGTAAAGTAGCCCAAATGCCCTCAAGTATGGAGCAGACAGAGCTTAAAGATCCCAATTTACCCATGTCTAACAACAGCCAAATTAACATGAATAAAATACAATCTCTAAAATGCTTGTATGCAAATGTTAGAAGTCTAAAGAATAAGATGGGAGAGTTAGAATATATAGCACTAAATGAAAGGTTAGATATGATTGGAATATCAGAGACATGGTGGAAGGAGGACAACCAGTGGGACACTGTGATACCTGGGTACAAACTATATCGTAATGATAGAGCTGAACAAATTGGTGGAGGGGTTGCGCTCTATGTTAGAGAGGGCATTGACTCAGAAAGGATTAAAGTTTTGCAGGAAACAAAATCTGCTGTAGAATCTATATGGATTGAAATTCCATATAAAAGGGGGAAGGCGATGGCAGTGGGGGTGTACTATCGAGCACCTGGCCAGAATGACCAAATGGATGATGAAATGCTCAAAGAAATCAAGGAAGCTAACAAACGTTACAGCGCAGTAATAATAATGAGTGATTTCAATTACCCCGGTATCGACTGGGTCAGTGTCACGTCAGGACATGCTAGGGAGATAAAGTTCCTAGTTGAAATAAATGACTGCTTTTTGGAGCAGCTGGTTCATGAACCGTCCAGAGGGGAAGCCATATTAGACCTAGTCCTTAGTGGAACATCAGATCTAGTGCAAGAGATAAGGGTGTTGTGGCCACTTGGCAACAGTGATCATAGCATGATCGCCTTTGATTTAATTAGTGGAGGAGGGATAGTAAGGAAATCCACAGTACTACCTTTTAACTTTCGAAAGGGAGACTATGATAAAATGAGGAAAACAGTTAAGAAAAAACTAAAAGGAGCAGTTGCGAAGGTTAAAGACGTACATCAAGCTTGGGTGTTGTTGAAAATACTATCTTGGAAGCCCAGACCAGCTGTATTCCACGCTTTAAGAAAAGTGGAAGGAAGTCCAAAAAACTGCCAGCATGGTTTAAAGGTGAGGTCAGAGAGGCTGTTGTTGCCAAAAAAGCATCTTTCAGGAAATGGAAAAAAGAGCCAAACGACGAAACCTGGAAACAGCACAAGCACTGGCAAGTCAAATGCAAGGCATTGATAAGGCAGGCAAAGAGAGAATTTGAGAAGAAGCTTGCTGCGGAAGCAAAAACGCGAAATAAAGACTTTTTCAAGTACATTCGTAGAAAAAAACCTGTGAGAGAGTCAGTTGGTCCATTAGATGATAAAGGGGTTAAAGGAGCACTAAGAGGCGACAAGGCGATAGCGGAGAGACTGAATGAATTCTTTGCTTCGGTCTTTACTGAGGAAGATGTAGGGATGTAACCCATGACTGAAGTGGTATTTAAAGGTGCGGAAGAATTGAAGGAAATATCGATACATCGGGAAGATGTCTTACAACTATTAGATAAACTGAAGAGTAGCAAATCACCTGGGCTG
The DNA here is from genome assembly GCA_033557465.1 of Ichthyophis bannanicus. NCBI lineage: Eukaryota > Metazoa > Chordata > Amphibia > Gymnophiona > Ichthyophiidae > Ichthyophis > Ichthyophis bannanicus. Next base: position 944,362,099 of record CM066035.1, on the reverse strand, counting down.
GATGGTATACATCCAAGGGTGTTGAAAGAACTGAAATATGAGATTGCAGAACTGCTATCAGTAATCTGTGAACTATCATTAAAATCATCTCTAATACCTGAAGATTGGAGGATCGCCAATGTAACACCAATTTTTAAAAAGGGTTCCAGGGGTGATCCGGGAAACTACAGACCGGTGAGCCTGACGTCAGTACCGGGAAAAATGGTAGAAACCATCATAAAGAATAAAATTACTCAGCATGTAGATAGTCACAACCTAATGGGAGACAGCCAACATGGCTTTAGACAAGGAAGATCTTGTCTTACTAATCTGTTATGTTTTTTTGAAGGAGTGAATAAACAGGTGGACAAAGGTGAGTCGGTTGATATTGTGTATCTGGACTTTCAGAAAGCCTTTGACAAGGTCCCTCATCAGAGACTTTTGGCAAAACTAAAGAGTCATGGGATAGGAGGCAGTGTACTATTGTGGATCGGGAACTGGTTAAAAGATAGAAAGCAGAGGGTAGGGTTAAATGGCCAATTTTCCCAATAGAGAAAGGTGAATAGTGGTGTACCCCAGGGATCTGTGATGGGTCCGCTGCTTTTTGACATATTCATAAATGACCTGGAAAGTGGAATAACGAGTGAGGTTATCAAATTTGCAGATGACAGAAAACTATTTAAAGTTGTTAAAACCCAAGAGGATTGTGAAAAATTGCAAGAGGATCTTGATAAATTGGAAGACTGGGCATCAAAATGGCAGATGAAATTTAATGTGGACAAGTGCAAGGTTATGCACCTAGGGAAGAACAACCCAAACTATGGTTACACGATGCAAGGTTCCACATTAGGAACCACCACCCAGGAAAAAGATTTAGGCGTCATTGTGGATACCATGTTAAAACCCTCGGCCCAGTGTGCAGCGGCGGCCAAGAGAGCAAATAGAATGCTAGGTATGATAAGGAAAGGAATGGAAAATAAAACAAAAGATATTATAATGCCTCTATATCGTTCCATGGTGAGACCGCACCTTGAATATTGTATGCAATTCTGGTCGCCGTATCTTAAAAAGGATATAGCGATTTTAGAAAAGGTACAGAGAAGAGCCACCAAAATGGTAAAGGGGATGGAAGGATACTCCTATGAAGAAAGGCTAAAGAGGTTAGGGCTCTTTAACCTGGAAAAGAGACGGCTGAGAGGAGATATGATAGAAGTCTATAAATTAATGAACGGAGTGGAACGGGTAAACATAGATCGATTGTTCACCTTATCAGAAAATAGAAAGACTAGGGGACATGCAATGAAGCTACAGGGTAAACTATTTAAGACTAATAAAAGAAAATATTTTTTCACTCAACGTGTAATCAAACTCTGGAATTTGTTACCGGAGGATGTAGTAAAGGCTGTTAGTGTAGCTGGGTTTAAAAAGGTTTGGACAAGTTCCTGTAGGAAAGTTCCATAAACCATTATTAAGAAGTGACCGAAGATATCAATGCTTGACCCAGTACAAGCATTGTGGAACTTGTGTCTCTTGGGGAAACTGCTAGGTACATATGACCTAGATTGGCCACTGTTGGAAACAGAATACTGGGCTTGATGGACCTTGGTCTGACACAGTATGGCATATCTTATGTTCTTATGTTCTTATGTACTTCAACATTCGTGCATTGGTTAGCCAGAAGTTTCCTTTGTGTTCCATGAGAGTCAGAACAGAGTGTGGCACAGTGACTTGAAGAGTTTGTCCTAGTGTGAGTTTGTCTGCTTCACCCACTAGGAGGGCTGTTGCTGCAACAGCTCTCAAACAAGGGGGCCATCCTTTTGCAGCTATATCCAATTGTTTTGACAGATAAGCTACTGGCCGTTGCCAGGAACCAAGAGATTGGGTCAATACTCCCAATGCGTTTCCTTGTGACTCATGGACAAAAAGATGGAAAGGCTTCTGAACATCTGGAAGACCTAAAGCTGGAGATGACATCAGGGCCTTTTTCAAAGTCCGGAATGCTACATCTTGTTCGGGTCCCCAATCTAGTGGGGATTTTTCCATTCCTCTGGTGACTTGGTATAGTGGTTTTGCAATCAGGGCAAAGTTGGGGATCCATATGCGACAATATCCTGCGGCCCCCAGGAAGGCTCTTACTTGCCTCCTAGTGGTTGGAATGGGGATATTACATACAGCTTCCTTGCATTCCGGTCCTAAACTTCGGATCCCACTGGACAATTGGAATCCTAGATACTTGACTTCAGTTTGGCACAGTTGTGCTTTGGCTCTTGAAACTCTGTATCCAGCATCTTTGAGAAGGTACAAAAGTTCAGTAGTAGCTTGTAGGCATTCACTTTCTGAGTTGGTGGCTATGAGCAAGTCATCTACATACTGGAGAAGAACCCTCTTTCCTGGGTCCACTGGGTAACTTGAGAGATCTTGATTCAGGGCAGCACTGAAGAGAGTAGGTGAATTCTTGAATCCTTGGGGTAATCTGGTCCAGGTGAGCTGACCCCGCCTTCCTGTTGTGGGGTCTTGCCTTTCAAAGGTGAAGAAAAGTTGACTGGTGGGTGCTAGGCGCACACAGAAAAAGGCATCTTTCAGGTCCAGGACGGTGAAGTGAGTAGCCTCAGCGGGGATCAATCCCAAGAGAGTATAAGGGTTTGGTACTACTGGGTGTATAGTTTCGACTGCATCTTTTACTCGCCTTAGATCTTGTACTGGGCGGTAGTCCCCTGTGCCAGGCTTCTTTACTGGGAGAAGGGGGGTGTTCCAAGGTGACTGGCATTCCTTGAGAAGTCTGTACTTCAGCAGTTTCATTAAATGGCAGTGAATTCCTTCTATGGCTGGTCGAGGGAGAGGATACTGCTTCACATGCACTGGTTCCGCTCCTGGCTTGAGGGTGACAATGACAGGGGCTATGTTCTTCGCTAGGCCAGGTGGATTATCTTCTGCCCATACTTCAGGTGGGGCTATAAGGTTGGTAGGTATACAGGGACTGGTTGACTTTATTGAAGGTGCACTATAGAACCGCCATTCTTCTTCTCGGGAAACAGTAAGCACCATCAATCCAGCAGGCTTTAGGTTCACAGTTATTTTCATTTCTCCCCCTTCAGCAAAGGATATTTGGGCCTGGAGCTTGGCAAGCATGTCTCGGCCCAGTAGTGGAATAGGGCACTCAGGCATATACAAGAACTGGTGCGCTATCTTCTGTCCCCCTAGTTCACACATGCGGTTCTGCAAGAATGGTTTTGTGGCTTTATTTCCAGTGGCTCCCACAATGGTAACAGATCGTGAGGACAGAGGAGCTACTGGCTTGGCTACTACTGAATGTTCTGCTCCTGTATCTACCATGAATTCCATGTATTGGTCCCCTATCTTCAAACTGACCATAGGCTCCTGGGGACCCAGGGTAAACTTGGAGCCCGGTCTGGCCTAGTCTTCATCTATGTCGTCCAGGTCATAGCCCGTTGCTACTGCCACTCCCTCAATGGCTTCTTCCCTCTCCTGCTGGAACTGTGTTCGATTCATTCCTCCGCTCCTTCGAAATCTTCCTCCGGGCCTCCAGGGACTCCCTCCTCCCCTTGCAGTGGCGGAGTCCAAATGCGGGCACTCATTTCTCCAATGTCCTTCTTCCTTGCAGTAGGCGCACTGATTTGCACCTAATGGAGGCCTGTCGCTTCCGTGGCCTCTTCCACGTTCTCTGGTCCTTTGATTAGGAATACCTCCTCCACGTCGTTCGGTTATAGCAGCAGCAAGAAGATCTGCCTTTTTCTTCATCTTTCGTTCACTTTCTCTGTCTCGTTCATTTTCACGATTCACAAATACTTTCTGAGCGACTTCCATTAACTGAGCTGTATTCATGCCCGCAAATCCATCTAATTTCTGCAATTTTCGTTTTATGTCTCTCTGGGACTGACTAACAAAGGCCGCCTTTACCATGCGTAAATTTTCCTGAGCGGCGGGATCATATGGGGTATACAATCTATAAGCTTCAGACAACCGCTCATAAAAGGCCGCTGGGCTCTCATCTGGACCCTGGAGAACTTCCGATACTTTCCCGATATTCATGGCCCTCTGTCCTCCCTTCTTCAGGCCCTGCAATAAGGCCTGGCGAAATCTGGTTAGGGCCGTCGCCCCCCTTTCCTCATTTGGGTTCCACCTGGGATCTTCATTGGGGTATTCTGCAGCAGCTGCTTGCGGGGGATTTATTCCTCCCCTTTCTACAGGGTTCTCTTCTAACCAACGGAGGGCTGCTTGCCCGATTCGGCCTCGCTCCTCTGTAGTGAAGAGAGTGGACAGGAGCTGGCGACAATCGGCCCAGGTAGGCTGATGGGTTTGCATAATGCTAGACATTAATTCTGTTAATTCCTGGGGCTTGGCTGTGTAGGAAGCATAATGCATTTTCCAGTTTAATAAATCTGTGGTGGAAAAGGGTACATAAACTAAGCTAGTTGGTCCTGGCGCCATCTGGCCCTGATCATTTAAAACAGGCATTCCAGGCACTTGGCGTAATGGCATTAGGTGCCCTGCTTTCTCCTTCTTCTTGGGAGTTATGCTTCTTAAATCATAAGGCTCCCGGGCACTAGTCTCCTTAGTGGGTGACCCTGAACTGGCAGGAGAGCCTCCGCTTTCTATCTCATCAGAGGACTCGAGTCCCCCTGCTGTGCTTGGGCCTGACTCGGGGCTTTCACTTGGGGTAGGGCACTTCTTAGGCTGTTGCTTCGGTATTTGCTGGGGCTCCTCTTCGGGCTCTACTTCAAGTCGTGGTGCTGTGGGGACTAACTTCTGTGGGTGCCGGGGTAACCTATCCAGAATATCTGGGGACTCTGGGTCAGAATACACAGGCGGCTTCGCTTCCTTAGCCTTTTTGGTTCCCCTAGTAGTAGCTACAAATATTTTACAGTGCTCCTCATAACAGCGCTTCATCCATGAGGGCTGCTGTTCACATACACTTAACCAGGAATCTATATAGGGGAACTGGTGAGGATACGCTCTCAGTATGAGCTGATGGATTCGTAAAACTGTCTCAAAATCAAAGGTGCCCCCTCGGGGCCATGAAGCAGCTAATGCGGGCCACTCCCTTTCATATAACATTTTTAATCTGGATGGAGTCATTTTTGTACCATAATCGCCCGAAAATCCTTTACGGAAATTCTTGATCATACATGCCAACGGAGTTTGCGTGGACTCCGTCCCTCCCATAATCTAAACGTACCTACGTACACTACCTATGTACTCAACGTACCTGCGTACGTTACGTACCCTACGTCCCTACGTACACGTAATGACGTACAAGACAACGAACAATAAGGATAGGTAGTATGGCTGCAGGTAAGGGGTCTGTACAGCCCTCAGAACACTGGGGGGGACAAACACCACTCGCTTCCTCCTGTTTGCGACCTGGGCGCAGTCGCCCGGCCAGGAACTGCGCTACTTAGGAGTCCGCTCTCGCTCGGTCTGTATTTCAAGACCTCTCTCTCACACACGCAAGCATATTTCAACAAAATATCATCTTTCAATATTTCAAGTGCCCAGGTTTTCTGACTAACTGACTATTCCAAACAAGAAGGGTCGATGGCTTCCGCTTCCGCTTTTCTTACGCGGAGCTTACTAGGACCGCCCTTATGGGAGGTGATCAGGCTCCCTTGTGTCGCGCATACTTATGCGAGATTTCCCAGTTAGTCTATACCAAATATACCAAACCAGTCCTGCGCACGCAAGATGTTGTCCCAGGCTGTTCTTTCTGACTATCAAATCACGAAAATGTCTACTCACCCGATCCGGTCCCCGATACCACACCAGCTTCTGAGTTGGAACCTGGACTCCCCCGGGTCGGAGGTGTTGGCCAGCTGGACCCAATGGCCCGCCGAGGCAGGCGGAACCCTCTCCGGCACAAAGAGGCTGGCAGCGCCTGAGGTTTCCCCCGTGGTCGGACAGACACGGTTCCAACCGGGCCAAACCTTAAGGCGAATTACGTGGATTACTCACTTGAATACCATTTACCACTCGCACTTCCCGGCCAACACACCAAGAATATGCTGTGGCAAAGTGCAATCAATGAATAAGTGCAGGAGTCAATTGACAGGTTCCAAGCCAGTTTATTGTGCACAGGCCCAGTCAGTCAAAGCTTCAAAAGGAACTGAGCAAACGTTTATACAGAGACATAGCCATTTATACCTCTTTTTTAGTTTGATACATGAGAACTTTCTATTGGTTCTAACTCGATACATGCAAACTTTTCATTGGTTATACATTCCCTTCATTTGTCCAATTAGAAATCCCTCCGGAGCCTAGCAACCTGCCCCCTCCTTTAGGATTACTTGAACAATGGTACAGTTCTGAATTTCGTTACTTTTCTACTGCAAGGTTAACTTTGGCTTCTGGAATGCATATACTGAAACATTTCTGTTCTTTCTCATACAAGAGAATAATAGAAGACTTATGAATTCATGAAAACCTCTTATTAAGCATTTTAAAACAGTTTTCTTATTTTTCACAGATTTTTGGTTCTTTTCTAGCTATAATGGGATTTAGGATCCAGGCCTAACTTACAGGCCTTTCATAGGTTTTGAGGGTTTCTTTGTTTGGTTTGTTTTTATTACATTGCTAGCTCTCTGACTGGGAGCTCTTAAAAGGGTTTTGTGTATATTTTTAAAAGCAAGGTTACTTCATTTTTGCTGTTTTAGGGGAACTTTAATTGAGCACAGTAGGTTGCTGACTCCAGTGACCTCCTCAGCTTTAGAAGCTGCTAACACCTAATCAGGTGTTAGTGGGCCTGTTTCCTGAGTGCAGTTGAAGCCTGCATAAATAGGCTCCTGTGCCCTGCCCCTTTGAGGCTTTTCTAACCAGGGCTCCACACATCAAACAGTAAGTAAGGTTTTGAGGGTTTCTTTGTTTGGTTTGTTTTTATTACATTGCTAGCTCTCTGACTGGGAGCTCTTAAAAGGGTTTTGTGTATATTTTTAAAAGCAAGGTTACTTCATTTTTGCTGTTTTAGGGGAACTTTAATTGAGCACAGTAGGTTGCTGACTCCAGTGACCTCCTCAGCTTTAGAAGCTGCTAACACCTAATCAGGTGTTAGTGGGCCTGTTTCCTGAGTGCAGTTGAAGCCTGCATAAATAGGCTCCTGTGCCCTGCCCCTTTGAGGCTTTTCTAACCAGGGCTCCACACATCAAACAGTAAGTAAGGTTTTGAGGGTTTCTTTGTTTGGTTTGTTTTTATTACATTGCTAGCTCTCTGACTGGGAGCTCTTAAAAGGGTTTTGTGTATATTTTTAAAAGCAAGGTTACTTCATTTTTGCTGTTTTAGGGGAACTTTAATTGAGCACAGTAGGTTGCTGACTCCAGTGACTTCCTCAGCTTTAAAAGCTGCTAACACCTAATCAGGTGTTAGTTCCCGCCCTACCCACCCCGACTCCCACCCACCCCTAGTGAGCAGCCTTGCTTTATAGGGCGCCTCCCCTTTCACAAATCACAGTGAATTGGACCAGCACATTTGTATGTAATTAAAGTGTTTTAACTGCTTTTTCTCTATAAAGACAGCTGCGAAACCGGCTGGTACTTGGTAGATCTCTCTCTTTTGCTCTAACAGATACCTAAGCTCCACGAAAAGAACAATGGCTGGGAAAAATCGTATTGCTAAAGCTGTTGCTCCCGTTACAGCTTCTGCCTCGGTCCAGACAGAGGTCCTAATGCCGGTTGAAGGACCGGTTCCATGTGCAGGGTGCCTGCATGCTGAAGCTCTGAGGAAAGAGGTGGAGGAACTCAGAGAGGAGGTGGCGAGGCTGAGGAGCATTCAAGACAGTGAGAAGTACATTGATGAGATGCTACTTGCAGCAACCAAGCTCTCCAGCTCCAGAGAAGATGGGTGCCAACAGAATGTCGATGGTTGGACACAAGTCACCAGGGCCTCCAAAATCACCAATCCAACTTCTCCATCCCTTGAATTGAAGAACCATTATGCAGCCCTGGAAGTGGAGGAGGTGAAAGCATCCCTGGAAAGGGAAGAACCAGAGTTCAAGTACCCCAAAGTTGCGGAATCAGTCACCAGAAGGAAACGAAGGGTGGTGGTGGTTGGAGACTCTCTTCTGAGGGGTACTGAGGCGTCCATCTGCCGACCAGACTTGATGTCCAGAGAGGTATGCTGTCTGCCTGGTGCCAAAATCCAAGATGTTACGGAGAGTTTGCCGAGACTCATCAAGCCCACAGACTATTACCCAATGTTACTAATCCATGTTGGAACAAATGATACTGCCAGGTATACCTCGGAACGTATCAAAAGTGACTTCATGGCTCTGGGACAGAGGGTGAAGCAGTTAGGTGCACAGGTGGTGTTCTCTTCAATCCTCCCTGTTGAGGGTAAAGGCCAAGGCAGAGAGGCTCGCATCCTGGAGACAAATGCATGGCTGCGTGGATGGTGTCATCGAGAGCGTTTTGGTTTCCTAGACCATGGGATGCTTTTCCAAGGGTTGCAAAGCAGGGATGGCATCCATCTGTCCAAGAGAGGTCAACGCATCTTTGGTAGTAGACTGGCTAATCTACTGAAGAGGGCTTTAAACTAGATTCCTTGGGGATGGGTGAAGAAAGCCCCCAGGTAAGTGAAAGCCCCCAGGTAGGTGATACATTAAATACCTTTATGGAAATGGGTAACAGGGGTAACATATGGAAAGCAGTGTGTATTAATGCCCGTAGCATGGGAAATAAGATCCCTGAGGTTGAAGCTTTGGTGGGAGTGGCTGACTTGGATTTAGTGGCAGTTACAGAAACATGGTTCACAGAAAACAATGACTGGGATGTAACTATACCTGGCTATACTTTATTCAGGAAGGACAGGGTAGGAAGAAGAGGAGGAGGAGTGGCACTATATGTAAAAACTACTATTAAAGCTTTGGAATTACAGAGCTTAAAAGGGAGAGGAGGCATTGTGGGTTAAACTAGAAAGAGGGAAAGAGAAATCTATTTGCATTGGAGTGATATACAGACCTCCCTCACAAGAGGAAGAGGTGGACAGAGAGTTAATTAAAGACATACGCAGCATTGCTAGGAAAGGGGAAGTGCTACTGATAGGAGATTTCAATATGCCAGATGTTGATTGGCACATTCCTGCTGCAGTATCATCTAGAAGTAAGGAGATCCTGGATTCTCTACAGGGAGAACTATTCAGGCAATTGGTAACAGACCCCACACGTGAAGGGGCCATACTGGACTTGGTGCTTACCAATGGTGAAAGTGTTTCTGATGTTGTAGTGGGAGATCATTTTGCATCCAGTGATCACCAGATGGTGTGGTTCAGTATTAGGACTAGGGCTGTTAGAATCCATTCCAAGTTGAGGATCTTAGACTTTAGGAAGACTAACTTTGCGAAGATGGGCCAATACCTCAGGGAGTCGTTAGTGGGATGGGAACAGCTGGGGGATGTAGAAAAACAGTGGGCAAAACTGAAAGGGGGTATTTTAAGGGCAACCAACCTTTTTGTTAAAATGGTAAATAAAGGCAAAAGGAACAGGAGGCCGCTATGGTTTTCGAAGGAAGTAGCTGAAAAAGTGAAGAAAAAGAGGGAGGCCTTCATGAAATACAAGAGATCACAGAGAGCAGAAGACAGGCATCTGTATTTGGAAAAACTTAGAGAAGCTAGCAAAGTAGTCAAGAAGGCAAAGATTCAAAAGGAGGAGGAAATAGCCAATGCAATAAAATGGGGGGATAAGACATTTTTCAGATATATTAGTGAGAAGAGGAAGAGCAAAAGTGGTATTGTCAGACTCACGGGTGCAGGGGGCGAATATGTAGAAGCTGATAAGGATAAAGCGGAATTGCTTAACAAATATTTTTGTTCTGTGTTCACAGATGAAGAACCAGGAGCAGGACCTCAGAAAACACCCACAAATAAGAACAGAAGCGAGGGACATCTTGAACTATTTTCAGAAGACTGTGTTCGTGAGAAACTAGCTCAACTTAAAGTAGACAAAGCGATGGGACCGGATGGGATACACCCTAGAATACTGAGGGAACTTGGGGACGTTCTAGCAACTCCACTGACTGACCTTTTCAATGCCTCGTTGGTGTCAGGAGTGGTGCCAAAGGACTGGAGAGAGGCTCATGTGGTGCCTTTACACAAAAGCGGAAGTAAGGATGTGGTTGAAAACTACAGGCCGGTTAGTTTAACTTCGGTGGTGAGTAAATTATTGGAAACGCTGCTGAAAGAGAAAATAGTGAGGTTTCTGGAGTCCAGCGGATTACAGGATCCGAGGCAGCATGGATTCACCAGAGGCAGGTCTTGTCAGACAAATCTGATTGATTTTTTTGACTGGGTGACCAGGGAGTTGGACCGAGGGAGAGCTCTAGATGTGGTGTATTTAGATTTCCGTAAAGCCTTTGACACTGTTCCTCACAGGCGACTTATAAACAAACTGAGCACCCTAGGGATGGACCCTAAAGTTACTGCTTGGGTTAGAAATTGGTTGGGTGGGAGGCGACAAAGAGTACAAGTAAATGGAGCTCACTCTGAGGAGAAGGATGTTACCAGTGGTGTGCCCCAGGGATCTGTCCTTGGTCCAATTCTTTTTAACATCTTTGTTAGTGATATAGCGGAAGGGCTGTCGGGTAAGGTTTGCCTCTTTGCGGATGATACCAAAATCTGCAATAGAGTAGACACCCAGGAAGGGGTAGATAACATGAGGAGGGATCTAGCTAAGCTTGAAGAATGGTCTAGAATTTGGCAGCTGGGATTTAATGTTAAAAAATGTAAGGTCATGCATTTGGGCTGCAGCAATCCAAGGGAGCAATACAGTATAGGAGGTGAAGTACTTTTGTCCACTAAAGAAGAGCGGGACCTAGGCGTGGTTGTGTCTGATGATCTTAAAGTAGCTAAACAGGTGGAAAAGGCGACAGCAAAAGCTAGAAGGATGCTTGGGTGCATACGGAGAGGAATGGCTAGCAGAAAAAAGGAGGTGATAATGCCTCTGTATAAGTCTTTGGTGCGACCTCATTTGGAGTATGGTGTGCAATTCTGGAGACCGCACCTTCAAAAGGATGTGAACAGGATGGAGTCGGTGCAGAGGGTTGCTACCAAAATGATTAATGGGCTTCATTATAAAGCATATGAGGACAGACTTAAGGATCTTAATATGTACACCTTAGAGGAAAGGCGGGATAGAGGTGATATGATTGAGATGTTTAAATACCTCCGTGGCATAAATGTTCAGGGAGAGAGCCTCTTTCAATTGAAAGCAAGTTCTGCTACGAGGGGACATGGGATGAGGGTGAAGGGAGATAGATTCAGGAGTGATATGCGGAAATATTTCTTTACGGAAAGAGTAGTGGATCCGTGGAATAGTCTCCCAGTGGAGGTGGTAGAGATGAGGACAGTAACTGAATTCAAGAAAGCATGGGACCAACACAGAGGATCTCTAAAGGCAAAAAGTGGACTGTTGTAGTTGTTATGGAAGGACAGACTAGATAGGCCATGTGGTCTTTTTCTGTCGTCATATTTCTATGTTTCTATGTTTCTATGTTTCTATCAGGCCATGCTAGGCCATAGCCTACCACAGAAGAGGCCTTGAAAATAGTCCAATGGGACAAATGGGATGCGTCATCTGAAGAATGGCCACCAGAAAGAATCATCTCATACTATGGACCTGCTACTTGGGAGCAGGATGGGACTTGGGGATATCATACTCCTGTTTATGTGATTAATCAAATAATACGTTTGCAAGCTGTTGTTGAAATAATAACCAATGAAACTAGTAAAGCACTAACCCTTCTGGCAAAGCAAAGTACGCCTATGCGCACAGCTATTTATCAAAATCGTTTAGCTTTAGATTATTTGTTAGCAGCTGAAGGTGGGGTATGTGGGAAGTTGAATCTAAGTAATTGTTGTTTACAGATTGATAATAATGGGCATGTAGTCAAAGATTTAGCCACCCAGATGAGAGAGCAGACATTTGTGCCTGTCCAGACCTGGCACAGTTTAAAGATGGATGGGTGGTTTGGTTCATTGTTTTCCTGGAATGGTTGTCTGAAATCCCTAATGTTTATTGTACTCTTCATATTAGCCATGTGCTTATTGCTCCCTTGTCTCCTACCCCTTTGCTTACGCATGATAACATCATCAATTGATAACACTATAGAGCAGAAGGCAGCTGCGAAAGTATTAGCTATGTGGCAGTATTACCCTATACCCCACGATGATGATGCCATTACACCAGTCTAATGTATTAATTGACTAATGAGTGATTTAATTCTCACCCTTCCTCACTTGCGGGTGAGAATAATCAAAGGGGGGAATGTGGTAGGCTATGGCCTAGCATGGCCCGCTACTATGAAAGGCCTGTAAGTTAGGCCTGGATCCTAACTCCCATTATAGCTAGAAAAGAACCAAAAATCTGTGAAAAATAAGAAAACTGTTTTAAAATGCTGAATAAGAAGTTTTCATGAATTCATAAGTCTTCTATTATTCTCTTGTGTGTGAAAGAACAGAAATGTTTCAGTATATGCATTCCAGAAGCCAAAGTTAACCTTGCAGTAGAAAAGTAACGAGATTCAGAACTGTACCATTGTTCAAGCAATCCTAAAGGAGGGGGCCGGTTGCTAGGCTACGGAGGGATTTCTAATTGGACAAATGAAGGGAATGTATAACCAATGAAAAGTTTGCATGTATCGAGTTGGAACCAATAGAAAGTTCTCATGTATCAAACTGGAAAAGAGGTATAAATGGTTATGTCTCTGTATAAACGTTTGCTCAGTTCTTTTTGAAGCTTTGACTGACTGGGCCTGTGCACAATAAACTGGCTTGGACCCTGTCAATTGACTCCTGGGCTTATTCATTGATTGCACTTTGCCACAGCAACAGCTCAAACCCTGTCCTCCCCCTCAGACCTAAGGAGAAATTATGTAGAGTTTTTCTGGACATATATTGTTTTCTATACTTTTCCTTTTCCTGCTTCAGCAGCTAAATATTTTTTGCTTGTGTTACAGGCCTTGTTCTTTATCAGTCAAGGACAGGTTGCTCATTTCTGCTCTCAGATACACCCTTGTTTTTTACGTCAAAAGCAACGATGGTTCTTTTAGTTTCCCTTTTACAATTATGCACAGTTTTTCTGTTACACTTATTCTGGTTGAGCCTTTCTGTTATACTTACTTTGGCCAACTTTGGTCAAGTCTTGGGCCTAGCAGGTTAGGCCTCTACACTGGTACAGTGATTAACATTGCTGATTGTAATACACTGTCCTCTAGCTGTAATAAAATGATTTCAGAATTCAAGTAAAAATGTGACTGTGAAGGTTGGGGGTCGATATTCTAAAGCAGAATTTCCAGAGGTGGCACTACTTAGACATCTAACTTTTTTTTAAACTTTGTTTATTGATCCATGAGTGCAGTACATTACAACATTACAACTTACAACACTCCGTCAGGCGTGGTTAACTCTGATCCATCACCTGATCACAAAGAATCGGTCACTCGTTGTATACAACATTATATACACCCCTTTCCCCCTCCCCCCCTTGTCCCCCCTCCCTCCCTCCCACCCTCCCATCCCATCCCTCCCCTCTCCTCTCCCCCGTAGCCTCATCCTTTCCATGAGCAGAGGGGGGGGGGGGGGGGGTTGTGTTCTACCTAGTAGCAATCCTCCACCCCATCCACAAGACTCCCCATCTACCCCAGGCCCCACTTCAACTCATTTGCAATATTCCATTACGAGTGTGAGGTCTCAAAGGCTGAATATATGGGTCCCAGACCAGAAGAAATAGGGGCCACCTTTTGACAGTCACACTAGCACCCGCCCTCTCCAGGAGCATCAATTGGTGAAAACTATTACGCCATTCCCAAAAAGTAGGAGGGGTCTGCTCCCTCCATCTGTGTAAAATTGGTCCCTTACCCACTAAACAGGCCTTCCGTATCAGTAGGCGCTCCCATCTCCCCTTTGGGTGGAGTGGTCCAGGTTGATCCAAAACGACTAGAGCCCCCGTCCAGCTGATTGGTTGCTTTATCAATCTGCTCATATAGTTACTAATCCGCAACCAGTAAGCCAAGATTTGCTGACATCCACACCACATATGACCCAAGTCTGCCAGCGGAGCGGAACACTTCAGGCATCCGCCATCCAGCGTAAGGTGACTCCGTAATGCCCTCCTCGGGGAGAAATGTGCTTGAATAACAGATTTAAACTGCACCTCTCTCCATCTAGCCCCCTCTACCAAACCTGCGATGAGCCTCAAGGTACCCTGGACAGACCCTGGAGCCACCACCAAGCCCAGTTCCCATGCCCACGAGGCCTCTTCCGGTGAATAATATGGAGAAGCCATATATCTATCCAACCGCCACTTCAAATCTGAAATTTTAGGCGGAGATCCCTCCCCCAGAGCAAGAAACTCAAGGATCGTCACCGATCTCTCTACTGCCAGATCCCCTTGTGACAAGGAGGTCACATAGTGGGAGAGCTGGGCATATGCAAAAATCTGGTGTCTGCTCACCCTATATTCCCTACAAAGAACCACAAAGGCTTTGCATCACCCTTCCACGTCCACCACATGTCCAAGTTTGCTAATCCCAAGTTCCTGCCATTTCTGGAACACCACTGTGTCCGACCCCAGAGGGAATTGAGTATTACCCTGCAATGGTAGCCAGCGTGACACCTTGGGGGATCTACCCCCAAAAGCGATTTAATTGCCTCCAAACACATCTTGCTGGAGTCAGCAGCACACTCCTAGTCAGTTGCGACGGGAGTGTTGATCCCTCCGAATGCACCACCGCCAACAATGTATGTGGGGCTACAAATGCCTCCTCCAACGATCTGGGGGTATAGTACTCCGTATCCCCCAACCAGTCCCCTAAATGCCTAGCTTGACAAGCCAGGGCATAAGACCGCATATCTGGGACCCCTATCCCCCCTCTGCTCCATCCCCCTCGCAGGCGATTCAGCGGGATACAGGCTCTGGCCCCTTTCCACAAAAAATACCGGATCTCTCGCTCTAGGCAGGTAAGGTCTTTTCTCAGTAACCAGACCGGGAGAGATTGTAACCAGTATAGCACCCGGGGCAAAACTACCATCCCCAGTGCCGCCGCTCTGCCTAATAGAGACAGGGGCAGGGGGTTTCACGCCTGCAGCTGCATGCGGAGTCCACGGAATACCCGCTCAAAGTTCCGTTTATACAACACCTTAGGATCCCTGGGCAACAGGATACCCAAATATGTAAAGGAGTCATCGGCCCATTTCAGTGGGAAAGTAGTCCCCTAACTACGTCTAAGAAGTCCAGACACATCCAGTGCCTCTGATTTATCCATATTAATACGAAGTCCTGCAAAACTTCCAAAGCATGCAAACTCCTCCAATAAGCAAGGCAAAGACTGTTGTGGGGATAGTAAGTGCACTAACATATCGTCCACGAAAGCTGCCATCTTGAAACCACACGCCCCAATCCACACCCCCCTGATGTCCCCGGACGCCTCTATCCGTCCTACCAGTGGATCCAGTGACAACACAAACAACAGAGGTGAAAGGGGGCAACCCTGTCGCATGCCTCGCTCTAACGAGAACTTCTCTGACAACACTCCATTGCATATCACCCCTGCAGTAGGGCTCGAATAGAGAACCTTGACCATTTTACAAAAGGAGGGCCTGAGACCATAACGCAGCAGCAAGCCTTTCATATACTGCCAGTTCACCTGGTCAAAAGCTTTCTCCGCGTCAAAACTGATCAGCAACGACTGCAACTCTCTATCATGTACCCACTCCAGTGACGCAGTGATCTTTCGTAGATTCCAAACTGCATATCGCCCCTTCACGAAGCCCACTTGGGAGTCATGCATCAGGTCTCCCAGCACTAATGCCAATCGGTCCGCTAAGATCTTAGACATCACTTTCAAATCAAAGTTTAGCAATGAGATTGGTCTATAAGAGGTGGCTTGAGTATGGTTCTTCCCCGGCTTGGGTATTAACACAATATGTGCATGGTTGTCCCCCCCATGTGAATATACCCTTTTCCGTTCGTTGGTGAAACATCGCCACCAAGGATGGGGTCACCAAGGGTTACAACACCTTATACAATTCCACTCCAAAACCGTCCGGACCAGGCACCTTGGAACAACTGGCTCTCTGAATAACATTTTGTACCTCCTATATTGTGATTGGTTCTTCTAACTGAGCCAGCTGTTCAACCCGCAACCGAGGAAGCTGTAGGTCCCTCAGATAATCCTCTATCCGAGTCCGGGATCCCTCAACTTCCGAATACAATTGTTGATAAAAAGATTGGAACATCTGCACAATCTTGGGACTCTCCTTATGCAGTTTACCCTGTGCATCCCGCAATGCCGCCACCGATCTGATGACCCTGTTGCCTTGCAGGCAACGGGACAGGAGTCTCCCCGGTTTATCCCCAAAACGATATAACTGGTAGCGATAGTACATATAAGATTTCTTAGCTCGCCTATGTAGTAGCTCGTTTAGGGCCACTTGCGCTTCCCAGAGCCCCTTTTTATTTGCCGCATTAGGACAACTCGCCCATTTCTGGCGCTCCTTAATCGTACATCTTTCCATACGTACAATCTGCTCTGATAATAACCTCCTCTTCCGTGCCGCATAGCCTTTAATGTCACCTCTTAAAACCACTTTGGCTGTCTCCCAAAACAGCTCTGGATCATCCTGGTGTCGCTCGTTATTTAACACAAACTCTTGCCACCGCTGTTTAATAAAGACATGAAAATCATTGTCCCAGTTAAGAGCCAACGGAAACCTCCACAACCTAGTCTGCACAGCAGAGTCATACCATTCCAACTCCACCCAAATCATCGCGTGATCCGAAATCTCCATGGGTCCAATTTCTGCATCTGCTGTTCCAGCAAACAGCCCCCATGATAGTAGTATGTAATCAATTCATGCACTAGAACTGTGTGCCCTAGACTGGTGTGTGAAATCCTTGTCGGACGGGTGCAGCAGGTGCCAAGGGTCCACGACACCCAGCCGTTTCTAAAGGCCCCGCAATACTCTCGCCGTTTGAGCCCGTGCCCGGTCTCCATCTCCTCGCGATGTGTCAAGGTCAATATCCAACACTCCGTTAAAGTCCCCTCCTAAGATAAAAGGGACCTCCGGCATCTGCTCCACCCTAGAGGCCAATCGTGCATACATCTCCTGGTCCAAGGCATTCGGACTATACAAATTACCCAGCACGATTGGCTTCCCTTCCAACAGACCGTGAAGCAATAGAAACCTGCCCTCTGGATCGGTGTATGCTTGTATCAGTGCGAATCTCACTCGTTTATGAATCAAAATGACCACTCCACCTTTTTCCCCTTGGCTGGGGCCCCCCACCCTTGTCCCACCCAGTCTCTGTGCAGTCTAAGGTGTTCTTCTGCCGTCTGGTGGGTTTCCTGCAGCATAGCAATATCGCTTTTCTGCCTCGCTAACGCTTGCAACACTTTATATCTCTTTACTGGACTACCCACTCCACAGACATTCCAGGATACAATCTTCAGGGTGGCTTATCCCTGTTTTTCTCATATCTCACCATACTGAACCTTTTCCCAAGAGGGGCCCCCCAGCCCCCCCCCTAGTATCCCTCCTATCCCCCTCTGCTTGACTCACCCTCTCCCTGAGGCTACAAACCCCCTCCCCCATATTCTTCCGATCCCCGTACTTCCCCTCCCCCCTCTACCTCCTCCTCCTCCTCCCCCTCCCAGACCCCCCCTCAGAAAACCTAACATCGTACTCCACTAATCCTATCCCTCCTCTCTTACCTATTCACGATTGATGTGAACAGATCCCCCCCCTGTCGTTCAGTGCTCCCCGCACCACCCCTTGCTCCACTTACCCCCTTACTGCCCTGCCCCCTTGCTCACTGCCATCCTCCCCAATCCCACCCTCCCTATCACAGCCAAATATCGTGGCCAGATCCAAACTAATCCCTCAAACCAGTCCACCCCACACATCCAAGGAAAAGAGAACATACAACAATACAAAACAAAACCAAAACATCAACAGAGAACAAGCCAGTGCAAAGAATTGTGGATATCAAGGCACAGTTATCACCCCATTCAGGCACCCGGCCTTCCCGCCTCCAATGGGTAGAGACCTCTCTGCCAATTCTCCATTGTCATAATATCCCCTGGGGAGGTCATAGAGCCAGTCCCGGCCCTGGACAGCGCCCAGACATATCCCGGGCACAACGCTGGAGAGTTTCGCCTCCTTAAATGAATTAGGTGCTCACTTCTGCACCAGTTCATACTCCGCAGGAAAGTCTCTCATGATGCCCCAGTCTGCTCCTCGGTGAGGGTAGTGTCCTCGTTCCTCAGGCTCTTCACATATTGAGTCGCCTCCCCTGCCGATTCAAATACCCGGTGCACACCGTTCCGGGTAACATGTAATCTGGCCGGGTATTGCACTGTAAACCAGATGTTGGCTTCTATTAGTATTTGGCAGAGGGGCGCATATGCTCTCCGGCGCTGACTCAGGCCCACAGAGTAGTCCTGCGCTACTCTTATTTTCATATTGTCTTTTTCAATTGTACCTTTTTTTCGTGCCGCTCTCAATATGGTTTCCTTTTGCGGGAACTGCAAAAATTTAGCCAGGACCACCCTGGGCCTGCGGTCTTTCACATTCTTCGGTCCCACTCTGTGAGCCCTCTCTGTAGACATGGACAAATAAGGGGATACCAGAATCCCCAATATGTAATTGAAGATGGATGAATTTCTTAATACAGAATGTGTTTAGAAGTTTAGCTTTTCACCTACTTCCTCTTAAATAGAATAGGATGTCATGATCATGAGTTCTGTGTAACCGTCTTTAATATAGTTTGGAACATTGTTAACGTAAGCATAAAGAGTAAACATAGGCTATGAACTGTGCAACCATAGTTCATTGTACAGTCAACTGGAAGTCCCTGCTGACACAACATAATTTTTGCAACTTTTGCAATTATAAATAATTTTGTCATAATCAAGTAAATTTCATCTAATACACTGTAATCAGATCTTACTCTGTAAAAAGAACTTTGGCAACACCTTGTGTTATTTCACGGTTATAGTAAATGACTGTTACTTCCCTTTTTTCTTTAATAAAAGGAGCTTTTTAGGAGGAAGAATTTGAATTCGTCAGGTGTGGAACTATGCGTGTCCAAGACCGCTTGTCGTTTTCCCTCTGAGCTCAAAGAAAATAGCACTTTGTGTGTGTGATTGTGTTCTGTATTACTCTCTGCCTGTTTCTCACTGTTTGAGGACCAGAGACCAGAAAGAGCCGTGGTATTGTGGCCAGATCACGGAGTTTTCTTCACTCTCAATCATGATCTGGCCACTTTCTCCCTCTCCCTCCAGCAATGAGGCAGACAAGATTTCCACAAAAAATTTCAAGTCTCTCTCCAGGTCTGAGTCCAATATGCCAAAAAATCGCAAATGATTTCGTCTGGAGCGGTTTTCAATGTCATCTAAACTTTGCCTCATGAGCCTTTAACGCGGCCTGCACACGCCCCAGCTCCCGGGTTAGATTTTCCACTTCCTCTTCAGTGTGCCCGATACGGGTCTCCACCTCCTGCACGCGGGTGCTTAAGGAGCCGATTGAGCTCTGCAGCACATCCATTTTATTATGTAGCACTTCAAATTGTGCCGACAACGCACCTGATACCGCTGCTGATATCTCTTCGATGAATGCCAGGGAGGCCGAGGAAGTGTGCGCCGGGGGTGAGTCCGCCATTTTCTGTTGCCCCACGGCCCGATCTTTCTCCTGTCTGCCCAATTTTGCTGCCGCCGCCATTCTCCCCTCTTTTTGGTCACTTCTCACCCTTCTCCCAACACTTGGAGAGTCTTTTTGGTGCCTCGCTGCAGTTAGACACGGCTCAATTTTGCCGGCACGGAGGAGGTGGGGTCTGGAGCTCAAGTGATCAGCGTTCACCCAAGCTCACCACATCAGGTGACTCTTCTCTTAGACATCTAACTTATGCACCTAAGTAGTAATTTTCAGCAGTAAGCAGGCCGCACAAATAGCGGATATACGAACTTGAAATGTTGAACTTATATGGTTTGAGTTATATCAGTGGGCCACCTAAATGGATAGTACTGCTGACTACAGATATAATGTGAAAATGTCTAGGTTAGATATTTCAATTGGTACATTTATCACATGGTTGCATATTTACCTCATAATGTCTTATGTTAGTACTGTCTATGAATGGCACCCTCACATCTCACAGTACTCAACACTTTACACTTTCTAAGCTGCAGCTAGACAAATCATACCAGAGTTGTGTCTCAGGCTTTACCTGTAAGTCTCTAAGGATTCAGCACTGGTAAGTACTGACTATATTAGGAGCAGTTACCAGAGGGCCCAGGTAACTTCCCTTTGAAAATTAGCAGCTGCGGGGTAAAAGCGTCATATCTTATGTGATAAATGTAGAGGGAGGAGTGGTCTAATGGTTGGGACAAGTTACCTCAGGCCAGAGGGTCGGGGGTTTAAATCCCACTAGAGGACAGCAACCTTGGGCCAGAAGGACTGGGGTTTCTAGTCCCACAGGTGCTCCTTGTGGTCTTGGGCAAGCCACTTAACCCTCCATTGCCCATGTTCCCTGTAAGTATTAGCATATGTGTCTCATATCCCCTCATGTTAAATGTATCCCCCAATTGTGTTGTGACCACTTTGATTGAACGATAAGGTGGTATACAAAACTGTCTAAATAAAATGTCCTTTTTAGCTGCCGTTGAAGCGGACGGCTGAGTGGCAGTAAAATCGCGTTTGTCTGTGTGCCATTGAAGTCTCCCAGCCTACACACCCAAAGTACATTTGTTGTGAAAATCGATGCATACTTCACCCAGGGTAAAGGGGGGTGGGGGGGGGGAATCTGCATAGAGGCCACATCACCATGGGGAGGGCATGGCCTAGTGGTTACAAGAATGGGCTGAGAATTAGGGAAACCAGAGTTCAAGGTCCCTCCCTCCGCTCACATCCTTATGACTTGGAGCAAGCCACCTTTCTCCTATTGCCTTAGATACCCATCTAGGGCTCAGTTTACTAAAGTGCATCATCGCACGCCGATGTCATCGTTAGTAAATAGGTGTGAGTGCATAAAATGATAACTGTGGTAACTAATGCATGATAGCACAGGGGTGTGTGCTTCAGCAAATCTAGTCCCTGGACTGGAAGCTCTTCCGGACAGGAACTTGTATCTGAATTCTAACAAAGGCTGGCAAGGCGGACTAAAAATACAAAAATAATGATCATTCCTTGGATAAATGGCTTAGAAGATCTTTCACGATTACTTTATTAATTTAGTAGCTTTTGTGATTTGAAAATGATATAGGTCGCACCCATGGTACATGACAGCTTTCCTTTTCTGACCAGCCCCTTAATAACTCAGGAGACATACTGGCTATATGACTAACAATATATTACATTTGCTCTCTTATTCACTGCATTAACCCAAAGGCTTACACATTGTAAAAATACATTCTCTGAATGCAGCTCTCAAAGGAACTGTAATAACCATTGTTATTCTGCCAATCTTTCAGAAAAAACTGTATAAATACAGAACAAAGTTCTAAAAATAACAGACAAATACATAATTGCCTGCAAAAATACAAAGGAAAATGATGAATTTTATCTGAAGCTGAGCCTCTGAAGGTCAGTAACCTTCAGACCTATTTAATAGGATTATTTATTCATTGTTTTTGTATTAGCTCATGTCTTGCCAGGAGTCACGTAAGGTGAGTTACATTCACGTATTTCTCTGTTCCTGGAGGGCTTTCAGTCTGTTTGCACCTGAGGCAATGGAAAATTAAGCGACTTGCCTGAGACCACAAAGGGTATCAGTGGGAACTGAACCCTGGTCTCTCTGGTATCGTTGACTTACCAATGGTTTGTCGTTCTAGAATTTTTCTATCCCCTTTTCCAAAAGAAAAGAAAATGTATAAGATTGTCTTTTTTTGTGTTTGTCCCTAACCACTCTTTTATTTGCTGTTTCATCAATGCCAACTTTTCAGAACATGCTAAGAGGCACATGAGGACCATGACAGAGATTTTTCTTCTGATCTATGTATATGTGTGAACCAAGGACATACACCAACATCCCAGACAGGAGACTCCTTTAGTTCCAGGTGGACATGCTTGGTTCAGATCATTTCAAGAAATAACAAATAAATATATAAAACAATCAGATCTAAGTAAACGAGACAAAGGAGTTCTGACTGATTCACCACTATAAAATAATTTTTCTTTTATGATGTTATAAGGGTATGTAACAGAAGCTAATTGATGATTTAAACTCTGTAGGTCTTCACGGAACCTCCGGCCCTCCCAGAACCTGATGGAATGATGGACACGGCCACCTCCAGTGTGACCTCGGAGAGTACCGATATCTTAATGGAGGAAGCCCACTTTCAAAGCGATGCTTTGCCTGCTTTACTAGAGGAGTGGCTGCAGATTTCAGATGAACATATTTCTACAGAACCAGAGGAGCACACTGATATTTTTGTTGGGACCAGGAATCTGGAAATGCCAATAGACCCAATGGGGCAGGAAGAAGAGGAGGAACCCTTTAAGTATTTCAGGCCTAGGTTTGGAGGCTCAGCTGACAGTATTTTCTCTCTTGCTTCTTCCAAATCTTTGCAGACACCTGAGTGGAAGACGTTAAGACTGAGTAAATCTCAGAGTGCACTGGCAGGGGATTCAGGGATAGACTGGGGAAATTCATGGAGGAGAGAGATACCCAGTCAAACTATAATCCAAGACATTGTAGATGATGTTATAGGAGATGAGGTTAATTTCAGAGTGCCTGCACATCAGGGTTATCCTGAAATAAAATCCAGGATGGCAGGACATAAGCAAGAAACCAACTCACCATCTTTAAAGGGTGTCCCATTGATAAGTACCTTCTGCTCCCTATCAGAACGCATTCCCAAAGGCCATACAGAGCCTCTTCTGACACTCCACTCAGATAGCCATCAGCATTTGCCTGTGCTGTGTGAGTCAGGTCAGATGCAGGTTATACAGACTAAGAACACACCACACTGTACCTCTTCAGCAGCGGATTCTGCAGCACTTACATCAGAGTGCCGGCCTGAGAAACAAGGGGGACAGTTCAGGACCTTGGAGAGCACCACCGCATCTACGTCTAAAGACTCTAAGGTAACATGGGTACATATAATAGAAGATAACAAAATCATCAGATTTTTTTATTTTTTAACTGGTAGTTTTCACCTGCTCAATTAGATCTGGACTTTATTGGGCTCTGGGGCCATGAGTCTGTAAAGCAACCCCAGCCCTAGGTGGCTCTGGGAATAGAAGAGATAATTACTACCCTGATCCTGCTTTGGCAGTGGACAGCACTAGCAGTTAGTCGCCGGGCTGGCCCCTCCACTGGTTTCCTAAACTGTGCATTGACTGCTTGATTCAAGTGCCATTTCAGATATGTTTTAGCAAGGAAAGACGTTGTGCTTTTGTGATTAGCACGTTGAATTATGCTTCAACAGAAGTCCTAAGTCATGAGTTCAAGACCCTCTTCTACCACTCACTCGGTGGCCTTGGGTAAGCCACATCCTTACTAAGGGGGCCAGAAAACTAGCTCTATTCTATATCACATGGTCACCCTACTGAATGTTTGGGTCATTTCTATAAATGTGTCTAGCTCTGAGAAGCTCATTTCCCTTCCCCCCCTCTACTTGTAAATACAGCAGTGCGTGCGTATTCAGAACTCCTCATCTCTCTTTTACCTTCACAGTGGTTGGGAAAACACCCTCTCCTCCTTCCAACAATCGCCTCATATACTTGCATCCTTTCTGCGATCATATCTGGAAATGCAAATTCTCCAGTCCAGGCGAGAAGTCCATTTCTGGAGTAGAATGAGTAAACATGAATCAATTGTTTACTCCTTCAGAAAGTATAGGGCGGCATTTTTGAAGGCATTTATATGGGTAAGTGTCTTAGTTACCCATGTAAATGCCTTATCTGGGATTTTTGAAAGGCGCCTACATGGATAGTGCCTTTTGAAAATCCCAGATGCTAAGTGATTAGCGTCAGGGCGTGTTGGGGGTGTTCCGAGATGGAGTGGGAGCGGAGGAAAGGGCTAAACAGGTAGCAATGGAAATCGCTGCTACCCACTTAGCCGTCTGCGGCAGCTGGCGCATCCAGCATAATCCGGATTTTCCCTTTCGTCGAAGCGGAAGTGAAAATCCAGGTTAAGGGGGTCAGCAGGCAGGCTATGCACCGACATGTGAACAGGATGGAGTCGGTGCAGAGGGTTGCTACTAAGATGATTAGTGGTCTTCATTATAAAGCATATGAGGACAGACTTAAGGATCTTAATATGTACACCTTAGAGGAAAAGCGGGATAGAGGTGATATGATTGAGATGTTTAAATACCTCCGTGGCATAAATGTTCAGGGAGAGAGCCTCTTTCAATTGAAAGCAAGTTCTGCGACGAGGGGACATGGGATGAGGGTGAAGGGAGATAGATTCAGGAGTGATATGCGGAAATATTTCTTTACGGAAAGAGTAGTGGATCCGTGGAATAGTCTCCCAGTGGAGGTGGTAGAGATGAGGACAGTAACTGAATTCAAAAAAGCATGGGACCAACACAGAGGATCTCTAAAGGTAAAAAGTGGACTGTTGTAGTTGTTGTTATGGAAGGACAGACTAGATAGGCCATGTGGTCTTTTTCTGTCATCATGTTTCTATGTTTCTATGTAAATCAAAATCGGGCCCATAAAGACTAGAGAACATGCAATGAAGCTATAAAGTAGTACATTTAAAATTAAAGGGAGACAATATTTATTACTCAATGTGTAATTAAGCTCTGGGCTTTGTTACCAGAAGATGTGGTAAAAGCTGTTATTATTAAGCTGGGTTTAAAAAAAGTTTGGGCAAGTTCCTGGAGGAAAATTCCATAAATCATTCTTAAAGTAGACTGGGGGAAATCCACTGATAATCCTTGGGATAAGCATTATGGATTCTGTCTGTCTTTTGGGGAAACTGCTAGGTACTTGTGACCTGGATTGGCCACTGTTGGAAACGGGATACTGGGTTTGATAGACCTTGGTCTGACCCAGCTTGGCATCTCTTATGTTCTTATGTATGCAGCCACATATGCTTGTTAATGACTTAATTGCCACCAAACTAGGCACATATATTGTGGTTTAAATTAGTTGCCTCCTTATAAAATTACCCATTTTATCGCAAAGACAATTCTCCATGGACAAGCAGGAAGTAAGTCCTCATGTATGGGTGACGTTACCGACGGAGCCCATGCAGAACCCTCCCCAGCGTCCATTGGTAGCTTTTGGGAGCTGCACCGTGCACGAGCACCTGCCTTCCCGTCTGCTGCGGCGCCACCTTCTCCAGTCTCCTTTTTTCTGCGGAGCCCATAGGACTTGTCCTGCACCAGTAGAAAAACTTTTTCTCTGTTACTCCCTTCGGGTATTTTTTTCTGAATAATTTTCACCACCTGTCAGTTAGTTGGCTCCCAGCCAATATTTTCCTTTAATTTGTTTTTTTTTTTATTTTGCTGTTTTTTGTGCTTTTCCCTTTTTTGGGCCTTTTCCCGGCAATCACAATTGAGGCCTTCAACCTCACTGATGCAGCCTTCCCTGACATGTCTAAGCTGGTGAGTGGCTTTAAGAAATGCACAAAATGTGGCAACACTATTTCAGTCATAGGCACAGTTGGTGCCAGCAGTGCCTTGGGCCTGCCCACCTGCCCATGCCCTGTAACCTTTGCCTGCAGATGACGAGGAGGGGCCTGAAGGGCCAGAAAAAGCATCCTCAGCCCCAGCATTGGCATCGTCATTGTGGGGTTCTGCCAAGGTGTCAACTGGGTGGGATGCCTGGGCGCATTCGGAACGGAGAGGTCATGGCATCAAATGGAAACTCCGTTGCTATCCGACTGGAATCAAGGAAGGACCTACATAGTAACATACATAGTAACATAGTAAATGACGGCAGATAAAGACCAGCATGGTCCATCTAGTCTGCCCAGCAAGATGGCAAGAGTAGGTGTACCTGTCACTCTGTGCAGGCCACCCCTCCCCATGTTTTTGTTTTTGTTTAGGGGTAAACCCACCACTCCATGTAGGACACCCCTATTTGTTGAGACGTTATATGGTTCAGAAGTTAGATGGTACCGTTTATTTTGTTTTTATCCTGTTACTGTAAAGGGATCCACTGTGTTTGTCCCATGCATTTTTGAATTCCGTCACCGTGTTTGCCCCCACCACTTCCTTCGGGAGGGCATTCCAAGCATCCACCACCCTTTCAGTGAAAAATCTTTTCCTGACATTGCCTTTCAATTTACCACCTTGCAGCTTCATGTTATGCCCTCTAGTTTTACAGCTTCCCTGTCTTTGGAAGAGGTTTGTTTGTTCATTATTTCTCTTTAAGTATTTAAAGGTCTGAATCATATCTCCCCTGGCCCTCCTCTCCTCCAAAGTGTACATATTTAGGTCTTCAAGTCTCTTCTCATAAGGCTTCTGACGCAGGCTCCAAATCATTTTGGTCGCTTTCCTCTGAACAGTTTCCAGTCTTTTTACGTCTTTTGCAAGATATGGTCTCCAAAACTGAACACAGTATTCCAAGTGAGGCCTCACCAGTGACTTATACAATGGCATAAGTACCTCTTCTTTTCTGCTGGTAATCCCTCTCTGTATGCAGACCAACATCCTCCTGGCTTTTGCCTCCGCCTTGTCGCACTGTTTTGCCACCTTGAGATCATCAGAGATAATCACACCAAGGTCTTTCTCCTGAACCGTGCATACCAACCTCGCGCCCCCTATCTTGTACATTTCCCTTGGATTTCTGCTACCCAAGTGCATGACACTGCACTTTTTCGCATTAAATCGTAGTTGCCAAGCATTAGACCAGTCTTCCAGCTTTTGTAGATCTTTCCTCATGTTAACCACTCCCTCGGGGGAGTCCACTCTGTTGCAAATTTTTGTGTCATCTGCAAAAAGACAGACTTTTCCATTCAGTCCTTCAGCAATATCACTCACAAATACATTGAACAGTGCTGGACTCAGGACTGAACTCTGGGGCACTCCGCTAATTACCTTCCTCTCATCCGAGTGAGCTCCATGTACAATCACCTTCTGTCGTCTGTCAGTCAACCAGTTTCTAATCCAGTTTACCATCTTGGGACCCATCCCCAAGCTACTGAGCTTGTTGACAAGCCTCCTATGAGGAACAGTATCAAAGGCTTTGCTGAAATCCAGGTAGATGACATCCATCGCATGCCACTGATCTAGTTCCTTGGTCACGCAGTCAAAGAACTCAATCAGATTTGTTTGGCAAGACCGTCCTTCGGTAAAACCATGTTGCCTCGGATCTTGCATCCTGTTGGTTTTGAGAAAGTTCACTATTCGCTGTTTCAGGAGTGCCTCCATTACTTTTCCCGCCACCGAGGTAAGGCTCACGGGCCTGTAGTTTGACACTTCTTCCCTGTCACCACTTTTGTGTAGAGGTACGACATCAGCCATTCTCCAGTCCTGAGGAACCTCTCCTGTTTCCAAGGATCTGTTGAAGACATCCTTTAGCGGTCCTGCAAGAACCTCTCTGAGCTCTTTCAGTATCCTAGGATGTATCCCATCTGGTCCCATGGCTTTGTCCACTTTCAGTTTAGCAAGTTGTTCTAACACCTCGTCTTCTGTGAATGGTGTGGTATCTACTTCATTCCCATTTTTATATTTGGGAGTCACAGCTGGTCCATCTCCAGGATCTTCTTTAGTAAAAACAGAGCAGAAGTATTTATTTAGCAATTCCGCTTTTTCAGTGTCACTTTCCACGAGTCCTTTCCCAGCACTTCTGAGTCCTGCAATTCCAACTCTGATCTTCTTCCTTTCCCGAATATACCTGAAGAAAGTTTTGTTGCTACCCTTAACATCTTTAGCCATCCTTTCCTCTGCCTTTGATTTTGCTATCCTTATTACTCTTTTAGACTCTTTGAGTTGGATCCTGTATTCATTTCTGTGTTCTTCTGTTTGCAAGCTTTTGAATTTTGCGAAAGTTGCGTTTTTTGCCTTTATTTGAGCAGCCACCTCTTTGGAAAACTAAATAGGTTTCCTTCTCCTCTTGTTTTTATTTAGTTTTCCTACATATTTATCTGTTGCCCCATTTATTGCCTTCTTGAGTTTAGCCCATTGCAATTCCACTTCCTTTATCTCCTTCCACCTCGTCATCTCCTCCTTTAAGTACTCTGCCATTTTATTGAAGTCAGTGTATTTGAAGTTTAGGACTTTGAGCTTGCTATGATTGGCCTGTACCATGGCTTTAATCTCAAACCACACCGTGTGATGGTCGCTGTTGCTCACAGGGGCACTCACGCAGACATCTGACACACTATCACTGTTGGTGAGCACTACATCCAGTGTTGAGCTTTCCCTGGTTGGTTCCATCAACATTTGTCTAAATAATGCGTCTTGGAGAGCATCAACAATCTTTTTGCTTCTTTCCAGATGTGCAGAAGGAGTAATCCAGTCCACATCAGGTAGATTAAAATCACCCAATATGATCGCTTCCCCCTTTGCTGCTATCTTGGCAATATCTTTAATCAAAAACTGAAAAAAACTCTGTACGTTTAACCAAAAAGTATACTAGTATCAGTAACACACTGATGTATTTAAGTAAGAATTTTCAAACAAACTAAGAACATTCATTTCAGGCAACTAGTAGGTCTCAGACTTAACGGGAAAAACATACTCCAGTCAGTAACAACTGCTCGAGCATAGCCCTTATTGCATCAACGACCTTTAGTATTTAGCTGCTCCGAAACAGGAAGAAAAGCATCCACTGACTCTTGAAACGCGATGAACTGCATAAACTCAAAACTGTTCAATCAACTCATGAATAAGAGAAAGTGGTCAGCTTAACTTAGCTTTTAACATTTGCTTGAAAAAGTGCTTGGCCATCGCCTTATCCCCAACGCTCTCACTCGCGCTATCTTGCGTTTCACCTGAGCTGGTTTCTTCAGGGGGTGGATTAAACACTATGGTAGAAAAAATACAAAAATACATCAGATTTAAAATGTACATACTTTCATAGCTGGTATAAAGAATTCATCCAATGCAGGAAGAAACTGTACCTCATGGTAGTTTGATTGTAGACTATTCAAGCGTTACCAACTGCTTCCAGACGCCGCGCATGCGAACTGCACAATTTATAGAGGAAGTCATTAACTCATTTTAAACAGCGGGAGCTCACACACAAACTTCCCATTCAACTCGCAGATTAAGACCATCAGGGACAACCGATCCCACCCGATGTATCCACCGTTGTTCCTGCCATAACAGAGTATTATCCCTTGTTTTGCCACGTTGCGATGACCTAACCATATCTAAGCAGAAACATTGTAGCTCTTGAAATGAATGATGTAACTGCAGGCAATGATCGACAATCGGAGCTTCACGACGCTGGCATTTCAACTTGCTCTTGTGCTCATTCATACAGACCTTAAACATTCGAGTTGTTTTGCCAATATATGCTAGCCCACAAGGGCATAAGATGCAATAAACAACAAATGTGGAAATACAGGAAGTGGAGTATTTAAGCTGATAGGTCTTGCCCCAAGAGCGACAATTCCAAACGCAAAACGTAGAATCTTTGGTTATTAATATCTCCGGTCAGGATGTGCCTCTAGAACAATTAACAGTTCTTAATAAAGGCCTTTCCTATGTACCGAGTATATGGTTTGATTCATTTCAATTTCGAGCTGATCTTGAACAACTCATTAGGAAACTGAATTTAAAAATCTACTTTGCGGCTCATCCATGTACTGTGTCTGCTGAAGAGGACCTTCAACGGATTCGTCTTCCTTTGAAATCAACGTGGTCCCCTCCGGGACCTCTACATCCGTCATTGCTACTATATCGGGATTTGATCCTCAAAGACATGCAACACTTGGAATGGGAGCGTTATCTTACCCGTAGCAGTCTTACACGTTCGGAACAACAAGCATTGCAAGCCCTCAGAGCGCGCCCTGAGCTAGTGATTCGACGGGCCGATAAGGGGGGTGGCATAGTAATTCAGAATCGTATCCAATATTTTCGAGAAGCATATAGACAACTGTCTGATGAAACCACTTATCGAATGTTACAGATTGATCCTACCCTGGAACTTCAACAGCAGATTAAGCAGCTCACTACACGAGCGTTGGATGCCCAGTTAATTACAAGAAAAGAATGGTGATTTTTAAATCCCTCTGCTCCTAATCTGGCAAAATTGTATCTTCTTCCAAAAATTCATAAGGATATTGAAAATCCTCCAGGGAGACCAATTGTCTCCACTAGAGGTTCTTTACTTGAACCTCTGTCAGTTTTTCTTGATTCTTTTTTGAGACCCATGATGTTATCTATTCCTTCTTTTATAAGAGATACAACACATTTTTTACAGATTTTGGCTGAGTACACACCATTGGCTTTTGTTCCCGATATACTCCTGGCAACACTAGATGTAACATCTCTTTACACTGCCATTCCGCAACCCGATGCCCATGTTATTGTAATGGAAACGCTTGCCATGAGAGAAGATCTTTCAGCGGAGCAGATCACTTTTTTGTCTGAACTTTCTGCCATGGCGATGTTTAAAAACTTTTTTGTTTTTGACGGTGCCATATACCATCAAACAGCGGGGGTGGCTATGGGGGCTACCTGTGCCCCCTCGGTAGCCAATCTGTATATGCGACGTTTTGAGCAACAATGGATTGATGTATCCCCGTTTCAGCAGAATATCTGCTTGTGGAGAAGATATATAGATGACATCTTTTTGCTATGGCGAGGCACCCCTGAGAATCTTCAAGAATTTTTTGTATGGTTAAATAATCGGGATACACATATTAAATTCACTCTGCACTATCATGCTGAGAGGATTACATTCTTAGATGTTGATGTCCAAAAGGCTGAGATTGGTTGGTCCACTTCTGTGCATAGGAAGACGACTGATCGCAATACTTTTCTTCACTATACTAGTGCACACCCTGTTCAATTAAAGAATAGTCTACCATTGTCACAGTTTGTGCGTTTTCGTCGGAATTGCACTAATGTACAGGTTTTTAAAGCTCAATCTCAATTTTTGAAGCAAAATTTTTATGATCGGGGCTATCCTCGGGCTGTTGTTGAACGGGCATACAAAAGAGCGTTGTATGCTAATCGAGACCTGCTCTTACGTCCTTGAGAAAAGCCACTCTTAAGGTCAGAAGAAGATTCTTCAGTTAACCTCATTACGAAATTTTCCCCTTTCAGTTCTCAATTGAAACGCATCATTAAATGTCATGCAAGTGTGCTGCATAGTATTCCTGGTCTAGAAGAGAAAAATGTACGATGTGTGTGGCAGCGTGGCAATAATTTTAAAGAATTGCTTAGTCCGGCTGTGCTGCGTCATATGCCTTCCTCTTCTACCTCTGATAAGACTACTGCTGGACATGTGAAGTGTGGTGAATGTAATATCTGTAGCATTACAAAGGAATTATGTATTTTCCATTATCGGGGCAAGACCTATCAGCTTAAATACTCCACTTCCTGTATTTCCACATTTGTTGTTTATTGCATCTTATGCCCTTGTGGGCTAGCATATATTGGCAAAACAACTCGAATGTTTAAGGTCCGTATGAATGAGCACAAGAGCAAGTTGAAATGCCAGCGTCGTGAAGCTCCGATTGTCGATCATTGCCTGCAGTTACATCATTCATTTCAAGAGCTACAATGTTTCTGCTTAGATATGGTTAGTTCATCGCAACGTGGCAAAACAAGGGATAATACTCTGTTATGGCAGGAACAACGGTGGATACATCGGGTGGGATCGGTTGTCCCTGATGGTCTTAATCTGCGAGTTGAATGGGAAGTTTGTGTGTGAGCTCCCGCTGTTTAAAATGAGTTAATGACTTCCTCTATAAATTGTGCAGTTCGCATGCGCGGCGTCTGGAAGCAGTTGGTAACGCTTGAATAGTCTACAATCAAACTACCATGAGGTACAGTTTCTTCCTGCATTGGATGAATTCTTTATACCAGCTATGAAAGTATGTACATTTTAAATCTGATGTATTTTTGTATTTTTTCTACCGTAGTGTTTAAGCCACCCCCTGAAGAAACCAGCTCAGGTGAAACGCAAGATAGCGCGAGTGAGAGCGTTGGGGATAAGGCGATGGCCAAGCACTTTTTCAAGCAAATGTTAAAAGCTAAGTTAAGCTGACCACTTTCTCTTATTCATGAGTTGATTGAACAGTTTTGAGTTTATGCAGTTCATCGCGTTTCAAGAGTCAGTGGATGCTTTTCTTCCTGTTTCGGAGCAGCTAAATACTAAAGGTCGTTGATGCAATAAGGGCTATGCTCGAGCAGTTGTTACTGACTGGAGTATGTTTTTCCCGTTAAGTCTGAGACCTACTAGTTGCCTGAAATGAATGTTCTTAGTTTGTTTGAAAATTCTTACTTAAATACATCAGTGTGTTACTGATACTAGTATACTTTTTGGTTAAACGTACAGAGTTTTTTTCAGTTTTTGGCAAATTTTTGCTCTGTGATAGTTCTGACCATTATTATTTTTGTGGAATATCTTTAATCAATCAATCACCAAAAGTGGCACCCGAGCACTGGGACAAACCCAGGGCACATCGTCACTTCAGCCCTTCCTGACTTGACGCAGAAAGCAAGGGCCGGGAGTGGCCTGCCAAGCTTCCCTCATTGGAGGAATTGATTCCCAGATAGGAAGAATCGACCCTCACAGCCTTGGAGGCAGCCGGATATCTCTTGATGAGCCTGTCATCGTGGAATCCCCGCAGGCGGTATCTGCACCGGTGGCCGAAGTTACAATTCCGGCCCTGGTCCCCTCCAAGGCGATGGTGCTGGAGGAATACCTGAGGACTCTCAAGCCTCACATGGCAGCGGTCTTAGTCTTACCAAAGCCATCACACAGCCTGAATGCTTTATCATCATCGCGCTCCATCCAGCCAATCCTGGAGACTCATGCACTGCCAACGGAGGCAGGCACATTGATCGGGAGATCGGAATTGACGCTGGTTCCCACAGTGATCTCCCTGTCTAGCGTGTCAGATTCTGGTATCCCAGGGTACCCCCATTCACACTCGGGGTGCCACAGGTCCCGCCACCTTCCAGCCTTTCTGCATGACCGGAGTAGGTGATGGGAGGAAACCGGATACTACTTCAATTTCCTCTCGGAGTCCAAGTCTGAGGACTGGGAAACAGAGAAGGGCTCTGCCATCTCAGACAGATCATCTCCTGACCTTCCCTCTGATCCATCCCTTCTGTATGAATGGTGTAAATCGCCCCCAGAGGAAATGCTTTTCAGGACTTTGTGCAGGATCTGACCAAAGCCATATCGTTTTCCCTCGAGGCAGAGGACGAGCCAAGGGCACAGGAACTTGAGCTCCTATAGCACTATTCAGTGCCCAAGGAGGCAGTGACAGGACTGGTGCACCATGTCTTGCTCCGCAGCCCAGGCCGGGGGCGGGCTTTTGACTGGTTCTTCAGGAGCATAGCCTTATCTTTCGGAGTTCCCCTTCAGGTAGCGGGGCGGCTCATTCATTTTGCCACAGGTGGCCCCTTATCACCTCAGACACCTGGGTGCTGCTGCCTCCCTTCATCCAAGAGGAGTACCTCATGGACCCTCTGCACCGCTGCCTGTTGCAGTAGGAGGTCTCCACCCTGCTGGCCGCCCTCACCATCGAGCCGATTCTGCCGGCTCAGGTTGGAAAGGGGTTTTACTCCTGGTCCCCAAAAAGACAGGGGGATTTCAACCTATTCTGAACCTCCAGAACCTCAACTGGTTTCTTGTGTGCGAGTGGTTCAAAATTGTCTTACTGGGGATGCTGCTCCCTTACCTTCTAAAGGACGACTGGCTATGCTCCTTGGATCTCAAGGATGCATACACACACATCCCGATCCACCCAAGTCATAGAAAATACCGCAGGTTCATGCTGGGAGACCAATATTATCTGTACCTGGTACTCCCCTTTGGGCTTGCATCAGCTTCTCAGGTCTTTACCAAGTGTCTTGCAGTAGTGGCCGCCTACCTTTGAATCATGGGAGTCTTCGTCTTCCCCTATCTGGACAATTGGCTCATCAGAGGTCCCACTCCAGACACTGTCCAGCAGTCTGCTCACCTCACCATACAGGTCCTAGAGTGGCTAGAGTTAATCATCAGCAACCCCAAGTCCCACCGTCAGGTCACGCAGTGGCTGGAGTTCATTGTGGCCTTCCTTGATACCACTCAAGCTTGGGTGTTTCTGCCACTGGACCGCATGCAGTGGCTGATGGATGTGATTGACCGCGTACAACTTTGACACCACACCATAGCCTGGGGGATGCTGAAAGGGCTCGGCCACATGGCCTCTACAGTACATGTTACTCCCTTGGCCCACCTCTTCATGTGGCAAGTGCAACAGACTCTCTGCATGCAATAGAAGCAGGCCACGGGCCACCTCCAGGACAGGGTGGTGGTCATCACTCTCTTAGTACAGTCCCTTGGCTAGTAATTGGAGCCACTGAATCTGCTTCAGGGCCTCCTGTTCCAAGCGGAGCTTCCCACAGGATGCTGACAACTGACGTGTTCAATCGGGTGGGGGGACTGATCTAGATGACCAAGGCCTATGGTCCGAGCAGGAGAGCCTAGCCTGCACTTATCAACTTCCTTGAGTTGTGGGCCATAGTGAATGCCCTCCAAGCTTTCTGGACACACTTGGCGAATGAAGGGTCCTGATCCAAACGGACAATCAGGTGGCGATGTTCTGTGTGAACAAACAGGGAGGCATGGGTTCATACCTCTTCTGCTGGGAAGCAGTGCAGCTGTGGAGGTTTGCTCTGGACTATGGGATGGAACTCAGGGAAACCTACCTGCCCGGTGAGCTCAATGTCCTGGCGGATCAGCTTAGCAGAGTCCTCCAGTTGCATGAGTGGACCCTCCACAGAGAGGTGGTGGGGTGAATCTTCTAAGAACGGGGTACTCCCATGATCAACCTCTTTGCCGCATCGCAGAATGCCCAGGTGGGATGGTTCTGCTCCAGGAGGCTGTCCAGCAACCGGTTGTCCTCGGATGACTTTCTCCTCCACTGAGGGGTGGGTCTGCTTTATACCTTTACCTGATCCCACTCGTGGTGAAAACTCTGTTGAAATATCAGGCCAACAGGGCGCACCATGATCCTCATTGTCCCATACTGGCTCTGGCAGCCGTGGTTCCACCTGCTGCTTCAGCCCTCGCGGAGAGAGCCTCTCCATCTGGACTCTATCCCAGATCTCATATCCCAGGTCGAGGGGTCCCTGCTGCATCCCAGCGTCCGCTCCTTGGTCCTCACAGTCCGGATGCTGAGTGGGTAGTCCTTTCGGAGCTCAATTTGCCTGACATCACAATGTCTTTCTGGCATCGCACAAGGACTCAACACATTGGGCTTATGCGTTCAAGCGGTAGAGGTTTGCTGCTTGGTGCGCGGGTAGGGCACTAGGTCCCTTCTCCTGTATGGCAGATCATTTGCTGGAATAACTCCTGCACCTCTTGGACTCAGGCTTGAAATCCAATTCAGTCTGGGTTCACCTCAGCGCGATTGGCGCCTACCATCGCAGCTTGGGGAACCGGCCCGTCTCGGCTCACCCGCTGGTGGCTTGCTTCATGCAGGGCTTGCTTCTCTTGAAGCCTCCCATCAAACCCCCAGTCGTGGCTTGGGATTTCAGGGTAGTACTTATGCAAAACGTGAAAGTAGAAATATGTATACAAAAGTAAAACTGAAACTTCAAAAAGCTAGACCCTGCATGCAATGTATAAAACAAAGATAGCAGATGTCAGGACTGGCGTTAGGAGGACTGTAACTAGGGCAATTGCTCTGGACCCCCAAGACAGATAAGGCCTCCAAACCAGTCTGATGCTGGAGAAGGAACAGCTTGCTAGTAGGGTTTAGGATCCCCTCCAAATTTTTGCCTGTGCTGGGCTCCAGCCAGGTCTAACACCAGCACATTCCAAAAACTGACATATTCAATTACTAAATAGAAAATAGAATGCTTTTTTCTACCTTTGATGTCGGGCCATTTTTATTTTTTAAATTGTTTTTTGTCCCAGTCTCTGGTGTCTGTTCTCCTCTGTCTTCTCTTACCTCTCTTTTCATGATCTCCTATTCATCTGCCATATCTTCTCTCTTCTCCTGCCTTCACGTCCTCCCTTAGATCAGTCTCTAACACCGATTTCTTCTTTTCAGTTTTCCTCGGATTATTTTTCTGCTTCTCTGTCCAAATCTCACTCCTCTTTCTTACCAACTACTTCTTAATTTTACTTTTTTAATTTTTTTTTACTGTATTTGGCTGCAGTTTTCCATATTTTCTCTCACTCCAACCCTCCCATTCCCAATCTCTCTCCTTCCCCAGCCTCTTATTTCCCAGGCTTTAACTAACTCTGCTCCTCTCTCTCTCCTCATACCCAGCATCTCACCTCTGGGTTCCTATCCCTATCCTCCCCATGTGCATCATCTCTCCTCAGTCTGCCCTTTTTTCCCCATCTCCCCCATGCCCTGCATCTGCCCTTTCTCCCCTATGCACCCCATCTGCTCTTTACTCCTATATCCCTCCATCATCTGCACTTTTTCCCTTGTCCACCCCCCATGCCTATCATCAGTTCTCCATCCTTCCTCTAGCAATCTTCAGCCCCCTGTCCCCTCATTCCATGGCCAGCATCCACCGTCCGCCTCCCCACTGCGGTCCTATCTGCCCTTCTTATCCCCTGGCCAGCATGTGTCCATGGACCGTGCCCAGCATCTGTCCCACTGCTCCCCCCTCCTTCTGCAGCACCTGTACCCTGCACCCTGTGTCTAGCGTGTACCCTCAGCCTCTGGCCCTTCTCCCCCGCCGATGCCCAATGTGGCCGCTTTGCCCTCCCATCTTATCCCCAAACTGCCATCACAAGCAAAAGCACAGGGTCCTGATTCCAGCACATTTGTCTGTGCCAGTCACGCCAGCTTCTGACAAATACTTCTGCATCAGGAGGAGGCATGACCAGCAGAAACAAGCTCGCGGGAATCGGGACCCCATGCTTTTCCTTGGGATTTTTAAATTTCCTTTTTTAAGCTGCCGCAGCAATTTCTAGCAGTGCTATAAAAATCAAAAGTAATAGTGCAACAGAGCTGTGGGTATATCTAGCAGCACTATAGAAATGATAAGTAGTAGTGGTACAGGGCTCTGTGTATATCTAGCAGCACTATAGAAATGATAAGTAGTAGTGGTACAGGGCTCTGTGTATGTCTAGTAGTGCTATAGAAATGATAAGTAGTAGCGGTACAGGGCTTTGTGCGTGTCTAGTAGTGCTATAGAAATGATAAGTAGTAGTGGTACAGGGCTCTGTGTGTGTCTAGTAGTGCTATAGAAATGATAAGTAGTAGTGGTACAGGGCTCTGCGTGTCTAGTAGTGCTATAGAAATGATAAGTAGTAGTGGTACAGGGCTCTGTGCATGTCTAGTAGTGCTATAGAAATGATAAGTAGTAGTGGTACAAGGCTCTGTGTATGTCTAGTAGTGCTATAGAAATGATAAGTAGCAGTGGTACAGGGCTCGGTGTATGTCTAGTACTGTTATAGAAATGATAAGTAGTAGTGGTACAGGGCTCTGTGTGTGTCTAGTAGTGTTATAGAAATGATGAGTAGCAGTGGTACAGGGCTCTGTGTATGTCTAGTAGTGTTATAGAAATGATTAGTAGTAGTGGTACAGGGCTCT
This sequence comes from Ichthyophis bannanicus, assembly GCA_033557465.1. Classification (NCBI taxonomy): domain Eukaryota; kingdom Metazoa; phylum Chordata; class Amphibia; order Gymnophiona; family Ichthyophiidae; genus Ichthyophis; species Ichthyophis bannanicus. Next base: position 944,324,493 of record CM066035.1, on the reverse strand, counting down.
GTGTATGTCTAGTACTGTTATAGAAATGATAAGTAGTAATGGTACAGGGCTCTGTGCGTGTCTAGTAGTTCTATAGAAATGATAAGTAGTAGTGGTACAGGGCTCTGTGTGTGTCTAGTAGTGTTATAGAAATGATGAGCAGCAGTGGTACAGGGCTCTGTGTGTGTCTAGTAGTGTTATAGAAATGATTAGTAGTAGTGGTACAGGGCTCTGTGTGTGTCTAGTAGTGTTATAGAAATGATAAGTAGTAGTGGTACAGGGCTCTGTGTGTGTCTAGTAGTGTTATAGAAATGATGAGTAGCAGTGGTACAGGGCTCTGTGTATGTCTAGGAGTGTTATAGAAATGATAAGTAGTAGTGGTACAGGGCTCTGTGTATGTCTAGTAGTTCTATAGAAATGATAAGTAGTAGCGGTACAGGGCTCTGTGTATGTCTAGTAGTTCTATAGAAATGATAAGTAGTAGTGGTACAGGGCTCTGTGTATGTCTAGTAGTGCTATAGAAATGATAAGTAGTAGAGGTACAGGGCTCTGTGTATGTCTAGTAGTGCTACAGAAATGATAAGTAGTAGTGGTACGGGGCTCTGTATGTCTAGTAGTTCTATAGAAATGATTAGTAGTAGTGGTACAGGGCTCTGTGTGTGTCTAGTAGTGCTATAGAAATGATAAGTAGTAGTGGCACGGGGCTCTGTGTATGTCTAGTAGTGCTATAGATATGATAAGTAGTGCTATTATAATGATAAGTAGTAGAGGTACAGGGCTCTGTCTATGTCTAGTAGTGCTATAGAAATGATAAGTAGAAGTGGTACAGGGCTCTGTGTATGTCTAGTAGTGCTATAGAAATGATAAGTAGTAGCGGTACAGGGCTCTGTGCGTGTCTAGTAGTGCTATAGATAATGATAAGTAGTAGAGGTACAGGGCTCTGTCTATGTCTAGTAGCGCTAGAGGAATGATTAGTAGTAGTGGTACAGGGCTCTGTGTATGTCTAGTAGTGCTACAGGAATGATTAATAGTAGTGGTACAGGGCTCTGTGTATGTCTAGTAGCGCTATAGAAATGATGAGTAGCAGTGGTACAGGGCTCTGTGCGTGTCTAGTAGTTCTATAGAAATGATGAGTAGTAGTGGTACGGGGCTCTGTGTGTGTCTAGTAGTGCTACAGAAATGATAAGTAGTAGTGGTACAGGGCTCTGTGTATGTCTAGTAGTGCTATAGAAATGATAAGTAGTAGTGGTACAGGGTCCGTGTATGTCTAGTAGTGCTATAGATAATGATAAGTAGTAGAGGTACAGGGCTCTGTCTATGTCTAGTAGTGCTATAGAAATTATAAGTAGAAGTGGTACAGGGCTCTGTGTATGTCTAGTAGTGCTATAGAAATGATAAGTAGTAACAGTACTGGGCTCTGTGCGTGTCTAGTAGTGCTATAGAAATGATAAGTAGTAGTGGTACAGGGCTCCGTGTATGTCTAGTAGTGCTATAGAAATGATAAGTAGTAGTGGTACAGGGCTCTGTGTATGTCTAGTAGTGTTATAGAAATGATAAGTAGTAGTGGTACAGGGCTCTGTGTATGTCTACTAGTGCTATAGAAATGATAAGTAGTAGTGATACGGGGCTCTGTGTGTGTCTAGTAGTGTTATAGGAATGATAGGTAGTAGTGGTAGAGGGCTCTGTGTATGTCTAATAGTGTTATAGAAATGATAAGTAGTAGTGGTACAGGGCTCTGTGCATGTCTAGTAGTGCTATAGAAATGATAAGTAGTAGTGGTACGGGGCTCTGTGTATGTCTAGTAGTGTTATAGAAATGTTAAGTAGTAGTGGTACAGGGCTCTGTGTATGTCTACTAGTGCTATAGAAATGATAAGTAGTAGTGGTACGGGGCTCTGTGTGTGTCTAGTAGTGTAATAGGAATGATAGGTAGTAGTGGTAGAGGGCTCTGTGTATGTCTAGTAGCGCTATAGAAATGATCAGTGGTAGTGGTACGGGGCTCTGTGTATGTCTAGTAGTGTTATAGAAATGATAAGTAGTAGTGGTACAGGGCTCTGTGCGTGTCTAGTAGTGCTATAGAAATGATCAGTAGTAGTGGTACTGTAGCAACTGATAAGCATGCAATAAAGAAAACCAGGAGTCGGTTCAAAGATCCAAGCCAGTTTATTGTGCACATGGCTCAGAGAGACAAGCTTCAAAAAGACTGAGCAACATTCTTACAGAGACATACTCATTTATACCTTTTCTTCAGCTTGATACATGCAGACTTTCTATTGGTTCCAACACCCCCTGCATCTCTCCAATCGGGGACCCTCTCTGGGTCACCCTGTTCCCCCTTCTCAGGCTATTCTAACTAAAGCTCAGTTTCTAGACATAAATACATTCCTACTACAAGGTCATTGCTAGGCTCAGAGAATGTGAGAATGCAAAACACTGGAACATATCTATCATCAGCATAAAAGAATTGAATAAGGATTAACACAAACTTATCAAAAGCAGTTTAGAGCGGTTTAAGGCAGATCCTCAGACCTTCACTGACTCTGATCTTTCTCAGCACTACTATTTCTAAGTGGGGGTGGGGACTCAGGCCTAGCTTGCAGGCCTCTCATACATGTTGTACAGGCTATTATATAGGCCAGAGCCTACCATACTCCCCCCTTTGATTATTCTCACCCGCAAGTTGGAAAGGGTGGGAATTAAATCACATATTATACTCATGTAACAGCATCATCTTGGGGTATAGGGTAATATTGCCACATAGTTAATACTTTTGTAGCTGCCTTTGTTTCTACAGTGCTATCAACAGCTGCTGACTTTACTCGACTGTGATGAATCCAGGGTTCAAGCTCTGCAACTTTAACTGCTGTTGGGGTTAATAAGATAACAAAATTGTATGGTCTATTCTATAGGAGCAAATTCACTGTTGAGCCGTATATGAAGAACTTATTGCTCCACTATCCAGAACTTTAAACTACTACTCGTTCCCAATACTTGAATACCAAATGTGAAGTATAAAATATTATTAAAAGCAACGGGTCTCAGACTTCAACGAGCTACGGTCTTTATATGGTTTCGACCTAATGCTCTGAATTGCATCAATGACCCTTATATTGCTTCTTCATCAGCATTTGACTTATTAAGGTAGTTTCAACTCTTTACCTTGAAAATGATTTCAAAAAATGGAACTTGTAAAAAGAGAGAGAAAATAATTGCTTATCTTCAAAATATGCCATTCTTAATGGACTTGCTTCCTGAGGTTATCAACCCTCATTCTTTGTACAGGGCCCCATGTGCATGCAAGGTTGTAGGGGCATACTTGGAATCTGTGTACACATTTAGACAGAGCCCTTTTCCTGTTGTCAGTGCTCTAGTGAGAGCTATCAATTCAGCTTTCTGTGCTGGAGTTCCTGGGGCCAGAGCTGTGGACTCAACTACCAGATCAAGGGTCACCACTGCATATCCGGCACAACAATGTCCAGTAATGATGACAAGACTGCTTCCATCTACAAAGAAAGTCCATTCAGGGTTCTCCAAAGGATCATCAGTCCAGTCCGGGCGGCTTGAGAATGTAGTGTCCATAGTTTCTAGACAGTCATGATCAGGGGGGGTCAAGACCAACTGGTAACAGTGTAGCAGGATTCAAAGCTTGACTGACCTTCAATTGTATCTCGAGGTTTTCACACAGCATACTCTGATACTTCGTGAATTTGTGAGCCAGAGGGTCAGAACAGAATGTGGTTCAGTAACTTGAAGATTCTGTCCCAGAGTGAGCTTGTCTGCTGCGCTCCCTAGGAGGGCTGTAGCTGCAACAGAGGTTGAGTCAAGAGATTGAGTCAGCACTCCCAAAGCATTTCCTTGTGACTCATGAATATAGAGGCGCAAAGGTTTCTGGACATCTGGCAAGACCAGAACTGGTGATGACATCAGAGCGGCTGCATCCTGTTCAGGTCCCCATTCCAATGGAGACTTTTCCATACCTGTGGTAGCTTGATACAATGGTTTTGCCAACAGAGCGAAATTGGGGATCCATATACATCTGTACCCTGCGGCACCCAAGAAGGCTCTCACTTGCCTCCTGGTAGTTGGAGCAGGAATACTGCATACAGCTTCTTGGCGTTCTGGTCTCAAGCGTCGTATTCTGCTGCTTAACTGGAATCCCAAATATTTAACTTCAGTTTAACATAATTGCGCCTTGGCTCTTGAGACTTTGTATCCAGCCTCATTTAGAAGGTGCAAGAGTTCACTGGTGGCTTGTAGACATTCACTTTCTGAATTTGTGGCGATGAGCAGGTCGTCCATATACTGAAGAAGAACCCTGTGTCCTGCGTTCACTGAGTAGCTTGAGAGATCTTGATTTAAGCAGCACTGAAGAGAGTAGGTGAATTCTGGAATTCTTGGGGTAATTGAGTCCAGGTGAGTTGGACCCGCCTTCCTGTTGTGGGGTCTTGCCATTCGAAAGCGAACAAAAGTTGACTGGTGGGGGCTAAGCGTACGCAGAAAAAGGCGTCTTTCAGGTCCAGGACGGTAAAATGAGTAGCCTCAGCGGAGATCAGTCCCAAGAGAAGATAAGGATTTGGTACCACTGGGTGTATAGTTTCAGCTGCATCATTTACCCGCCTCAGATCTTGTACTGGGCGGTAATTCCCTGTCCCAGGTCTCTTAACTGGGAGAAAGGGGGATACTCCTTGAGAAGTCCATTCTGCAGTAGTTTCATCAGAAGGCAGTCGATACCTTCAATAGCTGGTCGAGGAAGAGGATACTGCTTCACATGCACCGGTTCCACTCCTGGCTTGAGGACGACAATGACAGGGGCTATGTTCTTCGCTAGGCCAGGTGGATTATCTTTGGGCGGGGTATACAGGAACTAGCTGGCTTGGTTGGAGATACATTATAGAACCACCATTCTTCTTCTCGGGGGACAGTCAGCACCATCAATCCAGCAGGCTTTGAATTCGCAGTCATTTGCATTTCTCCTCCTTCAGCGAAAGATATTTTGCAAGCATATCAACAGTGGAATAGGGCATTCAGGCATATACAGGAACTGGTGCACTATTTTCTGTCCCCCTAGTTCACACATATGGTTCTGCAAGAAAAGCTTTGTGGCCTTAGCTCCAGTAGCTCTGACAATGGTGATGCATCGAGAAAACAAAGGGGCTACTGGCTTTAGTATTCTGCTCCTGTATCCCCCATAAAGTCCATATATTGGTCCCCTATTTTTAGACTGACCATAGGCTCCTGGGGACCCAGGGAAAACTTGGAGCCCGGTCTGGCCTGGTTTTCATCCATGCTGTAGCCCTCTTCGGTTGCCACTCACTCTATAGCTGCTTCCCTCTCTTGCTGGAACACTGTGCTCGGTTTATTCTTCCAGGACTCCTGTTCTCCAAGTGCTCCCTCCTCCCTTCCTGGGGGTGGAGTCAAAATACGGGCATTCACTTTTTCAATATCCTTCTTCTCTACAATGGGCGCACTGATTTGCACCCAGTGGGGGCCAGCTACTTCCACGGCCCCTTCCACGTCCTCTGCTCCTTCGGCTAGAAAAACCTCCTCCACATCGTTCAACTTATATCTCTCTGGGACTGACTGACAACAGCTGCGTTTACCATATGCAAATTCTTCTGGGCTGCTGGATCGCATGGGGTATATAGTGGGGGCTGCTTGCACTATTTGGATCCCACTTGAGGCCATCAAAGCTCAAGATTAACAGAGAGTTAATCCTTTCTCAAACCCACTCCCTCTTTAGAAAAACCACAACCGATCCGGAAGAATTAGTCTCCGCCTGGAATCTCAACCTCAAAGTCATCTCACAACGTCCACAATCCAATAACGCATCCAGGAGAATAAGAAATGCTGCCCCATGGTTCTCCCAAGAGTTGAGAGATTCTCTAACACAACTACGCAGACTTGAGAAAAAATGGCGCCGATCGCTCTCCACAGAAGATCTAACAGCCTACCAACTCCACCTAACAACGCACATAGAAGCAATCTCAATGAGAAGGAAACAACACCACACAGACACTCTGAAGACATCCCTGAACAAACCACGGGATCTTTTCAACTTGGTTCAAGCCCTTTCAAAGGAACCTTCTCCGGAACAACACATGGATATCCAACCACAAAAATTCGCTGACTACCTCCAATCAAAGATCATACAGACCGACAAAATCTCAACAGCCTCGTTTCAAGTTCCTACTGATTTTACCCCCTTACTCAAGTTCTCCACACCATCCCGAAAAAGCATTGAAGATACAATAGCTTCTCTCAATACCTCCACAGCGCAAACTGACCCTTGCCCAGCGTTTTGGATCAAGGAGCTGCGCAATGAATTCAGTCCATTCATCGCAAAACTGATAAACCATTCCTTCACTACTGGTTCCTTCCCCACAACCCTCAAACAAACCTCAATCAGGCCCTTACTGAAGAATCCCAAACTTGACCCCCAAAAGGTCGATTCTTACAGGCCAATAGCTAGTATTCCCCTACTAGCAAAAATAATTGAGAAAGAGGTCCAAAGGCAAATTCAGGATCATATAGACTCCACAGCTCCCCTAGATTACTGCCAACACGGTTTCAGAGAGTATCATGGAGTCGAGACACTTCTCACCTTCCTATTCAATAACATAATCACAGGCATCGATAACATCCAACAAGGCTTTGTGCTCATCTTTTTAGACATTGCTGCGGCCTTTGACTCGGTACATCATGAGATTCTCCTCGGGCGACTGAAGGAAAAGGGAATCTGCAATACCGCCCTCGAATGGTGCAAGTCCTATCTAGATGATCGATGGCAATATGTTAAGTCCGGAGCAGAAGAATCGAAACAATTCCATCAAACACAAGGATCCTCATTGTCATCTCTAATGTTCAACATATATATGCAGCCCATCTGCAATATCATTAGATCATTTAACGTGAGCTGTCTGATATATGCAGATGACATCCTCTTATATATGCCTTTCTCGACTGTTCAAATGGACCTTACACCACTTGTAGAGTGTTTCAATACCATATCAGATTGGCTACAATCACAAAACCTCCGCATCAAGCACAAGAAAACGGAGGTACTGTTCATCTCTAGAGACCCTGATTTTACCCCACCATCCCATATAAGAGTCAAGGAAGCGGAATTACAAACCAAAGAAACAATAAAATACCTGGGGGTCACCTTAGATCAACACCTGGACATGAAATGTCATATAAGCAACATTGTCAAAGCTGTTTATTTCAAAATCCGTTCACTCAGGCATCTGCGCTCTCTACTGGACCCAGATGATTTCCGGACCATATACCAAGCACTGATCCTACCGCATTTCGACTTTGCCAACTCCATTTTACAAGGTCTCCCTCAAGCTACACTAAATCCGTTACAACTGGCCATGAATGCTGCAGCAAGGGTCCTCTATGGAGCCTCCAGAAGTGACCATGTGACCCCTATATTAAAACAGCTTCATTGGCTACCAATACACGGAAGGATTATCTTCAAAACTTTACTCCTCTCATTCAAGGCCATCAAGCGCCTATCCTCTACTACACTTACTGAGCTTATCCACACAGTGCCCCCCAACAGATCCAGGAGGTCAACAGCTCTAAATCTACTAATAACCCCGAAGACCTTGACTAAATGCAATAGTACAACGGCAAATAGGGCTTTCAGTCTTTACGTCCCCAAATGCTGGAATGCGCTTCCACCAGACATTCGAGCTATTGCAGACCTAACCCAATTCAGGAAGGCAATCAAACTTCACCTCTTCCTACAATGCTACCCTCCCAGCAATGAATCTAAGTAACCCCTCCTAAGAAACACCCATTCTTAGTCTCATTATAGTCCCAACTTCCTGCCTGCAAATCAGGCTCATACTATCTTAAGTATTCATGGTATTACATATAGCTCATCGGACTCATTATTTATTGTATATAGTTCAACCCTATTATAGGATTTATTATTTCATGTATATAGTTCAACCCTGTTATCCAAGTTAGTGCCCCAGTTCGATGTAAAACCAAACAGAGTGTATGTTTTTGGTCGTTTTGTTATACTGTAAACCGCGCTGATGCCGAATAGTGCGGTATATAAGCAACTGTAATAAATAATAAATAAATAAATAAATCAATAATACTGTTTATTAGTTCAATCAAATCCTAAGGCTTCTCAGTGTAGGAGGCATAATGCATCTTTTAGTTCAGTAAATCAGTGGCGGAAAAAGGCACATAAACAGGGCTGGTCGGCTGGCTTTCGGTATTAACGTGACCATCCCTTTTACTGGTAGTTGTGCTTCTGAAGGTATACGGCAATCGGGACTGTCTGGGTTCCACTTCACGTTCTCGGGCGCTGGCTGTGAGTGACCCTGAACTGGCAAATGAATCCCTGCTTGTAGTGTCATTGGTGGACTGCGGCCCACTCGAAGTGCTTTAAACTAAGTCGGGGCTTCCAGTCAAGAAGGGGTGCACGTCCTCCTGCTGCGGAGGTGGCTGGTGAACTACTTGGGGTACATCTGCAGGGAGGTATCCCCCCCTGCCCCAGGCTCTGCCCTGGGTGGCAGAGCTGAGGGGACTGGCCTATAATGTCTGGAGATTCTGGGGCAGAATAAACGGGCAGCTTCTTTCCTTTCACAAACATTTAACCAGGAGTCTAGGTAGGGGAACTGATCAGGGAACATTTTTTGCACAAGCTGATGAACACGGGAAACTACATAATATCATCAAAGGTGCCCTCACGGGCCATGAAGTAGCTAACACTGGCCACTCCCTATCACAGAGCATTTCTAATCAGGACAGAGACATTTTAAGTCCGTAGTCTCCAGCAAGCTCTTGCTAAAATTCCTAGTCATACATTTCAACAGAATCTGCGTGGACTCCGACCCCTTCCCCCACATGATGACATACTTGACAACAGACAGAGGGGGCAGGCAGACAGGCTGCATTTTCCTAAACATAATGGATGTGTGTGCGCATTCTAGATAGCAACTGTCTAAACCTAGGCTTTAAACTAAGGGGCTTGTTTACAAAGCCGCGCGCAAATTTTGTAGCTCCCACTGTGAAATCCATCACTGACCTTATTGCTACCTTGAATACTACCACAGCCCCAAACGATCCATGTCCTGCCTACTGGATCAGAGCTTTGCGTGCTGAACTGAGCCCCACACTTGCCCTTATCATGGATCTTTCCTTCACAACTGGATCATTCCCATCATCTCTCAAGCAAACATCAATACGCCCTCTCCTGAAAAACAGTAAACTTGACCCAGAGAAAACTGATTCATATCGACCAATTTCAAGTATACCCCTTCTAGCCAAAGTCATTGAGAAGGTGGTGCAAATCCAATTGCAGCAGCATATAGATATTTCAGCTCCTCTTGATCCCTGCCAACATGGATTCCATGAATCCCACGGCATAGAGACCCTTCTTACATTACTCATCAACACCTTATCAAGAGGGATTGACAAAATTGAAAATGGGTTCATCCTCATCTTCCTCGACATCTCGGCAGCGTTCGACTCGGTTAACCATGTGCAACTTCTTCACCGTCTTCAAGAAAAGGGAGTCCAAGGATCAGCTTGGGAATGGTGTAGATCCTACCTAACTAACCGCTGGCAACAGGTGCGGATAGGATCTTCAACTTCGGATCCTTTTCAGCAACAACAGGGTGTACCCCAAGGATCCTCATTATCAGCTCTCCTATTCAATATATATATGCAACCAATCTGTGACATCATCAGGTCTTTTAACGCCTCCAGCTTGATCTATGCAGACGATGTACTGATATTCACTCCAATAAAAATCAATGCCCCTGACTTCTCCAAAATAATCACTTGCTTCAACGCAATTGCAGATTGGCTCCTAACCCAGAATCTGCGAATAAACTTCAAGAAAACGGAAGTCCTATTCGTAACCAGGAATAAGAAATTTTCCCCCCCTGCAACATTGAAGGTGAGAGATGCTGAATTACCATGTAAACCATCTATTCGCTACTTGGGAGTCACCATCGACCAAGAACTGACCTTCAAAGATCACATAAAGCAGACCGTCAAATCCATTTACTACAAATTAAGAACGCTGAAGCCCTTAAGACCTCTACTCGCCCCTAACGACTTCCGAACAATCTTCCAAGCCCTTGTAACACCACATTTTGACTACGCTAATGTCATCCTGCATGGTCTACCCAAGAACACCCTCAGCCCACTCCAAATGGCAATGAACTCAGCAGCCCGCATCCTATGTGGCACCTCTAGTAGAGACCACATCACCCCCATATTAACAGAGCTTCACTGGCTACCCCTACAAGCCAGGATAACTTACAAAGCACTCCTGCTGTCCTTTAAAGCTATTAATCAAATTGCCCCACCGTCACTCTCATCACTTATTATCAACACCCCCACGAACAGACCGAGAAGATCCGCAGCCACTAATACCCTTGTCGTACCTAAGGAATACACTAAATGTAACCAAGCAACCAGAGACAGGGCCTTTACCTTATTCGCCCCAACTTGTTGGAACAATCTCCCTCCTCACATCCGATCAATAAAAGACCTCTCCCAATTTAGAAAGGTCCTTAAACATTACCTATTCTGTCATCACCTTTTAGGCCCCAACTCCACGCCTCCTCCACTTACTTCGCAAATCACCCACACAGCCGCAGACATCCCAAAAACTTAGTCAATACAGAACACGAACTAGTCTCTCTGCACCCAAATTTATGACCCCAACTTGAACTGTAATTGCCAGAGGTAATATATTTTCTGTACATAATTTGTATATAGTTTCCCATGTTATCTCCAAGTTACTGACCCTGTTATAATGTAAGCAAAGGATTGTTCTAATGCGAAAATTTGTTATCTGTAAATCGCGCTGATACCAAAAAGCGCGGTATATAAAAACTGTAAAATAAAATAAATAAATAAATAACCGCGGCCCCATTGAAATCAATGGGGCCGCGGCTCCGATTACGATCGCAAACCGCTACCGCGGCTTTGTAAACAAGCCCCTAAGACTGTACTTCTGAAACTGAGATTTTAAAAGACCTTTCAAAACACAGTACATTGTTTCTCTGGACACCAACACATCTTACAGTTCGGGAAAGACAGGCATTATCTTAGCAAAACAGGTCTCTTTCCTGACTTTCAATAAATCCTAAATAAATATAGCTACAGCTCTTATTTGTTGTTCATGTAATGTATGAACAATAATTATGTCCTCTATCATTTCTGTTGGTACAGTGTTTGCTGTCTGTACAAGAACAGTTGAGAACAGGGAAGAACTCAACCCTTTCCAGGCTGAGCCCAAAACTGTCGGGATCCAAAATTCCGACCAAACACTCCTATCAAATGATACACAATACATAACCATAGCAGAAGGAACATCACTATTAGAACATATTGAATAAAACAGATACAATTTCCTGAAATATGCACAAATTAACCCAGCTGCAGAACATAGAATAAATCGAAAGTAAACCTTCATTCCTTTCTTTCTGTCTCTGGGCACACCCCCTTCTCTCTCTGCTTGCGAGAGACTCACGCTGAAATCAGTGAGACAGCTGTCTTTGTACCTAGAAGAGACTCCTGAGTTGTTTTATTGTTTTATTCCTCAATCAGTAAACTGTTTCATGAATTACCCGACAGAATAATCTTACATTAGAAGGGAAACCAGCGGTTTCAACAGATAACAAATACAAAGAACAGACAAACACCAAACACTTTCTCCTGTTCGCGACCTGGAAATGCACCTCGCTTGGTCTGTATTCAAGTCCTGTCATTCACACACGCAGACATTCAAAACAGAATTAAATCCCAACGTAAATAAATCCCAGTAAACAGAATAAATCCCAATAAAACCGGACTGACTGACTGACTGGCTGAGGGGTTGGTAGGTTCAGTCTCTGCTTATACCTTTAAGACTTCTGAGACCTACTAGGACCGCCCCGAGAGGTGATCGGACTCTCAAGCGCTTATTCCAGACTCCTGATGGGCTGACAGACTGACTGATTAGCAGAAAAGTTCTACTCACCGGATCCGCTTCCTGATACCAAACCAGTACATGGGTTGGATCCTGGACTCCCTTCGGGTTCAGAGGTGTTGGCCAGCTGGACCCAGTGGCCCGCCGAGGCAAGGCGGAACCCTCTCCGATACAATAAGACCGGCGGCGCCTGAGAATTCCCCTGCGGTCGGACAGACATGGTTCCAACCGGACCAAACCTTTGAGGCGAGAAGTCGTGGTATATTCACTTGCATACCATCCCCCGCTCGCACATTCCCGGCCAACGCACCAAGAATATGTAGCAGCTGATAAGCATGCAATAAATAAAACCAGGAGTCAGTTCAAAGATCCAAGCCAGTTTATTGTGCACATGGCTCAGAGAGAGAAGCTTCAAAAAGACTGAGCAACATTCTTACAGAGACATAATCATTTATACCTTTTCTTCAGCTTGATACATGCAGACTTTCTATTGGTTCCAATGCCCCCTGCATCTCTCCAATCGGGGACCCTCTCTGGGTCACCCTGTTCCCCCTTCTCAGGCTATTCTAACAAAGGCTCAGTTTCTAGACATAAACACATCCCTACTACAAGGTCATCTCTAGGCTTACAGAATGTGAGAATGCAAAACACTGGAACATATCTATCATAAGCATAAAAGAATTGAATAAGGATTAACACAAACTTATCAAAAGCAGTTTAGAGCGGTTTAAGGCAGATCCTCAGACCTTCACTGACTCTGATCTTTCTCAGCACTACTATTTCTAAGTGGGGATGGGGACTCAGGCCTAGCTTGCAGGCCTCTCATACATGTACAGGCTATTACATAGGCCATAGCCTACCACAGTACGGGGCTCTGTGTATGTCTAGTAGTGCTATAGAAATGATCAGTAGTAGTGGTACGGGGCTCTGTGTATGTCTAGTAGTGCTATAGAAATGATTAGTGGTATTGGTACAAGGCTCTGTGTATGTCTAGTAGTGCTATAGAAATGATTAGTAGTAGCGGTACAGGGCTCTGTGTATGTCTAGTAGTGCTATAGGAATGATTAGTAGTAGTGGTACAGGGCTCTGTGTATGTCTAGTAGCGCTATAGAAATGATAAGTAGTAGTGTTACAGGGCTCTGTGTGTGTCTAGTAATGCTATAGAAATGATAAGTAGTAGTGGTGCAGAGCTCTGTGTATGTCTAGTAGTGCTATAGAAATGATAAGTGGTAGTGGTACGGGGCTCTGCGTGTATCTAGTGGTGCTACAGAAATGATAAGTAGTAGTGGTACAGGGCTCTGTGTATGTCTAGTAGTGCTATAGGAATGATTAGTAGTAGTGGTACAGGGCTCTGTGTGTGTCTAGTAGTGCTATAGGAATGATAAGTAGTAGTGGTACAGGGCTCTGTGTGTGTCTAGCAGCACTATAGAAATGATAATTAGTAGTGTACAGGGCTCTGTGTGTGTCTAGTAGTGCTATAGAATGATAAGTAGTAGTGGTACAGGACTCTGTGTATGTCTAGTAGTGCTATAGAAATGATTAGTAGTAGTGGTACAGGGCTCTGTGTGTGTCTAGTAGTGCTATAGAAATGATAATTAGTAGTGGTACAGGGCTCTGTGTGTGTCTAGTAGTGCTATAGAATGATAAGTAGTAGTGGTACAGGACTCTGTGTGTCTAGTAGTGCTATAGAATGATAAGTAGTAGTGGTACAGGACTCTGTGTATGTCTAGTAGCGCTATAGAAATGATAAGTAGTAGTGGTACAGGACTCTGTGTATGTCTAGTAGCGCTATAGGAATGATTAGTAGTAGTGGTACAGGGCTCTGTGTATGTCTAGTAGCTCTATAGAAATGATAAGTAGTGGTGGTACAGGGTTCTGTGTGTTCTAGTAGTGCTATAGAAATGATAAGTGGTAGTGGTCTGGGGCTCTGTGTGTGTCTAGTAGTGCTATGGAAATGATAAGTAGTAGTGGTACAGTGCTGTGTGTATGTCTAGTAGTGCTATAGGAATGATTAGTAGTAGTGGTACAGGGCTCTGCGTATGTCTAGTAGTGCTACAGGAATGATTAGTAGTAGTGGTACAGGGCTCTGTGTGTGTCTAGTAGTGCTATAGGAATGATGAGTAGTAGTGGTGCAGGGTTCTGCGTGTGTCTAGTAGTGCTATAGGAATGATTAGTAGTAGTGGTACAGGGCTCTGCGTATGTCTAGTAGTGCTACAGGAATGATTAGTAGTAGTGGTACAGGGCTCTGCGTGTGTCTAGTAGTGCTATAGGAATGATGAGTAGTAGTGGTGCAGGGTTCTGCGTGTGTCTAGTAGTGCTATAGGAATGATGAGTAGTAGTGGTACAGGGCTCAATGTATGTCTAGTAGTGCTATAGGAATGATAAGTAGTAGTGGTACAGGGCTCTGTGTGTGTCTAGTAGTGCTATAGGAATGATGAGTAGTAGTGGTACAGGGCTCAATGTATGTCTAGTAGTGCTATAGGAATGATAAGTAGTAGTAGCCCGGGGCTCTGTGTATGTCTAGTAGTGTTATAGGAATGATAAGTAGTAGTAGCCCGGGGCTCTGTGTATGTCTAGTAGCGCTATAGAATTGATGAGTAGTAGTGGTTACAGGACTCTGTGTATGTCTAGTAGTGCTATGGAAATGATAAGTAGTAGTGGTACCGTGCTCTGTGTATGTCTAGTAGTGCTATAGGAATGATAAGTAGTAGTGGTACCGTGCTCTGTGTATGTCTAGTAGTGCTATAGGAATGATTAGTAGTAGTGGTACAGGGCTCTGTGTATGTCTAGTAGTGTTATGGAAATGATGAATAGTAGTAGTACAGGGCTCAATGTATGTCTAGTAGTGCTATAGGAATGATTAGTGGTAGTGGTACAGGGCTCTGTGTATGTCTAGTAGTGTTATAGGAATGATGAGTAGTAGTGGTTACAGGACTATGTGTATGTTTATTTTATTTAGCTCACATATTTGCAGTAGAGGTTCAAGGTGAGTTACATTCAGGTACTGTAGGTATTTCCCTGCCCCAGAGGGCTTACTATCTAAGTTTATACCTGAGACAATGGCCCAAGGTCACAAGGATTGTTGGTGGGATTTGAACTGTAGTCTCTTTAGCTCCCAGGCTTCTGCTTTAATTACTAGGCTACTTCTCCATTCTCCATCAACTCAGGGCCTGTGCAAGGACTGGAGGTCCCCCCCTTCGCCACTGTTGCCACCCCTTTCCAATGCTTACAGTGGCAGTGATAGCTCATAAACCGCAAGGCAGTACCTACTTTAACTTGCCAGCACTGCCCTCTACCATTGGCCTCTTCCGCCCCTCTCTGACGCAGATTTCTGATTTGAAGTTTGCACTGAAGTGGTGGTGGGGGGGGGGGGGGGCAGAAGAGACTGACGATGAGGGCAGAAACCATGAGGCAGTACCAGCGAGTTAAGTTAAATGCTGCCTTGCAGTTTCTCAGCTATTGCCACTACTGCAGACCCCAGAGAGCTGGCACTCTGGATGACCATTTGGTCCAAGCGCCAGCCCTGCATCCAGGGCCAGTCTGTCCACTAGGCGGGCTAGGTGTCTGCCTAGGGCAGAAGATCTCTGTGGGCAGCAAGTTATGTGTGCCATGCTGCCCACAGAGGTCTGCTGTCCTAAGTGGCCGTGCCGATCCCCCCACCATGTGCTGAGCCACACCACCATTTCCCACTCCTGCTGATTCCGGTGGCAGGGTCGACTCAGTTCGGGGCCAGCAGCCTATGGCAGGCCATGTTCTTTGGCACACATGGCCTGCTGCTTCTGACACTCCCAATTCTGCCGTCAGAATCAGTGGTGGCGCAGCTTAGCATGGGGAGGGGGGGGGGGATGGAGTGACTTGGCATGCTGGTGGGAAGGGGTGGAACAGCTGGGCTTCTGCCTAGGGTGGCAGGAACCCTTGGACCAGCCCTGCCTGTATCTACTCCATATTGTTTATATCTTTTTGAAGGTTTGGTCTCCAGAACTGCAAACAGTACTTCAAATGGGATCTCACCAGAGACCCCTACAGAGGCACTATCATCTTCTTTCTCCTGCTGTCCACTCTTTTCCCCATGCACTAATCAGCCTTCTGGCTTTTGCTGTCACCTTTTCAACTTGTTTAGCCTCCGTAAGATTGTCAGATAATCACTCCCACGCCTCGCTCTTCTTTCATACACAGAAGTACTTCACATCCTGTACTACTTTTTATTTATTTATTCATTCATTCACACACTTGCTATATTGCTAGAGCTGGATCATGAAAGCGGTTTACAGTACTATGACTGCTAAAGAAAGGAACATAAGAACATAAGATATGCCATACTGGGTCAGACCAAGGTCCATCAAGCCCAGTATCCTGTTTCCAACAGTGGCCAATCTAGGTCATATGTACCTAGCAGTTTCCCCAAGAGACACAGGTTCCACAATGCTTCTTATTGGGTCAAGCATTGATATCCTGGGTCCTTTTTTAATAATGGTTTATGGACCTTTCCTCCAGGAACTTGTCCAAACCTTTTTTAAACCCTGCTACACTAACAGCCTTTACTACATCCTCCGGTAACAAATTCCAGAGTTTGATTACACGTTGAGTGAAAAAATATTTTCTCTTTACCCTGTAGCTTCATTACATGTCCCCTAGTCTTTCTATATTCTGATAGCATAAACAATCAATCTACGTTTACCCGTTCCACTCCATTCATTAATTTATAGACCTCTATCATGTCTCCCCCTCAGCCGTCTCTTTTCCAGGTTGAAGAGCCCTAACCTTTGTAGTCTCTCTTCATAGGAGTATCCTTCCATCCCCTTCACCATTTTGGTGGCTCTTCTCTGTACCTTTTCTCATAACGCTATATCCTTTTTAAGATACGGCGACCAGAATTGCACACAATATTCAAGGTGCGGTTTTACCATGGAACGATACAGAGGCATTATAATATCCTTTTTTTATTTTCCATTCCCTTCCTTATGATACCTAGCATTCTGTTTGCTCTCTTGGCCGCCGCTGCATACTGGATGGAGGGTTTTATTATGTTATCCACAATGACACCTAAATCTTTTTCCTGGGTGGTGGTTCCCAATGTGGAACCTTGCATTGTGTAACCATAGTTTGGGTTGTTCTTTCCTAGGTGCATAACTTTGCACTTATCCACATTAAATTTCATCTGCCATTTGGATGCCCAGTCTTCCAATTTATCCAGAGCCTCCTGCAGTTTCCCACAATCCTCTTGGGTTTTAACAACTTTAAACAGTTTTGTGTCGTCTGCAAATTTGATAACCTCACTCATTATTCCCATTTCCAGGTCATTTATGAATATGTTAAAAAGCAGCGGACCCAGCACAGATCCCTGTAGTACTCCACTATTCACCTTTCTCCATTGGGAAAATTGGCCATTTAGCCCTACCCTCTGCTTTCTATCTTTTAACCAGTTCCCGATCCACAATAGTACACTGCCTCCTATCCCATGACTCTTTAGTTTTGCCAAAAGTCTCTGATGAGGGACCTTGTCAGAGGTTTCTGAAAGTCCAGATACACTATATCAACCAACTCACCTTTGTCTACCTGTTTATTCACACCTTCAAGGAATGCCAGCAATTGATAGAACAGTGAAGCAAAGGATAGGAGGACAGAAGTGGGGGAAAAGATTTAACACAGACAACAAGACCTAGAGAAAGCACTCACAATGAGGGGCGCTTACGTAAACTGACCAGTAGGTTGAGGTGAAAGACTAAATGCTAGCTGGAAGAGATGTGTTTTCAGAACAGCTTTGAACTTTAGAAAGTACAGCTCAGAAAGGAGGGTGAGAGGGAGGGAGTTCCAGAGAACAGGACCCAAAAAGAAAAAGGCAGTCCCTCGAGTGTGCTCAAGGTGTGCCATGGAAACAGAAGGAAGGACTAGCTGATGAGCGTGGACAGAGGGGAGCAGATGATGGGGATGGTGAAACTGGAGGAGATCAGCCGAATAATGAGGGGTGGCAGTATGAATAACCTTGTGAACTAACATAAGAATTTCATACTGGACTGGGTAGTGGATAGGCAACCAATGAAGGAGAATGAGAAGCGGAGAGATGAGGTCGAAAGGCAAGGAGTGGGTGAGGATATGGGCAGTTGTATTCTGAAGTAATTGTAGTCTATGGAGCTGACATTGTGGGAGACCAGCTAACGAAACATTACAGTAATCGATTCTGGAGACAGACAATGAGCGAGAGAAGAAGTGTGGACAAAGCAGTCGAGGAGAGGAATGTACGGATAGCGCAAATTTGGCAGAGGTGAAAGAAAGAATGATGGGAAATGGCAGAAATATGCTCTTTGAAAGAGAGGGAGGAATCCAGGATGACCCCGAGATACCTAAATGATGACACCGAGGGAACAGAAGTAGAAGCAAAAGAGGGAGCTAGTACAGGTGAAGAAGCCCCAAAGTGAGGGGAGGAGTGGCCTAGTGGTTAGGACAAGGTACTTCAGGCCGGAGGGCCGGGGGTTCAAGTCCCACCTGGGGACAGCAATCTCAGGCCGGAGGGACTGGGATTTCTAGTCCTATAGGCACTCCTTGTGGTCTTGGGTAAGCCACTTAACCCTCCATTGCCCATGTTCCCTGTAAGTATTAGCGTATGTGTGTCATATCCCCTCGTGTTAAATGTATCTCCCAATTGACTGCTTTGACCCGGTGAAAAGCGGGATATAAATACAGCTAAATAAATAAATAAATAATAAAGTGATCCAAGTACAGATGATTTAGCTAGGTTCAAATGAAGATGATTAGAGCTCAACCAGGCATGAATGCGGGCTAAGCACGAATTCAGCAAAGAAATATCAGGTGTGGAAGAGTTGGTGCGGTGGAGGAGAATTATGTCATCCGCATAGTAGTATGTGGAAATACCAGACTGCTGAATGAGAAGACAAAGGGGGGGCCAAGAAGATATTAAACAAGAGGTGCGAGAGTACTGACCCTTGTAGGACTCCACACACTAAAGGAGTAGAAGGAAAGAGGATGCCTTAGAGAAAACAGAAAAGGACCATGCTGTGAGAAAGGATCAGAACCATCTTAGTGGAGTACCAGAGAGACCAAAATCTGAGAGATGAATGAGAACAGTCCTGTGATCGACAATGCCCTCATATTCATTATCTGATTTTTACCTATCCTTGCTGTGTAAATAGCTTATGTATATAGTTTACCCTGTTATCCAAGTTTGTATCCCTGTTCGATGTAAAACCTGACAACTTGTCGTTATGGTAGTTATGTTATGATGTAAACCGCGCTGATACCGAATAGCACGGTATATAAGAAACTGTAATAAATAAAATAAATAAATAAATAAAAGGTCAAATGCCAAAGAAAGATCAAGTGAGACAACAAGAGATGGTCACTCTGATCATGTGCGACATGCAGCTCGTTCAGCAAAGCAAGAAGGATAGACTCCGGACTGTGGCCTTCACGAAAACCCGACTGCTGGGGATGAAGAGCATTGGTAGACTGAAGGTGAGCGGACAGCTGGTTAAAAATAAACCAGTCTAGCAGCTTAGATAGAAAACAGAAGTTAGAAACAGGATGCCAATTGGCAATCACAGAGGGGTCAAGGAAAGGTTTTTTAAGAATGGGACACACTAAAGCATGCTTCCAGGGAGCGGGGAAAACTCCTGTAGTAAGACGAGTTCAGCAAACTAAAGGGAGGTGGGAGGAGGGCGAGTGATGATTTGAGGAGCCAGGTGGAAGGAATGGGATCCAAGAGGGGGAGATAGTAGTAGCTAGCTCAGAGGGAGAAATTACATGAAAAGAGGAGCAAACATGTGAAAGGGAGTGGGTTGGGAGTGAATAGGATGGAGAATGAATGGAGAGGGTAGGAGAGGGTGGAGGCGTGCAAGAAGGGAGTGCTGCATGAAGAGAACAACTTTGCCCAAATCGGCTGCTTCCGGCATTACAGACAAAGATAGTTAGGGGATGGAAGACTATTGAAAACCGAGTACAACTGTCGGGATGAGTTAGAGGACGAGGAGATCAGGAGAAAATAGTACTCACATTTGGCTAGGTTTATCAAGGAATGGTACTCCCGGTGCCGTTGTTGGAAAACAAGGAGTGTGGTGGGGAGGGACGAGAATGCCAGCTACGTACAGCCTGGCGTAGGTGGGACCGAAGAAGGCAGAGACGAGGGTGGTAGCAAGGATGGTGAGTAGGTGGGGCCACGGCGGGGGAAGGATGGGGAGGAGCCAGAAGATGAAGTGCAGTGGACAGAGAGGTGTTCCAGGTTTGAGCCTGGGAATCTGGGGACAGGAGAGAGAAGTCTGCAGGAAAGAGCTGGTCTGCTGGAGGAAAACGTTTCAAAGTGAGAGGGGAAATACATCAGCGAGGATTAGGCGGAGGGGGAGATGGGAGCTGAGGGGCGGAAGGAACCGGAGGTCGCAGCGAGAAACAGATACAACAATGGTCTGTCCAGGGAAGGGACATAGAGGAGAGCAGCAATGGTGAGACAGATGATGTAATAATGAGATCCAGTGTGTGTCCTGCAATATGAGTTGGAAAAGGGATGTACTGTCTTAGAGAGAGATCGTACACAAGAGGCAAGAAGCGTGTGGTGGTCAATGGATACTTTAATTAAATAACCCCAACGCGTTTCAGCAAACAATCTTCTGTACAATGCGCTGCGTGCAGAATACACACGCAATGTGTATTCTACATGCAGCGCATTGTACAGAAGATTGTTATTCTTCCTTTATTACTGAAATTATTACCACCAGTTTTCGCAGCGTATCAATTTAATCACTGCATGCCCCCTGAGGAAGGCGTTTGCCGAAACGCGTTGGGGTTATTTAATTAAAGTATCCATTGACCACCACACGCTTCTTGCCTCTTGTGTACATCTCGCTGTTCCAACAAGAGCAGTCTGCTCTTCTTTGTGTTAGAGAGAGATCGGCCAGAAGGGAGGCAAAAGCCTTGTCGTGAAGATGGGAGGGAGAGTCAAGATGAAGATTAAAGTCGTCTAAGAATAAAACATGGGTAAAGAGCAAGGAGATCTCAGAGATGGTCAACAGGAGATCGTCCCAGCTCTGGGAGGGATATAGAGAAGGAGAAAGTGTAGAGGAGAAGATGAGTCCAAGCAGAGACGTAGTGCCTCACGATAATGCACGGCCGAAGAATGTACCTCCCAAAGCGCAATATGGAATCGAGGAAAAACTGCTGTGACACCTCCTGTCCGGCCCTTCCAGTGGGGGCTGACATGGCAGAGAAACCTGGAGGGTGACAACGAAGAAGCAAGGGGTCTTCCCCCTCTCGGAGCCAGGTCTCAGTGGCAAAAAGGATGTCTAGAGATTGGCTGGTAACTGAATCATGCACCAGCAAGGATTTAGCACAAAGGGAGTGGCAACTGATAAGGGCAAGGCTGAGGAGAAGTTGGGAAGGAGCGAAAGGAGGCAAAGAGGAGAAATGGAGCCTGGCAACAGGTTAGCAGAGCAGAGCTGGGGCGCCAGCCCCAATGAATCAGGATTGCCGCCATACTGTATGTGGTGGCAAGAGGGAGAAAGGCAGACAGAAAGCCAAGACTAGCAAAAGAATAAGGCACTTACTTGTTCTTATGCTCAAAGGTGGCCAGGTAGAACCGTGCTGTGGTTATACCGCTCCCTTGGATTATTGCAGCCCAGATTCATAACCCTACATTTTTTAGCAATAAATCTCAGCTGCCAAATTCTAAACCGTTCTTCAAGCTTTGCTGTATCCATCCTCATGGTATCCACACCATCCAGGGTGTCTATCCTATCACACATTTTGGCATCATCCACAAAGAGGCAAACCTTTCCTGACAGACTTTCTGCAATATCACTTACAAAAAATGTTAAAAAGAAGAGGCCCAAGAATTGATCCCTGTAGCATGTCACTGGTAATGTCCTTGTCCTCCGAGTGAATCTCATGTATCTTTGTTGCCTCCCAATGAGCCAGTTTTTAAGCCAGTGAATCACTTTAGGGTCCATCCCAAGGGTTCTCAGTTTATTTATGAATTGACTATGCAAAACCATGTCAAAGGCTTTGCTGAAATATAAGTCCACTGCATCTAGCCCTCTCCCTCGATCCAACTTTCTGGTAACCCAGTCAAAGAAAGACCTGCTTCTAGTGAAACCATGCTGCCTTAGACCTGCAATCCCTGGAGTCCAGAAATGGCTCTGTCCTCTGTTCCAGCAGTGTCCATTCATTTCTTCACCACAGAGCTCACACTAGTTGGCCTGTAGTTCCTAACCTCCTCCTTATTTCTGCTTCTGTGGAGAGGAACCATATCTGCCTGTCTCCAGTATTCTGGGACCACTCCTGACTTTAAAGAAGCGTTGAAGGACTTCCGGTGACGTCATCGGATTGAATGATGGAGTAGCGATTAAGCTCTGCTACCAAGGCTTGCAAAAGTGGGGGTAAGTACCCTTAATAGCGAAGAAAAGGTGGCGAAATGGAGGGGAATTAGTTGAGGTAACCTCCGGAAGCGGCAACATGAGCAGACTGCGGTAAGTGCTAGTACCGGCGAGACAATAGCGAGCGCGGGGCCCGATCGGGATGCACACGAGCGACCGGAGGGATATCCTAAAGTGCCGAGGAGAGAAGATCGGGGCAGGAGAACTGGTGGGTGCCGGCGCCGCAGCAGACGGGAGCCTGTCAAGCAGGAGGAGTGAAGGAGGCGGTCTAAATAGCGGCACTCAATGGAGCAGCCAAATCGAGCGAGGAGAGGGGCCCGAGTGGGGAAGCACGTGGCCGCGGAGAGAGGAGACTCGAGAAGCTGGACAGAAAGTGCCAACGGTGCAGTACAGGTGCCAGCAGTGGAAACGCAGCAGTAGAGAAACGGAGGTGAAGTTAATATTGAGTGAGAGAGGAGGTGAATATAGCCAAGAAGTGGAGGGAGAGGAAGACCTCAACGGGAGCAGCACTAGTCAAGTAAAGCAAAGCGCAGAGCAACACAGAAAAGACCAGTACAGTGCAGAAAACACCCACTATACTAACAGACCCTGAAATATTCAAAGACAAAACCTCATATAGATCAAGATGAGCGGAAAGAAGCTCAATCACAAGACGGGGTGGATAGACAATTCAAAAAACGAGTCCTAAATTGTGGGGGACAGAAGCAGAGTAATACAAAAGAGAGTGTGGTACGCCCGGAGGAGCCCAAGGAGAAGAAATGGATAAAGCAAAAGGAGGGCTGTCACCAAAGAAGAAGATCATCATACGCGCCTCCAAGAGGAGGGAGAGATGGTGGCTGAGCATGTGGCAGCGCAGGAGGAGGAGATGGAGGGGGCATGGAGCCCAGGAGTCGCAGATAAGAACAAACTGTGGCTCACAGAATTGAAGGAGGAACTCAAGGTGGAAATAAGTGGAATGAAAAATGAGTTAAAAGAGACATTAGAATCTTTAAGACAAGATATAGTGGATCTGGGAGCTCGGGTGGAGGAAACAGAGAATCAGATGGAACAACATGAGGAAGTATTGGACGACCTACAAAAAGGATGGGAGGAATTAAAGCAGGTCCAAGAGGAGCTGAAGGTGAAAACGGAGGACTGGGAGGATCGGTCCAGATGATGCAATATCCGAGTACGAGGTATCCCGGAGGACCCTAAATACAAGAACTGCGAAGAAGTGATATCTAAAGTATTTGGAGCACTATTACAAATGGGAGCTCCAGATGAGGGAGGGGAGGGGAATTCACTGCAAATAGAGCGGGCTCACAGGGGACTGGGGCCCATAAGGGACAATAGACCGAGAGATATTGTGGTGTGTATGAACTCTTTTAAAACTAAAGAACGCCTCTTGAGAACAGCTAGGAAACAGACACTTCAAATGGGAGGAACATGAATTGGAATTGTTCCAGGACTTATCCCTGGGCACGCTACAACGCAGGAGAGAGATGAAGGAGGTGACGGCCTATATGAGGAGGGAAGACATACGATATAAGTGGCTGTATCCCTTTGGATTACTGATAACTGTGAAGGGAATGTCGAGGAGAGTGAAGACAAGCAAGGAAGCATGGAGTGCGCTCCGGAATTTGGGACTACCTAATCTCCCAGAAGATGTAGGAGGTCAAGCTAGCACAAATGCCAACAGGACAGCTGCACTTCGGGAGGACAGCCAAAGGTGGCACAGAGCGCCAGAAGGAGGCAGGCGGCTAGCGCGACTCACCAAAGACAGTCAAGGACGGAAAGCGGCGGAGAAGGAAACAGGCGGAAGCTGAGGATATTATCAAGCTTTGTTAGGGAAGAAATTCCACAAGGAATGTGTTGCAGGATGTTGATAAATGTTGTGTAAAGAAGTGTTGGCTAGAGAGCAGGGAGGGGGAAGGGGAACGAGTGAGGTGTAGGGGGAGGGCAGATGAGGGTAGAGGGGGGATGGGCAAGGGGGGAGATGGGGTGAGAGGGAGGGGAATGAGGGCGCTGGTTCTGAGAACGTTTGCAAGAGTTCAGATTGGGTGTAGGGGAAGGTAGGGGGAGGAAGGGGAGGAGGAGAGGGATAGGAGGGAGACTAGGGGTGGAGTGGGTCGGGGGAAGGCGGGGAAGAGGGGCGGGGGCAGGCCGAGGTCTGATAGTTAGTCACTACAAACAGAAGACGTGTCTCCCTCGAGGAGATGGGGGAAGGGGAAGGGAGATAGGGTAGGAGGGTGAAGGGAAGGGAGGGGGAGGGAGGAGGGGGAGGGGAGGGGTACAAAGCTCAAAGGAGGGGGGAGGAGGCGGGGGGACAAGTGCTAAGGGAGAAGGGGGGATGTAAAAAATTAAAGGTGAGTTAAAAATAGTATTGCTAAATGTAAAAGGGTTTAATTCACCATTTAAACGACAAAAATTGTATAAAGAAATGACACGCCAAAAGGCGGCAGTGGTGCTTATACAGGAAACGCATTTGACAAGAGCGACTGAGTACCTAGTTAAACCCAGGGGATATGGAGTCTGTGTACACGCCTCCAACACAGTGGAAAAGAAAAAAGGAGGGGTGGCCATATTGATAGATACAAAGTTAAAGATGCAATTGCACACTGTGGTACGGGATAAAGTGGGGAGATATGTGTTAACGCAGTTAAAAGTGGGGAAGGAATGGTATTGCCTAGTGAATGTTTATGCGCCAACAGGGGTGCAAAGTGAATTTTGGACAAAATTGAATGAGGAGGTGGGGAAATTGGGGGAGGGAAACCTCATCTGTGGGGGAGATTTCAACTTAACGTGGAATCCAGCTAGAGACGGCACAGGGAAAAGAGAGGGTAAGAGGGCGGATAGGATGAGATATCGCAGTTTTGTAGCACAACATTGCTTGATTGATGCACGGAGATTCCATCACTCAGGGGAGAGACAATTCTCTTACTTTTCACCAGTACATGGATCATATTCTAGAATAGATGCTATCTGGGTATCGAAGGAGATGGGGGGGGGGGGGGGGCGGGGAAGGATCAAGGGGCGGATATGGACTCAATTACATGGTCATACCATGCATTTGTGGAGGTTAGACTGGCAATAGAGGGGGAGGGGAAAGGCATACAGTTTTGGAGACTTAATGAATCTTTATTAGAAGATGGGAAGGTCAGAGAAGAAATTGAGAGGGGAACCAGGGAATACTTCAAGTGGAATGACAATGGGGAGGTAGCGTGAGGAGGAGTATGGGATGGGTATAAGGCAGTAGTGAGAGGAATCTTAATTAAATGGGGGACGCAAAAAAGGAAGGAAAGGGAGAGAAGAGAGAAGGAATTGAGAGTAAAATTGATGGAGCTGGAAGAACTATTTATTTATTTACATTCTCTTATATACCGCGCTATTCTGCATCAGTGCGGTTTACATTGAACAAACTGAAATTACATTGAACAGGGCATTATAACTTGGAGATAACTATTTTACAGGGAACATGGGCTATGGAGGGTTAAGTGGCTTGCCCAAGACCACAAGGAGCACCTGTGGGACTAGAAACCCCAGTCCTTCCAGCCCAAGGTTGCTGTCCTCTAGTGGGATTTGAACCCCCAACCTTCCAGCCTAAGGTAACTTGCCCCAACCACTAGGCCACTCCTCCACTCCAACTAGATGTACAAGGAAAGCAAGAGCATATAGAGGTCAGGTGCTAGCAGTAAGAGCACAGTTAAATGAAATGCAGGCCGCAAAGATAAGGTACCATATGCAGCTTTTGAGACAGGAATTCTTTGAGGGAGGAAATAAAGCTGGGAGATATATGGCGTAGAAATTGAAGCAGAAGAAACTGCGCTCACATATAATGAAAATTCGGAATCAGGGAAGGGAGCTGGTACATAAGGATGGGGAGATTAGGGAAGCATTTAGGGGATACTATCAAGGATTATACAAAGTCAGGGACCTTCCACAGAGGGAGAGAACACAGAGCTATCTTGACTCATTAAAGTTGCTGAAATTGGATGAGGGGGACCAAAAAGAATTAAACAAGGCCATAATAGCAGAAGAAGTGAAGAGGGCTATAAAACAGTTGAAAGTAGATAAGTCTCCGGGGTTGGATGGACTTACAGCGAGAGTCTATAGAAGTTTTGGAGAGATACTAACAACACCGTTAGTGAGGCTATTTAATCTTCCAAGGGAGAGAGGTGGATTAGTGGATACTATGGGGTGGGCGGAAATAACCATAATACACAAAGAGGGAAAAGACCCACAAGAGTGTTCACCTTATCGACCTATCTCGTTGCTCAATTTAGATTCCAAATTATTAGCTAAAATACTAGCCACGCGATTAAATAAGGTGCTAGGGAAGCTGATACATCATGATCAAGCGGGATTCATTCCCGGTAGACAAGTAGCTGATAATATCAGAAAGATTTTGAATATGATTTGGTCCACTGAACAAAGTAGGGAAGAGGCCTTACTGTTGTCTTTAGATGCAGAAAAGACTTTCGACCAGGTGTCTTGGCCTTTTCTCTTCCAGATTATGGAAAGAAAGGGATTGGGGGAAGAATTCCTAAGCTGGGTAAAAGCATTATACCACAATCCGAAAGCCTGTGTTAGGGTGAATGGTGCCTATTTGGAATTTTTTGGGCAGGGGAGAGGAACGAGACAGGGATGCCCCTATCACTGCTACTTTTTGCCATCTCATTGGAGCCGTTTGTGGAGAGGGTGAGAGAGCGGGTAGATGTAAAGGGAATAAAAGTAGGACGGAGAGAATATAAAATATCTCTGTTTGCAGACAACAATCTTGAGAGTAGCTTCTCTATCCCAATATTATTGTGGGAATTAGAAGAATTTGGCAGGCTTTCAGGTTTTACTATCAATTGGACAAAATCGGAAATATTAAATTTAACACTAAAAGGGGACGCACAGAGAGAAATACCCATTTAAGTGGGCTAGAGAAAATATTAGATATCTAAGCATTAAATAAGTAATAGGATAGAAGCCCTATACAAGCTAAATTATCAGAAACTATTTGGGCAGGTAGGGATCTTGCTGGATGGGTGGAGGCAGGGATACCTCTCATGGTTTGGATGGATTGTCACAATAAAGATGACGCTATTGCCAAGATTCTTATTTCTGTTCCAGACGCTGCCAATAAAGGTTCCAAATAGCAAGTTAAAGCAGTTACAAAGAATCGTTAATCGATTCATATGGCACAATAGATGGCCAAGAGTAGCTATGGCAGTAATGCAAAGAGCTAAAGGAGAGGGAGGGCTGGGGGTGCCTAATTTTAGAAAATACTATGAGGCAGCACAACTGAAAACGATATACGATTGGCAACAAGGAACACAGAAACAGTGGGTTCAAATGGAAGAAGACTCAGTAAGGGGAGAGAGACTGGACAAAATAGTGTGGAGGGGGAGTAATACCTTAGAAAATAAACACCAAAATCCCCTAATAACGCATAGTTTGAACGTGTGGAGACAAAATAGAAAACTATTAGTACAAGACAAAGGATATATACAGGGGATGACATTGGAGGCATGCTTTGATAGGGGTTAGGGACCAGGGGTGAATATCCTGCGTAGATGGGAAAAGACGGGGCTAACACACATCTCTCAAATAGTGAGCAAGGAGGGCATTCTAGAGTTTGAGGGCATTAAGGATCTATATAGGCTGGTGGACAGTGATTACTATGCATAAATTTCCAGTATAAATTTTCCTAAGAGAAATAGTCACACCATGTTCAGACCTAGAGAATTTCGACTGTGAATAATGTATATAGTTTACTGTATATAGTTTATATAGTTTACCCTGTTTCTTCCAAGTTCTCAACCCCCTGTTACTTGTAAAATACACTACAGTTACCCTGTATGTATATGCTCTGTTCCATGTAAACCGCGCTGATGATAATAGTGCGGTATATAAGAAATGTTAAATAAATAAAATAAATAAATATATACAGCTGAGTCATTTTGTGAGACAGCAGAAGGTGTGGAAGGATCTTTGGGAAAATAGGGGGTGGTTTGAGGCACTTTATTCAGGACATTTAGGTCAAAAGGGAGTTTTGTCCAAAATTTACAAAGGATTAATGGAGGGAGGGGAGAGTAAACTGGGGTATATGTTAAAATGGGAGGAAGATTTGGGGGTGAGCTGGAACGAAGAGGTGTGGGATAAGATAATACAGACAGTGGCAAGTATTTCCATTGCCACACAAGTAAAAGAAAATGCTTACAAAGTATTATATCGCTGGTATTAGACTCCAGCACGTAAAAAGAGAGCAGGACTGGGACACACTGACCAGTGTTGGAGGGGATGCCACGAGAGAGGGGATTGGTTCCATATGTGGTGGAAGTGTGAATGGATACAAGCTTATTGGATAAAGATTATAGAAATGATGTATGAAATGTCAGGATATCGATTGCAAAGGAAACCAGAGGTCTGCTTATTGCATCAACTAGAGGAGGATATTCCAAAAAGGGAAGGGGGTGGGCGCTGCATCACTGTATAGTACAAGCGTAGCAGCAAGAGCACTGGGGGGATCGGGCTTTGTCAGAAGAGTGGCAGAGGTGAGTTTGATGCACAGACTGACGGAGATGAGGCGGAGGAAAGGGGGAACAAGTGCGTAACAATGGAAGAGAGTGTGTAATTGGTTGGAAACATGGATGGATGGAGAGAGGGGGAGGAAGACGAAAGAAGGCTGGTTGGGCTATAGTTAAGAAACTTTAGGACACATGGCCTCAGGAAGACTGAATGGTGAACGGGTGACAAGAGAGGTGATACAGACAAGTGGATGGATGAGTGGGAGATGAATGTATGAATGAAGAGCGAGAGGGGGGAGGGGAGGGGGGAGTTGGGGTGGGTGGGAGAGGGGATGTTATAAGGAGGGGCACAAAGGAGGGGGTAACAATAAAGCGGGGATATACATGTTAGCATATGTAAGTATTGCGGAAAATGTATAAAGTTGTTAAGAGGTTTATAATTTTCATCGAAATTGTTAATAAAACTTTAAAATGGGAAAAGAAGCGTTGAAAAGGTCAGACAGTAGAGCCACCAGAACCTCCCTAAACGTCTTCAGTACACTCAGGTGTATCCCGTCTGGCCACATCACTTTTTTAGTTCAGCTCCACCACACAGTCTTCTGAAAATCATTCGCGATCTACCTCATTTCCATTCCCATTTCTGTTTGTTTTCCTGAGGTCCTGCTCCTGGCCCTTCATTTGTGAACACAAAACAGAAATATTTGTTAAGCAATTCCGTTTTATCCTTATCAACTTCTGCATATCACTCCCCTCCTTCTCCTTCTGCATTGGCTCCCTATTTCCTTCCGGATCCAGTACAAGTTCCTCATATTTGTTCACAAGTCCATTCACACCGGCATCCCCCTTTAACGTTCCGATCAAGCAGGAGCGGCCCAAGGGGGGTGCGGGGTCATGTGCGGAGACGCGGTGCGGGGCCTCATTTACATAAGGGACCTCATTTGCATAAATATTTGCATATTGTTACAATACACTAACTTTTAGTAAACATGCCTCTTAATGAGTGTATGGATAAAGAAAGACTAAAAGATTTCTACATTACTATAATCCAGTGCCAACCGCCAAGCAGATTAGGAACTACTACAAACACTGCCCATTTAGAACCCATAGCAAACCCGCCGTATCCTAACAGCACTACCAGGACTCTACCTATCAAAAGGCAACACTGCAAATATTAAACCAATACATTTCAGAGAACAACAATACATGACCTACTGGGGAAAGAGAACAAGTGGCAATGTCAAATAGGAATTACATAACAGAATACCTCAACTCAGTTACACATGCAGAACACAGACCATCACCAAACAAGGAATCACAATTTAGAAACAGGAAGACAATAATTAAACTGGGAACCCCAAAAGCCAAACTTGGAATGTACAACACCACTGTAGAAATAAAACTATTAATTAATTTCCTCTTGTACTAAACAAAGCACAGACGTTAATGATGCACATTTCACAGAGCTGACATATTCCAGTTAATAAATTCAAAATAAAGAGATATTTTTCTACCTTTTGTGTATTTTTTTTCAGTTGCAATTGCTCCTGCCACTTTCTTCTGGTTTCTTCGTATCTTCTGCTAACTCTCCATCGTCTGCTGTCCATTTGTCCTTTCTTCTCTTTTCTAGTTTTTTTCCATTTTCTCTCTACATCTGCTTTAACATACTAATCTTTCTCCTTTTGCTCTTTCCTCATTCCTATTTCATCCACTCAAATTTTACCCCTCCATCCTCAATCCCCACTTACTCTCCCAATATCAGGCCAATTGTAGATTTGTCTTCCCTCCCACACAAAATATATTTTCCCTCTCCATTTCACTCTCCCGGCTCCATCCCATTCTAATCCTCTCCCAACATCAGCACCCTTCTAGTTCCAGCCCCACCCAGCATCCGCTCCCTTCTAGTCCTCGCAGCAGCCCATTTCCAGTCCTAGCCCCCCATAAGCCCATTTCCAATCCTATCCTAGCCCCACCATCAGCCCTCCAGTCCTAGCTCCCCCATCCATTTCCAGTCCTATCCGAGTCCCTCCATCTGCTCATTTCCAATCCCAGCCCCCCATCATAGAAACATAGAAATATGATGACAGAAAAAGACCACATGGCCTATCTAGTCTGCCCTTCCATATCAACAACTACAACAATCCCCTTTTTACCTTTAGAGATCTTCTATGTTTGTCCCATGCTTTTTTGAATTCAAGTACTGTCCTCATCTCTACCACCTCCACTGGGAGACTATTCCATGGATCCACTACTCTTTCCGTAAATAAATATTTCCGCTTATCACTCCTGAATCTGTCTCCCTTCACCCTCATCCCATGTCCCCTCGTAGCAGAACTTGCTTTCAATTGAAAGAGGCTCTCTCCCTGAACATTTATGCCACGGAGGTATTTAAACATCTCAATCATATCACCTCTATCCCGCCTTTCCACTAAGGTGTACATATTGTCATACCCCGCCCTCTGCCTTAGGCTTGGAGGGCTGGGGTAGCCATTATTTTTCTCTATTGAAGGTTAAATCAACTAACTTTCCTCTCGTGATGCATGCTGGGAAAAGTAGTTTTCCTTCTGATAGAAAATAGTCATGAAGCCAGAGTTATAGGCAAAACTATAACAAAGTTTATTTCTCCCAAAAGCAAAGGTTCAAAGTAAGTTGCACCAGGATACTGTGCAAAAAACATTCTTGCTCAATGGACAGGCTAGCCCTGCGATCAAGTTCACCTTCATACCCCTCACCATTCCCTTCGGTCCATTCACGCCAATCGCATGTCCCTTCCTTCCCCATCCCAAGCACACCTGGAATCCACCCGCTCCTCTGCCTTCTATTTCCTCGGCCCACGACTCTGGAACTCGCTCCCCCCCCCCTCCGTTTAGAATCCTCATTTAAAACCTTTAAGGTTAAACTAAAAACGTATCTATTTGCTCTGCCTTCAACCTCCCCCCCTTCTGTTCCTTTCTCCCTCCCCTTGTTGATTTCCAACTTCTTACTTGTTTCTTGGTCTTATCTTGTCTGTCCTTTTTAAATTTTAAAGGCGTTCCTTTTCTTTTCATTGCAGCCTTTTTTTAAAACTTTGTAAACCGCCGAGATGCCCTGGTTATGGGTGGTATTGCAAGTTTTTAATAAACATAAACAAACATAAACATATTCCTCCGTTTTACCCTTGTGTCTCACCAGGCCATTTTTGCACTTCTTTATGTCATTAATGTGAAAAAACCACAGGCCCAATATTCATTTGGGCAGGCTATGTTCTCTGCTATGGTGTATAGCCGTGCCCACCAACCCCTAACCCCGGATATTTAATGCTGGGGTCATATGCAGTCCCAGCATTAAATATCCTTGGTTTGCCGCACATGCTGGAAGCCGTATTAGCTAACTGGGTAGCCGTGATATTGCTGCTTGGTTAGCTTCTGCGCCTATTGCTAACCAGACAGTACGCAATACCACTGCTGCCTGGCTATCGTTTGTCACTACCTCTGCTCCTCCCTGGAATGCCCCCAACACGCCCCAATATTAAGCAGTTAGCATCGGGGGCTTGTAAGGGAGATAATTGCGGGTATTCTGTGGCACTGACCATGTTAATGCCATTGAAGATTCCTCTCAGCGGCAGTTACACAGTTTACAGGGTAGTAAACCGTGTAACTGCCCTTTGAATATTGGGCTTAAAGTCTTATTACCCCCATTTTACGATTTTGGATATATTTTCTTCCATTATCTTTGCTTTCCAAGACTACTTTCCCAACTTCTCTTAGCTTTTCCAAATATAATGCTTGTCTTCCATTTTCTGTGATTTTTTGTCTGTTATGAAGACTATTGAGAGGTGCCGGAACGCCGTAGTCTTTGGTGGGTTGGGGGAGCTCCACCCCTAAAACCTAACGATCCATGTGTTGTTGCGATTGCCGGCCTTCCCCCCCCCCCCCCCGTCTGCCTGTGGGGATCCAATCTCTCGTGGGCACACAGAAGGGGAAGACCGGTGATCGCAGCACTCTTTTACCCATGGGGGGTGGGATTCCCTTGGGCAGCCTGCTGCCTGCTTGGTCGCAGCCTTCCCCTACCTCTGCCCATGGGAGATCAGATTCCCGCAGGCAGACGGGAGGAGAAGGCCGATCTCAGCAGTGATGTTTTGGTGGGGCCTGGGCACAGGCAGCCCACCCCTTTCTGACACCTCTAACCTCTTTTTGCTTACTTTTTCAGCTACTTTGTTTGCGAATAGAGCGATCTCCTTTCCTCTTACTTTTATTTATCTTTATCTTTATTAACACATTTGATATACCACTCACACCACAAGGCACAGAGTGGTTCACAATATCAAAAATAAGGCTGCTGAGAAAAGGAAAAGAACGCCATAGTGAAAAGAAAAGAAAGAGACAGAACAGTATAGAGAAAGAATACAGCAACAAAAACATAGCGGTAATAATGCAAAGGAAACAGAAGGTTTGGAAACATCAACATTCAATGAGGTGGGGGAGATAGGGGAGAAGGGGGGGGAGGGAGGTGAAAAGCAGAGGAGAATAAGTGGGTCTTCAGCATGGACTTAAAGGTTTTATAAGAGGGTTCGAGGCGGAGAGCAAGGGGAAGCGAGTTCCAGAGTCGTGGGCCCAAGAAGAAAAAAGCAGAAGAACGTGTAGATTCAAGATGAGCCTGCGACGGAGAGGGAAGGGACATACGGTTCAGATGGATTGACCGAAGGGAACGGTGGGAAGAGTGAAGGTGAATCTGATCAGCAAGATAGAGAGGGACACCGGTGTGAATGGTTTTATGCACATGGATGAGAACTTTGAAATGAATACGATAGACAAGTGGAAGCCAGTGCAGGTGAATTTTAGGATGGGGGTGATATGATCGAAGCGTGAGGCATGCATCAGAATACGTGCTGCTGTGTGATGAACTAATTGCAATCGCTGTAATTGAACTTGAGGAAGGCCGGCGAGAACAACATTACAATAATCTAGACGAGATACCACAAGAGATAAGAGCAGTGTGGTCATAGAAGAGGGTGAAATAAAGGGGCGAACTGCACAAAGTTGTCGCAATATATAGAAGGACCGTTGTACCACAGAAGAAATGTGTTCCTTGAACGATAAAGCAGAATCCAAGACAACCCCTAGGTAACGCAGGGAGGAAACAAGTGGAAGAGGGGAGGAGGACAGAAGAGGGGTGATGGAAGGGGCTGGGGCACCGAAAGTAAACCATATAGCAGAGGTTTTAGAGGGGTTTTATTTTCCTAACAATAATTCCTTTTAATTTTGCCCACTGTTGTTCTACTTCCCCCAACTGTTCCTGTCCTTATGGTATTGCTCCATCTTGACCAAGCTAGTTTTCCTGAAGTCTAGGGTCCTTGTTTTTGAAAGAACCATCCTCATCCTTGCAGTTCAACAGAGAGCAAAGGTGCACTTGCAAAGAAAGTAGAGGAAATAAAGGAACAATAGAAAAATCGAGAACTTTGACAGTCGTTCTGCTTGGAGCTTGATCATGACCCAAGACCAAAGACCTTCTCAATGTAAGACCTTCCCAGTTCATTGTCCTGTTCATTGTCCTGTTCATTGTAAGCACTGATCAATTTTTGTGACGTGTAGTTTCTGTTCATTGTAAACCGCACTGATGTCAAATAGCGCGGTATAAAAGAAACTGTAAATAAATAAATAAATAAATAACCTGCCAGACATCTGTGCACAGGCTGCTGCTCAACAGTCTCTAATTTATATGACTATAGCTGAGCTGTCCTCCTCTGTCTCATTATCACTTCCAGAACATCTGAATTTTTACATGCAAATGGTTTTTAGGATTTTTTCAAAACTTATTGTAAGAATTAGTCTGCCGTGACTCATCAGCAGAGCACAGTGGTGCCTTCCAGTTCCTCAGGTCTCAGAGAGAGGCTAGACCGCAGGATTCTGTTGTATACTTACTGTCCTCTTTGTTTTCATTTCATCCCTCATCCCCAGAGTTTTTTAAACCTTGAATAGAAGATTTCTTTGATTCTTTTGATTCACAACCACCTTCCCTGTAAAATGTAGAGGAAGGTTCGATGGGGATTCCTTCTGACTCTTCTCCCCACAGTTGAGAAATGAGTCCCATGAGGCTATTTCATATCCAAAATTTGTTCGAAAGATGGACAAGAAGTTCCTTTCAAACTACATCAGGGTATGAAACCCAGAATTGATGTGTTTGGGCTTCTTAAACTTATGACTGTAGCTGCTCCTATTCATGGCTTCCTGAAGGACAAGCATATTGGTACATGACAGAATCCACTTACAGTTCAGCCTTTCTCCAGAAACTAGATATTAGGTATCAGGTCCAGTCATCTCTGGGCTTCAACAGACTTCAGCTTTCCCACTCCTCTGTGGCTGTAGAGAAAACCTTGGGAGCATCTTTGACTCCTCCCTCTCCTTCTCCACCCACATCCAACTGATAGCTAAAACCCATTGTTTCTTTCTCTGTTTTATTTTTTTTTTAGTGCCATCAAGTCAGTGTTGACTCATAGTGACCCAGCTACCTCTGGGTTTTCTTGGCAATGTATCACCAGAAGTAGATTGCCAGCCTTTTCTTCTGAGGCAATGGAGGGTAAAGTGACTTGCCCAACGTCACAAGGAGTGCCAGTGGGAATTGAACCCTTGATCTTCTGGGTACTAGGTAGTTGCTCTAACCACTAGGCTACTCCTCCATGCTTTCTCTGTAACATCAGCAAAATTCACCCCTTCCTTTCTGAACACACTACTAAGACATTCATCCACTCTTTAGTCACCTCCCATCTAGATTATTGCAACCACCTCCTTACTGGTCTCCCTCTGAATCATCTCTCTCCCCTTCAGTCTTTTCAACACTCAGCTATGCAGCTAATC
The DNA here is from genome assembly GCA_033557465.1 of Ichthyophis bannanicus. Classification (NCBI taxonomy): domain Eukaryota; kingdom Metazoa; phylum Chordata; class Amphibia; order Gymnophiona; family Ichthyophiidae; genus Ichthyophis; species Ichthyophis bannanicus. Next base: position 944,288,865 of record CM066035.1, on the reverse strand, counting down.
TTTCGCCAGCCTCAATATGTTCATAAAATCCCTCTTCTCAAGTCACTTCCCTGGCTTCTTATCCATTTTCATATCCAGTTCAAACTTCTCCTACTGACCTGTAAGGGCACGCATTCTCAGTTCTTCAATATCTTTTCTCTCTTATCGCTCCCTACACCCTTCCTTGGGAGTTCTGTTCTTCTGGCAGATCCCTTCTATCTGTGCCCTTCTCTTCTGTTGCCAGCTCCAGAATTCAATCCTTCCAACTTGCTGCTCCTTATGCCTGGAACAAATTACTTGAGTCTGTATATCAGGCTTCATCTCTGGCCCTTTTCAAATTCAGGCTGAAAACGCACCTCTTCAAGGCTGCTTTTGGATCTTGATCCATGTAGTTTCCTGCTCTCCAACTACGTATTTCCTTACCATTCCCCTAGATATATCCTTGTCCCTAGCTGTTGTGTTGTCTGTCTTGACGAAATTATAAGCTCTGAAGAGCAGGGACCATCTTTTACATGTGTCTGTCCAGTGCTGTATATGCCTTGTAGCACTATACAAACTGTCAGTAGTAGAAGTAGCAGCCATGAGTGTAGAAAGGAACTCAAAGTAGGGTACTGGGGAAAGGTTAAGAAATGGCTTGTAATTTTTCTAACAGCTTAGCAGTGTCTGTGTAATACAGGCCAAAGTCGTAATTTGCAGAAGCAGCTTGACCTGAAACATGCAGTGTTTAGCTTGATCTGTATCACGTAGATAAACAGAAAGTAGTGCAGAAGCATGATGCCGAGTGATAACATGAAATTGTATAATGTGGCATTTTTTCGTAATAAAAGAAAGTGGCCAAGCTAAGGGAGGGGATTACAGGAGACTGCTTACATTTGCAGGTCTGATGAATCCCTCGCTTAAAGCTTTAAGCAGACTCTGCTATGGTATAATTTTGTATGTTTTCATTTCCTCTCACTTGTTTCTAAAGATCAGAGATAAAAAACCAAGAACTGAGGCCCGGTCAGGCAGTCAGGAACAGATTACATACAACAACGAAAATGTTGAGATTTCTCTAATACTCCAGGCAAAAGAATGTGTTCCAAGCTGCCCATCAGCTATACATGGTTCAGTATATGCATGTAATTTTTCAGAGAGTGCATTCTTTCACTTAGTCGTTCATCTCAAATGCAGTTGACAACCATACTTACAGAGGCTGATGAGTGTGGCAATCATTCACACTGCATACGATGTCTTTGAAACTCCTGCCAGAATCTCCAGTTCTGAGACTACAGCCAGATATCGGCCAGGTTAAGAGCCTCCAGTTTGCATGAAGATGTTCATTCTAGGTTAGTTGATCCCCCTTGTACTGGAGACACTCTCTGTGGAGATCAGATCAAAGAAATGGTGGATATGATTAAAGATCATTGCTCTATGCTTCAACATCTCTCAGCCATTATGATTTTTTATTGAGTTCTTCAGCCAGATGTCCTCCTTTCAACCAATATCATTAAGCTTTTTATCATTCTAAAAAGTATTGTCATCAAAAATGGCCTCAGTGGGTACAGTACCCTGTGTTACAGAATTCTTGGCAGAGGGAAAGGGCTCAGCCTAAACCAGTTGTTTCTCCTCAGCCAAAACATCAACCATCCTTTTAACCATCCACTAGTCTTTCAGATTCAAGCTGTTCAACCTACCCTTCTTTTAGGAGGTATCTTTGTTTTTTCTTCCTTTGTGGCAGAAGATTACCACAGACTCTTAGGTCTCACTGTAAATGGGAAAGGCTGCTGACTCATATTCACCAGCCATCCTCCAGACCATCCTTAACCTGGGCCCATCTGTCCTTATACTCTTCCTTTAGGAGGATGTGTCTCTTCTGCTGCAAGTCAATGCTGTAGAACCTGTCCCACTCCATGAGAGGAACCAAGGGTTCTACTCCACTTATTTTCTCATTCTGAAAAAGACAAGGGATTTGTGCCCCATCCTGGATCTCATTCTTCTACTTCCTGTTTCCTCAGCCCGCAACCTCTCTTTCTCCTCACACATCTAATTGATTGCTAAACCTGTCGTTTCTTCCTCTATAACATCAACAAAATTCACCACTTCCTTTCTGAGCACACTACTAAAAGTCTCATCCACTCCCTAGTCACCTCCCGTCTAGACTATTGCAATCTCCTCCTTACTGGTCTCCCTCTGAGTCATCTCTCTCCCCCCTTCAATCTGTTCAGAACTCCGTTGTGTGGCTAATCATCTGCCAGCCCCATTATACCCATATACCCCAATTCTCAAGTCACTTCATTGGCTCCCCTTCCGTTTCCGTATCCAGGTCAAACTTCTCCTTCTGACCTACAAATGCATTCATTCTACTGCTCCTCACTACCTTTCCTCTCTCCTCTCTCCTCTCTCCCTACACCCCTCCTCGTTAATGCCTCTCTTCCACTTGCTTGCTTCTCTCTATGCCCTTTTCTTCACCTGCCTTCTCCAGGCTTTCTTCCTTTCACCTTGCTGTTCCATATGCCTGGAATAAACTACCTGAGTCTTTACATCAGGCTCCATCTCTGCCCCTTTTCTTTGCCCATACTAAAGGCTCACCTCTTTGAGACTGCTTTTGGATCCTGATCCCTTTCTTTCCTTATTTGTACCCTTGTTCTCCGCTATTGTATTGTCTGATTTGATTAGACTGTAAGCTCTGATGAGCAGGGACCGTCTTTTATATGTGTCCGTACAGTGCTGCGTACGCCTTGAAGCACTTTGAAATGATGAATAGTTGTAGTAGTAGTAAACAACATATTCTCAGCTAGGAAATCTTTTACTTAATATGCTGCCCTTTAAGTTGGAAACGGTTTTATATCTGTAGCGGTCTGCCCGCTACCATTCTTCAGTCTCTTTACCATCTATATGGTATGGTCTTCCGATGTTCTCCATCACTGTACATTTCAGTGCCATAGCTGTGTAGCTTATTGATTGCTTTATGAAAGGTCCTTTTCCTTCATTACAGAAACCTCTAGTTCCTTATCGTCCCTCCAGGCTAGTCCCGGACCATTGGGTTGTCACCATCTTCCAGCAGCTTGGAGACTAAGAGAACTCAAATTTCTCACCTAAAATGTTCTCTTCCTAATAGCAATTACCTCAGCTAGAAGAATCAGTGAACTCAGGCATTGGTCACCTTTATTTTCACCACTACAAAGTGCTTCTCCAAACTCATGTTAAGTTCTTACCTAAGGTGGTTGCTCCGTTTCATATAAATGAAAATAGTGCTTTCCAACTTGTTCCCCAAGACCACATTTGAATTCCTGTGAGAAATCCCTCCATCCGTTAAATCAGTGATTCTCAAACCAGTCCTCGGGGCGCACCCAGCCAGTCGGGTTTTCAGGATTCCCACAATGAATATGCACGAGAGAGATTTGCATGCGCGGCCACCACTGTATGCAAATCTCGCACATGCATATTCATTATGGATATCCTGAAAACCCGACTAGCTGGGTGCGCCCCGAGGATTGGTTTGAGAACCAGTGCACTAAATTGTAACTGAACAAACCTTAACAGAACACAGTTTTCAGGAATTCCAGGCAGATTTTGTCTCCTTTCATCCCAATATACCTGCTTCCCAACGACAAAGAACTTTGGCCCATTGGCTGACATTCTGCAACCAATTTTGTTATGAATAAAACAATGCTCCCCTCACTGCTCTTCAACTTATAGGACATGCTGCAACAGTGACACTCCTGGAGCCACCTTGCTCTGTACCATCTGCTAAGCAGCTACATGGTCCTCTCTTCACACCTTTACTACATCTAACTGTCTGGAGCAAGCCTCAGCCAGGAACAGTGCCTTTGGTCAAGCTGTGCTGGCTAACCTGACTGCTTAAAGGGGAGGAGTGGTCTAGTGGTTGGGGCAAGGTACCTCAGGCTGGAAGGTTGAGGGTTCAAATCCCACTAGAGGACAGCAACCTTGGGCCGGAAGGACTGGGGTTTCTAGTCCCACAGGTGCTCCTTGTGGTCTTGGGCAAGCCACTTAACCCTCCATAGCCCATGTTCCCTGTAAGTATTAGTGTATGTGTCTCATATCCCCTCGTGTTAAATGTATCCCCCAACTGTGTTGTGACCACTTTGATTGAAGGATAAGGTGGTATACAAAACTGTATAAATAAATAATTGTGCAATTCTTGCACTCTATATTGCAGTTGCTCTAAAGACTGAGACTGTATATTAACAAAGAGCAGCCCTAAGCATAGGAGTCCTCCACTTGTGTGCCTAACTCAGTCCTGCTTGTCAGTGGAAAAAGCAATGTTGCTACCTGTAAGAGGTGTTTTCCATAGACATCAGGATTGATAAGATACACAGTCCCTCCAATCTCCCCTGGAGCTGCTTCTATACTTGAGACTTGAAAAAAAAAGAGAAACTGAGAAGACCAGTGGGTGCAGGAAGGGCCACATGTGCTTGGACCTTTACACTAAGGTTCTGAGCTCTGGGTGAGTAGCTCTGTCCTGTCACCATCAGATGACATCAGCCCACACCACTCTGACAACCTCAATGAGGAGAACAGACCTTAGTAAAGGGGTTAAAAGGGCCCCTTTTATATATACAGAAATGAAATAAATGTGGAAAAATGAAACAAGACCTAACAAATTTAATTAGTATCAAGAAAGATGGAATTAATATTTTCAGCATTGTAGGTGGTCTTGGAAATCTCTCATGGAGTAGTATTACAGTGGAGTGGACTGGAGAATGTGCAAACCTAACTATGCTCTGCATTGTTCGCTTTTCTTTTTCATTGTTGTAACTAGACCATAGTGGCAGTGGAATCTAAGAATGTGCCTTTGTCCTTATTGAAAGCCATATTGATAGAAAGAGACCAGAAAATCAACCAACTTAACAAAGAACTACAGAAAAGGCAAACTGAAAATCATGAAGAAAAATGGCGTCGGTCAGAAAGTACAAAATTAACGACAGTGGTAAGGCATCCGAGGAGTGAGGGATTTGTTATAGTAAAGGAGATGGTCGTTGACGCAAGAATGATGTATGATGATTAAAAGGTTCATTGAGGATGCTTAATGATTTTATTTATTACAATTTATGGGATTAGCTATCTAAACGGGCAGTTTACAAGTTTCTAATATTAGAAACACCATAAACATAAAATAATCAATAAAAGAAACAATAAATAAAAACAAAAATAGTCAACATATATCATTACAGTAGCATAACAACAACAGACCCCCAATTAATTTAAGAACCAAGAACAGGTTTATACAGTTCAGCCTCTCCAAATATCTGACTTAAGAAAACTCTTTTTCTAATTTAATATTTCTGGAAGAAAGGTCCAAGATGGAATACAAATTTAACACAAGTTCCATGTAAAATATACAGAAGTATATTGATTTTTGTTCGATGTGAACCGCCCCTGATCTCTGGAAGGGGCGGTATATAAGAAACTGTTAAATAAATAAATAAATAAATGTCCATACCCAATCTTAGAAGGGGTTTGTTGTGGGAAAATATTAGTTCTCAGTTTCATTTAATTAGCGGGGTTTTTTTTCATTTTGTTGGTTTATGCGTACAAAGTTATTTTCTTTTTGTACTATGTTTAGGGCGATAATATATCATTCAGTGAATAATACATATTTAAATAAATAAATATTAATGCATCTAAACCAGATTTTATCTGTGTAAAAAATTTACACGCACAAAATGATGAAATGAGCATATTCCTTGATCTTAGCCGATGGCTCAGGAAATATTTAGCCACAGTTAAATTATTTAATTTATTTAACTAGGCTTATATACTCACTTTTCTACAGGTCAAAGCGGTATATGTTCAGGTACTGTATATACAGTATATTCCCCTTATCCCAAAGTGCTCACAATGTATGTTTTTGTATTTGAGGCAATGGAGGGTTAAGTGGCTTGCCCAAAGCCACAAGGAGCACTTATGGGACTAGAAACCCCAGTCCTTCCGGCTCAAGGTTGCTGTCCTCTAGCTAGATTCAAACCCCTGGGCCTCCGGCCTGAGGTAACTTGTCCCAAACACTAGGCCACTCCTCCCTTCTTATAATTAATGGACTTTATAAGAAAGTAAGAACAGCCATTTTGGATCAGACAAAAGGTTCATTAAGCCCAATATCCTCTTTCCAGTAGTGGCCAATCCAGGTCACAAGTACCTGATAGAATCAGAAAAAGTAAAATTACCCTCAGGGATAAGCTATGGCTTTCCCTAGGTCTGTTGTCAATAATGGTTTATGGCCTTTTCCTTCAGGAGCTCATCCAACTCTTTTTTTAAAACTTTTTATTTCAAAGTCACAAGTACTTGGATACACCTGCATACAACTGATAACAACCCAGCATATTCTCAGCCCTGAAGATCAGCAAAACACTAAAAAAAAAATTATATATACAATAGGAATTAATATAAAAAGAAAATTAACTATGCAATAAAAAATATATAAATATAAAATCTTAAATCTTTCTCTTATCCAAATGCTTGGACCAAAAGCCAAGCTTTTATGTTTTTCCAAAAACAAATATTCCTGTTACATATGTAGCTTTAGCAGCAAAGAGTTCCACAATACAGCATCATAATTTCAAAATTCTCAATTTCCTATAGAAGTTCAACTAATCTCACTCAAAAAAGGTCCCTTCAGGAACAACTGATCCTCAGATTTCAGTACCCTGCATAGTGCACAACTTCCAATAAAAACTGCAAGATAAGATGACTCATGAAAATAAAGACATCTTAAAAAGTATATAGCGGAATTAGAGAAGGGAAGAGCACCCAAAATGATAAAGGGGATGGAAGGATACCCCTATGAGGAAAGACTTAAGAGGTTAGGGCTCTTTAGCTTGAAAAAGAGATGGCTGAGGAGATATGATAGAAGTCTACGATAATGAGTGGGGTGGGGTGGTTTGGGTAAACATAACTCAGTTGTTTAATCCTTCAAAACATAGAAAGATTACAGGACACACAATGAAGCTATGATGTAGCACATTTAAGACTAATCAGGGAAAATATTTTTTACTCAACACAAACTCTGGAATCTGTTGCCAGAGGATGTAGTAATTTGCCTATGCGCCCCTTTCTGCATTCTGGCGCAGAAGTCGCACGCTATCAGTGCGCTGCATAGAGGCTTACACAGCTAATAGCGTGCGACTTCAGCGTCGGCTTTCTGCATCGGCCTGTATGTCTATTAATGTGAGATCCCAGGTATAAGTATTGCACTGACAAACATTCCACTTTTAGGAGAAGTCTTCAGAGGAAGAGCTGAAAATCACCGATCGTTTCGCACTTGACCCTACTTCTCCCATTGGATTGCAGCGACAAATAGGTACAGTACAACATTCAGTTCAGACCTGGAGTATTTCCTGAAAGTCATTGGAAGCAACTTTCAAGCCAGTTTTTAATGTCGTGGGAGATAAGTGGGATGTTCATATTTGGATTTAGACCAGTTTCAACAGATTTCTTTCTCATAGGGCTAGGAAGGCTGGAGACATGTTCTGTCCATCTGCTGCTTAAGCATCAGTACAACATGAACCCCCCTCTGCTCCCTTTTATTTGCACTTTGAATGATGCAGTGTAGCCCTTGCGCCTTGTAGCTGTTCTCGGTGGAAAGTCTCTTGCCATGAGACAGTAGTTCGTTTTCATTCCACCATGAACTTCATATTGCTATAATTGCCTTTCTCTGAGGTCTCTGTTCCTTCAGGGTTTACCTTCATGGCTGGATGAGTCTTTTCCCATTTAAATTTTATTAGTATTCCAAGAATTAATACAAACAATCTCAAAACCCAGCATTATACATATTATATAGCTCTGTTAACAATCAACAACACATTAACTGCAGCCTTGAACAGTATCATTCCCCACCTCCAAATTAATTGTTATTTACCATATCAGTAAACATCATATTTTTTTACTTTCATAACTTTGTACCCGTTCCAGGTCGTTTTCATGTACCCATATATGCAAATTCGCAATACTTGATATCCCTTTCTGAATATCCTTCCGATTATCATCCCCTCACCCCTCCCTCCCATCCCTTCCCCCCTCTCCTCCCAACCCTCCCCCCTCCCGCTCTGTAAGTATATGTACTTTTCTCGCTCCTCCAGTCCCCTATCTATCCCCCCCTGCTTATTACCTAATCCCCCATCACTCTCCGAATAATCTATCTCGGTCGCCCTACCCCCCCCCCCTTCCCGCCTTCCAGGTGTCGAGCCATTCACACACTCTCCGGTGCACTTGTCTCCCCTTTCCCCCGCCGCACCTCTGTCAGTCTGTGCATCAGACATATCTCAGCCATCCTTCGAACAAAGCCTGCCGGCTGTGCTGTTACCGCCCCCACCCAGTACTGAGCAATCTCACATCTAGCTGCTACTATGCAATGATGTAACACCCCACTATCCCGGTGTGGTATGTCCTCTTCTATCTGATGCAATAAGCAGACCTCTGGTGTCCTTTGCAATCTGTATCCTGTCATGTTATGAATCATGTCCAGGATCTCTATCCAGTAGGCTTGCAACCTTTCACACTGCCACCACATATGTATCCAATCTCCTCTCGCTTGGCATCCCCTCCAGCAATGATCAGTGTGACTCCCACCAGCCTGCTTTTTACGTACTGGAGTCCAGTACCAGCGCATTAAAACTTTATATTCATTTTCTTTTACCTGTGTGGCATTAGACACACTCACCACCGTCAGAATAATTTTATCCCAGGTCTCATTTGTCCAACGCACCCCCAGGTCTTCCTCCCATTTTATCATATAGCCCAGTTTACTTTCTCTACCCTCCATTAATCCTCTGTGAATCTTAGACAAAACTCCTTTATGTCTTAAATTTCCAGAACACAATACCTCAAAACCACCCCCTATTTTCCCAGAGATCTTTCCAGACTTTCCTCTGTCTCACAAAGTGGCTCACTTGTAGATATGCATAATAATCACTGCCCTCCAACCCATATAGGTCCCGCAAGCCCTCAAATTCCATTGGTCCCTCCTTGTTCACTATTTGAGAGAGATATCTTAGCCCCGCCTGTGCCCATCTGCGCAGTATAGCAACCCCCGGTCCCTGTCCCCTATCAAAACAAGCCTCCAGTGACATGCCCTGTGTGTATCTTGTACTAATAATTTTCTGTTCTGTTTCCACACTTGCAGGCTTTGCGCTATTAGGGGGTGTTGGCGCTGATGTTCTAAGATAGTACCCCCTCCCCCTCCACACCAGTCGGATCAAATTTGCTTCCCGTATGGACTCTCCTTCCATTTTAACCCATTGTTTTGTCGTGCCTCGAAGCCACTCATATATTGTTTTCAGTTGCGCTGCCTCATAATATTTTTGAAAGTTAGGTACCCCCAACCCTCCCTCCCCTTTAGCTCTTTGCATGTCAGTTATGGCTACTCTCGGCCATCTATTTTGCCAAATAACTCGATTCACGAGTCTTTGTAACTGTTTAAGTTTTCCTTATTGGCAGCGTCTGAAATAGAAACAAGAATTTGGGCAAGAGCAGCATCTTTATTGTGGCGATCCGGCCAAACCATGAGAGGTAGCCCCTCCCTCCCCCACCCATCCAGCAAACTTTCTACCTGCTTGAAAAGCTTTGGATAATTGAGTTCATATAAAGTTTCCGTCTTATTACCTATCCGAACCCCTAAATATCGGATAATGTCTCTAGCCCACTTAAAAGGATATTTCCCTTTTAAGGCTCTCTGGGTGTCCTCTTGTATCGTTAAATTTAATATTTCTGATTTGGTCCAGTTAATGGTAAACCCCGATAGCCTACCAAGCTCCTCTAATTCCCGCATTAGTATGGGAAGAGAAAACCTAGGCCTGCCCATGCTCAAAATTATGTCATCAGCGAAGAGGGATATTTTATAATCACTCTGCCCTATTTTTATTCCCTCCACATCTTCCCGCTCCCGTACTCTCGCCACAAACGGTTCTAAAGAAATAGCAAAAAGTAGCAGGGATAAGGGGCAGCCTTGTCTCGTTCCTCTCCCCTACTCAAAAAACTCTGAATATGCCCCATTCACCCTAACACAGGCTCTCGGTTTATTATACAGCACTTTTACCCAGCTTAAGTAGTCTGCCCCCAGGCCCATTCTTTCCAGAATCTGGAACAGAAATGGCCAAGACACCTGGTCAAAGGCCTTTTCTGCATCCAGTGACAATAATAAAGCCTCCTCTCTATTGTGCTCCGTATGCCAGATCAGGTTCAAAATCTTCCTAATATTGTCAGCTACTTGCCTACCAGGAATGAACCTTGGTGTATTAACTTCCCTATCACTTTGTTTAGGCGCATAGCTAAGACCTTAGCCAGCAGTTTGTCGTCCAAATTAAGCAATGATATAGGTCTATACGATGCACAATCTTGGGGGTCCTTTCCTTCCTTATGTATGAGGGTTATTCCCGCCCAACCTATGGTGCCCGCCAGTCTCCCCCCCTCCCTGGGCTGGTTGAATAGCCGCACCAGCGGTGTTATTAACATTCTGCCAAATCGTCAATAGAAACGCGCTGTGAGCCCATCGAGCCCTGGAGCCTTATCCACTTTCAACTGTTTTATCGCGCCCCAGACTTCTTCAGCTCTAATGGCCTTATTTAGCTCCATTTGTTCCCCCTCATTTAACTTCGGCAGCTTCAAGGAATCTAGATAGCTCTGTACCTTCTCTCACTGTGGACTGTCTCTGGCTCTGTATAACTCCTGATAATATCCCTTAAATGCTTCCCTAATCTCCTCATCTTTATGTACCACCCCCCCTCCTTGTTCCGAATTTTCATTATGTATGATCGCAATTTCCTCTGCTTTAGTTTCTGCGCCATGTATCGCCCCGCTTTGTTCCCACCTTCAAAGATGTCCTGCCTCAGTAGCTGCATTTGGTATCTGATCTGATCGGCCTGCATCTCATTTAATTGGGCACGGACTGCTAGCACCTGTCCTCGATAGGCTCCTGGCTGCCCTTGCGCGTCAAGTTCTTCCAGGGCCATCAATTTCATTCGCAAAGCCTTTGTTCTCCCCTCCTTGTCCTTCTTCTTTCGTGCCCCCCATTTAATTAAAATCCCTCGCACTACTGCCTTATAGCTGTCCCATATTCCACCCCATGCTACCTCCCCATTATCATTCCAGTGGAAGTATTCCTTGGTTTCCCTCTCTGTTTCCTCTCGCACCTTCCCATCTTCCAATAGGGATTCATTAAGTCTCCAAAACTGTCTACTTTTCCCCTCCACCTCTGTGGTCAATCGCACCTGCACCGGCACATGATCTGACCATGTAATCGACTCCATATCCGCCCCCTTAATACTTCCCCCCAATTTTTTCGAGACCCATATAGCATCGATTCGGGAATATGAGCCATGGCTATGAGTAATAGGAAAACAGCCTCCTCCCTGGATGGTAGAATCTCCAAGCATCAATCAAGCAATGTTGATTTACAAAACTACAGTACCTTCTCCTATCTGCCTGCTTACCCTCTCTCTTCCCTGTGGCATCTCTGGCAGGGTTCCACATTAAATTGAAATCTCCTCCACAAATTAAATTCCCTTCCCCCAATTTCCCCACCTCCTCATTCAGTTTTGTCCAGAATTCACTTTGCACCCCTGTGGGCGCATAGACATTTACTATACAGTACCATTCATTCCCCATTTTAACCGCATTAATACATAGCGTCCCGCTTTATCCTTAGCACAGTGTGCATCAGCAGCTTTAATTTAGTATCAAGCAAGATGGCCACTCCTCCTTTTTCCTTTTCTATCATGTTGGAAGCAGACACACAGACACCATATCCCCTGGGTTTAACAAGAGGTTCTGTCGCTTTTGTCAACTGCGGTTCTTGGAGAAACACAACCACTGCCTTCTGGCGCTTTATTTCTTTATACAACTGTTGTCTTTTAAATGGGGAGTTAAGCCCTGTTACATTTACGGAGACAATTGCTAACTCACCTTTAAGTTATACTTTCCTCCTGCTCCCTCCCCCCTTGCACTCTTCCCTTCTGGATCCCTTCCGCCCCCCCTGCCCCTCCCCCTTCCCACTCCCCCCTCCTTCCCTTCCCCTGTCTCGTCCATTAGAGACTCGACTTCCCTGTATTGAGACTACCACTCAGACCATCCCCTGCCTAAACCCTACTAACCCCCCTCTCGCACCCCGTACCCCATTCCTCTTGTCATCTGCTTCTCTCAGTCCAACTCCCCTCCTCCCCTTATATACGCTCTCTCCCTTCTCTTGGGTTAACTGTAGCTCAAGAGCACCTCACTCTTACCCCTCCCCTTCCCCCTCCCTCCTTCCCCCTTACACTCTAACCCATTTAATCGCATTGCTTAACAATTCCCTTGGCATTACATTTTTCTCCAAATCTTTAGTGGTATCCAAAAGAGTATAGCATCCCAAGCTTCTTTCTCAACTTGCTGCTTTCGACACCGCTGTCCCACCAGAGCAGCCTTTGGTGAGACGCATTAGTCTCTGCCCGCTGGCCGGGACTCTGTGCCATCTCAAGCTTTCTCTCCTAGATACAAGATTTGTGGTTACTGCCCCCTCCACCTCGTCAGGAACGTTAGCCAGTCCCAAAGAGCGTAATGCAGTCCACGCTTCTGCGCTGGTCTTCAGCTTCCTGGATACCCTTTTTACTGTCAGAAGCAATCCAAAGGGGTATAGCCATCTGTATCGCAGCCCCTCTCTCCTCAATATAGCTGTACTTCACCCCCTATACTATATTGCTCCCTTGGATTGCTGCAGCCCAAATACATTACCTTACATTTTTTAACATTAAATCCCAGCTGCCAAATTCTAGATCATTCTTCAAGCTTAGCTAGATCCCTCCTCATGTTATCTACACCTTCCTGGATGTCTATTCTATTGCAGATTTTAGTATCATCCGCAAAGAGGCAAACCTTACCCGACAGCCCTTCCGTTATATCACCAACAAAGATGTTAAAAAGAATTGGACCAAGGACAGATCCCTGGGGCACACCACTGGTAACATATTTCTCCTCAGAGTGAGCTCCATTTACCTGTACTCTTTGTCGCCTCCCACCCAACCAATTTCTAATCCAAGCAGTAACTTTAGGGTCCATCCCTAGGGTGCTCAGTTCGTTTATAAATCACCTGTGAGGAACAGTGTCAAAGGTTTTACTGAAATCTAAATACACCACATCTAGGGCTCTCCCTCTGTCCAACTCCCTGGTCACCCAGTCAAAGAAATCAATCAGATTTGTCTGACAAGACCTGCCTCTGGTGAATCCATGCTGTCTCGGATCCTGTAATCCGCTGGACTCCAGAAACCTCACTATTTTCTCTTTCAGCAGTGTTTCCAATGATTTACTCACCACCGAAGTTAATCTAACCGGCCTGTAGTTTTCAACCACATCCTTACTTCCGTTTTTGTGTAAAGGCACTACATGATCCTCTCTCCAGTCCTTTGGCACCACTCCCGACTCCAACAAGTTATTGAAAAGGTCAGTCAGTGGAGCTGCTAGAACGTCCCCAAGTTCCCTCGGTATTCTAGGGTGTATCCCATCCGGTCCCATCGCTTTGCCTACTTTAAGTTGAGCTAGTTTCTCACAAACACAGTCTTCTGAAAATTGTTCAAGATGTCCCTTGCTTCTGTTCCTGTTTGTGGGTGTTTTCTGAGGTCCTTTTTCTGGTTCTTCATCTGTGAATTCTGCTTTATCCTCATCAGCTTCTACATATTCCTCCCCTTCACCCTTGAGTCTGACAATACCACTTTTGCCCTTCCTCTTCTCACTAACATATCCGAAAAATGTCTTATCCCCCCATTTTATTGCATTGACTATTTCCTCCTCTTTTTGAATCTTTGCTTTCCTGACTATTGCTAGCTTCTCTAAGTTAACTAACACCTGCTTAGGTGTCAGCAGTTCCCAAGAACTAAGAAAGTTACCAGAGTTTAAAACCTAATCCACTAAAGAAAATATTTCTACTAAAGCACCAAAAAGAATGTAACTTTGCTTTAAAGATATACCAAAACCCTTTTAAGAGCTCCCAGTCAGAGAGCTAGCAATTTAATAAAAATAAATCCTCAAATTCTTACCGTCGTTTGACCTGTAGAGCCCCTATTAGGAATGCCTCAACAGGGCAGGGCTCTGAAGCCTTTTATGCAGGCCTCAGCTGCTCTCAGTTCATTCACAGGCTAATCAGGCCCACTAACTCCTGATTAGGTGTCACCAGTGCCCAAAAGCTGGGAAGGTTACCAGAGTTTAAACCTACTCCACTAAAGAAAATATTTCTACTAAAGCACCAAAAGAATGTAACTTTGCTTTAAAAATATACCAAAACCCTTTTAAGAGCTCCCAGTCAGAGAGCTACCGGTAGCAATTTAATAAAAATAAATCCTCAGATTTTTACCATTGTTTGACCTGTAGAGCCCCTATTAGGAATGCCACTAACCAGATAGCTTAAGCGGTTATAGTTAGAAGAGGTGAATGACTTCTCTGGTGCCCGGTCAATCTGGATATTCAGCCGTAGAAACCAGATGTGTTTCTCTTCTGAATATCCGGTCGTAATTGGAAACATAGAAACATGATGGCAGACAAAGACCATATGGGCTATCCAGTCAGCCCTTTCATACCAGCTACTAAGCTCTACAGTCCCTTATTTTCCTTTAGAGATCTTCTGTGTTTGTCCCATGCTTTCTTGAATTCAGATACAGTCTTGTTTCTACTACCTTCACTGGATGACTATTTCATGCATCTAGTACTCTTTCCATAAAGAAACTTTCTGCAAATTACTCCTGAGTCTGTCCCCTTTCACCTTCATCCTATGTCCCTTGTTGCAGAGCTTGCTTTTAATTGAAAGAGGCTCTCCTCCTGTGCATTTATGCCACGGAGTTATTTAAACATCTCAATCATATCACCTCTATCCCGCCTTTCCTCTAAGGTGTACATATTAAGATCCTTAAGTCTGTCCTCATATGCTTTATAATGAAGACCACTAACCATTTTAGCAGCCACCTTCTGTACTGACTCCAGCCTGTTTATATCCTTTTGAAGGTGCGGTCTCCAGAACTGCACACAATACTCCAAATGAGGTCGCACCAAAGACTTATACAGAGGCACTATCACCTCCTTTTTTCTGCTGGCCATTCCCCTCCCTATGCACCCAAGCATCCTTCTAGCTTTCACCTTCGCCTTTTCTTCCTGTTTAACTACTTTAAGATATTCAGACACAATCACGCCCAGGTCCTGCTCTTCTTTTGTGGACAGAAGTACTTCCTCCCACCTACACTGTACTGCTCCTTTGGATTTTTGCAGCCCAAATGCATTTTTTAGCATTAATTCTCAGCTTCCAAATTCTCAACCATTCTTCAAGCTTAGCTAGATCCCTCCTCATGTTATCTACTCCTTCCTATTGCAGATTTTGGTATGATCCGCAAACAGGCAAACCTTACCAGACAGCCCTTCCGCAATATCACTAACAAAGATGTTAAAAAGCTTTGAAGGACAAGAACAATTTAACATAATTTATCCTTTGAAGAGAATGAAAAGAAGAGCGTACCACTGCCGTGATTAGGGCATCGAAAGATAACGCCCAGATGAGTTAGGGTTTGCACTAACGGGACTGAACTACCAAGTATCTGCGGAATGATACAAGAAGAGAAGGAGTCTCTAGAAACCCAGAGAACCTGGGATTTCTCTGGCTTATGTTTGAGATGAGGTTAAGTAAGCTCAGGAGCAACTAGAGTGTTGGTATAATAAACGAATAAGATATCATCTGCATATCAGAAGGTACTGAAGCCACATGATCATGCATATTTTATAAAACAGATGCACACATTGCCCATGCTCCACACAGACTCTCCCCCCAAACACACCTAAGAACATAAGCTATGCCAGACTAGGTCAGACCAAGGTCCATCAAGCCCAGTATCCTGTTTCCAACAGAGGCCAATCTAGGTCATACGTACCTAGTAGTTTCCCCAAAAGACACAGGTTCCACAATGCTTGTATTGGGCCAAGCCCTGGATTTCCTGGGATCCCTTTAATAATGGTTTATGGACCTTTCCTCCAGGAACTTGTCCAAACCCTTTTTAAACCCAGCTACATTATCAGCTTTTACTATATCCTCCTGTAATGCATTCCAGAGTTTGATTACATGTTGAGTGAAAAAATATTTTCTCTTATTTATTTATTTATTAACATTTTTTATATACCGCACTATTCGTTATCAGCGCAGTTTACATGGAACAAGGAACCTCAGACAAGATACAAATATCTGGTTTTTACAGTTAACAGGAAAATCAACTTGGAAAACGGGATAACAGGAGTAACTATATACAAAACAACTATTTACATAAAAGTTTCAGAGTATGAAAAATGTCATGTTAATCTGTTGAAGTAGTTTAATGTGCTGTTGAGACAGGAAAGTTTACGTGTTTGGGATGTAGTTATTGGTATTTGGATGTGATTGTGCTTCTTTGTTCTCTGGGAAATATTAATCTTAAGTGGGTTACACTGTAGCTTCATTGCATGTCCCCTAGTCTTTCTACTTTTGATGTCGTAAATAAACGATCTGTGTTTATACATTCCACTCCATTCATTAATTTATAGACCTCTATCATATCACCCCTCAGCCGTCTCTTGTCCAGGTTGAAGAGCCCTAACCTTTTAAGCCTCTCCTCATATCCTTCCATCCCTTTTACCATTTTGGTGGTTCTTCTCTGTACCTTTTATACTTCTGCTATATCTTTTTGAAGATACGGCAAACAGAATTGCACACAATATTCAAAGTGTGGTCACACCATGGAGCAATATAGAGGCATTATGATGTCATCCTTTGTTTTATTCTCCATTCCTTTCCTTATGATTCCTAGCATTCCATCTGCACGCATTATAATCACACATATGTGCATGTGCAGGGTAATTTCATAAGAGGCATTTTGTGCATGTATACTGGCATATGTATGTGAAAAGACCTTCATAAAATTTGGATTTACTGTAGCTCCAGTTCAAGATGAGTTACATTCAGGTATAGCAGGTATTTTCCTGTCCCTTGAGCACTTACCATGTAAGCTTGTACTTAAGGTAATGGAGGGTTAAATGCAGAGGCGGCCCAAAGGGGGTGCGGGGGCCATGTGCGGAGACTCTGTGCGGGGCCTCATTTGCATAAGGGTCATCATTTGCATAACAATTTGCATAATGTTACACTAACTTTTAGTAAACATGCCTCTTAATGAGTGTATGGATAAAGAAAGACTAAAAGATTTCTACATTGCTATAATCCAGTGCCAACCGCCAGGCACATTAGGAACTACTACAAACACTGCCCATTTAGAACCCATAGCAAACCCGCCGTATCATAACAGCACTACCAGGACTCACAAAGCACCATACCCTACCTATCAAAAGACAACACTGCAAATATTTAAACCAATACATTTCAGAGAACAATCATGACCTACTGGGGAAAAAGAACAAGTGGCAATGTTAAATAGGAATTACATAAACAGAATACCTCAGTTCAGTTACACATGCAGAACATAGACCATCACCAAACAAGGAATCACAATTTAGAAACAGGAAGACAATAATTAAACTGGGAACCCCAAAAGCCAAACTTGGAATGTACAACAACACTGCAGAAATAAAACTATAAATTAATTTCCTCTTGTACTAAACAAAGCGCAGATGTTAATGATGCACATTTCCCAGAGCTGACATATTCCAGTTAATAAATTCAAAATAAAGAGATCCTTCTACTTTTTTGTGCATTTTTTTTCAGTTGCAATTGCTCCAGCCACTTTCTTCTGGTTTCTTCGTGTCTTCTGCTAACTCTCCATCGTCTGCTGTCCATTTGTCCTTTCTTCTCTCTTCTAGTTTTTTTCCATTCTCTCTCTACATCTTCTTTAACATACTAATCTTTCTCCTTTTGCTCTTTCCTCATTCCTATTTCATCCACTCAAATTTTACCCCTCCATCCTCAATCCCCACTTACTCTCCCAATACCCGGCCAATTGTAGATTTTTCTTCCCTCCCACACAAAATATTTTCCCCTCTCCATTTCACTCTCCCAGCTCCATCCCATTCTAATCCTCCCCCAACATCAGCTCCCTTCTAGTTCCAGCCCCACCCAGCATCCGCTCCCTTCTAGTCCCCCCATCAGCCCATTTCCAGTTCTAGCTCCCCTATCCATTTCCAGTCCTATCCGAGTCCGTACGTCAGCTCATTTCAAGTCCCAGCCCCCCATCAGCCCATTTCTAGTCCTTTCCTAGCCCCACCATCAGCCCATGTCAAATCCCAGCTTCCCTCCCCTCAGCCCATTTCCAATCCAAGCCCCTCATGAGCCTACTTCCAGTTCTAGCCCCTCCATGAGTCCATTTCAATCCAAGCCTCCACCACAGCCCATTTCCAATCTTAGCTCCCCCCAACAGCCCATTTCCAGTCCTATCCTAGCCCCTCCATAAGCCCATTTCCTGTCCTAGCTCCCCCCCACTCAGCCCATTTCCAGTCCTAGCTCCCTCCCCTCCCAGCCCATTTCCATTCCAAGCCCCCTCCCCATCAGCTATTTGCAGTTCAAGCCTCCCCTTCCACTCAGCCCATTTTGAGTCCTAGCAACCCCCCAACCCATTACCAGTCCTAGCACCCCCATAGCCCATTACCAGTCCTAACCCCCCATCACCCCATTTCCAGACTTAGCCCCCCCATATCCCATTACCAGTCCTAACCCTCCCATCAGCCCACAGCCCATTACCAGTCCTAACCCCATCAGCCCACTTCTAGTCCTATCCCCCCATCAGCCCATTTCCAGTCCTAGCCTCTCCATAGCCCATTACCAGTCCTAACCCCCCATCACCCCATTTCCAGACTTAGCCCCCCCATAGCCCATTACCAGTCCTAACCCCCCATCAGCCCACAGCCCACCTCAAGTCCTAACCCCACATCAGCCCACCTCAAGTCCTAACCCCCCATCAGCCCATATCCAGTCCTAGCCCCCCCATAGCCCATTACCAGTCCTAACCCCCCATCACCCCACAGCCCATTACGAGTCCTAACCCACCTCCCCCCATCAGCCCAGGAAAATTTAAAATTAAAAAAAAAGCTGGCTGCTGCCACTGCCGCCACAGCAGCAGCAAAATCGAGGGTCCCGCGGCCCCCCGTGCCCGGCAGAGCCCTCCCTCCGTGCATCAGCCCCTCTCCGTATCATCTTTCAGAGTGAGAAGGGAGTGTTTCTCCCTTGCGGCTCTGTTAAGCCTGCAGGCACTGATGGGGAACAGGCATTTCCTGTTTTCCATCAGCCCTGGCGCGCTTAACAGAGCCACGAAAGGGAAACTCTCCCTTCGTGGCTCTGAAAGTCGACGCGGAGAGGGGCTGATGCAGGGAGGGAGGGCTCTGCCAGGCAGGGGGGGCCCGGGACACTCGCAGCCAGCTTTTTTAAAAATTTTAAAATGTACTTTTAATGCAGAATGTTCTTTGCGTGGGGCCCCCTCAAACACGGGGCCCTGTTCAAAAAACATTTTCGCTCAATGGATGGGCCGGCCCTAGTTAAATGACTTGTCCAAGATTACAAGGAGCCACAGTGAGATTTGAATCTTGTTTTCAGCCCACTGCTATAACCACTAAACTGCTTCTCAATTCCACATTAGTGAATAAGCCCTATTGAGAATAAGAACATAAAAACATATGATAAGCCTTTCTGGGTCAGACCAAAGGTCCATTGAGCCCAGTATCCTGTTTCCAACAGTAACCAATCTAGGTCACAAGTACCTGTCAGGTTTCCAAAAGGTAGACAGATTCCATGCTGCTTATCCCAGGGATAAGTATTTCCCTGGTCCTCTTTAATAATGGGTAATGGACTTTTCCTCCAGGAACATGTCCAAACTTCTTCTAAACCCAGCTACACTAACAGATTTTCCTACATCCTCCAGTAACAAATTCCAGAGTTTGATTACATATTGCATGGAAAAAAATATTTTCTCCTAATAGTCTTAAATGTGCTACATTGTAGCTTCATTGCATGTCTCCTAGTCTTTCTACTTTTTGAAAGAGTAAACAACCAATTTACGTTACCTGTTCCACTCTACTCGTTATTTTATAGACCTCTATCAGCCATTTTATAGAACTCAGCCATCTCTTTTCCAAGCTAAAAAGCCCTAACCATTTAAGCCTTTCCTTGAAGGGGCTCCTACTATCTATCCCTACTAAAATGATTAGTGGTCTTCATTATAAAGCATATGAGGACAGACTGAAGGATCTTAATATGTACAACTTAGAGGAAAGGCGGGATAGAGGTGTCATGATTGAGATGTTTAAATACCTCCGTGGCATAAATGTTCAGGGAGAGAGCCTCTTTCAATTGAAAGCAAGTTCTGCTACGAGGGGACATGGGATGAGGGTGAAGGGAGATAGATTCAGGAGTGATATGCGGAAATATTTCTTTACAGAAAGAGTAGTGGATCCATGGAATAGTCTCCCAGTGGAGGTGGTAGAGATGAGGACAGTAACTGAATTCAAAAAAGCATGGGACCAACACAGAGGATCTCTAAAGGTAAAAAGTGGACTGTTGTAGTTGTTGTTATGGAAGGACAGACTAGATAGGCCATGTGGTCTTTTTCTGTCATCATGTTTCTATGTTTCTTTGTCAGTTTGGTGGCTCTTCTCTGTACTTTTTCTAAGTCTGCTATATCCTTTTTTAGGTATGGTGACCAGAACTTCACACAATATTCCAGCAAACATCAATGCAAAAAATAAATATATTAAACTAATTTAAAATTTTTTAAACATATCAAATGAAAACAATATTCCTCATATTATACATCAAATACACATATTACAAAATTACCAGTGTTATAAAATATATTTTAATAACATTATCAAAATCCATACATATCACACATTACTAATACCTCTTAATTTTCTTTATATCACGAAAACATAATATCACAATATTGTACTTTAATTATACAACCATAAATTTATTAAAGTTTCCACACAATTACCTACTTTACAATAACATAAATATTTCATTAGCTATACTCAACCATTCTGCAGATTATTTTAATTTAATTGTTCTCAATTACTGTGAGTTACTGCAGTTTAACAATACTCCGCGGTGGTCAGCTGTCCCACTATAACATTCAAATTCATATACAGGTCCAATCATCGATTATGGGGATTCTCCCCCAGAACTTGTCACAGCCTCAGAAAACAGAATGTTGCAAAACCGTAGAGAATACAATTATGTATTCAAAGATCCTATTCTTCTCTTAATATCTTTTCATAATTGCTACAAAAAATCATTCAAAACAAATTAATGACCAATATCACCAAATTTCAATACAAAAGATTACTTATATCAAATATAGCTACCAATTCTTGAAAAATAACCATAAATCGTCCCATGTAGTATAAAAACCCTTGGGCTCAATCAAAGAATATCAAGAAGAGAAATCTGAGACAGAGGCAATCGCATAAGCATTCAATAAGATCCGTACGGCTTTCCACCAAAATACGTGGGAGCACCATAAATCACAGTTTCACCGAATAAACGGCTTCTTCAGGGAAACTTCCTATATAACACAAACAAATAAAATAAACTTCACTCAAATCCAATGCACTTAACAAACACACACCACGAAAATACCTATTAAAAAAGAAAAAAGAATATCAATATTCAGGCTGCAGTTTGTAGGTTGTGCTCACCTGCAAAGTATTCCTGAGTATCACCAATGAATGGCTCAGACAACAGTTGCTTGGCTACGAAGACTCTTTATTTGGCATAGCAAAATAATTGTAAATTCAGATAGCAAATGTCTGTCTGAGAGATGGCGGGCAACGTTCCTTCTGCAAGAAGAGAAGAAAAGCTGCCCCCGATGCTCTATAGTTGCCTTCTTATATACCTCTCTGTAGCAAAATTCCAGCAAGTTTCAGCAAGTTCTGCATAAATTCTTATGTCGTTTGTAGAATTCCTGCAAAGCTCTCTCCCCGGGACCCTCCCCTGGTTATCAGGTCTCGCAGCTGGTGTTTCAAGGTCTACTTATCTATGCTGTTGACCGCAACCCTCTGCCTTTTCCTGTGTTCTGTATGTGTTATTCCATCTCCTGGCACTGTTTGTAATCTTCAGGGCTCAGAGTATTTGTGCTCATTATTTCTAGCTTGGCCTGTATTTTTCTTGTCTGGGCCCATCTTCTGCACATTTCTGTCCAAAGTGTGGTTCCCTAGACTCTTTTGTACTAGGCCGCATATACTCTCTCTTGTAGCCCACATGCTTTTTCTTCTGTGCCAGCCATATGTTGCTGTGTGCATTTCAAGCAGGCAAGGGTGCAGTCATATAAAGCAAACATATTAAGCAGACCTGAGCCAATTATCCCTTCATTCTCCACTTTTTCTTTTTCTTTTTTTTTTCCCAAGGAGGGAAGCAAAAGTAATCCCACTAAGGGGCATGGACAACAACCATTTGAGACTGAGAGGGGTCATCAAGAGGCAACCGCTGGTACTGTTCCATAGATACAATGTACATGGTTTTAGTGCTTTGCAGTATCATTCGTCATATAAAGCAAACATATTAAGCAGACCTGAGCCAATTATCCCTTCAAGTTGCAGCATGGAGCGATACAGAATCATGCAGCTTGTGTTATTTGACATGTTCTAAATTGCATTAATACACATTAAGCAGTTAGTGCACGTTAGTATATCGAGCCCTATGTTTATACCATTTCAGAAAGGCGGCACTAGAGAGAGTGGCCAAGCTTCTTGCAGTGGATACTGAAGGGGACGGTGTAGACCATACTGTCCGTTCTCTTCCATATTAATGCGTGGGTCAATGCGCGCTTGTTCCAAATACGAATTCATGAAATAAAACCAAAGTCTTTGCGCTCTTTCCTTGTAGCCAGGTTGTGTTCATTGGGAGCACAGGGCTTGGTTTTAAAATGGTGTGAGCCTTTTTTGACTAAGAGATCATTTAGTGTAGAATTTAATTGGAAAGAGTCTAAAATATTTTCTTGTACAACAGGGGTACCCTCGAGGGTTACCTTTATTATTTAATATCTATTTTAGTCCTTTAGCTCAACACATTAGGAAAATGAGGTTTTCCCCATATATTTATGCGGACGATGTCCAATTTTTTATACCAATTAAGAGTTCTTATCAGGTTTTGGTGAATCAATTAAGTTCCGGAATTTGTGTTTGGCGGGATTGGTTTCAGGGAAATAAGTTAAGTTTGAACCTGGGAAAAACAGTTTTATGGGTGGGGAAGGTAGTGATTCCAGATGATACCAAATTTCTCCAGCTTTTGGGACAGCAAGTTGAAATGTCTTCAAAAGTATGTACCTTAGGGGAGTCATCATTGATTCTAATTTAACTCTTGAGTCATATGTACAATTTATTCAAAATAGAGCTTGGCCTAAGTTGAAGATAACGAGGCAATTGCAGTCTATGTTGAGGCCAAAGGATTTCCGGATAGTGGTACAATTGACAGTTTTGAGTCATTAGGACAATTGTAATTCAATATTCTTAGGAATGCCAAAAGCGTTGTTACATAAATTACAACTGGTTCAAAATATTGCTGCACAGATGATCACACATAGTAGTCATAAAGATAAGGTTACTCCCTTACTGTTAAATTTTCATTGGCTGACAATAGAGGCCTGTGTTTTGTTTTAAGGTGTTGTGCCTAGCTTTTAAAGCTATTCATCAGATTGGCCCTATCTATTCGCCTAATAGACTGCTTCAGTGTTCATCAACTAAATCACTCTGTTCGTCGACTCATTGGTTATTGATATTGCCCTCTGCTAAAGAGGATCAGTGAAAGATGTTTTTCAGGTGCGGTTTCAAAATTATGGAATAACTTACCTGTTAGAATTAGGGACGTTGAGGATTATGTGCAATTTTGAAAAGTTTTAAAAATGTGGTTATGGGATAAATTTTTAAATCATGCTTAATGTGAATTGTCTATACTTTAATTTTGTACTCCACTTTGTACATATGTAGATTGTAAAAGTGGAATATAAGCATTGTTATTAAATTACATTAAATTAAATTTATGTTCATTAACCTTACTGATATTTTTGGATTGTAGCAAACCTCAAAAGTCAGATCAATGATCTCCAGGAGGCCAATGAAAGTGCAGTCTTGGAATTAGCAAAAGCTGACGAGGAGATTTCACAACAGAAAACTGACATAGCAAAACTCAAAGCTGAATATTCTCAAAAGTTAGAAGATTCCAAAGAAGAGGTTAATCTCCTTCAGCAAAAGGTAGAGAGTTTGGTCACTTTGGTAATTACATAAATTTGTTCTTTCTATTTGATACCAGTACAAGAAATGGTAACTGCAGCAGAAGACTAGGATGCGGTATGTGCCGTTCTTGATGCTGGTATTCTGCCATCCAGTGTGGTACAATGGTTCCCAAACTTTCCCATTTAGGGCCTGATTTTGTGCAAGCCGTGATCCAAGCCCAGAGAGGCAGGGCACAGTCTGCCTTGTGCAGCCCGTGCCTGCGGGACATGCTGTTCCCGTGGACGGGCTCTGTTTCTCTGGGCTGCGATCGCTGCCTCTCACAACCTGTGGGAGCAGCATGTCCCCTGGGCAGGGGCTGTGCAAGTAGCAACTGGGACCCAGAGAAAGAGCCTGCCAGTGGGAGCCTACGTCAGGAGAGCGCCGTTGCTAGCCACCTACCGCCATTTAGGATGACCTGCGGAGCGCCGGCAGTCTAGTGGAGAGACTGCCCATGGGACATGCTGCTTCTGCAGGCAGAAGGCTATGAGAGGCTGCAATCGCTATTCACAGCTTTCTGCCTGTGGGAGCAGCGTGTCCCACGGGCGGTCTCTCCACTAGGCCGCCAGTACTCCACAGGTCATCCTTAATGGGGAGTGGGAACAGGTGGCTAGCAATGGCGCCCTCCCAAAGTCAGCACCACCCCTGGCGCACTTACCCAGCTTACCAAGTAATGCCAGCCCTGGTGCCAACAATGTTGACCACAACTGTAAGTGCTATTATTTCGCAATGTGCACTGTAAATGTCACCGCTTACACATGTATCTTGGCCATTTTGCAAACCTAGATGTGCATCAGCTCTTAATCACCTACAAAAGCCTCTATTTTTCTCTCATTTCATTTTGGAGAAGGAAATAAACATTGAGGGATTAAGCAGATATCCCCCTCAATCATTCATAACATAATTACACAACACACCTCATGATACCAACGTAAAATTCACAACATAATTACACAACACACCTCATGATACCAATGTAAAATTCACAACATAATTACACAACACACCTCATGATACCAATGTAAACAACCACACCACACACAGACTATTGCATATAGATATTAAAAAGTTTATTGTATATAGTTGTAACAAGATAAATGTACATAGTTTCAAAGTTTAATGTAAAAGTTGCTGTGATGTTTCATGTAAACCGCCCTTGATCTCAGGAAGGGGCGGTATATAAAAGCTTGTTAAATAAATAAATAAATAGAGGGTAGGGCTAAATGGTCAATTTTCCCAATGGAGAAAGGTGAATAGTGGTGTACCCCAGGGATCTGTGCTGGGTTCGCTGCTTTTAGACATATTCATAAATGACCTGGAAAAGTGAATAACGAGTGAGGCTATCAAATTTGCAGATGACACGAGACTATTTAAAGTTGTTAAAACCCATGAGGATTGTGGAAAATTGCAAGAGGATCTTGATAAATTGGAAGACTGGGCATCAAAATGGCAGATGAAATTTAATGTGGACAAGTGCAAAGTTATGCACCTAGGGAAAAACAACCCAAACTATGGTTACACGATGCAAGGTTCCACATTGGGAACCACCACCCAGGAAAAATATTTAGGCATCATCGTGGATAACATGTTAAAACCCTCTGCCCAGTGTGCAGCGGCAGCCAAGAGAGCAAATAGAATGCTAGGTATCATAAGGAAAGGAATGGAATAACAACAAGGAATCATGCCCGCGCAACTCAAGAAATCTATAATAAGACCAATTCTAAAGAACAACTCACTCAGCAAAGACGACCCAGCATCCTACCGCCCCATCTCCAGCATATCTCTCCTAGCTAAGATTATTGAAAAGGCAGTCCTTATGCAACTACAAGATCACCTGGATGACCATGCAATCCTCGATAGGCAACAATACGGCTTCAGACAACATCACGGAGTCGAAACGCTGCTAATAGCACTGCTTAACAACCTCCTCAAAGGTCTTGAAGATAAGAAGAAAATGTTTATACTCATCTTCATTGACATCTCGGCTGCCTTCGATACAGTCCATCATGGAATCCTAATAAACAAGCTTGAATCGATAGGGATATCAGGAACCCCCCTAAAATGGTTCGCCTCCTACATATCAAACAGAATGCCACAGGTTCAATTCAATGGCGAAAACGCAGAAGCTTTCCCTCAAACACAAGGAATACCTCAGGGCTCGGCTCTCTCGGCCCTACTTTTCAACATTTATATGCAGCCCCTCTGTGATATTTTCCAACAGCATAATGTCAATTACCACATCTATGCAGATGATATTATGCTATACACACAACTGGATACCGTCGACCCTAACTATTCGATACTCGAAACATGCCTGAATGAGATGTTGCAATGGTTGCAGCAAAACAACATGGCGATCAACCATAAGAAAACTGAGGTGATGTTTATCTCCAGCAAACCAAACTTTGAACCTCCAGCGACAATTACACTCTGTAACAATACGTACCACACAAAGAATGAGATAAAATACCTGGGAGTCACATTGGACAACAACCTAAAGATGGAAAAGCACCTACGCAAAACCAACAAGGCCATCTTCCACAAACTTAGAGTCCTACAACCTCTACGGAACATCCTCGAGCCTCACGATTTTAGGGCTGTTGCGCAAGCACTCATTATACCACATTTAGACTACTGCAACGCCATCTTGCAGGGTCTCCCAAAGAAGACGCTAAACATCCTACAAATGGCCCAGAATGTGGCGGCGAGGATCATCATGCAAAAAAGAATCACTGAACACATCACGCCTGTACTGATTGAACTGCATTGGCTCCCCATTACTGCCCGAATACAATATAAAACATTAATAACCACCCACAAACTCATATATAACACAGCTCCATCCTTTCTCTCCACCCTTATCTGCTCGCAACCACCCAACAGAGTCAGAAGAACCATCAACTCTGACACCCTACATGTGCCGCCCGATATCAGATCTGTCAAATCAAGCACCAGCAGCCGAGCATACTCGTATTCTGCCCCGACCCTCTGGAACAAACTACCGCCTGAGCTAAGAGCAACCAAGGACCTTATTGCGTTCAGGAAAAAACTAAAAACGCATCTTTTCCAGTGTTATTACAATTTGATGTAATCTCAGGGGATTACAAGATGTCACATTTAGCAGCCTAAATTCTGTTATGAAACATGAACATATGTAAATTCCTTACTCCTCCCCTTTGACCTTATTTCTGTGTGCCGTGCTCTCCTGTGACCTTATTTCTGTGTGCCGTGCTCTCCTTTTGCAAATCAATGTGTTGTTACTTCGAAATTTCTGCCTTGATTTGGCAATTTCCAAGCTGTAATCAAACCGCTGCTGATCGCTGGAAGCAGCGGTATACAAATGTATTCTAAATAAATAAATAAAATAAAAATAAAACAAAAGATATTATAATACCTCTGTATCGTTCCATGGTACGACCACACCTTGAATATTGTGTGCAATTCTGGTCAATGTATCTTAAAAAGGATATAGTGTTATTAGAAAAGGTACCAAGAAGAGCCACCAAAATGGTAAAGAGGATGGAAGGATACCCCTATGAAGAGAGGCTAAAAAGGTTAGGGCTCTTCAACCTGGAAAAGAGATGGCTGAGGGGAGATAAGATAGAGGTCTATAAATTAATGAACGAAGTGGAACGGGTAAACATTGATCAATTGTTTATGTCATCAGAATATAGAAAGACTAGGTGACATGCAATGAAGCTACAGAGTAAACTATTTAAGATTAAGAGGAGAAAATATTTTTTCACTCAACGTGTAATCAAACTATAGAATTTGTTACCGGAGGATGTAGTAAAAGCTGTTAGTGTAGCTGGGTTTAAAAAGGGTTTGGACATGTTCCTGGAGAAAAGGTCCATAAACCATTATTAAAAGGGATCCAGGATATCAATGCTTGACCCAGTACAAGCATTGTGGAACCTGTGTTTTTTGGGGAAACTGCTAGGTACTTGTGACCTAGATCGGCCACTGTTGGAAACAGGATGCTGGGCTTGATGGACCTTGGTCTGACCCAGTATGGCATATCTTATGTTCAACAAATTTTGTCTTTTTCTAAGGTATATTCTGTCTCACCAGCAGATGCCTGTTTTTAGATACTTATTTCTCTAACCTAATCAGCCTAGAGCTCAATTCCTCTGCCTCCGGACTGTAAAAGCAATTCTGTGCTCCCTTAACATCACCTTTGTGGCTTCCCAAAACAGGGTCAGGGTATTCAGATGCCCCCCACTGTGCAGGAAAAAATTGTTTCATTTCTTTCTGAGATTTTGGTGAAACTCCTTGTCCCCGTACAGGTCTAATTAAAATCTCCCCCTTCTTCCCAATCCAGCTGTATCCGATAAGAGGCATGGTCCAAGACCTCCACTAGGTCTATGGCTGCCTCCAAAGCTCTAGGAAACAATCTACTGCCCACTAGGAGGCAGTCTATGCAGGAAAACATGATGTGAGCTTTCGACAGATGTCAGTAGTCATCCTCATGAGGGCGAAGGACCCTTCACGCATCCTCTAGCTGCAACCTTTCACAAAGGAGTCCAAACATCTAGTTGCAAGGTCTCTTCCCGCCAGCAGTGCTAGCAGATCTGCCTAAAGTTAGATATGACCACACTACTCTTATCCCTGGTGGTATCCCGTCTGGATTATTGTAATGTCGTCTTGGCCGGCCTTCCCCAGTCACGATTGCGGAGATTGCAACTGGTTCATCACACAGTAGCACCTCTTCTGATGCATGCTTCACGCTTTGATCACATCACCCCTTTTCTGATTCACTTGCACTGGCTTCCACTTCCCTATTGTATACAGTTCAAGATGCTTATTCATGTACATAGATCCATTCACACCGGTGTCCCCCTTTACCTCGCAGATCAAATTCGTCTTCACTCCTCCCATCGTTCTCTTCGGTCGGTTCATCTGAACCGCATGTCCCTTCCTTCTCCGTCACAGGCCCATCTTGAATCCACCCGCTCTTCTGCTTTTTTCTTCTTAGGCCCTCTGCTCTGGAACTCACTCCCCCTGGCCCTCCGTCTCGAACCTTCCTACAAAACCTTTAAGACCTTGCTGAAGTCCCACCTGTTCTGCACGGCTTTCAACCTTCCCCCTACCCCTGCCCTCTCCGTTCCCCCACATCGTTGACCTCTTAATCCCACTTTTGCCTTGTTGTTTTACTCTCTCCTTTTATTCTATCCTATCTCGTACCATTCTTTCCTGTTACTTATAGCGTTCCTTTCCTTTTCTGCAGCCTTCTAATTTTTATTATTGTAAACCGCTCTGGTACCTTGAGTGTGAGCGGTATATAAAATGTTTTAATAAAGATAAAGATATAAAATATCATTTGAGGTTCCCCCCTCCAAGCACCAGGGCTCCAATATCAAATGTGGATAGTGGATTTGCCAAAGTTGTGAAAAACTTGGGGTCACACATATTTAGGAAATATCCATAACATAACACTATTGGCTTGCTAAATAACCTCCCTGACACAATAATGTATTGCTCGGGTCTCAGTCTTCCTTGTGCAGCTTGAAAGTGGTAAAAGCGGAACAGCCAAAGATGTTACTCACCCACCATCTGCGCAACTTCCCTCCCGTGCTCCGCTTCCCCTAGACATCACCATCGTCACTTTATGACTGCGCAGAATCCACAACACTTTGGGATAGGTCTACTAAGCCGGGCTAATGATTAACCTGGGCTATCTTCAACTACATGGGACCTAGTTGCAAATAGCCCTGGTTAACCATTAGCCCAGCTTATTAGACATACCCCTTTGTGTCTTTTTATTGATGACCCCAACTTTCATACATTATAGGAAATACAATGAATATGCTTACCCATAATCGTCATTGCCTGCCAAATTCCATACAACACAAGGTTTCTATGTCACTCAATAGGAGGAGTCCCCCCAGCCTATGAACGCCCCTCACATCCATGCCTAACAGAGTCATCCTTATTCAAGCCACACCCATCCTTAGCCTCAACCAACCCTCTCTGAAGCCACCCCTCCTCCCCCTCAAGTCCAGTCACCCTTCCCCCCTTTCACATTGCCCTCTGCCTTCTCTTTCTCCCCTATGAAGTCACCACTGAAGTGTCAGGCTCCCCCCACCCTGATCACATACTGTTGACCCTGCAAAATCTTTGACTGGGTGGGGCCAGGGAATCCCCACCAGCCACACTGCTTTGTTGAGCATGCAAGTCTGCTCTCCCTGTTTTTGCCTCCCCCCCCAAATAATCTGTTGCTCTAGGCGACCACCTAGTTCACCTAATGGCCATGCCACCCTGGCACTGATGCAGCATTATGGAAGGAGACACTGCCTCTGGTCTCGGCTAAGAGCTATCACTATGATAACTGGGCTAAATGGGAGGGAAATGCTAGTTCCAATTCAGTTGAAAAGCCAAAAGAGAACACAAGAAAATTGCCAGGGCCCCGTAAAATACATTCAAGATTTTTTTTAAAGAAATCCAAATGTCTTCCAGTATAAATTATAGGGTCTTTCACACATTTTGTATATGTTGACCTGTAGGAGAGAGCTGTGAGTGGCCTATCTAACATTCCTGTACTTTTGAAAGATTAACAGAATCGAAAGCAGGTTCAGCCCCCTGGAGATGTGCGGACCTTGGATGTGTGAAGAGATCGGTCAACTGAGGAGCCAGTCCAAGCAACTAAGAGAAGTCAACCACCAGCTGAACGAGGAAAACCACCAGCTTAAAGAAGAGTTGTGGGATCTAAAGAGGCAGCGTGAGCAGCTCGTAAGGATGCTGACAGACAGGCGGAATGGTAAAAGCAGCTGTGTGATGTGTGCCGAGTGCCAAGAAGTCAGTCGTAAACCATTTTATGGGGTAGGATCCATGCCTCTCATCTTACTGATTAGCTCAAGAAAATTCCAATACATGAGGCCCAACATTTCTTGCAGCTGACACTGTCACTGGGCGGCTGAGCTAACACAGAATGGAAGGTGATAGGACAGGACTAAAACATAGGATGACTAGGTCAGATTCACTCACGAGGGGGCCTGCAGACCTATCAAGTCTGTCACATGAGAATGGCAAAGTCCTGACAGATGCAGGAGGCTTGGGGCCTGAGGAGTGCTGACCACTGGTCTTGATTAAGAGGCTCGTGGCAACATAATTGCAGTAATTTGCATCTGTGTGGCTCTGATCGCTCCCCAGCCCCCTGAATCCACATCTTCCCTCATGCCTTTTACTCCCCTTTCCAAAAGGGAACAAACGGGATTCAGCTCATGTCTTTTCAGTAGTAACTCAAGGATCTTCCCTGCGCTGGAGGGTCTGCAGTTTATGTTTAACCCACCATTGCCTCAGCTACAAATGACTTTGCCAAGATCACAAGGAGCAGCAGTTGGATTCCAACTAGACTTCCCTGGTTCATAACCTGCTGGTCTAAGCATTCGGCTACTGCTCCATTCCCTCATAACCCCACCCCCACCCTCATCTTTCCGAAGCAGTCCAGGAATATTGCAGTGGCTGGTCCTGAGTATGGCAGCAAGTGCAAGGATTAAATCAATGTGCACTCATGGCCACACAGCAGCCCCTCCTGCGCCTGGGTTCTGTGCAGATGATGGGACCTGTGAGCATAAGAACATAAGATATGCCATACTGGGTCAGACCAAGGTCCATCAAGCCCAATATCCTGTTTCCAACAGTGGCCAATCTAGGTCATATACGTAATTAGCAGTTTCCCCAAAAGACACAGGTTCCACAAAGCTTGTACTGGGTCAAGCATTGATATCCTGGGTCCCTTCTTAATAATGGTTTATGGACCTTTCCTCCAGGAACTTGTCCAAACCTTTTTTAAACCCAGCTACAGCCTTTACTACATCCTCCAGTAACAAATTCCAGAGTTTGATTACACGTTGAGTGAAAAAATATTTTCTTTTATTAGTCTTAAATAGTTTACTCTGTAGCTTCATTGCATGTCCCCCAGTCTTTCTATATACTGATAACGTAAACAATCGATCTACGTTTACCCGTTCCACTCCGTTCATTAATTTGTAGACTTCTATCATATCTCCCCTCAGCCGTCTCTTTTCCAGATTAAAGAACCCTAACCTTTTTAGCCTTTCTTCATAGGAGAACATAAGAACATAACATAAGAACATAAGATATGCCATACTGGGTCAGACCAAGGTCCATCAAGCCCAGTATTCTGTTTCCAACAGTGGCCAATCTAGGTCATACGTACCTAGCAATTTCCCAAGAGACACAAGTTCCACAATGCTTGTACTGGATCAAGCATTGATATCTTCGGTCACTTCTTAATAATGGTTTATGGACCTTTCCTCCAGGAACTTGTCCAAACATTTTTTAAACCCAGCTACACTAACAGCCTTTAGTCTTTCTATATTCTGATAACGTAAACAATCGATCTACGTTTATCTGTTCCACTCCGTTCATTAATTTATAGACTTCTATCATATCTCCCCTCAGCCGTCTCTTTTCCAGGTTAAAGAGCCCTAACCTTTTTAGCCTTTCTTCATAGGAGTATCCTTCCATCCCCTTTACCATTTTGGTGGCTCTTCTCTGAACCTTTTCTAAAATCGCTATATCCTTTTTAAGATACGGCGACCAGAATTGCACACAATATTCAAGGTGCGGTCTCACCATGGAACGATATAGAGGCATTATAATATCTTTTGTTTTATTTTCCATTCCTTTCCTTATCATACCTAGCATTCTATTTGCTCTCTTGGCCGCCGCTGCACACTGGGCAGAGGGCTTTAACATGTTATCCACGATGATGCCTAAATATTTTTCCTGGGTGGTGGTTCCCAATGTGGAACCTTGCATCGTGTAACCATAGTTTGGGTTGTTTTTCCCTAGGTGCATAACTTTGCACTTGTCCACATTAAATTTCATCTGCCATTTTGATGCCCAGTCTTCCAATTTATCAAGATCCTCTTGCAATTTTTCACAATCCTCTTGGGTTTTAACAACTTTAAATAGTTTTGTGTCATCTGCAAATTTGATAACCTCACTCGTTATTCCACTTTCCAGGTCATTTATAAATGTGCTATTTCCAGGTTTCGTTGTTTGGCTCTTTTTTCCATTTCCTGAAAGATGCTATTTTGGCAACAACAGCCTCTCTGACCTCACCTTTAAACCATGCTGGCAGTTTTTTGGACTCCCTTCCACTTTTCTTAAAGCGTGGAATACAGCTGGTCTGGGCTTCCAAGATAGTATTTTTCAACAACACCCAAGCTTGATGTACGTCTTTAACCTTTGCAACTGCTCCTTTTAGTTTTTTCTTAACTGTTTTCCTCATTTTATCATAGTCTCCCTTTCGAAAGTTAAAAGGTAGTACTGTGGATTTCCTTACTATCCCTCCTCCACTAATTAAATCAAAGGCGATCATGCTATGATCACTATTGCCAAGTGGTCCCAACACCCTTATCTCTTGCACTAGATCTGGTGTTCCACTAAGGACTAGGTCTAATATGGCTTCCCCTCTGGTCGGTTCATGAACCAGCTGCTCCAAGAAGCAGTCATTTATTTCATCTAGGAACTTTATCTCCCTAGCATGTCCTGACGTGACACTGACCCAGTCGATATCGGGGTAATTGAAATCACCCATTATTATTACCGTGCTGTAACTTTTGTTAGCTTCCTTGATTTCCTTGATTTCTTTGAGCATTTCAACATCCATTTGGTCATTCTGGCCAGGTGCTCGATAGTACACCCCCACTGCCATTGCCTTCCCCCTTTTATATGGAATTTCAATCCATATAGATTCTACAGCAGATTTTGTTTCCTGCAAAACTTTAATCCTTTCTGAGTCAATGCCCTCTCTAACATAGAGCGCAACCCCTCCACCAATTTGATCAGCTCTATCATTACGATATAGTTTGTACCCAGGTATCACAGTGTCCCACTGGTTGTCCTCCTTCCACCATGTCTCTGATATTCCAATCATATCTAACCTTTCATTTAGTGCTATATATTCTAACTCTCCCATCTTATGCTTTAGACTTCTAGCATTTGCATACAAGCATTTTAGAGAACGTATTTTATTCATGTTAATTTGGCTATTGTTAGACATGGGGAAATTGGGATCTTTAAGCTCTGTCTGCTCCATACTTGAGGGCATTTGGGCTACTTTATTCTTTTGTGGAACCTCTCTGCTTTTGGTAGTATCCTTCAAGGATACATTCTTCCGAACCATCCGCTCTTGGGCGACTATCGGCTTTCCCCTAATATCTAGTTTAAAAGCTGCTCTATCTCCTTTTTAAAGGTTAATGCCAGCAGCCTGGTTCCATCCCGGTTAAGGTGAAGCCCATCCCTTCGGAAGAGCCCCTCCTTTCCCCAGAATGTTCCCCAGTTCCTAACAAATCCAAACCCCTCATCTCTGCACCATTGTCTCATTCACGCATTGAGACTCCGGAGCTCTGCCTGCCTTTTGGGTCCTGTGCGTGGAACAGGAAGCATTTCGGAGAACGCTACCCTGGAAGTTCTGGATTTCAACTTCCTACCTAAAAGCCTAAATTTTGCCTCCAGAAGCTCCCTACCACATTTTCCTATGTCATTGGTACCGACATGTACCAAGACAGCAGACTCCTCCCCAGCACTATCTAAGACCTTATCTAGGTGGCGCGTGAGGTCCGCTACCTTCGCACCAGGCAGGCATGTTACCAGGCGATCCTCACATCCACCAGCCACCCAGCTATCTACATGCCTAATGATCGAATCACCAACTATAACGGCTGTCCTAACCCTTCCCTCATGGTCACATGGCCCTGGAGAAACTTCCTCGGTGCGAGAGGGTTTTACATCACCTGGAGGACAGGTCCTAGTTACAGGATCACTTCCTGCCACACCAGGGTGATGCTCTCCTGTCATGTGACCTCTCTCCTCCATGGCAACAGGGGTGCTGCTAGACTGGAGGTGGGACTTCAGGACTATATCCCTGTAGGTCTCGTCTATGTACCTCTCTGTCTGTCTTATGTTTTCCAAGTCTGCTACTTTAGCCTCTAGAGAACGGACTTGTTCCCTGAGAGCAAAGAACTCCTTGCACCTAGTATCCTTCCATCCCCTTTACCATTTTTGTGGCTCTTCTCTGAACCTTTTCTAATAATGCTATATCCTTTTTAAGATACGGCGACCAGAATTGCACACAATATTCAAGGTGCGGTCTCACCATTGAACGGTATAGAGGCATTATAATATCCTTTGTTTTATTTTCCATTCCTTTCCTTATCATACCTAGCATTCTATTTGCTCTCTTGGCCGCCGCTGCACACTGGGCCGAGGGTTTTAACATGTTATCCATGATGATGCCTAAATCTTTTTCCTGGGTGGTGGTTCCTAATGTGGAACCTTGCATCGTGTAACCATAGTTTGGGTTGTTCTTCCCTAGGTGCATAACTTTGCACTTGTCCACATTAAATTTCATCTGCCATTTTGATGCCCAGTCTTCCAATTTATCACGATCCTCTTGCAATTTTCCACAATCCTCTTGGGTTTTAACAACTTTAAATAGTTTTGTGTCATCTGCAAATCTTATAACCTCACTCGTTATTCCCTTTTCTCTGCTGTCTTCTTCTATGCTCCAACTGTGAGCCTTTTGCTCACTCTGGATGGTATGAATGGCTGTGTGCCAGAAAGAAACCTGCTCTTGATGGCGGACACCCTACTCCTGCTTGATATAGTAGCTGAGTGCCAAGGACAGAGTTCTGTCTTTGGGATAGATTTATATATGAAGTTGGATTTTCCTTCTCAGAGAATTCTCCTCCCAGCATGAAGTGACTGGAAGCAAGAACCACCTCTGTTCTGGAAAATGTTATGCTTTTCTCTACCCTTTATTGTAGTAATCTAGTAGGGACACTGGATGGTGCTGCTACTCATATAGTCCAAACAAAGATTATCCAAAAAGACACTAGTCACTAAGATAAAACAACAAATATGAGACTAGATCAACAAGAGCTAAAAAGATTTTGTTGGACATTCATAAGAAGAGATACCCCTCTTGAAAGGAACTGTCCATTTTAATCTTTACATTTCAAAATAGGCAAGCAAAAAGCACCCAGCTGCAAGCAGAAAGACCTGAAAGTCAGTCTATTCAGCCACAATGACCCATCCCGATGGATATGTACAATGCAGCATTGCGTTTTCAGCCAATATACTTGATTCAAAAGGCCCTGTGACAAGTATATTGGCCCAATTGTGGTGCTTTGTCATAGATACCCATTGGGATAAGTCACCATGGCTGAACAGACAGAATTCAAGCTCTATGCCCACAGCCAAGTGCTTCTTGCCCACCCATTCCAAAATGAAAAGATTAAAATGGACAGTTCATGTCAAGAGGGATTTGCTGCTCATATAGTAACATCCAAGCAGTCTCTACAGTGTAGTCAGGGTTTTTTGGGCAGTGGCGAACAGGGGAACAGGCTGCTTTTGTTTGCTGGTGTCGTCCTCAAAAACCTGTGTTCTCCACGCAGAGACATATGGGTCGTGTTGCCTTTGCTGATGTCAACAAAATTTCAGATTTCCTTTCCTTTCATTTTTGTAACAAGAACACTCCATCTCCTACCCCAAAGCAAACAAAATTGTTTCATTTTAAAGATTCAGGCCCCACCCATGCATGTAAAAAGCCTAAACCAAAACCTTGGACCCTCTGCCACCTGCCTTCCTCCTGATCCTCCCCCCCTCTATAGTTTTATCCTTAGACTGGCATAAAAACGGAACAGAAGGCACCCTCAGCCATCTCCATCCCACCAGTGATGTAATCCAAAATGGTGCACACTAAGATCTAGTGAAGTGAAAAAGCAATAATTAAAATTAAATGAAAAACTGCCCCAAAAGAAAAATGAAAAAAACAAAACGAAAAAAACCTGCACATCTCTCTTCAGTAAGCCTTTTGTTAGCGTGCTAACTTTGTCTAAAATCAGCCTCTTTAGGGAGTTAGGAATGCCTTGCAAGGATATCTGGACAAACTGAATTCCAATTCATCCTGCTGGACCAGTCCAGGCTACTGGTTATGTCCCCCTGCCAGCAGATGGAAGAGACAGAGAAAGTACCAGACCTTAGCCCTGGTACATACACCAGTTCCCCTAAGAGTCTCCTTCAGTATTTCTCTGTCTCCAGTAGATGATGGTTCTCTTTTTCTATTGCTCCAGACAGTCAATTTGAGTGGACTACTGTGACCTACTCCTTGCTGGTCTCCCTCTGAATCATCTCTTTCCCCTTCAATCTGTTCAACACTCTGTTGCACGGCTAATCTTCCGCCAGCCTCGTCATGCTCATATTACACCTCTTCCCAAGTTACTTCATTGGCTCCCTATCTGTTTCCGCATCCAGTTCAAACTTCTCCTGCTGACCTATAAGTGCATTCACTCTGCAGCTCCTCATTACCTTTCCTCTTTTATCTCTCCCTACACTCCTCCTTGACAACTCTGCTCTTCTTGCAAATCACTTCTAGCTGCGCCCTTCTCTTCTGTTGCTAACTCCAGATTTCGCTCCTTTCATCTTGCTGCTCCTTATGCCTGGAACAAACTACCCGAGTCTGTATTTCAAGGGCCTTCTCTGACCCTTTTCACATCCAGGCTGAAAATTCACTTCTTTGAGGCTGCTTTCAGATCTTGTCTCACCTGATCTCCATTGTGTTTCCTTACTATCCCCCCTAGATGTTTCCCATGTCTACAGCTACTGTGTTGTCTGTCTTGACTAGACTGTAAGCTCTGATGAGCAGGGACTGTCTGTTATTTGTGTCTGTGCAATGCTGCGTACATTTTGTAGCGCTATACAAATGTTCAGTACTAGCAGTCCGTAGTAAAGGCTATTTTGTCTAGGGCGCAAAGGAGGTGTCCCACACTTTCTGCATGATTAGCTCCTGATCAAAAGGATCAGAGCAGCTATCCAGGAAAGGGGAGGCTCTGGCTCTGGTACATCCTTGTCCTCCTCGTCATTTCGATGTCAGGACCAATCTTTTCATGTTTCAGACAAGGTGAGCACTTAGGTACTCGGGCGTGGTTCATGCCCCAGAGAGTTTCCATTCTAAAGGCATTGATGCTTTAACGCAGATGCTATTATTTTCAGTGGCATGCGTTGCATAGCAGTAATGCACATTAATGCAATAATCTGGGTAAGTCGAGCTGGGGACAACTGCAGTCACGGCGACATACATCAATGCCTTTAGCATCAAAGAACCCAGCACAACTAATGCCAACACAGACAAACAACGAGGCACAACAGCAAGCTAAGCAGAGGTGCGATAACAAAGCGTACAGAAACATTAATAAAATAATCCTGTGCGTAGCAAGCAGGACAGCTACACATAGTGCACATAGCTGAAATCACACCTTACACTTAATACTAAAATCCTAAAAATACTCTAAAACCACAGTGAACCCCCAAATCTTATAAGATCAATAAAACATCATTAGCAATCAGGACAATAAAACCAGCTTATCAATCTACTACTACTAATTATTTGTATAGCGCTACAAGGTGTACGCAGTAAAGAGCCTATTTTCAGTTTGCAATGAAAACCCCACAATTCACAGCTGCGCAGCGGGAGCTGGTTCCATAAACAAGACACAGTACATTAGAAGGCTCTAATTTTGTGTCCAAATTAACTGAGCTGCCTTTGCAGCCAGTAAAGTATACAAACATCTTCCTGTGATCGCACGAACTGCAGTGGGACATAACAGTGCCTACATTCCAAAGAGAAGACGGCCCTAAACCATTCCCTGGCATTAAAAGCCAAATACAACATTTAAAATTTGGCCCTATAGTCTATTGGGAGCCAACGAAAAGCTTTTCTGGCTGAAGTAATATGATCACACAGAGAGCAGCAGGTCAGCAATTGGGCTTTGGACCACCTGCTAATGCTGGGCTAGTCTGTCAGGAAGACGCCATAAAAAGCAGGACCACTACACTATAAAAAAAGACTGAAAGGCCAGTGTTAACATCACTAGAACAACTTGAAGATAACCCAAGAGCAGTGTTGTGTGCCATTGAGTCTGTTCCGACCCCTGGTGACCCGTCCCCTATGTTTTCTTGGCAAGGTGCAACTGGAAGTAGACTGCCAGTAAGCCAACAGTACATGAAATTCCTAGGTGGCCACCCATCCAAGTACTAACCAGGCACAACTCTGCTTAGCTTCTGAGATCAGATGATCAGATTTATTCATGGTGGTGTGGTCGTATCCACCTGAATGTCACCAGCAAAGAAATAAAACTGTGACTCACTGTCTAATAATATCCTCCAAAAACTTGTAATGCACATTAAAAGAAAAATGGGGATAAGGTTGCACCCCATAGAATACCACTAGGCATGAAATAAAATTGCCCAAAATAACTTGTTGCGTCTCCTATTAAACTGCTGAAGCTAGTCCTTGAAACCCAACCTCCTTTGAATGATTAATCAGAACGTAGTGATCAACAGTGTCAAATGTTGATGATAAGTCAAGCAAAACAGGGCAAAGATGTCATATCGCATAAGGTTTATTATTGCATTTTCCTAGATTCGTTCGGTAGTCCACTTTGAACCCATAGTTGAATAAGTAGATCATAAATAACCAGATTAAATTACATTAAATATCTTTATTGGTAGGACACTGCACATCATCATAAAGAGCAACCAATAGCATCTCTGTTCTATGGCCCACCCAAAATACGGATTGGCACACATCCAGAAGATTGTTAGTGTCAGTAAACTGAATCTGTTTCGAAAAGGCACATTCAATATCGTTAACCAGTAATGGCATATTAGAAACCGGTTAAAAAGTTTCAGGGGCAGTTAGATTTTGAGACACAAGAACAGAAACATAGCAGCCAAGACCAAACCTTCCAGTGCAGAGCAAGACCCATCACTTAGAAAAGTAGGATCCAAAGCCCAGCTTCTCTGGTGCCCTAATCTCTAGGCTACTCCTCCACTGCAGGCCACTTCAGCAGAGGCAAACTGGGGCGAGGGTGGCCTGGGAAGAAAGCCCAAAAACCATGAATGGAGGTCCTCAGGGAGGTGGAGGGAAAGAGAATGTGACTCTATAAGTGGAGGAGGTGGGAGAAGGTATGAATGAGGATCTGTAGTAAGGGTCCACAAATGTATGTTTGCCTAGGGCCTAATCATAGTGATGTTTTGTTAATTTGGCCTTGGTGACGCTGGCTTTTGTCCTAACTGAGTAAACTTTTCATAGGTGATAGCAGAACATTATTCCACTGGACTATTGGCAAGAAGGGATTCTCTTACAAGGATCAACACAGGTAAAATCAATGGTAAAAACTTTACCTTTGGAGAAGCAAGTCTGATTACAATCTCTGCCACTCACCGTGAGACCTGCAGCCAGACAGTCCTTTCCTCTGCTATCATATTAGATCTGAAGTTGTGCAAATGTGTGATTTATCTTATTGTGTTACTGATGATGAGTAATTCCATAAATAGCATAATAAAAGTTACATTAAGGCGGTATTGAGAAAGATTAGGCAGCATTTACATGTGTAAAAAGCTAGTTTAGGGCAGGTCACGTGATGTTCTGATAAGGGAAGATGTGGGTTTTGTCCCTTCTGAGAGTTGCTACCTTTATCAAGCCCCACTGGTGAGAATCTGGGCATTTCAGCCTTGTCCATTGTCCATGAGGTCATGTACAATGATACATGGAGACCTAGATGACCTCTAAGGTGGCAAAAAAGACCATGATTGCTCCAATCCTGCTTTCATTAACTGTAGGAGAAAAATTCATATTGGACTTGATAGCATGCATGGCTGGGATAACATTCATGGGCAATAGGAGGCGGTCTCGCGAGCCATCAGGGAGATGGGTTAAAGTATGACAGCACAGAGTTGCAGGAGCAGAGGATGATGTCATAGGGGCCTTGCTGGACATTGCTCAGTTATAGACTTTACTTACTGCCTATGAAGAAAAGCTGGAGAACCTGAAGAGTAGCTCCATGAACAAATTGGAGACAGTGGGCAATTATATTAGAAGCCTTATTTGCTATTTCCATGTGTGCAATCAGGCATTTATCCATGTGTGATGGCTTCTATAGAAAGTTACCTATCCTTCTCAAAAGGGATTATCAACAGTACCCTTTAAGAGAGTTTGCAGCCCAGAGTTCAGGGATGGGAGGATGTGACTCACAGGGAGAAGTTAAGAACCCAGCAGGCTGCAGGAGGGAGAGAGGCCCGTGGAGCCAGAAGTCCTTCCAAGGCAAGTTGTGCAAAGGAGTTCTGAGGTAGAAACTTTGACTGAGGCAGGACCTTTAACTGAGACTGGAGGAAGGGCTAGGAGAACCAACTTGTGGAGGTTTAATAAGTTGGGACAGAAGTAAAACTGCTTTTGTTTTCCCTGAACTGCTGTTTGGTCTGTGTCAATAAACTCAGTAGTTTGGGGATGGGTCCCAAGGTGGTGAACTGGATCAGAAATTGATTGACTGACAGACGACAGAAGGTGATGGTAAATGGAGCTCACTCGGATGAAAGGAGGGCGATTAGCGGGGTGCCCCAGTGTTTGGTCCTGGGCCCGGCACTGTTCAATGTATTTGTGAGTGATATTACTGAAGGACTGAATGGAAAAGTCTGTCTTTTTGCAGGTGACACAAAAATTTGCAACAGAGTGGACTCCCGTGAGGGAGTGGATAACATGAGGAAAGATCTACAAAAGCTGGAAGAATGGTCTAATGCTTGGCAGTTAAGATTAAATGTGAAGAAGTGCAGTGTCATGCACTTGGGAAGCAGAAATCCAAGGGAAATGTACGCAATAGGGAGCGAGAGGTTGGTGTGCACGGACCAGGAGAAGGACCTTGGTGCATTTATTTCTCAGGATCTCAAGGTGGCAAAACAGTGCGACAAGGCGGTGGCAAAAGCCAGGAGGATGTTGGGTTGCATACAAAGAGGAATTGCCAACAGAAAGGAAGAGGTACTAATGCCACTGTATAAGTCACTGGTGAGGCCTCACTTGGAATACTGTGTTCAGTTTTGGAGACAGTATCTTGCAAAAGATGTAAAAAGACTGGAAACTGTTCAGAGGAAGGCGACCAAAATGATTTGTAACCTGCGTCAGAAACCTTATGAGAAGAGACTTGAAGACCTAAATATGTACATTTTGGAGGAGAGGAGGGACAGGGGAGATATGATTCAGACCTTCAAATACTTAAAGAGTATTAATGAACAAACCAACCTCTTCCAAAGACGGGGGAAGCTGTAAAACTAGAGGGCATAACATGAAGCTGGAAGGGGGTAAATTGAAAGGGAATGTCAGGAGATACTTTTTCACTGAAAGGGTGGTGGATGCTTGGAATGCCCTCCCGATGGAGGTGGTGGGGGCAAACACGGTGACAGAATTCAAAATGGCATGGGACAGACACAGTGCATCCCTTTACAGCAACAGGATAAAATCAAAATAAACTTAACTAACTAATTTCTCAACAAATAGGGGTGTCCTACATGGAGCGGTGGGTTCACCCCTAAAACAAAGACATGGGGAGGGGTGTCCTGCATGGAGCATCAGGTGCACCTACACTTGCAATCTTACTGGGCAGACTAGATGGACCATACGGATCTTTCTCCAGGACCAAGCAGGAAGTCAGTCCTCACTTATGGGTGACGTCGGCGCCGACGGAGTCCTCGCGGAGCAATTTTCCCCAGCTTTCAAAGAAAGCCTTTGGGAATTGCAGCGCGCATGCGCGGTCGTCTTCCCGCCCGAGGGTGCCATCTTAGCCAGTCTTCTTTTTTCCGCGGAGCCCTGCAGACGTCCCCGTCTTGTCCCCGCGAAAAAGTTGATTTTCCTCTTTATTTTATACTTTTTTCTTTCGGTTCGACGCCGATCGTTTTCCCGCCCGGACTCGCGACGCCGGTCTCGAGTCCTCTAGCGTTTTTTCGGTTTTTCTGACTTAGTCAGCTTTCATTTTCGTTTTCCCTGGCAGCCCGGTCCTTTGACCTCGCAGGGGCCCTTTTTCCCCCGATGGCTGCCAGTGGCTTTAAGCGGTGTGGTCGGTGTGACCGAAATATGTCACTAACCGACACACATGACTTTTGCCTCCGCTGCTTGGGCCCGGATCATGAGGAACTGATCTGTGGGCCCTGCAGCAAACTGTCCTCGAAGGCGTTGAGAAGTCGGCGGCATCAGCGCGAGAGAATCTTCGCTGACCCCAGCCGTACCCGGACCTCGTCGGAGGCCTCCGTGTCAAAGGGCTCCAGCTCGGACCGTCGCCGGAGCTCCTCCGACCGGGGTTCTCCCTCCGGGGACCATCGTCGGAAGGAAAAACCCGCGAGGGCGGCGTCGGTGGACGCTCCTGGCTCCGCGAGGGCCAGGTCGCATAGCCCCGACAGCCGCCCCGGGTCCTTGGAGAAGGAACATCTCCCGAAGCGACCTCGCCTGGAGTCGGAGATGCCTGCCCGGGTAAGTCCTGTAGTCCTTCTGGACTCGCCTCCGCGACAGCCGACGTCAGGCCCGACGCCGTCGGGGCCCGAGTCGGGGGCTGCTGGGTCACCTGAGCTCGGACTCAGGTTGACGGCCTTGGAGAGCAGACTGTCTGCCTTCATGGACCAGCAGCGGGCACTGCTCGCTGGCCTCGCTGGCGCCGCTGCCCCGACCGCCGGGACGTCGACGTCCAAGTCGACCCCGGAGACCGAGCCGATCCTCGAGTCAATGAGAACTCGAGTCGATCCTCGGTCGAGGTCACCCTCGGCCTCCCGTTCGGGACCGAGGTCGCCGACGCCGACTCCCTCGACGTCGGGGCGGCTGGCGCCGCACCCTGCCCGGGCCGACCCCACCGAGTCCTCGTCGGAGTCGGTCTGGGAGTCTGAGGAGGAAGAGTCACCTGATTCTTTCCGGACTCGGTGTGTCCCATCGGACTCACCGGGGTCCGAGCCTCGGAAGCAGTCCCCCCCGGAGGATGCCCGGTTCTCGGACTTCGTTAGGGATATGGCCAAGGCTTTGGCCTTCCCTGCGGATCCCGAGGAGGAGCCTCGAGCCGAAGAGCTCGACGCCCTCCAGTATGACTCTCCCGCGAGGGAGCACTTTACTGTGCCGGTTCCTCCTATGCTGGAACGACTACTCTTCCGCATGTGGGAGAGTCCGGCCTCCTCGCCGGTCCTGAGCAAGCGGGTCGATTCTATCTATCGGGTCCGCAAGAGCCCTGGCTTTCAGAAGGCACAGCTGCCACACCATTCCATGGTAGTGGAATCGGCCATGCATCGTCTTAAGAGCCAGAAGATGCACTCCTCGGTGCCTCCTGGAAGGGAGGCCCGTAACCTGGATGGCCTTGGCAAGAAGTGCTTCCAGGGCTCTATGCTCGCATGTCGTGTCCAGACTTACCAGCTCTACATGGGCATGTATCTCCGGGATCTGGCTAAAGAGCTAGCCGGATTCTCCGCTGGTCTCTCCGAGGAGCCCTTGCGGAGGTTCCTAGCCTTGTCCACGGGCATTCGGGAATGCTCAAAGTTCATGTCCCGAGCAGCCTATGATGGCTTTGAGGCCTCGGCTAGAGTGGCCGCAGCCGGCATCGGTGCCCGCCGACAGGCTTGGCTTCAGTCGTCGGATCTTGAGCCCTGGGTACAGGACAAGTTGGTCGATGTCCCCTGCCGAGGCGAAAACCTCTTTGGCAAGCCCATGGCGGAAAAGGCTGCACAAATTGAGACTGAGACTCTCACCAGGACCAGGCTTTCTAGGAAGACCTCCGCCCCTTCCCAGAAAAAGAAGGGCTCGG
The DNA here is from genome assembly GCA_033557465.1 of Ichthyophis bannanicus. NCBI lineage: Eukaryota > Metazoa > Chordata > Amphibia > Gymnophiona > Ichthyophiidae > Ichthyophis > Ichthyophis bannanicus. Next base: position 944,244,082 of record CM066035.1, on the reverse strand, counting down.
GAAAAAAGTCCTTTTACCCGAGGAAGGCGGCTGCCTACAAACAGTACCCCCATTATCAGGCCCCTGCAGCTCCCCAACAGGGCCAGCAGGCCAAGGGACGGGGTAACGGGTCCCGTAGGCAGCAAGCCCCCAAGCCTGCACCACCAGCCCCTGCTCAGCAGGGTGGGGGTTTTTGACTCGCTCAGCATAGCCTCTCCCCCCCCGCTGGTTCCTCCCAGCACCGGAGGCCGGCTGGTTCACTTCGGCCACAGGTGGTCCAGCATCACCGCAGATGCCTGGGTACTTCAGGTCGTGCGAGAAGGCTACCTTCTCCACTTCCATCAGGTCCCTCCCTCCTATTTTCCGGGAGAACCTTCGCGCCCCCCTCTGCACAGGGAGTTGCTCCTTCAGGAGTTAGCAGGTCTTCTGCAGGAACAGGCGGTGGAACCGGTGCCCCACCACCTGAGAGGTCAAGGCTTTTATTCAAGGTATTTTCTGATACCAAAGAGAACAGGGGGCCTCAGACCCATCCTGGACTTGCGCAACCTCAACAAGTTCCTTGTGCGGGAGAAGTTCAAAATGCTTACCCTTGGAATCCTTCTGCCCTACCTCCAGCAGGGAGATTGGCTATGCTCCTTGGATCTAAAGGATGCCTACACGCACATCCTCATCCACCCAAGCCACCGCCAATACCTAAGGTTTGTGGTGGCAGGAAATCATTACCAGTACAGAGTACTGCCCTTTGGCCTATCCTCCGCACCGCGAGTCTTCACAAAATGTCTCGCGGTCGTGGCGGCCCATCTCCGGCTTCACGGCCTCTATGTCTTTCCGTACCTCGGCTGGCTCATCAGAGCAGCGTCCGCTCAGGAGGTCGCCAACGCCACGCGCCGCACGGTGACTCTGCTGCAGCACTTGGGCTTTGTCATAAACTTCGCAAAGTCCACTTTGCTCCCCTCACAGGATCTCGAGTTCATCGGCGCAAGGCTGCACACTCCTCGGGCACGAGCGTACCTACCGCTCGACAGGGCGCAAACGGCTCATGGACCTAGCCGACCGCTTTCGCAGCCAGCCCCTGGTCTCCGCCAGGCGCTTCCTGAGACTGCTCGGCCATATGGCTTCCACCGTCCATGTGACCCCCAATGCCCGCCTGAACATGCGGTCTGCTCAATGGTGTCTCCGCCAGCAGTGGCGACAAGCCACAGGCGGCCTGGCGGACCTGGTGCGCGTCTCCGAGCCGCTGCTCTCGTCTCTCCGGTGGTGGCTCCGGCAGCCGAACCTGATATTCAGAATGCCTTTCCAGTCACCTCAGCCGACCCGGGTGCTGACCACCGATGCATCCCTCCTGGGCTGGGGAGCGCATTGCCAAGAGGCACGTACTCAGGGCCTCTGGACCATGTGGGAGTCTGCTCAGCAGATCAACTTCCTGGAGCTCAGGGCGATCCGCCTAGCTCTCAAGGCCTTCTCCCACCTGACTTCCCAACAGTCCGTCCTTGTCCAGACGGACAATCAAGTTGCCATGTTCTACGTGAACAAGCAAGGGGGCACGGGCTCCTTCCTCCTCTGCCGGGAGGCACAGAAGCTCTGCTCTTGGGCCGTCAGTCACGGCATTCTCCTCAAGGCAGTTTATCTCCCGGGCCAAGAAAATTGCCTTGCAGACAAACTCAGCAGGGTCCTCCAGCCGCACGAGTGGCGTCTGGATCCCTTGGTAGTTCAGAAGCTCTTCCTCAAGTGGGGTCTCCCCACGGTGGATCTCTTTGCCAGTCCTCACAACCGGCAGCTTCCTCGCTTCTGCTCTCGTCAGCCACACCCCCTTCGGGTGGCGGCGGACGCCTTTCTGATCTCGTGGTCGGGGAGCCTTCTGTACGCTTTCCCTCCCATCCCGCTGGTCTCTCGGACTCTTTTCAAGGTTCTCCGAGACAAAGCCTTCATGATCCTGGTGGCCCCTCGCTGGCCCAGGCAGCCGTGGTTTCCGCTCCTGCTGCAACTGGCGGTGGAGGATCCAATCCCTCTGGGGGTACAACCGGACCTCCTCACTCAGGATCAGGGGTCCCTTCTGCACCCCAACCTCAGGTCTCTCAACCTCATGGCCTGGCTGCTGAGAGGGTAGTCCTTGCTCCCCTTCTCCTGCCGGCGGAGGTGGAGGAGGTCGTCTTAGCTTCGCGACGGCCTTCTACCCGCAAATGCTACGCCCTTAAATGGCGTCGCTTTGCAGTCTGGTGTACCCAACAGTCTCAGGATCCCTTCTCCTGCCCGGTGTCGGTGATCTTGCAGTACTTGCTGCACCTCTCTAATCTGGGACTTAAGTCCAACTCCGTCAAAGTTCACCTCAGTGCTTTTTCAGCACATCATGTGCCAGTGGACGGCAGACCTCTCTCCAATGACCCTCTCGTAGCGAGGTTTCTCCGAGGTCTCCTTCTACTTAAACCACCTCTGCGCCCGCCAGCGCCTGACTGGGACCTGAATGTGGTTTTGCAGCGGATCACCTGTCCGCCTTTTGAACCTATGGCTACCTGTTCTCTCCGTTTTCTGTCTTGGAAAACGCTGTTCTTGATAGCCCTCACTTCCGCTAGGCGCGTAAGTGAATTGCAGGCCCTCGTGTCTGATCCCCCTTACACTCGGTTCTACAAGAATAGGGTAGTCCTACGGACTCACCCAAAATTTCTGCCTAAAGTGGTCTCCCCTTTTCACATCAATCAGGAGGTGGTACTTCCAACCTTCTTTCCCAGACCACACTCCAGCCGAGCTGAAACGGTCCTCCATACCCTGGACTGTAGAAGGGCATTGAACTTCTACCTTGACCGTACGCGGGAGCACCGTAAAGCTGCTCAGCTTTTTGTGTCTTTTGCCCCAATAAATTGGGGCTCCCGGTCTCCAAGCGTACTCTGTCCATCTGGGTTGCGGACTGTATCTCTTGGGCTTATGGGGCAGCCGGACTCTCCTTAGAAAGTCGAGTCACGGCTCATTGCGTTCGGGCAAAGGCCACGTCAGTGGCTTACCTCCGCTCTGTTCCGTTGGCAGACATCTGCCGGGCCGCTACTTGGTCTTCGAGCCAGACTTTTGCGGTCCATTACTGTCTCGAGAGGGAGTCCCGTAGGGACAGTGCTTTCGGACAGGCAGTCCTCCGTAATCTCTTTGAGGTCTGAGCAACTCCTACCCTCCATCCCGGATGTGGGCTACCGGTGGGTGATAATTCAGCGAAGATTCTATCCTTCTGTGCTGCTGAGCTAGAGGGAGCTCATTTTTGTGCTTAGGGTCTCCGGTAGCCTTGAGCTTGGGAGTCCCATAAGTGAGGACTGACTTCCTGCTTGGTCCTGGAGAAAGCGTAGTTACTCACCTGTAACAGGTGTTCTCCAGGAGCAGCAGGAATCAGTCCTCACTACCCTCCCTCCTCCCCTTGGAGTTGCAATCGTCTGCTTATGTTCTTTTTTTGCAAATTTTTATGCTGTCTTTTTTAGCTATGTCATCTGACTGGCTAAGATGGCACCCTCGGGCGGGAAGACGACCGCGCATGCGCGCTGCAATTCCCAAAGGCTTTCTTTGAAAGCTGGGGAAAAATTGCTCCGCGAGGGCTCCGTCGGCGCCGACGTCACCCATAAGTGAGGACTGATTCCTGCTGCTCCTGGAGAACACCTGTTACAGGTGAGTAACTACGCTTTATCTGCCGTCGTTTACTATGTTACTATGTTATGTTGTAGAGAAAACCCCTTCCCACCTCACGTCACACTACCGCACCATGGAAATTACATCAGCGTGCAAATAGTGATTTTAAAATGGACTAAATTTACACATGGATGACTTTACTACATAGAAATTGCAAGAGGACATGTCAGGGGTATGGTTAGAGAATGGGTGGGTGGGAATAGGAAATTGTCCATGCCAGGATGTACAGCTGCTCCCTGTATGTATAGGCTTTTGAAAAGACGGTTTTTCAGTCAGCCCTTTATACAAGAGATTAAGGGGGTTAGCCTTTTTAATGCCTCATTGTTTATTCCACTCCCCCAGATGGAAATTACATAAAGATAGCAGCATCTGTAGTTAATTAGTGGCGTTCATACATGTAGGTTTGTGAAATGACCAGAATACACATGTACGTGAAGTGGCCTTGTTTTCCCTGTTCATTTTTCCCACATGTAGATATGCAAAATGGATCCTCCAGCTCCAGGTATCAGCAACGACGCATGTGGGCTCCTGCACTATTTTAGAACAAGCTCCGTGTTTAGCAGGGCCTTTTCTAATATACTGCCAGAATTGTGCATGTTGTGACCTCGACGTCTCAATTCCAATCTTCACATATTATCTAAAACGTGCCTAAATGCTTGTTGAGTTTTCTGGAGCACTGGCACAGAGGAATTCCCAGTAGATGAGTCTGCACACATGCCTGATGGAAGTCGTTCAAGGGTCATCATTGCAAAGTCTTTACATTTTGCACATAAGACTGCAAGGATGACAACATAGAAGCAAAAGGAGGGTTTGTCTTATTTATTTAGCTATTTTTATATACCATGAATTGACAAGTCTAAGTGGTTTACACAAAACAACATGGCCAACAGGGCCTTACGTAGAATGTTATAACATTATAACATAACTAGAACTAATGGGGTAACAAGAGGAACATCAAAACTGTTGGGGAGGTTTGGGTGGAGAAAAGGGGAGGAGTGAGGCTGGAGGGTTTAGGGTTTCATTAGGTGAGCTCTGGTAGGTTATGTTGGATCAGAGAAGCACCCAGTAAATAAGTGTGTTTTCAGGTTTCTTCTGAAGGCAGTTGGGGCTTCTACGGCACGAAGGTCATCCAGTAGTGCATTCCAGAGATTTGGGGCAAATAGGGAGAAGGCTCTTTTTGATGTTGCCTGGCAGGTCTTTATTTATTTATATTCTCTTATATACCGCGCTATTCTGCATCAGTGCGGTTTACATTGAACAAACTGAAATTACATTGAACAGGGCATTATAACTTGGAGATAACTATTTTACAGGGAACATGGGCTATGGAGGGTTAAGTGGCTTGCCCAAGACCACAAGGAGCACCTGTGGGACTAGAAACCCCAGTCCTTCCAGCCCAAGGTTGCTGTCCTCTAGTGGGATTTGAACCCCCGACCTTCCGGCCTGAAGTACCTTGCCCCAACCACTTGGTGATTATTGAAGGGGTGTGTAGCTTAAGAGAATATGTTCTTCTGAATCTGCTGCCAGGTGCTTTCTGAATGAGGGATTGAAGGTGGATTGAGGATAGGTCATGGGTGATTTTGAAAATTGTGAGCAGGGCTTTGTATTGTATGCATGCCGCGATGGGTAGCCAATGTAGATGTTTAAGTATCAGGTTGATCTGGAAGTACTGCACAGTATCCTTGCCATGGTATTTTGAGCTAGTTGGAGGGGATGGAATGTGCATTTCAGTAAGCCTTGGAGGATGAGGCTACAGTAGTCTAAGTGGGGGAAAGTGAGTGCTTGAACACTGTATGAAAGTCGTGGGCATTCAGCAGAGGCTTGAAGTGTCGTAGGGTTGGGCTTTCATGATTTTACTGATGTGGGGAATGAATTTAGGCCTTGATCTAATGTTACTCCTAGGTAACGGACTTTGGATTTCACTTGCAGCTGTGTTCCATCGATAGTTATAGTTGCAGGCGGTGTGAAGTTGTTGTCTTTGGTAGTGTATAACACTTCTGTCTTACTGTGGTTTTTGGTCTTGTTGTGTTTGGCAAGCCAGTTCATGATGTTTCTGAAGCATTTCTTTATGGGTGATAATATCAGGTTGTCTGTGGAGAATTGGGAGTAGATCATGACATCATCGGCATATATGCAGAAGAATATGTTGTGTGCTTGCATTATGGTGCAAATTGCCTGTAGAAAGATGTTGAAGAGCAGAGAAGATACAGTGGAGCCTTGGGGGACTCCTTGATTCAGTGTGAATGGTGCTGATTTCATGGTGCCTGTTTTTACTTGAAGATGCTGCTCAGTAAGGTAAGATGTGTACCATTTTAGAGTGGTTTCATGTAGCCCTATTTGATGGAGGCATTGTAGATCAGGTTGTGTGGGATGGAGTCAAACGTTGTCTTGATGTCAAAGGAAAATGAGGGGGTTGACCTGGAAGTGAAAGTTGATGTAGTATTGGAGCTGATTTTGCACAATCTTTTCTATTATTTTGTCCAGGAATGGCAGGCTGGCGATCGGTCTGTTCGAGCTTGGCTGGTTTCTGTTGAGGTTCTTTCCTTTTATTATTGGTCAGATATTGTTTGTATTCTTTAGTTCTGATGGCAAATATCCTTGTTGGAGAGATAGCATCAGAATTTTGAGGATGGTAGGATCAGTTCTGTTCTTGCAATCTTGATCCAGTTCATTGAGTAGCAGTCGAGTGGGGATGTGGTGGTGTTAATGTTGTTGATGATTCCTTCTAGTTGTTTAGGTACGATAGCTGTGAATGTGTCCCATGTGATTTTGTCTTGTACACGATCTTGGTCTATGTGAGTTGATGCAGTGGCTGTTTTATTATGTTGGGGTGATTTTGGCTTTGGATGTGGTCTGCTATGAGTTGGAGTGATAGCTTTCTCTCTTCTTTTTGTTGTGTAGGGTTTCTTACACGTGTTTTGCTTAGGTCAAATAGCTCTCTGGGCCTGTTGAGGGATTTTTGGAGAAGTTTGGAGATGTAATCCTTTTTTGCTTTTATCTTTATTAAGTTTCTTGCTATACCGCACCTTCGAGAACCAGCAGGGCGGTTTACAATAAAAGCAAAATACAGAAATGGCTGAAAAGGCCAGGATCAGAAAAGAATTACAGTTCTTGACAGGAGAGCAGCAATCACACTTGAGGTAGGGAAGAGAGATGTGGAGAGAAAGGAGAAGATAAGTTAGGTAAGGAAAAGAGCTAGTTAGAGGGGCCGGCAGGAGGTCATAGGCTAGACAGAAAAGATGAGTTTTAAGGAGTACCTTAAACTTAGGGTATTATTGTTCCTGATGGAGGGGGAGAGGAAGGGAGTTCCAGAAGGACAGTGCTAGGAAGAAAAATGCCAAATTGTGGGTTTCTTCCAGGTGAGCATGGGTTGGGGAAGGAAGCTCCAATAGGTTGATTGTATATGGAGTGAAGGTTGCGAGGACCAGACGGATCTGTAGAGAGTCAACCAGATATTGTGGAGTGTGGGTGTAAAGGGCTTTGTGAGTTAGGATTAGGAGTTTGAAGATATTTCGTTGGGGAACTGGTAACTAATGAAGTTAAATTAGGTGGGGCATGATGTGGCTATAATGTGTGGTATGAGATATGATCCAAGCAGTGCTATTTTGGACCATCTGCAGGTGATGGATTTGGTGTTGAGGAACACCGGCAAAAATGATTTTTATTTATTTATACATTTTTTCTATACCGCCACTTCCAGAGATCAGTGGCGGTTTACAGGTAACAAAAACATTAATAATAGCTTGGCAGACTATCATTTTTACAGAGAACAATTGAAGAACATTTTTAACATTTAACTCTTAACATCAAAGCAGGAGGAACTGGGTGCATAATAATATGCCGTTTCATATAACTGATTGCATTCAATATTAAAAAGATAACTATTTACATTAGTGATAACAAATGTATTCAAGAGTTAGTTGATCTAGGTAGGTATTATGATTGAGTGAGAAGGGGGTGAGTGCCTTGATTAGGTAGGATCTAAGTATAATTGTTGTTCTGTGTGTTCTGAACATTATCAACTTGAAGGCTGTGATAGTGCAGAGTAAAAAGATGGGTTTTTAGTTCTTTTCTAAATGATTGAAGGTTTTTGAGTTCTCTAAGCTCAATTGGGAGGTTGTTCCATAATGTAGGAGCAAAAAATGAGAAGTCAGTGTTGCTTGTCTTCTGACTTGTCTTTCGAATGGTATCTGGGACTAGGAGCATGTGTAGGTTCATTCTTCTTCTTGACCTGTTTTCGTGTGGGATGTTGATGTGGGTAGATAGGAATGATGGTGCTAAGTTATTAAAGATTTTGAACGTGGTAACTAAAGATTTATAGATAATTCTGCATGAGACGGGTAGCCAGTGCAGAGCGTAAAGAATAGGAGATATGTGGTCTGTTGCTTTCGCATTATAGATGATCCTTGCTATGACATTTTGAGCTAGTTGAAGTGTGTGTAGATTTTTCTTAGAAGTTCCTTGAAATATACCATTGCAGTAATCTAGATGCGGTGTTATTAATGTCTGGGCCACCAATCTGAAGTCAGTGCTATCTATAATCGGCCTTAGTTGTTGGATTGCCCTTATTTTAAAGTATATTGTTTTAACAGTTTGTTTTATGTGTTGAGTAAGGCTGAGGGTCCTGTCCAGCGTGACTCCTAGGTATTTGACCTCTTCTTTAACTGGTAGGGAGGTCTTTCCGATGTTGATTTCTGATGGTGGGGTGAAATTCGTGTTTCTTGTTACAAATAGCACTTCCGTTTTTTTAAAGTTAATATTCATGTTCATTGATTTCAGCCACAGTTCCACTTCAGTTAGGCATTGATATATGTTGTTATAATCAGGGTTAGACACATCGAAAGGTGAATACAACATGTCGTCTGCATAGATGTGGTAATATAACTTGAAGCGTTTAAATATTGTACAGATGGGTTGAAGGTACAGATTAAACAATAGTGCCGAGAGGGCGGAGCCTTGTGGGATGCCCTGCTCTTGTGGAAATGGTGATGATGCATCTTGATCTATTTGCACATATTGGGTCCGGTTAGTGAAATAGGATTTAAACCAGTCAAGGGTTTTATCCTTAATGCCTATTTGAGAGAGTCTGGAGATGAGTGTGGCATGGTTTACGTTGTCGAATGCCAAGGAGATAGAGGAAAATGAGAATGAAGGCTTGTTTGGTATTATCAATACCTCTGATGATGGTGTCAAATAGAGCTAATAGGAGGGTTTCTACAACATGGTGAGGGCGGAATCCATATTGGTGCTCATCTAATGGAGCTGATGAGTCTATATGGTCCTGCAATTGCAATTGTACAATCTTCTCGATAATTTTGGCAAGAAACAGAATGCTTGCAATAGGTCGGTATGATGTTGGGTCATTGATGTCTAGTGCTTTGTTCTTTAGCAATGGTCGAATTGCTGACTTTTTGAGGACTTCTGATATGCAACGTTGTTGAAGTGATTGATTCACAATGTTCAGTAGGTCAGGAGCAAGTTCTGATTTTGTTGCCTTTATCCATGCCACTGGGCAGGGGTCTAGCAGGGAAGTTGTCGTATTTAGGATATTATGATATTACAGTAATCGATATGGGAAACCACCAAAGAAAGGAGAAGAGTGGTGAGAAAGGAAGGGGACAGAACATCATTAAACGCTCTAATTTGACAAAGAAAGAAGAAGGAACAGCATGTGTGGGCGGAAGTGTAGGCATGGAAAGACAGCTCTGGGTCTAGTGTCACACCCACGTAGCAAAAGGAACATACCAGGGGGATTGGGTTGCCGAGGAGTGTAGGGGCTAGTGAGGGGGGAAGAGTTTCCAAAGGTAAACCACATTGCCGATGTCTTTGAGGGATTGAGATGAAGGAGGTTCGTGGAGAGCCAGTTTGCAACGTGCAGCAAGCAGGTCTTGAGGGGGGAAAGATTCGGGGAGGTGTGGTGAAGGAGAATGATGTCATCCACATAATAATATGCTGACACGCTTGACTGTTGCACCAGGAGAGTGAGGGGAGTCAGAAAAATGTTAAAGAGGAGAGGTGCGAGAACTGAACCCTGGGGTACCCCGCAGGGCAAAGATAGGGAGGTGGAGATACCAGAATTGGAGATTACAGGAAAGGAACGGGAGTGGAGAAAATAATGGAACCAGTGAAAGACGGTGCCCCGAAGACCAGCATCCCAAAGCCGAGAGAGAAGGATGGAATAGTCAACGAGATCAAAAGCGGCTGAAAGGTCTAGGGAGACAGCTAGTGAGATATCACCCTGGTCGTGTGAAATGTGAAGCTCGTTGAGGAAAGACAGAAGGATAGACTCAGGTCTGTGACCAGGATGAAAGCTGGACTGTCGTGGATGTAGGAAGTGAATAGAATCCAGATGAGTGGAAAGTTGGGAAGAGACTGCCTTTTCAAGAATCTTAGAAATGAAAGGGAGGTTGGAGACAGGATGGTAGTGAGCAGGATCGGTAGGGTCAAGGGAGGGATTCTTGATAAGGGAACAAACTAGGGCATGCTTTCAATGGGTAGGGAAGATGCCGGAGGCTAAACAGGAATTGAGTATGGAGAGCAGAAAGGGGATAAGGGCGAGGGATAGCTCCAAAAGCCATTTCGAGGGGATGGGGTCTAGAGCACAGTTCATTTTGTGGGTGGTAGAGACGACTCTGGAGCATTCCATGGGGGAGATGGGCTGGAAGGAGGACCAGGTGTATGACGTGGAAGGGGACGAGGTGGTGAAGGAGGAGGGGGGACCCCAATGGTGAAATACTGACAGAAGAGAGGAATGGAGGCGTTGGATCTTTGTGGTGAAGAAAGAGGCCAGGTCAGAGGGACCAGGAGGGAGGACTGATCCTTATCAGCAAAGGAGGTATGAAGAGAAGAGAGAAATTTAAGAGATGAATAGAGTTGGCAAGTAGAGTTCGATGCGGAGGAAATAAGATCGGAGAAATAGGAATGTTTGGCTATGGTAATGAGGGAGCAATAATAGTGGTGACAGTAATTAAAATGTTGGAGAGATTCAGAAGTCCTGTCCTTTCTCCACTGTCATTCTGCATGGTGGAACTGCAAATGCTGCAGGCAAATGTCTGGGTGATACCATGGACAACAGGAGGTAGTCCAGGGTTGGCGAGAGCGCCGGGGGGGTGAGAATGTTGAGGGCAGTAGATAAATGTGAGTTCCAAAGGGAGGCTTGGACTTCAGCCCCGAGGGTAGCAAAAATCCATAGGAAAGAGCTGATCGGCAGAAGGGAAATATGAAAGGGTGGAGGGAGTAATGTGCCAAGAGTGATAAGGAAGTTCAGCATTAGTCGCAGAATGGAGTCTGAGACCAGAGGCCTTGCAAGAGAGAACGGGTGGGGACAGAATCATGAAGGTGATGCAGAATTGATCAGTCCAGGGTAGTGGATTGGCAGAGATGTGGGAGGGTGCATACAGGGAGTCAGATGAAGTAATGAGGAGATCCAAGGTATGTTGGGCTGCGTGAGTAGGGAAAGTGATGTGCTGTTTGAGGCTGTGATCTTGGAGTAGAGCAATGAAAGCCTGGTCGCAAACCAAGGATGGGGAGCAGAAGTGTATATTGAAGTAGCCAAGGAGAAACAGATGTGGAAACTAGAGGGAGGCATCAGAAATAGTAAGAGTGAGAGCTTAACAAAGATGAGGATGAAGAGCGGGAGGGGCGTAGAGGAGGAGAAAGTGAATGGGTGGAGAGGAGTTCATACGGAGCAGGACGGACTCAGGATAATGAAGGGCAGAAGAGAGTTGGGTAAGGGCCAAATCTGAGCGAAATAGGATGGTCACATCGCCTCCAGAGCGCCCCATGTGATAGGTGGCTATTGCCGAGAAGCCTGGGGGAAGGCAACAGGCGAGGATAGGATCCTCCCCCTCGCATAGCCATGTTTCAGTCAAAAAGAGGAGGTCAAGGTGGGACTGAAGGAGCAAATCCTGAATCAAAGTTGTTTTGCTTCTAAGTGCTCTGCAGTTCGAGAGTCCGATGTGAAGGTCCTGCCCATCGATGGGGGTGGGAGGAGGAGTGGGGACGCAGAGCGAAGGTAGGAGACAGCAGACTATGAGGTTAGAGGCTATCAGGGCTAGGTGTCCAGGTTTGCAGGCGCATGGGACATGTGCCTCCCCCAAAAGATGGGAATAGATGTCATATTCGAGGGCAGGAAAACCAGAGGTAGGGAAACTAGGAGGAGGATGACAATCAGTGGACCTAGCCAGGAACAAGGGGCCCTTCCAAGAATCTGTTGTGCTATGCAGGGCTGGTAAGAGCAATGGGGTTTTGACAGATTCCTTATGTCGCCGGAGTTGCCCTAAGGAACTCGCCGCCCAAGGAGCATGTCCTACTCCTTGGGCGCGCTCTTTCAGGGGGCACCCACAACACGTAACGCCACAGCAAATTCACTTATGTTGCAGAAAGCTGGAAGCGTCTTGGTACCTGACTCTGGTTTTGTGGGGATGGCACAAGTGGTGGTAATCGGTAAACCTGACTTCCAGTTTTGCGGGGATGGCACAAGTGGTGGTAATCGGTAAACCTAAGAAAGGGAGTCAGGAACAGCATAGGTTAAACAGCATCAGTCACAACACAGGCAAACAGCAGGTACAGGATGTATGTGGCTGTCTGGTATTCCTCTAGTTCGGTCATGTATGTATTGAGGTTGTGAGCAGATTTTCACCGCCACAATCTTCTTTCAAGTAGTCTGAGGTTGCGTTTCATTTCTTTTAATTGGATGGTGTACCATATTGCTGTATTTTGTCTATGCAGGGGTGTTGGATTGTGCGGTTTTATGGTTATTTGGCTTATGGTCTGGTTCCAATTCTGTACGAGTGTGTTGAGGCCATCTGAGTTGGAGTTGATTTGTGATAGTATTTTATTCTAGGAATTCTTTCTTTTCCAGGTGATGGAATCTGTTGGTTGGGGTTTGTGTGTGAGGGTGTTTTGGGTGATTTGCCTGGGTGGAAGGAGGAAGTGGATTGCTTTGTGGTGAATTGCTGTGGATGTTGTGGGTGGGGATTGGTTGTTGTTCTTGAGCATGGGTTGTGGAGCAAAGATAAGGTCGAGCACGTTTCCTTTTTTGTGTGTTGGTTCAGTGATGAGCTGTGTTTTCGAGGGCTTCCATGGCATGCAGGGAGGCTATTATGGTTTTGGAGGCAGAAGAGGTAAGGTTGAGGTCACCTGGGAAGATGATAGGGTTTGAGCATTTATGGTGGTTGCATACCATCTCAAGCAGGGCTGCAAGTTCATCTGCATAAGCATTTGGAGGTCTGTATGCCAGGCAGAGGTTGAGGGAGTTGTTGGCGATGGTTTGGAAGCTGTTTTCTGGATATAATAAAGACTCCTCCACCTCTTCGTTTGGCTTTTGAGAATGTAAATTTGTTGTAGTCAGATATTAGTAGCTGATTGATTAGCACATTGTCCGATTCATTGAACCAGGATTCTGTGACACACATTATATCTAATCTTTTGTCAATGAGATAGTCAGCGAGGATCTGTAACTTGTTATTTGCTGAGCGAGTGTTGATTAGGGTGCACCTTAGGTGTTGGTTGTTGCTTGTGATGTCCTGGTAGATATTGCTGAGTAAGTTGTGCTGTGACTTGATTCGAATGAGCTGCTGGTATGGCTTGGGCCTTGGTCTGGGAAAGGGGATGACTGTTGTGTGGTAGGGGTAAAAGTAAATGAGTGAAGTATAGGACCTGTGCTGTGGTGTGTGCTAGGATGGTGGTAAGGTACAGGAGGCTGAGTAGAACGGCTGATGACACAATGCTTGGGTTTAGTGAGTTGTAAGTTACGGTTTGATTGGGATGTGGGGGAGGGGTCTGGTGTAGAAGTGTTTTATGAAAATGGGGGTCTACTCATCTTTCAGGACTACTCTGCCTAAGTGGTGGCCAGGTGCAAGGAATTTGTATCCGTTTGTGATCTCTATAAGCAACCAATGTGTTTCACTTTGTAGCAATGGCAATGCTTCACATCAGCATGAGGGCAACGCATTGCATATAATAGCTGGGCAGAGAACCAGCTCAGGGTTGTGCAAGAAGACAAGGCCTAATGATACATAGAGATGTGCCACACCCATGATGCACTCTTGGATTCTGGTTTCATGGCTATGCCTCATAACCCTTCTTCTGTGGGGATTGATCTCTCTGTATGGGTGGGGTACTTAAGAACTTGGAGCACTCGGTTGTATGGCGTCACGTGCTATTTACATGCAGCAGGATATCTGGCAGTAGAGACTGGTTTGGGGGAGATTACAATCGCTCCTGCAGAGACTTGATCAATGATAGCCGAGAAAACAAAGACCCTCCATCACCAGAAGTTGAAGAGATAGTTGAGAAAGAATGGCAGCTGATGTTAATATCACCGTTATTCTGGACTGTAGATCAGAGATAGACCCTCAGAGCATGCTTTAATATGGCTAAAACCAGACAGCTTTGTGCTAAGAGGAGGAAATAAGGGGGAGTTTTCCAGGATCTCTATATAGTGACAACAACTTTCAGCTTTATTTATTTTATTTATTTATTTATTTAACCTGTTTTTTATACCGCCTTATCCTTAAATCAAAGCGGTTTACATTAAACTCAGAACATGAACATGATACATTATAATAAAAATTGAGGTAAACAGGGGGAGAAACTATTTACAACTTGGTCAGCATATTTACACAATAACATGTGGTTGTGGTTGTTTGGAGAGCTTATGTATTTGTGTCCATGTGGGTTGGTCCATCTAAAAGAGAGCCCTATCGAACAGAATACAGGGCACTGTGAAACTTCTGTTCTTGTTTGGGAGACAGCAATGGCAGTGCTTAGGAGAGACATTATCATCTACACAGTCAAAACGAAAAGGATGCAGCAAAGAATATTTTATGTTTAGAAAAACAGCTTCAGAAGAATAAGAAAAATCTCTCTAGTCAACCCTCCTGGAGCACTGAAATAAGATTCACTGCAACCTACATGGCTCTAAATACCTTCATTCATGAGCGAATGAGGAAGGACCTGTCTTATTACAAGTTCAAGTTCCATAAATTTGGCAGTAAACTGGGAAGAATGCTTGCAAATATTATTAAATCTTGGCTTGGTCCTAAATTTATTCGTGCAATGTCTAGCAGAAAGGGTAAGGTACGGAACAAAAGCTCTAGCATTAGTGAGGTCTTGCAAGAATTCTTTGCCTCACCATGTAATGTGGAAGGAAAGCACGTTATCTGTGCTCACTCAGCTAATCACTTACATGCCCTGGTGACAGTAGCAGAAATTCAGAAATCTATACAAATGGCTCAGCTGCACAAGATACCTGGCGCAGATGGGTTTAGTGAAAAATTTTATAAAATTCTAAAAGACCAGTCCTATGTTCCCCTAGCCCAGGTGTTTGAGGCAGGAGAGATGAAGAAAGTATTGATCACAGCCAGACAGGAATCCCCTCCTTCCGGAATCTTGCAGACCTATACCTCTCTTGGGACACTGTGATGATTTCAACTTGTCCAAGTTGAAATCATCACAATGTCCATCTCTATTCTGACCTTGACGCCCTATGCAGAATGGAGCTTCACATGCTATTCTGCAATGTTCATACATCTCTATTCTTAATGCATAGGCTGTTCAGCGCAACATGTGCAGGAGAGCCCATTACTGTAAGCTAATAGAGGAGTTTAGTTATACGTTCTGGCAGGAAGTGCGGAATGAGAGTTAGTTCCATATCGCCTGCTAGGTAAACAGATTCTGCTTCTCTCCTGGGGTGAGCAGGGTGACATCCGCCATACTAATAGGTAAAGTCAGGCTGTGGTGCCAATACAGACTGAACTCCCTCCACACTATTCAGTTAATATGGGAATTAGTAAACACTAGGTGTCAAGTCATCATGTTAACAATCAGTGCAGCTGCGTGCTCAAAGTGCACTGCTTAATGCACTTCAGTAAAAGGGGCCCTTCGTGTTTCACAACTGCTGCATCTGCACAACAGTACGAAAGCCCCATTGACCCTTCTGTGTCTTTGCAGGCAGAATTGCTTGAAAGCAGGTATAAATAATGGACTTCCCCAAACTATGGACACAGCTTCCTTCTCAGGAGAAATCCAGAGTCTGCCCTGGAACCGTAAGTTATGGAAACAGTGTTTCGGTATTCAGGATTTGCACTTTCGCACTCTAATTCTTGGTACTTTGGTTGTACAGATCAAGAGATGTAGTTTGGTTGGGTTTGATTATATCTATGTGCATTTATTGACCACCCTCCCAGTGGAAAGATCACCAAAAGCAGTTTGTAATAGAAGTGGAAACATAAGAATAAAAATAAATCAATCATTAATCAGTAAATGGAACAGAGAACATTTGGTGAAAACACAAGTTTAAACTTTTTCATGAAAGCTGACTAGTTCCTCTCTTGCCAGAGCTGAACAAGTAGACGGTTCTGCAATAATGACGTTGCTATGGAGAACATCCGGATCCTCAACCGAGATCCTCTTATGTCATTAACAGCGTCCCTGCCAAGCTGCACAACAGCCCTGAACTCACTCTGCTGCCAGTAGGGGGAGGTGCTGTCATATCAGACTTAGTCGCAAGGAGCTCCTCACTTCTAAAAATGCAATATAGCAGCCCTCCCCCTACTAGCAGCGGCATGGTGGAGGGCTCCCACGCAGCTTGGTGGGAAAGTTGGTCACCAACTGTAGGAATGATCAAGATGTCCAGATTCAGGTTACAGTTTAACTACTACTATTAATCATTCCCGAGGAGGGGTGTAGAGGGAGATAAGAGAGGAAAAGCAAATATCAGTTTGTGTTTTTATAGCTTTATTTAGAAGCCAAAACGAACATTTTCCTGAGCCACAAATTCGCCAGATGCTGTAACTAGGGTTGGGAATTGCACACCTGGAGCATGAAAGACTGGAATCGGCCCTGTGTCAGTTCACAGAGCTGGTCTGGAGTCTATTTTTATTTTATAAGAAAGTTGTTTGGATTTTGTAAACACTAAGGATGCAGAGAGAATCCATGTAACTCGTTTTAAGTGAAGTTAAACAGTGATGGTAAAAATCTTGTCTTTTAATTTAGCAAGGCCCGAGGAGCAGGGCCGGCCCGTCCATTATGCGATAATGTTGTTCGCACAGGGCCCCGCGCGAACTTCGTTATTGCACTATGGACGGCTGCAGGGAGGCCCCTTAGAACATAAAAGAACAGATCACTCAAACCACAGAAACATAATCAGTAATTCAATAAATAAATACAATGATAAAAGCATCAAAATAAAATATAATTCAAATTAAAACATAGATTAGAAACAATAAATAAAAACCGAACAAATGTAACCAAAGCACAAAATTACTCATGTATCTAAAAACGTTAAAAGGATATGACACATAAAACATAAATACCTCTGTTTGAGATTGTTAAACCAGAAGGTCTTGTACCATACCGTTATAAGCTATTATAATTCTGTATACTCTAAAAGGAATGTAAATAATAAGTTAAAAACAATCAATTAAAAACAATAAATACATAAAGTGTGTGGATATTTTTGAAAAACAGAGAGCGAAAGAAAAACAAAAGCACACTTATATTAAATATCATATTCCCTATAATGAGGGTGGGGGGGAAAGGGGGGGTAGCAGGAGTGAGTCAGCGAGAGAGGAACATTAATACATCATACCTATGCTGTGGCACTTTCCCCTGTTCTAAGTATTTATATATTTATGTTTTAGCATATGCTAGACAAACCCCTGACGAAGGGTATCGAAACACGGCCTGTGTCGGGTTGTCATTGGTTCATAGAAATAAAGCTCTGTCTTTCCACAATATCACGTCTTGGACTGGTTTCTGCATCTTACATGGTATTTGCTTCTGTTGTGTTGCACCCGCACCACCCTTGGGCCACCCCTACCGAGGAGCTCATGAGAGGAAACAGCTGCAGCACAAATGGGGGAGGAGTGGCCTAGTGGTTAGGACAAGGTACTTCGGGCCAGAGGGCCAGGGGTTCAAGTCCCACCTGGGGACAGCAATCTCAGGCCAGAGGGACTGGGATTTCTAGTCCTATAGGCACTCCTTGTGGTCTTGGGCAAGCCACTTAACCCTCCATTGCCCATGTTCCCTGTAAGTATTAGAGTATGTGTGTCATATCCCCTCGTGTTAAATGTATCTCCCAATTGACCGCTTTGACCCGGTGAAAAGCGGGATATAAATACAGCTAAAATAAAATAAAATAAATAAATAAAATAAATGTAGACCTTCTGCTGGCCAGATATCAGGAGGGTAGGACACCACACTCCAAAGTGCAGAAGAAAGGTGAGCCAAGAGTCCGCAGAATAGACGTCTTCTAAGGCAGGGGATGCTCACAGGCAGTTCTCGTACCCTGCAGACCTACAACCTGATCTTCAGAGGAACCTCCCCATGGAATTTCCCTTTGACAATTCAAAAGTCATGTGTCAGGGACTGTGAATACAGAACAACATGGGGAAATCTCCAAATGTACTTTACCTCCATTATTCTCAGCCCCACCTCTTAATGCCATGGCCAAGAGTATACTTTTGACCACTGAAGGGATGGCAGTTTCCAGACCAGGGAGTATAACTCTATACGTCACAAATTTCATTGACAATTAGCTTCATTTTCATGATGGACGCATCACCTGACATTATCTGTCTGCTCTTCAGTGACCTTTTTCTGATACACTCCGTAGAGCCAGGCAGGGCCGTACGAAGGGCTGTGCGAGTGTTCGGCTGCACAGGGGGCAAGCACAGAAGGGGGTGCTGATATCATTACTGGACGTGGCTTGGTGGAGAAAGGGCACTGCATTGATTAGTCGCACAGGGGGCAAGCACAGAAGGGGGTGCTGATATCATTACTGGACGTGGCTTGATGGAGAAAGGGCACTGCATTGATTAGTCGCACAGGGGGCAAGCGCAGAAGGGGGTGCTGATATCATTACTGGACGTGGCTGGGTGGAGAGAGGGCACTGGATTGATTAGTCGCACAGGGGGCAAGCGCAGAAGGGGGTGCTGATATCATTACTGGACGTGGCTGGGTGGAGAGAGGGCACTGGATTGATTAGTCGCACAGGGAGCAAACGCAGAAGGGGGTGCTGATATCATTACTGGACGTGGCTGGGTGCAGAAAGGGCACTGCATTGATTAGTCGCACAGGGGGCAAGCGCAGAAGGGGGTGCTGATATCATTACTGGACGTGGCTTGGTGGAGAAAGGGCACTGCATTGATTAGTCGCACAGGGGGCAAGCGCAGAAGGGGGTGCTGATATCATTACTGGATGTGGCTGGGTGCAGAAAGGGCACTGGATTGATTAGTCGCACAGGGGGCAAGCGCAGAAGGGGGTGCTGATATCATTACTGGACGTGGCTTGGTGGAGAAAGGGCACTGCATTGATTAGTCGCACAGGGGGCAAGCGCAGAAGGGGGTGCTGATATCATTACTGGACGTGGCTGGGTGTAGAAAGGGCACTGGATTGATTAGTCGCACAGGGGGCAAGCGCAGAAGGGGGTGCTGATATCATTACTGGACGTGGCTTGGTGGAGAAAGGGCACTGCATTGATTAGTCGCACAGGGGGCAAGCGCAGAAGGGGGTGCTGATATCATTACTGGACGTGGCTGGGTGCAGAAAGGGCACTGCATTGATTAGTCGCACAGGGAGCAAGCGCAGAAGGGGGTGCTGATATCATTACTGGACGTGGCTGGGTGCAGAAAGGGCACTGGATTGATTAGTCGCACAGGGTGCAAGCGCAGAAGGGGGAGCTGATATCATTACTGGACGTGGCTTGGTGGAGAGAGGGCACTGCATTGATTAGTCGCACAGGGCGCAAGCGCAGAAGGGGGTGCTGACATCATTACTGGACGTGGCTTGGTGGAGAAAGGGCACTGCATTGATTAGTCGCACAGGGGGCAAGCGCAGAAGGGGGTGCTGATATCATTACTGGACGTGGCTGGGTGCAGAAAGGGCACTGCATTGATTATTCGCACAGGGCGCAAGCGCAGAAGGGGGTGCTGATATCATTACTGGACGTGGCTGGGTGCAGAAAGGGCACTGCATTGATTAGTCGCACAGGGAGCAAGCGCAGAAGGGGGTGCTGATATCATTACTGGACGTGGCTGGGTGCAGAAAGGGCACTGCATTGATTAGTCGCACAGGGCACAAGCGCAGAAGGGGGTGCTGATATCATTACTGGACGTGGCTTGGTGGAGAAAGGGCACTGCATTGATTAGTCGCACAGGGGGCAAGCGCAGAAGGGGGTGCTGATATCATTACTGGACGTGGCTTGGTGGAGAAAGGGCACTGCATTGATTAGTCGCACAGGGGGCAAGCGCAGAAGGGGGTGCTGATATCATTACTGGACGTGGCTTGGTGGAGAAAGGGCACTGCATTGATTATTCGCACAGGGCGCAAGCGCAGAAGGGGGTGCTGATATCATTACTGGACGTGGCTTGGTGGAGAAAGGGCACTGCATTGATTATTCGCACAGGGCGCAAGCGCAGAAGGGGGTGCTGATATCATTACTGGACGTGGCTGGGTGCAGAAAGGGCACTGCATTGATTAGTCGCACAGGGAGCAAGCGCAGAAGGGGGTGCTGATATCATTACTGGACGTGGCTTGGTGGAGAAAGGGCACTGCATTGATTATTCGCACAGGGCGCAAGCGCAGAAGGGGGTGCTGATATCATTACTGGATGTGGCTGGGTGCAGAAAGGGCACTGCATTGATTAGTCGCACAGGGAGCAAGCGCAGAAGGGGGTGCTGATATCATTACTGGACGTGGCTTGGTGGAGAAAGGGCACTGCATTGATTAGTCGCACAGGGCGCATTTCTATCTTAGTGGGTCCTGGTGCCAGGTGTTTTTCTACGCAGCATTCAGCACTGCATTTTTGTCTTTTCAATGTTGTTCAGCATCTATGTGTTGCTGATTCATCCATATCTTTACCCGGGGCGGCCCGGAGCCATGTGCGGAGACTCATTGCGGGGTCTCATTTTCATAAGGAATCTAATTTGCATAAATATTAGCATAATGTTTGTCAGACGGCTGCCTGGGTGAGAATCTTCACACTCTTGGCAAGTGCATATTTCTATATGATTTGCAAGGTATTGTGGGCAATGTAGTTCATTCATACCAGACACAGCTGCTGACAGTAATTTAATTGTGCTCTTGGGTAAAGCCAATAAGATATTTATTTATGGGGTTATTTCTCCCAACACAGATATGCTTGGTAGCACATAAATTAGGTTACTTGCTTTCAGTGTTAACTTGGAAAAACAAAGTTAAAATCAGGAAAACAACAAATGAAAAGCCACAAAGCAAGAAACAAACTGTTCTTAACTTCTGATTACTTCCCACATAGATACAGAAGTGATTCTCTCCTAGCTCACAAGCAATTAGGTAAAGCTTAATTGCTAGCAGTTACCAGCTGAAACCCCTTAGCTGGCTTGCCTTCCACTGTGTGGGTCAAATCCTGCTTCAGGAGCTTTTCTGAGTAGATTAAAGAACAAATTTGTATTTCTTTGTGATGGTTGCTATACTTTATAACAGAAAGTTACCAACGGAGTTTAGATAGAGAGCAGTCCATATAAACAGGATCCTCATCTGCTATTATTCCCCCTTGTTCAACAAGCATGGGTTCAATATCATGGATTGGCACAGATGAATCTCTCAATGGAGCATTTTCAGGAGAATACTTGTTTCCCTGCTGTCTTTCAAGGTTATAGCTAGGGCATAGATCAGTGTTCATACCTGAGCTTCCATTGCTGCTAGAGTTCCTCTCTATATAGCCTGGCCAGTATGTAGTCCAGTTCTTATGTCCAGCCTTCCAATCCAGATCCCTGGATACTGGATCTCTCTTCACATACCTTCTGGCACGGGTCTTAGGGTCCCTTCCACGTGCAGCCGTCTCCCTCACAGGTAGCCTCTGGTGATTCCTAGCTCTGCAGCACCATTCCTCTAGCTTTCCCCAGTCCAATGGTATATGCTGGCCCTTGGAATACCTCCCAGTATACGTACTGCTTTGGACTCTTCTAGACCTCTCAAAGGCTTTTCTCTTCCTTCTTCCAAAGGGTCTCTTTCCCTCTCTGTCCGTCCGGTTTGGCTTCTGCTTCTGATGATCCTTCAGATGAAACTGATGATCAAACTCAAGCTGTTTCTCAGGATACTGAGGACAATTCTCTGGATATCCAAGGTGATCATGAAGATGGTCATCTGTAGAATAAACTCTACTCTTATTCTGCTTAGATGAGTGCTCCTTCCTAACACAGCGCAGCTGTGCTGAATCAGGCCCTGCCCTTTGAGATGAGTGCTTAGGGATTACCTCATAGCCCTCCTGATTGAACACACGTTTCCCCACTTCAGCTCCTCTAATGGCTGTTGGAAACCTGGTGCATTCTGGGACTGGTAGTCTTTTATGGGAAAATTCTGTTTTCTTATTTCTACCAGAACTGACAGGTTGCTTGTTCAGAGTCACTTCACCTTTTCTATAGCTCCTTCCTGAGCTATGATAAGCTTCCTTATCACATGTTAAAATGCCTCTTATTGAGTGTCTGGATAAAGAAAGACTACCAGATTTCTACATTACTATACTCCAGTGCCAACTGCCAGGCACATTAGGAAGTACTACAAACACTGCAGAACCCATAGCAAACACGCCGTATCCTAACAGCACTACCAGGACTCACAAAGCATCTTACCCTACCTATCAAAAGACAACACTGCAAATATTAAACCAATACATTTCAGAGAATAACAATACATGACCTACTGGGGAAAGAGAACAAGTGGCACTGTCAAAGAGAAACTACAGGAACAGAATACCTCAGCTCAGTTGCACATGCAGAACATAGACCATCACCACACAAAGAACAAGGGATCACAATTTAGAAATAGGAAGACAATTACATTGGTGACCCCAAAGGCCAAAGTTAGAACATACAACAACACTGGAGAAATAAAACTATCAATTAATTTCCTCTTGTACTAAACAAAATGCAAAGACGTTAACAATGCACATTTCCCAGACCTGACATATTCCAGTTAATAAATTCAAAATAAAAAAAGTATTTTTCTACCTTTTGTTGTTTGGGCATTTTATTTTTCAATTGCAATTGCTCCAGTCACTTTCTTCTGGTTTCTTCTGTCTTCTGCTAACTCTCCATTGTCTGCTGTCCATTTGTCCTTTCTTCTCTCTTCTAGTTTTTTACATTCTCTTTCTACATCTTCTTTAACATACTGATCTTTCCCCTTTTGCTCTTTCTTTATTCCTTTATCATCCACTCAAATTTCACCCTTTCATCCTCAATCCCCACTTACTCCCCCAATACCTGACCAATCATAGATCTTTCTTCCCTCCCACACAAATGAACTTTTCCCTCTCCATCCTCTTCCCCTCAGCCCCATCCCCTTCTAGTCCTCCCCCAACATCATCTCCCTTCTAGTTCCAGACCCACCCAGCATCCGCTCCCTTCTAGTCCCATTCTCCCATCCCACCGCATCAGCCCATTTGCAATCCTATTCCAGCCCCTCATTCAGCCCATTTCCAATCTGAGGCTCCCCTCACTCAACCCATTTCCAATCTTAGCCCCCCACCCTCCCACGGCTGGCTTTAGAGGCCCCGGCTCACCTCTCTACAGCAGCTCCCGGCAGGTTCAGAAACAGCTCCCTACAGCTGCCGAAGTGAAGATCGTTGTTTTTCTTCACTTCAGCAGCTGTGTTGTAATGTAGATTGCTGGTGCACTGAGTGCCGGGACACAGGAAATGTCCTTTGACTTCCGGCGTGCCAGCGATCTACATTACAACACAGCTGCCAAAGTGAAGAAAAACAACGATCTTCACTTTGGCGGCTGTAGGGAGGTGTTTGTGAGTCTGCTGGGAGCCGCTATAGAGAGGTGAGCTGGGAGACGCTATAGAGAGGTGAGCCAGGAGCCAAACATGTGCAGGATGTTGTTGGCGCGAGGCCCCCTGAAGTGCAGGGCCCTGTGTGAACAACATTCTCGCACAGTGGACGGGTTGGCCCTGCTCTTTACGGGCCTCAAGTGTGGATGTGTTGGCTACTGCCTCTCCTACCCGTTCCTTGGTGCTGTTCTCCTGGCTCCCATTTCACTCATGCCTCTCTCACTGGCACTGACTATGTTCTACCCATTTCTTTCATGGTACCAAGCATTTGTTGCCAGTATGCCTTCAATAGAAAGATTCTTAAGCTTGGGAAGAAGCCTCCAGGTTCATACTGTGATTGTTATTCACATGTTCCCAAACTGGCAAAATTTCAACATTCACTTGGATATGACATGAGGAAAATGGTTTAGAAGTTTCCAGTCTCCAGCTTCTGGGAAACTCTTCTTCCTTTGCCTAACATAGTACCATGACATAGCAAAGCAGATGACGGCTAGATGAGATATTTGCAATGCTGGGCCTTAATTAGGACAACCCAGCACACTCTGGTATTTTTCAGCCTATTTCTAATGATCAGCCCAAGGGGACAAACTCATTTCAGCTTTTTTTATCCCTTGTGCAGTTCCGTTTCCAACTGTGGAATCCTGGAACCAGCCATCTGCACTGCAAAGCTGGTCTGGCACCTCTCTGTACTTACAACACGAGAAGCGAGACAAGTTATATAGCAAAGCACAGAGCATATTGCTCCAGTGATGTTATTCTGAAAATGACAATAAAATTAATTGCAAGAATATTTTGATGGCTTCTGTAGATCTTTAATTATTGAACACCTTTAATCATGCATAAAACTCTCAGCATGGATGCTTACAAGCATGTGCACTAGAGGTCCCACTAGAACAGGCTATCCAGAAAGAAGTGAACTGAAATTAGCTGTAGAAAGAGAGAACTCTGCTCTCTGACCTACTATCCTGTGGTGAAACACAGCTTGATGAAGCTTCGTGATCCTGGTACGTGGCTGCGTAGTTGCACGTGTGTGTTGAAGATGGGCAGTCACATGCATCGATGAGAATAGATGAACTCTTCCAGACCTTTCCGAACAGGGGAAAGGCCGTCACTGTCTGTGCATGGTACTGCCCCATAGCTCCTATTTCTCCAAGACCACTCGATTTATTTCCTCTGTGGCCTCACTGAACTTGGGAACTTGACCTTTTACTTTCCTTCAGATTCTTAAGCCTAAATCTTCCCCCCTCCACGTAAGCAGCTGTAGTTTGCAGGTTGGGGGACGAGGAGAGACGTGGCGCTCTTCAAGATTCAGCTTTTCATTGTCAATCAATTGAACTGACCTATTTTTCCATTTAAACTGTGATAGCAGGCTAAGGACCATATTTTGTTCATCTCTTTGGACCAGCTTTAGTTACACTGTGAAAAGATTTTTTTTTTTTATTCTGTCTTGTCAATTTTGCTGACCATGCCCGAAAATCAGGCTTGCATACTGGGAATTACCCCTGAGAGTTACCATACATCTTTTGTATTTAGAATATAAGAAATGTCATACTGGGTCAGACCAAAGGTCCATCAAGCCCAGTATCCTGTTTCCAGCAATGGCCAATCCAGGTGACAAGTAGCTGTCAGGCTCCCAAAAGATACACATATTCCATGCTGCTTGTCCCAGGGTAAACCTTTCATGAAGTGCCCCACAAGGAGGTGTACAGAGACAGGCTGACCATCGACAAAGTGGTGATGTGCTGCTAGGGTGCTGAAGTGCACCCTGATGGACTTTGGACCAGCCCAAGATAGGTGCTGGAGATATTGCAGGATGTCCTGCACCAAGCAAGAGAAAAGGTTGAGATTCCTGTCTGTGCACCAGATGGAGAATCTATGCCATTTGAAGGTATACGCATGCCGTGTTGAGTCCTTGCACGGTGCCAGTAGGATGTCCTCCACCTCCTAGGAGAAGTGGAGGCATGCTATGGCTAGCTGTTCAGCATCTACGCCATCAGGGCAACGGACTGGAGGTTGGGATGGAGAAGGATCCCGTCCTCTTGTGAGAGCAAGTCAGAGGCCTGACCCAGGGCTTTCGGGGCCACTTGGGACAACTGCAAGAGCAGAGGGAACCATGGCTGCCAGGGGCAATGAGAATTACAGGGGCCCGATCCAACTGAACCTTGAGCAAGGTCTTGGGAACCAGAGGAGTAAGGTGGGTAAAGGTACAGCAGGCTACCGAACCAGGACAGGAGGAAAGCATCTGTCGCCATTCATTCCAGGACCAGTCTCTGGGAGTAAAGGTGCAACAGCTGTGTGTTCTCAGTGCTGGCGAAGAGATCCAACGTCAATGTCAAGGTCCCCCCCCCCCCCCCCAACACTGAAATATGGAGTTGCCACTACTAGGTTGAAGCACCACTCATGGGGCTGAAGGAATCTGCTGAGCCAATTCTTGAGCAGTTTGTCCTGGACCGGCAGGTAGACCTTCCAGAGGATAATGCCCTTCGCCTTGACGAAGGTCCATAGGCAAATTGCCTCACAACAGAGGAGGAATGAGCCTGTTCCCCCCCTACTTTTTGATGTAAAACATCGCTACGTGGTTGTCAGTCTGAATGAGCACAACCTGGCCCACCAGGTGGGCCTGGAACACCTGAATGGCATTTGTGAAAGCACAGAGTTTTCCAGAAGATTGATCTGGAGGACACTTTCCTCTGGAGTCCAGGCACCCTATGACTGTAGACTGTCGCAGTGGGCTCTCAGCCGAGCCCACTAGGAGGCGTCTGTGGTCAGAACGCATTGGGTCAGTGGAGCCTAAAAGGGTAAGCCGGCCATGAGATTCCATCAGCTCTGCCACCAGGTGAGAGAGGCTGCCAGATGCTGGTTGATCCAAACTTGATCCTCCATTAGTCTGTGGCTTGAGTCCATTGAGAGCTGAAGGTCCACTGGGCCTGCCGCATCTGGAGACGGGCATGCAGGGTTACGTGAACTGTCAAGGCCATGTGCCCCAATAGGCGCAGCAAGAGATGGGTGGATGCCAATGAATGACCCTGTACCTCTCTTGCTAGGATTGCCAAACATTGCACCCACTCTAGAGGGAGGCAGGCAGGCTCTGGCCTGGGTCGAGTCCAGGAGGGCTCCTATGAACTCCAGGTGCTGGGTTGGGAGATGATGTGACTTTGGGAAGTTGATCACAAGCCCCAGGTGTTGCAGCACCCTTATGGTGCGGTGGGTCATGTGATGCACCTTCTCTGGTGAGCTTGCTTTCAGAAGCCAGTTGTCCAGATAGGGGAAGATGAAGACTCCCAGTAAGTGGAGGTGAGCAGTGACTACCGCCAGGCACTTGGTGAACACCCTAGGATATGAGGAGAGGCCGAAGGGGAGCACCCTGTACTGGTAGTGGCAGCCTCCAATGATGAAGCGGAGGTACTGACAGTGCTGGGGATGGATCAGGATGTGGATATAGGCATCTTTAAGATCCAAGGAGCATAGCCAATCTCTCCAGAGGAGGTAGAGCAGCAATGTTCCAAGGACAGCATCTTGAACTTCTCCTTGACCAGAAAGCAGTTTAGGTCCCACAGATCCAGGATGGGCTGGAAGCAGTCTGTCTTTTTTGGGATGAGGAAGTACCGGGATTAGAACCCCCTGCCCCAGTGGGATTGAGGTACTGATTCCACTGCCCGATCCTTGAGTAGGGGGCTCAAGTTCTTTCTGCAGGAGCTCGCTGTGCAGGGAAGTCATGGGAAGTTCCCATGGAAAGAAGGAAGGAGGCATATGGTCAAAGTGTAGGTGGTAACCTTCCCACAACCCCTGCAGCACCCAGGCGTCAGTAGTGATACCCAGCCAGTGGTGAGCAAAGTGGACCAGACATCCTTCTGTGTGCCTTGGGCCCGGGGGGGGGGGGGGGATAACGGACTATGCTCAAGGAGTCAAAAGCACTCCCAGGCTGCAGTGCTGTTTGGGGCTTGGGGGCTTTCTGCTTACGGGGGCCATCTCCCTGGCCCTTGGCCTACTGACCCTATTGGGGAGCCTGATAGACCAGAAATTGGGGGTATTTTCTGTAAGCTTTTTTCCCCTTCGGGTGGAAGGGCTTTTGCCCCCCGAAGCCTTCTGGCGGGAAGGATAAGCAGTCTTCTGGGACAGCCTAGTCCTGGTCATGAATTCTGACTCCAACTCAGCCACCTTGTTGGTCATGGGTTTGCCAAAAAGGTTCTCGCCTCTACAAGTGACAGCCAGTTTGTCCTGCACCCATTGCTCCAAGTCCGAGGACTGCAGCCAAGCCAGGCAGTGAGCACTGATAATGACTGCTGCTACACGAGCCATGGACTCAAAGCTGTCAAAGGCCACTCGAGTCTGGAATTTGGAGCATTCCTTGACCGAGGAGACTAGGGTCCTGAAGCACGTGAGAGATTCACCTGCCAGCCCAGCTGAGAAACCAGCGAGCTCCTTCACCAGGTCCCTCACGTACATGCCCATGCACAGCTGGTAAACCTGGATGCGGGCTGTAGGCCCTGGTAGCACTTTCTACCAAACTCACGCAGGCCTCCCTGCCAGGGGAGGCATCGAGGAGTGCATCCTCTGACTCAATCCGATGTGAGGCAGCTGTCTCTTCTGAAAACCGGGACTCTTGCTGACGCAATACTGGGAATCGAGTCGCTGGCTCACTATGGGCACTGTCACCATGCTCTCCCACATTCTGAACGGGGGAGGGGGGGTGGGATCGGCATTGTCAGTGCCTCCTTCAGAAGGGCCTCATACTGGAGGATCTCTAAGTCCTCAGCATGAGGCTCAGACTCCAGTTCTGCCACAAACACCAGAGCCTTTGACATCCCCCAGACAAACTCAAGGAACGTGAGGTCTTCGGGTAGAGACCTCCAGCGTTCCTGCGGGAGAGAAGGTTCAGAAGGGACATCTCTGTGCAAGACGGTGTCAGGCGGCTCATCATCTGTCTCATAGCCTGACTCGGAGATGGACGAGACCTCGAGTCCCAGACAGTCATCGGGTCGATGAGCTGCCAGTGCTGAAGGAGAGCGAGGTGCCTGATGTGCTACTCCAAAGTGCTTGGGGGCAAGTTGTGGCTCCAAGTGGGTGAATCGTTCCAGCACAGGCTGGACATCCTCTGAGGAGGTCCTCGTAGTGGAGGGCCCCAATGACCCAGAGGCTCCAGGCATAGGGCCCCACTGCACCTCGAGAAAGGCAGCCATGCTGCGTTCCAAGTCTGCCATCCGGGTTTCAATGCCAGTAGGTTTTGCAGTGATCGGTTTGGGTCTTGAAGGCATCGAGCCCGGGGCCAGGTCCCTCGATGGAGATTGCATCTGAGGACTGAACCTGATCCCTGACGCGGTGGGAGTCTTCTCCCACCGGGGCAGTGTCGAGGGCTGCTCTCAGCCATTGCTCACGGCGTCAGGTTGAGTACTCCAAGGCTGGGTACCAGAGGTCTTACCTCCGGCTCTGTGATCGGACTTTGACTTGGATTATGTCTTGGACCCATGGGGTAGGTCCTCCGAGAATGACCCCCATTCCAAGGCTCTGCAAGCTTGGGACTTGGATTGAGCATGTGCATGCAAAGCAGAGTTGTTGGACGCAGTCTACGAGGGCAGTAATTCCATACTCGAGGCCGGCCCCACGGCAGAGGCCTTCAAGCCAAACAGCTCCCCCTGCTACTTTTCACAATTCCTCCAGCTCTTACTCGACATCTGCAGGCAGAGCAGGAAAGTGGAGTCATCGTGATCCGCACTGAGGCACTTAATACAGCTACTATGGAGGTCCGTTATGGACATGGTACGTGGACATTTGCCACATTGCTTAAAACCACTGACAGAAGACATAGCAGGGACGATGGCAACCACGAGATCAAACTCAAATGTCTCGGTCAGGGAGGGCATGAGAAAAGACCCGCACACCGAAAAAGAAAGGAAAAAAGGGACCCAAGAAAAAACACTATGCCAAGGCAAGGACAGACTCGGGCGGCCGGAAACTGATTGGAACCGACTGATAAAAAGAGCAGTAATGCTAAGGGTAGAAAAATCCACTTTTGCCTGGAACGACAGACAGGACATCTGCAGGACTCCTCGGAAAAAAAAAGACTGAGGTAAGATGGCACCCCTGAGCGGGAGGGTGTCAGCGCATGCACGGTCTTACTCCCAAAGGCTTTCTTTGAAAGCTGGGAAGTGAATCCGCACGGGCTCCATGATGCCAACATCACCCATATGTGAGGGCTGACTTCCTGTTTGTTCTCAGAGAAAATGTGTTACATTGTGGCTTCATTGCATGTCCCCTAGTCTTTCTACTTTTTGAAAGAGTAAACAACCACCCTGCATGCTTTCAGAGTTGTTTCTACCCACTAACCTGCAGTCAGAGCAGTTATATAGGACTAAGGGAAAGCCTGACATATATGGACACTATGGGGGTCATTCCGTCCATCCCCGCTATTCATATCCCCATCCGATCATGTCTAACTTCCCCGCTCGTTGTACGGGGAAGTTAGACAGGGGCAGGGAAGGGGCGGTGTTAGGGCGGGTGGTGGGCAGTCGTCGGCCTCGGACATACAGGGCCAATTCCAGTGGCGTCCGGGGCCAATGGCTTGGACGGGGAACTTAGAGGTGGAATAGGTTCCCTGATCAGGCAGCCGACGGCAGGCTCAGGGCTGCAAAGCAGCGGGAGGGGGCAGAGAGCATTCCCTGCAATCTGACCTTGGGAGGCTGGTTCGGAGGTTGGGCTACAGGGAAAGCAGTTCAGGAGCTGGCGGCCAGGGATCACGGCTTTACAATGGAGCCGCAGTACCATGGCAACCAGATGTCATGGCATCGCAGCTCCATGTCCCGTGGGATCAGAACTGTGATTCCCTCTGTCTTGTTCCGACCGGGTGCACAGACGGTCTGTACCACCAGGATGGAATGTGGCTCTAATTCTTTTCAGAAAGCTGTAGTAAAATGTTTGGTGCTAAATCTCGTCAAATGATCTGTGTATGTGACATGGTGACCTGCTGGTTCTTGGAGAATATTTGCGACTGGTAACCAGTCTTTCTTTCTTTGCTCTGTTGGCCTGACAGTGGAAGTCATTCTAGTCACCTGAATCACCCAAGAGAAGCCCAGAGCAAAGACCCAGAACTCAAATTCAGGACTACTGAGAGATGTGGCCCCATATTCAAAAGCCTTTTTTTTTTTTTTTTTTTTTAGCATTTTGCAATTCATTTTTATTTAAAAAATAAACCCATTACAGATATATATACAGGAAATGTTATAAAAGCCATCATATCACGGTGTTGACAAATACTACAGTTAGGAAATGTCCAGTTTATAGAAAGCACCTACATTTTGATTTTCATTTCAAATTTTATGAAAAATGGAAGAATGCACCAATCTGCACCAGTGGTTCTTATCCCAGTACAGTCAGGCCTGCTTGTTCTATGCCCAGTGAAAGAGAAGGTTCCTTTTCGAGATTTTATCCCAGTACAGTCAGGCCTGCTTGTTCTATGCCCAATGAAAGAGAAGGTTCCTTTTCGAGATCTTATCCCAGTACAGTCAGGCCTGCTTGTTCTATGCCCAGTGAAAGAGAAGGTTCCTTTTCGAGATTTTATCCCAGTACAGTCAGGCCTGCTTGTTCTATGCCCAGTGAAAGAGAAGGTTCCTTTTCGAGATCTTATCCCAGTACAGTCCGGCCTGCTTGTTCTATGCCCAATGAAAGAGAAGGTTCCTTTTCTAGATTTTATCCCAGTACAGTCAGGCCTGCTTGTTCTATGCCCAATGAAAGAGAAGGTTCCTTTTCGAGATCTTATCCCAGTACAGTCAGGCCTGCTTGTTCTATGCCCAGTGAAAGAGAAGGTTCCTTTTCGAGATCTTATCCCAGTGCAGTCCGGCCTGCTTGTTCTATGCCCAATGAAAGAGAAGGTTCCTTTTCGAGATTTTATCCCAGTGCAGTCAGGCCTGCTTGTTCTATGCCCAGTGAAAGAGAAGGTTCCTTTTCGAGATCTTATCCCAGTACAGTCAGGCCTGCTTGTTCTATGCCCAGTGAAAGAGAAGGTTCCTTTTCGAGATTTTATCCCAGTACAGTCAGGCCTGCTTGTTCTATGCCCAGTGAAAGAGAAGGTTCCTTTTCGAGATTTTATCCCAGTACAGTCAGGCCTGCTTGTTCTATGCCCAGTGAAAGAGAAGGTTCCTTTTCGAGATCTTATCCCAGTACAGTCAGGCCTGCTTGTTCTATGCCCAGTGAAAGAGAAGGTTCCTTTTCGAGATCTTATCCCAGTACAGTCAGGCCTGCCTGTTCTATGCCCAGTGAAAGAGAAGGTTCCTTTTCGAGATCTTATCCCAGTACAGTCAGGCCTGCCTGTTCTATGCCCAGTGAAAGAGAAGGTTCCTTTTCGAGATCTTATCCCAGTACAGTCAGGCCTGCTTGTTCTATGCCCAGTGAAAGAGAAGGTTCCTTTTCGAGATCTTATCCCAGTACAGTCAGGCCTGCTTGTTCTATGCCCAGTGAAAGAGAAGGTTCCTTTTCGAGATCTTATCCCAGTACAGTCAGGCCTGCTTGTTCTATGCCCAGTGAAAGAGAAGGTTCCTTTTCGAGATCTTATCCCAGTACAGTCAGGCCTGCTTGTTCTATGCCCAGTGAAAGAGAAGGTTCCTTTTCGAGATCTTATCCCAGTACAGTCAGGCCTGCTTGTTCTATGCCCAGTGAAAGAGAAGGTTCCTTTTCGAGATCTTATCCCAGTACAGTCAGGCCTGCTTGTTCTATGCCCAGTGAAAGAGAAGGTTCCTTTTCGAGATCTTATCCCAGTACAGTCAGGCCTGCTTGTTCTATGCCCAATGAAAGAGAAGGTTCCTTTTCTAGATTTTATCCCAGTACAGTCAGGCCTGCTTGTTCTATGCCCAATGAAAGAGAAGGTTCCTTTTCGAGATCTTATCCCAGTACAGTCAGGCCTGCTTGTTCTATGCCCAGTGAAAGAGAAGGTTCCTTTTCGAGATCTTATCCCAGTACAGTCAGGCCTGCTTGTTCTATGCCCAGTGAAAGAGAAGGTTCCTTTTCGAGATCTTATCCCAGTACAGTCAGGCCTGCTTGTTCTATGCCCAGTGAAAGAGAAGGTTCCTTTTCGAGATTTTATCCCAGTACAGTCAGGCCTGCTTGTTCTATGCCCAATGAAAGAGAAGGTTCCTTTTCGAGATTTTATCCCAGTACAGTCAGGCCTGCTTGTTCTATGCCCAGTGAAAGAGAAGGTTCCTTTTCGAGATTTTATCCCAGTACAGTCAGGCCTGCTTGTTCTATGCCCAATGAAAGAGAAGGTTCCTTTTCGAGATCTTATCCCAGTACAGTCAGGCCTGCTTGTTCTATGCCCAGTGAAAGAGAAGGTTCCTTTTCGAGATCTTATCCCAGTACAGTCAGGCCTGCTTGTTCTATGCCCAATGAAAGAGAAGGTTCCTTTTCGAGATTTTATCCCAGTACAGTCAGGCCTGCTTGTTCTATGCCCAGTGAAAGAGAAGGTTCCTTTTCGAGATTTTATCCCAGTACAGTCAGGCCTGCTTGTTCTATGCCCAGTGAAAGAGAAGGTTCCTTTTCGAGATCTTATCCCAGTACAGTCAGGCCTGCTTGTTCTATGCCCAGTGAAAGAGAAGGTTCCTTTTCGAGATCTTATCCCAGTAGTCAGGCCTGCTTGTTCTATGCCCAGTGAAAGAGAAGGTTCCTTTTCGAGATTTTAGGGAAGACTTGGTTACGAGTTTAATCCAGCTTGTTTAGATCAGTTATCCACACACAGGTCATTGAGTAGCAAAGATTAACTGGGCAATCTTACTTCACTCTCTGTAGATGAAATTTTAGTCACCCTTAACCAGCAAGGTTTGTGGCCAAAAATCTAACTAAATATAATTATACCAGTGCAATTTTCCTTGGAAAAAAAAAGTTGCCGGTAGTCACATGCAGGTCTCTTTCATTAATACATGCGGACCATAAGCAATGAAAAGGGTGCCGGCGCTCAGTAACACGGCATACTGACTCAAAAAAGCCCTGGTCGTAGCTAAGTTGTCTGGCTAGATTCCGGCGTGTTCTTTGTGTGAGCATCGTTAGGTTTAGTTGGAAAATCTTCACTCCAGAGCTACGCTTTTTCCAACCAGCTAAATAGGTGAGGTCTCTGAATCTAATGGGAGCAGTTTTTCATATTCAGCATTCTGTCACCTAAATAAAGGTCAAATATTCAGTAATTTCACTTTTGCTTGTTTATGAAAAGCTCTGTGAGCTTGTCTGCCAGCTCCTTTCCAATAACCCTGTGATCTGATGCATTTTAGGAAACTATTGAAGACTTCTTATTTTAGTCAGGCTTTTTGATGATTTTGGTGTTGTTTATGATTTTAATTTCATCTCTAGAGTTTTTAAAATGAATATATTTTAAGATTTTATGTATGCTATTCATATTTGCTTTGTTAAATGTGGATTGTTTTGAATGTTTTATTGTAGAATCACTAGCGACAAACAGGTTATAAATAGTTTAAATAAATAGTGTAAGAGAGAATGTGCTTCCATAGCAAAAACGTTTTCTCAGTCAGATTGCATCACAAACTTTGAAGTCAATCATTTGCTTGCACAGACTATAAAATAGACAATGAGTGCAGAAATCTGTGCTGACATGGGCTGTGTTATTGGTACCTAGATGGAGCCTTTAATGATGTCGAAGAGCTAAGCAACACCGACTTCTCCTCTGCCAGTCATGGCCACAGCGATGCTCACCATGACCTCGTTCCCTGCAGCACGGTTGAAACAGGCAGGTAGGCCGAAAACAAATGAGTTATAGCGAGACATCACTGCTCTGTCTAACAGCCTGGTGGTCAACACAATGCTTACTGAATAGATAAACAACAGTAATCCATCAGCAAAGTGAATTAAAAAGAACGAGTTACTGGCTTCACTCTTCATAGAGAGGAGGATAGGAGAGAAAATGAGAGCAGCTGCTGCAAGGGCTTCTGTCACTAAAAAGATCCCTCCCGTCTCTCAAGGGGAAAGCTGTAAGCCATCATAAGAACATACTGGGTCAGACCAAAGGTCCATCGAGCTCAGTATCCTGTTTCCAACAGTGGCCAGTCCAGCTCACACGTACCTGTCAGGTTCCCATCTCCAGGGGTAATGTCACTGCAGCATAGGCCCTCAGTCTCTCAGATGTACAGCTAAGCGCTGCAGTAGTATATTCATCATGCCAAAGAGAGTAGGACTGGAAGTTCTTTTTGATCAGACCTATGGCATCTTTCTGCCACATTTTCTTAGTCTCTGACTGCATTTCTTGGCCACCTCCATCCACCGTCCCCCTCTTCGCTCTCAGATCCTTCTTTCAACTTGTGTCCCTCTTTCTTCCTTAAGTAAAATCACTGCGGAGGAGACGGCCTATCTTCTGGTGGTTTCATTCTCTGCTCCTCGGATTCAGTTCCTGCTCTATTTCTCCTACTTTTACCCCTTCCAGGTCTCTTATATCCTCAACCTCTCGCTTTCCACTGCAACTGCTCCTGCTGCCCTCAAACATGCTGTGGTTACACCTCCCCTCAGAAAGCCTTCACTGGGTCCTACCCACCCCTCCAATATCAGCTCATTTCTCTCCTTCAGACTACTCAAACATGCTGGTTATGAATTTCTGATAACAGAGAATTTCTGTACAAAAAGACAGAAGGTGGCACGTCTCATAGGCACTACAAAGCACTACTTTGTCTTTGGTGAGACCTAATTTAGAGCACTACAACATCGCTGTACCAAGAAAGCACTGGGATGATGACCCTAAGAAGTACGGAGAATGGAAAAGGTCTGATAATGTGGGACATTCGCATTCTAATCAGGGGCGGCCCAAGAGGGGTGCAGGGTCATGGGCGGAGATTAATTTGCATAAGGGACCTCAACTGCATAAATATTTGCATAATGTTAACATGCACTAACTTTTAGTAAACATGCCTCTTAATGAGTGTCGGGATAAAGAACGAATACCAGATTTATACATTACTATACTCCAGTGCCAACCACAGGGCACATTAGGAAGTACTACAAACACTGCCCATTTAGAGCCCATAGCAAACCCACCGTATCATAACAGCACTACCAGGACTCTCAAAGCACCAAACCCTACCTATCAAAAGGCAACACTACAGATATTAAACCAATACATCTCAGAGAATACCAATACACCTCCTACTGGGGAAAGAGAACAAGTGGCACTGTCACATAGAAACTACATGAACAGAACCTCAGCTTGGTTACACATGCAGAACATAGACCATCACCACACAAAGAACAAGGGATCACAATTTAGAAATAGGAAGACAATAATTATACTGGGAACCCCAAAAACCTGACTTGGAATGTACAACACTGCAGAAATAAAACTATAAATTAATTTCCTCTTGTACTAAACAAAATGCAGACGTTAAAGACGCACATTTCCCAGAGCTGACATATTCCAGTTAATAAATTCAAAATAAAAGTAATTTTCTACCTTTTGTTGTTTTTGCATTTTATTTTCCAGTTGCAATTGCTCCAGTCACTTTCTTCTGGTTTCTTTGTCTTCTGCTAACTCTCCATTCTCTGCTGTCCATTTGTCCTTTCTTCTCTCTTCTAGTTTTTTTTCATTTTCTCTTCTACATCTGCTTTAACATACTGATCTTTCTCCTTTTGCTCTTTCCTCCATTTCTTTCTTTCTTCCTTCCTTTTTCATCCACTCAAAATTTCACCCTTCCATCCTCAATCTCCACTTACTCTCCCAATAACCGACCAATCGTAGATTTTTCTTCCCTCCCACACAAAATATCTTTTCCCCTCTCCATCCTCACTCCCTCAGCCCCATCTCCTTCTAGTCCTCCCCCATCAGCTCCCTTCTAGTTCCACCCCACCCAGCATCCGCTCCCTTCTAGCCCCGCATCAGCCCATTTCCAATCCTAGCTCACCATCAGCCATTTCTAGTCCTATCCTAGCCCCCCCTTCAGCCCATTTCCAGTCCTAGCCCCCACCCCCTGAAGAGCCCCGCGGCTGTTCGACTGCCTTTAGAGAGCTCCCAGAAGGCCCCGGCTCACCTCTGACAGCAGTGAAGTGAAGAGCGTCATTTTTCTTCACTTTGGCAGCTGTGTTGTACCATAGGCCACTGGTGCACCAGGTCAAAGGAACTTCCTGCTTCCCCGACACTCAGCACACCAGTGGCCTTTAGTACACACAGCTGCCAAAGTGAAGAAAAACGGCACTCTTCACTTCAGCACTGTCAGAGGTGAGCCAGGGCCTGCTGGGAGCCCTCTAAAGCAGACTCTGCAGCTGATGATTATGCGAGATGTTGTTGGTGCGGGGCCCCCTGAAGCATGGGGCCCTGTGCGAACAATATTCTTGCACAATGGATGGGCCGGCTCGGATTCTAATGTATAAGAAACTGGATGTGAGGAAGCCTGACATAGTTGTAAAGCAGAAAAACACCAGAACAGCATTGATAACAGAGGCTTCCGTTCCAAGTGATTATTTTGTGAATCAGGTAGAGAGGGGGAAGATCCTGAAGTACCAATAAATGCAGTCAGAGACCAAGAAAATGAAGCAGAAAGAAACAGAAATCTTTCCCATTGTATTAGGAGCCACAGGTCTCATTAAGTAGAAGTTCCAATCACACCTTAATGATAAATTACCCATACATGTTATATTGTATGAACTCCAGAAGGAAGATCTCTTTGGCACGATGCAAATACTATGATCAGCATTAGCAGTAAATTTGAGAGACTGAGATCATACTTTGCATCAGGGGCTGCAGAACACTTCGTTGAATGGGTGGGGCCAAGTTCTGCCTTGACTCCTTCCCAAGCCCCACCTTAACTCCACCCCAGCCGCCCCCCCCCCCCCGATTTCCCCTCTTGTTCTGTCTATGGGGGATCCCATCTCCCACAAGAACAGGAGGGAATGGCTGCAATTGCAGCAGACCACTTTTGTGGGCCAACAGGAGATCGAATGCCCTTGGGCAGGAGGGGAAGGCAGACGATCGTGGCAAAAACTCCTTCCGTCTACCTGCAGGGATCCGATCTCCTGTGGGCAAACAGGAAGAGTCTTTGTTGCGAATGTGGCAGACTTTGACTCCTGCCTGCGGGAATCCCATCAAGCTCTTTCTTCTCTCTGCTGGCAGCAAATGTTTGGTGGGCCCAGGGCCCATGTGGCCCACCCCGTTCGAACACCATTGCTCCACATACCCTGCACCTTAGGAGTAAGCTTCATGACTGTCATGGTATGTATAAACCTAACCTGTTTGGAGAAACTGCCCCTGACAAAAATGAAGAAGGAAAACCATTAACTACCATGTGGACCCCCTGGGCTGAGATACAGAACCTTAATGCAGGCAAGAAATTTAAGTGGAAACAAACTTCTCCAGTACTCTGTCCTCTTGAGTGGAGGAGTAGACTGGTGGTTAGAGCAGTGGGCTAAGAAACAGAAACATGACGGCAGAAAAAGACTGCATGGCCTATCTAGTCTGCCCTTCCATATCAAATATTATTGTCCTTCTGTTTGCACTTAGAGATAGCATGGGACAAAAACAGACTTTCTTGAATTCAGATACTGTCCTCATCTCTATTCTCTTACAGCAAAATAAATTGTAAAAAAGAAGAGAATATTCATATATTCAAACCAGTGACATAGAAAAACACCTGAGAGGGATGAAGAGGACTTGACATGACGTGTACAGAGCAAAAATGGCCCCTTACTGACACCACATGGGACGTGCTCGACGAATGTGAATAGCCTGCTGTATTCTTACTGAATGTTGCCCAAAGAGGTGTGTGATTGTCATGTGAAAGGGGCAGGAGACAAACTAAAAACCAAACGTATCCGATATCTCACCCCATAGAAAAAGCGTTAGAGTCAAAAAGCTCTGGATAGTTAATAGCATTTCTGTAAGTTGAAACCAGCACAATTAAAAATTCTAGTGCTTATGTTTAAAGAGTGTGTAGCAGTATATTTTGTGAAAAGAACAGAGAAATGACTTGCCTTACAAACATGTGCATAGTCTCAAAAAACTTGACATTGAAAGGACTCCTTGCGAGGAACACTAGCCTTTTAAATAAGACGTTTTGCACCAGAAGTAAGGTCAAAGTGCAAGCTTAGTCAAGTGTAAAAAGCCACCCAAAGAATGATAATGTTCTATAAAAAGAACTCAACTTTAGTTATTATTTTCTAAATAAATAATAGGGATACAGGTGATATGACAGACATTTAAATACCTCCGTGGTATAAATGCACAGGAAGAGAGCCTCTTTCGATTGAAAGCAAGCTCTGCTATGAGGGGACATAGGATGAGGGTGAAAGCACAGTTACTTACCTGTAACAGGTGATCTCTGGGAACAGCAGGAATAAGTCTTCACATATGGGTACGTCAGTACAGACGGAGCCTGCACGGGAACGCTCCCCAGCGTCCAATCAGAACGCTTTTGGGAGTATCCCACCACGCCTGCGTGCTGCCTTCCCGCCTTTCCCAACTGCCTCTCCTCAGTTAAGTTTTAAAGCTGAGAGAGAGAGAGGAAAGATAGAGATAGAGAAATACAACTCCTAGGGGAGGTGGGTGGGTTGTGAAGACTTATTCCTGCTGTTCCCAGAGATCACCTGTTACGGGTAAGTAACTGTGCTATCTCCAGGAACAAGCAGGAATGATCTTCACATATGGGGACTCCCAAGCTAAGATGCCTGAAGGGAGTCCTAGCATGTTGCGAATCTAAGATGAGCCATGTTTTGTTTTTTTTGGGTTTTTTTTTATAACCTCAGGCATCCTGGGGATGGAGGGTAGGAGTTGAAATAAAAAGAGAGATGCTGTGAAAACAGCTAAACTAAACCAGGACTTCCGGATGGGTATCTAGGTGTAGATGATCATAATAAGAAAAGATTGGAGAGTCATATTCCAATATGGACCTCACCTGAAGGTATTGTAAAAAGTTTATTGAGTGTCATATGGATCTGTTAGAAGAACCAGTAGAAAACCCTCAAGGAGTACCTCACTGTGAAGTAGAGGTAACCAAACTGTAGAAAGACAGGTGAAGGTTAGAACCATCAAGGGAGAGAGTAGCCCCAGGAAAAAACTGGGTGGTGTAATGAGAAAGGACTTCAGCGGGAAACGCAGAAGGCTGTATCAGACAAGGCTT
This sequence comes from Ichthyophis bannanicus, assembly GCA_033557465.1. Taxonomy (NCBI): domain Eukaryota; kingdom Metazoa; phylum Chordata; class Amphibia; order Gymnophiona; family Ichthyophiidae; genus Ichthyophis; species Ichthyophis bannanicus. The sequence goes on along the minus strand of CM066035.1, from coordinate 944,204,543 downwards.
AAGTCTTTTGGTTCGAGAATAGCATAATCCTACGACCAAAAAGCAATACGTTTGACCAATTTGGACGGACAAATAGAAAAAATAGTCCCTGTAGGAGAGAAGGGTTATAAAAGACCCCTGTATCCGATGAGAAATAAGGACAGATGCTCGAGGCGTTATAGCCTGTCATTAACTGAAGATCAGTAACATCTTTCCTAATTGATGTAAGGTAGGAAAGATAATGATACATGGAGAGCTTCAGAGCTACCTAAACCTGAAGGGTTATGGTAAGAAATTGGTTGTATATGTAGAACCCTATGCATGCTGGCACAGCATTGTTAAGGGTAGTACCCAACTGTCAGAGTCATATAGGAATATATGTATATATGAACCTACACAGATAGATAGTATCTAGGTACATAGCTACCTATGACGATATGTCTTAACATATATATATATATGTGGATATATATATAGACATATATATGTCTCTACATATGTATGTAGAAACATGTCCATATAATATACCCTCATAGGAGTATGTAGAGAGAAAGGTGCATCTAATAACAAGAAGGGTAATACCTGCTTGAAGAGATGTAAGGAAACCTTTCTCCCTGGTTATGATTGACAGAGTCAGGGGAATGCTCTCTCTGAGTTTTATAGTACTCAGAGGGTTTTATAGTACTCTCTGAGAAGGAGCAGTCTAGATTCATTTAGGAATTCTAGCCCTTGAATAACCAGGATGGCTTACGTGAAAAAAGTGCAGATGATATGTTCAGTCTGCAGGCAGCAAGTCCAGGTTCTTCTAGAACTGTAGTATGGTAACTGGAAATGGAACCATATAAGGACGAGTTGTACAAAAAAGAAAAATATCCCTGGTAAGGAGTCCAGTGGAGACGTGGATGAAACCAGGGAACTGAGCAATTCTTTAGGTTTTCACGTGATGTAAGGCATGTGTCCTTTGTTTTAAAAGGAGACCTTACGAGGGATGGTAAGGTAGGAAAACCCTACCAGTCATGAGGGGGCATGACTGGATGAGGCCTTCCTAACCATCTAGGATTATCCGCTAGGAAGATGCAAATGCTCTCTAGCAAGGGCCCATAGTGCAGAGCTACTCTGTAGAGTTGCAGAGAGCATGCTGCAGGTTGGTTAGAAGAAAAAACTGGCTGTCTAAAAGCCAGTACGTAACTTAAAACCATTCTGCCAATGTCCAAAGAATTGGAGATGGCGAGGAATAGAAATGAAACCGATAGGCCTGTAGTAAGAGAGTTTCCAAAAACAAAGGTCAATAACCTGTTTTGGACTTACTACTAAGACCAAAAAGGATTGCTAATGGAGGACAAACCTTGGATACTTGGTAAATAGAACCAGTGGGTATCCTCTAGGAAGTCCTGCTGTCGCAGTTATTACCAAACAAGACAAAAAATGGTCCTCTCGGAGTGGTGTAAACAATGTACTAAATGATGAGGGACACTCCACTTCAAACTATTGGCTCTTAAACAATATCAGCAAATTATTAGTCGTATGTAGTCTCAGATCAAACTTGCGCTTATGATCACATTTGTTCAGTGAAACATAAATAGCGCTTGATGACATCAATGACTACTAGATGTTTGTTTTCTCATGCTGATATGTAGATAAAACTTTTGGTACTTATTCTTGATATCTTTTATATCTTTTTATCTATTTGTATGCCAGTGTTCAGAATCCTATTCACTTTAAAATAATCTATACAAGCATATGAGGCAGAACAGACTTAGCTTGCTCTATGTTGTTCTCTTCTGTTCAGCTTTCCAAAGTCTAACAATTCTCCATACGCCTCACTCATTCAGCGCCTTCGCGTGTTACTCCTATCCGGAGTTCCTCATGAAGAAACTGAGTATAATTGGAAAACAACGTGTAAGATTGAGACTGCTTTAAAACAATTATTTAAAGCTCACCTAAACTTAAATAACTCTACCCAATGTGAACTCTATCTAATGTAAGATCTTATTCTTACTTGCTATGGCCAATTTTTATATGGTCCCCAAAATACATAAAAGCTTAACAAAGCCACCAGGAAGACCAATAGTGTCAACCCGAGGATCGATACTGGAGCCACTTTCAACATATGTGGATTCGTTTTTGAGGCCATTACTGAAAGATATACCGTCATATATCCGAGATTCCTCCCATTTTTTAGAGAAGCTCAATCAACACACTCAAGAAGCCAAAGATCCGGAGGTGTTATTAATGACCCTAGATATTACGGCTTTGTATACGAATATACCACAACAAGAGGCATTGACCATTATTAAACAATCGTTAATAGATCGTAGGGATCTTTCGGAGGCTCACATTTTGTTTTTGTCGAGCTTATCACATTTAGTTATCACAAAGAATTTTTTTCATTTTCATAAGTCCATATATTTACAAACATCTGGGATCGCAATGGGGGCATCTTGTGCCCCTTCGGTGGCCAATTTATTTATGGGAGATTTTGAGCATCAATGGCTCAAAACATCAATATGGCATCATCAACTGAGAATGTGGACGCGTTACATAGATGATATTGTTGTCCTTTGGAAAGGCACTGAAGCTACAGCCTATGAGTTTATTACCTGGCTTAATGGCCGCAGTAAGGCGATACAGTTTACATCAACGATAAATCCAATGAGTATAGTATTTTTAGATTTGGCTGTCATTAAGAGAGAAACAGGATGGGAAACCACTATTTATAAGAAACCAGTGACTCGAAATACTTTTCTACATTATAATAGTGCTCACCCCCTTCAATTAAAAAATAGCCTGCCGTTCTCTCAATTCCTCCGGTTTCGGAGGAATTGTTCTGAAAAGGCAGATTTCAAGAAGAAATCTAAACAACTGCTTAAAGATTTTGCAGTTCGGGGTTATCCTGCACAGATTTCGAGAAGAGCCTATCAGAGAGCACTGAATAATGATCGCGCTTGGCTGCTTAACATGGAGAAAGAAACCAACAAGAGACAGCAAGCAGAGAGCGTGAATCTCATCACTAAGTTTTCCCCTCTCAGTCATCATATTCAAAAGATAGTACACAAACATCTTGATGTGTTAAGAACAATCCCTGGTTTGGCAACCAAAACAGTGCGATGTGTTTGGCAGAGACACACTAATCTTAAGGAACACTTGTGTCCTAAATCCGATATAGAGAAGGAAGCCCAACACGAATTAGTGAATAAAGGACACACAGCCTGTGGCCATTGCTCAATATGCCCAATTACAGATAGTGTTACAAACTTCACGCATTCAGGCAAAATTTATCAATTGAATAAGGCTACAACTTGTGACACCACGTCCGTTGTTTACGCCATTAGATGCCCGTGCCAGAAGTTATATGTAGGAAAAACAAGCCGGAAGCTCAAGTCTCGTATCCAAGAACATAAGAGTCGTCTGACAAATAAAATTATGACTGCACCTTTAGTTAAACATTGTGTTGAAATGGGTCATGACTACCTACAGCTACGATGCTTTTGCATAGACCATATCACCTTTGCACGGAGAGGTAAAACGCTAGAGGAAACTCTATTGTTTTACGAGCAAAGGTGGATCTTCTTATTGGACACAGTACAACCATCAGGTTTAAATGTATATAGACACTACACTTTGTTAGTTAAATTGTTTTCACATAGTTCTAGTGTAAACTTCTTTGTTTAATTTATGATATTTTAAGATGTTCTATGTAAAATTAAGATGTTCTATGTAAAACAAACTTAGCTTTGTTAATTGTTGTTATTTGTACACCGCAACTGATCTCTGGAAGATGCGGTATAAAAATGAGTGTTAAATAAATAAATAAATAAATAAATAAATGAATCAATAGAGTGGCAATTATGCAGATGAGTGTTAAGCATCAGCTGTATATTAGGGAGTAGCACTTTACAACCCGCATGCGCGGCGTTGTCTGACAGAGGAAGAAAATGAAACAAGAAAATCAGAACATCTGATAAGAAACTTGGGCAGCAACCATTAGCAAGTAAGAATAAGATCTTACATTAGATAGAGTTCACATTGGGTAGAGTTATTTAAGTTTAGGTGAGCTTTAAATAATTGTTTTAAAGCAGTCTCAATCTTACACGTTGTTTTCCAATTATACTCAGTTTCTTCATGAGGAACTCCGGATAGGAGTAACACGCGAAGGCGCTGAATGAGTGAGGCGTATGGAGAATTGTTAGACTTTGGAAAGCTGAACAGAAGAGAACAACATAGAGCAAGCTAAGTCTGTTCTGCCTCATATGCTTGTATAGATTATTTTAAAGTGAATAGGATTCTGAACACTGGCATACAAATAGATAAAAAGATATAAAAGATATCAAGAATAAGTACCAAAAGTTTTATCTACATATCAGCATGAGAAAACAAACATCTAGTAGTCATTGATGTCATCAAGCAGTTATTACCAAGGCAGCAGAAAAGAATGAACAGACATAAGGAGGAGTGGCAAGACTCCCTTACTGACTGATAAGCTGACCCAAGTAAGATTGAAAATGGGGGGACAACTCTGAAAAGGAAACCCCTTACTGGAATAGGTAGAGACCTACAGGGATTTTAGAAAAAACCCGTCCAGCTAAATGGTACCACTCTTACAGACAAAATGTTTCAGTAAGAGGGCAGGTAAAGACAGAGTTGAAGGAGACTTACGAAATGGTAAGTCCCTGGAAAGGTATGATGATACATGCTGGAACAGGAAACTATCCTATTGATAGTTGTTACACTTCTTTTCCTTCCTAGGAGGAAGAGAAAAACCCCTGTTACTTATAAGCATGATCATCCTGAGAGCTCATAGAACAAAAAGAATGGATGTCTGTTGAGAAGAGATCCATGTCTAGAGTTTAGGATGGAAACAGTGTAGATGCTTCTATTAAGAAGCAGCAGACTACAGGCTCTAAACCCCAAACAGGAAAGAAAGATGTAATAATAATATATCAGAAGCCCTGCGGATGCTGGGTTTTCTGAACCTGTTGAGGTTGTGGTTTGCTTAGCCTGATTGGATGTTTCCCTTGTCTGGGAACATCTGTATGATGGGTAGAAGACGAATAAAACTTTCTCCCTTTAAGGGAACAAAGTTTGTTAGGAGATTTCCTACAAACTGGGATAGAGGAAGGCGTAGACAAGCCTCTGAAAGCAATAGTGTCAGTAGTTAACTAAGCAGCTTGGAGTAAAGCCTCCTTATTAAAGAGATTTTCTCCAGTACAAGAAGTATTTCCCAGTCTATCTTGTACCCATTTGTCCAAGTCTGAAGCTTGGAGCCAGGCTCTACGTCGTGCTCCTATGGCTATAGCAGAAGTTCTGCTAACAGACTCAAAAGAGTCTAGGGAAGCACGAGTAAGGAACCTAGAAATATTTTGAGCATGATTGACTAATATAGAAAAATCTGCTCTTTTAGGCTCTTGAAGGAAAGGGGTCAAAAGTAGTAAATTCTTTGTGACCTCCTCAAGAGATAATCCCATATAGAAAATATATGAGAGAATTCTTGCTGAAAACATGGATGCCCCTTAAGGTTTGGCGTCCAAAGGCATCAAAAGTCTTAGCCTCACGACCTGGCGGATAAGAAGAGTGTTTCTTAGTACTCTTAACACGCCTCATTGCTGATTCTACAATAGAATGATGAGGGAGCTGAGGCTTTTGAAACCCTGGAGAAGGGGGCACCATGTATAGAAGATCAGTTGCCCTAGAAGGTGGGGATACCGTTAAAGGAGTTTCCCACGTTCTAAATAGGAGATCCTGCAAGGTCTGATGCAAAAGAAACATGACTTCCTTTGGATTGCAGGGGATTTGCAGAGGTTCTGGATCCCCTGGTGCAGGATATTGACCAGGTATAGAAATGGCAAGTAACTTTGCCATGTCAAGCAAGAATGCTTGAAAAGAAATCTCCCCAGAGGGGAGTCCTCTAGAAAGAGGAGTAAGAACTAGATCTGTTGAAGAACTAGCTCTAGTACCCACCGGTTCATTCAGATTCTCTAGAATAGAAGATCTGAAGGGATGGAGCATCAGATTGTCCTTGAAGGATAGTTGTCGGTACCGCTGGAAGCCGGTACCGCAACCCTTCAGTAGCAAATTGTCCATACTAGGGATCGATTCCAAACTCGGTATGGAAGGAAGTGAGCCGGTTGAAACGAGCATGGGAGGTACCGACACTGATGCTGATGTCGATACCGGTACGAGACTGGTACCGTCGTTGATACCGATACATGAAGATCAGTCTGTGATAGCTGTATCGGTACCGAAGTAACCGAACGTAGCAGACCTTGATCATCGGTAGAATGTCTTCGGTACCATTTGAAGTCAGTACCGAGACGAGTCGGTACCCAGTCATCCAGACTAGAGATCGATTCCAGACTTGGCATCGAAGGAAGCGAGTCTATCGATGCATATCTGGAGGGTACTGATGTCGATACCAGTACCGGTACCGGGATCGATACCGATACTGGAAGATCGGTCAGCAGCGGCTCAGTCGGCCCCGAAGGAACCGAGCGCGCTAGACTGCGATCTTTGGTGAGGAATGTTTCATCCAACACCATTGCCGATGCCGGGGTATCGGTACCGCACCAAGCGGATGCCGCCACCGAGCATGGCTCAGGTATGTTCGTAGAGGTGAGAACCCCCGAAACAACCTGAAACCCCATAAAGGCTTTGGAGGCCGAAGACTCCCACCGGGGTTTTAATGCCAAGATGTTCGAGGGCAACGCCGGAAGCATCTCTATGATGAGCATGAGATCTACCACTCGAGGCCTGGCTAGTCTTAACAGACTGTTTTTGGGTTACCTGATCCTGTGAAGGAGCGTTGGCTGGTACTGTGAAGTTTAATGGGGACCACGTTTCGAGACATGCTCGATGCTGAAGACTTCTTCTGGATATACCGCTGCAAAAGGAACACTCCAGCGGATGGTGGTCAGGATCCAGACAGGGTAGACACCAGTTATGAGTGTCTACAATTAATTTAGTACCGCCACAGTTTAAACATTTCTTAAGGTTAGTGGCTGGTATTTCCATGAAGGAGAGTGAGTAGGCCTAGCAGGCCTAAAAAACCGTCAGGCACTAACAGAAAAAATATTCCTCAGAAAGGAAATTTTGTAAGAAAAAAGAAGAAACAAACACCGGTGGTACCAGTGGCATCGGGGAAGGCAGACGCGACCACAACAAAAAAATAAAAGAAGAATTTTCTGCAGTGACAGGAGTACGTCCTGCCGGCTCCGCGGAAAAACAAAAACTGAGGAGAGGCAGTTGGGAAAGGCGGGTAGGCAGCACACAGGCATGGTGGGATGCTCCCAAAAGCGTTCTGATTGGACGCTGGGGAGCGTTCCCTTGTGGGCTCCGTCGGTACCGACGTACCCATATGTGAAGACTCATTCCTGCTTGTTCCTGGAGATAGGGGATAGACTCAGGAGTAATATGTGGAAATATTTCTTCATGGAAAGAATAGTAGATGCGTGGAATACTCTCCCAGTGGAGGTAGTAGAGATGAGGACAGTATCTGAATTCAAAAAGCATGGGACAAAAACAGAGAATTGCTAAAGGGAAAAAGGGAACTACAGTCAAACCTCAGTTTTCGTATGCCCCAGTTTTCGTAAGCTTCGGTTTTTCAACATCTTTTTTTCAATGAGATTTTGTCCCGGTTCTCGTACATCTGCTCGGTTTTCGTACAATTTTAAAATGGTCCGTTCCAGGGGGGGTCGTTCAGTAAAGTACAGTACTTAGCTTGTTTTTGTGATCCAGACCCCTTTGCTTTCAGCGATCCTTTGAAAAATACTGTAGCAAGAATCAAGGAGTGAGAGTGTGGCTGATCTGATGCTTCCGACACGCTTTCAATTAGAGGACTCCCTGCTGGGACTCCCTGCTGACGGCGAAACTTTGATGGGTCTTCCAAATATGCCAGTCCTGATGGGTCTTCCAAACTTGCTGCTGAGCATTTCTTCCAGCTTGCAATTTGCTTTTGAGACGAAATCAGAGGCGGGTGAGAGAGTCGGAGATCAGATTACAGTGCTGTATCTGTGTGTGTGTGTGCTGTCCTGTGATGATCGGGTAGGTGAGAGACGTGACAGGAGCTGTTCTGCCTGGCTGAGGCTTCGGGGCCCGTGCTGCTGCAACCATTGCCACATGGCTCTGGAACGCATGCTCAGCTCTGCGTTCCAGGTTTCCTGAGCGGGAGAATGGTGTTTCCGGTGGCTGTGGCTGGTGCCTTTACTGGAGGCTTTTTTTTTGTGGATCCTTCTTGTTTTTGCCAACAAGAGTCTTCAATAAAGGTAAAAGTGATGTTAAATGTTCATTTATCCATTTCATTAGTCATTTATATTTATTTCTCATTGTTTTCTGTATGAAAAGTATAGTTATTCTCTATAAAATGTATTTTTTGTGACTATTTTTGGGTGTCTGGAACGGATTAATTGGATTTACATTATTTCTTATGGGAAATATTGCTTCAGTTTTCATACATCTCGGTTTTAGTCAGACTTTTTTTGAACGGATTAATCATGAAAACCGAGGTTTGACTGTATTGTAGTGGTTGATATGGAAGGACAGAGTAGATAACCCAGGTGGTGTTTTCTGCCGTCATGTTTCTATGTTTCTGCAGTGAATACCGCCCTTTATGAAAAGCGCACCAGCAGTGAGGGGACTCATGGCCCCTAAGCACAGATAGGAACTATTCACATAAACACAGACTTCAAATCAATCTGTGAACATGGAGAGACATCCCTAAGGAAGCATAGATATCGTATGCACTGCTAAAAGGGAAAGTAAAAAATAAATAGATACACTAAATGTTACATAAAATAAATAAATACAATAAAATATTACATAAAAGGGAATCACCATCTATTGTGCTCAATTAAACATAAAAGAAATAAGCCAAAGGACATCCCAGTACATAATTTCATAAGGACCTATTAACAACACATACTTGAGCCTAAAAAACAATTAAGAGCATTTGTGATAAATATTTATAGACTGGCATAAATGATAGAGGGCCATCCATGTGTGAACTCTTTGCAAAATTCAACGCATAAAAAGCCACAATGATTAACTCAGTAATACACACCCAATAAAGGAACTAATTCAAAAACAAATAAGAGACGCCCACAATCAAAGTGCTTTAAATAAGGAATTACAACCATCCACTGCAATATGATGATTAAAAAACAAAAACATACAAGAAATGAGTCAAAGAACACACAAATAAATAAATCCATAAAAAACATTGAATGATAAATAATTAATTAAATGAACAAGTTCCATACAAAACATAATTAAGAACATAGTAAATATGTATGGCCTGGATTAAACAGTAAAAGGCCATCTCTATGGAAACACCATGTAATATTAACCATATAGAAAACCGCATTTATAAGCCAAGAAAAAGTAATTTAAAAAAAATTCAAAACATCAAGGGGAATTTTGCCATGACCCATACCCAGAGTAAAAGTGAGTTAATATGGAAAAAAAGAAATGAAGCATGTAAATGATTTTTACATTGGAGGGGAAGCTAAAATCATGTAAAATATTATGCATGAAAATAACAATGTGAAGTGGGGAAGGGGGTGGAAAGGGAGGAAAGGGAGGAAGGGTGAAGGGGGACGGGAAGGGGGAGGGGAAGAGAGGAGGAGGAGGAAGGGGGAGGATGTGGTGAGGTAAAGGAAAAAGCACTATTTAAGTAACAGACTACAATGAATGAAGGATTAGAGAGAGTTATCTGTTTAGAGAAACACAGAGAGGTCGTAATCCTGATTAAACCCCAAAGGGTGTAAAGTCTTCAAATTAAAGGTAAATTTCTGCTCTAGCCATAAGAGAAGTTTATCCATGTCATCACCTCTCCGGTGTGTCAAAGTACTTTAAAGACCACAAACCATAAATATGAAACTTTATGGTTCTCTTTAATCCAATGGTCAACAAGGGGTTTATTCATAATCTTCCTCTTCAAACAGCTTTTGTGTTCCGTAATCCGTATTTTGATGCTCCTTTTAGTTTTGCATGGACACATAATGAGATAGATGACCTGTTGTGTCTCACAATTTGAAAAATCATCTAAAAACGCTTTCCAGGAATGAACCGGGTGAACAAAGACTTCTCTCGTAACAAGTGAATTTTCACAAACGGCACAATGTCCGCAATGGAAATGGCCACGAGCTTTGGGAACAGCACGGGGCTGAGAAAGAGCCAAAGGGACCAACATATTTGTTAAATCGGGATTTCTTTTGCATGCTATTGTTAACTTTTTCTGTTTCAAAGTCTGTATAGATTCTAAAAGGTGCCGCTCTTCCTTAATGATTCGTGCAATATCCCTTGAAAGATCGGAGAAAGTCAGAGCACAACAATCCGATCACCATCCTGGTGAGACGTCCCTGAAGAAGTGCAGCACAATCAGCTGTTTTTGCTTGGTGATAGGCCTTATGAATACATGCTTGTGGATATCCTCGGTTTAGGAACCATTGCCTCATATCTTGTGCATGGAGCTCATATTCCGCATCAATGGTGCAGAGTCTTCTGTTTCTTAGGAACTGGCATACTGGTAAATTATATTTCAATGATCTATTGTGGAAACTGGAGAAATGTAAAAGCAAGTTCCTATAAGTAGGTTTTCTATATAATGTAATAGTAAAACCGTGAGTACTCATTTTGGTAAGGATATCTAAATAAGAGACTTGATCCAAACTGTATTGGTGTTCAAATTGCAAATTAGAATCAAGTGAGTTAAGCCAATTCAAGAAATTAAAAAGTTCATCTTGTGAGCCCTCCCAAGTCAAAACCACTGTCATCTATATCTTTTCCACATACGCACAATTACAAAAGGGATGTCTTGTAAGGTACTTTCTTTTAAAATGTGAGACATATAAGTTGGCCACATCTGGTGCCATCAATGAGCCCATCTTGTGGACTCACAAATGAGTATGATTGTGGTCTATTTTTGAACGTCTGATTGTCAACCAATATATAATGAATACGTTCAGAAAAACCAAAAATGTAGTAGACTTATTACTTCTTGAAAAAAGATTTTCAAGAAGTAATAAGTTTTAAGTTTGGGGTTTTAAATAATGAAAGTACTGGCCATCACGCATGCGCGGCGTTTTTCCGTATTCAAATTGAAAGAGAGAAAGTGCGGGCAGCAGTAACTTGTGTAAGTAGCTTTGGTTTTAGGATAGGCATGTTATTCTTATGGTTTTAGAAATATTAATTTAATATAAGTTAAGGGAAACAGAGTATTGACAAATTGGGTTGATTTTCTGTTTATTATAGGATGAAATAAAGGTCTCCTGAAGAAAATTTTTTTGAAACGCCATTAAGGCGCCAGAATTGAGCGTCGGGATCTTTTTAAACACAACCCTGTTTGCAGCATAAACCTCGGGGGTCTTTTCTATATAAGCAGAGATCTCTTTTAAATTTATTTGTAAGAAGAATCCCTGGGGATTTCCTGTATTTTACTGAAGAGCATTAAAAAATAACAAAAAATCTTTTTTCAAGAAGTAATAAGTCTACTACATTTTTGGTTTTTCTGAACGTATTCATTATATATTGGTTGATCAATGAGCCCATGGCAATCCCCTTGATCCATTTATAAAAAATGTCATGAAAACAAAAAACCTTTTCTGTCATTGCTAATGTGGCTCGTTGAATTAAAAAACAAGGAGTGGTCCACACAGGTCTAGCTCTTGTAATGAGCGTATCTTCTAAAATACTCAAAGCCACAGTCTGTGGAACGTTAGTATATAACAAATTAATGTCAAGGGTAAGAAGTATGGTATCATCATGAAGATCAGTGAATTGCCCTAATAATTGCAGCATGGGGGAAGAATCACATACATATGATGGTGCAAGTTGCACAGAGGGCCTGAGAAAAACATCAAGGAATTTAGAAACTGGCTCAAATAAAGAGCCAATGGCCAATATAATCGGCTGTCCTGGTGGATGATCTAATGATTTATGTATTTTAGGAAGAACGTAAATAGTTGGGGTGACTGGATGTTGTACTGTCAAAAAATCACACTCCTGAGTAAGATAACCTGCTTGTTGGTCCACATAGATCAAGGTGTCCAACTTGCTTTTAAGAAAAGGAGTAGGATCTTCATATAGTTTAACAAAAAAATGTATCTTTTATCTAGCAATATACCTCCTGCACATATAGTCAGAACGATTTGAATAACTAACGCACCTCCTTTATCTGTGGGGGTAATGACTATTTCATGGTTATTACTTATATCGGAGAGTGTGCATTTCTCATCCTTAGACAAATTATAGTAGATGTGAGGTTTTTTCTTATAAAGGTCCTCCACTCTATTGGATACCACCTTTTTGGAAGGTCTCTATTAGCACATTTCCCATATTCGGAGGTACCCAAGAGGAGGGCTTCTTGACTGATCTGGGGTAGTTTCTGTTTGATTATCCAAAACAACTTCAATCTTTAATTTTTGAAAATATTTGAACAATTCTACCTGGGCAGTTAATGGATCATGTCTTTTTGTCAGTACAAAATAAACAATAAACCTTTACCTAACACCTTAATATCCTCTTGCTTCAGGGTGTAATAAATCCCTTCTATCTCTCCCAGTCTGAGGCGTTCTGAAATCTGTCCCCCTCCCCCTCCCTCTCTATGGGTGATGTCTGATGGTGTTCTTATGTTTTTTGTGGGGAGTAAACTCTTTTGACCTTCCCCTTTCTAGAGGGAGTCCATCGAAAAACCCCGGTAACGCGTTTGATTCTGATTCGGCAGGGGAGCCAAGGCAAAGAGAGGCACCAAGGATTCTAATTATTCATCTATAGTGCTGCGACTTATTTTCCCAATAGGTTTCAGAAGTTGCTTCAAGCGAGTGGTGTCGTGACTTTATCGTACTAAATCGTTCTGTTCTAAAATCCGCTTTGCATTTTTGGGACTCTCTCCTGGATGGCCCCTGAACTCAGTATAGAAAATTCTTGCTTAACCTTTCAATTTGCACCCCACTCATGGTTTTATAAATTCTTGATATAAGTTAACAGTAAAGTGAGCTGGAGTACCCATTTCAGAGGATGTGTGTTACAGAGTGGAATCTACACCTGGACCTCAAAGGGAGATTTCTTTGTCCCCCGAGAGAACTAAGCCCCATGGAGAAGAACGTGTATGTACTGAGCAAAAGGAGGGGGCAAGTACCCAGGACAAAATGTTTTATGGACCCTTCTCTGACACAAGGGACCTAAAATCTAATTGTGTTCCCAAAGGGTGGGTATCTCAAGAGAAAAAAAACTGTGAGAAATCCAGGCGTCTTTTTTCATATCAAATAGAGAAAAGAGCAGCTGAAGACTGGACTATGATCAGCTATGTTACTGATAATTTGGAGGCAAAATTAGTCTGCATTATTAATTATCTTATTATATATTTGTTGTTCCATCACTGTGACATTCATGCAGGACTATTTTACTGTTATAGAGTACAGATCATTTTTTTAAACAATACCTCAGGCTGAGCAGCTTTAATGTCTGGAGCATTGGGCAAGACCAACAAAGACGCATCAATATAGAGATACAATCATTCAGTAACTAGTTGATTCTGCTTTTATGTTTCAGTGGACTGGTTCTGCCTAGGCGTCCATTTGCTCCAAGAAGTGTTGCTGACTTGAAGATCGGAAATCTGGTAAAATTTTCTCGTCCAGCAGGAAAAATCAGCAAAGGACAAATCAAATACTTGGGCCACTTGTTTGGAAGAGAGGATGTGTATGTCGGGGTAGAGTTGGAAGGCAATGAAGTGGGAAAACATGATGGCATCTTTGAAGGGATACGGCACTTTGTGTGGTAAGATTCATTATCTTGTCTGTTTCTGTGTGACCCCATTTCCAGTCCAGAATTCCTCATCCTGACAACCCACGATATTTCCACTGCCAATGGGCCTTTGAGCTTTGGAGACAGCATATTCTCCTCTGAAACACTTCCTCTTCACTCCTACAGCTCTTCCCTATGGCCCCTGTATACACCCGCATGGGGGCAAGAGGATTTTGATAGGAAATTCTGCTTAAATAACCTCTACATGTCTATATTTTGAGGGAAGGCTGATTTATAACAACTGACAATCAATTGTGTGGATATATTTGAATTCTTGCAGACAACCTAAGAGCATAAGAAAAGCCCTATTGAGTCAGGTCAAGATCCATCAAGCCCAGGATCCTGTCTTTGGCAATGCCCAGTCCATGTCACAAGTACCCAACAGACTGCAAAAAAGTAGATCCAATTTTGGATTACTAATTTGAAGGGATAAGCGATGTCTTGCCTCAGTCTTCCTAGCTGATATTTCATGAACATTTCCTCCAGGAACTTGTTAAAACGTCTTTGGAACCCCTGCTAGGTTAGTTACCTTGCCCACACCCTCTAGCAACCTTTTCCACAGTGTAATTATGTGCTCCATGAGAAAGTACTTTCTACACTGTTTCAGTTTCTCTAGTCATTAGTTTCATGGAGCATCTTGTTTTAGTGTTAGAAAATTCTTGCTTAACCTTTCAATTTGCACCCCATTCATGGTTTTATAAATTCTTAGCATTTATCTCCACTTCATAGCATTTCTTTTTCAAACTGAGTTAGGGCAACTTGTTCAGAAAGGATGTTTTTCATCCCCTTTATCAGTTTTGTCACCCTTCTCTGACTCTTTTCAAGTTCCACTATACCTTTAATGAGATGGTGCACTGATTCTGCAATGTTGGGGTGCTCAAGCTCTGGTTCGTCCCTTTCCTGGGATGCCTCCGCCTCCTCCACTTCCAGGGCTGCATAATGGTTCTTCAGTTCAAGGGCTTGAAGAGTTGGACTGGTTATTCTGCAGGCCCTAGTGACTTGAGTCCTTCTGTAGGCTCCCATTCTCACCTCTGCTGCAGAGCTTGGAGATTTCAAGAAGCATCTCATCAATGTATTTCTCACTGTCTTGAATGCTCCTCAGCCTCGCCACCTCCTCTCTGAGTTCCTCCACTTGTTTCCCGAGAGCTTCAGCATGCAGGCATCCTGCACATGGAACCGGTCCTGCAACTGGCATTGGGACCTCTGTCTGGACAGAGGCAGAAGCTGTAACAGCGTCAACAGCTTTGGCAATATGATTTTTCCCAGCCATTGTTCAGTTGGTGGAGCTTTGGTACCTGTTGAAGTAAAAGAGAGACTTATCAAAGTACCAGCCTGTTTCTCAGGGGATGGAAGGATACTCCTATGAAGAGAGGCTTAAAAAGAATAGAGGAGAGATATGATAGAGGTCTATAAATTAATAAATGGAGTGGAATGGGTAAACACAGATCGACTGTTTATGTCATCAAAAAGTAGAAAGACTAGAAGACATGCAATGAAGCTACAATGCAACCCATTTTAAGACTAATCAGAGAAAATATTTTTTCACTCAATGCATAATCAAACTCTGGAATTCATTACCAGAGGATGTAGTAAAAGCTGTTAGTGTAGCTGGGTTTAAAAAAGGGTTGGACGAGTTCCTGTTTTTTCTTTATTCTTTCTTCGGGTCACATACTGTTACCTTCTCGGTCCCTGAACCACTGCTGCCTTGGCATCACATTTTTTTTTCAGGTACTTTTTCTTCTTTTTCCTGTCCTTCGGTGTGTGGGATTTTTCTCGTGCCCTCCCTAACCAGGACCTTAATGGGGAAAATGGTACCAGTGACATCAAACTATGTCTTCAGTTAGTGGTTTTAAGCAGTGTGACTGTTGCGGGCACACCATGTCCCACATGGATCCCCACAATTGCTGCCTGCGCTGGTTCCAAGCCAATCACAGTGTCTCTACCTGTTTGCTCTGTCTTCATATGACACACAAGTCACAGGAATCATGAGACGCTGTTTGGCCTCAAGACCTCCTCTTCGGCCCCAGCTTCAAGCATGAAACAGATACCTTTGGGGGCCACCACGGAAGCCTTGGCCTCAGCCATAGCCATGCCTGGCAGTCACACCCACTCTGAGCCTCAAGGCCGCAAGGCATCGGACCGGGGATTGTCCACAGAGAGCAGTCTCTGGAAGGACCAGACCGAACTAGCATCATGTAAGGAAAATGCCAGAACCAGGGGTAAGACTCACAGTCACTGGCATTGGAGTACTTGGCACAATGCCAAGGGTGACAGCCAGGAGTGGCGCACAATGCCAAGGGTGACAGCCAGGAGTGGCCTTTGAAGCTGCCCTGGCGAGGGGAGATTCCAGTGGCAGCAGGGGATTGGTATCGGTCCTCCAAAATCATCATCATTGAACAAACCCCCTTGACAGACCCAGTGTCAGGCCAAATACTCTCGGTGCCCACACCAGTGGCTGTGGAGCCTTTTGGCCTTGAGGTCAGAAGGCGGCCTTGGAACGCAGCCTTGCTGCCTTCTTGGCTCAGCAGTGGGACCCAATGCTCAGGTCCTCAGGCCCAGCGACCAGGCCCTCCACCGCAAGGGTGGTGCCTGAGGAGATCCAGCCAGTATGGGAGCAGCAGCTGCTTTGGGCAGATTCCCTGCAATGCTCCCTGTCCTGTTTGAGGCTTTGGGTGTCTCCCACAAGTGCCTTTGGTTTGGAGCATTGATACCCCCAACTGGGCGCATATGTGAGGCCCACCAGGTTCTCAAAGTCTCTTCCAATTCTTACTCGGAGTGGGAGATCGATGAGTCCCTGGATACCTGGTGACACCAGGACATTCCCTCAGACCAGTCTTCTCTGCAGGAGTGCCAGAGGTCTCTGCCTAAGGACCTCTCCTTCCTCGACTTCATGCGGGACATGGCAAAGGCCCTAGCCTCCACCACAGAGTCCGAGGAGCCTCAGGCGGAAGACCTCAAGATCCTGCAGTATGAGGCCCCACCAAAAGAGGTGCTCACAGTGCCCACTCCCACCCTTTTGGAATGGCTCCTGTTCAGTATGTGGAAGTCATGGTTATGGTTCCCACTGTGAAAAAGCAGCTCGATTCCATGTATTGAGTCCATAAGGACCCTGGTTTCCAAAAGACACAGCTACCACACAATTCCATGGTGATGGAGTTGGTCATGCACAGGATCAAGAGCCAGAAGACGCACTCATTGGTGCCCCTAGCAAGGAGGCCCATACCATGAATGGCTTTGGTAAGAAGTGTTACCAGGGCTCGGTGCTTGTGACCCATATCCAGGCTTACCAACTGTACATGGGTATGTACCCGAGAGACCTGGCAAAGGAGCTTGCTAGGTTCTCTGTCAGATTGTCCGAGGAACCTCTTCAGCGATTCCAGGTCCTGGTATCGACAGTCATGGAGTGCTCCAAATATGTCACTCGAGTGGCCTATGAAGGCTTTGAGTACATGGCTACAGTAGCTGCGGTGGGCATTAGTGCCTGCCACCTGGCATGGCTACAGTCCAATGGGTTCAGGACAAATTGGTCGATGTCCCATGCTGAGGGGAGAACCTCTTCCTCAAGCCAATGACAGACAAGGCTGCAGAGCTGGCGTCAGAGTATATGACCAGAATCAGGGTCTCCCTGAAGACCGCTTGATCCCTCCTGATGGAAGGCTTCGGGGAAAAAAGTCCTTCTACTCAAAGAGGAAGATTTAGGGAACTTATCCCCCAGCTCCCCTGCAAGGTCAGCAGGCCATGGACATGGCCCTCGTAAGTCTAAGGCCCCCAAACCCCAGCCTGCACCACAGTCACAACCTGGGGGAGCTTTTGACTCCTTGGGCAATGCCTCTCTTCCCCTGCAGATTTGAGGGCTGCAGCATACAAGGGGGTGTCTGACATTCTTCACCAAACGGCAGACCACCATTACATGCCTGGGCCCTCCTGGTGGTGAGGGAAGGCTACCTCCTCCATTTCAAGCAGATGCCCCCTCTGTTCTTCCCCGGCAAACCTCCCATGGCTCCTCTTCACAGAGACCTTCTGCAGCAACAGCTCGAGGGCCTCCTCGCAGCCAAAGTGTTTGAGCCTATCCCGCCACTTCTAAGGGGCAAGGGGTTCTAGTCCCACTACTTCCTGGTTCCCAAAGACAGGCAGCTTTTGGCCCATCCTGGATCTGTGGGATCTCAATTGGTTCTTGATGAAAGAGAAGTTCAAAATGCTGTCCCTTGGAATGTAGCTGCCCTACCTCCAGTGAGGAGATTGGGTATGTCCTTTGGATCTCAGAGATACTTATACCCACATCCTGATCCATCCTCACCTCCACTTTGACATCAGAGTCCTCCATTACCAGTATAGGGTCCTACCCTTCAGACTGGCTTCCACCCCAAGAGTGTTCACAAAATGCCTGGCGGTGGATGCCAGCTACCTCTGGCTACAGGGGGTGTTGGTCTTCCCCTATCTGGATGAGTGGCTCATCAAAGGCGGCTCCACTAAGTCCATCAGGTGGCACGTTGCAGCATTCACATTTGGGCTTCATCATCAACTACCCAAAGTCTCATCTGCAGTTGACGCAGCATTTGGCGTTCATAGGGGCCCTTGTGGACACTAACCAGGCCAGGGCCTTCCTTCTGGACAGGGCTTGGCACCTAGCGGCCCTCACCATGGAGGTGTAGGGTTGCTTGACATCTTGGCCCCCCTCCTGTTGCATCTCCAGGGGCAGATGACCTCGACAGTTCACGTCACGCATGACGCTTGCCTCCACCTGCATCAGGACCAGTGGACTCCCTGAACTCAGTGGACTCAGGCAACGGGGGTACCTGGAGGACAGGATCCACATGACTGTGCCTCTCTTCAAATTCCTCATTGGGTGGCAGCAGCCACGGATCTCATGGGGGGGAAATGCTTATTCACACGCTGCTGATCCTATCCCTTCCCGCTGGCTCTTGGAACCCTCCCTAGCCCTTTTATTCTTTCCCTTTTTAATTCTAGTCTCTCCTCTGGTGTTTTTCCCACACCCTGGAAGCATGCCTTTGTTCGTCCGATCTTGAAAAATAGCTCCTCTGACCCCTCCTCTCCTTCCAACTGGCGTCCCATTTCTAACCTTCCATTCCTTTCAAAGCTCCTAGAAAAATTGGTTTTCTCCCAACTCTCCTCTCACCTCGAAGCCTCCCTTACTCCTCACCCACGGCAATCTGGTTTCCATCCTGGTCACAGCACTGAATCTGTTTTTCTCTTTCTTAATGAGCTACACTCTGCTCACGATCATGGTCTTTTCACTCTTGCTGTTTCTCTTGATCTCTCTGCTGCCTTCAATCTGGTAGATCATCACACTCTTCTTGCACGTCTTCAGGAAGCTGGCCTCTCCGGTATGGTACTTCAATGGTTTCGTTCTTTTCTTTCCTGTCCATCTTTCTCTGTTGTCTCTGGGTCTTCTTCCTCCCCCCCCCAACTCCTCTCCTCTTCCCTGTGGTGTCCCACAGGGATCTGTACTCGCTCCCCTCCTATTTAACGTCTTCCTTGCCCCCCTCACCCTTCTGGTTCAACAACATGGCATTTCTGAATATTACTACACAGATGATATCTTCCTCCATCATACAGATTCCATCACCCCTGATATCACTCCCCTTAAAACCTGTCTTTCCGCTGTAGCCTCTTGGCTTTCATCTAATTTTTTACATGTCAGTCTCTCTAAGACTTCTACTATCTGGTTCACTTTTGGGAGTCCCTCCCCCACTTCTGCCCCTTCACTGTTTTCCCAGCCCATCCCTCTTGTCTCTTCTCTTCGGTATTTGGGTGTCATCCTTGATTCTTCTCTCTCTTTCAAAGAGCATATTTCTTTGGTTGTCCAGCGTTCTTTCTTCTCTCAAACTACTACGTGCTGTTGGTCCTTTCCTTCCCCCTCCTCTCTGACTACCTTGCTTCTCTCTCTTGTCATGTCTTGTCTCGACTATTGTAATGTCTCCTTGGCAGGTCTTCCCCAGTCCCAGCTCACCCATCTCCAACGTGTCCACAATACTGCTGCTCGTATCTTAACTCATTCTTCCCGCTTCGATCATGTCACTCCCCCTCCTTCTTCGTTTACACTGGCTCCTATTTCCTTTCGTATCCAGTATAAGTTTCTTATCTTTGTTCATAGGTCAATTCACACAAGCACTCCCCTCTACCTTGCTACCAGGTCCATCTCCACACGTCTCACCGTTCACTCTGGTCTATTCATATTAACCATATGTCCCTCCCCTCCCCATCACAAACTCACTTGGAATCTACCCGTTCATCTGCTTTTTTCTTTCTTGGCCTAAGACTCTGGAACTCGCTCCCCTCCACCCTCCGCCTAGAACTCTCATTTAAGTCTTTCAAGGCTAAATAAAAAACCCACCTTTTCTGTCTTGCATTCGACCTTCCTCCTCCCCTCTTTCCCCTCCTCCTCGTTGATGCACATGTTACATCTTTTCTTTGGCTTTTAATTTTTCTGTCCTACTCTAATTTTTAAATGGCATTCTTTTCTATTTCTCTGCAGCTTTTAATTTTTGATTGTAAACCGCCCAGAAGCATTTGTTATGGGCGGTATAATACGTTTTTAAATAAACAAACTCTGCCACCTCAGAAGATCCTTACCACAGATGCCTCCAAATGGGGCTGGAGGCCCAGTACATCTCGTTGACAGGGGAGAGTCACCATCAAATCAACTCTCGAGCTCTGAGCAGTTGTGAACACCTTATGGGTGTTCCGACACCACTTGGAGAACCAGGTTGTTCTGGTCCAGGCAACCAAGTGGCAATGTTTTATGTCAACAAACAAGGGGTTACTGGGTTGTACCACCTGTGCTGGGAAGCAGTTCGCCTCTGCACCTTTGCAAGCGACAGCAGGATGCTCCTTCGAGCAGTGTACCTCCCTAGTCAGGACAATCTACTGGTGGATCGGCTCAACAGGGTCCTTCAGCCCCACAAATAGTGACTGGACCAATAGGTGGCCAGCCGCATCTTTCGGATGTGGGGGCTCTCTTTCAATGGATCTCTTTGCCAAGATGCCAGCCCACCTCTAGAGTGGCAGCCAACGTGTTCCTCATGGATGGGGGACCTCCTCTATGTGGACCCTCCCACCCCCTGATCCCAAAGACCCTTCTCAAAGTTCAGCTCAACCGTGTCACCTTAATTCTCTTAGCTTCCTGGTGGCCATGGCAGCCGTGGTTTCTCAGTCTTTCCCAAGCACCTTGGACTTTGTCTCAGAGGAGGACCGTGCTCTCCTGCACCCTAGCCTCAGAGCCTTTGCCCTGATGGCCTGGCTGCTGAGAAGGTAGCCATGGCACAGTTCCACTTCCCCAGGGATGTGGAGGATGTCTTGCTGGCCTCCCGCAAGGATTCCACCAGGCAGGCTTACGCCTTTGAGTGGCTCAGGTTCTTAGTCTGGTGTGCTGAGAGGGGCTTCAATCCTTTATCCAGCTCCGTACAGATAGAGCTGCAGTACTTGCTACACCTTTCAAATGCTGGCCTGAAGTCTAACTTTCTCAGGGTACACCTCAGTGTGCTGGCAGCGCACCATCATCTGATAGAGGGGCAATCCCTGTCCACCCATCCTCTTGTGGGTTGCTTCATGGGGGGGGGTCTTGCTCACTCGGCTTCCCATTCGCCCGCATGCGATTTGAATGGGGTTTTTGGGAAGCTCATGGCTCTGCCTTTGAACCACCTGCTTCTTGTCACCCGCTCATGTCTGCATGCCAAGTCAGTTTGCTACAGGCTTTGGTGGCTCATGCCCCCTATATCAAGTTTCATAGGAACAGGGTGGTCTTTCGCACTAACCCTAAGTTTCTCCCTAAGGTGATCACCTCCTTTCATCTCAAAAGGGAGGTGGTTCACTCCACCTTCTTTCCTCAGCCTCACGTGAGCAGGGTGGAGATTGCTCTCCTCACCTTGGATTGTAAGAGGGCGCTGGCCTTCTACCTAGAGTGGACTAAGGTCCATCATCACGCCTCGCAGCTCTTCATCTCCTATGACTCAAATCGACCTGGTGTTGCAGTTTCTAAGCACACCCTATCTGGGTGCATCTCTTTTGCCTGTGAGCAGGCTGGTCTCTCTCTCAAGTGCCTGTTATGGCCCATAATGTGTGGGCTATGACAGCCTCTATGGCGAACCTGGATTCTGTCTTCCTGCTGAAGATTTGCTGAGCCACCATCTGGTCCTCAGTTCACACCTTCGCAGTACATTATTGCCTGAAGGGGATTCCCAGCGTGACAGTGCCTTTGGCTAGGCAATACTCCGTCATCAGTTCAGGGAATAATACAACTCCTACTCTCCACCCTTCTGTGTGTTAAGGCTATCAGAGAATTGATTCCCTGGTCTAACTCCCAAAGACTGTCTGTGAAAGCTTGTGAGTGTGCAATGCAAAGGCTCTGTTGGTGCAGGCGTGACCCATAGGTGATGACCAATTCCTGGTGTCCCTAGAGAACACCTGTTACAGGTAACTATGCTTTCTTCACAAAAGCAAAGTAAAAAGAAAGTGAAGATATCACATGTACACATCCCCTCTGAAAATGCCAGTACAGGGTTTAATCTGGCAAAACATGAAAAAGGAAAAGGCAGATTGAAATTCATGCAAACAGTAAACCTAAGTGTTAAGGAAGAAAACCAGAACATTGGAATTAAGGAAGATTTTAAGCAAACTGTAGGCAATTAGGAAAATAGATGCTATAGAAAATCAATCACAACCAAATACATGGTAAATTGTTTAATTTCTTTTCTACCTTTATAGCAAAGCAAACAAAGGTGTGTTTGTGAACTTCAGTAAGGTCATCATGGCCTGGGACTAGAGTTTGCAGCAGTGTCTGGGAAGAAGCGGCTTTACCTTGGATGGGAGGGGAGTCGCCATCTCCTACATCATGTTCCTGCAATAGGTTTCACATCCACCACAGCTATGTATTTATAGATATTGTTCTTTATTAATGCAAGTTCTGTTTTATTTTTGTATATTTTCTTTGCCACTTCTGTAAGATATGAAGACTGTGCAGCTGTAGTCCTATATCAGCTTTAATAATTGCGATAGTCATCTTTGGAGTTTTCTGGGTCATGCTGCATCTTAGTAAGTGAAAACTTTGAATTTCGCACTTCGTCTCAAACTAACTTTCCCACCAAAATTAAAAT
Organism: Ichthyophis bannanicus; assembly: GCA_033557465.1. Lineage (NCBI taxonomy): Eukaryota > Metazoa > Chordata > Amphibia > Gymnophiona > Ichthyophiidae > Ichthyophis > Ichthyophis bannanicus. The sequence continues at coordinate 944,181,657 of CM066035.1, read as the reverse complement.
TCCGTGTCTCATTCCCACCAAGCTATTGTGAACGCCTTCAACCTGAAGAAAGCCACAGCATGATGGCTGAAATGTCGGTTATGGTTTCTTAATATACCACCCTTCGAGCAGGCAGCAGGGCGGTTTTCAATTCCAACATTAAAACAATACCACAAAGAAACTACAAATCAAAGGAAAGAGGCAGAGAGAGAGAACAGAAAGGGGGAGACACAGAGACTAGGGAGAGAGTGAGCATGCAGTATGGACCGCAATTCAGCAGTAGATAGGGGGTTACAGATTGTGAGTTAAAGGCGCTGACCCACCCTCATACAGGATATGATCCGTCACTAAATGCCTCATTAAACAGATGTGTTTTTAAAGCAGACTTGAAGGCCTTACAAGACAGTTCAGTATGCAGGGTGAGGGGAAGGGCATTCCGCAAATTAAACAGTCCCATAAAAAATTATATTAGTAGATCACTTAATTGAAAGGGTATTAAATGAAGTGTTCCATTTGAAATTCCCCTTAAAATATATTAAATTCTGGTAACGTTATAAAGTTATTTCTGCATATCTGTGGCCAGATGTGCATGTAAATGACCTCTAGGGATGGCCAGACTCAAAACGTACACCTTAAGGGGGTATCTAATCAAGTACTTTCAACTTTTCTAAAGTTGCATGCTTGGTGACATACGAGAACTTAACAGGCGGATATATTTACTAGCAGGATAAGGTAGTCCTCTTCACCATTCTAATATATTTTTCTTTTTTAAATTTAGTATTTTTCATTTATATTTTAATGTCTCTCATTTTTAGTTTATCTCAATTTTGTTTCATTTGAATTTTTATGATTTTTAACCTTAAGTCTTGTGGAACCATTAGCATATTATACAGTTGTAGTCAACATTATTGGCACCCTTGCATTTTAGGTATGTTGTGTACATTATCTTGAGAAATAATTGGAAATATTCCAACTGTATGTCATCATATTTTAATAGTGTGTTCAAAGATATACAACAACAAAAAAAATGTCTGTGCAACTTAGATATAGTAATTTCTGAGAAAAAAAACACAAAATATGATCTGGACAGGATTAATGGCATCCTTCACTAATATTTGGTTGCACAACCCTTGACAGTGATGACAGCCTCCAAACATTTCTTGTAGCCATTTATAAGTTTTGTACATCCGTCTGCTGATAGTTTCTCCCTTTCTTCAACTGTGATTTGTTCCAGCTTATGAATGTTTCCAGGATTCCTTTTACCAATGGCAGATTTCAGCTCTTTCCAAAGGTTCTCAATTGGATTGAGATTAGGAATCATTGCTGGCCAGTTTACAACAGTCGATTTGTTGCTTTTTAATCATTTGTTTGTACTTTTGGATGTGTGTTTTCGGCCATTGTCCTTCTCGAAGACCCATGACGTTCGACCCAGACTTAACTTTCTGACACTAGGTAGCATATTTTGCTCCAAAATACCTTGGTAGTCCTCAAACTCCATGATTCCTTTAATATGTTGCAGTCCTCCAGGTCCTGAGGCAACAAAACAGCCTCATAACGTTATGGAACCTCCACCATATTTAACTGTAGGAAGATGTTTTTTTCACTTATAAACCTCACTTCTTCGCCTGTAAATGTATCACTGGTCTGCACTGCCAAAAAACTTGTTAGGTTTCATCTGTCCACAGAACATTTTCCCAGAAGGATTGAGGCTTCTCAAGGTGGGTTTGCACAAAGATCAGACATGCCATTTTATTTCTGTCTTTCAGCAGTGGTGTCCTCCTTGGCCTTTCCCATTAAGTCTTTCTTTGTTTAGTGTGTGGCATATGGTGCAGGTCGAAGTCACCACTCCAGATCAACCTTAAGCTCTTTGGATCTTGTATGTGATGTTTTTCCAACAGTATTCACTAACCCTCAAAGACTTCTTGGATTAATTTTCCTCTTCCTACCACGTCCTCAATCAGATCTCACAATCAAGTATCCGAATCCCGAAACAATCAGGAAACAATTTACAAATGTCCATTACTGGTTTCACTATCGCCTGTGAGAAGACAAACAAAGTTGTTTCCTGATTGTTTCGGGATTCGGATGCTTGATTGTGAGATCTGATTGAGGACGTTTCATAAGAATCTCAGTTTGCGGTGGCTGGTTTTAAAGCCATATAGCCTCACGCGAAGCTGGCCTTGTGGCCTTTAAGAAAATTTGAATAAAAAGGAGGATCTGTTGCAAGAGTATGTGGTACATCCTCATAACAGATGATCCGACAAAAATACATGTTGAGTATTACAAAGCAGTGTGATTCTGTTCGTTAAGTCACGGGAGTTTATAGTGGGCAATTCTAGGGATTAATCAATTAAAGTGTGCCTTCTTTAAGGGAGATATTATAGTGGTGACACGATGGGGGGGGGGGGGGGTTGAATTTATAACCACCATGGCCTGGCAATGTCACAGTTTTTATACTATTTCCTTTTTATGGGTATGTTTTATTTGATCCTTTTGTGTGTCAAATGTGTGTGCATATATAGCCCAAAGCAATTTCACTGGCCATTTTTTAAGCTACATTGGACATTAAGGGCTTGAACTCCAAGGTTGCCAATAATGTTGACCACAACTATATATGGGATATTCCCTGGGGCTCTGTCTCAATGCATTTTTAATTTTATTTTTCCAAGTTTTTGTCCCACCACCTGCTTATTGCTATTTCTTGGACTTTGAGGGGATTCGGGAACACTGGGACATGCATTAACAGCGTGGCCAGATTTCAGTGCCGACTGTCCATGGCTCATTAAGCTTGCTAGTGGGCAGGTTGAGGATCTGCATTAGGGCAAGGTGCACTGCACTACCTGCCAGGGAACATGCTTTCCATGCCCCTGACAGTTAACTGTGTCGTGTTGCACTTAATGCGCTATAGTTTGAGTATCAGCAGTATGTAAGGTGCAACACAATGGCACCCTTTAGTAAAAGGGCCACTTTGATAACCAAAAGACACGCATACAGACAAGCTGATGCTGTGTTTTGTGTGGAATGTTTTTAGGTCATGATTTTATTTGTATTTACTATATTTTTGGATAGACATGTATTTTTATTTGATATATAATTTCATCTGACCAGCCTGCTATTTTAAATTACATTTTGTCATCATTTGCAATTTTTTACCTTTGTATCTCTCTTCTGCTGTTTTTATGAAGCATCTCTTATAAATGAATGCACATACTTTGCCAGTAGGAGTAACCGGGGACATTGTCTGGACAGAGTTTGCAAGTACAAGCAGTAATTATAAATTACCTTAATCTACACATATAGTTCCAAACCTTACATGCAATCATTAACACCTGTGGCAGAGGTCTCACAGACTGAGATGTGATCTTTACCAGTGATGCTAGTCTTTATAAAAATAGGCACATTTGGGCGTCTTAACCTAAGTACATTCAAAGCGTTTTCCTCCCATCGATTTATATAGTGTTCCATAGTACTTGCTCTCCCCTCCTGCAGGTATGTACGGCTACAGTCTTGGTTTCTAAGCAATCATGTATAGCACTAGATGCACTGTGGAACACTTAAAATAGTGAACCCATTTGTCATTAGTGTTGAAATCCTGCTTTCATTTGGGTTCCATAAGACGTTACACTACTTGCTCTGTCCAGTCAGTGAATGGCTACCCAAGTTTTTCTAATTTTCCAATTTTTAGATAATTTTTTAAAAATGTTTATAGTTTTATACTATACACTTCCCACAATGTGAATACTGGAATGATGAAATAGTGAGTAAATTGTTTCCTGTTTTAAAACCAGCAACTCAGTTTCTGTACCTCAAGATATTTGTTTTAATTTTACACCTTGAAATGGAAATAACGTTAATAATGACAGAGAAAGTTAAGGAAAGTGACAACGGTATCAATAAACTGCATAAAGAATAAAAATAGCTGCTTTAATCATTTTTCAAACTTTTGTTTTAATATATAGATGTAGGTCTGCTCCTCACAGTCAACTCACATCATTTCAAAGGGCAAGAAAGCTAGTCGTTGCAGGATAACAGACTGATGTCTTCACACCATATATGTTAATATTAATGATACAATACTGATTGCTTGTGAAGGCTATGGGTCCTTTTTACTGAAGTGTGCTAAGCAGTTAACACATTTTAATGCACGGTAACTGTTACAGAGTTGATATGACAGTTAATGTGCGCTAAATCCCACATTAATTACTGATCACACAACAGAGTACGGAAGGAGCAGGTTATGGGCAGAGAACAGGCATCAAATGCTCATTGCAGTTACCGCACTTAATATCACCTCAATAGGTGGCATTAAGCTCATTCACAGTTACCATGTGTGCAATTAACACGTGGCAAGGTGATATGTTACTTACCAGATAAATATCTTTCCTGGAGTCCTGCTAGACCAGCCCAGACAAGTGGGTTGTGTTTCCCTACCAGCAGAGGTGGAGGCAGAGAAGAAAAAGCCAGAGGTTTCTTATGACCTCATCCTACTACTATAGCTGATGCAGCAAGGGACACACTACAGTATTTGTACCCAAGCTATGGTCAAGAACCCCAGACTGCACACAACCTCAATGAGGGTAAAAGAAGGAGGAACCACAACTATGTACAGAATAGTCTACAACCAGAAGGTACCGCCAAGAGAGTTATAGGCCTACAGGGCCAAACCACAGAGAAAAATTAGCAGATCACAGTAGTCTACAAAGGTGGGTCCTGGACTAGTCTAGCAAGACTCCTTGAAAAAATATTATCCAGTCCAGAGAAGTGGGACTTACCACAGATATGACTCCACTGGGTGGGAAAACGACATCAGCCTTGAATCTCTCTGCACCAAGGCCATGTCCGCCCGAGTGCAGACATCCAAACAGTAATGTTTGCAAAAGTGGAAAGTGATAGACATTTGTCAGGTGGCAACATGATTAAGAGAGCAACTGAGCCACGTTCCATCCAGGAGGAAGCCTGGGCCCAGGTGGAATGCACACACAAACCCTTCGGGACTGGCCAGTTCCACAAAAGATAAAGGAGTTGATAGCCTCAGCCTAGCAGCCCATGTAGACTGTGACCATGTCACCATTACAAGGACCAGCAAGAGAACAAAAAGCTGGTTTGAGTTTCAAAAGTTATTAGTGACCTTCAGGTACTGAAGAAGCACCCTCATGATATCCACCAGGTAACGGTCATTATTTATTTATGCAAATTTCATAATACATTCCAAGCAATACAACTTGAAGAGAAATAGACTTGAATAAAGCAATAAACAGATCATTGATCAACTCAAATTACTACCATGAAATAATTAAATATACCCATCTCTCTCTAGCCCTCCACACAAGGAGGATCCAATTGGAAAATACATTATTTAACACAAGAGAGGCAATAGTGATAAGCATGCCTAGACACCAATCCTATTTAAGAAACTGATTAATCCACTCAATATCCTAGGTGAGAGCTGGCAAGTGGGAGATTATAAAGGCAGCCAAATGGGAGGGATCATAAGCATAAGATACAGCTTATAATTTTATCAAACATTTACATGGTAACTTAAGAAAAGGCTCCCCAGTTGAATCACTCCAGGCTTCAATATCAAAAATTCCCTCCTCTTTTGTGTATCCTGGGCTAAATCTGGGAAAATGCGTACAGACATCCCCTTAAATAAGGACAGGCTGCTTTTTGAAATACAATTTAAGCAACCACTCCCGATCGGAAGATAGCGTCAAAATTATTATCAAGGTAGCAGGTGTCACAGAGTCCATAACTGATGATTCCAATAACTCTGAAATATTTAAAACATCCATAGGATGATTCTCTCCATCAGTGGTCTCGCCCCTCAACTGCAGACTTCTTTCACGTTGGTAAATAAATTCTGGTGAGAGGGGGATGGGACTCAGCCAGGAATCCAAGAATCTCAAATATGCTCTGAACATTTCCCTCGCAGCAATCATAGATGATCTAGGAAAATTCAATAAACACAAATTTGTGGCTCGAATCTGGTTTTCCAGCATTTCAGATTTGAATTTATGACCAATTATAATCTTTAACCATTGAGTTAATACAATCGTCATTTTGGTGGACCTTAACTTCAAGATCCTCCATCGCTGTCTTCCTAGAAGCAATATCGCCTTCATTCTTTTATATAAGCAGAGTTACTTTGCACTAGCTGCAAAGTCTTATTTGCCTGTGAGACACAACACTTGCCCAGCTTGGATATTTTAGTCCTAATTGAGTCTAGGGTAATTTTCTCCTGGCGCTCCAGAAGGAAGGGGGAACAGCCCAGCACTCTGGTCGAGCTTCTCTATCCACAGAAGAGCCTACGCTCTTCTCAGGCACTGAAGAGGCAGGCCGGGACCCATTCACCAGTTTCCCTGCACCTTGCTCCACTCCTGAAGACGACAGCACTGACCCTGGCTGTAATCCAGCTGCCTGGTTCAAACTGGACACACTTCCTCCAACCAGAGAAGCAGACGAACCTACTGCAGGGACACCAGCCCCAGGTGAGTTCAGGCTGAGAAAACCTACAGGCAAAACAGGAAGGAGTTGCAGTTCCGGCATCAGCTCTCACCCCGAAGATGATACTGGGCTACCCTGCCCTGGCATCGACAAAAACCAGGTTTGCACCGGATTCTTCTTGGTGCCCTTCCTGATGCCAAAGGTAAATTTCCATAGGAGCCTGAACTGGGGAAAAAGCAGAAGGGGTCTCCTGTGGCTGGGGAGGGTTCCCCCATGATTTTCCCTTCCTTTTCGGCATATTAAAGTAAGGCAATCCATGGAACTGGCAAGTCACTCAGCCATCTTGGATCCCAATTATTTCATACCCTGGTAAAAGTCCTTTATCCTTTCCCCTGGCACTTTTCCTTAGGAAAGGAAGGTAGCAGATCACTTGATTGATATGAACAGACACCATTTTGGGCAAGGAAAGAAAAAGCTGAATGTATACAGTCTCCTTTGAGAATGACAGATAGGGGATCTCTGCACAACAAGGCCTGCAGCTCCGAGATATGTCTCGCCAAGCAGACTGCAACCAAGAAGATGGTCTTAAGGGACAAATCTTTGAGAGTAGCCTGCTCAAAGGGCTCCAACATTAATGCTTGAACTAAGTCAAGATCCCATACTGGAACAATTGACTGCAGAGGACAACACTATTGCCACATCCTTCGATGGAAACGGGCTACATCAGGGTACGAGGTCACATAGCGCCCCACCACCAGCTCCAAAAGGCAGGACAAGACCGCCACCCAAACCCTCAAGAAACTAAGGGAAAAGCCCTTGCCAAAGCTGTCCTGAAAGGAGGCAAGCAATGCCAGCAAATCCATTGCGCAAGGGCAATTTGACGATCTTGAGACTAGTACTTAGGTACCAGATGTGCACATAAGCAAGGCAGGTATTGATTTTTATTTAACAGGTATCACTTCAGTCAAAGTGGTTTACACTGTACTTAAATGTACTTTAAATAGGGACATTGGTAACCCTCCATTGCCTCAGAAAAATCCAAGTTAAGTGACTTAACCAAGACCACAAGGAATGCTAGTGGGAATCAAACCCTGGTCTCTTGTTTCTCAAGCCAGCGCTCTAACAATTAGGCTACTCCTCCACTCTGCTTCTCTGCTTTCAGAAGTGTGGAAACCATGGCAGGAAACTAGTCTTTCCATATTTAGTGCCACCTTCCAAGAGCCAGACTGTAAGCAAGAAGGGAACTGGATCGTCTAAGCAGGACAAGCCCCTGCCTCAAGGGCCTCTGGGCTGATGGGAGGCACAAGGGAGGTTCTAACAAGAGGCACATCAGATCCATATGCTACAGACTCCATAGCTAGTCTGGTGCCACCAGAACTGCCAGGCCCAAATGGCTTTCTATACAGCGATGTACTCGCCCGATGAGAGGCCACAGAGAGAAAGCATATGGCAATCATTGCCTTGGCCAAGGCTTAACCATATCAACCACTACAACAGTCCCCCGTTTTCCTTTAGAGATCCTCTGTGTTTGTCCCATGCTTCTTTGAATTCAGTTACTGTCCTCATCTCTACCACCTCCACTGGGAAACTATTCTATGGATCCACCACTCTTTCCATAAAGAAATATTTCTGCATATCATTTCTAAATCTATTCCCTTTCACCCTCATCCCATGTGCTCTCATAGCAGAGCTTGCTTTCAATCGAAAGAGGCTCGCCTCCTGTGCATTTATGCCACAGAGTATTTAAATGTCTCAATCACATCACATCACCTCTATCCAGCCTTTCCTCTAAGGTGAGCATATTAAGATCCTTAAGTCTGTCCTCATATGCTTGATAATGAAGACCACTAACCATTTTAGTAGCCACCCTCTGTACCGACTCCAGCCTGTTTATATCCTCTTGAAGGTGCAGTATCCAGAACTGCACACCAAATGAGGTCGCACGAAAGACTTATACAGAGGCACTATCACCTCCTTTCTTCTGCTGACCATTCCTCTCCCTATGCACCCAAGCATCCTTCCAGCTTTGGCTATCACCTTTTCTAACTATTTAGCTACTTTAAGATCATCAGACACAATAACGCCTAGGTCCCACTCTTCTTTAGTGGACAAAAGTACTTCACCCCCTATACTATATTGCTCCCTTGGCTTGCTGCAGCCCAAATGCATAATCTTGCATTTTTTAACATTAAATCTCAGCTGAAAAAATTCTAGACCATTCTTCAAGCTTAGCTAGATCCCTCCTCATGTTTTCTACACCTTCCTGGGTGTCTACTCTATTGCAGATTTTGGTATCATCTGCAAAGAGACAAATCTTACCCGACAGCCCTTCCGCTATATCACTAACAAAGATGTTAAAAAGAATCAGGCCAAGGACAGATCCCTAGGGCACACTATTGGTAACTTCCATCTCCTCAGAGTGAGCTCCATTTACCTGTACCCTATGTTGTCTCCCACTCAACCAATTTCTAACCCAAATAGTAACTTTAGGGTCCATCCCTAGAGTGCTTTGTTTATAAGTCGCCTGTGAGGAATGGTGTCAAGGCTTTACTGAAATCTAAATACACCACATCTAGGGCTCTCCCTCGGTCCAACTCCCTAGTAACTCAGTCAAATCAATCAGATTTGTCTGACAAGACCTGCCTCTGGTGAATCCATGCTGCTTCAGAGCCTGTAATCCGCTGGACTCCAGAAACCTCACTATTTTCTCTTTCAGCAGTGCTTCCAATGATTTACTCACCACCAAAGTTAAACTAACTGGCCTGAAGTTTTCAACCACATCCTTAATTCTGCTTTTGTGTAAAGGGACCACATGTGCCTCTCTCCAGTCCTTTGGCACCACTCCCAACTCCAATGAGGCATTGAAAAGGTCAGTCAGTGGTGCTGCTAGAACGTCCCCAAATTCCCTCAGTATTCTAGGGCAGTGTTCCCCAATCCCCGGGCCGTGGACCGGTACCGGGCCGCCCGAGGAATGCTTTTAAAGCAGCACCACAGCATCAGTGTTACCTTCACTCTGGAACCACAGTGCCATTCCTGCATCTGCCCTCTCCAATTTCACATCCTTTATCATAGGGGCGGAAGTGACTTCTGCCCCATGCAAACAGGAAGTGACTCAGCACAGCACAACTCTTACTTCCCTTTCCCTCATTGCATCCACCACCACTGTCATCATTGCCATGCCTCTTGGGTGTGCAGCAGAAGTGAAAGAAAAGGGCAGAGTGTATTCTGCAGGTCTGTGCATCCTGTCCCTCCAACGCAGACTTCCTTTGTCAGAGGTGGTGGGAAAAGCAGATATCGAGCACAGGCACAGGCTCTATGGCCCTGTACTGCCTTTCTATTTCACTTCTACCTCTTCTAACTTGCATTCAAGGATTTTTTTCCTCCAGCAACCAGCCTAAGTGGAGGAAGAGAAAAAAGTAGCCTTCCTTCCCCAGAAAGCAGAGTGAGGCAGCCACTTCAGAGGCATTTGGGGAGCACTTGCTGTGCCCACAAAAATTTGCTGTATAAGGCAGCTGCCTCACCTTTCCTAATTATAGAGCCTCCACTACTCCTTGGTGATAGAGGATGGTGGCTGCTATGCACCTTTTTAGCCACCCATATTTGTGCTTCTGCCAGACCCAACAGACATCAGCGTTAAACATGTTTTAGCAAAAATTAGGATGTTTGCATGGGTGTGTTTACAACAGAGGTAGGTGAAATAAAAATATGCTTATTGATACAGGTCTATTATGACCTCGTAGGATATTATCTACAATCCACCAAAATACTGTCATCTACACTTTGGAAATGTAGGCAAAATTTGTACTTTAAACACATCTTTGTTAATAATTTCCTCTTGAGGCATAATTCCCCACCAGCCATCTCTCATTCTTCATTTTCATGTTATTACTCGTTAATTTTGTAGTACAATGGCTATTTTCTAATGTAAACGACATTAGTATCCATCTCATTTGTGCTAAGCCTAACATGGCCATATTAGACTTTATGATCTTGTGATAGGTTTAAAGCCTTTTTATGAACAGGCCAATGGTTTTATTTTATTGTCCATGTTCAATTTTTACCAACCCCAGTGCAGTTATTGCTGACATTGTACTGGTGATGGTGCTGTGTTTTCTCCTTTAAAACAAGCGGGCCACGGAAAAATTATCAAACGTTTACCGGTCCGCGGCGATAAAAAGGTTGGGGAGCACTGTTCTAGGGTGTATCCCATCCGGTCCCATTGCTTTGCCTACTTTAAGTTTAGCTAGTTTCTCACGAACACTGTTTTATGAAAATTGTTCAAGATGCCCCTCGCTTCTGTTCCTGTTTCTGGGTGTTTTCTGAGGTCCTGCTCCTAGTTCTTCAACTGTGAACACAGAACAGAAATATTTGTTAAGCAATTCCGTTTTATCCTCAGCTTCTACATATTTCTCCCCTTCAACTTTGATAATACCACTTTTGCCCTTCCTCTTCTCACTAACATATCTGAAAAATGTCTTATCCCCCCATTTTATTGCATTGGCTATTTCGTCCTCTTTTTGAATCTTTGCTTTCCTATTTTGTTAGCTTCTCTAAGTTTTTCCAAATATAGATGCCTGTCTTCCTCTCTCTGCGATCTCTTGTATTTCATGAAGGCCTCCTTTTTCTTCACCTTTTCAGCTACTTCTTTCGAAAACCATAGCGGTCTCCTATTCCTTTTACCTTTACATCTATAATTGACACCCCCTCTATCAGTGTGAGTCCCATCATCACCGCCTGGGGACAAGTAACCTCAGGCCGGAGGGACTGGGGTCTCTAGTCCCATGGCCACTCCTTGTAGCCTTTGGTAAGCCACTTAACCCTCCATTGCCTCAGGTACACTTAGATTGTGAGCCCTTCGAGGACAAGGGAATAAAAAGTACCTGTTAGTATATACATGTAAACCGCTCTGATGCGTAAGTAAAGAGCGGTATATAAACCATAAACCATACCAACCATTTTAACGAAAAGGTTGGTTGCTCTTAAAATATCCCCTTTCAGTTTTGCTCACTGTTTTTCTACATCCCCCAGATGTTCCCATCCCGCTAACAACTCCCTGAGTTATTGGCCCATCTTGGCAAAGTTAGTCTTCCTAAAGTCTAAGACCCTCGCTTTTGAATGGATTTTAACAGTCCTAGTCCTAATACTGAACCACACCATCTGGTGATCGCTGGATGCAAAATCATCTCCCACTATAACATTAGAAACACTTTCACCATTGGTAAGCACCAAGTCCAGTATGGTTCCTTCACGTGTGGGTTCTGTTACCAGTTGCCTGAATAGTTCTCCCTGTAGTGAATCCAGGATCTCCTTACTTCTAGATAATATTGCAGCAGGAAAACGCAGTTACTCACCTGTAACAGGTGTTCTCTGGAGCAGCAGGAATCAGTCCTCACATATGGATGACGTCAACGGAGTCCGCACAGAGCAAATCCCCAGCTTTCAAACAAAGCCTTTGGGAATTGCTACCACGCATGCGTAGTCCCCTTCCTGCCCAAGGGTGCCATCTTGCTCAGTCAAATGACATAGCTAAAGAGAGGGCAAAAACAAAAGAAGATAATAGGACTGCAACTCCAAGGGGAGGAGAGAGGGTTGTGAGGACTGATTCCTGTTGTCCCAGAGACACCTGTTACAGGTGAGTAACTACGCTTTCTCTGGGAACAAGCAGGAAGTCAGTCCTCACATATGGGACTCCCCCAGCTACAGGCTACCATGAACAAATAGCACAAAAACGGCTCCCTCGACTAGAGCCGCAAGCAGCCGCAATGAAATAGGACCTGCGTAGAAGGAAAATAGCACTCCGGTAGGCTGAACACAGAAGGGTCGGAGGACAGGAGTTGCCTAGACCCTGAAAAGGTTACGGAGCACAGCCTAGCTGAAGGCACTGTCCCGCTGGGACTCCCTATCCAGGCAGTAATGAGTTGCAAAGGTATGAACCGAAGACCAGGTGGCAGCCTGGCAGATGTCTGCCAGAGGAACAGAGTGCAGGTGAGCCACTGATGCCGCCATGGCCCTGACCCCATGAGCCGTGACACGGCCTTCCAGCGAAAGCCTCGCCTTCTCATAAACCCGGGCAATACAGTCCGCCATCCATGTGGACAGCGTACACTTGGTCACCGTCTCCCGCAGTTTACTGGGGTTGTAGGAAACAAAAAGCTGAGAGGCTTTCCGATGGCCTTGACTACATTGAATGTAGAAAGACAGGGCCTTTTACAGTTGAAGGTATGGAGGACTGCTTCTGCCCGACTAGCATGCGGTCTGGGAAAGAAGGGAGGGAGGACCACCTCCTGGTTGAGGTGGAACGAGGACACCACCTTCGGAAGGAACTTGGGATGCGTGCGAAGCACCACCCTATTCTTGTAGAACCTGGTATAAGGTTTCTCTGCCACAAGAGCCTGAAGCTCACTCACCCTTCGGGTGGAAGTGAGCGCAACCAGGAAAACCACCTTCCAGAAGAGATAACAGAGGTGACACGTAGCCATACGTTTGAAAGGTGGCAGGGTGAGCTGCCCCAACACCACATTGAGATCTCATTCGGTCGCCGGAGGGCAGACCGGGGGCTTAGACAGGAGTAGGCCCTTTAGGAACTGGGACACCACTGGATGAACTGAGAGGGGCTTGCCATCCACCTGATGGTGGTTCGCTGCTAGGGCACCGAGATGCACTCTGACGGAGTTGGACTTGAGTCCCGTCCTGGAGAGGTGGAGAAGGTATTGCAACACCACAACCACTGGGCAAGAAAAGAGGTCGACCCCCCCGCTTGGTGCACTAAAGTGCAAACCTGCGCCACTGTTTCTCGTAGACGTACTGCATGAAGCCAGAAAAACATCCTCCATGTCCTTCGGAAGGAGGAACGGGGCTAGAGTCACCCTCTCAGCAGCCATGCCGTTAGCAAAAGGGAGCTGATGTTGGGTTGCAGAAGAGAGCCCCCCCTCCTGAGAAAGGAGCTGTGGAGATGATCCCAAGGGGATGGGGGCCTCCACCACTAGCTGTAGAAGAAGTGGAAATCATGGTTGTCTGGGCCACCGTGGGGCTATCAGGATGACTGAAGCTCTGTCGTGAAGGATCTTGAACAGAGTCATGGCGATCAGAGGTGTCAGATGAAAAGCATACAGAAGATCCTCCGACCATGAGACTAGGAAGGCATCGGCGGCCACCCTGGCAGGGTGCGGCTGCCTTGAGCAGAAGAGGGGCAACTGGTGATTGTCCGGGCTTGCAAACAGGTCCATCACCGGTTCCCCCCACGACTGGAAAAGCCCGTTGGCTATTTCTGGGTCCAACTGCCACTCGGGCGGCTGGAACATCCTGCTGAGTCCAGTTGTCCTGGTCTGGCAGGTATACCGCCTTAAGGAGAATGCCCTGCTGGACTGCATAAGAGCACAGATCCAGGACTTCCTGACAGAGGGCACGGGACCCTGTGCCTCCCTGTTTATTCACAAAGAACATGGCAACCTGGTTGTCTGTCTGCACCAGGACAGACTCGTGGCCCAGGCACTACTGAAACGCCTTCAGGGCAAGATGGACTGCACGCAGTTCCAACAGATTGATCTGCTGAGCACTCTCGTCTGGGGACAAAATGCCTTGGGTGTGGTATCCCTGGCAATGGGCTCCCCAGCCCAACAGGGAGGCATCTGTGGTGAGGACCCTTGAGTCTCCAAGTGACAGGGCAAGAGCCACCAGGTCAGGGACTGTACTAGGTGCCTGGTAACTCTGACTCTGTCCTGGAGATGTCCTGTGGCTTGGGACCATTGGTCCCTGAGGCACCACTGTGCAGTTCACATGTGGAAGCGGGCATCTGGAGGACGGACTGTGGAAGCCATGTGCCCGAGGAGGCGCAGTAGATGCCTTGCTGGCACTGAGGGACGTTGCTGTATGTCTTTGGCTAGCGTCATGAGCCTGCCTGCCCTGTCTGCAGGCAGGAAGGCCTTCAACTGAAGGGTGTTGATCCTTGCCCCAATGGATTCCAGCTCTTGTGATGGGCAAGGGTGGGACTTGGGGTAGTTGATAACGAAACCCAAGTGTTGAAGGACCTGGGTGGTGCATGTCGTGGCCTGCTGCACTTCGAGGGCTGTAGTGCCCCTGATGAGCCAGTCGTCGAGATAGGGGAAGACAAAGATCCCCTGAAGCCTGAGAAAGGCGGCGACCAAAGCCAGGCACTTTGTGAACACCATGGGGGCCGAGGCAAGGCCAAAGGGAAGCGCCCTGTATTGGAAATGATTGCCCCCTACCACAAAGTGTAGGTATTGCATGTGGCTTGGGTGGATTAGGATGTGTGTGTAAGCATCCTTTAAATCTAAAGAGCATAGCCAGTCTCCCTGGCAGCAAAGTTTCAAAGGAGAGCATCTTGAACGTCTCCCTCACCAGGAATTAGTTGATGTTGAGCAGGTTGAGGATGGGCCTTAGACCCCCTTTCCTCTTTGGCACGAGGAAATACCTGGAGTAGAACCCTTTGTCCTTGAGGTGGTGGGGCACCGGTTCCACCACTTGGTCCTCGAGAAGACCTGCCAACTCCTTCTGAAGATGGTTCCGGTGAAGGGGAGACCTGATAGGCTCTCCGGGGAAGTAGTGTGGAGGCACTTGGGCTAGATGGAGGAGGTAACCCTCCCTGATCACCTGTAATGCCCAGAAATCGGTGGTGATAGCTCCCCATCTGTGGGCATATAAGGTGAGCCGGCCTCCTGTGGGTTGCCATACTCCGGTTGGGAGAGGGGCCATGTTTCAGGAGTCAAAAGCCCCCTCCAGGCTGGGCCGGAGCCTGGGGCCTTCTGCTTACGTGGACCATGCCCCTGTCCCTTGGCCTGCTGCCCTTGCTGGGGAGCCGGGGAGGGCTGGTAAGGGGGGTAGTTTTGGTAAGCAGTGGACTTTGAGTAAAAGGGCTTTTTTACCTGAGCCCTTCTTTCCGGAAGGGGCAGAGGTCTTCTTAGAGAGCCTAGTCCTCGTCATGAACTCGGTCTCCAGCTTGGCGGCCTTGTCAGTCATGGGTTTGCCGAAGAGGTTTTCCCCCCGACATGGGACATTGACCAACTTGTCCTGTACCCATTGTTCAAGGTCCAACGACTGTAGCCAAGTTTGGTGGCGTGCACCGATGCCCACCGTGGCTACCCAGTCATAGGCCGCCCGAGACATGAACTTGGAGCATTCATGGACAGCTTTGGACAGGCCCTTGAAGCGCTGCAAAGGCTCCTCGGAGAGATCAGCCGAGATCCCGGCAAGTTCCTTCGCCAGGTCTCTCAGGTACATGCTCATGTACAGCTGGCAGGCCTGGATCCGACAATTCAGCATCGTGCCCTGGAAACACTTCCTGCCAAGGGCATCCAAGGTGCAGGCTTCCCTGCCAGGAGGCACAGAGGAGTGCGTCTTCTGACTCTTCAGTCGACGCATGGCCAACTCCACAACCATGGAGTTGTGCGGCAGTTGTGATTTTTGAAACCCAGAGCTCTGGCAGACTCGATACATCGAGTCGAGCCACTTGCTGATCACCGGTGTCAACGCCGGCGTCAACCACATGCAGAGCATAAGTCGTTCCAGGATAGGAGGAATGGGCACTGAGGGTTTCCTGAGGGGGAGCCTCATACTGGAGGATCTTGAGCTCGTCGGCTCAAGGATCCTCCTCAGACTCCATCGGGAAAGCCAAGGCTTTGGATACATCCAAAACGAAGTCCAGAAACCCCATATCCTCTAGTGGGGACCTTCTCCAAGGTTCAGATACTGGGGAATCGGACAGGACATCGATGACGATGACTGTCCGGGGACTCCTCGTCCTTGGTCTTCCAGGAGGTGGCCTCCAAGGAAGACTTGTGGAGCTCTTCGGGCCCCAGCGCCATATGCCCTGACGCTGGCAGACTCACCGGTGACGACCTCGGTCGACGAGCGGGAGGCCAAGCACGACCTTGGGCCAAGGATCGGCTCGGCCTCCAGAGTCGACTTTGACATTGAACACCCGGGGGTTGGGGTGGAGGAACCGGACATGTCGGACATCAGTGCCCGCTGCTGCTCCAAGAGGGCAGTGACACTGTGCTCCAAGGCCGCCATCCTGGACGCCAGTTCCAGAGGCTCCACAGCCCCCGGCTTGGGCACCGACGCACTCAGGCCCGAAGCCGGTTCCCCCAGAGGGGAGTCCTCGACTAGGACAGTATGTACTTGCCTAGGCCGATCTGCTACAGGGTCCTTTTGAGGAACCTTGGCTGGGCACTCCTCCTCTGATGCCTCGAGCAGGCGCTCGGGGCTCCGCGACCGGCCCCGAGAGGAGCCAGGCCAATCGGAGCCATCCAGAGACACCGCCCTTCAAGGGTTTCTTCCTTCTTTTTGGTTCTGGCTCTCAGAGGCATGTGGGAGATAGGAAAAATGTTATCATGCTGCTGCTGGTGGTTTCTCAAGGTCTTCGAGGACATCTTTTTTGCACATACCACAGGCCGAGGAAACGGAGACAGCAGTCATAGTAACATAGTAAATGACAGCAGATAAAGACCAGCATGGTCCATCTAGTCTGCCCAGAGTACGTGCACCTGTCGCTCTGTGCAGGCCACCCCTCCCCATGTCTTTGTTTAGGGGTAAACCCACCACTCCAGGTAGGACACCCCTATTTGCTGAAACGTTATATATTTGTTGAGACGTTATATGGTTCAGAAGTTAGATGGTACCGTTTATTTTGTTTTTATCCTATTGCTGTAAAGGGATCCACTGTGTTTGTCCCATGCCTTTTTGAATTCCGTCACTGTGTTTGCCCCCACCACTTCCATCGGGAAGGCATTCCAAGCATCCACCACCCTTTCAGTGAAAAAATATTTCCTGACATTGCCCTTCAATTTACCACCTTGCAGCTTCATGTTATGCCCTCTAGTTTTACAGTTTCCCCATCTTTGGAAGAGGTTTGTTTGTTCATCATTTCTCTTTAAGTATTTAAAGGTCTGAATCATATCTTCCCTGTCCCTCCTCTCCTCCAAAGTGTACATATTTAGGTCTTCAAGTCTCTTCTCATAAGGCTTCTGACGCAGGCTCCAAATCATTTTGGTCGCTTTCCTCTGAACCGTTTCCATTCTTTTTACATCTATCTGTGACCTCATCCGTTCTTTTAACGTTACCTGCTTAGCCTACGCAGACGACATTCTCCTATACATGCCATTCTCCATCAACCACCCTGATTTTACACCACTGGTGAGATGCTTCGAAGCAGTAGAGGATTGGCTCCTCACACAGAACTTACGAATCAATCACAGTAAGACCGATGTTATGTTTATCACGAAGAACCAAAACTTCACACCCCCTGCTACATTAAAGATAAAGGATAAGGAATTGACAGTAAAACCTACTATACGATACTTAGGCATCACCCTTGACCAGCGCCTCAATATGAAAACTCACATAAAAAATACAACAAAACTAATATATCACAAAATACGTACACTATGCCACTTACGACCTCTACTGGAACCCACAGATTTCAGAACCATCTACCAAGCCTTGGTGATGCCACACCTCGATTTCGCAAATGCAATTCTATACGGTCTCCCACAATCAACTTTGAATCCTCTCCAACTGGCAATTAATACTGCTGCCAGAGTACTTGAAGGAATAGTTAAATGTAAATAGTTAATTTCTATTGTTCTATGTAAAGAATGTATACAAATGTGTACAAGACTGTTAACCTGTTATATGTAAACCGCCCTTGATCTCTGGAAGGGGCGGTATAAAAGAAATAGTTAAATAAAATAAATAAATAAATAAATAAAATAAATAAATAAATATCAAAAGCAGACCACATAACCCCAATCCTAAAAAGGCTCCACTGGCTACCGACCAATGCCAGAATCCAACATAAGATCATAATCACCACTTTCAAAGCCTTAAACAATCAAACACCCTCAACCATCACTGATCTATTACACACCAAGACCCCCAATAGAACCAGAAGATCAGCAGCATTAAATATCTTAATTGACCCGAAAGAAACAGTCAGATGCACTAAGGAAACATCCAAAAGAGCCTTTAGCATTCATGCCCCAGTAGCATGGAATGCCCTCCTACCAGAATTGAGAGCCATAACCAGCCTAACACAATTCAGGAAAACACTCAAGCACTACCTATTCTCAAGCTACTTTCCAGAATAGATTTTCCTAAGAGAAATAGTCACACCATGTACAGATCCAGAGAATTTCGACTGTGAATAACTGTAAATAGTTTACCCTGTTTCTTCCAAGTTCTTAAACCCGTTACTTGTAAAATGCACTACAGTTACCCTGTATGTATATGCTCTGTTCCATGTAAACCGCGCTGATGTTAATAGTGCGGTATATAAGAAATGTTAAATAAATAAATACATCTTTTGCAAGATACGGTCTCCAAAACTGAACACAGTATTCCAAGTGAGGCCTCACCAGTGACTTATACAGTGGCATAAGTACCTCTTCCTTTCTGCTGGTAATCCCTCTTTGTATGCAGCCCAACATCCTCCTTACTTTTGCCACCGCCTTGTTGCACTGTTTTGCCACCTTGAGATCATCAGAGATAATCACACCAAGGTCTTTCTCCTGAACCGTGCTTATCAACCTCCCAACCCCTATCACGTACATTTCCCTTGGACTTCTGCTACCCAAGTGCATGACACTGCACTTTTTCGCATTAAATCGTAGTTGCCAAGCATTAGACCAGTCTTCCAGCTTATGTAGATCTTTCCTCATGTTAGCCACTCCCTCGGGGGAGTCCACTCTGTTAAAAATTTTTGTGTCGTCTGCAAAAAGACAGACTTTTCCATTCAGTCCTTCAGCAATATCACTCACAAAGACATTGAACAGTGCCGGGCCCAGGACCGAACCCTGGGGCACTCCGCTAATCACCTTCCTCTCATCCGAGTGAGCTCCATGTACAATCACCTTCTGTCATCTGTCAGTCAACCAATTTCTAATCCAGTTTACTATCTTGGGACCCATCCCCAAGCTACTGAGTTTGTTGACAAGCCTCCTATGAGGAACAGTATCAAAGGCTTTGCTGAAATCCAGGTAGATGACATCCATCGCATGCCCCTGATCTAGTTCCTTGGTCACCCAGTCAAAGAACTCAATCAGATTTGTTTGGCAAGACCGTCCTTTGGTAAAACCATGTTGCCTCGGATCTTGCATCCTGTTGGTTTTGAGAAAGTTCACTATTCGCTCTTTCAGGAGTGCCTCCATTACTTTCCCCGCCACCGAGGTAAGGCTCACGGGACTGCAGTTTGACACTTCTTCCCTGTCACCACTTTTGTGTAGAGGTACGACATCAGCCATTCTCCAGTCCTGAGGAACCTCTCCTGTTTCCAAGGATCTGTTGAAGACATCCTTTAACAGTCCTGCAAGAACCTCTGAGCTCTTTCAGTATCCTGGGATGTATCCCATCTGGTCCCATGGCTTTGTCCACTTTCAGTTTAGCAAGTTGTTCTAACACCTCGTCTTCTGTGAATGGTGTGGTATCTACTTCATTCCCATTTTTATATTTGGGAGTCACAGCTGGTCCATCTCCAGGATCTTCTTTAGTAAAAACAGAGTGTTTAGCAATTTCGCTTTTTCAGTGTCACTTTCCACGAGTCCTTTCCCAGCACTTTTGAGTCCTGCAATTCCAACTCTGATCTTCTTCCTTTCCTGAATATACCTGAAGAAAGTTTTGTTGCCACCTTTAACATCTTTAGCCATCTGTTCCTCTGCCTTTGATTTTGCTATCCTTATTACTCTTTTAGACTCTTTGAGTTGGATCCTGTATTCATTTCTGTGTTGTTCTGTTTGAAAGCTTTTGAATTTTGCGAAAGTTGTGTTTTTTGCCTTTATTTGAGCAGACACCTCTTTGGAAAACTAAATAGGTTTCCTTCTCCTCTTGTTTTTATTTACTTTTCTTACATATTTATCGGTTGCCCCTTTTATTGCCTCCTTTAGTTTAGCCCATTGCAATTCCACTTCCTTTATCTCCCTTCCACCCCATCATCTCCTCCTTTAAGTACTCTGCCATTTTATTGAAGTCAGTGTATTTGAAGTTTAGGACTTTGAGCTTGCTATGATTGGCCTGTACCATGGCTTTTATCTCATACCGCACCGTGTGATGGTCGCTGTTGCTCACAGGGGCACTCACGCAGACATTCGACACACTATCACCGTTTGTGAGCACTACTTCCAGCGTTGAGCTTTCCCTGGTTGGTTCCATCACCATTTGTCTAAATAATGCATCTTGGAGAGCATCCACAATTTTTGTGCTTCTTTCCAGATGTGCAGAAGGAGTAATCCAATCCACATCAGGTAGATTAAAGTCACCCAATATGATCGCTTCCCCCTTTGTTGCTATCTTGGCAATATCTGTAATCAATTCATTATCTCTCTCTTCAATTTGAGTTGGAGGTCTGTAGACTACAGCAATATGGATGACAGTGCCATCTCCTCTTTCCAACGCAATCCAGAGCGCTTCTTTTGCCCATGTCCCCTGCATTTCAGTAGCTTTAATATTGCTTTTGACATACAAGGCTACTCCTCCTCCTTTTCCATTTTCTCTGTCTCTTCTGAATAGATTATAGCCAGCTATGGCTATATCCCAATCATGTGATTCATTAAACCATGTTTCTGTAATGGCCACAATGTCCAAATCTGTTTCCACCATTAGGGTTTCCAGGTCTGGAATTTTGTTGGCTAAGCTTCGAGCATTTGTGCTCATTGCTCTCCAGCATTTTCCTGGCTTGTGTGTATTTTGCATTGATTTTGTTCTGCCCACTTCTTCCCACATGTTTTTGATGTGTGGTTTAAAAGTGTGGCTGTGTCTGATGTTTTGCTTTTGCTGGGGGTGGCATGCAGATGTTGACCTTCCACATCCGTCACCCCCTTTTCCTAGTTTAAATGCATATCCACATACTGCTTGAATTTTTCACTTAGGATTCTTTTCCCTGCGACAGAGAAATGTAGTCCATCAGCACAGTATATTCTCTTGTTGGTCCATCTGTTGTCCCAGTTGCCAGTAAATCTGATTCCTTCTTGTTTGCACCAGGTCTGGAGCCATGTATTAAAGCTCTTAATGCGATGCAGCCTTTTTGTCCCCTTACCAAGAACAGGTAGAACTTCTGAGAATGCAACAGTGTTAACAACGTGCTTGAGTTTCTCGCCCAGAGATTGGAAGTCCTTTTGGGCTGTAGAGGCACTGTTTCTAGCCAGGTCGTTTGTGCCTAAGTGGATAATAACATCAAGTTTGGAGTGTTCACTTTTTGCGCTAAGTAATTCAACAACTTGGTTTGTATTCCTGCTGGCTGAAGAGCCTGGTAGGCACATGACTATCTTCTCTCCTTTGAACTGTGTTCCCAAGTTAGTGCCTCTGATGATGGAATCTCCAAGTAGTAGTAGTTTTCTGTTTGGTGAGGGTTTCTTCATACTTGGTGCTTTAGCAGGGGATTGGGCATTGTTCGATTCATTTAAGGGCCCTTCAGTTTCTTTGGATTGGGCATCCTCATTAGCCAAGGCAGAGAAGGCATTGTGCAGGGATCTCTCTTGATGTATAGGATGTCTCTGTGTTACAGGTCGCAATCTACCAGAACCCACTGTGATCCATTTGATTCTTTGTGGGAGCGGTGGTGGACTTTGTTCAGTTTGTATCCTAGAAGAGGTGCGCTTCATTGCAGCCAGTTCCTCCCTCAGTAGAGACACTTCTTTATGCATGCAGCTAGGTCTTTCCTTAGTAGAGTCAGTTCTTCATGCATGGCAGCTGACTTTAGGCATATAGGACAAGCTCTTAGGCTCCAAATAATTCGTCTTTGAATGAAAGTATCACAGTCATGTGTATCAGTGAGGGACATGATCTTCCCACACCGATCACACTTTTTAAACCCGCTGGTAGCCATTGGGGGAAAAAGAACCCCAGCAAGGTCGAAGACCCTTCGGGCTGTCTGAGGAAAAAAGGGCACGAAGACACCCAAGAAAAAAGAAAAAGAAAACTTAGTAGAAAAAAGGAGGAACCGACTCAATACTGAAGCCGGGGCAGGAAAGGGTACCAACACAAGACTGGAGACAGCCAAAAAGGCACAAAAAAAATCAACTTTTTCCAGGACAGGGACAGACTATGTCTGATGGGCTCCGCGGGAAAAAGGAGACTGAGCAAGATGGCACCCTTGGGCGGGAAGGGGATCACACATGCGTGGTAGCAATTCCAAAAGGCTTTCTTTGAAAGCTGGGGATTTGCTCCGCACGGGCTCTGTCGGCGTCGTCACCCATATATAGAAACATGATGACAGAAAAAGACCACATGGCCTATCTAGTCTGTCCTTCCATATCAACTACAACAGTCCACTTTTTACCTTTAGAGATCCTCTGTGATGGTCCCATGCTTTTTTGAATTCAGTTACTGTCCTCATCTCTACCACCTCCACTGGGAGACTATTCCATGGATCCACTACTCTTTCCGTAAAGAAATATTTCCACATATCACTCCTGAATCTATCTCCCTTCACCCTCATCCATGTCTCCTCGTAGCAGAACTTGCTTTCAATTGAAAGAGGCTCTCTCCCTGAACATTTATGCCACGGAGGTATTTAAACAACTCAATCATATCACCTCTATCCCGCCTTTCCTCTAAGGTGTACATATTAAGATCCTCATATGCTTTATAATGAAGCCCACTAATCATTTTAGTAGCCACCCTCTGCACCTCCATCCTGTTCACATCCTTTTGAAGGTGCGGTCTCCAGAATTGCACACTATACTCCAAATGAGGTCACACCAAAGACTTATACAGAGGCATTATCACCTCCTTTTTTCTGCTGGCCATTCCTCTCCGTATGCACCCAAGCATCCTTCTAGCTTTTCTGTCACCTTTTCTACCAGACACAACCACGCCTAGGTCCCGCTCTTCTTTAGTGGACAAAAGTACTTCACCTCTCCTATACTGTATTGCTCCCTTGGATTGCTGCAGCCCAAATGCATGACCTTACATTTTTTAACATTAAATCCCAGCTGCCAAATTCTAGACCATTCTTCAAGCTTAGCTAGATCCCTCCTCATGTTATCTACACCGTCCTGGGTGTCTACTCTATTGCAGATTTTGGTATCATCTGCAAAGAGGCAAACCTTACCCGACAGCCCTTCCGCTATATCACTAACAAAGATGTTAAAAAGAATCAGACCAAGGATAGATCCCTGGGGCACACCACTGGTAACATCCTTCTCCTCAGAGTGAGCTCCATTTACTTGTACGCTTTGTTGCCTCCCATCCAACCAATTTCTAACCCAAGCAGTAAATTTAGGGTCCATCCTTAGGGTGCTCAGTTTGTTTATAAGTTGCCTGTGAGGAACAGTGTCAAAGGCTTTACT
Organism: Ichthyophis bannanicus; assembly: GCA_033557465.1. Classification (NCBI taxonomy): domain Eukaryota; kingdom Metazoa; phylum Chordata; class Amphibia; order Gymnophiona; family Ichthyophiidae; genus Ichthyophis; species Ichthyophis bannanicus. The sequence continues at coordinate 944,157,937 of CM066035.1, read as the reverse complement.
GAAATCTAAATACACCACATCTAGAGCTCTCCCTCGGTCCAACTCCCTGGTCACCCAGTCAAAGAAATCAATCAGATTTGTCTGACAAGACCTGCCTCTGGTGAATCCATGCTGCCTCGGATCCTGTAATCCGCTGGACTCCAGAAACCTCACTATTTTCTCTTTCAGCAGCGTTTCCAATAATTTACTCACCACCGAAGTTAAACTAACCGGCCTGTAGTTTTCAACCACATCCTTACTTCCGCTTTTGTGTAAAGGCACCACATGAGCCTCTCTCCAGTCCTTTGGCACCACTCCTGACTCCAACGAGGCATTGAAAAGGTCAGTCAGTGGAGTTGCTAGAACGTCCCCAAGTTCCCTCAGTATTCTAGGGTGTATCCCATCCGGTCCCATCGCTTTGTCTACTTTAAGTTGAGCTAGTTTCACACAAACACAGTCTTCTGAAAATTGTTCAAGATGTCCCTCACTCCTGTTCCTATTTGTGGGTGTTTTCTGAGGTCCTGCTCCTGGTTCTTCATCTGTGAACACAGAACAAAAATATTTGTTACGCAATTCCGCTTTATCCTTATCAGCTTCCACATATTCCCCCCCCTGCACCCTTGAGTCTGACAATACCACTTTTGCCCTTTCTCTTCTCACTAATATATCTGAAAAATGTCTTATCCCCCCATTTTATTGCATTGGCTATTTCCTCCTCCTTTTGAATCTTTGCCTTGACTACTTTGCTAGCTTCTCTAAATTTTTCCAAATACAGATGCCTATCTTCCTCTCTCTGTGATCTCTTGTATTTCATGAAGGCCTCCCTCTTTTTCTTCACTTTTTTAGCTACTTCCTTCAAAAACCATAGCGGTCTCCTTTTCCTTTTATTTACCATTTTAACAAAAAGCTTGGTTGCCCTTAAAATACCCCCTTTCAGTTTTGCCCACTGTTTTTCTACATCCCCCAGCTGTTCCCATCTCACTAACGACTCCCTGAGGTATTGGCCCATCTTCGCAAAGTTAGTCTTCCTAAAGTCTAAGAACCTCACCTTGGAATGGATTCTAACAGCCCTAGTCCTAATACTGAACCACACCATCTGGTGATCACTGGATGCAAAATGATCTCCCACTACAACATCAGAAACACTTTCACCATTGGTAAGCACCAAGTCCAGTATGGCCCCTTCACGTGTGGGGTCTGTTACCAATTGCCTGAATAGTTCTCCCTGTAGAGAATCCAGGATCTCCTTACTTTTAGATGATACTGCAGCAGGAATGTGCCAATCAACATCTGCCATATTGAAATCTCCTATCAGTAGCACTTCCCCTTTCCTAGCAATGCTGCGTATGTCTTCAATTAACTCTCTGTCCACCTCTTCCTCTTGTGAGGGAGGTCTGTATATCACACCAATGCAAATAGATTTCTCTTTTCCTCTTTCTAGTTTAACCCACAATGCCTCCTCTCTCCCTTTTAAGCTCTGTAATTCCAAAGCTTTAATAGTAGTTTTTACATATAGTGCCACTCCACCTCCCCTTCTTCCTACCCTGTCCTTTCTGAATAAAGTATAGCCAGGTATAGTTACATCCCAGTCATGGTTTTCTGTGAACCATGTTTCTGTAACTGCCACTAAATCCAAGTCAGCCACTCCCACCAAAGCTTCAACATCAGGGATCTTATTTCCCATGCTACGGGCATTTATACACACTGCTTTCCATATGTTACCCCTGTTACCCATTTCCATAAAGGTATTTAATGTATCACCTACCTGGGGGCTTTCTTCACCTATCCCCAACGAATCTAGTTTAAAGCCCTCTTCAGTAGATTAGCCCAGTCTACTACCGAAGATGCGTTGACCTTTCTTGGACAGATGGATGCCATCTCTGCTCTGCAACCCTTGGAACAGCATCCCATGGTCTAGGAAACAAAAACGCTTGCTGTGCCAATCAACATCTGGCATATTGAAATCCCCTATCAGTAGCAATTCCCCTTTCCTGGCAATGCTGCATATGTCTTTAATTCAATCTCCGTCCACCTCTTCCTCCTTTGAGGAAGTTCTTTATATCATGCCAATGCAAATATATTTCTCTCTTTCTAGTTTAATCCACAGTGCTTCCTCTCTCCCTTTTAAGCTCTAGTTCCAAAGCTTTAATATTATTTTTTACATATAGTGCCACACCTCCTCCCCTTCTTCCAGCATGGAATCACCAGAGGCATGGATTCACCAGAGGCAGGTCTTGTCAGACAAATCTGATTGATTTGACTGGGTTACCAGGGAGTTGGACCGATGGAGAGCCCTAGATGTGATGTATTTAGATTTCAGTAAAGCCTTTGACACCGTTCCTCACAGGTGACTTATAAACAAACTGAGCATCCTAGGGATGGACCCTAAAGTTACTGCTTGGGTTGGAAATTGGTTGGATGGGAGGCGACAAAGGGTATAGGTAAATGGAGCTCATTCTGAGGCGAAAGTTACCAGTGGTGTGCCCCAGGGATCTGTCCTTGGTCCGATTCTTTTTAACATCTTTGTTAGTGATATAGCGGAGGGGCTGTCGGGTAAGGTTTGCCTCTTTGCAGATGATACCAAAATCTGCAATAGAGAAGACACCCAGGAAGGTGTAGATAACATGAGGAGGGATCTAGCTAAGCTTGAAGAATGGTTTAGAATTTGGCAGCTAAGATTTAATTTAAAAAAATGCAAGTTCATGCATTTGGGCTGCAGCAATCCAAGGGAGCAATATAGTATTTATTTATTTAGTCGGATTTAATATACCGCTTTATCATTAAATCAAAGCGGTTAGCACAAACAATCAGGAGGGAGGCTATAGTGCAAAAACATGCAGTGGAAGCATCTGTATGAGTGCAGTGAGAGGGGTGTGAGCGATTCGTTTGCGTTATATGCAAGTGATCTATGTACAGGTATGTATACAAGTGAGCTATATACAGGTGAGCTATGTACAGGTCTATATACGGTTTGAATGGGTTGCAGGTCTGGCTAGGGCAGAGTCTGGTTCAAGTGAAGTCCTTGTAGTGATCCATGAAGAGCTTTGTTTTGAGCATCTTTCTGAAATCGTTGAGGCCCGTGGCTGATCTCAGATCATCAGGGAGAGAGTTCCACAGGGTAGGTGCTGCCAGGGACAGAGCTCTTCTTGGAAGTGTCCTGTCTGGATTTGGTGAATTCTCTTGGGGTGGTGATGGTGTCTGTGGTTCTCCTTCTTCTGGGTCTGGTGCATAGGTCCGCTTTGATGAGAGGTTGCAGGCTGTCAGCTGAGATGTTCTGTCTTACTTTGAATATGTTTAGGATAACTTTGCATTGTATACGGAAGCTGATTGGGAGCCAGTGGAGGTGGTACAGGATGGGTGTAATGTTGTCGTGACCTGAGCAGCCTGTTATTATGCGTGCGGCAGCGTTCTGTGCCAGCTGCTGTGGTCGTAGGGCCTGTTTTGATAGCCCGAGGTAGATGGGGTTGCAGTAGTCTAGTGTGGGCGTGATGAGCGCTTGACAGACTGCACGGAAGTGGTTCTGTGTGAGAATGGTTTTGAGGCGCCTGATGGTTCTCATTTTGAGGTAGGCGTTTCTTGCGGTTCTGGCAATGTGGGCTTGTAGGTTTAGGTCCTTGTCGAGAGTCACTCCGAGGTATCTCACTTCAGACTTTACTGATATTGTGATGTCGTTTAGTTTGATGGTAGGTGTAATTGAGAAGGTGGAGTTTCTTGAGATGAATAGTGCTTCTGTTTTGTTGTGGTTTATGAATAGATTGTTTTCTAAGAGCCAGGTTGTCATTTGCTGGAGACAATTGGCAAGGTTGGAGTAGTCTGGGGTGTCCAAGTTGATTGGGATGAATATCATGATGTCATCGGCATAGATGGTGTAGTGAATCTTGTGGTTCTTGATGATGGAGCAGATTGGTTGTAGGTATATATTGAATAGTAGGGCGGAGAGGGATGAGCCTTGTGGGACGCCCTGGGTGGCTTTCAGAGGCTGGGAGGTGTCTGAGCCGCATTTGACTTGTAGCTGTATGTCGGTTAGATATGATGTGAACCAGTTCAAGGTGGTGCTGTGTAGTCCAATTTCTTGTAGCTAGCAAGGTTGTGTGGCTCACTGTGTCAAATGCTGCGGAGATGTCTATGAATATCAGGAGGCTTCCCATTTTGATGTTGTCGATAGTCCAGATCAGCTTGTCAAGGAGTTGGATTAGAAGAGTTTCTACCCCGTGATTTGGTCGGAAGCCGTGTTGATTTGGGTCCAGGGGGGCATGGATGTCTAGTATAGGGGGTGAAGTACTTTTGTCCACTAAAGAAGAGCGGGACCTAGATATGATTGTGTCTTATGATCTTAAAGTAGCTAAGCAGGTAGAAAAGGCGACAGCAAAAGCTAGAAGGATGCTTGGGTGCATAGGGAGAGAAATGGCCAGCAGAAGAAAGGAGGTGATAGAGCCTCTATATAAGTCTTTGGTGTGACCTCATTTGGAGTATTGTGTGCAATTCTGGAGACTGCACCTTCAAGAGGATATAAACAGGCTGGAGTCGGTGGAGAGGGTGGCTACTAAAATGGTTAGTGGTCTTCATTATCAAGCATATGAGGACAGACTTAAGGATCTTAATATGTACCCCTCAGAGGAAAGGCAGGATAGAAGTGATATGATTGAGACGTTTAAAAACCTCTGTGGCATAACTGCACAAGAGGAGAGTCTCTTTCGATTGAAAGCATGCTCTGCTACAAGGGGATATGGGATGAGGGTGAAAGGGGATAGATTCAGGAGTGATATGCGGAAATATTTCTTTATGGAAAGAATGGTGAATCTGTGGAATAGTCTCCCAGCGGAGGTGGTAGAGATGAGGACAGTATCTGAATTCAAATTAGAATGGGACAAACACAGAGGATCTTTAAAGGAAAACAGGGGACTGTTGTAGTGGTTGATATGCAAGGACAGACTAGATAGGCCATGTGGTCTTTTTCTGTCATCATGTTTCTGTGTTTCCTATCCTGTCCTTTCTGAATAAAGCATAGCCTGGTATAGTTAAATCCCAGCCATGGTTTTCTGTGAACCATGTTTCTGTAACTGCCACTAAATCCAAGTCAGCCTCTCCCATGAAAGCTTCAACATCTAGGATCTTATTTCCCATGCTACGGGCATTTATACACACCACTTTCTATATGTTGCTCCTTTTCCCCATTTCCATAAAGTTATTTAATGTTTCACTTACCTGGGGGCTTTCACCACCCATCCCCAATGAATCTAATTTAAAGCCCTCTTCAGAAGATTAACCAATCTGCTACTGAAAACATGTCGACCTTTCTTGGACAGATGGACGCCATCTCTGCTCGGCATCCCTAGGAACAGCATCCCATGGTCCAGGAAACCGAAGCACTCTCCATGACACCACTCACGCAGCCATGCATTCCTCTCCAGAATGCAAGCTTCTCTGCCTTGGCCTTTACCCTCAACAGGGACGATTGAAGAGAACACCACCTGCACCCCTATCTGTTTCACCCTCTGTCCCAGAGCCATGAAGTCACTTTTGATAAGCTCAGAGGTTTACCTGGCAGAATCTTTTGTGTCGACATGGATCAGCAACATTAGGTAATAGTCAGTGGGCTTGATGAGTATCGGCACACTCTCCGTAACATCTCAGATTTTGGCACCTGGTAGAAAGCATCTTTCTCTGGACATCAAGTCTGGTCGGCAGATGGATGCCTCAGTACCCCTCAGAAGAGGGTCACAAACCACCACTACCCTTCACTTCCTTGTGGTCACCGATTCTGCAACTTTGGGGTGCTTGAGATCTGGTTCTTCCCTTTCCAGGGATGCTTTCACCTCCTCCACTTCCAGGGCTGCAGAATGGTTCTTCAAGTCAAGGGCTGGAGAAGTTGGAATGGTGATTCTTCAAGCCCCGATGACTTGTGTCCAACCTTCGTCATTCTGTAGGTTCCCATCTTCTCCTCTGCTGGAGAGCTTGGATTTTGAAGAAGCATCTCATCAATGTACTTCTCACTGTCTTGAATGCTCCTCAGCCTTGCCACCTCATTTCTGAGTTCCTCAACTTGGTTCTTGAGAGCTTCTGCATGCAGGCAACTGCACATGGAACCGGTCCTTCAACTAGCATTAGGACCTCTGTCTGGAAAGAAGCAGAAGCTGTAACAGGGGCAACAGCTTTGGTGATATTTTTCCCAGCCATTGTTCAGTTGATGGAGCCTAGATATCTGTTGAGATCTACCAAAGTACCATCCGATTTCCCAGCAGTCCTTTTAGAGAAAAAACAGTTAAATCTCTTTTGTGTTCAAAATATGCTGTTCCAAGTCTCTGTGTGTAGTTATTTGGGGAGGTGCCCTATAAAGCAAAACTGTTCACTAGGGGTGGGTGGGAGTTGGGGGGGGGGGGAGGATAGGGAGGGAACTCACGCCTGATGAGGTGTCAGTAGCTTCAAAGAGCTGAGAAAGATACTAAAGCAGAGTTTTAAACCTACCCCACTAAAGAAAATATTTCCCCTTTTAAACTAAAGCACCAAAAAGAATGTAACTGTTTTAAAAATGTACCAAAACCTTTTAAGTGCTCCCAGAGAGCTAGTAATTTAAAAAGCCACAAACTCTTACCTTTGCTTGAAATGTATAGTCCCAGTTATTATACCTGGTGGTATGACAAAAATGCTTCAACCGCTTGACATTTCCTTCAACAGAAGATTCAAAGCTGGGTTGCATCGCCTATAGGAAAACTGGATGTGCCAAGGAAAACACAGTTTCACGGCTCCTGGCCGTATGTGCCACGCCACTTTTGCATTAGTTACTGGGTGGGTTGCGACAACGTGATGAGGGGGGTGTGAGTGATAAAATAATCAAATCAGGTTTTGTGAAGGCTGAGATCCTAAGAGCCCCAATAAACATGAATATTAAGACGACAAAGATGACAATGATGAATATGAAGTGGTACCTGAAATTGCAGAACTATTTCACAGTGACACCAAAGATGAGGACTTCAAAAGCTTTCCTGAGAGTGATACAGAACAAATCTGATGTGGAATGAGTTATTTTAAAGCGAAAGTGAAACAATAAATTCAGTTTTAAGAAACAGCAATGTTGTATCGCACTTTTATTTTTTGCACTGGCAACTTATACACAGGGGCGACTTACACTAGTATTTTACATGTAAAAAATCCAAATTGTGCCACTGCGACTTATACACAGGGGCAAATTATAATCCCGGAAATATGGTATGATAGATGTCTATAAATTAATGAATGGAGTGGAACGAGTAAACAGATTGGTTGTTTATGCTATCAAAAAGTAGAAAGACTAGAAGACATACAATGAAGTTACAATGCAATCCATTTAAGACTAATAAGAGAAAATATTTTTTGGTTGTCGTTAAGTACCATTGAGTCGGTGTCTACTCCAGGCAACCCTCTGGATAGCTGACCTAAACTTTGTTCAGTCTTCAACCAAGCGGCTCATTTCTGATAGAGTAGTATCATAGCTGCTGTTATTGTATCAATCCATCTCATTGCTGGCCTTCCTCTTTAACGTTGACCTTCTACCTTGCCAAGCATTGTGTCTTTCTCCAATGATCTCTCTCTTCGCATGATGTGTCCAAATTATGAAAATCAAAGTATTGCCATCTGAGCTTCTAACGAAAGCTTAGGTTTGATCTCCTGACATGTTTGTTCTTCGGGCAGTCCATGATATACTTTTATTTTTTACTCAATGCATAATCAAACTCTGGAATTCGTTACTGGAGGATGTAATAAAAGTTGTTAGTGTAGCTAGGCTTAAAAAGGTTTGGACAAGTTCTTGGAGAAAGATCCATGAAACATTATTAAAAAGGACCAGGGAAATACACTGCTTGTCCCGGACAAGCATTGTGGATCTTGTGTGCCTCCTTTAGAACGTGCCAGGTACTTGTGGCCTGGATTGGCCACTATTGGAAGCAATATACTGGGCTTGATGGACCTTGGTCTGACTCAGTAAGTCATATCTTTTGTTTTTAATTAGGGACACATGCTTTTCTATTCTTTTGGACTCTAAAACGTATGGCCCCGTTGCAAGAAAAGCTAATTAAAAGAACCTCTTCCTCTTGGTTTACTCAAAAGCTTCACACCCTTAGGAGAGGCCTAAAAAAAGTGGAACGTAGATGGTGGTAACACCCTAAAGACTGTCATTAGAATGACTGTAGCATCCTGCAGGCTAAATATAAAAACACGATAAAAGGTAAGCAAAAACCAATTACATACCAAAATTCATTCACTCTGGTGAGAACTACCCTCAGAAATTAATTTCCATCTTAAAAAAATCTTTTCTCCTAAGAATAATATGTTTCCAGGACCTAACCCTTATACTGCCAGAGACCTTTGCAAAATTTCTAATAGAAAAAGTCCTTGCCATCCATAATGAAACTTCACCCAGAACAAATGATTTTACTCCCCTTCCGCTACCATCCCCTCGTAATAACATGCCTCAGACTTCAGAAATCTAGCAAAGCATCTTTTCAAACTGTACCCTTTTGATGGAATTTCATTTAGGAAAACTCACGGACTCTTTAAAGATCACACCCTCTCTGGTTGATGCTATTTTCTCCCTCTAATAAAAAATTGTTGGCATGACTTAGCTCCTTTTTTCTTAGACTTAATACTAGCCTTGCCTCTGGCCAGGTCCCAAAAGCATGGAAACACTCCACTATCAAACCACTCTCAAAACAGTCTAATTTAGATCCACTACCGCCAAGCACCTATAGACCAATTTCTAATATTCCTTTCTATGCAAAATTACTAGAGAAAGTCACTGCAGAACAGATTTCTCATTTCTGAGAGGCTAACAATGTTTTTCATCTACAACAATCAGAACTCAGAATTAACCACAGTACCAAAACAGCACTATTAGCCATGAAGAACGAAATTGTTTTACATCGGGATAACCACCGTGATATCTTACTACTTCAATAAGATCTTAGTGCAGCATTTGACATAGATCCTGCTCGAAGGTTTAGCACATGTTGGTTTCTCAGACAATGTACTCAACTGGTTACAGGACCTACTTTTCCAGAGAATTTGAGAAGCTTGCTGTGGAAGCAAAAACACGTAATAAAGACTTTTTCAAGTACGTTCATAGCAAAAAAACCTGAGAGAGGTCAGTTGGACTTATTAGATGAGGGATAAAAGGGGCACTAAGAGGGGACAAGACCATAGTGGAGAGACTGAATGAATTCTGTGCTTCAGTCTTTACAGAGGAAGATGTAGGGATGTTACCCATGAATGAAATGGTATTTAAAGGTGATGCCACAGAAGAATTGAAAGAAATATCGATACACTGTATTACAACTATTTGATAAACTGAGGAGCAGTAAATCACCTGGACCAGATGGTATACATCCAAGGGTGTTGAAAGAACTGAAATATGAGATTTCAGACCTACTATTAGTAATCTGTGAATTATCATTAAAATCATCTGTAATACCTGAAGATTGGAGAATGGCCAATGTAATGCCAATTTTTAAAAAGGGTTCCATGGATGATCCGGGAAACTACAGACTGGTGAGTCTGATCTCAGTACTGGGAAAAATGGCAGAAACCATTATGAAGAAGAAAATTACTGAACATGTAGATAATCATGGCTTAAATGGGAGACATCCAACATGGCTTTAGCCAGGGAAAGCATAGTTACTCACCTGTAACAGGTGATCTCCGGGAACAGCAGGAATTTAGTCCTCACCTATGGGTATCGTCGGTACCGACGGAGCCTGCGCGGGAACGCTCCCCAGCGTCCAATCAGAAAGCTTTTGGGAGCATCCCACAGCGCCTGCGTGCTGCCTTCCCGCCTTTCCCAACTGCCTCTCTCCAGTTGAGTTTTAAAGCTGAGACAAAGAGATAGATAGAGAGATACAACTCCTAGGGGAGGTGGGTGGGTTGAGAGGACTAAATTCCTACTGTTCCCGGAGATCACCTGTTACAGGTGAGTAACTATGCTATCTCCAGGAACAAGCAGGAATGTAGTCATCACATATAGGGACTCCCTAGCTTTAGGTGCCAGGGAGAGACCCCAGAAGTTGTGTGTCCCTGAAGAGGGCTCCACTTCCCCCCATGGATCTCTGGCATCCTACCAGGGATGGTGGGTAGGAGTTGATTAGGTATGGAACAGGTGTTTGAGAACAGCCTGACCAAACAAGGCATCCCAGTGGGAGTCTTTGTCCAAGCAGTAATGGGCTGTGAAGGTATGAACCGAGGCCCAAGTGGCTGCTCGACAGATGTCGTCAATAGACACAGAGTGCAGATGAGCCATTGAGGCTGCCATGGCTCTCACATTGTGAGCTGTGACATGGCCCTCCAGAGAAAGGTTCTTACTCTGATAGGCAAAGGAAATACACTGAGCAATCCAGTTAGACAGTGTTCTCTTGGAGACTGGAGGCCCCAAATGAGAAGGATCAAAAGCAACAAAGAGTTGAGAGGACTTTCTATGTTGCTGCGTTCTTTGTAAATAAAAAGCTAGAGCTCTTTTACAGTCCAAGGTATGAAGATTCCTCTCTGCATTTGATTCATGAGGCCCGGGGAAACCTTGTATAAGGTGGATTAGCTACTAGCGCTTGCAACTCACTAATGCGACGTGCTGATGTGATTGCAATGAGAAAGATAACCTTCCAAGAAAGGAATTTCAAGGAGGTGGTAGCTAAAGGTTCGAAAGGTGGCTTCATGAGCTGCCCGAGAACCAGGTTTAAATCCCATGCCACCGGTGGTGGCCTAATCAGAGGCTTAGTTAGAAGAAAGCCTCTCATAAATCTTGCTATAAGAGGATGAGAGGAAATAGGCTGTACATTTAGAGGCTTAAGGGAAGCTGCAATAGCACTCAAATGGACTCTTACTGAATTTGTCTTAAGGCCTGCATTAGATAAATGAAGGAGATACTCCAGCAAATATTCCAGAGGTATCGCAAGAGGGTTAAGACCCTTTTCCGAACACCAAATGGTAAACCTTTTCCACTTGAAAGCATAAGAGCGTCTAGTGGAAGGTTTTCTGGAAACATAAAGAACATCTTTCACTTGCTGAGAAAGATTAAGAACTTTGAGATCTAGGCCTTCAGCAACGAAGCCCTAAGATGCAGAGACTGGGGATTGGGATGCCATAACATTCCGTCCTCCTGAGATAGGAGATCTGGAGCAGACCCTAACTCCAGGGAGGGAGCTTGAGAGAGATGTAGAAGCAGAGGGTACCACACTTGCCGTGGCCAATGTGGTGCTATGAGAATCATATGGCCTCTGTCTCTCTGAAACTTGAACAGGGTTTTAGGAATTAGGGGAATGGGTGGAAAGGCATACTGGAAGTCTTGACCCCAGTAAAGGAGGAAAGTATCCCTGGCCTGAGCCCCCTGAGCCAGAGTTCTGGAACAGAACCGGGAAGATTGGCATTCCATGGACTTGCAAAGAGCTCTATGTCCGGGGTTCCCCAAAGTTGAAATATCCTGGTCACCTGGTCTGCATGCAGACACCACTTGTGTGGAAGCAGAACTCGACTGAGTCTGTCCGCCCAAGAGTTTTAAATGCCTTGAAGATACGCTGCCAGAAGATGAATCTGAAGCTCTCTGGCGAGGGTCCATAGTCGCAAAGCTTCATTGCAAAGTGACAGAGAGATCGTTCCCCCTTGCTTGTTTACACAGAACATGGCTACTTGATTGTCCGTATGAATGAGGACTGTCTTGTAGCTGAGCAGGGAGTGGAACACTCGCAGAGCAAGAAAGATTGCTCTGAGTTCCAAGAGATTGATATGCAGACAACTCTCTTGTGGAGACCAGGTGCCCTGGGTGGAGAGGTCTTGCAGATGAACTCCCGAACCCATTGGAGAAGCATCTGTTGTCAGAATTGCTTGGGGTAAGGGTTGCTGAAAGGGGGACCCCAGCAACAGGTTTTGAGTGGACTTCCACCACTGGAGGGACAAAATGAGGCGACTTGTGTTTGCTGTTTTGTCTGACAGGCACCCTGATGCCTGGGTCCATTGGGTGGATAAAGTCCACTGAGCTGCCCTCATGTGGAAGCGAGCATATGGAACCACATGCACGGTGGATGCCATGTGGCCTAGTAGTTGCAACATTTCTCGAGCAGTTAGATGAGGCTTTAGCACTGCTTGAGAAGCTAACTGCACCAAGCGAAGGCAACGGGCCTGGGGGAGATAGGCCCTTGCCCTTGTGGTATCCAGGAAAGCTCCTATGAACTCTAAAGACTGAGTGGGAGTTAGACTGGATTTTGGGATGTTTATTACCAGCCCTAAATACTGAAGGATACGCATTGTGCAGGATAGAGAAGTCCTGGCCTCTGACTTTGTTGGAGCTCGAATGAGCCAGTCGTCCAAGTAAATATCCCTAGAGTGCAGAGAAATGCTGCTACAACAGCCATGCATTTTGTTAACACCCTTGGTGCCGAGGCCAGACCAAAAGGAAGCACCCTGTATTGGTAGTGCTTTCCTTGAAAAAGGAACTGAAGGAACCTTCTGTGTGTTGGATGGATGAGGACATGGGTATACGCATCCTTGAGATCTAGAGAACAAAGCCAATCCTGACTCTGAAGGTATGGTAGCAGAGCTCCAAGAGAAACCATCTTGAATTTCTCCTTGACAAGGAATTTGTTCAATTCTCTGAGATCTAGAATAGGCCTGTAACCCCCTGTTTTCTTTGGAATAAGAAAATAAGGGGACTAGAACCCTGTGCCCTGTTGATGAAGAGGTACTTCTATTGCCCCTTGGGCAAGAAGGATAGCCACCTCCTGACCTAACAGGTTGATGAGAGAGGTCGGAGAATTGAACTGCTTTATTATTGTGTGAGGGGGCATGCTTGAAAAATGAAGCTTGCACCCCCTCCTTTATGATGGAGAGTGTCCAATGCTCTGCTGTTATTTGCCCCCATCAGGGGGCAAAATGACATAACCTTCCTGGAATGGTGGAAGGTTCTGGTCCCTCCAGAACCAGAAAGGCTAAGTTCTCTAGCTGAAAGTCAAAGGCCCTGAGGAGGCTGAGGCTGCTGGGCCGGTGGAGGCCTAGCAGCCTTTGCTTTCTTCTTTTTGGGTGGTTGCTGACGTTTCCTTGAAAGCTGACCTGCAGAAGATGCCTGCTGAACATAAGTAGGATAAAATCTTTTCTTTTTAGAAAAAGATGGTTTCTTGAATAATTTCTTTCTAACAGGATCAGCAGTGGACTTGGATGGTCTATCCAAGGTGGAATTTTCAGCATCCATTTCATTGGCTTTTTCCTGACAATCTTTACCAAACAGGTTCTCACCAGTACAAGGGATATTTCCCAATTCCCTGTTATCCATGTTTTTATTCCTTGTTCTCTGTAAACTTAACATTTGTTTTATGTTTAAGTACAAAATTTGTTAAAATGTAAACCGCGCTGATGTCAAGAGTGCGGTATATAAAAGCTGTTAAATAAATAAATAAATAAATAAATTTGTCTTGTACCCAGAGCTCTAGAACAGATGCCTGGAGCCAAGCAATTCTAAGTGCACCTATGGCGATAGCCGAGGTTCTACTTATACACTCAAAGCAGTCAAAGGCTGCACGGTTGGAAAATTTAGAAACATCTTGGGCATGTTTGACCCAAGTGATAAAGTCCTGTCTTTTATCCTCAGAAATGAAAGGACGTAAAGTCTGTAAATTATCTGTGACCTCCTTTAGGAACATACTCATGTAGAGACTATAGGAACTGATCCTGGCAGAAAGCATGGAAGCTTGGAAGACTCTGCGTCCAAAAGCATCCAGGGTTCTGCACTCACGTCCTGGAGGATTAGAGGCATGCCTTTTTGCACTTCTGATCCTTCTCATAGCTGACTCCACCACAATAGAGTGGTGAGGAAGCTGAGTCTTATGGAATCCAGGACAAGGAGGGACTCTATATATAGTATCCAACCTACCAGAATGAGGAGAGGTGGTAAGAGGTGTTTCCCACATCCTCAACATGAGATCATATAAAATCTCATGAATGGGCAAGGTAGCTGCCTCCTTAGGAGTTTTGGGATATTGTAGAATTTCTAACTCCTTGGCCCTTGGCTCTGTTTCAGGGGCCACAGTAATGGACAGGCCCTGAGCCACCTCCCTGATGATGTCTTGGAAGGACATATCCTCTGGAGGAGACATCCTGCGTTTAGGGGAGGACGACTCCTCTGGAAGAAGCATCGCTGCATCGACAGAACTTTCAGAATCCTCAGATTCTTCTGAGGACTCAAAGTATCGTCTGTCCGGATGCAGAGCCCGATACCCGCACTGACCAAGGTCGGTACCGAGAAAAACCGGTACCGGAGAATCTGTACCGGAGGGCTTCAGAGGACAGGGTACCGGCAGAGCAGACACCGATGCCATCGGTACCGGTACCGATACTGATGCCGGTACCGGTGGAGCTGTCTGTTGCGGTACCAAGGGCGTCGATGCCACAAGGAGAGCCGCCAGACTGCGTTCCATAGCCAGAACTCTGTGGTCTATCGACGCTGCCAATGCCTGGATGTCGGTACCAGAGGAGACCACCAGTACCCCAGAGCATGGAGCCAGGAGATCTGTCGAGTCCGAGCCATCGAGAACATCCTGGAACCCCGATAATGCTTTGGAAGCCGAAGCCTCCCGCCGGGGTAATTTTGCCGGTGCAGAATCCTCGAGGGCAACGCCAGAGGCATCTCGATGCTTAGAAGGAGATCTAACCTTCGAGGATCGGCTGGATTTATGTTTAGTTACCCGAGATCCACGGGAGGAAGAAGCAGCCCTGGAAGACATCGATGCCACCGAAGCTGCATCAGAGGGAAACAGGGTACTGAGCTTGGCCGCTCGGTTCTGCCGACCTCTTTTAGACATCATGGCACAGGACACACAATCCGTGATGGAGAGGTCAGGACCTAAACATTTTAAACACCATTCATGGGTGTCAGTGACGGAAATGGTACTGCCACACTTGGTGCACTTTTTAAAAACTGAGGCAGGTTTTTCCATGTTAAGGAAACATTTTTGGGCCTAAGGCCCAAAAAGGCACATGCACCTGAAGAAGAGGAAAAAAGATGATTTTTTTTTTTTTTTTTACAGAAATAAGAAAAGAAAGACCGGTGGTACCGGTAGAGCGTCGAAGAAGGCAGTCGCGACCACAAAAAGAAAGAAAAAAGGAATTCTTCTGCAGTGACAGGAACACGACCTGCTGGCTCCGCGGAAAAAGAACTGGAGAGAGGCAGTTGGGAAAGGTGGGAAGGCAGCACGCAGGTGCTGTGGGATGCTCCCAAGAGCTTTCTGATTGGACGCTGGGGAGCGTTCCCGCGCAGGCTCCGTCGGTACCGACGATACCCATATGTGATGACTACATTCCTGCTTGTTCCTGGAGATAGTCTTCTCTTACTAATCTGTTATGTTTTTTTGAAGGTGTGAATAAACAGGTAGACAAAGGTGACTCGGTTGATATAGTGCAGAGGTTTGAAACTCCAGTCCTGGAGGGCCAAACACCATTCAGGTTTTCAGGCTGTCCCTAATAAATATGCATGAGATGCATTTGCATGCACTGCCCCATTGTATTCAAATGTATCTCATGCATATTCATTAGGGACAGCCTGAAAACCTGAATGGTGTTTGGCCCTTCAGGACTGGAGTTGGGAACCTCTGATATAGTGTATCTGTATTTTCAGAAAGCCTTTGACAAGGTCTCTCATGAGAGACACGGCAAAATTAAAAAGTCATGGGATAGGAGGCAGTGTACTATTGTGGATCAGGAACTGGTTAAAAGATAGAAAACAGAGGGTAGGGATAAATGGCTAATTTTCCCACTGGAGAAATGTGAATAGTGGAGTACCCAGGGATCTGTGCTGGATCCACTGCTTTTTAACATATTTGTAAATGATCTGCAAATGGGAATAACGAGTGAGGTAATCAAATTAGCAGATAACACAAAGTTATTCAAAGTTGTTAAAACCCACGAGGATTGTGAAAAATTGCAAGAGGACCTTGATAAACTAGAAGACTGGGCATCCATATGGCGGATGAAATTTAATGTGGACAAGTGCAAAGTTATGCACCTAGGAAAGAACCCAAACTATGGTTATATGATGCAAGGTTCCACATTAAGAACCACCACCCAGGAAAAAGATTTAGGCATCATCGTGGATAAAGCATAGTTACTGTACTTACCTGTAACAAGCGTTCTCCAGGGACAGCAAGAATCAGTCCTCACATATGGGCGATGTCAATGCCGACAGAGCCCTACACAGAGCATCTCCCCAGCTTTCAAAGAAAGCTTTTAGGAGATGCTACCACGCATGCGTTGTCCGCCTTCTTGCCCAAGGGTGCCATCTTACTCACTCAGGTGCCATAGCTACAGCCCAACCAAGAAGATGGCCAAAAATGAAAAGCAACTCCAAGGGGAGTAGGGAGGGTTGTGAGGACTGATTCCTGCTGTCCCTGGAGAACACCTGTTACAGGTGAGTAACTACACTTTCTCCAGGAACAAGTGGGAAGTCAGTCCTCACATATGGGATTCCCTAGCTCCAGGCTACCGAGGACCAGCATAAAACAGGGGCCCGGCCCGGCCATAGGCAGCTGCAGACGAATCTTGAAGATAGACTCAAGGGACCCCAGTGACCAGGGGTAGCCTTAACTAGAAGGGTTGGAGGGCAGGAGTTGCCTAAACCCCGAAGAGGCTACAGAGTACAGCCTGGCCGAAGGCGTTGTCCCATCAGGACTCCCTCTCCAGGCAGTAGTGGGCTGCAAAAGTGTGAACGGAGGACCAGGTGGTGGCCTGGCAGATATCTGCTATGGGCACTGAACGGAGACTGGCGACCAAGGTTGCCATCACACTGACATTGTGCGCCGTGACTTGACGCTCCAGAGGGACACCGGCTCGACTGTGAGCTAAGGCGATGCAGTCTGCCACCCAGATGGATATGGTCCGCTTGGTGACAGCCAGCTCCAGATGGCAGGAGTCGAAAAGTTGTAAAGCCTTACGGTAGCCCTGGGTCCACTGCAGATAGGACAGGGCCCATTTGCAGTCCAGACACTGAGTTGGTGTGGGGCTGTGGGAAGAAAGTAGGCAGCACTACCTTCTGATTCAGGTGGACGTCTGAGACCACCTTCGGGAGAAACTCTGGGTGAGTGCGAAGCACAATACTGTTCTTGTAGAATCTGGTGTAGGGTGGCTCGGCCACCAAGGCCTGAAGCTCACTAACCCTGCGGGCAGAGGCGAGTACCACAAAGAAAGCCACTTTCCAGGAAAGGTAGTGTTACAGGTAGCCAAGGGCTCGAAGGGCGACTTAGTAAGCTGCGCCACAACCACACTGAGATCCCATTCCGGTGGGGGTGGCCAGATGGGAGGTTTGGAGAGCAATAAGCCCCGCATGAACCCGGTAATGGGGGGTTGCACAGACAGAGGCTTACCCTCCACAGGATGGTGGGTGGCAGAGTGCACTCTGATGCACCCAGACGGAGTTGGACTTACGTCCAGACTGTGAGAGGTGGAGGAGACATTGAAGGACCGAATGCACTGGGCAAGAAAATGGGTCCAATTGATGCTCCATGCACCACACAGAGACCTGGCACCACTTGAAGACATAAGGCAGTCTTGTGGAATCCTTATGAGAGGCTAGAAGGATTTCCTCCACCTCCTCAGAGAAGTTAAGGGAAGCTAAGGTGACCTGTTCAGCTGTCATGCCGTGAGGGTCAGAGATCCCAAGATGGGATGGAGGATCGAGCCCTCCTTATTTATTTATTTAGCTGCATTAATATCCCACTTTTCACTGGGTCAAAGCGGTTGGGGGGATACATTTAACAAGAGGGGATATGCGACACATACACTAATACTTACAGGGAACATGGGCAATGGAGGGTTAAGTGGCTTGCCCAAGACCACAAGGAGCACCTGTGGGACTAGAAACCCCAGTCCTTCCGGCTCAAGGTTGCCGTCCTCTAGTGGGATTTGAACCACCGACTTTCCGGGCTGTGGTACCTTGCCCCAACCACTAGGCCACACCTCCCTATGCTCCTTCTGTGTCAAAAGTCCTGGGGTGCTCCCGAGAGGGACAGGGGATTCAGTCGAGAGATAGAGCAGCAAGGGGAACCAGGGCTGTCTGGGCTACCTCAGGGCCACGAGGATCATCGATGCCTTGTCTCGTTGGACCTTGAGGAGAGTACGGGCTATCAAGGGTGTGGGAGGGAAGGCATAACTTCAAAACGCATTACGACAAAACTGAGGCAATGTTCGTCACCAGGAACCCCACATTCACACCCCCACAAACCATAAGCATCCTAAACAAACACATAGTAGTCAAAGAAGAAGTTAAATATCTGGGCATAACACTAGACAGAGCTCTAAACTTAAAATCTCACATCAACAAAACTGCAAACAAGGCATATCATCGATTGAAAACAATCAGACAAATCAAACCAATGCTCCGTCAAGACCACTTCCGCACTGCTTGATTATGGAAACTCACTATATCAAGGTCTTCCTCAGACACTACACCCACTACAGATGGTACAAAACACCACAGCACGCATCATTACAGACACTCCAAGGACCGAGCGCACATCACTCCCGTCCTACAACAACTACACTGGCTCCCAATGGTGGCAAGAGCTAAATACAAAACAATCATGATAATCTTCAAAGTCATTCACCAACTCTCAGCGGACGTACTCCAAAACATTATAAAAAGAAACATCTTCCTCTTTACTGAGGAAGATGTAGGGATGTTACCCAAGACTGAAGTGGTATTTAAAGGTGATACTGCAGAGGAATTGAGAGAAATATCGCTACACCGGGAAGATATATTACAACTATTTGATAAACTGAATAGTAGCAAATCACCTGGACCGGATGGTATACATCCCAGAGTGTTGAAAGAACTGAAATATGAGATTGCAGACCTGCTATTGGTAATCTGTGAACTTTCATTAAAATCATCTGTAATACCTGAAGATTGGAGGGTCGCCAACGTAACACCAATTTTTAAAAAGGGTTCCAGGGGTGACCCGGGAAATTACAGACCGGTGAGCCTGACGTCAGTACCAGGGAAAATGGTAGAAACCATCATAAAGAACAAAATTACGCAGCATGTAGATAGTCATGGCCTAATGGGAGACAGCCAACATGGCTTTAGACAAGGAAGATCTTGTCTTACTAATCTGATATGTTTTTTTGAAGGTGTGCATAAACAGGTAGACAAAGGTGAGTCGGTTGATATAGTGTATCTGGATTTTCAGAAAGCTTTTGACAAGGTCCCCCATCAGAGACTTTTGGCAAAGCTAAAAAGTCATGGGATAGGAGGCAGTGTACTATTGTGGATCGGGAACTGGTTAAAAGATAGAAAGCAGAGAGTAGGGCTAAATGGCCAATATTCCCAATGGAAAAAGGTGAATAGTGGAGTACCCCAGGGATCTGTACTGGGTCCGCTGCTTTTTGACATATTCATAAATGACCTGGAAAAGGGAATAACGAGTGAGGTTATCAAATTTGCAGATGACACAAAACTGTTTAAAGCTGTTAAAACCCAAGAGGAAAGTGGAAAACTGCAGGAGGACCTGGATAAATTGGAAGACTGGGCATCCAAATGGCAAATGAAATTTAATGTGGACAAGTGCAAAGTCATGCACCTAGGAAAGAACAACCCACACTATAGTTACTCGATGCAAGGCTCCACATTAGAAGCCACCACCCAGGAAAAAGATTTAGGAGTCATCGTGGATAACATGTTAAAACCCTCCACCCAGTGTGCAGCGGCGGCCAAGAAAGCAAACAGAATGCTAGGTATCATAAGGAAAGGGATGGAGAATAAAACAAAGGATATTATAATGCCTCTGTATCGCTCCATGGTACGACCGCACCTTGAATATTGTGTGCAATTCTGGTCACCGTATCTTAAAAAGGACATAGCGTTATTAGAAAAAGTACAGAGAAGAGCCACCAAATTGGTGAAGGGGATGGAAGGCTACTCCTATGAAGAGAGGCTAAAAAGGTTAGGGCTCTTTAGCCTGGAAAAGAGACGGCTGAGGGGAGATATGATAGAGGTCTATAAATTAATGAATGGAGTGGAACAGATAAACGTGGATCAATTGTTTACGCTATCAGAATATAGAAAGACTAGGGGACATGTAATGAAGCTACAGGGTAAACTATTTAAGACAAATAAGAGAAAATATTTTTTCACTCAACGTGTAATCAAACTCTGGAATCTGTTACCGGAGGATGTGGTAAGGGCTGATAGTATAGCTGGGTTTAAAAAAGGTTTGGACAAGTTCCTGGAGGAAAGGTCCATAAACCACTATTAAAAAGGGACCCAGGATATCAATGCTTGACCCAGTACAAGCATTGTGGAACTTGTGTCTTTTGGGGAAACTGCTAGGTACGTATGACCTAGATTGGCCACTGTTGGAAACAGGATACTGGGCTTGATGGACCTCGGTCTGACCCAGTATGGCATGTCTTATGTTCTTAAGAAGAACCAACAACATGATCAGCACCCCTGCAGGCTATCACAAAACCAAACAACCTCAAAAAGAGCACCATCATTACTGGCATCCTCAATATGGAACTCCCTACCAATGAGCCTGACAGCTTTAGAAGACCTCAAAACATGGTTATTTATAGAAACCTATGAGCATTCAAGCAAAGCATAGTTACTCACCTGTAACAGGTGATCTCCGGGAACAGCAGGAATTTAGTCCTCACATATGGGTATCGTCGGTACCGACGGAGCCCGCGCAGGAACGCTCCCCAGCGTCCAATCAGAACGCTTTTGGGAGCATCCCACAGCGCCTGCATGCTGCCTTCCCGCCTTTCCCAACTGCCTCTCTCCAGTTGAGTTTTAAAGCTGAGACAAAGAGAGAGAGAGAGAGAGAGAGAGAGAGAGAGAGAGAGAGAAAGGAAAGAGATAGAGAGATACAACTCCTAGGGGAGGTGGGTGGGTTGTGAGGACTAAATTCCTGCTGTTCCCGGAGATCACCTGTTACAGGTGAGTAACTATGCTATCTCCAGGAACAAGCAGGAATGTAGTCATCACATATGGGGACTCCCTAGCTTTAGGTGCCAGGGAGATACCCCAGAAGTTGTGTGTCCCTGAGAAGGGCTCCACTTCCCCCAATGGATCTCTGGCATCCTACCAGGGATGGTGGGTAGGAGTTAATTAGGTATGGAACAGGTGTTTGAGAACAGCCTGACCAAACAAGGCAACCCGGCGGGAGTCCTTGTCCAAGCAGTAATGGGCTGTGAAGGTATGAACCGAGGCCCAAGTGGCTGCTCGACAGATGTCGTCAATAGACACAGAGTTCAGATGAGGCATTGAGGCTGCCATGGCTCTCACATTGTGAGCTGTGACATGGCCCTCCAGAGAAAGGTTCTTACTCTGATAGGTGAAAGAAATACACTGAGCAATCCAGCTAGATAGTGTTCTCTTGGAGACTGGAAGTCCCAAATGAGAAGGATCAAAAGCAACAAAGAGTTGAGAGGACTTTCTATGTTGCTGTGTCCTTTGTAAGTAAAAAGCTAGAGCTCTTTTACAGTCCAAGGTATAAAGATTCCTCTCTGTATTTGATGCATAAGGTCCTGGAAAAAAGACAGGTAGGTAGACCTCCTGGTTGAGATGAAAAGGCGAGACCACCTTAGGCATAAAGTGTGGATGAGTCCTAAGGACTACCTTGTCATGATGGAACCTTGTATAAGGTGGATTAGCTACTAGTGCTTGCAATTCACTAATGCGGCGTGCTGATGTGATTGCAATGAGAAAGATAACCTTCCAAGAAAGGAATTTCAAGGAGGTGGTAGCTAAGGGTTCGAAAGGTGGCTTCCTGAGCTGCCCAAGAACCAGGTTCAAGTCCCATGCCACCGGAGGTGGTTTAATGGGAGGCTTAGTTAGGAGGAGGCCTCTCATAAATCTTGCTATAAGAGGATGAGAGGAAATAGGTTGTCCATTTAGAGGTTTAAGAGAAGCTGCAATAGCACTCAATTGGACTCTTACTGAATTTGTCTTAAGGCCTGCATTAGACAAACGGAGGAGATACTCCAGTAAAGATTCCAGAGGTATAGGCAAGGGGGTTAAGACCCTTTTCTGAACACCAAATAGTAAACCTTTTCCACTTGAAAGCATAAGAACGTCTAGTGGAAGGTTTTCTGGAAGCTTAAAGAACATCTTTCACTTGCTGAGAAAGATGAAGATTTTGGAGATCCAGGCCTTCAGCAACCAAGCCCTGAGATGCAGGGACTGGGGATTGGGATGCCATAACATCCCGTTCTCCTGAGATAGGAGATCTGGAGCAGACCCTAACTCCAGGGAGGGAGCTTGAGAGAGATTTATTTATTTTTTTATTTATTTAGCTGTATTTATATCCCGCTTTTCACCGGGTCAAAGCGGTCAATTGGGGGATACATTTAACATGAGGGGATATGAGACATATACGCTAATACTTACAGGGAACATGGGCAATGGAGGGTTAAGTGGCTTGCCCAAGACCACAAGGAGTGCCTATAGGACTAGAAATCCCAGTCCCTCTTGCCTGAGATTGCTGTCCCCAGGTGGGACTTGAACCCCCGGCCCTACGGCCTGAAGTACCTTGTCCAACCACTAGACCACTCCTCCTCCCAGAGATGTAGAAGCAGAGGGTACCACACTTGCGGTGGACAATGTGGAGCTATGAGACTCATGCGGCCTCTGACTCTCTGAAGCATCCCTGGCCTGAGCCCCCTGAGCCGGAATTCTAGAACAGAACCGGGGAAGTTTGGCATTCCATGGACTTGCAAAGAGGTCTATGTCCGGGGTTCCCCAAAGTTGAAATATCCTGGTCAACTGGTCTGCATGCAGAGACCACTCGTGTGGAAGGAGAACTCGACTGAGTCTGTCCGCCCAAGAGTTTTGAATGCCTGGAAGATATACTGCCAGCAGATGAATCTGGTGCTCTCTGGCGAGGGCCCATAGTTGCAAAGCGACAGAGAGCCCGTTCCCCCCTGCTTGTTCACATAGAACATGGCTAGCTGATTGTCCGTGTGAATGAGGACTGTCTTGTAGCTGAGCAGGGAGTGGAACACTCGCAGAGCCAGAAAAATTGCTCTGAGTTCCAAGAGATTGATATGTAGACAACTCTCTTGTGGAGACCAGGTGCCCTGGGTGGAGAAGTCTTGCAGATGGGCTCCCCAACCCTTTGGAGAAGCATCTGTTGTGAGAGTTGCTTGGGGTAAGGGTTGTTGGAAGGGGCACCCCAGCAACAGATTTTGAGTGGACCTCCACCATTGGAGGGACAAAATGAGGCGATTGTGGAGGCGAGCATATGGAACCACATGCACGGTGGATGCCATATGGCCCAGCAATTGCAACATTTCTCGAGCAGTTAGATGAGGCTTTAGCACTGCTTGAAAAGCTAACTGCACTAAGCGAAGGCAACGGGCCTGAGGGAGATAGGCCCTTCCTCTTGTGGTATCCAGAAGAGCTCCTATGAACTCTAAAGATTGAGTGGGAGTCAGACTGGATTTTGGGATGTTTATTACCAGCCCTAAATACTGGAGGATACGCATTGTGCAGGATAGAGAAGTCTTGGCCTCTGACTGTGTTGGAGCTCGAATGAGCCAGTCGTCCAAGTAAGGGAAGACAAATATTCCCAGAGTACAGAGAAATGCTGCTACCACAGCCATGCATTTCGTGAACACCCTTGGAGCAGAGGCCAGACCAAAAGGAAGCACCCTGTATTGGTAGTGCTTTCCTTGAAAAAGGAACCAAAGGAAATTTCTGTGGGTTGTATGGATGAGTACATGGGTGTACGCATCCTTGAGATCTAGAGAACAACGCCAATCCTGACTCTGACGGTATGGAAGCAGAGCACCGAGAGAAACCATCTTGAATTTCTCCTTGACAAGGAATTTGTTCAATTCTCTGAGATCTAATATAGGTCTGTATCCCCGTTTTCTTTGGGATAAGAAAATAAGGGGAATAGAACCCTGTGCCCTGTTGATGAAGAGGCACTTCTTCTATCGCCCCTTGGGCAAGAAGAATGGCAACCTCTTGACCTAAGAGGTTGATGAGAGGTGTCGGAGAATTGAACTGCTTCACTATTGTGTGAGGGGGCATGCTTGAAAAATGAAGTTTGTACCCATCCTTTATGATGGAGAGTGTCCAATGCTCTGCTGTTATTATCCTTCCTGGAATGGTGGACGGTTCTGGTCCTTCCAGAACCAGAAAGGCTAAGTTCTCTAGCTGAAAGTCAAAGGCCCTGAGGAGGCTGAGGCTGCTGAGCCGGTGGAGGCCTAGCAGCCTTTGCTTTCTTCTGTTTGGGTGGTTGCTGACATTTGGTTGAAAACTGACCTGCAGAAGATGCCTGCTGAGTATAAGCAGGATAAAATCTTTTCTTTTTAGAAAAAGGTGTTTTCTTGAACAACTTCTTTCTAACAGGATCAGCAGTGGACTTGGATAGTCTATCCAAGGTGGAATTTTCAGCATCCATTTCATTGGCTTT
This sequence comes from Ichthyophis bannanicus, assembly GCA_033557465.1. Taxonomy (NCBI): domain Eukaryota; kingdom Metazoa; phylum Chordata; class Amphibia; order Gymnophiona; family Ichthyophiidae; genus Ichthyophis; species Ichthyophis bannanicus. Next base: position 944,133,545 of record CM066035.1, on the reverse strand, counting down.
TTCCTGCCAATCTTTCCCAAACAGGTTCTCAGCAGTACAAGGGATATTTCCCAACTTATCTTGTACCCAGAGCTCTAAATCAGATGCCTGGAGCCAAGCAATTCTACGTGCACCTATGGCAATAGCCGAGGTTCTGCTTATACACTCAAAGCAGTCAAAGGCTGCACGGTTGGAGAATTTAGAGACATCTTGGGCATGTTTGACCCAAGTGAGAAAGTCCTGTCTTTTATCCTCAGAAATGAAAGGACTTAAAGTCTAAATTATCTGTGACCTCCTTTAGGAACATTCCCATGTAGAGACTATAGGAACTGATTCTTGCAGCAAGCATGGAAGCTTGAAAGACTCTACGTCCAAAAGCATCCAGGGTTCTGCATTCACGTCCTGGAGGATTAGAGGCATGTCTTTTTGCACTTCTAATCCTTCTCATAGCTGACTCCACCACAATAGAGTGGTGAGGAAGCTGAGTCTTATGGAACCCAGGACAAGGAGGGACACAATACATAGTATCTAACCTACGAGAATGAGGAGAGGTGGTAAGAGGTGTTTTCCACATCCTTAACATGAGATCATATAGAATCTCATGAATAGGTAAGGTAGCTGCCTCCTTAGGAGTTTTGGGATATTGTAAAATTTCCAACTCCTTGGCCCTTGGCTCTGTTTCAGGGGCCACAGTGATGGAGAGGCCCTGAGCCACCTCTCTGATAAAGTCTTGGAAAGACATGTCCTCTGGAGGAGACATCCTGCGTTTAGGGGAGGACGACTCCTCTGGAAGAAGTATCTCTGCATCGACAGAACTTTCAGAATCCTCAGATTCTTCTGAGGACTCGAAGTATCGTCTGTCCGGGTGCTCCTGCAGAGCCAGATACCGGGAATAACCGGTACCGAAGGCATCGTAGGACAGAGTACCGGCATAGCAGACACCGATGCCTATGTCGATGCTATCGGTGCCGGTACCGATGCCTGTGCTAGTGCCGGTACCGGTGGAGTTGTCTGACGCGGAACCAAGGGCGTCGATGCCGCAAGGAAAGCCGCCAGACTGCGTTCCATGCTCAGAATTCTCTGGTCCATGGACGCTGCCAATGCCTGGAAGTCGGTACCGGTGGAAGCCACCGGTACCCCAGAACATGGCACCAGGAGATCTGTCAAGGCCGAGCCATCTAGAACATCCTGGAACCCCGATAATGGTTTGGAAGCTGAAGCCTCCCGCCAGGGTAATTTTGCCGGTGCAGAATCCTCAAGGGCAACGCCAGAGGCATCTCGATGCTTAGGAGATCTATCCTTCGAGGACTGGCTGGATTTATGTTTAGTTACCTGAGATCCACGGAAGGAAGAAGTAGCCCTGGAAGACGTCGATGCCACCGAAGCTGCATCAGAGGGAAACAGGGTACTGAACTTGGCAGCTCGGTTCTGCCGACCTCTTTTAGACATCATGGCACAGGACACATAATCTGTGATGGAGTGGTCAGGACCTAAACATTTTAAACACCATTCATGGGTGTCGGTGACGGAAATGGTACCGCCACACTTGGTGCACTTTTTAAAACCTGAGGCAGGTTTTTCCATGTTAAGGAAGTTTTTGGGCCTAAGGCCCAAAAAGGCGGGTGCACCTGAAGAAAATAGAAAAAGAAATATATATATATATTTTTTTTTGAAATCAGAAAGACAAGACCGGCGGTACCGGTAAAGCGTCGAAGAAAGCAGACGCGACCACAAAAAGAAATAAAAAAAATAAAGGAATTCTACTGCGGTGACAGGAACACGACCTGCTGGCTCCGCGGAAAAAGAAGACCTGGAGAGAGGCAGTTGGGAAAGGCGGGAAGGCAGCACGCAGGTGCTGTGGGATGCTCCCAAAAGTGTTTTGATTGGACGCTGGGGAGCGTTCCCGCGCGGGCTCCGTCGGTACCGACGATACCCATATGTGATGACTACATTACTGCTTGTTCCTGGAGAACATCCCTTACCCAAACAGCAACACTAACATCACCGCCAACTAAACACACACCCATCCCATTCACACAAATGTATCACACCACATTAGTAACTACCTATATGTTAAATGTTACCTCAACTGTACTGTCTGAATGTTTACATGTACCCTAATGTTAAATTGAACCCTCCAATTGTGTTGTGATGTGATCACCTTGATTGAAGGAAAAGGTGGTATACAAATCTGTCTAAATAAATAAACATCAGGGCCTCTCAACCACGAGATGAGAAAGGTGTCCGCCGCCACCCGGGATGGGATTGGGGGCTGCAGAAATGGGTCAGCTGAGCATTGGTCAGGCTGGCGAAGAGGTCCAGGCTGGGGCATCCCCACAGCCAGAAAAGCCTAAGCATTATTTCTGGGTCCAGGCGCCATTCCTGCAGTTGGAAGACCCTGCTCAGCCTGTCTGCTAAGACATTGCTCTGGCCCAATAGGTAAACTGCCTTTAAGGAGGATCCCATGGCAGATCACAAAGGACCACAGCCTCCTGGCAGAGGCGGTAGGAGCCCGTGCCACCCTGCTTGTTCACGAAGAACATTGCCACCTGGTTGTCCATCTGGACGAGCACTGATTGTATGCTGCAGGTGGTGCCTGAAGGCCCTGAGAGCAAGGAAGACTGCTCTGAGCTTGAGCAGATTGATCTGCTGCTGGCTCTCCTCAGAGGACCAGGCTCCCTGAGTGCGGAGCTCTCTGCAATGGGCGCCCCAGCCCGTCAGGGATGTGTCCATGGTGAGGACCCTCTGGGGGCTCGGGGACTGAAAAGCCATCTCCACTTGTAGTTGCCAAGCCACCACGTAAGGGACTCCGTCAGCTGTCGAGACACCGTGACTCTGTTGTGGAGTCATCCGGTGGCCTGGGACCACTTGGACCAGAGGCACCACTGAGCTGCCCTCATATGGTAGGCATGCATCGGTAACCACGTGGACCGTGGAAGTCACGTAGCCCAGGAGGTGAAACATCCGGGCCGACACTGCGCGGTGTCGCTGTACCTCAGCCATGACCCAATCCACCCTGTTGAGGGGGAGGAAAGTCCTGGCCTGGACAAAGTGTTGAGGTGGGCTCCAATGAACTCCAGTGCTCAAGTCTGGATGAGCTGGGATTTTGGGCGGTTGATCATGAAACACAGGTGCTGCAAGACCTGAATGATGCAGCCGGTGGCCTGACCGGTTTCTGAGGCCATGTCCCCTTTTACCAGCCAATCTTCGAGGTAAGGGAAGACGCAGGTCTTTTGGAAGCAGAGATAGGCCGCTACCACCACCAGATACTTGGTGAAGACCCTTGGAGTGGAGGCGAGGCCGAAGGAAAGGACCCTGTATTGGTAGTGGTTGCCTCCAACCACGAACCGCAGGTATTTTCTATGACTGGGATGGATAAGGATGTGGGTGTAAGCATCCTTTAAATCCAAGGAGCATAGTCAATCTCCCCACTGGGGGTAGGGCAGCAGTGTTCCAAGGGACAGCATCTTGAACTTCTAGTTCACCAGGAACTTGTTGAGCTTTCTCAGGTCCAGGATGGGCCTTAGGGCCCCCTGTCCTTTTCAGGACCAGGAAGTAACTGGACTAGAAGCCCTTCCCTCTTGAGGGGAGGCACACTGGTTCCACCAGCGCATCCTTAAGGAGGCCCGCGAGCTCCTGCAGTAGCAGGGCCTGGTGTAGGGGAGACCGAGGAGGTTCCCCAGGAAAAAAGGGCAGAGGAGTCTCTTCCAGGCACAGAAGGTAGCCCTCCCAGATGACTTGGAGCCCAGGCATCGGTGGTAATATGGGCCCATCGGTAGGCAAAGTGGCCTCCCTTGCAACTTTAATTCAGGATCTAGGGATCAGCATGTATATATAGATGCTATCAACTGCTCATGGCCAGCAAACATCGGGATATACAATTTACGTCAGATCTGCAGAACAATTCAAATTAGATAAAATAGCCAAGTGGATCGAAGCTAAGAGATTGATCTTGAATCCAAGGAAAACTCTGGATCCTTTCAACAGAAAAAAACAGTTCACCTTACCACAAATGAGAGGTATTCTTATTGTTGCTAAGGATAAGCTGAAATTCCTGGAAGTGATCTGGGATAGTAAGAGTAAACTAGACTTACCTGCTAATTGTTGTTCCTGAAGGAACGCCAGGTTAGTCCTGGACCACTGGGTTGTCACCATCCTCTAGCAGCTTGGAGACTGAGAAAAAACATCATTTCTTTTGTGATGTCACCGGTATATCCTCACCGGATCCGCCTCCTGACACCAGTAGCCTACTGACAAAGCAGACTCAATGGAGCAACAATTAAGTAGCAAACACATCTCAACTATAGAAATCATCGTAACTTTCCAAACTAAACTTAGATTGCACACGTGAGACCCAACTGACCGAACAGCTGCAGTCCCCCGTCTCTCTGTACACCCCCCATCAGGAGGTCTCTCTTCCCCCCTTTTTAGGTGTATGGAATTCGCGCCCCGATTCCCAGTTTTCACACCACCGCTCCCAGCAGTCTCTTACCTGTAACCGTCTGTGCTTCAGGCTGCAGCCTTTAGTCAAAAAACCAGGAGGGCTACGGGGCTAGCCTGGAGTTCCTTCAGGAACAATTAGCAGGTAAGTCTAATTTACTCTTCCTTATCGTCCCTCCAGGCTAGTCCCGGACCACTGTGTAAGTGACAGAGCAGTGAAGATCAAAAAATCCTTATCGGGAGGGACCTGCTAAGCCAGCCTGAAGTACCGCTGATCCAAAACAGCTATCTCTCTCCGCCTGTACATCCAGACGGTAATGCCTCACAAAGGAATCCAGCGAAGACCAGGTTGCTGCCTTGCAAACCTCCACTGCCGGCACCAACTGGCACTCAGCCCAAGAAGCCTGAGCTCTCGTCGAATGAGCCCTGAGCCCCACGGGAACCTCTTTGCCCTTCAAAATATAAGCAGACGCTATCACCGACTTCAACCAATGAGCTATGGTTGCCTTAGACGCCGCTTGACCCTTCCGAAGTCCGCCGAAGAGGATAAAGAGCCTATCCGACCTGCAAAAACTCGCGGTCCTACACAGGTAAGCCCTCAATGCTCGGCGAACGTCCAAGCGATGCAACCTACTAGAGGCTGAATCTGAGGACTGCTGTCGAAAAACTGGCAAACAGTCTGATTTACATGAAATTCTGATACGACCTTCGGCAGGAGGGAAGGAACCAGCCGCAACACTACGTTGGTTCCATAGAAGGACAGGCAGGGCTTCCTATAAGGCTTGCAACTCCAAGATTCTGCGAGCCGAGCATATCGCTATCAAAAACACAAATTTAAGGGTAAGATCTTTTAAGGATGCCCCTGCTAACGGTTCAAACGACTCTCTTCCCAGGACATCAAGCACAAACGGAAGACTCCATCTGGGCACCACCTGCCGACATTTTTTATTTTATTTATTTACATTCTCTTATATACTGCGCTATTCTGCATCAGTGCGGTTTACATTGAACAAACTGAAATTACATTGAACAGGGCATAACAACTTGGAGATAACTATTTTACAGGGAACATGGCGGACGAAGTAGCGAAACCGCTCGTAAGAACCGCTTAATATCTGAATGAGATGCTATTGCCTGTCCCCGAATCTTACCTCTATAGCATGACACCGCTGCTACATGCACATGCAAGGTAGCGGCTGCTAAGCCCTTTTCTAAACCGCCTTGCAAAAAAGCCAATACCTGAGGAACAGACGCCCGCAACAGCTCTACCTTTCCATCCGCACACCAGGCTTCATACACTCTCCAAATACGCACATAAGCTAAAGAAGTAGAACGCTTTCTGGACTTCAACAAGGTGGCTATGACCGGTGCCGAATATCCTTTCGCCCTCAGCCTAGCCCGCTCAAGAGCCAAGCCGTAAGCGAGAACTGATCCACATAAGGCATTCGCAATGGTCCCTGGGATAGCAGATCCTCCCACAGCAGCAGCCACCACGGCCTTCCCACTACGAGCCTCAACAGGTCCGCGTACCAAGGTCTTCTCGGCCAGTCCGGCGCTATCAACAGCACCGTGTCCCTGTGCCGCTCTAAATGCTGTACTACCCTGCCTATCAACACCCAAGGTGGAAAAACGTACAGGAGTTGTCCTTCCGGCCAGTTCTGTATGAGAGCATCCAGCCCTTCTGACATCCGCTCTCTTCTTCTGCTGTAAAACTGCTCTACCTTGGTGAACTGGTACGTTGCCATGAGGTCGATCACTGGAGTCCCCCACTGTTGCACCAACATCTCGAACACATCCTGATGGAGGACCCACTCTCCTGGATCTACCTTCACTCGACTCAGGAAGGCTGCTTCCACATTGTCCACTCCGGCTATATGTGCTGCCGGCAGCGCCTCCAGATTCTGTTCCGTCCACTCAAACAGCAGCCTGGCCTCCTCTTCCATGGCTACACTGCCGGTGCCGCCTTGCCGGTTTGATATAGGCTACCACCACGGCATTGTCGGATAACACCCGAATGGCCCCGTTTTGCAGCATATCCTGAAATGCCCGCAACGCTAGCCGTATGGCCCTCAACTCCAACCTGTTGGTAGACCAGGTCTTCTCCAGTTCGGACCAGCAGCCCTGGGCGAATTTCCCTTGCACATTAGCACCCCACCCGGATAAACTGGTGTCCGTCGTCAAAGGCACCCAAGGAGGCGCCTCCAACGGCATGCCTCTGCTTAACACGTCCACTCTGATCCACCACCGCAACGCTCGTCTCGTCTCCGGAAGCCAAGGCAAATGATGTGACAGGGGATCCCGCTGATGAAACCATCTCCGGAGCAATTCCCTCTGCACCGGCCTCATGTGCGCTCTTTGCCCATGGGACCAGCTCTATCTTTGCCGCCATAGTCCTGAGTACCTGCATATAGTGCCACGCCATGGGAGAAACCCTGTGCAGAAACTGTCGGATGAGCGACCTGAGCGCTCTTGCCCGGTGCTGCGGAAGATAGACCCTTCCTGCTTGTGTATCGAACGCCGCTCCCAAATACTCCAGCCTTTGTGAAGGGACCAAATTGCTCTTGGACATATTGACCACCCAACCTAGACTTTGAAGAAGAGCTACCACCCTCGCTGTAGCCTTTTCGCTCTCAACCCGGGACTTTGCCCAGATCAACCAATCGTCCAGATACGGGTGCACAACGCCCTCCTTTCGCAATGCTGCCGCTATGACTACCATCACCTTGGTGAATGTTCTTGGGGCCGTAGCCAATCCGAACGGTAACGTCCGGAACTGAAAATGTCCCATGGGCACTGCTAATCTGAGGAACCTTTGATGTTCCCGCCGAATCGGGATATGCAGATACGCCTCCGAGAGGTCCAGGGACGTCAGAAACTCTCCCTTCTGAACTGCCACTATTACCAACCAGAGCGTCTCCATACGGAAGTGCTGTACCTGCAGACAACGATTTACCCCCTTGAGGTCTAAAATTGGCCGAAAAGTCCCCTCCTTTTTTGGAACCACAAAGTATATGGAGTATCGACCGCATCCGTGTTGGTCTCGAGGAACAGGCTCTATCACCCTGAGAACGAGCAAGTTCACGGCCATCTCCTGAACGGCGTTGCATTTGACCAGCGACTTGCACGGGGACTGAACAAAAAATTCTCCGACCGGTCACTGCAACTCCAATGCATACCCTTCGCGAATGAGTTCCAACACCCAGCGGTCGGATGTAATTTTGGCCCAGGCAGGGTAAAACTCCCTCAGGCGACCTCCGACAGGAACAAAGGCTGCCTGGACCCTCCTGATCTCACTGTGACTTTCGGAAATTCGAGGAAGAGGAAAAGGCCCCAAAACCCCTCCCTGCTCCTGGAAACCCTTGAAAGCCCTGGTTTCTGGCTGAGAACCTTCCCCTGTTAGCCTGACCAAACCTTGGATAACGAAAACGCTGAAACTCCCGCTGCTGCCCCATGCCCGCGGTAGTAGGACGGCCTTGCCTTGGATGGTCTTCTGAAAGTCTGCCTCCTTTGGACTCCCCCAGATCCTTCACCAGCTTGTCCAAATCCTCACCAAATAGCAACTTCCCCCTGAAAGGAAGCTTGCTTAACCTGGATTTTGAGGAAACATCCGCCGACCAATTGCGCAGCCAAAGATAATGACGCGCTGTTACCACCGAAGCCATGCTCTTCGACAAACCGCGGATAAGATAATGGGCATCTGCCAAAATATGCCGTTCCCGACTCCAGCCGTGCTGCTTCCCCCCCCCCCCCCGAGTCCTCCCCACTCGGATCGCTTTGCAGCCTCTGAGACCAGCGCAGGCAGGCTCTAGCTACCCAAACTCCACAAATAGCTGCCTGCATCAAGGCATTGATGTCAAACACCTGTCTCAGCAAGGTGTCCAGCTTTCGGTCCTGTGAATCCTAGAGGGCAGCAGCCCCCTCTACTGGAATGGTAGTCTTCTTGGTGACCGCCGAGACGGCCGCATCCATCTTAGGAGACTTGAATAGATCCCGGTCCTGGTCTACAAGGGGGTATAGCCTCCCCATTACCCTAGACCCCTTGAGTGCGGCTTCAGGCAGATCCCACTCTTTTTGAATCATCTCTCAAATCACTCTAAGCACAGGGAAGGCCCTCTGGGACTTCCGAAAAACTTGCAATAATGGATCCTCCAACGTAGCATCTTCCGCCGGCTCTGGCAACGGCATGTTTAACGCCTTGAGCGCCTCGTCTATGAGAGAGTGGGCAATTCGTCCCTCCTAAACACTCTCACAACTCTGGCCTGAGCCTCCTTATCCATAATCTCACCTTCCTCCAACTCATCTCCCAAGTCCTCCAACTCCATTGCCGCTGCCTTCGATACAGTAGACCATGAAGTCCTCCTTCGACGCCTCCGAGAGAAGGGAGTCCACGGTTCTGCGCTATCATGGTGCGCGTCATACCTCTCGGATTGTTGGCAGCACGTCCGTTCTGGCCCCTCCACATCCGACCCCTTCCTCCAAACGAAAGGTGTTCCACAAGGCTCCTCCCTATCTGCCTTGCTGTTTAACATTTACATGCAACCCATCTGTGACCTTATCCACTCATTTAACATCAACTGCCTTGTCTATGCTGACGACGTCTTGATGTACATGCCAATCTCGACTGAACATCTTGACCTCTCCCCTCTAATCAAATGCTTTGACGCAGTCACAGATTGGATAAATGCTCAAAGGCTTAAGTTAAACTTCAAAAAGACAGAAGCCCTCTTTGTCACCAGGAATCCAGCATTTACTCCACCCATATCCATTAAAGTTCGTGACGCAGAGCTCATATGCAAGGCTACAGTAAGATACCTGGGAGTTACACTTGATCAGCAGCTCAACATGAAGGCTCATATCAACAACATAACAAAATTGGTATATCATAAAATCCGGACCCTTCGTCATCTTCGTCAACTGTTAGAACCTGAAGACTTTCGAACTGTTTTTCAGGCCCTAATAATGCCCCACCTTGATTACGCCAATGCGATATTACACGGCCTTCCAAAAAGTACGACCAACCCCTTACAACTTGCAATGAATTCAGCCGCAAGATTCCTCCATGGAGCCTCCAGAAGATCCCACATTACTCCAATATTAAAGCAGTTACATTGGCTCCCCATACAAGCCAGGATCTCGTTCAAGATTCTAACTATGACTCATAAGACCATCAAGAAATACCCAGCCACTGCCGTCTCTGAGCTAGTATCAATTACACCTCCTAATCGGGTAAGGAGATCCAATGCCTCAAATACCCTCATTCTACCTAAGGCAAGCACTAAGTGCTCTCAAGTTACCAATTCTAGAGCCTTTGCCTTCTTTGCACCATCCTGCTGGAACGCTCTACCCGCAACTATCAGAACCATCAGTGATCTCTGTCAATTCAAGAAGGCACTGAAACATCACCTTTTTCTCCTTCACTATGATGCCTCAGTCTCCACCTCACATCCACCCACTTCCACACCTCAACGCAGCTCCTCAAGCGCATGCATCTCACATTCTTGACTGAATACTCGCAATCACACATTTAACCTTCCTCCACTATGAGATGCTTGTACAGTCCATTTAACCCTTTATATAGCTACATAAAGTGATTTGTATATATTTATCATGTTTTTCCCTGTTAAGAAATTGTTTTAATGTATATCCAAGTTATGATACCTGTTTATTGTAAGCACAAATCACCAAGCTGAGATGTGTAGTTTAATGTTCACTGTAAACCGCGCTGATGTCAATAGCGCGGTATAAAAGAGACTTTAAATAAATAAATAAAATAAATAAGTCCAGGTCCAGTTCCCCCTCATCCGACAGACCCCCTTCGGAGTTCACCGGCCGCTTGTTGTGGTCCATCTTGGACCTCTTGGCCAGACTTCCTGGTGTTCCAGCCACCCCTGAAGCTCCCTGCCTCTTAATTCCACGGACCTCACCTGGGCTACTTGCCCCCAGGCCCTTACCCTGGCTACCAAAAGCCTGCTGAATCAGGGCCACAAACTCTTGTGAAAAAATGGATGCCAACCCTCCTGGTAACAACTATCAAACCCAGTCCAGTGAACTAAAATCACAGCAACAAACAAAAAGTCTAAATGGCAGCGTTTGGAATCAGCGCCGATGGTGGTCCATTGCATCAAACATAACCACTCTTTTGAAGATCTTCGGTGGACCATTATGGATCATGTGCCTCTGAATCCACGAGGAGGTGATAGGGAGAGAAGACTGCAGTGATTGAACAAAATTGGATTTTTTTATTGGACACGGTTGAACTCTACGGACTTAATCGGGAGATTGATTGGCAGAGTGTGTTATGATGTGGTAACGCTGTCGTGTTTGGATAACCAATCGTGGTGGGGATTCCCCTTTTTCTATTGGTTGGTTCCCCATTTAAATATGCCCATTCAGCCTGAATGAATGTTTGACCTGAGCCGCGGTGACGGCGTCTTCAACACAGTTGCCATTTTTTTGAGTAGAAGGGAAGCACTTGAAACAGGGCTGTTGCCCGAAACGTGCACGTCGTGCAGAGAAGACCTTTTGGGAGCAACACATGTGATGAGGATCTTTGGAGAACATTATATATTTTCAACAGGAAGATAATTGAATTTAAAGTTTTTTTGGGGTAGTGAACCTTAATTGATTAAAAAGTAGCTTGCCGTCTGGTGTGGCTTGAGTTCCAATACTGACCCTCCTCCGGCCTGCTTCGACAAAAATAGGTGTCTTAATTTCTGGTGAACCCTCCTGGTAAGGCAGCCAGTGCCACCGGGGGATCCAGGGCCGAGGAAGGCCCTGCCACGGGTTTCTCTAAACCTACCCCAGACGCCACAGGCTCCTGCTCTGCTTTTGTGATCCGCTGACCGTCAGTTGTACTTTCCAGGTCACGCTCCATCGCGGAAGCCCCCTGTGCGTACCTCTTGCAAATCCTGGTCTCCACCGAATTGCTCCGTCTGGAAACGCAAATCAAACGCCTCGGCTTGGACGGCATGCCCCACTTCCCGGGGCGAGGGGATAGTGTGCCTGAATAACAAAACACTCCCCCCTAGCGCAAACAGGCCGTGTTCAATCTCCTCCTCTTTTTTTTTAAAAAACTCAGCTTAAAACAATAAAATTGCAAAAGAAACTCATCCTAACGCCTATCTAAATGCCAAAGAAAAGCTTGCCCCAGACCTGTGCTTTACTGCGCAAACCCGGCGATCCTGTCAGACCTGCTTAGTCAGCCTGCACTTCCCGCCCAGTCGACATGCGGCTGGGCCCAAAGCGCCGAATTCACCTGTTCCGACTTACCTCCTTGTGCACTACGAAGCTCTCTGCCCCCTCCGGGGTCTGTTTCTCCCTCGCGTTCCCAGACGCTTGAGAGCCGGGAAGCCGAATTGACCGCGAAGGACTAATGACTCGCCTTCAGACAGTCTCGCCCACACAGCTTCACCAGCACACTCCGACGGGCGCAGTCAGACGGCATCTCAGGGCCGCAGAAACCGCTGCCACCCTGCGCCGCTGGAAGCCTGTCTCTCTCTGCTTAACGACGGGACTGCTGACAGCGTCGGAAGGAGAACCACCGCCCCCCCCACCAGATGTAGCACTGTGGCCGGGACTCTTCACAGCGCCGCCAGGCAGAACATCTGTAGGTGCTGACTGACTGCCGCTGCTCTATGTCCCGAAAAAAAAAGAAGGGTAAGGAGTGGAGGGGGGAAGAAGGGGGGGCCTAGGAGGGGAACGGAGGGACAGGGAGAAAAAAACAGGGCCCCAGAAGCTTACCAAAAATAAATCCCCCTTTTTTTTTTTTTTTTTTAAAGGATTCAAATAAAAGGTAAACCAAAGCAAACTTAAATAAATATAAATTTAGCCTAAAGAACAACCCACGCTACATCTAACCACTCTCCTTAATTGCTCCTCTGCTGTGCCTGGACCTCCAGGCTCAACAATCCTCCAGCTGCTTGGAGACAGAGAACTGGAGTCAGGAGGCGGATCTGGTGAGGATATACCGGTGATATCACAAAAGAAACAATGTTTTTTCTCAGTCTCCAAGCTGCTAGAGGATGGTGACAACCCAGTGGTCCGGGACTAGCCTGGAGGGACGATAAGGAACTATCTTTTATTCCCCAACTCCCTTGCACAATTTGTCTATCATATGCTGCACTAAGAAGAATAAGGTCACTGAAACCTTTCCTGGATTCAAGAGTCCTGAGATTCCCGATTCAAGATTACTGTAACTCTTTACTCTCTGTAGTCCCTCAATACCAACTAAAAAGACTTCAGCTAATCAAAGATGTGGCAGTTCAGCCTACTTATAAAATGAAAAAAAAAAAAAAAAAAAAAAAAGACATGAATATTCTGCATCACTCCTTGCAGAACACTGGTTACCAATAACGTATTCATTTTAAAATATTGGTGCTCACCCATCGTGCATACTTCCAGGGATGTCCTCTGGACTTAAATACTCTATTACCTTATTAACCCTCTTGTACTCTCAGTTCATCACAAGCAAACCTCTTAACTATTCCCTCCAAAACAAGATTAAGATTTTTTTCCCCGAAAAGGCTGCTTTTATCTATTTAGGACTCCAATCTTTGATTGGAAAGTTCATATGCCCCCCCCCCCCACCAAAACAAAAGTCAGAACATGGCTGTATTCCCAGGCTTTTAGTCAGATTACTATTTTCCCCTCCCTTTCCTAATTGTTTTTCTGTTAATAAATGTCCTAGATTTTACTGTTATTCTATACTCATCCCTTCCTTATTGTGTCAGTGTATGTTTAATTTTTTTTTAAATCTTGTATTGTTATTGTTGTATGTTTTCACTATTGTTGCCCTTGGGCTTTTTATGATTGTAAATTGCCATGATTCAAATGGCTGTCTACCAAATCATGTTAAATAAATAAAGACAGCTAAGCTGGCGGCTGCTGCTGCCAGTGACAAGTGTCTGGGCCATCTGCTGGAGAAAGAAAATACTGCCAGAGCAGCCTTCAGAGGTGCTAATATAGGCAATAGGGGGCTCTCAGGCTTTTTTTCCATTCAATCCCACTCTCTGCACTGGTCTGGTAGAGATGTACAGGAAAGCACAGTTACTTACCTGTAACAGGTGATCTCTGGGAACAGCAGGAATAAGTCTTCGCATATGGGTATCGTTGGTAACGACGGAGCCTGCGCGGGAACGCTCCCCAGCGTCCAGTAAGAAAGCTTTTGGGATCATCCCACAGCACCTGCGCGCTGCCTTCCCGCCTTTCCCAACCGCCTCTCTCCAGTTCGAGTTTTAAAGCTGAGACAAAGAGAGAGAGAGGAAAGGAAAGATAGATAGAGAGATACAACTCCTAGGGGAGGTGGGTGGGTTGTGAAGACTTATTCCTGCTGTTCCCAGAGATCACCTCTTACAGGTAAGTAAGTGTGCTATCTCCAGGAACAAGCAGGAATGAGTCTTCACATATGGGGACTCCCTAGCTGTAGATGCCAGGGAGAAACCCCAGGTTGTGTGTCCTTGAAAAGGACTCTACCTCCTCCCATGGATCTCTGGAATCCGACCAGGGTAGGTGGGTAGGAGTTGATTAAGAATGGAACAGGTGTTTGAGAACAGCCTGACCAAACGAGGCATCCCGGCGGGAGTCCTTGTCCAAACAGTAATGGGCTGTGAAGGTATGAACCGAGGCCCAGGTGGCCGCTCGACAGATTTGGTCGATGGACACAGAGTTTAGATGAGCCATTGAGGCTGCCATGGCTCTCACATTGTGAGCTGACATGGCCCTCCAGAGAAATGTTCCTACTCTGGTAGGCAAAAGAAATACACTGAGCAATCCAGTTGGACAGTGTTCTCTTAGAGACTGGAAGTCCTAAATGAGAAGGATCAAAAGCAACAAAGAGTTGAGAAGACTTTCTATGTTGCTGTGTTCTTTGTAAGTAAAAAGCGAGAGCTCTCTTACAATCCAAGGTATGAAGATTCCTCTCTGCACTTGATGCATGAGGTCCTGGAAAAAAGACAGGTAAATTACCTCTTGGTTCAGATGAAAGGGCGAGACCACTTTAGGCATAAAGTGTGGATTGGTCCTGAGGACTACCTTATCATGATGGAACCTTGTATAAGGTGGATTAGCCACCAAAGCTTGCAACTCACTGATGCGGCGTGCTGAGGTGACTGCAATGAGAAAAACAACTTTCCAAGAAAGAAATTTCAAGGAGGTGGCGGCTAAAGGTTCAAAGGGTGGCTTCATAAGCTGGCCAAGAACCAGGTTTGTCCCATGCCACTGGAGGTGGTCTAATGGGAGGTTTAGTTAAAAGGCCTCTCATGAATCTTGCTATAAGAGGATGAGAGGAAATAGGTTGTCCATTGAGAGGCTTGAGGGATGCTGCAATACCACTCAAATGGACTCTTACTGAATTTGTTTTCAGACCTGCATGGGATAGATGCAGGAGATACTCTAGTAGAGAATTCAGAGGTATTGCAAGAGGGTTTAGACCCTTCCCTGAACACCAAATGGTAAATCTTTTCCATTTGAAAGCATAGGAACGTCTAGTAGAACGTCTTGCAGGACTAGAAAAAGGGACTGTTACTTCTGGAGAGAGATCTGCAACTGTGAGTATATACGTCTGGTAATTTTCTAAAAGGAATTCTTTGTATTAAGGCTAATTAATCTGTGAACCCACTATTTTTTGTTAAATCAGTCAGGGCCTAGTAGCAGCAATTTAAGCTTAAATTTAAAACACAGAGGAGAACTTTCTGGTTACATTTGGAACCCAGCAGAGAGCTTGTAGTCTAAATTGAATAGTCACTCAGGGCCTAGCATCAGCAAAGTACTTTTAGCTTAAATTTAAAACACAGAAGAGAGCTTTCTGGTTAAATTTAGAACCCAGCAGAGAGCTTGTAGTTTAAATTTCATAAGAAGTTAGAGCCTAGCAGCAGCTAAGAGCTATAATTTAAATCAAATCAGAATATAGCTTGCCTCAGCAGCACAGGACAGGGTACTGTGTAGCAGCACTCTTTTAATAAGTGTTATTTCCCTCCCCACACCCACCCACCCTTGGGATAATCGTAGCTTTATAGGTACTTACACATCTTAAAAGACAGGAGGTGCTCTCAGGTGAAGTTCATTACCCAAATCAGTCATACACTAAGGACCTGAGATTAGTTAAGCTTCAGGTGAACAAGGTATATTACACGTATTAGGTACAGTTTTATTAGTATAAATATCCATAGCAACCCTTAGTAAGTAAAGAACTTAGATCTAAACACAAACTTAAAACTAAGATGCAGACAGCAGTCCAGCAGCGGGATGGGGGCTTTCCAGTCTTTTGCATTGAGTGTCACATGTATGATTTTCTCCCAGTTGGTGAGAGGTCTTACCTGTGCACTAGGTGCAAGGAGCTCTTTGCTCTCAGGGAACGAGTCCATTCTCTAAGGGCTAAAGTAGCAGACTTGGAAAGCATAAGACAGACAGAGAGGTACATAGACGAGACTTACAGGGATATAGTCCTGAAGTCCCACCTCCAGTCTGGCAGCATCCCTGTTGCCATGGAGGAGAGAGGTCACGTGACAGGAGAGCATCACTCTGGTGTGGCAGGAAGTGATCCTGTAACTAGGACCTGTCCTCCAGGTGATGTAAAACCCTCTCGCACCGAGGAAGTTTCTCCAGGGCCATGTGCCCATGAGGAAAGGGTTAAGACAGCCGTTATAGTTGGTGATTCGATCATTAGGCATGTAGATAGCTGGGTGGCTGGTGGACGTGAGGATCACCTGGTAACATGCCTGCCTAGTGCGAAGGTAGCGGACCTCACGCGCCACCTAGATAAGGTCTTAGATAGTGCTGGGGAGGAGTCTGCTGTCTTGGTACATGTCGGTACCAATGACATAGGAAAATGTGGTAGGGAGGTTCTGGAGGCTAAATTTAGGCTTTTAGGTAGGAAGTTGAAATCCAGAACTTCCAGGGTAGCGTTCTCCGAAATGCTTCCTGTTCCACGCGCAGGACCCAAAAGGCAGGCAGAGCTCCGGAGTCTCAATGCGTGGATGAGACAATGGTGCAGAGATTTGGGTTTAGGATTTGTTAGGAACTGGGAAACATTCTGGGGAAAGGAGGAGCTCTTCCGAAGGGATGGGCTTCACCTTAACCGGGATGGAACCAGGCTGCTGGCATTAACCTTTAAAAAGGAGACAGAGCAGCTTTTAAACTAGATATTAGGGGAAAGCCGACAGTCGCCCAAGAGCGGATGGTTCGGAAGAATGTATCTTTTAAGGATACTACCAAAAGCAGAGAGGTTCCACAAAAGAGTAAAGTAGGCCCAAATGCCCTCAAGTATGGAGCAGACAGAGCTTAAAGATCCCAAATTACCCATGTCTAACAATAGCCAAATTAATATGAATAAAATATTCTCTAAAATGCTTGTATGCAAATGCTAGAAGTCAAAAAAATAAGATGGGAGAGTTAGAATATATAGCACTAAATGAAAGGTTAGATATGATTGGAATATCAGAGACATGGTGGAAGGAGGACAGCCAGTGGGACACTGTGATACCTGGGTACAAACTATATTGAAATGATAGAGCTGATCAAATTGGTGGAGGGGTTGCTCTCTATGTTAGAGAGGGCATTGAGTCAGAAAGAATTAAAGTTTTGCAGGAAGCAAAATCTGCTGTAGAATCTATATGGATTAAAATTCCATGTAAAAGGGGGAAGGCAATGGCAGTGGGGGTGTACTATCGAGCGCCTGGCCAGAATGACCAAATGGATGATGAAATGCTCAAAGAAATCAAGGAAGCTAACAAATGTAACAGCGCGGTAATAATAATGGGTGATTTCAACTACCCCGGTATCGACTGGGTCAGTGTCACATCAGGACATGCAAGGGAGATAAAGTTCCTAGATGAAATAAATGACTGCTTCTTGGAGCAGCTGGTTCATGAACCGACCAGAGGGGAAGCCATATTAGACCTAGTCCTTACTGGAACACCAGATCTAGTGGAAGAGATTAGGTTGTTGGGGCCACTTGGCAATAGTGATCATAGCATGATCACCTTTGATTTAATTAGTGGAGGAGGCATAGTAAGGAAATCCACAGTACTATCTTTTAACTTTCGAAAGGGAGACTATGATAAAATGAGGAAAACAGTTAAGAAAAAACTAAAAGCAGCAGTTGCAAAGGTTAAAGACTTACATCAGGCTTGGCTGTTGTTGAAAAATACTATCTTGGAAGCCCAGATCAGCTGTATTCCACGCTTTAAGAAAAGTGGAAGGAAGTCGAAAAAACTGCCAGCATGGTTTAAAGGTGAGGCCAGAGAGGCTGTTGACAAAAAAGCATCTTTCAGGAAATGGAAAAAAGAGCCAAACGACGAAACCTGGAAACAGCACAAGCACTGGCAAGTCAAATGCAAGGCATTGATAAGGCAGGCAAAGGGAGAATTTGAGAAGAAGCTTGCTGCGGAAGCAAAAACGCAAAGTAAAGACCTTTTCAAGTACATTCGTAGCAAAAAACCTGTGAGAGAGTCAGTTGGTCCATTAGATGATAAAGGGGTTAAAGGAGCACTAAGAGGCGAAAAGGCGATAGCGGAGAGACTGAATGAATTCTTTGCTTCAGTCTTTACTGAGGAACATGTAGGGATGTTAACCATGACTGAAGTGGTATTTAAAGGTGCGGAAGAATTGAAGGTTGATATTGTGTATCTGGACTTTCAGAAAGCCTTTGACAAGGTCCCTCATCAGAGACTTTTGGCAAAAGTAAAGAGTCATGGGATAGGAGGAAGTGTACTATTGTGGATCAGGAACTGGTTAAAAGATAGAAAGCAGAGGGTAGGGCTAAATGGCCAATTTTCCCAATGGAGAAAGGTGAATAGTGCTGTACCCCAGGGATCTGTGCTGGGTCTGCTGCTTTTTGACATATTCATAAATGACCTGGAAAATGAAATAACGAGTGAGGTTATCAAATTTGCAGATGATACAAAACTATTTAAAATTGTTAAAACCCAAGAGGATTGTGGAAAATTGCAAGAGGATCTTGATAAATTGGAAGACTGGGCATCAAAATGGCAGATGAAATTTAATGTGGACAAGTGCAAGGTTATGCACCTAGGGAAGAACAACCCAAACTATGGTTACATGATGCAAGGTTCCACATTAGGAACCACCACCCAGGAAAAAGATTTAGGCCTCATTGTGGATACCATGTTAAAACCCTCGGCCCAGTGTGCAGCAGCGGCCAAGAGAGCAAATAGAATGCTAGGTATGATAAGGAAAGGAATGGAAAATAAAACAAAAGATATTATAATGCCTCTATATCGTTCCATGGTGAGACCGCACCTTGAATATTGTGTGCAATTCTGGTCGCCGTATCTTAAAAAGAATATAGCGATTTTAGAAAAGGTTCAGAGAAGAGCCACCAAAATGGTAAAGGGGATGGAAGGATACTCCTATGAAGAAAGGCTAAAAAGGTTAGGGCTCTTTAACCTGGAAAAGAGACGGCTGAGGGGAGATATGACAGAAGTCTATAAATTAATGAACGGAGTGGAATGGGTAAACGTAGATCGATTGTTTACCTTATCAGAATATAGAATGACTAGGGGACATGCAATGAAGCTACAGGGTAAACTATTTAAGACTAATAAAAGAAAATATTTTTTCACTCAACGTGTAATCAAACTCTGGAATTGGTTACCGGAGGATGTAGTAAAGGCTGTTAGTGTAGCTGGGTTTAAAAAAGGTTTGGACAAGTTCCTGGAGGAAAGGTCCATAAACCATTATTAAGAAGGGACCCAGGATATCAATGCTTGAACCAATACAAGCATTGTGGAACCTGTGTCCCTTGGGGAAACTGCTAGATACATATGACCTAGATTGGCCACTGTTGGAAACAGAATACTGGGCTTGATGGACCTTGGTCTGACCCAGTATGGCATATTTTATGTTCTTATGTTCTTAGTAGAAGGCTTTCTAGAGGCATGCACAACATCTCTGACTTGCTGAGAGAGATGAAAATCTTGAAGGTCTAGGCCCTCAGCAACCAAGCCCTGAGATGGAGCGACTGGGGGTTTGGGTGCCACAACGTTCCCTCTTCCTGGGACAGAAGGTCTGGTGCAGAGCCCAAGTCCAGGGAAGGAGCTTGAGAGAAATGCAGAAGTAGAGGGTACCACAGTTGGCGTGGCCAATGTGGTACTATGAGGATCACGGTCCCTTGATCTCTCTGAAGCTTGAATAGTGTTTTGGGAATTAAGGGAATTGGTGGAAAGGCATAAAGGAAGTCTTGACCCCAGTGAAGGAGGAAGGCATCCTTGGCCTGAACTCCCTGACACGGAATTCTGGAACAGAACCGGGGAAGTTTGGCATTCCACGGACTTGCAAAGAGGTCTATGTCCGGGGTTCCCCAAATTCGAAAAATCCTGGCTACCTGGTCCATGTGGAGGGACCACTCGTGTGGAAGCAGAACTCGACTGAGTCTGTCCGCCCAAGAGTTTTGAACGCCTGGAAGATACTGGCAGAAGATGGATGTGATGCTCTCTGGCGAAGGCCCACAGTCGCAAAGCTTCGTTGCAAAGCAACAGAGAGCCAGTCCCGCCCTGCTTGTTTACAGAGAACATGGCTACTTGGTTGTCCGTATGGATGAGGACTGTCTTGTAGCTGAGCAGGGAATGGAACACTCAGAGCTAAGAATATTGCTCTGAGTTCCAAGAGATTGATATGCAGAGAAGTCTCCTGTGGAGACCAGATGCCCTGGGTGGAAAGATCCTGCAGATGAGCTCCCCAACCCATTGGAGAAGCATCTGTTGTCAGAGTTGCTTGGGGTAGCGACTGCTGAAAAGGGGACCCCAACACCAGATTTGGAGGGGACTTCCACCACTGGAGAGACCAAAATAGGCAACTGGAGTTTGCTATTTTGTCTGACTGTCCACCCAATGGACTCAGGCATCAGGTTGCCTAAGTCCATTGAGCTGCCCTCATGTGAAGTCGAGCATATGGAACCACATGCACGGTGGATGCCATGTGGCCTAATAGTTGTAACATTTCTCGAGCAGTTAAATGGGACTAACTGCATCTGGGAGGCTAACTGCACCAAGCGTAGGCAACGGGCCTGAGGAAGATAGGCCCTTGCAGTTGTGGTATCCAGCAAGGCCCCTATAAACTCCAGAGACTGAGTAGGGGTGAGATGAGATTTTGGGATATTTATTACCAGTCCCAAATACTGAAGGACACGCATTGTGCAGGTTAGACAAATCTGGGCCTTTGACTGGGATGGAGCTCGAATGAGCCAGTCGTACAGATATGGGAAAACGAATATTCCTAGAGTGCGTAGAAATGCAGCTACTACTGCCATGCATTTCGTGAACAACCTTGGTGCAGAGGACAGACCGAAAGGGAGCATCCTGTATTGGTAGTGCTTTCCATGAAAAAGGTACCGAAGGAACCTTCTGTGTGTTGGATGGATGAGGACATGGGTGTACGCATCCTTGAGATCTAGAGAACAAAGCCAGTCCTGACTCTGAAGGAATGGCAGCAGAGTACCGAGAGAAATCATCTTGAATTTCTCTTTGAATAGAAACTTGTTCAATTCTCTGAAATCTAATGTGGGTCTGTAGCCCCCTGTTTTCTTTGGAATAAGAAAATAAGGGGAGTAGAACCCTGAGCCCTGTTGAAGAAGAGGTACTTCTTCTATTGCCCCTTGGGCAAGAAGGGTAGCAATCTCCTGACCCAGAAGGTTGAGGAGAGATGTTGGAGAATTGAATTGTTTCACCATGGTGTGGGGAGGAAGGTTTAAGAAATGAAGCTTGTACCCTTCCTTTATGATGGAGAGGGTCCATTGCTCTGCTGTGATTTGCTCCCATCTGGGAGCAAAGTAAGCTAACCTTCCTGGAATGGTGAAGGGCTCTGGTTCTTCCAGAGCTAGAAAGGCTAAGTTCTCTAGTTGCAAGTCAAAGGCCCTGAGGGGCTGAGGCTGCTGGGCCGTGGGAGGCCTGGCAGCCTTTGCCTTGGCCTGTTTAGGTGGTTGCTGACGCTTTGCAGCAAAACGACCTGCAGAAGATGCCTGCTGAGCATAAGCAGGATAATATCTTCCCTTTTTAGAAAAAGGTGTCTTTTTGAACAATCTTTTCTTAACAGGAGCAGAGGTAGACTTTGAAAGTCGATCCAAAGCAGAGTTCTCAGCATCCATCTGAGTGGCCTTTGCTTGCCAATCCCTGCCAAAAAGGTTTTCACCTGTACAAGGAAGATTTCCCAGTTCATCTTGGACCCAGAGTTCCAAATCAGAGGCTTGTAACCAAGCAATTCTGCGTGCACCTATGGCAATAGCCGAGGCTCTGCTTACACACTCAAAAGAGTCAAAGGCTGCACGGTTGGAGAATTTGGAAACATCTTGGGCATGTTTAAGCCAAGTGAGAAATTCCTGCCTTTTATCTTCTGAAATAGAAAGGGCTAAAGTCTGCAGATGATCTGTGACTTCTTTTAGAAACATCCCCATATAGAGACTATAGGAGTTGATTCTGGCAGCAAGCATATTAGCTTGGAAAACCCTTCGGCCAAAAGCATCAAGGGTCCTACATTCACGTCCTGGAGGATTAGATGAGTGTCTCTTTGCACTCTTTATTTTCCTCATGGCAGACTCTACCACAATAGAGAGGTGAGGAAGCTGAGACTTATGAAAGCCAGGACGAGGGAGGGACACGGTACATGGTGTCCAACCTACGAGAATGAGGAGAGGTGGTAAGAGGAGTCTCCCACATGCTCAACATGAGATCATAGAGAATCTCATGAATAGGTAAGGTAGTTGCTTCTTTAGGAGCCTTAGGATATTGCAAAATATCCAATTGCTTGGCTCTAGGCTCTGACTCAGGGGCCACTGTAATGGAGAGGCCCCTAGCCACTTCCCCTAATGAAGTCTTGGAAAGACAAGTCTTCTGGAGGAGACATTCTTCGTTTTGGAGAAGCAGACTCCTGAGGAAGAAGTACCGGTGCCTCGACAGAAGCCTCTGACTCAGAGTCTTCGGAGGAATCGAAGTATCGCCTATCTGGATGCTCCTGTAAAACCCGATACGCGTACCGAGTGGGATCGACATCGGGAGTAAGCGGTACCGGTTCAGTACCGGTGGGCATCATAGGACAGGGTACCGTTGCAGTCGACACCGAAGCCGATGTCGATGCAATCGGTACCAGCACCGGGAACGATACCGGTGCCTGAGTCGGTACCGGAAATGGAGATTGTTGCGGTACCGGAGGCGTCGAAGCCTGCATAAACGCCATTAGGGTGCGTTGCATGGACAGAATCTTCTGATCCATCGACGCCAGCAGAGTCTGGATGTCGGTACCAGTGGAGGCCACCGGTACCCCAGAACACGGCAACAGGTGACCTGTCGAGGCCGAGTCATCGATGTCAACCTGTGACCCCATAGACAATGCTTTGGAAGCTGGAACTTCCCGCCGGGGTAGTTTTGCCGGTGCGGAATCCTCGAGGACAAGCCCAGAGGCATCTCGATGCTTAGAGGGAGATTTGCCCTTCGAGGACTGGCTAGATTTATGTTTGGTTACCTGAGATCCATGGGAGGAAGAAGCAGCCCTAGAAGACGTCGATGCCACCGAGGCTGCATCAGAGGGAAACAGGGTACTGAGCTTGGCTGCTCGGTTCTGCCGACCTCGTTTAGACATCATGGTACAGGACACACAATCAGTGATGGAATGGTCAGGACCCAAACATTTTAGACACCAATCATGGGTGTCGGTGACAGAAATAGTACCGCCACATTTCGTGCACTTTTTAAACCCGGAAGCGTGCTTCTCCATGAGGAGAAAAATGTTCAGGCCTAAGGCCCAAACAGAAAATGCACAGTTGAAGAAAGAAAAGTTTTTGTTTTTTTTTAAGAAAGAAAAGAAAAGACCGGCAGTACCGGTCTGACGTCGAAGGCGGCAGACGCAACACAGAAAAATAAAGAAAAAAATAAAGAAATTCTTCTGCGGTGACTTGCTGGCTCCGCGTAAAGAAGAACTGGACAGAGGCGGTTGGGAAAGGCGGGAAGGCAGCGCGCAGGCGCTGTGGGATGCTCCCAAAAGCTTTCTTACTGGACGCTGGGGAGTGTTCCTGTGCAGGCTCCGTCGGTACCGACGATACCCATATGTGAAGACTCATTCCTGCTTGTTCCTGGAGATAACCTAAATCTATGAATCTAGAAATCATTGTGCTTGGATTCTTGATCACAGGTCTTTAAAGAAAGAAAAACTGGCTGACAGGGAAGCTTCTTTTAAGGTGATGTGGGCAAGCTCTATGAAGAAGCAGCAAGGTGTACCAATCTGTGTTTTTGCAGAAAATGGAAAACTCAAAATTAGATCTCACGTTTGCTGACTGAATATCCAGAAAAACAACTGCAGATAAAGCACAGTTACTTACCTGTAACAGGTGATCTCTGGGAACAGCAGGAATTAGTCCTCACATATGGGTACGTCGGTACCGACGGAGCCCGTGTGGGAAAGCTCCCCAGCTTCCCAGAAGGAAAGCTTTTGGGGCCTCCCACTGCGCATGCGCGCTGCCTTCCCGCCTTCCTGACCAACTCTCCTCAGTTCGAGTTTAAAGCTGAGACAATAGAGAGAGGAAAGGAAAGAGAGAGATAGATACAACTCCTAGGGGAGGCGGGTGGGTTGTGAGGACTAATTCCTGCTGTTCTCAGAGATCACCTGTTACAGGTAAGTAACTGTGCTATCTCCAAGAACAAGCAGGAATAAGTCCTCACATATGGGGACTCCCTAGCTAAGATGCCCGGGAGATCCCCTGAAGGGTATGAGACCCTGAAAGGTTCCTCATCTTCCTATGGAACTCAGGCATCCATTCAGGGAAGGTGGGCTGGAGTTGTTCAAGAATGGAACAGGTGTCTGAGGACAGCCTGACCAAACAAGGCATCCCGGCATGAGTCCTTGTCAAAACAGTAATGGGCTGTAAAGGTATGAACCGAGGCCCAGGTGGCTGCTCGACAGATCTGGTCAATGGACACAGAGTTTAGATGAGCCATAGAGGTGGCCATGGCCCTCACGTTGTGAGCGGTGACATGGCCCTCCAGAGAAAGGTTCTTACTCTGGTAAGCAAAAGAGATACACTGAGCAATCCAATTGGAGAGTGTTCTTTTGGAGACTGGAAGTCCTAAATGAGAAGGATCAAAAGCAACAAAAAGCTGAGAAGACTTTCGATGTTGCTGTGTCCTGTGGAGGTAAAAGGCAAGAGCTCTTTTACAGTCTAGAGCAGTGATGGCTAACCTTTTTGAGCCCGAGTGCCCAAACTGCCGCACAAAACCAAAGAATTTCCTCAAAGTGCCAGCACGTCAATTAAAGCCTCATTTGCATAAGGTGCCTCATTTGCATAAATATTTGCATAATGTTACCACACACTAACTTTTAGTAAACATGCCTCTTAATGAGTATATGGATAAAGAAAGACTAAAAGGTTTCTACATTACTATAATCCAGTACCAACCGCCAGGCACATTAGGAACTACTACAAACGCTGCCCATTTAGAACCCATAGCAAACCCGCCGTATCCTAACAGCACTACCAGGACTCACAAAGCACCATACCCTAACTATCAAAAGGCAACACTGCAAATATTAAACCAATACATTTCAGAGAACAACAATACATGACCTACTGGGGAAAGAACAAGTGGCAATGTCAAATAGGAATTATATAAACAGAATACCTCAGCTCAGTTACACATGCAGAACAGACCATCACCAAACAAGGAATCACAATTTAGAAACAGGAAGACAATAATTAAACTGGGAACCCCAAAAGCCAAACTTGGAATATACAACAACACTGTAGAAATAAAACTATAAATTAATTTCCTCTTGTACTAAACAAAGCGCAAAAATTAATGATGCACATTTCCCAGAGCTGACATATTCCAGTTAATAAATTCAAAATAAAGAGATATTTTTCTACCTTTTGTGCATTTTTTTTCAGTTGCAATTGTTCCAGCCACTTTCTTCTGGTTTCTTCGTGTCTTCTGCTAACTCTCCATCTGCTGTCCATTTGTCCTTTCTTCTGTCTTCTTGTTTTTTTTTTTCCATTCTCTCTCTACATCTGCTTTAACATACTAATCTTTCTCCTTTTGCTCTTTCCTCATTCCTATTTCATCTACTCAAAATTTACCCCTCCATCCTCAATCCCCACTTATTCTCCCAATACCCGGCCAATTGTAGATTTTTTATCCCTCCCACACAAAATATTTTTCCCCTCTCCATTTTACTCTCCCAGCCCCATCCCATTCTAATCCTCCCCCAACACCAGCTCCCTTCTAGTTCCAGCCTCACCCAGCATCCATTCCCTTCTAGTCCCTGCATCAGCCCATTTCCAGTCCTAGCAGCCCCCCAACCCATTTCCAGTCCTAGAAACCCCCCAACCCCATACCAGTCCTAGCCCCCCCTCATCAACCCACTTCCAGTCCTAACCCCCCCATCACCCCATTTTCAGTTTAAGCCCCCCCTATAACCCATTACCAGTCCTAACCCCCATCAGCCCACTTCCAGTCCTAACCCCCCCCATCAGCCCACTTCCAGTCCTAACCCCCATCAACCCATTTCCAGTCAGCCCCCCATAGCCCATTGCCAGTCCTAACCCCCCATCAGCCCACAGTCCATTACCAGTCCTAACCCCATCAGCCCACCTCAAGTCCTAACCCCTCCCCATCAGCCCATTTCCTGTCCTAGCCCCCCCATAGTCCATTATCAGTCCTAACCCCCCATAGCCCATTACCAGACAGCCCCCATCAGCCAACAGCCCATTACCAGTCTTAACCCCCCCATAGCCCATTGCCAGTCCTAACCCCCCATCAGCCCACAGCCCATTACCAGTCCTAACCCCATCAGCCCACCTCAAGTCCTAACCCCTCCCCATCAGCCCATTTCTTGTCCCAGCCCCCCCCATAGCCCATTATCAGTCCTAAACCCCCCCCCTAGCCCATTACCAGTCCTAACCCCATCAGACCACCTCCAGTGTTAACCCCCCATCAGCCCATTTCCAGTCCTAACCCCACCCAAAAGCCCACCTCAAGTCCTAACCCCTCCCCATCAGCCCATTTCCTGTCCTAGCCCCCCCATAGCCCATTACCAGTCCTAACCCCACCCAACAGCCCACCTCAAGTCCTAACCCCTCCCCATCAGCCCATTTCCTGTCCTAGCCCCTCATAGCCCATTACCAGTCCTAAGCCCCCATCAACCCACTTCCAGTCCTAATCCCATCAGCCCATATAGACTTAGCTCCCCCATAGCCCATAGCCCCCCCCATAGCCCATCACCACTCCTAACCTCCCCCAGCTCATCACCACTCCTAACCCCCCCATCAGCCCATTTCCTGTCCTAGCCCCCCATAGCCCAGTACCAGTCCTAGCCCCCCCCAACAGCCCACAGCCATTACCACTCCTAACCCCCCCAGCCCATCACCAGTCCTAACCCCCCAACAGCCCAAAGCCATTACCACTCCTAACCCCCCCAGCACATTACCACTCCTAACCCCCCCAGCCCATCACCACTCCTAATCCCCCATCAGCCCATTTCCTGTCCTAGCCCCCCCCAGCCCATCACCAGTCCTAACCCCCCAACAGCCAACAGCCATTACCACTCCTAACCCCCCCAGCCCATCACCAGTCCTAACCCCCCCAGCCATTACCACTCCTAACCCCCCCCCCAGCGAAATTTTTTTTACAAAGAAAGCTGTCGCTGCCGGGGCTGCCGCGACAGAATCGAGTGTGCCGCGGGGCCCCCCCGCCCAGCAGAGCCTGCCCTCCGTCCCCGGTATCACCTCTCTCAGCTGCCTCCAGTCACACGCGCCGGCTTTCAGAGCGCGAGGGAAGTTTCTCCCTCGCTGCTCTGTTAAGCCCGCGGGGGCTGATGGGAACTTCCCATCAGCCCCAGCGGGCATAACAGAGCAGCGAGGAAGAAGAAACTCCACTCGCGCTCTGAAAGCAGGCGCGTTTGACTAGAGGCAGCTGAGAGAAGGTGATACCGGGGACGGAGGGCAGGCTCTGCTGGGCGGGGGGGGGGGGGGGGGGCCCCCCGGCACAAGGGTATAAGCCGCGGCGGCCCCGGCCCCGGCAGCTTTTTATTTTTATTTTTTTTAATGCCGCATATTTTGATTGCGGACCTTCCCGCGTGCCAGCTGCAAGGCCTTCGCGTGCCACAGCTGGCACGCGTGCCATAGGTTCGCCATCGCTGGTCTAGAGTATGAAGGGTCCTCTCTGCACTGGATACATGAGGAGCTGGAAAAAAGACAGGTAAATATACCTCCTGATTAAGATGAAAAGGGGAGACCACTTTAGGCATAAAGTGGGGATTGGTCCTAAGGACCACCTTATGATGGAACCTTGTATAAGGTGGATAGCCACTAGAGCTTGCAGTTCACTGATACGGTGAGCTGAGGTGACTGCAATAAGAAAAATAACCTTCCAGGAAAGAAATTTCAAGGAGCTAGTGGCTAAGGGTTCAAAAGGTGGCATCATAAGCTGACCAAGTTTAAGTCCCATGCCACCGGAGGAGGTCGAATGGGAGGTTTAGTTAAGGATAGGCCTCTCATGAATCTTGCAATAAGAGGATGAGAGGAAACTGGTTGTCCATTGATGGGCTTAAGTGATGCCGCAATAGCACTCAAATGGACTCTTACTGAATTCGTTTTGAGTCCTGCATTGGAGAGATGCAGGAGATATTCCAAAAGAGAATTCAATGGGAGTGCTAGAGGGTTAAGACCCTTTTGAGCACACCAAATGGAAAATCTTTTCCATTTAAAAGCGTAAGAACGCCTAGTGGAAGGATTCCTAGAGGCATGTAGGATATCCTTCACTTGCTGCGAAAGATTGAAGTGTTGAAGGTCTAGGCCTTCGGTAACCAAGCTCTGAGGTGAAGGGACTTGGGGTTTGGGTGCCACAAAGTCCCCTCCTCCTGAGACAGAAGGTCTGGAGCCGCTCACAAGTCCAGGGAGGGGGCTTGGGAGAGATGCAGAAGTAGAGGGTACCACACTTGGCGTGGCCAGCGTGGAGCTATGAGGATCATGGACCCTTGATCCCTTTGAAGTTTGAACAGAGTCTTGGGAATCAAAGGAATGGGTGGAAAGGCATAAAGGAAGCCCTGACCCCAATGAAGGAGGAAGGCATCCTTGGCCTGAACTCCGACACGGAATTCTGGAACAGAACCGGGGAAGTTTGGCATTCCATGGACTTGCAAAGAGGTCTATGTCCGGGGTTCCCCATTTCTGGAAGATTCTGAGTACCTGATCCATGTGCAGGGACCATTCGTGTAGAAGCAGAACTCGACTGAGTCTGTCTGCCCAAGAGTTTTGGATTCCTGGAAGATATACTGCCAGGAGATGGATTTGATGCTCTCTGGCGAAGGCCCATAATCTTAGAGCTTCGTTGCAAAGCGACAGAGAGCCAGTCCCTCCTGGTTTGTGTATGTAAAACATGGCTACTTGATTGTCCGTGTGAATAAGGACTGTCATGTTGCTGAGGAGGGTATGAAAAACTCTGAGAGCCAGAAAGATTGCTCGAAGTTCCAAGTGGTTGATATGAAGGGTGGTCTCCTGTGGAGACCAAGTGCCCTGAGTGGAGAGATCTTGGAGACGAGCCCCCCAACCTGTTTGGGAGGCATCTGTTGTGAGGGTTGCTTGGGGCAACAATGGTTGAAAGGGGGCCCCCAACAACAGATTTTGAGTGGATATCCACCATTGGAGAGACCAAAAGAGACGATTGGAGTTTGCTATTTGGTCTGAGAGAGCTCCTGATGCTTGAATCCACTGGGTGGATAAAGTCCATTGAGCTGCTCTCATATGTAGGCGAGCATAAGGCACCACATGCACTGTGGAGGCCATGTGGCCTAATAGTTGTAGCATCTCTCTGGCAGTCAAGTGGCTTCTGGACTGAGTCTGAGAGGCTAAGTGCACTAGACGTTGGCAGCGGGCTTGAGGCAGATAGGCCCTTGCAGTGGTGGTATCCAACCAGGCCCCTATGAATTCTAGGGATTGAGTAGGAGTGAGTTGGGACTTCGGCAGATTGATCACAAGTCCCAGATACTGTAGAATTCGCCTGGTACGATCCAGGGAAGTCTGAGCCTCGGACTGAGATGGAGCTCGGATGAGCCAGTCGTCCAGGTATGGGAAGACAAAAATTCCCAGGGCGCGGAGAAATGCAGCTACTATTGCCATGCATTTGGTAAATACCCTTGGAGCAGAGGCTAGACCGAAGGGAAGTACTCTGTATTGGAAATGTTTTCCCTGGAACAGAAACCGTAAGAATTTTCTGTGGGATGGATGGATGAGTATATGTGTGTATGCATCCTTGAGATCTAGAGAACAAAGCCAATCCTGACTCTGTAGGTATGGAAGGAGAGTACCTAGAGAAAGCATCTTGAATTTCTCCTTGTATAGAAATTTGTTCAATTCTCTGAGATCCAGAATGGGTCTGTACCCCCCTGTTTTCTTGGGAATGAGAAAATAAGGGGAGTAAAAACCTGACCCCTGTTGAGGAAGAGGAACCTCTTCTATTGCCTTTTGGGCGAGAAGAGTGGTCACCTCCTGACCCAACAGGTCTAGGAGAGATGGGGGAGAATTGAAACTTCTCACCATGGTATGGGGAGGAAGGTTGGAGAAATGTAGTTTGTAGCCCTCTCTGATGATAGAGAGGGTCCATTGTTCTGATGTGATTTGCTCCCATCTGGGAGCAAAATGAGTTAACCTTCCTGGAATGATGAGAGGTTCTGGATGCTTTAGAGCCAGAAAGGTTAAGTTCTCTAGTCTTAAGTCAAAAACCCTGAGGGGATTGGGACTGTTGGGCTGTAGCAGCCCCTGCAGGTTTTGCCCTGGCCTGTTTAGGCTGCTGACGCTTAGGAGCAAAGCGAGCTGCAGAAGATTGTTGGCCAGTATTTGTGGCAAATCTGGCCTTCTTGTAGAAAGGCTTTTTGAAAGATTTTTTCTTGACAGGGGTAGAGGTAAGAACATAAGAACATAAGAACATAAGAAATGCCATACTGGGTCAGACCGAGGTCCATCAAGCCCAGTATCCTGTTTCCAACAGTGGCCAATCTAGGTCATACGTACCTAGCAGTTTCCCCAAAAGACACAGGTTCTGCAGTGCTTGTACTAGGCCAAGCATTGATATCCTGGGTCCCTTTTTAATAGTGGTTTATGGACCTTTCCTCCAGGAACTTGTCCAAACCTTTTTTAAACCCAGCTATACTAACAGCCCTTACTACATCCTCCGGTAACAGATTCCAGAGTTTGATTACACGTTGAGAGAAGAAATATTTTCTCCTATTTGTCTTAAATAGTTTACCCTGTAGCTTCATTACATGCCCCCTAGTCCTTCTATATTCTGATAGCGTAAACAATTTATCCACGTTTATCCGTTCCACTCCATTCATTAATTTATACACCTCTATCATATCTCCCCTCAGCCGCCTCTTTTCTAGGTTAAAGAGCCCTAACCTTTTTAGCCTCTCTTCATAGGAGTAGCCTTCCATCCCCTTCACCAATTTGGTGGCTCTTCTCTGTACTTTTTCTAATAACTCTATGTCCTTTTTAAGATACGGTGACCAGAATTGCACACAATATTCAAGGTGCGGTCGTACCATGGAGCGATACAGAGGCATTATAATATCCTTTGTTTTATTCTCCATCCCTTTCCTTATGATACCTAGCATTCTATTTGCTTTCTTGGCTTGCATTTTCTGCATCCATTTGAGTGGCTTTGATTTGCCACTCCTTACCAAACAGATTATCACCTGTACAGGGCAAATTTCCCAACCCATCCTGGACCCAGGGTTCTAGGTCAGAGGCCTTGAGCCAAGCAATTCTGCGAGCCGCTATGGCAATACCCGAGGCTCTGCTAGCACCCTCAAAGGAGTCAAAGGCTGCTCTGTTGGAGAACTTTGAAATATCTTGGGTATGCTTCAGCAAAAGGAACTCCTCCTTTCTATCCTCTGGGATAAAGGGGAGAAAATGGCGTATTTTTAATGCAATTTCCTTCAGAAACATGCCCATATAGAGGCTGTATGAGTTGATTCTGCCAATAAGCATACTTGCTTGGAAGATTTTTCTTCCAAAAGCATCCAGAGTCCTACATTCTCTTCCTGGGGGAGTAGAAGAGTGTCTTTTAGTACTCTTGATCCTTTTCATAGCTGACTGCACCACAATGGAGTGGTGAGGGAGCTGAGTTTTTTGAAACCCAGGAGAAGGGGGGACACAATACATGGTGTCCAGACGACGAGAATGTGGAGATAGGGTGAGAGGAGTCTCCCATAAGTCCATCATGTGTTCTTGAAGAATTTCATGGATGGGCAAGGTGACTGCCTCTTTGTCTAACTTTTTTGCTCTAGGTTCTTTTTCAGAGGATACAGAAATAGAAAGACCTTTAACTACTTCAATGATGAAGTCTTGAAAGGATAAATCCTCTGGAGGAGACATTCTCCTCTTTGGAGAAGAGGGCTCCTCAGGTAGAGTAAGGGATACTTCAGCAGAGTCATCTGATGAATCAGAATCATCAGAAGACTCAAAGTATCGTCTGTTTGCTTCCAGGGATCGATAAGTGTATCGACATCGGGGGTACCCGGAACTGGATCGGTATCGGGAAAAACCCCGGAACCGGGAACCGGAATCGGTATCCTGGTCGATGTGGATGGCCTGGGTACCGGTATCGGTTGTGGTACCGGAACCGGAGTCGGTACCACAGGGTGCGGTACCGAGGGCGTCGCAGCCTTAATGAAAGCCAAAATGGCCTGCTGCATGGATTGAACTGTATGATCCATGGACGCCACAACTGTCTGGATGTCGGTACCGGATGATTGAGCCGGTACCCCAGAACAGTCTAACAGGCGATCGGTCGAGGCCGTGCCATCGATGTCAACCTGTAACCCCATAGGAGGAGCTTTGGAAGCCGGAGCTTCCCGCCGGGGTTGTTTGGCTGGGGCAGGGTCCTCAGGGTCAAGCCCAGGGGTATCTCGATACTTATAGGGCGATTTGCCCTTTGAGGACCTGCCAGAGGAATGTTTGGTTACCTGAGATCCATCAGGAGAGGAAGACCTGGAAGATGTCGATGCTGGAGTATCTGTAGAAAACAGCATGTGAAACTTGGCTGCCCGGTTCTGTAAGCCACGTTTAGACATCAAAGAACAGGATGGGCAATCCGGAATGGAATGGTCAGGCCCCAAACATTTAAAACACCATTCATGGGTGTCTGTGACTGAAATAGTACCGCTGCACTTGGTGCATTTTTTAAACCCAGAGGCTTGTTTCTCCATGAGGGAGAATTTGTGAAGGCCTAAAGGCCTCACAGAACAAACACACCAAGTGAGGAAAAAAGATTTTTTTTTTTTTTTTTAAGAAATAAAGGAAAAAAGACCGGCGGTACCGGTCTGGAATCGGGGAAGGCAGACACGCGGCCAAAGAAATAAATTAAAATAACAACTTCTTCAGCGGTGACATGAGCACAACCTGCTGGCTCCGCGGAAAAAGAAGAACTGAGGAGAGTTGGTCAGGAAGGCGGGAAGGCAGCGTGCATGCGCAGTGGGAGGCCCCAAAAGCTTTCCTTCTGGGAAGCTGGGGAGCTTTCCCGCGCGGGCTCCGTCGGTACCGACGTACCCATATGTGAGGACTTATTCCTGCTTGTTCCTGGAGATAACAGTGCGACATTTATACTGGCATTGCTTTGAAAAGTGGCGTATGGCTTGGAAGTTTGGTATACTTAGTGTTCCAATGTCACTGAAATCTAACAGCGTGGAAGCTAAGTATTCATTTTTTCAAAGCATTTACTTTTAGAAGAATGGATGTGCGAGGTGGTTTTTTTTTAAAAAAAGATTGAATTATAACATGTAGCAGTTTAGGTTACTAACACAAGTTGGGAGCTTCACTTTATTCACAGCCCAGGAAACAAGTGATGAAATTTTGGGTTTAATGAGCTTAAGGAACTGATTTGTCTGGGTGTTTCCTTGAGGTTACATTGACTGTTTAATTTTAAATACTTTTGGTGTCCTGATGAGGTTTTTTTGCTTTGAAAGAGTTAGTAGTTTGAGTGACGCAGGCAGACAGCGAATACCTAGCATGAACGTGACACAAATAGGAGAATTTACTAGCGCCAACACTTAGTTTAACTATTTGTAGAACTACAACAGAGTTTAAAATGTCATTTTCATACTAACAGGTCAAATACATGCTTATCTCCTCAATACCAAAGGACCAATATCATTCAACTTTGACAAAGAGCCAGAGATGCCTAGCAAAAGCTGTTATGGCATTACGCACTGCTCGAGAAAGAAAAACATTTTTCTCTCTGAAACACAGAGGAAAATTAAATACACAGACCTAAACTTGGCACCAACAGAGGAACTCTGTATGTAGCACAGATAATCTAGCTGACAACAAAATAAAAGAAACAGATTCTTTGAACTCATTTCATGGTGTGGTGTTTTTGCAAATTTTATTAATTTATTTTGCAGAGATCTGGAGGTACCATGCATACATTATCATGGGATGCCTTTTGTACAACTTCATTTAGAGGGTTCCATTCAAGGAAACAACAGGTATTTACACTATTTTCAGACAAGGCCATGAACTGTGTGCTATTTTCAAAGAGCGAAATGCAATTGATTTCACACCGCAGAAAACGGATTCATTAACAAGCATCACCATAAAAAAAAAAGTTCAAAAACTACAAAATTAAAGTACTTCAGCAAAACCTGAAAAATTAATCTATTGCTTTGTTATATCCCATAACTTAGACCTGTTTATTCAAACCAGGCAGCTGACTTAGTGAAAGCAGCCTTTCATTTGCTGAATATATACAGATATAAATACCCACCATGGATGGACAGCTGTGAAAGCTGAAATAACCCCTTAGTGGGGGCTGAGTGGACACATCCTATTGCCAGCAATCAGATGTATAGCCAGAAAAGGTCACATCAATTGTTGGAGAAATTCCGTTCATGACACCAAGAAACGAGGCCATGACCCTGGTTAGTCAGGAGTCTTCGTATGCTGGATGAGAGAATAAGAGGAGTCACAGCCTCCAAGTGTTAAAACTTAATGAAGTTTGGTAGAGTCAGAAAATTCTGAACAGTGATTCAATGTACAGCAAGATTCGGCCCACAGACCTCTCTGCATTCTCTCTCCCATGTACAATGCAGGGTGCAGCTCTGAAAAGGAAAATTACACTCAAAGATACCAAATACACCTATTTCCCTCTGCTAATTCTTACATTCAGTTTTGAGTGCAATTTGTCTGGGTTCCCTAAGATATGATCTTTAGCAGTAAACATGAAAAAGTACGTTTCAGAGAAACAGCTTGCAAGGCGTCGATGATCACAAATAAATCGTTTTGTATCATGATATGAAAAAAGTAATTAATGGAGACCAGCTCTTGAAAAAAAAAATTCTTACACCTGCTTATTAACCTGTTTCATACCAAGCAAACATACATATACAGCACCACACAAACACACACATTATATTCCACAGCTTACCTATCTGGCTTTACAGCACTGATGCACGGTCTGCCCATCTCCTGATTACACTCTGGAGGAGAGGAGGGACAGCGGAGATATGATTCAGACCTTTAAACACTTAAAGAGTATTAATGGACAAACAAACCTCTTCCAGAGACGGGGAAGCTGTAAAACTAGAGGGCATAACATGAAGCTGCAAGGGGGTAAACTGAAAGGCAATGTCAGGAAATACTTTTTCACTGAAAGGGTGGTAGATGCTTGGAATGCCCTCCCGATGGAGGAGGTGGGGACAAACACGGTGACAGAATTCAAAGTGGCCTGGGACAGACACTGTGGATCACTTTATAGCAACAAGATTAAATCAAAATAAACGGAACCATCTAATTTCTCAACAAATAGGGGTGTCCTACATGGAGCGATGGGGGGAGGAGCGGTGGGTTCAACCCTAAACAAAGAAACAAAAGATATGGGGAGAGCTGAAGACATTGGGAGGGGTGCACCTGCTCCTGGTGGGTGCACCACTAAGCAAAGACATGGGTAGGGGTGCACCTACTCTTGCCATATTGCTGGGCAGACTAGATGGACCACACTGGTCTTTATCTGCTGTCATTTACTATGTTACGATTCCAAAGCAGATCTAGATATATTAGGGTCTGGATGCATCAAGAGTTCTCCTCTTTAATACAGGAAACTTTAAGCTTCACCAGAGCCCATAATAGTTTTATTAGTTGCATTTGCAAATTTTTGTTGGACTTTAAATTATTACACAGGTACACTACCAAAAAACTGCCTCCAGTTTTGCAACTGATTCCTATAGATTTTGGGGTGCTGAATCCAGGAAAAATAGCCAAAATGTTCCATCACGTCACGTTTTCTTGCAAAATTAGATTTCTTACCCATATAAGGAATGTTCACATAATTTCTTTTTAGCCGACTGCAGTTTATTTTCTTGGCCCAAAATAGAGGTTGTAATGGTTAACTAACTAGAAACACTCCCTCATGATATTTTAGAGTGTTTTGTATTCATTTTATACATTAACAGGACAATTGGGAGGCGGGGGGCTAAATCCAGTACTCGTGCTGGCGCATGTTCTTTCCTGTTCGCCTCACCTCGTTCGCTCGCTCAAACACGGTGGTTGCGACATGAACGTTCCTGTCAAATTTCAGTTTCTTGCAAGTTCATTATTACCTTTTGTTTGCTCAGTCGTAATCCAGCTTTATTCCGAAGTGGTTCACTACAGTTGTAGTTTGCAGTGCTGTGTATTTGTGATGGCTCACAGAGCCAGAGGTTGCGTCAACTCTCCGGACAGTTTTTGTTTTATTTGTGGGGAATATACCGTGAAAAAGCGGCAGAGGAACATTTCTGCATTTATTAAAAAAGTATATTTCACCTATTTCGGTTTGAAGTTAGGCGATCAAGACAAACCGTGGACTCCTCACAAAGTGTGCAAGACATGTGAGGAAGATCTACGCTTATGGATGAAAGGTAAAAAACAAGCATTTCGTTTCGGAATACCTATGATGTGGCGTGAACAAAGACCACAGCAGTGACTGCTATTTTTGCTCTTGCATTGTGAAGGGATACAACTTAAAAAATAAGAACGTAATAAGTTACCCCAACCTTCCCTCAGCAAT
This sequence comes from Ichthyophis bannanicus, assembly GCA_033557465.1. NCBI lineage: Eukaryota > Metazoa > Chordata > Amphibia > Gymnophiona > Ichthyophiidae > Ichthyophis > Ichthyophis bannanicus. The sequence continues at coordinate 944,097,093 of CM066035.1, read as the reverse complement.
TAGGCCTATGCCTCATAGCAACGAAGTACCTGTGCCTGAACCACCAAAATCTTTGGATCATATTTGTGTGGACGGTTCTGATCATGATGAGACTCATCAGATGGCTTTTCCCGATGAGTCCAGTACTTCCGAGTTTGAAACTGAACCAGATCCGAAACCTGAACTTTTCTCTCAAGCTGAATTGAATGATTTAGTCCGGGATTTAGGACTCCCAAAAGATGCTGCCCAACTGCTAGGTTCTCGGCTTAAACAGAAAAATCTATTGTCACCAGGAACAACTTTTTATTGGTACCGCAACCCCGAGACACAATTTTTGAAGTATTTCAGCAAAGAGGAAGATTTGGTATTTTGCAACGATATATACGGAGTGATGGAAAAGTTTAAACTCAAGTATGATCCTGCTGAATGGCGGCTGTTCATTGATTCGTCAAAAGACAGCATAAAAGGTGTTCTTCTTCATAATGGCAACACATTCGCTTCAGTTCCTATTGCTCACTCTGTTATTCTCCAAGAAAAATACGAGAATTTGGCCCTGATTCTTCAGAAGATTCGTTATGATGAGCATAAGTGGATGATTTGTGGAGACTTTAAAATTCTATCCATGCTATTAGGGCAGCAATCCGGTTTTCACCAAATATCCCTGCTTCCTTTGCTTGTGGGATAGCCGGGCCCGCGACCTACACTGGGGGAAAAAAGACTGGCCAATTCGGGAGTATTTGAGACCCGGTGAGAAAAATGTTCTTCATGAGAGCTTGGTACCTCGTGATAAAATTTTATTACCACCTCTCCACATGTATGTGGCTGTTTTAAGTGCAGACAATTTTGCTACCATCACAGTGTGTTTTGTTGACATTACTCTATTCTTATGTGCTGCCTTGTTACAATTTTCTTTATTCTTATTTGAATAACTACTAAACAATTAGTATAAAGAATTCATCCAAGAAACTTTTATCTCGATCGCACTCAATCTGAAACGTTCACCTCAAACTGCTAACCCAATGTAGCAAAAAATCTGTACGTGATGGAGCAAATTGGTTACCAGATTTGGATTCAGCGCACCAAAAAACGTAAAAATCAATCGAAACATTAGAGGCAGTTTAAAAAAACATTTTTTTAGTGTACCTGTGTTATTATTGGAAAGGGTTAGATATAGATAATGAACAAAACATTCTGGAACTCAAAACCACAGTAGAAACCAAATCGATCTAGCTGCGCTGGTAGAGCCTGCTGGGAAATTTTAGCACACTGGGTTTACCCAGTGGCCAAGTAAAACTGGGTTTTTTTTGTGTTTTCTTTTAATTGTTTGGTCTATTCTTGGCAGGAACGGTTCTTGGGGATTTAAGAACCAGGAGTGTTAGCATGGGCAGAGTTGCTTGCAGTATATTAGGCTTTGGGCCTGATACAGAAAGGATAATGTTTTCCCATTTATTGCTTATAGAAAAAGTCTTTATTGAATAATGGCACATATAATGCTCATCTCTGAGGGATTTACTTTTTGGGCCCGCTGGCGGTGCTATGTGACAGGCAGCTATAGGGTGCTGCAGAGGTAATATTCAGAACTCTTGTGAGCAGAGCGATAGTGGTCGTCGTTAAGGGTGCTCACATTTAGACAATGCCAAATTCCAGAAGGAGACCAGGTGAATGGTTCAAACCTCTCCCTCCCTCTCCTTCAGGATCCTTGCTGCAATGACCAGAGGGATTAGGCAAAAAAACAAAGGCTCATGGCATTAAAATCCAACACTGGCTCCGACTAACTAGAAAGAAGAGAGGAGAGGAACTATCAGGCCCTAAAGAGAATTAAAACAAGCTTTCTAAACATATTTTCCAGGAATGTTTCATGGCTATATAAGGTCTAGGGATAAAAGCAGCATTTCCCATTCCTGCTGGTTTTCATGCGGTTTGCAGCAGGCAGCTGGAGAGGAAGGGTGCAGTTACTGCATCCTTCCACTAACTGTTCAGACACTACTATATGCCCCTTTCTTATCTTCTTTTAATGCCAGAACAGTGTTCCCTCTCTTTAATTGCTAACAGAAAACCTGTCCAATATGTTTTAGTCAGCATCTACATTAACAAAGGACAGACGGACAATCTGGCTCGGTAGAAAAAATATTTTCCTCAAATAAATTACAATTTAATTTAACTATTAAATCCTGGGCTGGGAAGGTCCCTAGATAATTAAATTTTGGACATTTAAATGGGCTGAGCAGTTGTGCTAACTGGCGAGTCAGGATAGCTAATGAATCTTTCTCCACTCTAGCGCATAGAAGTTTTTCTTAACATAGGGACTGATGATGGGTAACAGGCCACAGAATGCACTCTATTGAAGTATACCAGATAAAAATAACCGCTTAACTCTGTTTGACAAAAGGGGCGCTCAAAATTACCCAGCTAAATCAAAGCTGGCAAGTCCAGAATGACCATATCACCCCCCCCCCTTTTTTTTTTTTAACTTATTGGCCAAACAAAACTTAGCTGATCAGCAGAGGAGAATTTTTAAAATCTAGAATTTTTCCAAATAACTCCCTAAGTAATCTGGACAAATCTTTTAAGTACCAGTCTCATGCTGGAAAAGAAAAAAAAAGGTGTAGGTCTAATAAAGAGGTCACACCTTTTATTTCAAACATGGAAGACCTGTTTTAGGTGAAAGGCCTGATACCTTCAGGCGTTAAAATACTAGCAATGGGGCTATACCACCATACAACATATATGTATCTGTTCATGTGTCACAGACCTAGATATTTCTGCAAAGGACAAAATGTAAAATGACACGTAACAGTTCAAAAAGGATGATCAGGTAAAGCATAGTTACTCACCTGTAATAGGTGATCTCTGGGAACAGCAGGAATTTAGTCTTCACATATGGGTATCGTCGGTACCGACGGAGCCTGCACGGGAACGCTCCCCAGCGTCCAATAGGAAAACTTCTGGGAGCATCCCACAGCACCTGCGTGCTGCCTTCCCGCCTTTCCCAACTGTCCCTCTCCAGTTGAGTTTAAAGCTGAGACAAAAGAGAGAGGGAAAGAGAGAAAGAGAGAGATACAACTCCTAGGGGAGGTGGGTGGGTTGTGAAGACTAAATTCCTGCTGTTTCCGGAGATCACCTGTTACAGGTGAGTAACTATACATTCCTGCTTGTTCCTGGAGATAGCATAGTTACTCACCTGTAACAGGTGATCTCCGGGAACAGCAGGAATTTAGTCTTCACATATGGGGGACTCCCTAGCTGCAGATGCCAGGGAGAAACCCCAGAAGTTGTGTGCCCTTGTGAAAGGGCTCCACTTCCCCCCATGGATCTCTGGCATTCTATCAAGGATGGTGGGTAGGAGTTGATTAAGTATGGCACAGGTGTTGAAGAACAGCCTGACCAAACAAGGCATCCCGGCGGGAGTCCTTGTCTAAGCAGTAATGGGCTGTGAAGGTATGAACCAAAGTCCAAGTAGCTGCTTGGCAGATGTCGTCAATAGACACAGAGTGAAGATGAGCCATAGAGGCTGCCATGGCTCTCACATTGTGAGCTGTGACATGGCCTTCCAGAGGAAGGTTTTTACTCTCATAGGCAAAAGATATACACTGTGAAATCCAGTTGGATAGTGTTCTTTTGGAGACTGGAAGTCCCAAATGACTAGGATCAAAAGCAACAAAAAGTTGAGAGTTGCTGTGTCCTTTGTAAGTAAAAGGCCAGAGCCCTTTTACAATCCAAAGTATGAAGATTCCTTTCTGCATTTGAGGCATGAGGCCTTGGGAAAAATACAGGAAGGTAAACCGCTTGGTTTAAATGAAAAGGTGACACCACCTTTGGCATAAAGTGTGGATGAGTCCTAAGGATTACCTTATCATGATGGAACCTTGTATAAGGAGGATCAGCCACCAATGCTTGCAATTCATTGATGCAACGCGCTGATGTGATTGCAAAAAGAAAGATGACCTTCCAGGAAAGGAATTTCAAGGAGGTAGTGGCTAATGGTTCAAAAGGTGGTTTCATAAGCTGCCCAAGAACCAAATTTAAGTCCCATGCCACCGGTGGTGGCTTAATGGGAGGCTTAGTTAAAAGAAGGCCTCTCATAAATCTCGCTATGAGAGGATGAGAGGAAATAGGTTGCCCATTTAGAGGCTTGAAAGCAGCTGCAATAGCACTCAAATGAACTCTCACTGAATTGGTCTTAAGCCCTGCATTAGATAAATGAAGGAGATACTCCAGTAATGATTCCAGAGGTATCGCAAGAGGGTTAAGACCCTTCTGCGAGCACCATATGTAAACCTTTTCCACTTGAAAGCGTAAGAGCATCTTGTGGAAGGCTTCCTGGAAGCATAAAGGATATCCTTTACCTGCTGAGAAAGGTTAAGACCGTGAAGTTCTAGGCTTTCAGCAACCAGGCCCTGAGATGCAGAGACTGGGGATTGGGATGCCACAGCATGCTGTCCTCCTGAGAAAGGAGATCTGGAGCAGATCCTAACTCCAGAGGCGGAACTTGAGAGGTGTAGGAGCAGAGGGTACCACATTTGCCGTGGCCAATGTGGAGCTATGAGAATCATATGACCTCTGTCTCTCTGAAGCTTGAACAGGGTTTTGGGAATTAGGGGAATGGGTGGAAAGACATACAGGAAGTCCTGGCCCCAATGGAGGAGGAAAGCATCGCTGGCCTGGAACAGAACCGGGGAAGTTTGGCATTCAGCAGACTTGTGAAGAGGTCTATGTCCGGGGTTCCCCAAATTTGGAAAATTTTGGCCACCTGGTCTGCATGGAAAGACCATTCGTGTGGAAGCAGAACTCGACTGAGTCTGTCTGCCCAAGAGTTTTGAAAGCCTGGAAGATACACCGCAAGGAGATGAATCTGATGCTCTCTGGCAAGGGCCCATAGTCGCAAAGCTTCGTTGCATAATGACAGAGAGCCTGTTCCGCCATGCTTGTTCGCATAGAACACGGCTACTTGACTGTCCATTTGAACTAGGACTGTCTTGTAGCTGAGCTGGGTGTGGAATACTCGAAGAGCAAGGAAGATTGCTCTGAGTTCCAGAAGATTGATATGTAGATAGGTCTCCTGTGGAGTCCAGGTACCCTGGGTAGAGAGGCCTTGCAGGTGGGCTCCCCAACCCACCTGTGAGGCATCTGTTAGAGTGGCTTGGGGTGGAGGTTTCTGAAAAGGGGCCCCCCACCAAAAGGTTTTGGGGTGACTGCCACCATTGGAGGGACAAAATAAGGTGATCTGAGTTTGCTATTTTGTCTGACAGGCAACCTGACGCCTGGGTCCATTGAGTGGATAAAGTCCACTGGGCTGCCCTCAAATGGAGGCGAGCATAAGGAACCACATGCACGGTGGATGCCATGTGGCCTAGCAATTGTAACATTTCCCGAGCAGTGAGGTGAGGTTTTAGCACTGTTTGGGAAGCTAACTGCACAATGCGAAGGCAGCGGGGCTGTGGAAGGTAGGCCCTTGTCTGTCTGGTATTCAGCAGAGCTCCTATAAACTCTAGGGACTGAGTGGGAGCAAGGTTGGATTTTGGGAAGTTTATGACAAGTCCCAAATACTGAAGGACGCGCATTGTGCGAGACAGAGCAACCCTGGCCTCTGGCTCTGACGGGGCTCGAATGAGCCAGTCGTCTAAGTAAGGGAAGACGAATATTCCCAGGGTGCGGAGAAATGCTGCTACCACAGCCATGCATTTTGTGAACACCCTTGGTGCAGAGGCCAGGCCAAAAGGAAGAACCCTGTACCGGTAGTGCTTCCCTTGAAACAGGAATCGAAGGAACTTTCGATGAGTTGGATGGATGAGAACATGAGTGTACGCATCCTTGAGATCTAGAGAACAAAGCCAATCCTGACTCTGAAGTTATGGCAGCAGAGTTCCTAGAGAAATCATTTTGAACTTCTCTTTGAACAGGAATTTGTTCAGTTCTCTGAGGTCTAAAAATAGGTCTGTCCCCTCCTGTTTTCTTTGGAATAAGGAAATAGGGGGAGTAGAACCCTGTACCCTGTTGGAGAATGGGTACCTCTTCTATTGCCCCTTGGGCAAGAAGCATAGTGACCTCTTGACCTAACTGGTCGTTGAGAGAGGTCTGAGAATTGAACTGTCTTACCATTGTCGGAGGGGGCATGCTGAGGAAATGAAGCTTCTACCCCCCTCTCTTACAGAGTCCAATCTTCAGCTGTTATCTGACCCCATCTGGGGGCAAAATGACATAACCTTCCTGGAATGGTGGAAGGCTCTGGGCCGTTTAGGGCCAGGAAGGCAAAGTTCTCTAGATAGGCGTCAAAGCCCCTGTGGAGGCTGAGTCTGCTGAGCCGGTTGAGGCTTAGCAGCTTTTGTTTTTCTTTGCCTAGGTTGTTGCTGCCGTCCCTTTTGGGCAGACTGACCTAAACGATGCCCCTGCTGGGTATAGGAGGGATAAAACGTCTTCTTCTTACTGAAGAATGGTTTCTTGTAGGATTTTTTCCTTGCAGGATCAGCTGTAGATTTAGACAATCTATCCAAAGTGATATTGTTAGCATCTATCTCATTAGCTTTTTCCTGCCAATTCTTGCCAATTCTCTCCTGTACAAGGAATATTCCTTAGTTTATCCTGTACCCAAAGTTCCAAGTCAGATGCCTGGAGCCAGGCAATCGTACGAGCACCTATGGCAATAGCAGAGGTTCTGCTTATGCACTCAAAGCAGTCAAAGGCCGCAAGATTCACAAACTTGGGAACATCCTGAGCATGTTTGACAAGGGCAAGGTAATCCTACATCTTATCAGGAAGGAGAGGGCTCATAAGCTCTAAATCTCCCGTGATCTCCTTAAGGAACATTCCCATATATAATATATAGGAACTGATCCTAGCAGAAAGCATGGAAGCCTGGAAGGTTCGACATCCAAAGGCGTCAAGAGTCCTACACTCACGTCCTGGAGGACTAGATGCATGCCTTTTTGCACTCTTGATCCTTCTCATAGCTGATTCCACCACCATGGAATGGTGTGGTAGCTGAGTCTTCTGAAATCCAGGACAAGGAGGAACGCGATACATGGTGTCGAGTCTTTGAGAGTGAGATGTAGTTAGAGGTGTTTCCCACATCCTTAACAGGAGATCATGCAAGATCTCATGAATAGGTAAGGTAGCTGCCTCCTTGGGAGCTTTAGGGTATTGTAGGATTTCTAATTCCTTTGCCCTAGGCTCTTTTTCAGGAGCCACTGTGATGGAAAGATCTCGAGCCACATCTCGGATAAAATCCTGAAAGGACATATCCTCTGGTGGAGACACCCTACGCTGAGGAGGAGAAGAATCCTCAGGAAGAAGTACTCTGGAATCGGCAGAGCTTTCAGAGTCTTCAAACTCATCCGAGGATTCAAAGTATCTCCAATCCGGGTGATCGTGCAAGGCACGGTACTGATACCGATCAAAGTCATCATTGGAGGGGTCTGGTACCGACTTGTCGATACCGGATGGATAAGCATGACTCGGGTCCCGGTAGAACACCTGCCGATGTTGATGCAGTCGGTACCGGTTGAATTGTCTGAAGTGGTTTCAGGGGCATCGAGGCCGTGAGAAGAGCCGCCAGACTGCGCTCAATAGCCAAGAATCTCTGGTCTATCAATGCTGCCGATGCTTGGGTATCGGTACCAGATGAAGCAGCCGGTACCCCAGAGCATGGCACCAATAGTTCTGCCAAGGTTGAGGCCTCGAGAACATCCTGGGGCCCCATTAGTGCTTTGGAAGCCGAAGCCTCCCGCCAGGGCAATTTTGCCAGTGAAAGTCCCTCAAGGGCAACGTCAGAAGCATCTTGATGCTTAGAGGGAGATCTACCCTTTGAGGACCGGCTAGATTTATGTTTAGTTACCTGAGATCCATGGGAGGAAAACGAAGCCCTGGAAGACGTCAATGCTACAGAGGCTGCATCGGAGGGAAAGGGTGCTAAGTTTAGCAGCTCAGTTCTGCCGGCCCCTTTTCGACATCATCCCACAGGCAACAAACTCTGAAATAGAGTGGTCAGGACCTAAAACATTTGAGGCACCACTCATGGGTGTCGGTGACAGAGATGGTACCGCCACGCTTGGAAAACCTTTTAAAACCCAAAGTGGGTTTTTCCATTTTAAAGGAAAACGTTGGGCCTAGTGCCCAAAATGGCGCGTGGCACCTGAGGAGAAAATAACTGGAAAAGACTCCAGAAGAAAGGTGGTTTTTTTTGGGGGGGGGGGGGGGAAGAAAGAAGAACCAGCGGTACCGGTGTAGTGTCGAAGGAAGACAGAAGCGACCACAAAAAAGAATAGAAGGGAATTATTTTCTACGGTAACAGGATGTGCAACCTGTCGGATCCGCGGTAAACGAAGAACTGGAGAGGGACAGTTGGGAAAGGCGGGAAGGCAGCGCGCAGGCGCTGTGGGATGCTCCCAAAAGCTTTCCTATTGAACGCTGGGGAGCGTTCCCGCGCAGGCTCCGTCGGTACCGACGATACCCATATGTGAAGACTACATTCCTGCTTGTTCCTGGAGATCATTTAGTGTGAGCCCTCCTAAAGAGTGTACTATCCCCTGCATCTGAACAGAGTCAGCAACAGACACTTTGCTAACATTTCTTCTTTGATTCAGAAGTTGGCACAGAGATCATGCATCAGAACTGGCAGCCAGTTTCTACCCAACAGGCTGTATGCAGACACCTTCCTAAGCATGTTCAGAGTAAAGGCTACATATAAACACTAAAGATTCTTCCTCTCACGCTCCACCCTAGGGTAGGTGGGCGAAAACTACGGCCAGGACTTCACAATCATGCATGTGCAATTATTACAGTCCCAGTTCATTAAATGGCTTCATGCACAGTTGCAAACAAAAAAAAAGCCTGCGCCTCGGTTTTGCAACAGTCATGCCACCCTGGGCACTTACTGGGCAACTTCCAGCCATAGAATTCAAGCAAAAAGGGAAACATTCTACTGGCAGAAGCTGCATAGTATTCATGTGCGCTCCCCAGAACACACACAGTGTGCATTTAAGCTTAGCCATGAAAGGCAGGAATCGATACAAGGCTTCAGACACTATTAAGACATGTGGCACAGTTCTTGAGCGATGCCAGCACCCCCCAGGGCAGACACTGCTCTGCCATTCACCTCTCACTACTACCCAGCTGTTTTTCCACAGTTTGACCAAATGTACCCACCAAGATGCCAGACCAAAATGTTCTTGACTCCTTTGGAAGCTAAACAAATGGAGAAAAAGAAAAGCTCCGGGTCTGCATTATCTTCTAGGCTCTGGAAGGAGGTTTCGGCTTGTAGGCAGGACATCAAAAATCACCTTTTGAACTCTAGACTTAAGTTTCCACTATCAGTGTAGCCTTCCACAGCCTGCTGTCCCGAGGCCTAATGAATTACGAAAGGATTTCATGGCTGCGAGCAAACAGCAAAAATGCCCCTTATGTCACAAGGCATTTAATTTTACCAACAGGTTTTGAACTGAAAGATCTTCAGCAGCAAATGAACAGTAAACTTCAGTATTCCTGACAAATTTGGCTACTGTTTTACTGCGAAACAAATGTTCATGTGACTCATACTCTGGAAACTATTGGACTGAACTTTATAGGAAAATATTCACCCTGAAGCTGCCAGAATTCAGGTGGTCACCAGAACTTACCCCAGAACTGAAAATTCTGCTCTTGGCAAATAAATGATTTTAAAAAGAAAACGCAACTAGATTACAGTGTAAAACTTTCATAGCATGTACCCGCCTCAAAACAGTATAAAAAAATATCTTATTCAAAAAATGTCTTTATGACAATTATTCTGCAGCTCCAAATTCACCAGCTGCAATTTCACAAAAGAATTGAGTGTTTTAATACAAGTTAGAGCACTGAAATTAACCAAACATCAGCTTTAGAATACAGGAAAATACCAGCAAGGTTTCAGCTGGCAGAGATTTTTTCGTCTTTTTCCCCTTCTAAAGCAAGTGTTATCCAATCTCCTCTAACCCGCAAGAGAAATTTAAAAAAAAAAGCCACAACCCACAAACTACTACAGTGTGTAACTTAAGCCCTTTCTGTTCATCAAGTTTTATATATCAGATACCCCAGGAAGGTACCTTCCCTACACTTCTCTGTGCTCCCATCTTCCCAGGGCACCTCATCTTCCGTACAAGACTGCCAGATTCGGGGCACGACACTGATCCGCTATCATTCTCCATGGCATAGTCTTCTACCAGCTCCTTTGTTAGTGACCTCTCGGCATATAAATGGACATGTATACAGCACCAGTTAAAGCTGTTGCTTAGTGGAAAGATCGCATTTCAGTTCTTGCTGAATACGATGCATGAAAAAGGAATTTTAAGATCTCTTCTGCAAAGCGCAAGGGCTCATTCTGAAATGTGCACCATAAAAACAGCTAAGATTTGAATATATTATTTTTTTCACGTTAACTGAAATGACCCAGAATAAAAAGAAATGATCACTAACATTTTTTCTGCCTGTACTGCTTGACACTTTGCTAAATGTTACTATTGCCTGGCATACCTCTAAGCCTTCCTCCCTCCTTCCCCCCCCCAAAAAAATTTGCTACTGGTCAGCAAGACCCAGGTGTGGGAGCACAGGGAGGGTCTTCAGCTAGTGCATCCCCCCTCCACAAAAGCATAACGCAAGGATGCAGAGTGGTAAAGAAAGCTCTTGGGACCTGTCTTCTTGGATGCATGCTTTGGAGAACGCCTGCTGCACCCTGGCATGTCCTTGGGCAGCCGAGCTTAACAGAAGACATTTATTATGGCGGCACAGATGGACGAGGCTTTATCACAAGCTTCCATTAGCAAGAATGAGTTTTCTATCCTGCGTCTGTCAGCTGGATGGATTGCAAAGTTCCCAAGATACCAAGGAAAGCACTGAACCTCCAATAGCTGCAAGTGTCTGATGGATTCAAGTGCAGCGCGGCATCTCGCACTGCTCACAACGGTTCATTGCCGGGTGATTCAGGAAGGTACAGCTATCGCAATTCCATGGAGCCCCTTCAAAGTCCTCATCTCTCTGCTCTATTTGAGTTGGCGGCTTGGAGCTGGGCTTGCGATCTGGAACACACAAGAATATTGTTTCTAAGAATTCTGAACGGCTAGTACAATAGGACATAGCAAAATGTTGAGGGTAATGATCTAATCCACATTATGAGGCAGTTACTAAGCTCTGTTAAAATGCATATATTTTACTACAGTGAAATTCATCATATGAGTCACTAACCCGTAGTACCTCAGTATCACATTAGTGACTTCTGCAGTAAATATTTTGTGCTACCGAGACAGAAACATTGTACTGTACATTCCTGACTGCAACAACGACTGTGTTGTATAGTTGATGTTAAATGTAAACCGCTCTGATCTAAAATAGAGCGGTATAGAAGAACTGTTAAATAAATAAAATAATAAATAACAACCCAAAGACTGTAAGCCGAAACTTGGGCTCTATTAAAAGATAGGACTGTAGACAGTTCTGTTGAATGTGTTCTCCAATTCAATGTATGCAAGCTTACCTCACATGTTAAAGATTTAGTTTAATTACAGTTTGAATATATTAAGTTCCAACCAGGGCCAGCCTTTCCATTAGGCAAGCTAGGCAACTGCCTAGGGCTGCCGGCCCCAGAGACACACATGGGCAGCCATATCGCCCCCCCCCCAGCTGATGCTGATTTTGTTTGGGGGGGGGGGAGGCAGGCAGCAACAGTATTACCAAAAGCGGCAGCAAAAAGCCGCCGCTTATGTAAATACTACAGCTGCCCAATTCAGACTCCTGAGATGGAACCGACGGTAGCAGGGGGGGGGGGGGGGTGAGTGTGGAGGCAGCAGCAGCAGCTGGGGGGAGGGGTCAGCAAGGGGACGACGACAGAGAGGCCAGGATTTCTGCCTAGGATGCAGAAACCCTTGGACGGGCCCTGGTTCCAATGTAAAGTAGTATGCATACATGCCCTGTGTACGTTTTATTATATAAACCCCTTCAATGGTAGAAAGGTGGAAGCAAAACAAACGTAACTAAATAAATAAATAAAAATAGGATTGGTTATGGATTCAAATAACTCCCTCATCCCTTCAACCAAAATCTCCCCACTCCCAAAAGCTCCCCCTAACTCCCCCGCCCCTAATTTCCCCCTTAACCTACCAGGGGTCTCCTTGGAGACTAGTGAAGGGGAGGGAGTAGAAACAATCCCCATTAGCGCCATGGGATCTCTTTGGTGGCTAGCTGGGGACAGGAGCACCCCCCTCCCCAGTTGCTCCTAGCTCATTGACATTATTTTGATCCTGGGTGCAATGAGGCAGAAGTAGTGGGGATCACTCCTGGACCCCCCTCCACTAACCACAAAGGACACCACTGGTAGGTACTAGGAAAGGGGTGGGGAGGGGCTTGATGCTCCCGGGAAGCAAAGAACACCAGCTCAAAGCCAATGTTATCCTTCCATGAATAAACATGGCTTGCAAGGTGAGAGGCAAGTTGCATTATTCGTCGTGCATAATGGCCTGCTCTGCAAGCATTTATTTATTTTATTTAACAGGATTTATATACCGCTTTATCCTAAAGTCAAAGCGGTTTACAATGAAGTTCAAAACTTACAAAAAACAAAGGAACAAACAGGGATTATATTAAGTTAACTTATTTACATATTTGCAAATGCAATGCAATGTGTGCCTTCGAGTCAGTCCTGACTCCTGGCGACCCAGAAGCTCCTGGTTTTTCTTGGCAGTGTCACCGGAAGTAGATTGCCAGGCCTTTCTTCCGAGGCAATGGAGGGTTAAGTGACTTGCCCAAGGCCACAAGGAGTGCTAGTGGGAATCGAACCCTGGTTGCTTGGTTACCAAGCCAGTGTTCTAACCACGAAGCTACTCCTCCACTCCTATTTACATATTTACAAGCCTAAATATAAGAACATAAAAAGGAAAATAAAAAGGGAAAATAACAAAAAGGTAGAAATAAAAATAAATAATCATGTGATGTTAAAGTGTTCAGAGTCGAGTGTTTTCAGATTTTTCATAAAATCCTTAGCATCGGTGATGGCTCCGAGATGATCGGGGAGTAAATTCTAGAGGGAAGGAGAGCTAATGAAATAGCACTTTTTGAAGTGACTTGCTTGGCTTTTATATAATCTTTAGGAATAGATAAAAGTGAAATTGTTGGATAGTCTTCTGGGTCTACTATTTGATTCAATCGTGATAAGAGATTTAAGAATGCCTGCAGTAGAGTCTTGTAATATTTTAAAAAATGAACAAAATAGTCTTATATTTAATGCGGGAAACGATGGGTAGCCAGTGAAGTTGATTCAGAAGGGGGGTGGGGGGGGACATGATCTCCTCTAGAGGTGCCAGTTAGGATGCGAGCTGCAGTATTCTGTACCATTTACAGAGGGCGGATTGATTGTTTACGTAATCCAAGATAGATGGAATTGCAGTAGTCAATAGCTGGTGTGATAATTGTCTGAAAAACAGTACAGAAATGATCATGGTTAAGCAGTGGTTTTAATCGTCTGAGGATACAGATTTTATAGTAGGCTGTTTTAGCTATTTTGTTGATTTGAGGTTGTAAATTTAGATTACAGTCTAGTATAATTCCAAGATATTTTACCTCAGCTTTGTATTTCGAGTTACAAAGAGAGCTTCAGTTTTGCTGTAGTTAATATTTAGGTATTTAGGTTGTTTTCAGTTAACCAAGCTGTCATATCCTCCAGGCAAGTAGTAATTACTGAGTAGTCTGGGTTATCAAGGTTTATAGGAGTGTAGATCATAATATCATCTGCATATAGATAGTAGAGGATTTTGTGTTTTTTGATAATGTTGCATATAGGCTGAAGGTAAATATTAAATAAAAGTGCTGACAGTGAAGATCCTTGTGGGACACCTTGAGTAGATAGGAATGGTAATGAGGTATTATTTCCAGACTTTATGATTTGGTGTCTATTATTAAGGTAGGAGTAGAGCCATTTTATTGTATTTCCAAGAAGCCCTAATTAGTCTATTAAGTAAGATTTTGTGTGAAACCGTGTCAAAAGCTGAGGATATATCTAAGAAGATTAGAAGAAATCCATTCTTTTTATTGTCTATTCCTTTTCTAAGGTATTCAAACAAGTGAACAAGGAGTGTTTCAACACTATTAGGTCAAAAGCCATGCTGGGGCTGTTCTGCTGCCTCAGGAACTGGAGGCCTGGAACATATTAAAGGGATCATGAAGTCAGAGGACTACCAAGGTATTTTGGAGTGAAATGTGCTACCTAGTTTCAGAAAGCTAGGTCTGGGCCAAACGTCATAGGTACTCCAGCAGGACAATGACCCAAAACATACATCTGAAAGTACAAACAAACGGCTAAAAAGGAACAAATGGACTGTTGTAAACTGGCCAGCAATGAGTCCTGATCTCAATCCAATCGAGAACCTTTGGAAAGAACTGAAATCTGCCATTGGTAAAAGGAATCCTGGAAACATTCATGAGCTGAAACAAATTGCAGTTGAAGAGTGGGAGAAACTACCAGCACATAGATGTATGAAATTTACAGATGGCTACAAGAAACGTTCAGAGGCTGTCATCACTGCCAAGGGTTGTGCAAACAAATAGTAGTGAAGGGTGCCATTAATCCTGTCCAGGTCATACTTTGTTTTTTTTCTCTGAAATTACTAAGTCTAAGTTGCAAAGACATTATTTTTTGTTGTATACCTTTGAACATACTAACTATATTACAATCTACCTTTGAACATACTAACTATATCACAATATGATGACATACAGTTGGAATATTTACATTTCTCAAGATATTGTACACAACATATCTAAAATGCAAGAGTGCCAACAATGTTGACCACAACTGTAATTAAAATTACAAATAAAATGATAGTCAACGCAACACCTTCCAAAAAGTGGAAAAGGGATCTGAATGAAGAAAATAGGAAACAGTATAAGCACTAGAAAGTTTGATGCAAATTAGTAGTAAGGCAGGCCAAGAATGATTTTTAAAAGAAGCTCGCTCTAGAGGCATTTTCAAGTACAACTGAAGCAGAGTCCATGAGAGAGTTGGTTGGTAAAGGGAATGCTCAAGGAGGAAAAGATAATAGAAAGCGTAGTTACTCACCTATAGCAGGTGTTCTCCATGAATAGAAGGAATAAGTCCTTACGCATGGGTAACGTCACAGATGGAGCCCCGCACAGAACTTTCCCCAGTTTCCAAAGGAAGCTTTTGAGAGGTATGCCATGCATGCATGCCTGCCTTCTCTACCCGCAGCGGCACCATATTCTCCAGTATAACTTAGCAGGAGCCAAAAGGCAGCTCCCTGAAAAGGTGGGAGGGCTGTGAGGACTTATTCCTGCTATTCATGAAGAACACCTGCTACAGGTGAGTAATTATGCTTTCTCTGTGAACAAGCAGGAAATAGGTCCTCACATATGGGATTCCCAAGCTCCAGGCTATTGGAACCCTAGAATAGCCCAACCAGTCATCGCGAACTGGAAAAGCCAGGAAGGTCAGAGAGGCAGTCCAGTTGAAGGACTCATCTGATGCAGTATCCACAGTCAACATAGACCAAGGGAATTCTGAACAGATAGCCAGAATGGACAGAAGGGCTGGAAGGCAGAAGAGGACTCAAGACCCAAAGATATGCCGGAGCACAGTCTGGCCAAAATTGCTGTCCCCTCGGGAATCCCCATCCAGACAGTAGTGAGCAGTGAAGATGTGAACAAACTACACTGCAGCCCTGTAGATTTCCTCTGCAGAGACAGAACTAAGGTTGGCTACCAATATAGCATTTGCACAGACTTGTGAGCCATGACATGACCCTCAAGGCTCAGATCAGCTAAGAAATGTGCATGGGCGATGCAATAAGTGAGCCAGAGGGATAGCATATGCTTCAAAAGAGCGCCCCCTGACTACTGGGGTCAAAGGAGATTAATAGCTGGGAGGACTGACGGTGCGCCTTTGTGCGCTCAAGGCAGAAGGCCGACGCATGCTTGCAATATAGCGTGTGCAATGTTGCCTCACCACAACTGGTGTGAGACTGGGGAAAGAACACTGGAAGTTTAATGGACTGGTTGAGGTGAAAGGCCAAGACCATCTTCGGCAAAATACGAGGATACGTGTGGAGAGACCTGGTGTACGGAGGGTGTGCGATCAGAGTCTGAAGCTCATTGATGCGTAGCGCAGACGTGACTGTCATCTGAAAGAGGATCTCCAAGGTCAAGAACTTCAGAGGACATGCGTCCAGTGGCTCACAAGAAGCCCGCATGAACTGGCTGAGGACAACTTTCAGGACTACAAAAGGGGACTGCTGCTTCTGGAGAGAGATCTGCAATTGTAAATATTTACTTCTAGTTTTTGGGGAAAAAGGAATTCTTTAGATTAAAGCTGATTAATCTGTGAACCCAGTGTATTTGTCAAATCAGTCAGGGCCTAGTAGCAGCAGAGTTTTCAATTTAAATTTAAAACACAGCAGAGCGCTTTCTGGTTAAATTTAGAACCCAAAACTCCCTCTATCCAAGCAAGGGCTGTGGGACACCCCCTGGAGATTGCTCACAAATTACCTTAGAAGCATAGGACAAAGTACTGTGTAGCAGCCAGTTTTTAATAAGTCTTCTTTCCCTCCCTCCACAACATCCACCCAACCCTTGGAGTGGAGGAGTGGCCTAATGGTTGGGGCAAGGTACTTCAGGCCGGAAGGTCGGGGGTTCAAATCCCACTAGAGGACAGCAACCTTGGGCCAGAAGGACTGGGGTTTCTAGTCCCACAGGTGCTCCTTGTGGTCTTGGGCAAGCCACTTAACCCTCCATAGCCCATGTTCCCTGTAAAATAGTTATCTCCAAGTTATAATGCCCTGTTCAATGTAATTTCAGTTTGTTCAATGTAAACCACACTGATGCAGAATAGCGTGGTATATAAGAGAATGTAAATAAAATTATAAATAAAATAAATAACCCCTGGGGTAATTGTAGCTTTATAGGGGCTTAAAACCTCTTAAAGGAAAGGAGGTGCCATATTCACACTCAGGTGCAGCTGTTTATTCTCATCAGCATACATTAAGGACCTGAGATAAATTAAACTTCAGGTGAACAAAGTACATTAAACGTATTAGGTATAGTTATATTAGTAAAAGTATCCCCAGCAACCCTTAGTAAGTAAAGAAATTAAATATTTAAACACAACCTTAAAACTAAGATGTAGACAGCAGTCCAGCAGCGAGATGGGGGCTTTCCAGTCTTTTGCATTGAGTGTCACATGTATGATTTTCTCCCATTTGGTGATGGGTCTTACGTGTGCACAAGGTGCAAGGAGATCTTTGCTCTCAGGGAACGAGTCTGATCTCTGGAGGCAAGAGTAGCAGACTTGGGAGACATAAGGAAGACAGAGGTACATAGACAAGACCTACAGGGATATAATCCTGAAGTCCCACCTCCAGTCTGGCAGCATCCCTGTTGCCATGGAGGAGGAGAGGTCACATGACAGGACAGCATCACCCTGGTGTGGCAGAAAGTGATCCTATAGCTAAGACCTGTCCTCCACGTGATGTAAAACCCTCTCACACCGAGGAAGTTTCTCCAGGGCCATGTGCCCATGAGGGAAGGTTTAGGACAGCCGTTATAGTTGGTGATTCGATCATTAGGCATGTAGATAGTTGGGTGGCTGGTGGACGTGAGGATCGCCTGATAACATGCCTGCCTGGTGCGAAAGTACCGGACCTCACGCTCCACCTAGATAAGGTCTTAAATAGTGCTGGGGAGGAGTCTGCTGTCTTGGTACATGTCGGTATCAATGACATGTGGTAGGGAAGTTCTGGAGGCTAAATTTAGGCTTTTAGGTAGGAAGCTGAAATCCAGAACTTCCAGGGTTGCATTCTCCGAAATGCTTCCCGTTCCACGCGCAGGACCCAAAAGGCAGGCAGGGCTCCAGAGTCTCAATGCGTGGATGAGACAATGATGCAAGGATGAGGGTTTTGGATTTGTTTGGAACTGGGGAACATTCTGGGGGAATGGAGGGGCACTTCCGAAGGGACTGGCTTCACCTTAACAGGGATGGAACCAGGATGCTGGCATTAACCTTTAAAAAGGAGAAAGAGCAGCTTTTAAACTAGATAATAGGGGAGAGCTAACAGTCGCCCAAGAGTGCATGGTTTGGAACAATGTATCCTTGAAGAATACTACCAAAAAATGAAGTTAGGGCACATCAGCAGAGAGGTTCCAATAAAGACAAAAGTAGCCCAAATGCCCTTGCGTACAGAGCAGACAGAGCTTAAAGATTCCAAATTACCACTGCCTACCGATAACCAGATTAATATGAATAAAATAGTCTCTAAAATGCTTGTATGCAAATGCTAGAAGTCTAAAAAATAAGATGGGAGAGTTAGAATATGTTGTTGTTGTTAAGTGCCGTCGAGTCGGAGTCGATAGCTATCCTAAATTGTGTTCGGTCTTCAGTCAGGCGGCTCATTGTTGACAGACTGGTACCCGTAGCTGCTGTTATTGTATTGATCCATCTCATTGCTGGCCTTCCTCTTTTGCGTTGACCTCCTATCTTGCCAAGCATGATGTCTTTCTCTAATGATCTCTCTCTTCGCATGATGTGTCCAAAGTATGAAAGTCGAAGTCTTGTCATCTGAGCTTCTAAAGAAAACTTAGGTTTGATCTCCTCTAGGACCGACTGGTTTGTTCTTCGGGCAGTCCATGGTATACACAGTATTCGCTGCCAGCACCATAATTCAAAGGCATCAATTTTCTTCCTGTCTTTTTCACTGTCCAGCTTTCACATCCATATGATGTTATTGAAAATACCATGGCTTGAACAAGTCAAATCTTTGTATGGAGAGAGACATCTCTGCTCTTGAGAATCTTATCTAGGTCTTTCATAGCCATTCTGCCAAGAGCAATGCGTCGTTTGATTTCTTGACTGCTTGTTGCTTCTTTATTGATAGTTGATCCAAGTAGGTTAAAGTTGTTCACAATTTCAATTTCTTCTCCTTCAACAATGAACCTGTTGATTATGCCAGTTGTCATGATCTTTGTCTTCTTTACATTAAGGTGCAGGCCCATTTTGAGACTATGTTCTTTGATTGTGAGAAGCAAATATTTCAGATCATCTTCACTTTCAGCCAGTAATGTAGTATCATCAGCATAGCGAAGGTTGTTCATGAGTCTTCCACCAATCTTCACACCTCTGTTGTCTTCATACAATCCTGCTTCTCTGATGATTTGTTCTGCATATAAATTAAACAGGTAGGGGGAAAGTATGCAGCCTTGTCTTACACCTTTGCTTATTTTAAACCATTCTGTTTCTCCTTGTTCCGTTCGAACTGTTGCTTCTTGATCAATGTACAGACTGCGCAAGAGAACGATCAGGTGTTCTGGTATACCCATGCTTCTTAATGTGGCCCAGAGTTTCTCATGGTTTACACAGTCAAAAGCCTTGCTATAGTCGATAAAGCACAAATAGATATCCTTTTGGTATTCTTTAGTCTTTTCAAGGATCCATCTCACATCCGCAATGATGTCTCTCATTCCTCGCCCTTTCCTGAACCCTGCTTGCACTTCAGGTAGTTCTTGTTCCAGGTATGGTTGTAGTCTCTTTTGAATAATCTTCAGTAGAATCTTGCTGGCATGTAGGATCAGAGCGATTGTTCGATAATTTCCACAGTCAGTGGGATGACCTTTCTTTAGTATTGGTATAAACACAGATCTTTTGCAGTCAGTTGGCCATGATGTTGTCTTCCATATTTCTTGGCAGAGCCTTGTAAGTATGGTAACAGCTGCATCAGATTGCTGCAATACTTCTATAGGAATGCCATCAATGCCTGGTGCTTTGTTCTTTGATAAGGCTTTCAATGCTGCTTCAACTTCTTCTTTCATCACCAATGGTTCCCGATCATAAGATACAGGTTGAAAAGGCTGTTGGTCCACTTGATCTTTATCATATAAAACCTCTGTATATTCCTTCCACCTTTTCTTGATCTTCTCAGCATCATTCAACATAGAACCTTGAGCATCTTGTAACATTCCAATTCGAGGCTGGAACTTTTTCTTTAACTCTCGTAGCTTTAGGAAAGCCGATCTTGTTCTTCCTCTAAAAGTTTCTGCTTCTATTTCCTTGCATGCATCGTCGTAGTACTTTACCTTGTCCTTTCTTGCTGCACGTTGGAAATCTGTTGAGTTCTGCGATTGTCTTTCTTTCTCCTCTGGCTTTAGCTTCTCTGAGTTTCTGGACAATTTTCAGAGTTTCTTCCGTCATCCATTTTGGTGGTTTTTGCTTTTTCACCTTTTGTAGAGACTTCTCGCTTTCTTCCAACACAACCTTCTTGATGTCATTCCATAACTCTTCCGGAGCTCTGTCATTTGTATCTAAAGCAGCAAATCGATTTTGCAGGCAGTCTTTAAATTCCAGTGGTATATTCTCAAGGTCATATTTTGCTGCATTCATGAGTGGTTTGCTCTTTTTCAACTTTAGCTTGAGTTTGCATACTAGTAGTTGATGATCTGTACCACAGTCAGCTCCAGGTTTTGTCTTTGTTGATGTTATAGAGCTTTTCCATCGTTGACTTCCACAGATGTAGTCAATTTGATTTTTATACAATCCATTGGGTGAAGTCCATGTGTACAGTCACCGCTTGTGTTGCTGGAAGAAGGGGTTTGAGATGAATAGATCATTGGTCTTGCAGAATTCTATCAGTCTTTCTCCAGCTTCATTTCTGTTGCCAAGTCCATATTTTCCAACTACTTTGCTTTCTTCTTTGTTGCCAACTTTTGCATTCCAGTCACCCATGACTATCAGGATATCCTGTTTGCATGTTCTGCCAATTTCAGCTTGCACTTGTTCATAGAACTCTTCAATTTCATTCTCTTCTGCAGCTGTTGTTGGGGCATATACTTGAATTATAGTTGTGTTGATAGGCAATCCTCGTAGACGAACAGAGATTAAGCGTTCGCTGACTGCATTGTATTTCATTACAGTTCTTGCAAGTTTCTTCTTTATTATAAATGCAACACCATTTCTTCTTTGTCTTTCATTTCCAACATAGTAGACCATGTGATCATCTGATGCAAAGTGCCCGATGCCAGTCCATTTCAGTTCGCTGACACCCAACAGATCAAGTTGCACACGTTCCATTTCATTCTTGACCACCTCCAACTTCCCTTGGTTCATGCTTCGTACGTTCCATGTTCCAATGTGTAAGACATCTTTACAGCTTCTGACTCTCATTTCATGCGCAGCTACATCAGCAGTCAGACTTCCCGAGGGCTTTGATCCAACCACATCATAAATGCTGGCTTTACTCTGAAAATTCTTCAGCTCTTCCCCAGTAGCTAGTTGAGTGCCTTCCGACCTGGGGGTCTCATCTTCCAGCACCATAGCACAATTTGTTTTGTTGTAACTATCCATTGGGTTTTCATGGCAAGATACAGAAGTAGATTGCCGGGCCTTTCTTCCGCGCAGTTTAAGTTTGGTGTTGTTGCCGTTGTCACAAAAAAGTGATCCTCCGCCGTCAACACTGTCCCATTCTGCTGCTGCCCAGATGGGTGGTTTGTCTTGGTCTGGCACCTCAGCTGAGACCTGTCCATCTTGGGAGACCCTGCCAGTAGTTAAACTACCGATAGTTTAGCTCTCAGCATCACTGATGCACGCAAGCCCTCACAGCACGACAAGCTGCAAACCAAGTGAGAGTTAGAATATATAGCAATAAATTAGAAATGAATGGTATCTCAGAGACATGGTGGAAGGAGTACAACCAATGGGACACTGATACCTGGGTACAAACTATATCGTAATGATAGAGCTGATCAAATTGGTGGAGGGGTTGCACTCTATGTTAGAGAGGGCATTGAGTCACAAAGGATTAAAGTTCTGCAGCAAACAAAATTCGCTGTAGAATCTCTATGGATAGAAATTCTATGTAAAAAGGGGAAGGCAATGGCAGTGGGGGTATACTATTGACCGCCTGGCCAGAATGAACAAATGGATGATAAAATGCTCAAAGAAATCAGGGAACTAACAAAAGTTACAGAACAGTAATAATAATGGGTGACTTCAATTACCCCGGTATTGACTGGGTCAGTGTCACGGCAGGACATGCTAGGGAGATAAAGTTTCTAGATGAAATAAATGACTGCTTCTTGGAGCAGCTGGTTCATGAATCGACCAGAAGGAAAGCCATTTTGGACTTGGTGGAACACCAGATCTGGTGCAAGAGATAAGGGTGTTGGGGCCACTTGGCGATAGTGATCATAGCATGATCACATTTGATTTAATTAATGGAGGAGGGATGGTAAGGAAATCCACAGTACTACCTTTTAACTTTCAAAAGGGAGACTATGATAAAATGAGGCAAATAGTTAAGAAAAAAAACTAAAAGGAGCAGTTGCAAAGGTTAAAGACGAACATCAAGCTTGGGTGTTTAAAAAAAAACTATTTTGGAAGCCCACACCAGCTGTATTCCATGCTTTAAGAAAAGTGGAAGGAAGTCCAAAAAACTGCCAGCATGGTTTAAAGGTGAAGTCAGAGAGGAGGTTGTTGCCAAAAAAGCATCTTTCAGGAAATGGAAAAAAGAGCCAAATGACGAAAACAGGAAACAGCACAAGCACTGGCAAATTAAATGCAAGACACTGATAAAGCAGGCAAATAGAGAATTTGAGAAGAAACTTGCTGTGGAAGCAAAAACGCGTAATAAAGACTTTTTCCAAGTACATTCGTAACAAAAAACCTGTGAGAGAATCAGTTGGACCATTAGATGACAGAGGGATAAAGGGGGCAGGAAGAGGGAACAAGGCTATAGAGGAGAGACTGAATGAATTCTTTGCTTTGGTCTTTACTGAGGAAGATGTAGGGATGTTACCAGACTGAAGTGGTATTTAAAGGTGATACTGCGGAAGAATTGAAAGAAATATCGATACACCAGAAAAATGTATTACAACTATTTGATAAACTGAAGAGTAGCAAATCACCTGGACCGGATGGTATACATCCAAGGGTGTTGAAAGAACTGAAATATGAGATTGCAGACCTGCTATTAGTAATCTGTGAACTATCATTAAAATCATCTCTAATACCTGAAGATTGGAGGATCGCCAATGTAACGCCAATTTTTAAAAAGGGTTCCAGGGGTGATCTGGGAAACTACAGACTGGTAAGCCTGATGTCAATACTGGGAGAAATGGTAGCAACCATCATAAAGAACAAAATTACTCAACATGTAGATAGTCATGGCTTAATGGGAGACAGCCAACATGGCTTTAGACAAGGAAAATCTTGTCTTACTAATCTGTTCGATTTTTTTGAAGGTGTGAATAAACAGGTAGACAAAGTGAATCGGTTGATATAGCGTATCTGGATTTTCAGAAAACCTTTGACAAGGTCCCTCATCAGAGACTTTTGGCAAAACTAAAAAGTCATGGGATAGGAGGTAGTGTACTATTGTGGATCAGGAACTGGTTAAAAGATAGAAAGCAGAGGGTAGGGTTAAATGGCCAATTTTTCCAATGGAGAAAGGTGAATAGTGGAGTGTCCCAGGGATCTGTGTGGGTCCGCTGCTTTTTAACATATTAATAAATGACCTTGAAAAGGGAATAACGAACGAGATTATCAAATTTGCAGATGACACCAAACTATTTAAAGTTGTTAAAACTCAAGAGGATTTTGGAAAATTGCAAGAGGATCTTGATAAATTGGAAGACTGGGCATCCAAATGGCAGATGAAATTTAATGTGGACAAGTGCAAAGTTATGCACCTAGGGAAGAACAACCCAAACTATGGTTACACGATGCAAGGTTCCACATTGGGAATCACCACCCAGGAAAAAGATTTAGGCGTCATCGTGGATAACATATTAAAACCCTCCACCAAGTGTGCAGCAGCGGCCAAGAGAGCAAATAGAATGCTAGGTACCATAAGGAAAAGAATGGAAGATAAACAAAGGATATTATAATGCCTCTGTATCGTTCCATGGTGTGACCGCACCTTGAATATTGTATGCAATTCTGGTCACCATAACTTAAAGAGTACTCACTCACCTGTAACAGGTGTTCTCCAGGAGCAGCAGGAATCAGTCCTCACTCATGGGTGACATCGACGTCGATGGAGCCCCCGTGCGGAGCATTTCCCCAGCTTTCTAAGAAAGCCTTTGGGAATACTGCATGCATGCGCGGTCCCCTTCCCGCCTAAAGGTGCCATCTTGCTCAGTCCAATGACATAGCTAAAAAACAGCACACAAAATGTAAAAATAAACTATGTACAACTTCAACTCCCAGGGGAGGAGGGAGGGTTGTGAGGACTGATTCCTGCTGCTCCTGGAGAACACCTGTTACAGGTGAGTAACTACTCTTTCTCCAGGACCAAGCAGGAAGTCAGTACTCACTCATGGGACTCCCCAGCTTCAGGCTACCAGGGACCCAGAGCTGAAAATATGAGCTCCCTCTAGCCGCAGCATCAGAGAAAGGATTTCACTGAAAACATACCCCCACCGGTAGCCCAACCAGAGGGCTGGAGGGTAAGAGTTGCCTAAACCTCAAAGAGATTCCGGAGCACTGCATGACCGAAAGCACGGTCCCTACGGGACTCCCTCTCCAGCAGTAATGGGCCGCAAAAGTCTGGCTTGAGGACCAAGCTGCAGCCCTGCAGATGTCTGCCGACGGTACAGAGCGGAGATGAGCTACTGAGGCAGCCATTGCCCTGACACGGTGGGCCGTGACCCAACCCTGCAAGGGAAAGTCAGCTGTCCTGTAAGCCCAGGTGATACAGTCAGCCACCCAGATGGACAAGGTACGCTTGGAGACAAGTAACCCCAAGTTATTACGATCAAAAGATACGAAGAGCTGAGTAGCCCTCCTATGCCCCTGCGTACGTTCAATGTAGAAGGATAAGGCCCTCCTACAGTCCAGGGTATGCAGGACTGTCTCAGCCCGGCTGGCATGGGGCCTAGGGAAGAACGTTGGAAGAACCACCTCCTGGTTGAGATGGAAAGAGGAGACAACCTTTGGGAGGAACTTAGGATGAGTCCTAAGGACTACCCTGTTCCTATAGAAGCGAGTGTAAGGCCTGTCACAGACCAGGGCTTGAAGCTCACTCACTCGCCTGGCTGAGGTTAGAGCCACAAGGAATAGAGCCTTCCAAGAAAGGAAGCAGAGAGGACAGGTAGCCATCGGCTCAAAAGGTGGGCGAGTCAGTTGCTGCAAGACCACATTCAACTCCCACTCAGGGGCCAGTGGACGGAGAGGAGGCTTGAGCAAGAGCAAGCCTCTGAGAAACCTGGACACCAAGGGGTGAACCGACAGTGTCCTTCCACCAGTGAGTGGTGAGCTGCTAGAGCAGAGAGGTGGACCTGAACCGAATTGGACTTAAGGCCTTGATTGGACAAGTGCAGTAGATACTGAAGCACTACTGGTACAGTGCAGGCGAAAGGATCCTCCTTGCGCTGCTGACACCACATGGAAAACCTTCTCCACTTCAGGGCATAGGTTTTCCTGGTGGATTGCTTTCTAGAGGCCAAGACCACCTCTTCCACATCCCGGGGTAGGCCCCAGGGAGCCAACACTACCCTTGCAGCCTCCAGGCCATCAAATTGAGAGATTTGAGATTGGGGTGCAGAAGGGAACCCTGATCCTGAGAGAGAAGATCGGGTTGCAACCCCAGAGGTAGTGGTGTTTCCACGGCTAGCTGAAGCAGAAGTGGAAACCAGGGCTGCCTTCGGCCACCTGGGAGCTATCAGAAGTACTGAGGCCTTGTCCCTTAGGATCTTGAACAAGGTTCGGGCCACCAGAGGCGTGGGAGGAAACGCATACAGGAGGGCCCTGGGACCAAGAAATCAGGAAGGCATCCGCTGCTAACCTCAGGGGGTGCGGTTGCATGGAACAGAACCTGGGCAGCTGCTGTTTCAGGGGACTGGCAAAGAGATCTATGGATGGAAGTCCCCATCTCAGGAAAATTTTCTGAACCACCACGAGGTGTAGTTGCCACTCATGGGGTTGCAGAATCCTGCTCAACCTGTCTGCTAGGAAGTTTTCCTGGCCAGGAAGAAGTTGTGTTTGAGAGCAAGAGAGCAAAAGAGCAAAGGGCCTGTGCCTCTCGACACAGGAGCCTGGACCCCGTGCCTCCCTGTTTGTTCACATAGAACATGGCCACTTGATTGTCCATCTGTACCAGAACAGACTGGTGAGCCGAGGTGTGAGAGAAGATTTTGAGGGCTAAGCGAATAGCCCGGAGTTCCAGAAGATTGATTTGCTGTGTGGCCTCCCATGGAGACCACAGGCCCTGGGTGCACCTGTCCAAGCAATGTGCGCCCCAGCCCTGCAAGGAGGCATCGGTCGTCAACACCACTGTGGAAACAGGCACCTGAAAAGGCACCCCCTGTAATAAGTTGGGGGGGGGGGGTGTAGCCACCACTGTAGGGAGTCCAGGAATGGTTTGGACACCCACACTTTGTCTGTGAGGCTTCCTGTGGCTTGTTTCCACTGAGTTCAGAGACACCATTGTGCAGGCCTCATGTGGAGGCGGGCATTGGGGGTCACATGCACTGTCGATGCCATGTGGCCCAGGAGCTTTAGACAGAGTCCGGCGGAGACCTGTGGCCTGCTCAGAAACTGGTTTGCTAAGTCTATGAGTCTTTGAGCCCTGTCTCTTGGCAAGTAGGCCTTTGCTTGCAGGGAGCCCAACCTTGCCCCTATGAACTCTAGGTTCTGGGAGGGGAGCAAAGTAGACTTTGCGAAGTTTATGACAAAACCTAGGTGTTGGAGGGAGGCAGTTCTGAGGGTGGCTTGCCGGGCCTCCTGGGAAGTCTGACCCCTGATGAGCCAGTCGTCCAGGTAGGGGAAGACAAAAACACCCTGATTCCTTAAGTAGACCGCCACCACCGCCAGGCACTTTGTAAAGACCCTTGGGGCAGAGGTCAGGCCAAAGGGCAGTACTCTGTACTGGTAATGGTTTCCTCCCACAATGAACCTGAGGTACTTTCTGTGGTCTGCATGAATGAGGATGTGAGTGTACGCATCCTTTAGATCTAAGGAGCATTGCCAATCTCCCTGCTGGAGGTAGGGCAGAAGTGTTCCAAGAGTAAGCATCTTGAACTTTGCTTTCTCCAAGAACTTGTTGAGATTCCTGAGGTCGAGAATAGGCCTGAGACCCCCGGTTCTCTTTGGTACGAGGAAGTACCTGGAGTAGAACCTGTGACCCTGCAGGTGGGGAGGTACCGGCTCCACCGCCTGGTCCAGAAGCAGACCTTGAAGTTCTTGAAGGAGGAGGTCTGTGTGCAGAGGAGGTCTTGGAGGCTCTCCTGGGAAGTAGGTAGGAGGCAACTGCTGGGAATGGAGCATATAGCCCTTGTGGACTATGCTTAATACCCAAGCATCTCCTGTAATGGGTGACCACCTGTGGGCAAACAGGACTAGACGACCTCCTGTGCAGAGATGGGACAGCAGAGGAGGAAAGGCTATGCTGTGGGAGTCAAAAACCCCCTCCCTGCTGAGTGGGAGCAGGAGCTGGAGGCTTGGGGGTCTTCTGTCTACGGGGCCCATGTCCCTGCCCCTTGGCCTGCTGACCCTGCTGGGGAGGCCTGGTACTGAGGGAAAGGTTTGTAGGCAGCTGCCTTCCTCGGGTAAAAGTACTTCTTACCCGAGCCCTTCTTCCTCTGAGAAGGGGCAGATGTTTTTCTGGACAGCCTTGTCCTAGTCAGGTGCTCTGTTTTGAGCTCAGCCGCCTTCTCGGCCATGGGCTTGCCAAAAAGGTTTTCACCTCGGCAAGGGACATCGACCAACTTGTCCTGCACCCAGAGCTCGAGGTCCGATGACTGCAACCATGCCTGGCGTTGGGCCCCGATGCCGGCTGCCACTACACGGGCCGAAGCCTCGAAGCCATCATAGGCTGCTCGGGACATGAACTTTGAGCATTCCCGGATTCCCAAGGACAAGGTCTTGAACCTCTGCAAAGGTTCCCCGGAGAGGCCAGCAGAGAACCCGGCAAGTTCCTTCGCCAGGTCTCGTAGGTACATGCCCATGTACAGCTGGTAAGACTGGACACGGCAAGCAAGCATCAAGCCCTGGAAGCACTTTCTGCTGAAAGCATCCAGGTTCCGGGCCTCCCTGCCGGGAGGCACCGCAGAGTACATCTTCTTCTGGCTTTTCAGACAATGAATGGCCGATTGCACCACCATGGAATAGTGCGGCAGCTGCGCCTTCTGGAAACCAGGGCTCTTACGGAGTCGATAGATGGAATTGACCCGCTTGCTCACAACCGGCGCCGAGGCAGGTGCCTCCCACATCCGGAAGAGGAGCCGTTTCAGCATCGGAGGAACAGGCACAGTAAAGGACTCCTTTGGAGGAGAGTCATACTGGAGGGCCTCGAGCTCTTCGGCTCGAGGCTCCTCCTTGGGGTCCGCGGGAATCGCCAAAGCCTTGGCCATGTCCCTGACGAACTCCGAGAACCTGGTGTCCTCCGGAGGAGACCTACTCCGGGGCTCGGACTGCGGCGAGTCCGAAGGGACGCACCGAGTCCAAAAAGTATTGGGGGACTCCTCGTCCTCCGTCTCCCACACGGACTCATCTGAAGAGGAGTCGGGAGGCTCCGACCGCCGGGCCTCGGTGGCACCCGCCCCGATG
This sequence comes from Ichthyophis bannanicus, assembly GCA_033557465.1. Lineage (NCBI taxonomy): Eukaryota > Metazoa > Chordata > Amphibia > Gymnophiona > Ichthyophiidae > Ichthyophis > Ichthyophis bannanicus. The sequence goes on along the minus strand of CM066035.1, from coordinate 944,068,580 downwards.
CCGAATGCACCAGCATCTACATCCTTGGTTCCGAGCGGGAGGTCGAGGGTGAGGGTGACCGTGACCGAGGACGACTTCGAACCTTCATGGTCTCGAGTATTGGCTCGGTCTCCGGGGTCGACTTAGACGTCAATGTCCCGGTGGCCGGGGCAGATGCACCAGCGAGGTTCGCCATCAGTACCCGCTGCTGATTCATGAAGGCAGACAATCTGCACTCCAAGGCTGTCAGCCTGAGTCCAAGCTCAGGAGACTCAGCAGCCACTGACTCGGACCCCGGCAGCTCCGGGCCTGACATTGGCTCCCTAGGAGGAGAGTCCACGAGGACAACAGGACTTACGTGTCCGGTGGGCTCCGGCTCCATACGAGGTATCTTGGACAGCTTCTCCTGCTCCAAGGGCCCGGGGCGGCGGTCAGGGGTCTGAGACCTGGCCCTCGAGGAACCAGGGACCTCCTCCGCTGCCGCCCTCATGAGCCGTTTCTTCCTCTTATGTTCCCGATTGGGGGACCCCCTGTCTGAGGAACCCCGGCGATGCTCGGGGTCAGACTCCCGAGAAGTCAAGGTGTCGGATGAGGTCCGGGTCCGGCCGGAGGCAGAGTCAGAAAAAATCCTCTCTTTCTGATGCTGGCAGCTTCGTAGTGTCTTGGTGGACACATTTTGCCACACGGGACACAGACCTTAGGATAATGATCCGGTCCGAGACAACAAAGGCAGCAGTCGTGTGTGTCGATGAGAGACATCAGTTTCTTGCACCGATCACACTTTTTGAAACCACTGGAAGCCATTGGGGAAAAAAGGACCCCCGCGAGGTCAAAGGACCAGCTTTCCAGGGAAAAAGACAAAAAGGCGTGAACGCCAGTCACGAAGGGCAAAAAACGAAAAATGGAAGGCGGGCTCGATACCGGTATACCGAACCCGGAGGGAAGGGGAACCGGCGTCGAACCAGTATATGTATATAGTTGACCATGTTCCCTTTTCATTTGAACTACCTAGGTATATAGTTACCCTGTTTCTCCAAGTTCTACTTCCTGTTAAATGTAATGACCAGACATATGAAAGTTGTCGGATGTTTCTGTTCAATGTAAACCGCGCTGATGGCAAATAGTGCGGTATATAAGAATTCTTAATAAATAAATAAATAAAATAAAAGCATGATGAAATCGCAAGAAAAGTGTCAACTTTTCCGGGTGACATGGACAGACGTCCGGTGGGCTCCACGGAAAAAGAAAGACTGAGCAAGATGGCACCTTTAGGCGGGAAGGGGACCGCGCATGCGTGCAGTATTCCCAAAGGCTTTCTTAGAAAGCTGGGGAAATGCTCCGCACGGGGGCTCCATCGATGTCACCCATGAGTGAGGACTGACTTCCTGTTTGGTCCTGGAGGAAAAAAGGATATAGCGTTATTAGAAAAGGTTCAGAGAAGAGCCTCCAAAATGGTTAAGAGGATGGAAGGATACTCCTATGAAGAGAGGCTAAAAAGGTTAGGGCTCTTCAACCTGGAAAAGAGACGGCTGAGGGGAGATATGATACAGGTCTATAAATTAATGAATTGAATGGAACAGGTAAACATCGATTAATTGTTTACATCATCAGAATATAAAGAGACTAGGGGACATGCAATGAAGCTACAGGGTAACCTAATTAAGACTAATAAGAGAAAATATTTTTTCACTCAACGTGTAATCAAACTCTGGAATTTGTTACCGGAGGATGTAGTAAAAGCTGCTAATGTAGCTGGATTTAAAAAAGGTTTGGGCAAGTTCCTGGAGGAAAGGTCCATAAACCATTATTAAAAGGGACCCAGGATATCACTGCTTGACCCAATACAAGCATTGTGGAACCCGTTTCTTTTGGGGAAACTGCTAGGTACTTATGACTTAGATTAGCCACTGTTGGAAACAGGATACTGGGCTTGATGGACCTTGGTCTGACCCAGTATGGCATATCTTATGTTCTTAGCTATAGGCGGCTTAAATTGAGTCCTCAAGAGAAGCAAGCCTCACATGAATTGGTGTACCAGAGGCTGAGCAGAGACGGGCTTCCCCCACAGCCACGATGGAACGCTCCTATCGCACTGAGATGCAGACACACAGAGTTGGACTTGAACCCAGACTGAGAAAGGCTCGAAAGGTACTCCAACAGCTGGTCCACAGGGCAAACAAAGGGGTCCAATGCCCCGCCAGTGCACCAGACAGCAATTCTTCGCCATCTGATCTTGGTGACACCCTCAGGGAGGGTAAGCTCTGCGAGGGCTACCCACTCAGCATCCATGCCATTTTGGCCAGGGAGCGGATGTTGGTATGCAACAAGGAGCCACCCTCCTGAGAGATGAGGTCTGGGTCGCAGCCCTGACAAAGAGGTTTCTTCTGTGAAAGCTACACAAGTAGTGAGAACCATGGCTGTCAAGGCCAGTAAGGAGCAATGAAAATCATGGATCCCCTCTCGGCCTGGAGCTTCAAGAGCAACTTTGCAATGAGCGGAATCGGGGGGTAGGCATAAAATAGGCCTCTCCCCCAGTGGATCAGGAAGGTGTCCAGAGCCAGGTGATCAATGGCCAGTCTCTGGGAGCAAACAGAACTACCTGGGCATTCTGTGCCGTAGCAAGAGGTCGACATTGGGAGTGCCCTACTCCTGAAAGAGCCAGTCCACTACCTCCCTCTTGAGGGACCCCTCGTATGGCTGACGAACCCACTGAGTTGATCCACCAGGCAAATACGTCACCCTGAGATCCATGTCTGAGTAGGGCCAACTTCCAAAGGCAAACCGCCTCCCAACACAGTAGTTATGAACCCATGCCCCCTTGCTTGCTGAAAGGCACGGATAGCATTTGCTATGGCCTGGAGCTTGAGGAAGTTGATCTGATGGAGACTCTTGCTTTCAGACAGCAGGCCCTGGGTGTAGAGCTTGGAGGCATCAGTCATAGGCAGCCTGCAGGGTGCTTCTGGTTGGAAAGGGAGGCCCCAGCACAAGTTTGCGGGCATGAGCCACCACTGCAGGGAAAGAGTGAGAGGCACAGTGACCACTACCCTGTTCCACAAGCGGCCTGAGGCTTGCCACCATTACATTTGCAAGGTCCATTGAGCCTGTTGCATGCAGAGGCAGGCCTGCGGGATGACATACAACATGGCCGTCATGTGTCTGAGGGCTCTCAACAGCCCATGGGCCTTGGTGTGTCACTGGCGCTGTAACGCACACCCCACCTCGGTGAGACACTGCAGGCAGGAAAAGCTCTCGCCCGAGTGGTATCAAGGAGAGCCTTGATGAACTCCAGTTGTTGTACCGGCTGGAGGCGAGACTTCAGGTAATTGACCATGAAGCAGAGGCCTTCAAGCACCTGAATAGTGAGCTCAGTGAACTGCCGTACACTGGCTGGCGTGGGACCCTTTACGAGCGTCATCGAAGTATGGAAAGACAAAGACACCCCCCTTCCCCCCCCCCCCGGTGTCTGGAGGAAAGTGGCTACAAACGCCAAAGGAAATTTTTGGGAGGTATGCCGCAAATGCTTGTCTGCCTTACCTGCCCACTGCGGCACCATATTCTCCAGTCTTCTTTTTCTGCAGAGCCCCTAGGATGTGTTCCTGCAGTCCGAAAAAAAGATTGAATTTCTTGCCCTTGTGGCAGAGCTTTTACTCATTTTTCACCCGCCTGACGTCTGTTAACTTTGACTTTCTGCTCATTCCTGGAGATAAGTGGAAGCTGGGAAGTGTTCCGTGTGGGGTTCTGTCGATGACGTCACCCAAACGTGAGGACTTATTTCCCGCCTGTTGAGAGAGAAAAACTAGATTTTCCTTAGTCTTTAGCAGGAGGATGTTGGCCATACCTACACCAAAAACCATCTTTGATAATGATTCAGAGCAACTAAACCATATCACTAAATTCCAGAAGTTGCACTATATCAAAATGACAAACTCGTGCACATCGCCAGGACTGGATGGCTTTCACCCGAGTCCTGACAAGAGTTCAAAACATGAAATTGCTAACCTGCTGCCACTAATCTCTAAGCTATCATTCCAACTGGCCACAATTGGAGGATGGCCAATGCAACACAGGTTTTTTTAAAAAGGCTCTAGCTGATGCAGCAAACAATAGGCTAATAAGCCTGACATTGGTGCCAGACATAATGGTGGAAGCTATGCTAAAAAAAAACAAATAAAAATTACTGACCATTGTGGCAAAGTCAACCATTTTCAGCATGGGGGAGGTGAACAGCATAAGGAATCCACCTTAATCAAGGGGCCTCTGTTAGGTGTGCAGGGTCAAAAGGCCAGAACCACAGTTCAAAGGCAGAAAACCCCCAGCTGGAACAAGTTCCAGGAAATGCTTGACAGTGTAAGAAGGATAGATTGCAAGCACGAGGACAAAAACCCTCACTCTGGTAATTGCACTGATTATTCTGATGTCAGAAGGCAGGGGGATTACAAACACCTGGGAGAGAAAGAGGTGGGGTTGGATCCCAGTGAGTATAAACCTTGGTTAAATTATAGCAGGAGCAGGAGGAGTAGGAGCTGGAAGAGGAGTGACTGCAGAAGGAGCAGAGGAAGCAGCAGAGGACAGACTTCAGAGCAGCAAGGACGATGGAATGCTGGAGAAGCCAGAGCAGGTGCTAACTTCTGGAGACAGGCTGAGCTACCCATTGCTGAGAAAGGTGATTTCCCTGAATCACGTTTGCAACAAAGGTGGGAGCCAGGAAGGAGAGAAGCTTTCAGGCCACCAGAGAGGTTGTCAGCAGGGCGCTCTCATCAAGTGGGTGAGTCAGAACCTATGCAATTGGGAGAAGAAGGGTCAGAGCTAGGGGCAGAAGATATGTTGATGGATTGTTCTTTATGCCAAGCTCTAGACTTAAAGTGTCTGAAGAAAGGCCAGCCTGAAAAGAACTGTTCCTCTTGCTGAAGTAACCTCAGAGCTAAGCAGTGAGAAAGTAAATTCTTGTGTTTTGAAAGGAGGAATTTACTGCAGCATAAGCTAGTGAAGTAAGACTGTGATTCATGCTTCTGTGTCAGCTGTGTTGAAACTCTACAACGGAGAGAAAGTTAAAAGCCTACTATAAGAGTGTGTGCTTTGCTCCTGTTTATAAGAGAAGCCTGCTATAAGAGTCTCAAGGACACTGTGAATGCTTATTTCATAACCTAAGTTTGGTTCTTCACCTGGAAGTGCAGCCTAGAGAGAATTATGGCTGAGTGAAGATAATTTTGCCATAGAAGAAGTAAAGTTTGTTTTTCTATTGCTCTGATTGACAAAGGACAATAGGAAAAGTGGCATCTTGTGATATGTGAAAAGGCTAAGCTTCTGCAGTGAAGAGGACTTTAAAAGCCAATATTGAGTTCTGTTTGTTTTGCCACCAACCTGCTGAACCTTAAGCAAAAATTCTATAATTTAAAATTCTGTAAATGGTACCAGGAACCTGATCTGTTCTATTGTGTTCAAAATAAATTCTTTTTCTGTCATAAGCCTTACTCTTGGTTTAACACGACTACAATCCTTCTACTTAAAGCATAAATGTTACAGCTGATAGAAGGTTCTCAACCACCACGTCCTCAACAACTAGAAGACTAGTGGTTATGGCATTGTGCTTGTGACACCATATATAGATAGATATGGCTTATGAGTACAAGTCAGCATGAGTTCAGCAAAGGCAAGCTTTGCCTTTCCAACTAATTAGGTTTTTTTGAAGGAGTAACAAACAAGTGGATAACAGTGAGTCATTTGATATTTGGATTTTCAGAATGCATCTGACAAAGACCCTCATGAGGGGCTCTTTGGCAATTTTTAGAGTCATGGGATAGGAAGCCATTACCTTTGTGCTTGCAAAGTGGAATAGCATGACTAGTGCAAAGCCCCAGAGATCTGTACTGGGACCTGTGCTGTTTAACATATTTATAAATGATCTGGCAATAGGAGTGACGAGTGAGGTGATCAGATTTGCAGATGACAAAATAATTATTCAATGTCATGAAAATGGTAGAGGATTGCGAGTATTTGCAGAAGGATCTTCTGAGACAAGGAGACTGGGTACCTAAATGGCAGATGAAATTTAATGTGGACAAGTGCAAAGTGATTCACAAAGGGAAAATAATCCCAGCTACAGGGAGGAATACTGGGTTCTGAGTTAGGAGTCACCATCCAAGAAAAAGATCTTGAAGCCATTGTGGATAATATGTTCAAATTTTCAGCCCAGTGCGTCACGGCTGCTAAAAAGGCAAATAGAGTGTTAGGGGTTATCTGAAAACAGATGGGGAACAAAACTGAAAATATTGTTATTTAACAGGTTTTTTTTATACTACTTTATCATTTCAGTCAAAGCAGTTAGCGTAGTTACTCACCTGTAACAGGTGTTCTCCAGGAGCAGCAGGAATCAGTCCTCACATATGGGTGACGTCGGCACCGACGGAGCCCTCGCGGAGCAATTTTCCCCAGCTTTCAAAGAAAGCCTTTGGGAATTGCAGCGCGCATGCGCGGTCCTCTTCCCGCCCAAGGGTGCCATCTTGCTCAGTCAGATGACATAGCAAAAAGACAGCAAAAATTAGCAAAAACGAAAGCATAAAACTGCAACTCCAAGGAGAGGGAGGGAGGGTTGTGAGGACTGATTCCTGCTGCTCCTGGAGAACACCTGTTACAGGTGAGTAACTACGCTTTCTCCAGGACCAAGCAGGAAGTCAGTCCTCACATATGGGACTCCCAAGCTTAAGGCTACCGGAGACCCTAAGCACAAAAATGAGCTCCCTCTAGCTCAGCAGCACAGAAGGAAGGAATCCTCTCTGAATACGTCTCCAACCGGTAGCCCAACATCCGGGATGGAGGGTAGGAGTTGCCTATACCTCGAAGAGATTACGGAGGACTGCCTGTCCGAAAGCACTGTCCCTGCGGGACTCCCTCTCCAGGCAGTAATGGGCTGCAAAAGTCTGGCTTGAAGACCAAGTAGCGGCCCGGCAGATGTCTGCCAACGGAACAGAGCGGAGGTAAGCCACTGACGTAGCCTTCGCCTGAACACGATGAGCGGTGACTCTACCTTCCAGCACGAGGCCCGCAGCCTCGTAAGCCCAAGCGATGCAGTCCGCAATCCAGATGGACAGAGTACGCTTGGAGACAGGGAGCCCCAACTTGTTGGGGTCATAAGACACGAAGAGCTGAACCGCCCTTCGGTGCTCTCGCGTACGGTCCAGGTAGAAGTTCAGCGTCCTTCTACAGTCCAGGGTATGCAGGACCATTTCAGCTCGGCTGGAGTGTGGCCTGGGAAAGTAGGTCGGAAGTACCACCTCCTGGTTGACGTGAAAAGGGGAAACCACTTTAGGAAGAAACTTAGGGTGAGTCCGTAGGACTACCCGGTTCTTGTAGAACCTAGTGTAAGGAGGATCAGATACCAGGGCCTGCAGCTCACTAACGCGTCTAGCAGAAGTGAGGGCCACCAAGAACAAGGTTTTCCAGGAAAGAAAACGAAGAGGACAGGTAGCCATGGGCTCAAAAGGCGGACAGGTAAGCCGCTGTAAAACCACATTGAGATCCCAGTTCGGGGCTGGCGGGCGCAAAGGTGGTTTAAGGAGTAGAAGGCCCTGGAGAAAACGAGCCACCAGAGGGTGGCTGGAAAGAGGCCTACCCTCCACCGGTAGGTGGTGCGCAGAAATAGCACTGAGGTGGACCCTGACCGAGTTGGACTTAAGTCCAAGATTGGAAAGGGAAAGCAAGTACTGCAATACCACTGATGCTGAAAAGGAGAAGGGGTCTTGAGACTGCTGAGTACACCAGACGGAGAACCGACGCCACTTAAGAGCGTAGGACTTCCGGGTGGAAGGCCTCCTGGAGGCCAAGACGACCTCTTCCACATCTGGAGGTAGCTGGAGAGGAGCAAGGACTACCCTTTCAGCAGCCAGGCCATCAGATGAAGGGACCGAAGGTTGGGGTGCAGGAGCGTCCCCTGATCCTGCGAGAGGAGGTCGGGCTGAAACCCCAGAGGAAGAGGAGTGTCCACCGCCAGCTGCAGCAGAAGCGGGAACCAAGGTTGTCTCGGCCACCGGGGAGCCACTAGGATCACCGACGCCTTGTCTCTGAGAACCTTGAAGAGCGTCCGAGACACCAGAGGCCTGTGGACCATGGAATCAGAAAAGCATCCGCCGCTACCCGGAGAGGATGCGGCTGTCGAGAGCAGAATCTGGGAAGCTGCCAGTTCAGAGAACTGGCGAACAGATCCATGGTGGGGAGGCCCCACCGGAGAAAGATCCGCTGAACCACGAGCGGATCCAATCTCCACTCGTGCGGTTGGAGGATCCTGCTCAGTTTCTCTGCCAGGTAGTTTTCTTGACCGGGGAGATAGACAGCCTTGAGGACGATGTTGCGATGAACGGCCCAAGAGCAGAGCTTCTGTGCTTCCTGACAGAGAAGGAAGGAGCCGGTCCCGCCTTGTTTGTTCACGTAGAACATGGCAACCTGATTGTCTGTCTGGATAAGTACCGACTGGTGAGAAATCAGGTGAGAGAAGGCTTTGAGCGCTAGGCGGATGGCTCTGAGCTCCAGGAAGTTGATCTGTTGAGCGGACTCCCAAGGAGTCCAGAGACCCTGAGTACAAGTCCCCTGGCAATGTGCTCCCCAACCCTGGAGAGAAGCATCGGTCGTCAGGACCCGAGAATGTGTAGGGGGCTGAAAAGACACCCCCAGCACTAGATTTGGCAGATGAAGCCACCATCGCAGAGAGGAGACCAGCAGGTCGGAGATCTGTACGGAGTCCGCTAGGCTCCCAGTGGCCTGATGCCATTGTTTGCGAAGGCACCATTGAGCAGGTCGCATGTTCAGGCGGGCATAGGGGGTTACATGGACCGTGGAAGCCATATGGCCGAGCAATCTCAGAAATTGCCTGGCCGAGACCAGGGAATTGCTGTGAAAGCGGCTGGCGAGATCCATGAGCCTTTGGGCCCTGTCCAGAGGCAGGAAGGCCCGCGCCTGAAGAGTGTCCAACCTGGCGCCGATGAATTCTAGATCTTGAGAGGGGAGCAAAGTGGACTTTGCGAAGTTTATGACAAATCCCAAGTGCTGGAGCAGAGCCACCGTGCGATGAGTAGCCTGAGTGGCTTCTTGGGCAGACTGGGCCCTGATGAGCCAGTCGTCCAGGTATGGGAACACAAAGAGACCCTGAAGTCTCAGATAGGCCGCCACCACTGCTAGGCATTTGGTGAACACTCTGGGGGCGGAGGATAGGCCGAAAGGCAGTACTCTGTACTGGTAATGGTGTCCGCCCACAACAAACCTGAGGTATTGTCTGTGGTCTGGATGAATAAGGATATGAGTATACGCATCCTTGAGATCTAAGGAGCATAGCCAGTCTCCCCTGCTGGAGGTAGGGCAGCAGGATTCCAAGGGTAAGCATTTTGAACTTTTCCTTTGCAAGGAACTTGTTGAGGTTTCGCAAGTCTAGGATGGGTCTGAGGCCTCCTGTTCTTTTCGGAATCAGGAAGTATCGGGAATAAAACCCCTGACCCTTCAGGTGGTGGGGCACCGGTTCCATGGCTTGTTCCTGAACAAGACTTGCTAACTCCTGAAGGAGTAAGTCCCTGTGCAGAGGGAGTCTGGAAGACTCCCCTGGAAAGTAGGAGGGAGGTACCTGGTGAAAATGAAGAAGATAGCCCTTTTGAACTATCTGAAGCACCCAGGTATCTGTGGTGATGTTGGACCACCTGTGGGCAAAGTGGACCAGCCGGCCTCCTGTGCTGAGAGAAACCAGCTGAGGGGGAGAGGCTATGCTGAGAAAGTCAAAAACCCCCACCCTGCTGAGCAGGGGCCGGTGGTGCAGGCTTGGGGGCTTGCTGCCTACGGGACCCATTACCCCGTCCCTTGGCCTGCTTTCCCTGTGGGGGAGTTGGTGAGGCCTGATACTGAGGGTAGTATTTATAGGCAGCACCCTTCCTCGGGTAAAAGGGCTTTTTCCCCGAGGCCTTCTTCTTTTGAGAAGGGGCAGAGGTCTTCCTTGAGAGACGAGTCCTGGTGAGAGTCTCCGTCTCGATTTGTGCAGCCTTCTCATCCATGGGCTTGCCAAAGAGGTTATCACCTCGGCAGGGGACATCGACCAACTTGTCCTGTACCCAGGGCTCGAGGTCGGACGTCTGAAGCCAAGCCTGGCGGCGTCCACCGATGCCAGCCGCGGCTACTCGAGCCGAAGCCTCAAAACCATCATAGGCTGCTCGAGAGATAAACTTGGAGCACTCCCGAATACCAGTAGATAAGGATTGGAACCTCTGCAAAGGTTCGTCGGAGAGACCAGCAGAGAACCCGGCTATTTCCTTAGCCAGGTCTCGGAGATACATGCCCATGTAGAGCTGGTATGTCTGGACTTGACAAGCAAGCATAGAGCCCTGGAAGCACTTCCTACCAAGGGCATCCAGGCTTCGGGCTTCCCTACCAGGGGCACCGAGGAGTGCATTTTTTGACTCTTCAGTCTATGCATGGCCGATTCCACCACCATGGAATGGTGCGGTAGTTGTGCCTTTTGGAACCCGGGGCTCTTGCGGACTCGATAAATGGAATCGACCAGCTTGCTTAACACCGGCGACGACGCCGGGCTCTCCCACATGCGGAAGAGAAGCCGTTCCAGCATGGGAGGAACCGGTACAATAAAGGCCTCCTTCGGGGGAGAGTCATATTGGAGGGCATCGAGTTCTTCGACTCGAGGCTCCTCCTCGGGATCCGCAGGGAAGGCCAAGGCTTTGGCCATATCCCTCACGAAGTCCGAGAACCGGGTATCCTCCGGGGGGGACCTTCTCCGAGGTTCGGACTCGGGGGAGTCCGAAGGGACACACCGAGTCTGAAAGGAACCAGGTGACTCTTCGTCCTCAGATTCCCAGGCCGACTCCTCGGAGGAGAGTCGACCGGCTCCGGTCGGGCGGGCACTGATGCCATCCGCCCCGACGCCGAGGGAGTCGGCGTCGACGACCTCGGTCCCGAACGGGAGGCCGAAGGAGACCTCGACCGAGGATCGGCTCGAGCCCTCATGGACTCGAGGATCGGCTCGGTCTCCGGGGTCGACTTGGAGGTCGACGTCCCGGCGGTCAGGGCAGAAGCGCCAGCGAGGCCAGCGATCAATGCCCGCTGCTGGTCCAAGAAGGCAGACCAACTGCACTCCAAGGCCGTCAACCTGAGTCCGAGCTCAGGAGACCCAGCAGCCCCCGACTCGGGCCCCGACGGCGTCGGGCCCGACGTCGGGTCCTTCGGAGGCGAGTCCACGAGGACAACAGTACTTACGTGAGCAGGCAAGTCCACCTCGAGTCGAGGATGTTTTGACGGCCTTTCCGACTCCAAGGACCCGGGATGGGAATCGGGGCTATGCGACCTGGCCCTCGAGGAACCAGGAGCGTCCACCGATCCCGCCCTCGCGGGTTTCTTCTTCCGATGATGCTCCCGGGTAGGAGACCCCCTTTCAGAGGAACTCCGACGATGCTCAGGACCAGAGTCCCGAGACGTCGAAGCCTCTGACGAGGTCCGAGCCCGGCCGGAGTCAGAGAAGATACGCTCCCGCTGGTGCTGCCGACTCCTCAAAGCTTTTGAGGACATTTTGCCGCATGGCCCGCAGATCATGGGGTCATGATCTGGGCCGAGACAGCGGAGGCAGAAGTCATGAGTGTCTGTAAGAGACATAAGTTTCTTACAGAGGTCACACTTTTTGAAACCACTGGCCGCCATCGGGGGAAAAAGGGCCCCTGCGAGGTCGAACAACCGGGCAGCCAGGGAAAAAGGAAAAAAAAGCGCGAAATCTGTCACGAAGGACAAAAAACCGAAAAATAAAGGACGGACTCGCAACCGGCGTCGCGAGTCCGGGCGGGAAAAGAACCGGCGTCGAACCGAAGAAAAAACAGAGAAAAACAGAGAAAAATCAACTTTTCTGCGGGGATTCACAGGCAACGTCTGTAGGGCTCCGCGGAAAAAAGAAGACTGAGCAAGATGGCACCCTTGGGCGGGAAGAGGACCGCGCATGCACGCTGCAATTCCCAAAGGCTTTCTTTGAAAGCTGGGGAAAATTGCTCCGCGAGGGCTCCGTCGGCGCCGACGTCACCCATATGTGAGGACTGACTTCCTGCTTGGTCCTGGAGAATACATAGTAACTTAAACTTGGTAATGTACATTAAACAGGGACATTGATAACTTGGATTTTTCTGAGGCAATGGAGGATTAAGCAACTTGTCCAAGGCCACAAGGAGTGCTAGCGGGAATCAAACCCTGGTTTCTTGGTTCTCAAGACAGTGCTCTCTAACCATTAGGCTACTTCTTCACTCCACTATTGTTATGCCTCTGCATAAGTCCCTGATGCATTCTCAACTTGACTACTGAGTGCAGTTCTGGTCACCTACCTCAAAAATTATATAGTACACCTAGAAAAGGTTCAGAGAATGACGATAAAAGTGATAAATACCTCCCTTATGAAAAAAGGCTAAACAGGTTACGTTTTTTCAGCTTTGAGAAAGATGACAGACAGGATATGATAGTTTACCATAGTGAGCGGGGTGGAACAGTTAAATATTAATCAGCTCTTTAGCCTAACCCCACAAAAAAATCTCAAGGAGGACCAACAGACTGAAAATAAATTGTAGGCTTTTTTCATGAAGTGCAAAATTAAAGTTGTGGTATTTGTTGCCAGAAGAAGAGGTCAAGGCAACCAAAACAGCAGAATCTGGATAAGTTCCTGCAGGAAAAAAAAATCCATAAATTATTAACCAGACAGTCTTGAAAGAGCCATTGTTTATCCCTAGAAATGAACTATGGGAAACAGACCTACTTTGTAGGATCAGCTGGGTTTTTGTGACCCAGAAAACAGGATGCTGGGCTCGATGAACCTTGATCTGATTCAAAGGAGTTTGCTTACTATTCGGCGGTAGCGGCTTCTGTGTGATATCAGGACCGCGGCTTCGATATCACATGGAAGCTGCTACCGCCGAATAATAAACATACCCCAAAGCTTTTCTTCTGTTCTGAAGTAAATTTGAGAAACTTCACTTTAGATAGATTTCTTTTTTAAAGATATATGAATATATATATGAAACAAACATAAATGGACAGTAGGCATGTTTAAAAACTTGGTGAATGGTAGTACTGAGCTCAAGTTCAAACTTATGCAGATTCAAAGTAGTTACTCACCTGTAACAGGTGTTCTCCAGGAGCAGCAGGAATCAGTCCTCACATATGGGTGACATCGACGCCGATGAAGCCCCTTGTGGAGCATTTCCCCAGCTTTCCATGAAAGCCTTTGGGAATGCAGGCACACATGCGCGGTTCCCTTCCTGCCTAAAGGTGCCATCTTACCTCAGTCAAATGACATAGCTAAGAACAGCACACAAAAAATGAAAAATATAAACTATGTACAACTGCAACTCCAAGGGGAGGAGGGAGGGTTGTGAGGACTGATCCTTGCTGCTCCTGGAGAACACCTGTTACAGGTGAGTAACTATTTCTCCAGGACCAAGCAGGAAGTCAGTCCTCACATATGGGTGACTCCCTAGCTCTGGGCTACCAGGAACCCAGCTGAACAAGAGAACGCCCTCTATTCCCAGCATCAAAGAAAGGCTTTTCATTGACAGAACCTCCACCGGTAGACCAACAGAGTGCTGGAGCTGCTTAAACCTCAAAGAGATTCCGGAGTACTGCCTGGCCAAAAGCACTGTCCTTACAGGACTCCCTTTCCAGACAGTAATGGGCCGCAAAAGTCTGGCTTGAAGACCAAGTAGCAGCCTTGCAGATGTCTACCAACGGTACAGAGCGGAGATGAGCCACTGAGGCAGCCATTGCCCTGACACGATGGGCCGTGACTCGACCCTGCAAAGGAAGGTCAGCCGCCTTGTAAGCCCAGGTGATACAGTCAGCCACCCAGGTGGACAAGGTACGCTTGGACACAGCTAACCCCAAATTATTAGGGTCAAAAGAAATGAAGAGCTGAGTAGCCCTTCTGTGCCCTTGCGTACGGTCAAGGTAGAAGGATAAGGCCCTCCTACAGTCCAGGGTATGCAGAACTGCTTCAGCCTGGCTTGCATGAGGCCTAGGGAAGAATGTTGGAAGAACCACCTCCTGGTTGAGGTGGAAAGAGGAGACAACCTTTGGGAGGAACTTTGGATGAGTCCTGAGGACCACCCTGTTCCTATAGAATCTGGTGTAAGATCTGTCACAGACCAGGGCCTGAAGCTCGCTCACTCGCCTAGCCGAGGGTTAGGGCTACCAAGAAGAGTGCCTTCCAGGACAGGAAGCATACAGGACAAGCAGCCATCGGCTCAAAAGGTGGGCGAGTCAGTTGCTGCAAGACCACATTCAACTCCCACTCAGGAGCAGGAGGACGGATTGGAGGCTTGAGCAAGAGCAAGCCTCTGAGAAATCTGGACACCAAAGGGTGAACCAATAGAGAATGTTCTTCCACCAGTGAGTGGTGAACTGCTAGAGCTGAGAGGTGGACCCGAACAGAATTGGACTGAAGTCCCTGATTGGACAAGTGCAGTAAGTACTGAAGCACGACAGGTACAGAACAGGAGAAGGGATCCTCTGTATGTAACCGACACCACACAGAAAACCTTTTCCATTTCAGTGCATAGGCTTTCCTAGTGGACTGCTTTCTAGAGGCTAGAACAACCTCCTCAACTTCCTGAGGCAGGCCCCAGGGAGCCAAAACTACCCTTGCAGCCTCCATGCCATCAAATTGAGAGCTTTGAGATTTGGGTGCAGAAGGGAACCCTGATCCTGAGAGAGAAGGTCGGGTTGCAACCCCAGAGGCAGTGGAGGATCCACCACCAATTGAAGCAGAAGTGGAAACCAAGGCTGCCTCGGCCATCTGGGAGCCACCAGCAGGACCGAGGCCTTGTCCTGAAGAATCTTGAACAGAGTTCGGGCCACCAAGTTGTGGGAGGAAATGCATACAGGAGGCCCTGAGACCAGGGAATCAGAAAAGCATCTGCTGCTATCCGCAGAGGATGCGGTTGCCTGGAGCAGAACTTTGGCAGCTGCTTGTTCAGAGGACTGGCAAACAGATCTATCGATGGAAGTCCCCATTTCAGGAAAATTTTTTGAACTACCAAAGGATGGAGCTGCCACTCGTGGGGCTGCAGAATCCTGCTCAACTTGTCTGCCAGGTAGTTCTCCTAGCCAGGTACACTGCTTTGAGGAGCATGCTGTGTCTGACAGCAAACAAGCAAAGGTCCTGTGCCTCCTGACAAAGGAGCCTGGATCCAGTTCCGCCCTGCTTGTTCACATAAAACATGGCTACTTGGTTGTCTGTTTGAACTAGGACAAACTGATGAGCCAGGGTTTGAGAGAAAGTCTTGAGGGCTAAGCGAATAGCCCAAAGCTCCAGCAGATTGATCTGCTGCTGGGTCTCCCAAGGAGACCACAGGCCTTGGGTGCCCTTGCCCAGACAGTGTGCTCCCCAGCCCTGTAGAGAGGCATCGGTAGTCAATACCACTGTGAACCCAGGTGGTTGAAAAGGCATCCCTTTCAGCAAGTTGGGGGGGATGTAGCCACCAGCTGAAGGAGGTCAGAAATTGTCTGGACACCCTTATTCTGTCTCTGAGGCTGCCTGTGGCTTGTGACCACTGAGTCCGAAGGCACCACTGTGCAGGCCTCATATGGAGCCTGGCATTGGGGGTGACATGTACTGTCGAAGCGATGTGGCCAAGAAGCCTCAGACAGAGTCTGGCGGAGACCAGTGACCTGCTGAGAAACTGATTTGCCAAGCTTATCAGTCTGTGGGCTCTGTCTTCTGGCAAGAATGCCCTTGCCAGGAGAGAGTCTAACCTTGCCCCTATGAACTCCAAGTTCTGGGAGGGGAGCAAAGTGGACTTTGCGAAGTTTATGACGAACCCAAGGCTTTGAAGAAGAGCAATAGTTCTGAGGGTGGCTTGCCTGGCCTCCTGGCATGTCTGACCCCTTATGAGCCAGTTGTCCAGGTAGGGGAAGACAAAGATTCCCTGACTTCTCAGGTAGGCCGCCACCACTGCCAGGCATTTGGTAAAGACCCTGGGAGCGGAGGTGAGGCCAAAAGGTAGTACACTCTGTACTGATAATGGTGTCCTCCCACAATGAACCTGAGGTACTTTCTGTGGTCTGGATGAATGAGGATGTGAGTGTACGCATCCTTTAGATCCAAGGAGCATAGCCAATCTCCCTGCTGGAGGTAGGGCAGAAGTGTCCCAAGAGTAAGCATCTTGAACTTTTCTTTCTCCAGAAACTTGTTTAGGTTTCGAAGGTCCAGAATAGGTCGAAGACCCCCGGTTCTTTTGGGTACCAGGAAATACCTGGAGTAGAACCCTCGACCGTGCAAGTGGGGAGGCACAGGCTCCACTGCTTTGTCCACCAACAGACCTTGTAGCTCCTGAAGGAGAAGATCTGTGTGCAGGGGAGGCCTTGGAGGCTCCCCTGGAAAGTATGGAGGAGGCAGTTGTTGGAAGTGTAGTGCATAGCCCCTGTGGACTATGCTTAACACCCAACTGTTAACAGTGATGAGTGCCCACTGGTGGGCAAACAGAGCAAGGCGACCTCCTGTGCAGAGTTGGGAGAGCAGGGACGGAGAGGCTATGCCTAAGGAGTCAAAAACCCCCACCCTGCTGAGTGGGAGCTGGGGCCGGAGGCTTGGGGGTCCTCTGCCTACGGGGCCCATTACTCTGCCCCTTGGCCTGCTGACCCTGAGGGGCAGCTTGGGCAGCCTGATATTGTGGGTACTGTTTGTAGGCAGTGCCCTTCCTCGGGTAAAAGGGCTTTTTACCCGAGCCCTTCTTTTTGTGAGAAGGGGCAGAAGTTTTCCTAGACAGCCTTGTCCTTGTGAGGTGCTCGGGCTCGAGCTGTGCGGCCTTCTCGGTCATGGGCTTGCCAAACAGGTTCTCACCTCAGCAAGGGACATCGACCAACTTGTCTTGAACCCATGGCTCGAGGTCCGATGACTGCAGCCATGCCTGGCGTCGAGCTGCGATGCCGGCTGCCGCAACACGGGCCGAAGCCTCGAAGCCATCGTAGGCAGCGCGGGACATAAATTTTGAACAGTCCCGGATCCCCGAGGACAAGGACTTGAACCTCTGCAAGGGTTCCCCGGAGAGACCAGCTGAGAACCTGGCCAGCTCCATGGCCAGGTCTCGCAAGTACATGCCCATGTATAGCTGGTAAGACTGGACACGGCAAGCAAGCATCGAGCCCTGGAAGCACTTTCTACCAAAACCATCGAGGTTTCGGGCCTCCCTGCCAGGGGGAACCGCGGAGTGCATCTTCTGACTTTTCAGGCGATGCATGGCCGATTCCACAACCATGGAATGGTGTGGTAGCTGTGCCTTCTGAAAGCCAGGGCTCTTCCGGAGTCGATAGATCGAATCGACCCGCTTGCTTAAAACCGGCGCCGAGGCCGGTGCCTCCCACATTCGGAAGAGGAGCCGCTCCAGCATCGGAGGAAAAGGTACAGTAAAGGCCTCCTTCGGAGGAGAGTCATACTGCAGGGCTTCGAGCTCCTCGGCTCGAGGCTCCTCCTCGGGGTCCGCAGGGATAGCCAATGTGGTGGCCATATCCCCGACTAACTCCGAGAACCGGGTATCCTCCGGAGGGGATCTACTCCGGGGTTCAGACTGCGGTGAGTCCGACGGGACGCACCGAGTCTTGAAAGTGTCGGGGGACTCCTCGCCCTCCGTCTCCCATGAGGACTCGTCCGAGGAGGAATCGGGGTCCGACCTCACGGGGCCTGTGAGCACCCGCCCCGATGCCGAAGGCACCGGCGTCGACGCCCTTGGTCCCAAATGGGAGGTCGAGGGAGACCGCGACCGAGGTCGACCTCGAGCCTTCATGGTCTCGAGTATCGGCTCGGTCTCCGGGGTCGACTTCGATGTCCCGGTGGTCGGGGCAGATGCACCAGACAGGCTGGCCATCAGTGCCCGCTGCTGTTCCATGAAGGCAGACAACACAAGGAGGAGCAGGCCTCCTGCAGGCAACACCAAAAGACACAAGAGGCAGGAGACGTAGGATGAACTAATGAGTCTTTTATTGGTAAGGACCCCAACGCGTTTCGGCAACGCCTTCCTCAGGGGAATTAACACTTAAACAAACAATGAAAACAAAAACAAAATTAAAATCACAATAACATCTAACAATTAAAACCAATTGGCATGATATCAAATGTATAACGGCAAACATCATATATAAATCAAATATAATATTGTGTATAAAAAATAAAAAAATAAATAAAATACAAACTGAACTGTACAACACGAACAAAACGTAGGGCTGAAAGCAGAGCACAGACAACTCATATATATAAGTTATAAACTTAACTAAAATAATGGAACACAAGTACTTCCTTTGTATCTAATACAAATAACATATAGAAACATGCACATTTTCTATAATAAAGAGACAAAGAGAGATTTGAGTACAATACTTATTATTTACTCCTAATCATAAACTAAACCTAATACATTAAGGGATAAAGAAGTCAATAGACATAATCAAAATAAAACAGCATGGTATAATATTGTATAGAAGGAGAACATTGGATCTGTAAGGATGGAATGTCAAGAATTTAGTTTCAAAATTAGTAACGTATAAATTTGCCACATCAGGAGCCATGGGAGACCCCATCGCAACGCCTTTCACCTGCTTATAAAAAACACCTCTAAAACAGAAATAATTCTTGGTCATGGCCAAAGATGCCAACTGGGTGAGAAAAAAGGTGGGGGTTCGGACCGGTTTCGGCCTTTGTATGAGAATGTTCGCTAGTACCTCTAATGCAGCAGATTGAGGAATGTTGGTATATAACGACCTAATATCAAAGGTAGCCAAAATTACTTGATCATGAGGACCCTGAAAATCATGTAACATTTGTATTATATGGGTAGAATCCCTTACATATGAAGGTGCTTGGGTGACAAAAGGTCTCAAGTATATATCCAAAAATTTGGACAAAGGTTCGAATAATGATCCAATCGCAGACACTATAGGTCGACCAGGTGGATTGTGTAAAGATTTGTGAACTTTTGGAAGCATATATATAGTGGGTATGATGGGAAATGGAACTGTAAGAAACAGAATCTCTTTTGAAGTCAAGTATCCCGCTTCTTTACCAATATAAAGCAAAGTATCAACCTTTATGCGTAAATTTTCTGTAGGGTCATCGAAAATTTTTTGATAATATTCTGTATCATTCAATTGTCTCAGGACCTCTGACACATAGGTATCCTTATCCTGCACAACTATGGCTCCTCCCTTATCAGCTGGTTTAATTATAATGTTTGAATTAGATAATAAATCACGGAGAGCTAATTTCTGAGGGGCAGTAAGGTTGTGAAAAGTGTTTTTCTTATTTGTTTTATATAAACTATCTATTTTTTTAAGGACTACATTTTCATATGCAGAGATCATGATGTTTGGTTTAGAAGGTGGGACCCAAGTGGAGGGTCTTTTTACTATAGAAGGGTCAACAGTGTCAGCTTGATGCTGATCAAAATAGTCAATTATTTTTAACTTCCGAAAAAATTTATAAAGCTCAATATGTGCAGCAAACTTATCATGTGTTTTGGTGGGGACAAAGGACAGCCCTTTGTTAAGGACTTCCAATTCTACTTCTGTTAAAGGGTGTTTTGAGAGATTCATTACTACATTTAGAGATCCCAATCGAGGTGTTTTTTGGCCATCAGGCCTTGGCTGTGTGTCCTCATTCGTTGTGGATATTGTCTGCTTGGTGACTCCTTGGGTCTGTACGGACGATGTTGTGGGGACCTTGGAGAATGGTCTCGTTTGCCTTTTTCCCATAATTTGTCCATTTGAAAATCCCGTCTTTTGACATGAGTTTTCTCTCTCGATGGGCCAGGTTCAGTGGAAAATAAGGAAGCAGACGGATTGATTGGATCTCATGAGTGATGCCGTGTCCTCTTGGTATGTCTTTCAATTTCTGGAGTGATAGATGGGGACCTAGATCTATTTCTTACCTTATCCTTATAAATTATTTTTACGTACTTGTTTTGGTGAATCATTTCTTCTAAAGGAAAACCTTTTTTCTCACCCAGTTGGCATCTTTGGCCATGACCGAGAATTATTTCTGTTTTAGAGGTGTTTTTTATAAGCAGGTGAAAGGCGTTGCGATGGGGTCTCCCATGGCTCCTGATGTGGCAAATTTATACGTTACTAATTTTGAAACTAAATTCTTGACATTCCATCCTTACAGATCCAATGTTCTCCTTCTATACAATATTATACCATGCTGTTTTATTTTGATTATGTCTATTGACTTCTTTATCCCTTAATGTATTAGGTTTAGTTTATGATTAGGAGTAAATAATAAGTATTGTACTCAAATCTCTCTTTGTCTCTTTATTATAGAAAATGTGCATGTTTCTATATGTTATTTGTATTAGATACAAAGGAAGTACTTGTGTTCCATTATTTTAGTTAAGTTTATAACTTATATATATGAGTTGTCTGTGCTCTGCTTTCAGCCCTACGTTTTGTTCGTGTTGTACAGTTCAGTTTGTATTTTATTTATTTTTTTATTTTTTATACACAATATTATATTTGATTTATATATGATGTTTGCCATTATACATTTGATATCATGCCAATTGGTTTTAATTGTTAGATGTTATTGTGATTTTAATTTTGTTTTTGTTTTCATTGTTTAAGTGTTAATTCCCCTGAGGAAGGCGTTGCCGAAACGCGTTGGGGTCCTTACCAATAAAAGACTCATTAGTTCATCCTACGTCTCCTGCCTCTTGTGTCTTTCCATGAAGGCAGACAGTCTGCTCTCCAAGGCTGTCAACCTGAGACCCAGCTCAGGCGACACAGCAGCTTCCGACTCGGGCCGCGGCGGCGCCGGGCCCAACGTCGGCTCCCTGGGAGAAGAGTCCACAAGGACTACAGGGCTTACGTGTCCAGCAGACTCTGTCTCCAGTCGAGGGACTTTGGAAGGCTTCTCCTGTTCCACGGGCCGACGGTCGTGGGTCTGAGACCTAGCTCTCGAGGAGCCAGGGACCTCTTCCGACGACACCCTCGCGAGCCGCTTCTTCCTCTTCCGTTCCCGGTCGGGGGACCCCCCTGTCCGAGGAGCCATGACGGTGCTCGGGATCTGATTCCCGAGATGTCGAGGCCTCAGACGAGGTCCGGGCCTGGCCGGAGGCCGAGTCAGAAAAAAGCCTTTCTTTCTGATGCTGTCGACTACTCAGTGCCTTGGAAGACATCTTCCCACATGGTCCACACGTCTGAGGGTCGTGATCAGGACCGAGGCACCGGAGGCAGCAGTCGTGTGTGTCGGTGAGAGACAACTTCTTACACCGATCACACTTCTTGAAACCGCTGGAGGCCATCAGGGAAAAAAGAGACCCCGCGAGGTCAAAGGACCGGCCTTCCAGGGAAAAAGAGAAAAAAGGGTGCGAACGCCAGCCACGAAGGGCAAAAACCAAAAAAAGAGGATCGGGCTCGATACCGGTGTACCGAACCCGGCGGGAGGGAAACTGGCGTCAAACCGAAGAAAAAACAGCGAAAAAAATCGCAAAAATCTAACAATTTTCCGAGATGACTAGGACTGACGTCCGGTGGGCTTCACGGAAAACGAGAGACTGAGGTAAGATGGCACCTTTAGGCGGGAAGGGAACCGCGCATGCGTGCCTGCATTCCCAAAGGCTTTCATGGAAAGCTGGGGAAATGCTCCGCAAGGGGCTTCATCGGCGTCGATGTCACCCATATGTGAGGACTGACTTCCTGCTTGGTCCTGGAGAAAATCCTTTTTTGTGTCTGTTACAATGTGTTCAGTGTATGTGCATAAATATTTCTCTCTGAAAACTCAAGAAAACGGCTAAGATCAATCCTTTTGTCACTCCCTTTTGGCAAACGAGTCACTGTATAGAGACATGCATCACCCTCCTCTTCTCTCTTGCAAATTTCTCTGCAAATCCTCCTCAGGTCCCTCAGTTGGCTCCTTGTTCTCTTCTGGATCAAACCCAACTTATTTCTTGACCCTACGCTACAACCCTCACCGATCTCATGCCATCTTCCCCCATATTGTGTGTGGGCTCCTCTTTCCCTCTCTTCATGTTCATATGAGCCACTCTTGTGCTGTCTATCAGCTCCTTCCTCACTTTCCACAGATGCGCTTCTTCAGGGAACAATTCTATTTGGTTTAATGCTCAAGGACCTCAATGTTGTCTTTAACCCATGAAACAATCCTGTTTGCATTCAGCTGGCAGGGAAGCAACAAGAAATATTTGTTTCTTTGTTTTTTAAAGTCTCCCTTAAGCCAACAGAACTTGAAATCTTGATCAGAATCACCATTTAAAAGTTCCTGAAGTACTTTCCTTCTGCCACACAATAATTTTGTGGAGAGTGTAGTGTACTGCATTCCAGAATTCATACATTTGTGTTCCTTTCACAGTACTGCACACATGATACTAGTGGATCTCGAGGCTTTTGTACTTGAAGCAGTTGCCTCTCATCCACCAGACAGAAGGTAGAAAAGCAATAGAAGGCAAGAAACAAAACCTTGAATCTTGCAGTGTTTGTGCTGGAAGATGCTGAGGAGTCTGCCCCTTACCCTGCCAGGAAGGGTACATGTGCTTCTGGGTTGAAGACTGACCTTTCTTACATGGCTTTGGTGGCACAAGACCAGGCGGTAGGTTTTCATAAAAGTTCCTCATGGCTTTTGGATCGAAGATATTTAGTCCTAAAACAAAACACAATCAAAGGAATTTACCCCCACAGCAATATATTTATAAAATCTATTACAGTAAAACAAAGTTGCCTAGACGTGGCAGGTGTTTTCTGAAGACAGTTAATTAGTTAGCAAGGGTTCCAGTGAACGCCTGTCTGCAGAAAGGAGAAATTTCACTTACCGTTAATTTCCTTTCCTGGAATACTGTTAGACCAGTCCAGACAAGCAGGTTATGCCCCCCCCCCCACCAGATATTGGGAGACAGAGAAAACATTCCAGAACTCTGATTGGCCAGGCTCTGGTTGATATAGGCATACCCCTAGGGGACCTATTCAGTACATTGTGAAAAGCTAACACAGTGTTACCACCCGACCAACCGGTCAACTATGTAGAAGTGAAACAGGAGCAATTGTCTACGCAGTTCAGAAATCTGAACAAAAGGCTTTGCTTCTTGACTGAACAAATTGCTCTAAGTTTAGGAAGTGCTGTAGCCCTGAATGACGGCTCCGCTGCATCTGCACCACTGACAGCGACACCTGGGTGGGTTCTGGACTGGTCTAGCAGTATTCCAGGAAAGCAAATTAACGGTAAGTGAAATTTCTCCTTCCAGATCAAACTGCTAGACCAGTCCAGACAAGCGGGAAGTACCCAAGCTAACGACCCTCAGGGTGGGCCAAGAGCCGCTGACAGCACCCCAGCTCCAAAATGACTGTCCTCTCGAACCTCAACATCCAGACGGTAATGCCTGACAAAGGTGGACAGAGAAGACCACGTTGCCGCTCGGCAAACCTCGAGAGGGGCCACCTGAGGCCGTTTGTCCCAAAAGGCTGCCTGAGCTCACGTTGAATGGGCTCGGATGCCGACCGGCACCTACTTGCCTGCGCCAATGTAAGCCGCCTCAATGGCTTGCTGAAGCCATCGAGAAATGGTGGCCTTGGAGGCCGCGCAACCGTGTGGCGGACCTGCAAAAAGGACGAACAGATGATCAGACATCCAGAAGGAATTGGTCATCTCCAAATAACGCATGAGAACTCTATTAACATCCAGAGACCGAAGACCCTTCTGCTTACCCGAACATTGTTCCTGCGAGAAAGTGGGTAACAGCAAAGGTTGATTCACATGAAACGGCGTTACCACCTTAGGTAGGAAGGAAGTAACCGTTCGCAACGAAACACCCTCCACGGAGGAGGAGAGATAGGGGTCTCTACACTAGAGCGCCTGCAGCTCGGAAATCCTGCGGGCTGAAGTGATCGCCACCAAGAACACTTGTGTCAAATCTGAAAGAGAAGCCGCTTTAAGAGGCTCATAGGGTCGGCTCATGAACGCTTTAAGGACTAAGCCGAGATCCCATGGAGGAATCAGTGGCCTGATTGGGGGATTAAGCAGCTGAACCCCCTTAAGAAACCGGGAGATATCTGCGTGTGAGGCTAGGGATCTACCGTTGACAGGCCCTCGGTAGCAGGTTAAAGCTGAAACGTGCACCCGAAGCGATCCAAGTGCTAAGCCCTTATCTAGACCGTCTTGGAGGAAGGCAAGAAACTCAGGGACCGAAGCTCGCCAAGGTGAAAAGTGATGCCACGAACACCAGGACTCAAAAGTGCGCCACACCCGCGCGTAAGCTAGGGATGTCGAGGACCGCCGGGCACTGAGAAGCGTAGCGACCACCTTGGAAGAATATCCCTTTCCCAGAAGGGAAGCCATATTAGACCTAATCCTTAGTGGAACACCAGATCTAGTGCAAGAGAGAAGGTTGTTGGGGCCACTTGGCAATAGTGATCATAGCATGATCGCCTTTGATTTAATTAGTGGAGGAGGGATAGTAAGGAAATCCACAGTACTATCTTTTAACTTTCGAAAGGGAGACTATGATAAAATGAGGAAAACAGTTAATAAAAAACTAAAAGGAGCAGTTGCAAAGGTTAAAGACGTACATCAGGCTTGGCTGTTGTTGAAAACTACTATCTTGGAAGCCCAGACCAGCTGTATTCCACGCTTTAAGAAAAGTGGAAGGAAGTCCAAAAAACTGCCAGCATGGTTTAAAGGTGAGGTCAGAGAGGCTGTTGCCAAAAAAGCATCTTTCAGGAAATGGAAAAAAGAGCCAAACGACGAAACCTGGAAACAGCACAAGCACTGGCAAGTCAAATGCAAGGCAATGATAAGGCAAGCACAGGGAGAATTTGAGAAGAAGCTTGCTGCGGAAGCAAAAACGCGAAGTAAAGACCTTTTCAAGTACATTCGTAGCAAAAAACCTGTGAGAGAGTCAGTTGGTCCATTAGATGATAAAGGGGTTACAGGAGCACTAAGAGGCGACAAGGCGATAGCGGAGAGACTGAATGAATTCTTTGCTTCAGTCTTTACTGAGGAAGATGTAGGGATGTTACCCATGACTGAAGTGGTATTTAAAGGTGCGGAAGAATTGAAGGAAATATCGATACATCGGGAAGATGTATTACAACTATTAGATAAACTGAAGAGTAGCAAATCACCTGGGCTGGATGGTATACATCCCAGGGTGTTGAAAGAACTGAAATACAAGATTGCAGACCTGCTATTAGTAATCTGTGAACTATCATTAAAATCATCTCTAATACCTGAAGATTGGAGGATCGCCAATGTAACACCAATTTTTAAAAAAGGTTCCAGGGGTGATCCGGGAAACTACAGACCGGTGAGCCTCACATCAGTACCGGGAAAAATGGTAGAAACCATCATAAAGAATAAAATTACTCAGCATGTAGACAGTCATGACCTAATGGGAGACAGCCAACATGGCTTTAGACAAGGAAGATCTTGTCTTACTAATCTGTTATGTTTTTTTGAAGGAGTGAATAATCAGGTGGACAAAGGTGAGTCGGTTGATACTGTGTATCTGGACTTTCAGAAAGCCTTTGACAAGGTCCCTCATGAGAGACTTTTAGCAAAACTAAAGAGTCATGGGATAGGAGGCAGTGTACTATTGTGGATCAGGAACTGGTTAAAAAATAGAAAGCAGAGGGTAGGGCTAAATGGCCAATTTTCCCAATGGAGAAAGGTGAATAGTGGTGTACCCCAGGGATCTGTGCTGGGTCCGCTGCTTTTTGACATATTCATAAATGACCTGGAAAGTGGAATAACGAGTGAGGTTATCAAATTTTCAGATGACACAAAACTATTTGAAGTTGCTAAAACCCAAGAGGATTGTGGAAAATTGCAAGAGGATCTTGATAAATTGGAAGACTGGGCATCAAAATGGCAGATGAAATTTAATGTGGACAAGTGCAAGGTTATGCACCTAGGGAAGAACAACCCAAACTATGGTTACACGATGCAAGGTTCCACATTAGGAACCACCACCCAGGAAAAAGATTTAGGCGTCATTGTGGATACCATGTTAAAACCCTCGGCCCAGTGTGCAGTGGCGGCAAGAGAGCAAATAGAATGCTAGGTATGATAAGGAAAGGAATGGAAAATAAAACAAAAGATATTATAATGCCTCTATATCGTTCCATGGTGAGACCGCACCTTGAATATTGTGTGCAATTCTGGTCGCCGTATCTTAAAAAGGATATAGCGATTTTAGAAAAGGTTCAGAGAAGAGCCACCAAAATGGTAAAGGGGATGGAAGGATAATCCTATGAAGAAAGACTAAAAAGGTTAGGGCTCTTTAACCTGTAAAAGAGACGGCTGAGGGGAGATATGATAGAAGTCTATAAATTAATGAACGGAGTGGAACGGGTAAACGTAGATTGATTGTTTACCTTATCAGAATATAGAAAGACATGCAATGAAGCTACAGGGTAAACTATTTAAGACTAATAAAAGAAAATATTTTTTCACTCAACGTGTAATCAAACTCTGGAATTTGTTACCAGAGGATATAGTAAAGGCTGTTAATGTAGCTGGGTTTAAAAAAGGTTTGGACAAGTTCCTGGAGGAAAGGTCCATAAACCATTATTAAGAAGGGACCCAGGATATCAATGCTTGAACCAATACAAGCATTGTGGAACCTGTGTCCCTTGGGGAAACTGCTAGGTACATATGACCTAGATTGGCCACTGTTGGAAACAGAATACTGGGCTTGATGGACCTTGATCTGACCCAGTATGGCATATCTTATGTTAACTTATGTTAACTTCCGCTGTTCAAGGGCCAAGCCGTAAGCGAGTAAGGGGCGGGGGTCGGCCATGGAAACTGGCCCCTGTCTCAACAACCCCCACGGAGCTGACAGCGGAAGAGGCGCCCCCGCGATAACCGCACCAGATCGGCAAACCAGGGTCTTCTGGGCCAATTTGGAGCTACCAGAATCACCGGCCCTACGTGTTCCCGTATCCGATGGAGGACCTTCCTGATTAACGGCCAGGGAGGGAAAATAAATAGCAGAAGACGCTCTGGCCACGGTTGTGCTAGAGCATCGATTCCTTGGGACGCGGCCTCCCTCCACCAACTGAAGAAGAGAGGCATCTTGGCGTTGAGCACCGAGGCCATTAGATCCATTTCAGGTAGCCCCCACCTTTGCACTATCACCTGGAACGCTTCAGGAGCCAGAGCCCACTCTCCGGGATCTAGGGTTTGGCAGCTGAGGAAGTCAGCTTGCACATTGCTTGTCCCTGCAATATGTTGAGCCGAGATCGCTCGTAAATGCTTTTCTGCCCAGGGGAAAAGAAGCCCCATTTCTAACGACACACCCGGACACTTTGTGCCTCCTTGACGGTTGAGGTAAGCCACCGTCATTGCATTGTCGGATAGCACTTGAACTGCCTGATCCTGAAGGTGCCGAAAGCGAAGCATCGCTAGACAGACTGCCCTGGCTGCGAAACGGTTGATGGTCCACCGCGACTCTCGTAGAGACCATCTTCCTTGAGCCGTCTGAGATTGACAGTGAGCCCCCCAGCCGGACAAACTGGCATCGGTCGTCAGCAAGATCCAGCGGGGATTCTTGAGGAATTCCCTTGAGGAGATGGCGGGGAGACAGCTACCACCACAGGCTGAGTTTGACTCGCGGGGGAAGCGGGAGACGACGATGGTAGTCCTGAGACCGGAGACCATTGGGAAAGAAGGGAATTCTGAAGACAGCGCATATGTGCTCTGGCCCAAGGAATGACCTCGATAGTGGCCGCCATAGACCCCAGGATCTAGAGGTAGTCCCAGGCTCGTGCAATGCTCCATGACTGAAGAGCCGAATTTGAGCCGTGGGCTTGAGGAAGCGATCCCGAGTGAGGAAGACCCGCCCAAGACGAGTGTCAAATAGCGCTCCCAGAAACTCCAGATGTTGAGTCGGTTGAAGAAAACTCTTGGAGTAATTGATCACCCAACCCAGACGCTCGTGGAAGGCAACCACTGTGGAGACGGTGCTGCTGGCCTCTCGATAGGAATCTGCGCGAATCAGCCAGTCGTCTAAGTAGGGATGGACCCGAATGCCCTGTTGGCGCAAGGCTGCTGCCACTACTACCATCACTTTGGAAAACGTGCGAGGAGCCAAAGCCAGTCCGAATGGTATCGCCCGAAATTGAAAATGCTGTCCGAGAACTGCAAAGCGCAGGAAATGCTGGTGCTCGGTTCGAATGGGAATGTGCAAGTAAGCCTCTGCTAAATCTAGAGAAGCTAGGAACTCTCTCGTGCGAACTGCTTGAATAACCGAACGAAGAGTTTCCATCCTGAAGTGAGGTACGCGGAGACTGCGGTTCACCCCCTTGAGATCGAGGACTGGGTGCACGGAACCGTCCTTTTTGGGCACCACGAAATAGATGGAATAGCGGCCTTGACGCCTTTCGGCGGCTGGCACTGGGCAAATGTCTTGTAGAGCGAGCAGCCTGTATGGCGAACTTCTGAGGCGAGTGCCCTGGAGAAACATAGAAACATGATGACAGAAAAAGACCACATGGCCTATCTAGTCTGACCTTCCATAACAACAACTACAACAGTCCACTTTTTACCTTTAGAGATCCTCTGTGTTGGTCCCATGCTTTTTTGAATTCAGTTACTGTCCTCATCTCTACCACCTCCACTGGGAGACTATTCCATGGATCCACTACTCTTTCTGTAAAGAAATATTTCCGCATATCACTCCTGAATCTATCTCCCTTCACCCTCATCCCATGTCCCCTCGTAGCAGAACTTGCTTTCAATTGGAGAGTTTAGGAAGGCGTCGGGAATCGGCCTGCAACACTCGAGAGAATAACCATGCACAATATGAACCCAGCGATCAGCTGTTATTCGCACCCACTGCCGAGAAAAAAGGGCCCGACGGCCTCCCACTGGCGGAATTTTCTCGTGTGGGACGCACGTCCCATCAGCGGGAAGCACGCCCGGTTCCGGAGCATTTCCCCGAGCCCGAGTATGACTCGGAACCTTTACGGGCCCCGCGAAAGGACAGAGTCTTTTGGCCAAAAGAATTACTGGACCCTGTCGATGAGGCCTGTCGAAAGGAACGGAATTTGAGAGTCCCGGGATCTAGTGAATCGTTGAAAGGACTGCGACCGAGAGGTACGGCGCGTTGAGGATCTCAGCTTATCTTCCGGTAAACGCTGTGGATTGACTTCCCCAAGGTCCTTTACCAGCTTATCCAAATCCTCCCCAAAAAGGAGCCTTCCCCGGAAGGGTAATTTGGAAAGACACGTTTTAGAGGCGACATCTGCAGCCCATTGACGCAACCAAAGCCACCTTCGTGCAACGGTAACCGCCGCCAGAGAGTGAGCGGAGAGCCGCAAAAGGTCATAGAAGGCATCTGCCAGTAAAGCCGCCACGGATTCCAAGCGATCCATTGCAGGATCTTCTGGCAGCCGTTGGATCCAACGCAGCGGAGCTCGGGCTGCTAACCCTCCGCAGACAGTCGCCTGGAGCGACAGAGCGGAAGCTGAGAAAGCTGTCTTGAGGAGACCTTCTACCTTACGGTCTTGCTGATCCCGTAAAGCAGCTCCGCCTTCAACCGGAATGGTAGTACGCTTAGTGACTCCGGTTACCATAGCATCTACCTTTGGATAGGCAAGCCAACGGTCCAGCTCCGATGGAGACCAAAGATATAACTGCCCTAGGCGGCGTGCCGACCGCAGGGACGTATCCGGCAAATCCCATTCCTTGGATACAATCTGCTGAAGCTCAACCGTGAAAGGAAATGCCTTAGAAGGCTTCCGTATACCTTGCAATATCGGGTCCGGCTGAGGCTGAGAAGCTTGTGGCTCCGGTGTATCGGTAAGACGCAACGCCTCCACCACCTGCGCTATCAAGGCGGGCAATTCCTCCTTTCAAAAAAGGCAGAGATCTTGGGAATCCTCTTGGGCTGTAAGAGAAGACTCTGAGGGAGAATACTCCCTGTCCTCACAATCAGAGGAAGCTAAGCTGGCCTCTGCAGAGGATCTACCAGTCACTGGCTCTGTGGACTGGTCCGCCAACCATGAGACAATCTTGGGTGGCCGTGTTCCCTTTGACTCCAGTATCCCATGATCCCTTTTTCGGGAAGGAGTCGCCGCAGTGCTGGCATTGAGGTCTAGCAAGGCTGGAAGTGGCGCTATAGATGACTCGGAGCACCACAAAGCCCATGCTTGACAAAACAGGGACAAAAACTGGCTATCAGCTGCACCGTAATTGGCCAGCGGCAGAGCGGTGCCAGAAAATTGAGAGCTTGTGATGGGCACCGACTGCGACCCCTCCATGAGGTCAGAACTCCGAGGAAGGTCTGTAACCAGAGGTTCTGATACCACAAGGTCTAAGACCGGAAGGGGAGATAGCCGAGAGTGAGAGGACTCTCCTGGATGCACCGCACAGGAGGGGCAGAGGTGGTTTTGCAAATTCTTGTGCTTCTTATTACATGCTAAACATCTCTGAACAGAAGGCATGTCTCTACTTGCTGTTGTCCACCTTTTAACATCCACTCTTTTTTTTTTTTTTTGCCTGTCTAAATTGACATCAAGCAGTAATAAAGATGAGAAAACTCTTCTTTTCCCGAAGTCAGCAATCAAGGGACAGTAACCGGGAGAAAAAAAAAGGCAGCGAGAGGCTCTGTAACCCGTTTCCTGCTCAAACGTTAGTGACAAGGAGCAGGAGCGTGGTTCTCAAAATGGCCGCCGGAAGAATTCTTTGAGCCCCGACTAGAAAATGAGCGGTTCAAAAACCATGCGGCCGCGGCGATCTGAGACCGCGAACAGCCACAGAAACAGGTACTGACAGCAGCCCCTCCAAACCCTGCTAAAAGCCGTTTGTGAAGGGAAAGTACTCACAAGTTTGCCGTGTCAGCGGGGCTGAGGCTCTACGGAAGGCAGAGGTATGTAGGAAAGACTTAAATACCTCAGATTAAGGCTGGAGCCTGCATGAATACCCCCCAGTTGTCAGAAAGACCCCGCAGCAGCAGAGACCCTCGCAGCCCGCGGCTGGGGCACCACCGGAGCAAATAGGGAGCTCTACTAACCCCACAGGGCAGAAGCTCAACCTAAACTTTGACCTGTAGGCAATTTCTTCAGCACAGAAAATTGTGGGGTCCTGGGAAAACTCAGAGGGACACCTCGAGTGTGCCCTGAGTACCTCCAGGAAGAAGCAGAACAATTAGAAAGAAACTTAAATCACAGAAAAAGCTAGTAACCCTATCTGCTGGAGACAGAGAAAAATACTGAATAGGTCCCCTAGGGGTATGCCTATATCAACCAGAGCCTGGCGAATCAGAGCTCTGGAATGTTTTCTCTGTCTCCCAATATCTGCTGGAGGGGGGGCATAACCCGCTTGTCTGGACTGGTCTAGCAGTATGATCTGGAAACACCGGTTACAGGCAGTGGCGGGATTCAATACAAACAGGAACCGCTTCAGATCAATTCCGCCATTGACAGAACTGAGCGGGTGGCAGCACAGCATTCATCTACACTGCCGCAGACACTGCACGCAGCAAATCCCTGGTGGCCCAATCCCCCCACCCGCCAGTGGTTTGACAGCATTAGGGGTGGGGGGATTCTCACCAGTGAAGTGCCAGCATCGGGATACTATTTTCAGCCTACTAATGCTCTGTACTGTTCTAGCTAGATTGTAAGCTCCGATGAGCATGACTCTGAGGGGCAGGGACTGTCTCTTGTATGTTGGCTACCTCTTGTAGGTTAGCTTTGCAGCGCAGTGTGCATGGCGCTCTATAAGTGCTGAATAGCAGTAGTAGCCTGGTTCAGCAAGCGTGGTCCATGGCAGGAACCGGTTCGCGCGAACTGGGCCAAATCCCACCACTGGTTATAAGTAAGTACCACCACTATGACTTATTTCTGTAATTTTACCAGGTGTAGAGGGGAACAACTATTTTTTTCTGAAGACCAGCAGGTTCAACATGTCACACAAGTGGGACTCCTCTATCTAAAAGATCATTCAATGAAAAAGGAGAGCATATGACTAAGAGCTACCAATGAGCAGAACTTTTGAGGAAAACCTCTTTTGTATAATCAATATATACATATTTTCCCAACAGAGGCAATTGTTATATTTCTCACTCCTTCCAATATGCTGTATGACAGGAACATGACTTGTATGAACCACAGCATCCTTCGTACCTCTTCCCCCCACCCTTCAACACCAGGCAAGCTTATGTTTCTTCCATGCCCTAGCCCCAGCACACATGACACAGTTTACTACTACTAATAATAATCATTTGTATAGCACTATAAGGCATATGCAGCACTGTACAGACATATGTAAAAGACGGTCCCTGCTCATCAGAGCTTACAGTCTAGTCAAGAAAGACAACACAACAGCTGAGGGCAAGGATACATCTAGGGGAATGATAAGGAAGCACATAGGAGACTAAGCAAATCAGGATCCAGAAGCAGCCTCGAAGAGGTGAGTTTTCAGTCTGGATTTGAAAAGGGCCAGAGATGATGCCTGATGTACAGACTCGGATAGTTTGTTCCAGAAAGAAGAGCTGGATTTCAATTCTTGCCGCCTCCAGCTTGCTCCGACAAAAAATTATATAAGTAGAAGAAAGGGTTCTTTATAAGTGTGGTATTTTTTCTTTGTATGTTATTACTACCGAAGGAGGGTTTCACTGATACCAGAAAGAAGAGCAGCAAGGCGAAAGGATCGAAGTCTGGAGTTGACACTGGAAGAGAAGGGCACAGACAGAAGCTAACTGCCAGAAGAGCAGAGTTCCTGAGGGGTGTAGGGAGAGAAGAGAAGAAAGATAGTGAAGAGCAGCAGAATGAGTGCACTTATGGGTCCAATAGGAGACGTTTGAAGTGGATATGGAAACGGACAGGGAGCCAATGAAGCGACTTGAATACAGGGTTATCTGAGCATATCTAGGCTAGTGGAGGATTAGTCGAGCAGCTGGCAGAAGATTAGCTGCACAGCTTACTTCTCTTCTACTCAAGTCCCTCACTATTTATTTAAAATCAAATTTATATTCCACCCATCAAAATGTATCTGAGTAATTGCAAAACATCCGACACCACAATATAGTCTCTCAGACACAACAGCCCCTCCTCTTCCTACCTTGTTAAAACACAAGAGGATTGTGAAAAATTGCAAGAGGATATTGAGAAAATGGAAGACTGGACGTCCAAATGGCAGAAGAAATTTAATGTGGACAAGTGCAAGGTTATGCACCTAGGAAACAACCCAAACTACAGTTGCACAATGCAAGGTTCCACATTAGGAACCGCCAACAAGAAAAATGATTTAGGTGTCATTATGGATAATATGTTGAAACCCTCCGCCCAGTGTGCATCAGCAGCAAAAAAAGAAAACAGAATGCTAGGAATCATAAGAAAGGGAATGGAGAATAAAACCCAAGGATATTATAATGCCTCTGTATAGTTCTATAAAGTTGAAAAAGAGCAAACCACTCATGAATGCAGCAAAATATGACCTTGAGAATATACCACTGGAATTTAAAGACTGCCTGCAAAATCGATTTGCTGCTTTAGATACAAATGACAGAGCTCCAGAAGAGTTATGGAATGACATCAAAAAGGTTGTGTTGGAAGAAAGCGAGAAGTCTCTACAAAAGGTGAAAAAGAAAAAACGGCCAAAATGGATGACGGAAGAAACTCTGAAAACTGCCCAGAAACGCAGAGAAGCTAAAGCCAGAGGAGAAAGAAAGACAATCACAAAACTCAACAGAGTTTTCCAACGTGCAGCAAGACAGGACAAGGAAAAGTACTACAACGACGCATGCAAGGAAATTGAAGCAGAAACTATTAGAGGAAGAACAAGATCGGCTTTCCTAAAGCTACGAGAGTTAAAGAAAAAGTTCCAGCCTCGAAATGGAATGTTACAAGATGCTCAAGGTTCTATGTTGAATGATGCTGAGAAGATCAAGAAAAGGTGGAAAGAATATACAGAGTTTTTATATGATAAAGATCAAGTGGACCAACAGCCGTTTCAACCTGTACCTTATGATCGGGAACCATTGGTGATGAAAGAAGAAGTTGAAGCAGCAATGAAAGCCTTATCAAAGAACAAAGCACCAGGCATTGATGGCATTCCTATAGAAGTATTGCAGCAATCTGATGCAGCTGTTACCATACTTACAAGGCTCTGCCAAGAAATATGGAAGACAACATCATGGCCAACTGACTGGAAAAGATCGGTGTTTATTCCAATACTAAAGAAAGGTGATCCAACTGACTGTGGAAATTATCGAACAATCGCTCTGATCCCACATGCCAGCAAGATTCTACTGAAGATTATTCAAAGGAGACTACAACCATAACTGGAACAAGAACTACCTGAAGTGCAAGCAGGGTTCAGGAAAAGGCGAGGAACGAGAGACATCATTGCGGATGTGAGATGGATCCTTGAAAAGACTAAAGAATACTAAAAGGATATCTATTTGTGCTTTATCGACTATAGCAAGGCTTTTGACTGTGTAAACCATGAGAAACTCTGGGCCACATTAAGAAGCATGGGTATACCAGAACACCTGATCGTTCTCTTGCGCAATTTGTACATTGATCAAGAAGCAACAGTTCGAACGGAACAAGGAGAAACAGAATGGTTTAAAATAAGCAAAGGTGTAAGACAAGGCTGCATACTTTCCCCCTACCTGTTTAATTTATATGCAGAACAAATCATCAGAGAAGCAGGATTGTATGAAGACAACAGAGGTGTGAAGATTGGTGGAAAACTCAAACAACCTTCGCTATGCTGATGATACTACATTATTGACTGAAAGTGAAGATGATCTGAAACATTTGCTTCTCACAATCAAAGAACATAGTCTCAAAATGGGCCTGCACCTTAATGTAAAGAAGACAAAGATCATGACAACTGGCATAATCAACAGGTTCATCGTTGAAGGAGAAGAAATTGAAATTGTGAACAACTTTAACCTACTTGGATCAACTATCAATAAAGAAGCAACAAGCAGTCAAGAAATCAAACGACGCATTGCTCTTGGCAGAATGGCTGTGAAAGACCTAGATAAGATTCTCAAGAGCAGAGATGTCTCTCTCCATACAAAGATTCGACTTGTTCAAGCCATGGTATTTTCAATAACATCATATGGATGTGAAAGCTGGACAGTGAAAAAGACAGACAGGAAGAAAATTGATGCCTTTGAATTATGGTGCTGGCGGCGAATACTGTGTATACCATGGACTGCCCGAAGAACAAACCAGTCGGTACTAGAGGAGATCAAACCTAAGCTTTCTTTAGAAGCTCAGATGACAAGACTTAGACTTTCATACTTTGGACACATCATGCGAAGAGAGAGATCATTAGAGAAAGACATCATGCTTGGCAAGATAGAAGGTCAACGCAAAAGAGGAAGGCCAGCAATGAGATGGATCGATACAATAACAGCAGCTACGAGTACCAGTCCGTCAACTGTTATACAATCTGTGTTAGTTGAATTTACTGAAGTATTCTGCTTAGTTTTTTAAACCCTTTGTTGTACAAGTTAAGATGTTCTATGTAAAAAGTTATTATTGTTCTATGTAAAACAAGCTCTGCATTGTTGACTGTTGTTGATTGTACACCGCAACTGATCGCTGGAAGATGCGGTATATAAATAAGTGTTAAATAAATAAATAAAAATAAAAATAAAATAAACAATGAGCCGCCTGACTGAAGACCGAACACAATTTAGGATAGCTATCCAGAGGGTCGCCATGAGTCGACTCAGACTCGACGGCACTTAACAACAACATAGTTCTATGGTGCGACTGCACCTTGAATATTGTGTGCAATTCTGGTTGCTATATCTTAAAAAGGATATAGCACAATCAGAAAAGGTACAGAGAAGAGCCACCAAAATGGTAAAGGAGATGGAAGGATATCCCTATGAGGAAAGACTTAAAAAGGTTAGAGCTCTTCCACATGGAAAAAAAGAAAGTAGAGGGGAGATGTGATAGAAGTCTATAAATTAATGAATGGAGGGAATGGGTAAACAAATCAGTTGTTTACTCCATCAAGAAGTAGAAAGACTAGGGGGGATATGAAAATATTTTTTTTCACTCAATGCATAATCGAACTCTGGGATTCGTTGCTGGAGAATGTAGTAAAGGTTTTTAGTGTACCTGGGTGTAAAAAAAGGTTTGGACGCGTTCCTGGAGGAAATGTCCATAAACTATTATTAAAGAGGACTAAGGAACTCCACTACTTACCCTAGGATAAACACTGTGGAATTTGTGTACCTTTTAGGGATCATGATAGATACTTGTGACCTGGATTTTCCACTTTTGGAATCAAGATATTGGGCATGATGGTCTGACCCAGTATGGCTTTTCTTATGCTCTTAAGACAGAGGTTTCTCTTAATTCACTTAAGTTCATGAGAATATGAAACCTTTTGTCCTTCTCTTGAGGGAGATGCTTAATTTTGCAACATCTTCCAAAGTGGTATACAAATATTCAGCCCAGCAGGAGTGGCAAGCAGCTTTGCAGGACTGTATAATATATTCTGAAAGCTCATTTTCCAATAAAGTCAGAGATTTAAGATTCACAGCATAGGGTACCGAGGCATGGGTCTTGGTACTCCTGACTTTCTAGAGTGCAGATTTGGCAACTACAGAGACAGGGCCGTTAGGGCTCAACTGTCTGAACCTGATACTGTGTGCTTGCTTCCTTTACCACTGAGAGAATATCTGTGGATTTTCTTACATTCTCATATACATTTTGGAAAAGAACATGAATCTGCATGCAAACAGAATTTTTGGGGCACCCTTAGTTCTTTCTGTAGCTGCAAACTGAAGAGAATGGTCTTAGTCATCCTTGAACACAAGCTAAAGAGGGAAGATTCTCAAGTAGAATATACTACTAATAATTTCAACAGCGCTAATAAGCTACTGTTGTGCAGAACATTCAGAAGAGAGTTTTACAGAATAATCCATATCAAAATGTCAGTTTACAAAAAGAAAGATATAGGAAAGTGTGCTAGAGAGGTTCTGGAGACCAAATTTAGGCTTTTGGGTAGGAAGTTGAAATCCAGAACTTCCAAGATAGCATTCTCCAAAATGCTTCCCATTCCATGTGCAGGATCCCAAAGGCAGGCAGAGCTTTGGAATCTCAATGCGTGGATGAGACGATGGTGCAAGGGTTAGGAACTGGGAAACATTCTGGGGAAAGGAGGGGCTTTTCCGAAGGAATGGGCTCCACCTTAACTGGCAAGGAAATAGACAGTACTATCTTTTAACTTTCAAAAGGAAGACCATGATAAAATGAGGAAAATAGTTAAGAAAAAACTAAAATGAGCAGTTGCAAAGGTACAAGATTTACATCAAGCATGGCTGTTTAAAAATACTATCTTGGAAGCCCAGACCAGCTGTATTCCATGCTTTAAGAAAAGTGGAAGGAAGCCAAAAAAACTACCAGCATGGTTTAAAGGAGAGGTCAGAGAAGCTGTTGTTGCCAAAAAAGCATCTTTCAGGAAATGAAAAAAAGGAGCCAAATGACTAACACTGGAAACAACATAAGCACTGGCAAGTTAGATGCAAGGAATCGATAAGGAAGGCAAAGAGAATTTGAGAAGAAGCTTGCTGTGGGAGCAAAAACACGTAATAAAAACTTTTTCAAGTACATTCATAGCAAAAAGCCTGTGAAAAAGTCATTTGGCCCATTAGATGATAGCCGGGTAAAGGGGGCACCAAGAGGGGACAAGGCCATAGTGGAGAGACTGAATGAATTGTTTGCTTTGGTCTTTACTGAGGAAGATGTAGGGATGTTACCCATGACTGAAATGGTATTTAAAGGTGATGCTGCAGAAGAATTGAAAGAAATATTGATACACCAGGAAAGTACAGTTACTTACCTGTAACAGGTGATCTCTGGGAACAGCAGGAATAAGTCTTCACATATGGGTACGTCGGTACCGACGGAGCCTGCGCGGGAACGCTCCCCAGCTTCCCAAAAAGGAAAGCTTTTGGGAGCATACCACAGCGCCTGCATGCTGCCTTCCCGCCTTTCCTAACCGCCTCTCCTCAGTTCGAGTTTTAAAGCTGAGACAAAAGAGAGAGAGAGGAAAGGAAAGACAGATAGAGAGATACAACTCCTAGGGGAGGTGGGAGGGTTATGAAGACTTATTCCTGCTGTTCCCAGAGATCACCTGTTACAGGTAAGTAACTGTGCTATCTCCAGGAACAAGCAGGAATGAGTCTTCACATATGGGGACTCCCTAGCTAAGATGCCTGGGAGAACCCCAAGGATATGAAACCCTGGGAAGGGTTCTACCTCCTCCTATGGATCTCAGGCATCTATCCAGGGATGGAGGGTAGGGAGTTGATTAAGAATGGAACAGGTGTTTGAGAACAGCCTGACCAAACAAGGCATCCCAGCGGGAGTCCTTGTCCAAGCAGTAATGGGCTATGAAGGTATGAACCGAGGCCCAGGTGGCTGCTCGACAGATCTGGTCGATGGACACAGAATTTAGACGAGCCATAGAGGCGGCCATGGCCCTCACATTATGGGCTGTGACATGGCTCTCCAGAGAAAGGTTCTTACTCTGGTAGGCGAAGGAAATACACTGAGCAATCCAATTGGACAGTGTCCTCTTAGAGACTGGAAGTCCCAAATGAGAGGGATCAAAAGCAACAAAGAGCTGGGAAGACTTTCTATGTTGCTGTGTTCTTTGTAAGTAAAAGGCAAGAGCTCTTTTACAATCCAGAGTATGAAGATGCTTCTCTGCACTTGATGCATGAGGAGCTGGAAAAAAGACAGGTAAATACACCTCTTGATTAAGATGAAAAGGCGAGACCACTTTAGGCATAAAGTGTGGATTGGTCCTAAGAACTACCTTATCATGATGGAACCTTGTATAAGGTGGATTAACCACTAAGGCCTGCAGCTCACTGATGCGGCGAGCTGAGGTGACTGCAATGAGGAAAATAACCTTCCAGGAAAGAAATTTCAAGGAGGTGGTGGCTAAGGGTTCAAAAGGCGGCTTCATAAGCTGACCAAGAACCAGATTTAAATCCCATTAGGCCACCGGAGGAGGCCTAATGGGAGGTCTAGTTAAAGTTAGGCCTCTCATGAATCTTGCAATAAGAGGATGAGAGGAAACAGGTTGTCCATTGATAGGCTTAAGGGATGCTGCAATAGCACTCAAATGGACCCTTACTGAATTCGTTTTAAGGCCTGCATTGGAAAGATGCAGGAGGTATTCCAATAGAGAATTCAAAGGTAGTGCTAGAGGGTCGAGACTCCTTTCTGCACACCAAATGGAAAATCTCTTCCATTTAAAAGCATAGGAACGTCTAGTGGAAGGTTTTCTGGAAGCATGGAGGATATCCTTCACTTGTTGAGAAAGATTCCAGCTTTGAAGGTCTAGGCCTTCAGTAACCAAGCACTGAGGTGAAGGGACTTGGGGTTTGGGTGCCACAAAGTCCCTTCCTCCTGGGACAGAAGGTCTGGAGCAGCTCCCAAGTCCAGAGAGGGGGCTTGGAAGAGATGCAGAAGTAGAGGGTACCACACTTGGCGTGGCCAGCGTGGAGCTATGAGGATCATAGATCCTTGATCCCTCTGGAGTTTGAACAGAGTCTTGGGAATCAAGGGAATGGGTGGAAAGGCATACAGGAAACCCTGACCCCAGTGAAGGAGGAAGGCATCCTTGGCCTGAACTCCCTGACACGGAATTCTGGAACAGAACTGGGGAAGTTTGGCATTCCACGGACTTGCGAAGAGGTCTATGTCCGGGGTTCCCCATTCTTGGAAGATTCGGAGTACCTGATCCATGTGCAGGGACCATTCGTGTGGGAGCAGAACTCGACTGTGTCTGTCTGCCTAAGAGTTTTGAATTCCTGGGAGGTATACTGCCAGGAGATGGATTTGATGCTCTCTGGCGAAGGCCCACAATCTTAAAGCTTCGTTGCAAAGCGACAGAGAGCCAGTTCCTCCTTGCTTGTTTATGTAAAACATGGCTACTTGATTGTCCGTATGAATGAGGACTGTCTTGTAGCTGAGCAGGGTATGAAAGACCTTGAGAGCTAGAAAGACTGCTCGAAGCTCCAAGAGATTGATATGAAGAAAGGTCTCCTGTGGGGACCAAGTGCCTTGGGTGGAGAGGTCTTGTAGATGAGCTCCCCAACCTGTTTGGGAGGCATCTGTTGTGAGAGTTGCTTGGGGCAACAATTGTTGGAAGGGGGACCCCAGCAACAGATTCTGAGTGGACATCCACCACTGGAGAGACCAAAAGAGACGTTTGGAGGTTGCTATGTGGTCTGAGAGAGCTCCTGATGCTTGAGTCCACTGGGTGGACAAAATCCATTGGGCTGCTCTCATATGTAGGCGAGCATAGGGTACCACATGCACTGTGGAAGCCATGTGGCCTAGTAG
The DNA here is from genome assembly GCA_033557465.1 of Ichthyophis bannanicus. Lineage (NCBI taxonomy): Eukaryota > Metazoa > Chordata > Amphibia > Gymnophiona > Ichthyophiidae > Ichthyophis > Ichthyophis bannanicus. Next base: position 944,028,263 of record CM066035.1, on the reverse strand, counting down.
TTGTAGCATCTCCCGGGCAGTTAAATGGCTCTTTGACTGAACCTGAGAGGCTAACTGCACTAAGCGTAGGCAACGGGCCTGAGGAAGATAGGCCCTTGCAGTGGTAGTATCTAGCCAGGCCCCTATGAACTCTAGGGACTGAGTAGGGGTGAGCTGGGACTTTGGGAGGTTTACCACAAGTCCCAGATACTGTAGAATGCGCCTTGTGCAGTCCAGGGAAGTCTGGGCCTCTGACTGAGATGGAGCTCGGATGAGCCAGTCGTCCAGGTATGGGAATACAAATATTCCCAGAGTGCGTAGAAATGCAGCTACTGTTGCCATGCATTTGGTGAACACTCTTGGGGCAGAGGCCAGACCAAACGGAAGCACCCTGTATTGATAATGTTTTTCTTGGAAAAGAAAACGGAGGAATCTTCTGTGAGATGGATGGATGAGGACATATGTGTACGCATCCTTGAGATCTAGAGAACAAAGCCAATCTTGACTCTGAAGGTATGGAAGGAGAGTGCCTAGAGAAAGCATCTTGAACTTCTCCTTGCATAGAAATTTGTTCAATTCCCTAAGATCTAATATGGGTCTGTATCCCCCTGTCTTCTTTGGAATGAGAAAATAGGGGGAGTAAAACCCTGACCCTTGTTGAAGAAGGGGAACTTCTTCTATTGCCCCTTGGGCAAGGGTAGCCACCTCTTGACCTAGAAGGTCGAGAAGAGATGTGGGAGAATTGAAATGTCTCACCATGGTGTGAGGAGGAAGGTCTGAAAAATGAAGTTTGTAGCCCTCTCTTATGATGGAGAGGGTCCACTGGTTAAGTCACTATCAAAGGAACCATCCTCTGAACAAAATAATGATATCCACCCGCAAGAATTCGCTGATTACTTGCAATCAAAACTCCTACAGACAGATGAACTCTCAAAAAACAATATACAAGAAACAACCTGCCCAACATCCCTATCCGCACTTACCACGCCTTCTTCTAAACACATTGAAGACACAATCACCTCACTCAACACGACCACCGCGCAGACCGATCCCTGCCCAGCCTTTTGGATTAAGGATCTTCGGTGTGCATTTAGCCCCTTCATTGCAAGAATCATAAACCTCTCCTTCACTACTGGCTCCTTCCCATCTGCATTAAAGCTCACATCCATCAGGCCACTTCTAAAAAACGCTAAACTAGACCCAAAGAGGCCAGACTCCTACAGGCCTATAGCCAGTATCCCCCTCTTAGCAAAGATCTTTGAGAAAGAGGCACAGCGCCAAATCCAAGACCACATTGACTCCGCAGCCCCTCTAGACCATTCTCAACACGGCTTCAGAGAATTCCATGGCGTTGAGACACTGCTTACCACTCTCTTCAATGATGTTCTCAATACCATAGACAACATCCGACAAGGCGCTGTGCTAATCTTCTTGGATATAGCAGCAGCTTTTGACTCGGTAAATCACGAGATTCTCCTCGGTCGACTGAAAGAAAAGGCATCTGCAACTCAGTACTTGAATGGTGTAAATCATACCTCGATACCAGAATGCAATACGTTAAATCTGCAACAGGAGAATCAAAACTCTTCCATCAAAGACAAGGCATTCCGCAAGGGTCCTCACTCTCATCCCTCATGTTCAACATCTATATGCAGCCTATCTGCGATATCATCAGGTCTTTCAATGTGAAATGTATGATATACGCCGACGATATCCTACTCTACATGCCATTTTCCACAACGCAAATGGATTTATTGCCTATAACAAACTGCTTCGACGCAGTCTCACAATGGCTCCTGTCACAGAACCTCCGCATTGAGCATAAGAAAACTGAGGTTCTCTTTATCACAAGAGACCCCAACTTCACTCCACCACCACATATAAGTGTCAAGGGAGCTGACCTAGGCACCAAGGAAACAATAAAATACCTCGGAGTCACACTAGACCATAGGCTCGATATGAAATCACACAAACAATATCGTGAAATCTGTGTACTTCAAAATACGCACGCTCAGACACCTACGTCCCCTACTAGACCACGAAGACTTCAGAACCATCTACCAAGCTCTGATACTACCGCATTTCGACTTCGCCAACTCCATTCTACAAGGACTCCCACAATCCACCGTAAGCTCCTTACAGCTTGCCATGAACACCGCTGCCAGGGTTCTTCTAGGAGCGCCCAAAAATGAACACATCACACCTATCCTCAAACAGCTCCATTGGCTCCCTATACACGGAAGACTTACATTCAAAACCCTTATTCTCACTTTTAAGGCCATAAATGGTTTATCGTCCACATCACTTTCTAAACTCATCCAAACCGTCCCATCAAACAGAAATAGGAGACAGGCAGCATTAAACTCACTAACAACCCCAAAGGCTATAACAACGTGCAGCCTATCAACGTCAAACAGAGCTTTCATGTTTAGCACACCAAAATGCTGGAATTCTCTCACACCTGATCTCCGCGCCATAACCGACCTAACCCAGTTCAGAAAGGCCCTTAAACTGCACCTTTTCATCAAATACTACCCCACATGAAGCGTAACATAATAGCCCCACCCTAATACAATCCACAGTCTCTCTCCTTGTTCCAAGCATTCCTGCTAATTTTATGTAAATAGTTCGAGCATGTTATCTAGTTAATAGATTATATACTCCATGTAAATAGTTCTCCCATGTTATCCAAGTTGATACTCCTGTTATATGTAATACCAAACAGCCTGTTGTTCTGGTTTCTTTATGTTATCTGTAAACCGCGCTGATGTCAAAGAGTGCGGTATATAAGAAGTTGAAATAAATAAATAAATAAATGTAATCTGCTCCCATCTGGGAGCAAAATGAGCTAACCTTCCTGGAATGGTGAGAGGTTCTGGCTGTTTTAAAGCCAGAAAGGCTAAGTTCTCTAGCATCAAGTCAAAAACCCTGAGGAGGTTGGGTCTGCTGAGTTGCAGCAGCCCCTGTAGTCTTAGGCCTGGCCTGTTTAGGTTGCTGACGCTTAGTAGCAAAGCGACCTGTAGAGGATTGTTGGCCAGAAGTAGAAGGGAATCTGCCCTTTTTGAAAAAAGACTTCTTGAAGGGTTTTTTCTTGGCAGGCATGGAGGTTGACTTTGAAAGTCTATCCAGAGCAGAATTTTCTGCATCCATTTGAGTGGCTTTAATTTGCCATTCTTTGCCAAAGAGGTTTTCACCTGTACAGGGAAGATTTCCTAATCCATCTTGGACCCAGGGTTCTAAATCAGAAACCTGGAGCCAAGCAATTCTGCGAGCAGCTATGGCAATGCCAGAAGCTCTGCTGGCACCTTCAAAGGAATCAAAGGCTGCCCTGTTGGAAAACTTTGAAATGTCTTGAGTATGCTTAAGCCAAATGAGGAATTCATCCCTTTTATCTTCTGGTAGAAAAGGGAGGAAAGTGTGCAGTTCATCTGCAACCTCCTTTAGAAACATACCCATGTAAAGACTATAGGAGTTGATTCTGGCAATAAGCATACTGGCTTGGAAGATTTTCCTACCAAAAGCATCCAAGGTCCTGCATTCTCTTCCTGGAGGAGCAGAAGAGTGTCTCTTTGTACTCTTTATCCTCTTCATAGCTGACTGCACCACAATGGAATGGTGAGGAAGCTGTGTTTTATGAAAACCAGGACAGGGAGGGACAAAAGGGACAAAACCAGGACAGGGAGGGACAAAAGGGACAAAACCAGGACAGGGAGGGACAAAAGCAGAACATCATCAGAAACAGCCATACTCTTAAACCACACATCAAAAACAAGTGGGAAGAAATGGGCAGAATAAAATCAATGCAAAATACACACAAGCCAGGTAAATGCTGGAAAGCAATGAGCACAAATGCTCGAAGCTTAGCCAAAAAAATTCCAGACCTGGAAGCCCTAATGGTGGAAATGGATTTGGACATCGTGGCCGTTACGGAAACATGGTTTAATGAATCGCATGATTGGGATATAGCCATAGCTGGCTATAATCTATTCAGAAGAGACAGAGAAAATGGAAAAGGAGGAGGAGTAGCCTTGTATGTCAAAAGCAGTATTAAAGCTACTGAAATGCAGGGAACATGGGGAAAAGAAGAAGCGCTCTGGATTGCGTTGGAAAGAGGAGATGGCACTGTCATCCATATTGCTGTAGTCTACAGACCTCCGACTCAAATTGAAGAGAGAGATAACGAATTGATTATAGATATTGCCAAGATAGCAGCAAAGGGGGAAGCGATCATATTAGGTGACTTTAATCTACCTGATGTGGATTGGATTACTCCTTCTGCACATCTGGAAAGAAGCAAAAAAATTGTGGATGCTTTCCAAGATGCATTACTTAGACAAATGGTGATGGAACCAACCAGGGAAAGCTCAACGCTGGATGTAGTGCTTACCAACAGTGATAACGTGTCGAATGTCTGCGTGAGTGCCCCTGTGAGCAACAGCGACCATCACACGGTGTGGTTTGAGATAAAAGCCATGGTACAGGCCAATCATAGCAAGCTCAAAGTCCTAAACTTCAAAAACACTGACTTCAATAAAATGGCCGAGTACTTAAAGGAGGAGATGACGGGGTGGAAGAAGATAAGGGAAGTGGAATTGCAATGGACTAAACTAAAGGCGGCAATAAAAGGGGCAACAGATAAATATGTAAGAAAAATAAATAAAAACAAGAGGAGAAGGAAACCTATTTGGTTTTTCAAAGAGGTGGCTGCGCAAATAAAGGCAAAAAACACAGCTTTTTCAAAATTCAAAAGCTTGCAAACAGAAGAACACAGAAATGAATACAGGATCCAACTCAAAGAGTCTAAAAGAGTAATAAGGATAGCAAAATCAAAGGCAGAAGAAAAAATGGCTAAAGATGTTAAGGGTGGCAACAAAACTTTCTTCAGGTATATTCAGGAAAGGAAGAAGATCAGAGTTGGAATTGCAGGACTCAGAAGTGCTGGGAAAGGACTCGTCGAAAGTGACACTGAAAAAGCGAAATTGCTAAACAAATACTTCTGCTCTGTTTTTACTAAAGAAGATCCTGGAGATGGACCAGCTGTGACTCCCAAATATAAAAATAGGACAGAAGTAGATACCACACCATTCACAGAAGATGAGGTGTTAGAATAACTTGCTAAACTGAAAGTGGACAAAGCCATGGGACCGGATGGGATACATCCCAGGATACTGAAAGAGCTCAGAGAGGTTCTTGCAGGACCGTTAAAGGATGTCTTCAACAGATCCTTGGAAACAGGAGTGGTTCCTCAGGACTGGAGAATGGCTAATGATGTACCTCTACACAAAAGTGGTGACAGGGAAGAAGTGTCAAATTACAGGCCCGTGAGCCTTACCTCGGTGGCAGGAAAAGTAATGGAGGCGCTCCTGAAAGAGCGAATAGTGAACTTTCTCAAAACCAACAGGTTGCAAGATCCTAGGCAACATGGTTTTACCGAAGGACGGTCTTGCCAAACAAATCTGATTGAGTTCTTTGATTGGGTGACCAAGGAACTAGATCTGGGGCATGCAATGGATGTCATCTATCTGGATTTCAGCAAAGCCTTTGATACTGTTCCTCATAGGAGGCTTGTCAATAAACTCAGTAGCTTGGGGATGGGTCCCAAGATAGTAAACTGGATTAGAAATTGGTTGACTGACAGACAACAGAGGGTGATGGTACATGGAGCTCACTCGGATGAGAGGAAGGTGATTAGCGGGGTGCCTCAGGGTTCGGTCCTGGGCCCGGCACTGTTCAATATATTTGTGAGTGATATTGCTGAAGGACTGAATGGAAAAGTCTGTCTTTTTGCAGATGACACAAAAATTTGCAACAGCGTGGACTCCCCAGAGGGAGTGGATAACATGAGGAAAGATCTACAAAAGCTGGAAGACTGGTCTAATGCTTGGCAACTACGATTTAATTCTGAAAAAGTGCAGTGTCATGCACTTGGGTAGCAGAAATCCAAGGGAAAAGTACACAATAGGGGGTGAGAGGTTGGTATGCACGGTTCAGGAGAAAGACCTTGGTGTGATTACCTCTGATGATCTCAAGGTGGCAAAACAGTGCGACAAGGCGGTGGCAAAAGCCAGGAGGATGTTGGGCTGCATTCAAAGAGGGATTACCAGCAGAAAGGAAGAGGTACTTATGCCACTGTACAAGTCACTGGTGAGGCCTCACTTGGAATACTGTGCTCAGTTTTGGAGGCCATATCTTGCAAAAGATGTAAAAAGACTGGAAACTGTTCAGAGAAAGGCGACCAAAATGATTTGGAGCCTGTGTCAGAAGCCTTATGAGAAGAGACTTGAAGACCTAAATATGTACACTTTGGAGGAGAGGAGGGACAGGGGAGATATGATTCAGACCTTTAAATACTTAAAGAGAAATGATGAACAAACAAACCTCTTCCAAAGACGGGGAAGCTGTAAAACTAGAGGGCATAACATGAAGCTGCAAGGTGGTAAATTGAAAGGCAATGTCAGGAAATATTTCTTCACTGAAAGGGTGGTGGATGCTTGGAATGCCCTCCCGATGGAAGTGGTGAGGGCAAACACGGTGATGGAATTCAAAACGGCATGGGACAAACACAGTGGATCCCTTTACAGCAACAGGATAAAAGCAAAATAAACAGTACCATCTAACTTCTGAACTATCTAGCATCTGAACAAATAAGGGTGTCCTACATGGAGTGGTGGGTTCACCCCTAAACAGAAACAAAAACATGGGGAGGGGTGGCCTGCACAGAGCGACAGGTGCACCTACTCTTGCCATCTTGCCTGGCAGACTAGATGGACCATGCTGGTCTTTATCTGCCGTCACTTACTATGTTACTATGTTGCTATGATACATAGTGTCCAATCTGCGAGAATGAGGAGAGATAGTGAGAGGAGTCTCCCATAAATCAATCATGTGTTCATAAAGAATCTCATGAATTGGTAAGGTGACTGCCTCTTTAGGAGCCTTAGAGTAACCCAAAATATCTAATTTTTTAGCTCTAGGCTCTGATTCAGAGGATACTGAAATAGAAAGACCTTTAGCCACTTCTTTTATGAAGTCTTGAAAGGACAAGTCCTCTGGAGGAGACATTCTTCTTTTTGGAGAAGAAGGCTCTTCAGGAAGGGTTATAGATACTTCAGCAGACTCCTCTGATGTATCAGAATCACCAGAGGAATCAAAGTACCGTCTGTCAGGGTGCTCTTCTAACGCTCTGTACGCGTATCGAGCAGTATCGACATCGGGCGTCATTGGAACCGGATCGGTACCGATGAGCAGCCCTGGACAAGGAACCGCTGCAATCGGTATCCTGGTCGATGCCGATGCAGTCGGTACCTGAGTCGATACCGGCAACGGAGTTTGTTGTGGTATCAATGGCGTCGCAGCTTGGATGAAGGCACTGATAGCCTGCTGCATGGACAGAACATTCTGATCCATCGACGCCATGAATGCCTGGAACTCTGTACCGGAAGGTTGCGCTGGTACCCCAGAGCATTCTAACAGGTGATCGGTCGAGGCCGTGCCATCGATGTCAACCTGTAACCCCATAGGTAGAGCTTTGGAAGCCGGAGCTTCCCGCCGGGGTTGTTTAGCCGGTGCAGGATCCTCGAGGGCAAGCCCGGAGGCATCTCGATGCTTAGAGGGAGATCTACCCTTCGAGGACCGGCTGGATTTATGTTTGGTTACCTGAGATCCATTGGGGGAAGAAGCAGCCCTGGAAGACGTTGATGCTACCGAAGCTGCATCAGCGGGAAACAGCACATGGAGCTTAGCTGCTCGGTTCTGTAAACCCCGTTTAGACATCAGAGAGCAGGACGGACAATCCGAAATGGAGTGTTCAGGACCCAAACATTTAAGACACCATTCATGGGTGACTGTAATAGAAATAGTACCGCTGCACTTAGTGCATTTCTTAAACCCGGAGGCTGGTTTTTCCATAAGGAAAATTTCTTGTGAGGCCTAAGGCCCAAAAAGAAAAATACACTAAGTGAGGGCAAAAATATATGGTGTTTTTTTTTTTTTTTTAAAGAAAAGAAAGAAAAGACCGGCGGTACCGGTCCGGGGTCGGGGAAGGCAGACACGCGACCAAAGAAAGAAAATAAAATAAAGAACTTCTTCAGCGGTGACAGGGCTCGACCTGCTGGCTCCGCGGCAAAGAAGAACTGAGGAGAGGCGGTTAGGAAAGGCGGGAAGGCAGCGCGCAGGTGCTGCGGGATGCTCCCAAAAGCTTTCCTTTTTGGGAAGCTGGGGAGCGTTCCCACGCAGGCTCCGTCGGTACCGACGTACCCATATGTGAAGACTCATTCCTGCTTGTTCCTGGAGATCAGGTGATCTCTGGGAACAGCAGGAATAAGTCTTCGCATATGGGTACGTCGGTACCGATGGAGCCTGCGCGGGAACGCTCCCCAGCGTCCAATCAGAAAGCTTTTGGGAGCATCCCTCAGCGCCTGCGTGCTGCCTTCCTGCCTTTCCAACTGTCTCTCCTCAGTTGAGTTTTATAGCTGAGACAAAAGAGAGAAAGAGGAAAGGAAGATAGAGAGATACAACTCCTAGGGGAGGTGGGTGGGTTGTGAAGACTTATTCCTGCTGTTCCCAGAGATCACCTGTTACAGGTAAGTAACTGTGCTATCTCCAGGAACAAGCAGGAATGAGTCTTCATATATGGGGACTCCCAAGCTAAGATGCCTGGAGCCCCAGCATGGTGAGGATTGGAACATGCTACACCTGATATGGCCAGGCATCCTGAGGATGGAGGGTAGGAGTTGAAAAGAGAGGAGCTGTAGGAAAAACAGCTAACCTAAGGACTACAGGTAAGGAGTCCTTGTATGTATGATAATTACCATGAAAAATATTGACATGAACAAACACAATATGGACCTCACCTACTGGATTGCAGGAAGTAGAGAGGCTGATGGAGTCTACTGGAGATCCAGCAGAGGAATGTTCAAGGTGATCTCACTGAAGTGAAGGCGAAGGTCAAAATCTGGAATTGACAGGTGACCCAGGTGTCACCTGGGGTAGTACCAAAACGTCAGGTCCTTAGTGGAAGCTTTATGGAAAAAGCTGGGAACTCTTTTGGATACAGAGTTAGTAACATTTAGGAGCAAAAGAGGAAGACTGACTGATTTGGACAACTAGCCCAGTCCTGGAGGGAAGAAGGGGTATGGAAAAAAGCCCATATTCCCAAGGACAGATGTCTGAAGGGCTGAAACTTCAGATCTACTGAAGATCCACCCTGTCTTTCCTATCTGTTGAGAGATAGAAAAGATAGTGAAGCATGGAGCTTCAGGGATACCTAGACCTAGGGTTAAAGTAGGAGCTGTCAGTACCACAGTAGTGGTTGTGTGCATAATACCCCAGACATACTGAGGGACAGTATGAAGATATGCAAGCCCACTGTCTGGAACCTATAGGAAGGTAAAATCCTTTTATAAGTATAGACAGTTAGAGAGATAAGTATGTAAATACATATCTACCTATAAGGAAGCATCCCGACAGATACACATATATACAGGGGTATATATAGATATATGTGTATATATATATATATATATATATATATATACAGGGGTATATATATATATGTCTATAGTGAGATCTGGAGGGGCATAAGATATGCACACGCAGCTTACAGACATATGACATATTATCTATCAGCTTACAGACATATGACATATTATCTATCCTTCCAATGTAAATAGATTATGTATATAGTTGACCCTGTTTTCCATGTTTATACTCCTGTTCGATGTAAACCTGACAGCTTGTTGTTATGGTCGTTAAGTTATAATGTAAACCGCACTGATGCTAAATAGCGCGGTATATAAGAAACTGTAATAAATAAATAAATAAATAAATAAATAAATAAATATGAATCTATAGAGTTAAAAGTTAAAAGTTAAAATGTTAACTGCACATAGTTCATGTGATTGTTCAATGTAAAAACAGAAATGCCTCTCTGTTTACTTAAACTGTTTTATGGAAACCGCACCTGATCCTTGGAAGGTTGCAGTATAGAAAAATTTGTTAAATAAATAAATAAAGATAAATGTCTGCAACTAAGCAGATAGAGATATGCCCATAAGAACATTCACATGGGAGATGTGAAGGAGAAAGATTCATCTAATAACAGGAAGGTGGAACCTACTTGAGAAGTTATATAGAGAATCTATTCCCCCTGGCTAAGATGGTGCAGGAATGCTATCCAGTGAAATAACCAGGATGGTTGCGTGAAAAACAGAGGATAATATCAGTCTGTAAACAGCAAGTCCGGAGTCTTATAGAACTCTCGCATGGTAAATGGACAGAAAACGCATAGGATGAGATACCGGGTTGACCCACTTGAGGAACAAGGGGGGGTATCATGCGTTGTTTAATTAAATATGTGCTGTCCAAGAAGGATTAGGATACCATGAGGACAAGCTGCAAGGAAAAAGAGCATATTTCCTGTATAAATTGGGTGACTCTTTAGACTGTCACATAGAGAAGGCTTAAGTCCTTTATTAAAAGGAAACAGAAGGGTATAAAGAACCCCTACAGTCATGAGGAATGACTGAGGAAGCCTTTTTCAACCATATAGGATAGAAATTAGAGAAAAAATCCTCATGCTCTCTAGCAAGGGCCCATAGTGGAAAGCTTCTCAGTAGGATTGCAGAGAGCACCATGCAGGAGAATTGGGGAATAAAAAATGGCTGTTGGAGGAAACCAGCTGCCACCTCAGTTATGCTGCCAACTCCAGGGATTTGGAGTTGACAGAAAGAAGCGATAAGGATTGTCCAAGATAGATGAGCACTATCTTGGAAGCACTACTAAGACTAGAGAAAGTAGTGGAAGACAAGACTGGAACTCGTAGGAAGCAACAGTAGTCAAAGCACTGGAACTCCTGCATGGGCAGCTGCTGAATAGAACAGCAGAGAGACTCCCTCTGTTTGTAACAGAGAGAACAGACAGAACAAGAGGAGAAATCCTGATAATGTCTGATGAGCTGCCCAATGAAAGCAGGGAGGTAACTCCAGAGAAAACTCTACACTGGAAAGGAAAGGAAGACTAGAAAGGCTAAGAAAGCCTTCCAGTGGTATGGTGGCACTCTTACAGGGTCCCTGAAAAAGAGGGTAAAGAAAAATAGGAGCTGAAGGGAGACTTGCCATATGGTAAGTCTGCAGAAGGAAAAAATTCATGGTGGTACAGGAGAAAACTATCATGAGATAGTTGGCAAACCGCTCTTCATGGTAGGAAGAGGAGGAAAACCTTGTGACCCACAGACATGAATCTCCTGACAGTTCAGCCTACTTGAGAGCAAGTGGATGTCCTGGAAACAGGAATCCAAGCGTAGAGTTTTAAATGAAAAAACAGTGAAAAAACTTCTGCTGAGAAGAAGTGAACTGTATGTTATAAGAGATCAATTAGAACCTCATTGAGGGTTAATTTTCCTGGCTTGAGTTTGGATTCTTCAGACCAGGGCGAGGTTTCCCCTGTTTGGGAACATCGGCATGGTGGGCAGGAGAAGAATAAAACCTTCTTTTTTAGGAAAAGGAGGTTTGGTAGGGCATTTCTTACCTGCTGGGGAAGGAGAAGGTTTAGGATGGCCCTCAGAAGCAGGGAAGTCAGTGGAGCAATGAGCAACCTGACGCAAAGACTCCTTGTTGAAGAGATTTTCTCCAGTACAAGGAGTGTTACCCAGTCTTTGTTGTGCCCATCTGCTCAAGTCTGAAGCTTGGAGCCAGGCTCTACATCGTGCTCCTATGGCTATAGCAGAGGTTCTGCTAACAGACTCAAAGGAGTCTAGGGAAGCACGAGAAAGAAACCTAGAGATATTCTGGCTATGACTAAGAAGCAAGGAATAGTCTGTAGCCTTGGGCTCTGAAAGAAAAGGAGTCAAAAGATAATTTCTCTGTGACCTCCTGAAGAGATAAACTCATATAAAAAATATATGAGAGAATCCTTGTTGCCAGCATAGATGTTTGGAAGGTTTGACGTCCAAAGGCATCTAGTGTTCTGGCGGGAAAGAAGAATGCTTCTTCTTGCTATTTACCTTCCTCATTGCTGATTCCACTACAATGGAATGATGGGGAAGTTGAGTCTTCTGAAACCCTGGAGAGGGGGGCACCTGATACAGAAGAGTAGTTGCTGTAGAAGGTGAGGAAGCCCTTAAAGGTGTTTCCCATATTTTCAGAAGAAGATCCTGTAAAGAATGATGTAAAGGAAGCATTATATTTTCCTTTTCCCCAGAAAAGCCTTGTGTAGGATCATAGCCAGGGATAGGAATAGCCAGGAATGTTGCCATGTCCAGGAGAAATTTCTGAAAAGAAGGATCTCCAATGGGAACAATCCCTGGACAGGCTAAACTCGAAGAACTAGGCTGGGCACCAGTACTTATACGGTGCAAAACAGGATCTCTAATGAATGTATACTGGGACTTGCGGGTATGACCTGAAACCGTCAGTACGGTATCGTCCATGCTAGGTATCGACTCCAAACTAGGTATAGAAAGGAGCGATCCTGGTGAAAAAAGCATGGATGGAGCTGGTCCCGATGCTACTGCAGGTACCAGCGTCGACACCGATACCGGTAGCTGAGCCGGAATCGAAGGCGATACCGACATCGAAACAGTCATCGGAGGCTGCTCAAACGGTACCGAGGAAACTCGAAAGTCTCGGTGAATATCCTCGGTACCGGGCATCCAGAATCGGTGTGTGTCGGTTCCGAGACGCGTCGGTACCCAGTCTTCCAGACTAGATATGGATTCTAGACTCGGCATCGAAGGAAGCGAATCTATCGATGCATGTCTGGATGGTACCGACGTCAGGGGTCGTATCGACGGAGCTGCCGATACTGGAAAGTCAATCTGGGTATCGATCGGTCCCGAAGGCACAGAGTACACCAGATGACGATCACTGGTGAGGAGTGGATCGCTCAACACCAGTGCCAATGCCGGATTATCGGTACCGCTCGAAGCGGATGCCACCCCCGAGCATGGCTCAGGTATGTTCTGTGAGGGGTGAGCCCCAGGAACAACCTGAAACCCCTGAAAGGCTTTGGAGACCGAAGACTCCCGCCGGGGTTTTGAAGCCAATGTGGTCTTGAGGGCAAGGCCGGAGCCGTCATCATGCTTGGCATGAGACCTACCACCCAAGGATTGGCTAGTCTTAACAGACTGTTTGTGGGTTACCTGATCCTGTAGAGAAGAAATGGTCGGTGCCCTTACACTGGAAGGGAAAACTGCATCGAGGGAAACTCGAAATGGAGAATTTCTTCTCATAAACTTGTAGCCTGATGGCTCTGGAGGAAAAGAGTCAGGACTCAAACAGGTTAGACACCAGTTATTGGAGTATAAAAAGAAAACTGTATTTCCACAGTTAAGGCACTTCTTAGGAGAAGGCGGCTCCATAATGGAGAGGCCTTACAGGCCCAAAAATTCAAGACAGAAACAGAGGGAAAAAAACTCCCTGAGTTTTAGAAAAAAGAAAAGAAAAAACCACTGGCGGTAGCGGTGGAGTCGGGGAAACAGCCGCGACCACAAGAAAACAAAAAGTAAAAGATTTAAAGAAAAAATTTTCTGCGGTGACAGGAAGACGTCCTGCCGGCTCCGCGGAAAAATGAAAACTGAGGACAGTTGGAAAGGCGGGAAGGCAGCACGCAGGCGCTGAGAGATGCTCCCAAAAGCTTTCTGATTGGACGCTGGGGAGCGTTCCCGCACAGGCTCCGTCGGTACCGACGTACCCATATGTGAAGACTCATTCCTGCTTGTTCCTGGAGATCTGTGCTATCTCCAGGAACAAGCAGGAATGAGTCTTCACATATGGGGACTCCCAAGCTAAGATGCCTGGAGTCCGAGCATGGCATAGGTTGGAACATGCTATCCCCCACAACACCAGGCATCCTGAGGATGGAGGGTAGGAGTTGAAGAAGGAAGATGCTGTGGAACAGCTAACCTAGTACAGGACTGCAGGAAAGGAGTCCATGTGTGGATAATGATTGTTATCAATGATATTGCAAAGGATATTGCAATATGGACCTCCGCCAACAGGATTTCATAGAAGTATGGAGGTTCATGGATCTACTGGAAAGCCAGTAGAGGAACCGTGAAGAGGACCTCACTGAAAGTGGAGGTAATAAACCTGTAGGAAAAACAGAGGAGGTCAGAATCCTGAAGGGTAACAGGCACCCCTGGTAAAAAAACTGGGGTAGTACAAAAACGGTGGGCCTTCAGCGAAAGCTGTATGGTAAAAACCAAACTCTTTTGGCGGCAGAGTATCTCACTCTTGGGAGCAAAAAGAGAAAGGCTAACTGATTTGGACAAACAAGCACAGTCCTTGTGGGGAGAGAGGGTATGGGAACCCCTTGTATCCCAGGATGAAGACAATGCCTGAGGCGTTAAGCCTGTGAGTAACTGAAGATCCACAATATCTCTCCTAACTGGGGTAAGCTAGGAGAGATATTAGGTACGGAGTGCTTCAGAGGTACCTAAACCTGTTAGGTTATGGTATAAGAATTGTTGACTACCACAGGAGTGGTTGTGTGTGTAGAATCCCAAACCTGCTGAATAGCAGAGGTATGGGCAAAATCCCTCTGTCAGAAACAGATAGCTATATGAGCATAGATAGTGAGATAGATAAGTATGTGGAGACAGATCTATCTATAATAAAATATCTCATCAGATACATATATATATATATATATATATATATAAAAGAATATATCTATAGTGAGATATGGAAGGGCATAAAATACACACAAAGATAAACATGAATATGTAGGCCTAAATATGGGTGTCTGTATTTAAACAGACAGATATATGCCTACAGCATGGAATTCACATAGGACATGTGGAGAGGAAAGATTCATCTAACAACAAGGAGGTGCAACCTACTTGAGAAGATATATAGAGAATCTATTCCCCTTGGTTATGATCCGCAAGGATGCTAGCTAGTAAAATAACCAGGATGGTCATATGAAAACAGAGGATGATATCAATCTGTAGCCAGCAAGTCCTTAGTCGTCCAAGACTCTAGCATGGTAAGTAGACAGAAGACAGATAAGGATGAGGTATCATGTTGACCTGCTGAAGGGCAAAAAGTATCATACGTTCTTACCATGAGGACGAGCTGCAAGGAGAAAGAGCATATCCCCGATTGGGAATGCTATGGACCAAAGCAGGGAATTGGCAACTCCTTAAGCCCTTAGGTAAGAGAAGGCCTATGTCCTTTATGGCAAAAGGAGATAGTAAAAGAAGGGAGAACCTTCTAGTCATGGGAGACATGACTGAAAAGCCTTTTCTAACCATCTAAGATAGCTGTTGGAGAAAAAAAACCCATGCTCTCTAGCAAGGGCCCAAAGTGGAAAGCTTCTCTGTAGAATTGCAGAGAGCATGATGCAGGAGAATGAGGAGATAGGACTGGCTGCTAGAGAGCCAGTATCTCTGCCAACTATGCTGCCAAACCCAGGAGAATGGAGATGGCAGAAATAGAAGACCATCTAGAAAGCTTGTAGTGAGATAATCTCCAAGATAGATGGAAGCACCGACTTGGAGCCACTACTAAGACTAGACAGAATGTTAGTGGAGGACAAATCTGGTTGTTTGTGGACAAGAACCAGTGGTCGAAACATTAAGGCTCCTGCATAGGCAGCTGCTAGCAAGATAGCAGAAAGAATCTTACTGTTGAAAAACAGAAAGAACAGGAGTAGAAACTCTGGACATGTCTGATAAGCTGCCCCAAAGTAAGATGGAAACAGAGGAGGTAACTCAGAGAGGAAAACTCCACACTGGAAAGTGAGAAAACTAGAGAGGCTGAAGAAAAAAGCCCTCTGTAATTAATTCCGCTCTAACAGAGGAAAAAGCTTGGTAAGAGGGTGAAGAGAATAGAGCTGAAGACTTACCAAGTAGTAAGTCAATAGAAAGGAAAAATACATGCTGGCACAGGAACTACCATTTAATAGTGGTCAGACCTCTTTCCTTAGCAGGAAAAGAGGAGAAACCTGTGACCTATAGGCATGAACATCCTGACAGCTCATAGAAATATAGAAAAAATGGATGTCTTTTGGAAAGAGATCCATGTGTAGGGGTTAGAATGAAGCAGTGGATTGCCTCTATTGAGAAGAAGCAACTGTAGATTCTAACCCCAAGAGTCACAAGCATTTGATGACTGATCAGAAACCCTGCAAAGGCCGGGTTTGCTGAGCCTGGTGAAAAGTTGGATTCTTCAGACCAGGACAATGGCTCCCCTGTAGGGGAACATCTGTATGATGGGCAAGTGAGGAATAAAACCTTCTCCTGTGGGAAGAAAGTTTGGTAGGACATTTCCTACTTACTGGGACAGAAGAAGGTGTAGAAGAACCCTTAGGAACAGGTAAATCAGTGGACAACTGAGTAACCTGACGTAAAGACTCCTTGTTGAAAAGATTTTCTCCAGTGCAAGGAGTATGTCCCAGTCATTGTTGTTCCCACTTGGCCAAAGCTGAAGCTTGGAGCCAGGCTCTACGTCGTGCCCCTATAGCTATAGCAGAAGTCCTGCTGACAGACTCAAAAGAGTCTAGGGAAGAACGAGAAAGAAACCAAGAGATATTCTGGATATGCTTAAGCAGTGAGAAATAGCCTGTACTCCTGGAAACTGGAAGGAAAGGAGTCAAAAGATGTAATTGCTTTGTGACCTCCTCAAGAGAAAGACTCATAAAAAATATATGAGAGAATTCTTGCAGAAAGCATAGATATCTGGAAGGTTTGACGTTGTGATAAGGAAGCTTATCATAGCTCAGGAAGGAGCTATAGTAAAGGTGAAGTGACTCTGAACAAGCAACCTGTCAGTTCTGGTAGAAATAAGAAAACAGAATTTTTCCATAAAAGACTACCAGTCCCAGAATGCACCAGGTTTCCAACAGCCATTAGGAGGAGCTGAAGTGGGGAAACGTGTGTTCAATCAGGAGGGCTATGAGGTAATCCCCAAGCACTCATCTCAAAGGGCAGGGCCTGATTCAGCACAGCTGCGCTGTGCTAGGGTGGAGCACTCATCAAGGCAGAATAAAGGTAGAGTTTATTCTACAGAGAATCATCCTCAGAATCAGCTTGGATATCCTCATCTTCTTGATCTTGGACATCCTCATCTTGATCAGCTTCATCATCTGGAGGATCATCAGAAGCAGAAGCCAGAGCAGACGGACAGAGAGGGCAAGAAACCCTTAGGAAGAAAGAAGAGAAAAGCTTTTGGGAGGTCTAAAGGAGTCCAGAGCAGTACGTATACTGGAAGGCATTCCAAAGGCAAGCTTACACCATTGGACTGGGGAAAGCCAGAGGAATGGTGCTGCAGAGCTAGGAATCTCCAGACGGTACCTGTGAGGGAGACGGCTGCACGTGGAAGGGACCCTAAGACCCGTGCCAGAAGGTATGTGAAGAGAGATCCAGTGTCCAGGGATCTGGATTGGAAGGCTGGACATAAGAACTGGACTACATACTGGCCAGGCTATTTAGAGAGGAACTCTAACAGCAATGGAAGCTCAGGTATGAACACTGATCTATGCCCTAGCTATACCCTTGAAAGACAGCAGGGAAACAAGTATTCTCCTGAAAGTGCTCCATTGAGAAATTCCTCTGTGCCAATCCATGATTTTGAACCCATGATTGTTGAAGGGGGAGAGGTGGTAGATACAGGCTGTGAATATATGGATTGCTCTCTGTCTAAACTCCTTTGGTAATTTGCTGTTACAAAGTACAACAACCATCACAAAGAAATACAAACTTGTTCTTTAATCTACTCAGAAAAGCTCCTGAGTAGGATTTGAGCCACGCAGTAGTAAGCAAGCCAGCTAAGGGGTTTCAGCTGGGTAACTGCTAGCAATTGAGCCTTACCTAATTGCTTGTGAGCTCTGAGGAAATCACTTCTGAGTCTATGTGTGAAGATATAAGAAGTTAACCTGAAAAGAACAGTTTTTCCCTACTTTGTGGGTTTTGTTTGTTGATTAAAGCACTGCTAAGAAAATATTAGCTAGAGCCTACAGAAAAGACCAGTTTGTTACCAACCAGGTCTTTATTCTTTTGCTTTGATTGCCTGACAAGTTCAGCTGTTTTCCTGATTTTGTTTTTCTAAGTTTAACACTGAAAGCAAGTATCCTGTTTTATGTGCTACCAAGCATATCTGTGTTGGGAGAAATAACCCCATAAATATCTTATTGGCTTTACACTCAAGCACAACTAATTATTGTGAGCGGCTGTGTCTGGTGTGAATGGACTGCATTTCCCACAATCCCTTGCAAATCATATTGATATATGCCTTTGCCAAGACTGTGAACATTCTCACCCAGGCACCCGTCTGACAACGTCCAAAGGCATCTAGTGTCTTAGACTCACGACCTGGCGGATAAGAAGAGTGCTTTTTCTTACTCTTTATCCGCCTCATTGCTGATTCCACTACTATGGAATGATGAGGAAGTTGAGTCTTTTGGAACCCTGGAGAGGGGGGCACCTGATATAAGAGATCAGTTGCTCTGGGAGGTGGGGGTACCCTTAAAGGTGTTTCCCACATTCCTAGAAGGAGATCCTGCAAGGAATGATGCAAAGGAAGCATTATATTGTCCTTTGCTTTGGTGGAAACAGAGCCTGGTGCAGGATCATGTCCTGGAATAGGAATGGCAAGGGATCTTGCTATATCCAGGAGGAAACTCTGAAAAGAGGGATCTCCAACAGGAATCTCCCTTGGACAGGTTAGATCTAAAGAACTAGCCTGAGCACCCACAGAGTTATCCAGAGATATAGAAATAGAAGACCCTGCAGGGTGCAGTATGGAATGTTTAAGGGATGGTTGCTTGGACTGGTTGTCAGGAACAGCAACCGTCCTTACCACATTGTCCATGCCAGGTATCGACTCCAAGCTTGGTATAGAATGGAGCGATGCTGTTGTAAAAAGCATGGTAGGAGTTTGCCACGATGCTACTGTGGATACCGGTACTGAAGTCAATACCGGTACCAATGTCGGAGTCAGGCTCGACAAAGACATCGGAGTAGTCATCAGCGATACTTCAATCGGTACCGAGGGAACCGAAAACCTACGGCTGCTATCCTCGGTACCGAGCCACCGGTATCGATCGGTGTCGGTATCAAAATCTATTGGTACCCAGTCTTCCAGACTAGAAATGGATTCCAAACTCGGCATCGAGGGTAAGGAGCCTGAGAAGCGAAGCATGGAAGGCACCGACTGTGAGGGTAATGAAGACATCGGTACCGACTTCGGTACCGTGTCCGATACCGGTGAATGAAGGTCTACCAGTGGCAACTCAAGCGGCCTCAGGGAAACCGAGAGTTGTGGATCTGAGTCATCGGAACCGAGCCTTCGGTACCGCCGCGAGACGGTACCAAGGCGAGTCGGTACCCAGTCCTCCAAACTGGAGATCGATTCCAGACTCGGCATCGAAGGAAGCGAGGCTGTCCATGCACATCTGGAGGGTACCGACGTCGGTGGCAGTATCGGTATTGGAACCGATAAGGGAAAGACAATCTGGGACGTATCCATCGGTCCTGAAGGCACCGAGGAGGCCAGATGACAATCCCTGGTGAGGAGTGTTTCATCCAAAACTAGTGCCGA
Organism: Ichthyophis bannanicus; assembly: GCA_033557465.1. Taxonomy (NCBI): domain Eukaryota; kingdom Metazoa; phylum Chordata; class Amphibia; order Gymnophiona; family Ichthyophiidae; genus Ichthyophis; species Ichthyophis bannanicus. Next base: position 944,008,746 of record CM066035.1, on the reverse strand, counting down.
TGCAGGGGTAGCGGTACCGCTCGAAGCTGATGCCACCACCGTGCATGGCTCAGGTATGTTCTGTGGGGGGTGAACCCCAGGAACAACCTGAAACCCCTTATCCGCTTTGGAGACCGAAGACTCCCGCCGGGGTTTTGAAGCCAGGAGGCCATCGAGGGCAAAGCCGGAACTGTCTACATGCTGTGCATGAGACGTACCACTCGAGGACTGGCTAGTCTTAACAGACTGTTTGTGGGTTACCTGAATCAAAGTGGAAGAAGAAGGAGACGGTGCCCCGAAGTTGGAGGGCAACCGTGTATCGAGGGATTCTCGATGTTGAAGATGTCTTCTCAACAAACTGTTGTCAGGACCCAAACAGGTTAGACACCGACTTCGAGGGTCTAAACATAAAGTTGTACCGCCACAAACTGAACATTTTGTGGCCATGAAGGAAAAATAGGGGAGGCCTGAAAGGCCTAAGACCCCGTGACACTATGAAGAAAAAATATTCCGTTGAAAAGGAAAATCTTACAAGAAAAAAAAGAAAAACACCGGCGGTACCGGTGGCGTCGGGAAGACTGCCGCGACCACAAGAAAACTAAAAATAAAAAATAAGAATTTTCTGCGGTGACAGGACGACGTCCTGCCGGCTCCGCGGAAAAACGAAAACTGAGGAGAGACAGTTGGAAAGGCGGGAAGGCAGCACGCAGGCACTGAGGGATGCTCCCAAAAGCTTTCTGATTGGACGCTGGGGAGCGTTCCCACGCAGCCTCCGTCGGTACCGACGTACCCATATGTGAAGACTCATTCCTGCTTCTTCCTGGAGATGCTGTATTACAACTATTTGATAAACTGAAGAGTAGCAAATCACCTGGACCGGATGGTATACATCAAAGGGCGTTGAAAGAACTGAAATATGAGACTGCAGACCTACTATTAGTAATCTGTGAACTATCATTAAAATCATCTGAAGACCGGAGGATTGCCAATATAATGCCAATTTTTAAAAAGGGTTCCAGGAGGGACCTGGGAAACTACAGACCAGCGAGTCTGACATCAGTACCGGGAAAAATGGTAGAAACCATTATAACAAACAAAATTACTGAACACGTAGATGGTCATGACTTAATGGGAGACAGCCAACATGGCTTTAGCCAAGGAAGGTCTTGTCTTACTAATCGGTTGTTTTTTTGAAGGTGTGAACAAACAGGTAGGCAAAGGTGAGTCGGTTGATACAGTGTAGCTGTATTTTCAGAAAGCCTTTGACAAGGTCCTTCATGAGAAACTCTTGACGAAATTAAAAAGTCATGGGATAGGAGGCAGTGTACTATTGTGGATCAAGAACTGGTTAAAAGATAAAAGGCAGAGGGTAGGGCTAAATGGCCACTTTTCCCAATGGAGAAAGGTGAATAGTGGAGTACCCCACAGATCTGTGCTGTGTCCGCTGCTTTTTAACATATTCATAAATGACCTGGATTTGTACACAACGAGTGAGGTAATCAAATTTGCGTATGACACAAAATTATTCAAAATTGTTAAAACCCAAGAGGATTGTGAAAAATTGCAAGAAGACCTTGATAAATTAGAAGACTGGATGTTCAAATGGCAGATGAAATTTAATGTGGAGAAGTGCAAAGTTATGCACCTAGGAAAGAACAACCCAAACTATGGTTACAAGATGCAAGGTTCTACATTAGGAACCACTACCCAAAAAAAAGATTTAGGTGTCATCGTTGAAACCCTCCACCTAGTGTGGAGTGGCAGTCAAGAAAGCAGATAGAATGCTAGGTATCTTAAGGAAAGGAATGGAGAATAAAACAAAGGATATTATAATGCCTCTGTATCGTTCCATGGTGCGACCGCACCTTGAATATTGCGTGCAATTCTGGTAGCCGTATCTTAAAAAGGATATAGTGTTATTAGAAAAGATACAGAGAAGAGCCACTAAAATGGTAAAGAGGATGGAAGAATACACAAATCTGCAAAAAAAATTTTTTCGAGAGCTGTTTTGGTTATTCCACGTAATCTTTATGTTTTTTGGTGAGCTGAATCCGAAAATGACCTCCATTTTGTCATAGGACATCACGTTTCCTGACAATTTAGGTAACTATGTTAAATAAGGCAATACCTCAAAATAAATGGAAATAGGCTTATAAAATTAAAGTTTTATTACAATAGTTTCATGAAAATCCTTTTTTGAACTGAAATGAGCTCACCTACACACACTAAACTCGATTCTTCTTCCTTATGAGGCTCCTCTTGGTGCATCTGCGCTTGTGAGTAGCATCTGGAATGTCTCTCTGAAGCATCCAACAGTAGTCTGCCATCATTGTAAGGCTCCATTTTCCCTGCTATCTCCTTTCCATCTCTTTAATATCTTGGTGGAATCGTTCACTCACAGCTCCCAAATTTTCAGGAAAGTAGTCAAGGTGGGACTGGAGGAAATGCACTTTCAAACTCATCAGGCAACGATCTTTTTGTAGTGAGGATCTTTGTTATTGCCTAAAAAGTTCTGTACAACTTCTTTAAATGCAATCCACCCTTCTTTTTGAGGATCCATCATGGTATTGACAAACTCTTGATCAACTATAAGCCTTCTAATGTCTGGTCCAACGAACACACCTTCCTTCAATTTTGCCTCCGACAGGCCTGGAAACTTGGTGACCAAGTATTTGAAGCATTCTCCATCTCTTGGAAGTGATTTTACGAATTGCTTCATCAATCCCAATTTTATGTGGAGAGGTGGTAGAAGAACTTTATGGGAAGGTACCAAAGTTTCTCGGAGGACATTTTTTTCGCTGTTAGCACCCTCGGCTGCCAACTTTTCTTGGTCCAGTGATTTTGTTGGTCTCAACTGTCCCATAGACACAGAAAACAAGGATATTTGGTATACCCAGCTTGTTGCCCGAGCAGCATGCACAAGACCTTCAAGTCCCCACACACTTGCCAACCATGGTCTTCATATTTAAGTTTACGAAGAACCAATTCCAAGTTCTCGTAGGTTTCCTTCAAGTGTACGGAATGACCTACAGGTATGGAAGCGTAAAAACCGTTGTGGAGTAAAACTGCTTTGAGACTTCTTTTTGAAGAATCTATAAAAAGATGCCATTGCTCTGAATCATATTGGATTTTAAACTGACCCATCAGACCTTCGACATTGATGCAATAAACCAACTTGTCTTCCTGGGCGAAGTAAGGAACAAACTCCTTTTCACGATGTCAACCATGAAGATTACACTCCTGGCAACAATAAATTCCTGCTTTTCAGCCTTGATCCGAGTAACTCAGCGGCATCTTTGGGAAGATTGAAGTCTCTTACCAAATCATTCATCTCCTCCTGAGAAAACAATTTTGGTCTTGTATCATCTTCAAAGTCAGAACTTGATTCGTCAACTGGTTCAGGTATGACTTCACCTTCATCGGAGCTAGGTATCTCTTCCAAGGTAGCAGGGGGCTTGGGTACTGATATATCTGTGCCATGGGGGATGGGACGAATTGCCGAGTGAAGACTGGGGTATGAAATGGAATGCTTCCATTTGGAATTAAACCCTTTCACATCGCATGAACAAAAGTAACAGTCGTCACTATGGTTCTTTTGCTCTTGCCATACCATAGGTCCCATAACGGAAAGATTTTTTCTTACCCTTGAACCAGTTTCGGAGGTCCTCAACACACAGTTTGCACACTTTATGAGGCGCCCAGACTTTATCTTGATCTCCAATTTTTAGTCCAAAGTATGCAAAATATACTTTTTTCACAAAGTCTGTAATATTCTGCTGTTGCTTCAACACTGTATATTCACCACAGATGAAACAGAAACTGTCTGGTGAATTAATACACTTTCACGGAGCCATAACATAATGGTTGAAGAATGACGAGCTAACACGAATTGCGATGAAAAAGTGTGAACAGCCTAGGACCAAGAACCTGATGATGATTCGTGCACAAGTGTGGCATTCAGGAGAGAGCAGCTCTGCGTCTGTACACGAGACGTCACAGTGCTGGCCACGCCCCCCTGCACTGACCGGAGCTGCTGCTATCTGCCCTGTGTCTCCCTCCCACTGGATTCTTCAGGAGAGATTAACCCCTTCTACCATTAGAAGCACGGACTTAAAACTTGCTTAGCTTATGTATATATTGCTGACCATCAGATTTACAGTGCTATATTTTTTTTTAAATAACTCGGACAACTCCTTTAAGGTTTTTTTGGCATTTTATATCTTAAATGCACTTATGTGAATTAATTAATAGTAATTTGAATTAATTAATAGTAATTTGAAAAAATTTGAAAACAATTTTGCATATTGTGGCAAATCATGACGTCTAGGAGTTTTTTCAATATTTTATTTGTTTTCAGCACACCAAAATACATGGAAATTAGATGAAAATAATCAAACAGCTTTTCAGTCGCAGACCTGTGATACTCTTATGAAGAGAGGCTAAAAAGGTTAGAGCTCTTCAACCTGGAAAAGAGAAGGCTGAGGGGAGATATGATAGAGATCTATAAATTAATGAATGGAGTGGAATGGGTAAATGTAGATTGATCGTTTATGCCATCAAAATATAGAAAGTCTAGGGGACATGCAATGAAGCTTCAGTGTAACCTATTTAAGACTAATAAGAGAAAATATGTTTTCACTCAACGCGTAATCAAACTCTGGAATTCATTCAACCCCCGCCACCATCATCAGCTCTCCCCACTGGGGATCGGAGCCTCCAGCGGCGGAAGGAACAACGGACATCTCTGCCCAATCGGGGCAGGCAAGCCTCCATTAAAGGAAAGCGCGCCAAGGAGCGACAAGGCACAACCCCTGCCACCATCATCAGCTCTCCCCCCTGGGGATCGGAGCCTCCAGCGGCAGAAGGAACAGCGGACATCTCTGCCCAATCGGGGCAGGCAAGCCTCCATTAAAGGAAAGTGCGCCAAGGCGCGACAAGGCACAACCCCTGCCACCATCATCAGCTCTCCCCCCTGGGGATCGGAGCCTCCAGCGGCAGAAGGAACAGCGGACATCTCTGCCCAATCGGGGCAGGCAAGCCTCCATTAAAGGAAAGTGCGCCAAGGCGCGACAAGGCACAACCCCTGCCACCATCATCAGCTCTCCCCCCTGGGGATCGGAGCCTCCAGCGGCGGAAGGAACAGCAGACATCTCTGCCCAATCGGGGCAGGCAAGCCTCCATTAAAGGAAAGCGCGCCAAGGCGGGCCCGCGCCTGAGGGCCTCGCCAGAGGGCCCTTTGGCGTGGCCCTTAGGCGAGGACCGATATAAAGAGCAACTATATCTCCAACTATAAAGCAAAACGCCAACATATAAACCTCCTCATCGCCTACACAGCTACCACCGAAGTAAGAATACCTCCTTACTCCCAGATGCAACGACACCGAATGCTATCTCAGCGGAACAACCCCCACCACATAGAAGAACTAAGAACACACCTAACAAGAAATAACAACGAAAAGAATTAACCACAATTCAAACACCCTCTAAGATATAGTACAAGAGAACGCCTGAACCATCAAACCCTTGGAAAATTAAGGTAAACTGTTTTCATCATTATACCCAATAACGAGAGCCCATAGTAACAGAACACAAGTGATAACATCCTTAAGTGACAGTACTAAAAGAACTTTTGACCATGGAACTGCTCAAGATTATATTGTTATCACTATACATATCAGTATGTATTTATAATTGCCTTGCAAACCCAATCTATATTATCCCATACATATGGCAACCACTCCACCAACAAAACATATTTATATGGCAACCACTTCACCTACACAACCTAAATACAATACACACCTATACGATTCTCACTTCTCCCCAACAGTTACACAATAAAGTCTACCTTACGACACGCAATCGCCAAAGCACAAATACAAATCAATCTCAACAAACAGAAAACACAACAAAAAAGTGCAAAAACACACAACCTCACAAAGTCACTCACATACCACAACACCATGATGACACATACATACTAATAAATGCCAGGTCAATAAGAAATAAAGTACATATTATTCACAACACCATCACAGATGAATTACCAGACATCCTCTGTGTCACAGAAACATGGATCACTGAATCTGATCCCATCATACTCAACCAACTAAACAAGCCTGGATACAAACTTTTTAACTCTCCGCGCACAAACAAAAGAGGAGGAGGAGTAATAATCCTAGCCAAAGATTCACTAAACCTAACTGATACATCTCATGACACTGTCGAAGGAATCGACATACTAAAACTTGAAAGCACAACACAGGCCATATGCCTCATATACAGACCACCTACCTCTCCTCATGAATCCTTGGCAGCAGCACTTGAGTTAATTGCAACCACTGCCAGCAAAAAAATATCACATAATATTGGGAGACCTAAATCTAGCTTCATCCTTACCTACGCACTCAAATACCTTCCTTGAAGCCATGGACCAGCTCGGCTACAAACAAATAATACAGGAGGCCACACACAACAAAGGGAATACCTTGGATCTAGTATTCATACCCAAAGAACATCAACAAAATTTAACGCCGCCACCCCAAAGATATTACATGTCCCTTGGTCCGATCACCACCTAATAAAATTTACCCTATTCATTCCGAACAAAGACACCAACAACCAACAGAAGCCCACAACACTATTCAAAAGAAAATTCCAAAAGTTTGATAAAGAAGCAATGATACAATCCATTGCAACCCACACAGACCTGAATCACCCCAACTTAGAAACCCTAGTTGACCAATGGAATAAAGGAATAGAAAAAAATCGCTGAACCAAAACTCATGACCCACAATCAGATGACCCACAATATGAGAAATAAATCTGAGCCGTGGTACACCAATACACTAAAAATGATGAAAAAGGCACTAAGAAAATTAGAAAAGAAATGGAGACAGGATGAAACACAAGAACGTAAAACAGAATACTTAACGCTCCTCTCCAAATACAAAGAAGAAATCAACCAAGCAAAAAAGACATACCACACCAACATACTCAACAAATCTCTGAACAGGCCCAGAGAATTATTTGAATTAATTAAATCACTAACAAAAACATCCCAAGAAGAAACCGCAAACTACCCTATTAAAGCACAAACACTAGTGGACTATTATGCTAGCAAACTAAACCCAACAACAGCATCAATACTCATTATAAATCAAGAAAATGACAACTTGATACAACAACCGGCGACATTAAACACAATGGAAAAATGGGACACATTTCATAAAACTGAGGAGAAACAAATAGTAAACCTAATCTCGAACCTAAACACTACGACCTCCCAACTAGATCCCTGTCCTGCAGCCTGGATCAAACCCACTAAGCTGGAAATTGCCCAATTCATTACACAAATTGTGAACCAATCTCTACAACAAGGAATCATGCCAACACCCCTTAAAAAATCTCTCATAAGACCAATACTGAAAAATAAAGCTCTCAAGAAGGATGATCCAACCTCCTACCGTCCAATTTCAAGTATTCTGTTCCTAGCGAAAATTATCGAAAAAACAGTTCAACTACAATTACAAGACTTTATTGACTCAAGAGAAGCACTAGACGACCAACAATATGGTTTCAGGCCACATCACGGTGTTGAAACCCTACTTCTGGTACTCTTGGACAACCTACTCAAAGGTCTTGAAGATAGGAAGAAAATTTATATATTAATATTTATTGATTTATCAGCTGCCTTTGATACAGTCCACCACAAAACACTCATTAACAGACTGGCATCATTAGGAATAACAGGAATTACGTTGAAGTGGTTCACATCATACCTAACAAACAGGAAGCAGCAAGTTCAAGTCAACGGCGAAAAGGCAAAACCATTTCCCCAAACACAAGGAATTCCACAAGGATCAGCGTTATCTTCCCTACTTTTCAACCTATACATAAAACCGGTATGCGCAATATTTCGAAAACACAAGATACAATTCCATTTATATGCCGATGATATTATGCTATACATACAATTGGACACAGAAAACCCAAACTATCATCATCTTGAAAGCTGCCTAAAAGAGATGCAAACCTGGCTGATGCAAAACAATATGTCCACAAACCATAAAAAAACAGAAGTAATGTACATCTCCCGAAAACAAGACTTCAAACCACCCCCAACAATAACAATGAACAACAACACTTACTCAGTAAAAGAAGAAATAAAATATCTAGGAGTAACCCTTGACACAAATCTAAAAATGGAAAAAACCTCCAATTAACCAACAGAGCAATTTTCCACAAAATAAAGGTCATTCAACCCCTACGCAACATCATTGATCATTCAGACTTCAGAACTGTTGCACAAATCCTACTCATCCCACACTTCGATTACTGCAACTCCATCCTTCAAGGACTACCTAAAAAACCCCTAAAGATCCTTCAAATGGCTCAAAACGTCTCCCCCAGAGTGATCATGAAGAAGAAAATCACTGAACACATCACACCAATATTAGCTGACCTACATTGGCTGCCCATAACCGCCCGCATAAAATACAAACTACTAGTTACAACATTCAAACTCATACACAACATAGCACCATCATATCTAAACAACCTCATAGACACTCAACCCCTTTCCAGAAACAGAAGAATCTGCAATATAAACAACCTATGTATACCAAACAGTATCAGATCAGCCAAAGCCTGCACAAGTAAAAGAGCCTTCACTTATACAGCACCGACTTTATGGAATCAACTACCAGCAGAACTGAGATCAGTTGAAGACCTAAAAGACTTTAGAAAAAAACTAAAAACACACCTCTTCCATGAATCTTACGACCCAACTTAAACATAATGAACACTCCTAATTGCTAGCATGAATCAATCTGTCTTAAGAACCAAAATAAGCACAGCCACGACTTTTTCATACAAACTTGTATTATATTATCATACATGATAAATATGTACGACCCAATATTGTATATATTTTATCCCTTTATAAAGCACAGTTACTTACCTGTAACAGGTGATCTCTGGGAACAGCAGGAATTAGTCTTCACATATGGGTACGTCGGTACCGACGGAGCCTGCACGGGAATGCTGCCCAGCTTCCAATCAGAAAGCTTTTAGCAGCATCCCTCGCGCCTGCGCAGTGACTTCCCGCCTTCTCCACAGCCTCTCTTCAGTTGAGTTTCAGAGCTGAGACAAAGGCGAGGAGAGAAAAGGAAGAAGATAAAAAAGATGCAACTCCTAGGGGAGGTGGGAGGGTTGTGAAGACTAATTCCTGCTGTTCCCAGAGATCACCTGTTACAGGTAAGTAACTGTGCTATCTCTAGGAACAAGCAGGAATGAGTCTTCACATATGGGGACTCCCTAGCTGGAGATGCCAGGGGGAGATCCCATAAAAATGCAAGTGCCCGGGTCAGGGGTGCATTTTGTCTCCAGGAATCCCCGGCATCCAATGTGGGATGGAGGGTAGGAGTTGACAATAAAGGAGCTGTGAGGAAAGAAACAGCATAGCCAAGGACTAGGTGTTCTACAGACTACAAGAGTCCTTGGTAGATATGATGAGTAGCATTAAGACTCATTTAATGTACACTTAAAATATGCAGCTTACCTACTGTATTGTAGGAAGTAGAAAGCATGATGGAGTCTACTGGATAAGCAGTGGCGGAATCTTCAAGGTGACCTCTCAGTAGTGAGGATGAAGGTCCAGACCTGGAGGTAGTAGATGATCCACGTGTCAACTGGGTAGGATTAGACATCAGGTCTTCAATGGAAAGCTTTATGGGAAAAGCTGAAAAGTCCTTTAGGCATAAGGTCATTAACATTGAGGACTAAAAGAAGACGACTGACGGAGTTGGAGAACTAGCCCAGTCCTGGCGGGAAGAGGGGGACTGGAAAAACCCCTATTCCCACGGAAAACAGTTGTGTACTCAAAGAGAAAGATGTACACTGTTTTTCCTAGCTGGCGAGAGATAGGAAAAAATATTGAAGCTTGATGCTTCAAGGGCTTAAAGAAAAAATGGAAAATGTTAGCACCAAAGTGGTTATTGGTGCCTAACAGTTTCTGCATCGTAATATGGTATGGGCCGTAGGGCGACAGACTGTCTAAAACCTCTAGGAGGTAAAACATGTGTATAGACAGTAAGGGTGATAGTGTGTAAGACAGACCAATCCTTAAGAAGCCCCCCATCAAACACATATATAGAGAGGAATATATATATATATATATATATGTGGCTGGTATATATATATATATATATAGATAGATATAGATATATAGATAGATATATACATATATATATATATACATACATACATATGTCCAGAATTAGGATATGGGTGGTGAAAAATAGCAAATATATATATATATATATAGATATAGATATAGATATGATATACCTAAATATATATACATTTGTGGGGCATGATTTTGCACCACCAGAGTAAGATAGGTATGTAGACATATATGGAGATGCTACATACCAAAGAACAGGTTGAAGATACCTGTCTACCACCCAGCCCCATAATTGTACATGGGGAATATAAAAGAAAAGATTCTGCGTTCTACAAGAGGGTGAACCCACTTGGGATATATATAGAGAATCTATTTTCGTGGATTGAGGGATGCAGGAAGGCAATCCAACAAGATAACCGTGATGTTCGCGTGAAAACAGATGATCATATGAATCTGTAAGGAACAAGGCGGGAGTTCCACAGAACACTGACATGGCAGATGTGCAGAAACGCAGAAGATGATACCAGAGGGACATACTGGAGGGACCCAGAGGTAGCATGCGTAAACATCAGCCTTGGATTTTCACGCAGAAGGACTGATATTTCGTGTTAACACCCCAGGCTAGAGGGTGTGGAGAACCCTCACAGGCATGGGAAGGGTTTATAAGCTTTTCCCTACTCATAGAGAAGCTTCAGAGACAAGGTCAATGCTCTATAGCAAGGCCCTCATAGTAGAAAGCTTCTCTGAAGAGTGCAGAGAGCATTGTGCAGGAGAGATATGAGACAAACTGACTGAAGTCAGGTGTGTTGCCATATCCTAGGAGAGGAGATGGTTAGAATAATGCGAGAAAGCCTAAACGAGTAGGAGGATCCAAGATAGATGACGAATAGCTTGGAATCACTACTGAGGCTAGACAAAATTTTGAACAAGGGACTGGAACTTGGAAAAAGTACCAGTAATACAATTACTGTAACTCCTGCAGGCACAGCTGCTGTCGGAAACAGCAGAGAGATTTGTCTTGTGTCCAATAAAGAAAAACAGACAAGAAAAGAGAGGAGATATTCCTTCTCCTTGTCCGAGGAACGAGCTTGCTAGAGAAGCTTTTCAGTATGGTACCCCTCAGTCAGGGAAAAAACCCGGTTGAGAGGGTAGAGTAAGTAATTGGAGGGTGATGTACCCATAGGGTAAGTCAACTGAAGGAAAAAAGGTTCCGTTGGGACAGAACTATCAGGGGATAGTTGCAACTGCTCTTCTAGATAGTAAGAAGAGGAGAAGTCGGTAGTCCCTGAACAAAAACTTTCCGACAGGTTAGTATACTGAAAAGAAGAGCACAGTGAATAAACTTCTAATGGGTAGAAGTGAACTGTAGAGTACAATTCCCGGCCCCTATGGTTGCTGGGAATGCTGAGACTGGCCAGAGCTGGAGGACTTCAGGCTAGGCTGAGGCGTCCCTTGTTTAGGTACAGCCCAATGATGGGCAGGAGATGAATGAAACTTTCTTTTCTTAGGGAAAGAAGGTTTGGTAGGACATTTCCTACCCCTTGAAGAAGGAGGTGGCTTAGAATGGTCTTTAGTGGAAGGAGAGTCAGTGGAGCATTGAGCAACCTGACGTAAAGCCTCCTTATTGAAGAGACCTTCTTCTGTACAAGGAGAATGCGCCAGTATAGTTTGTGCCCATCTGTTCAAGTCTGAAGCTTCAAGCCAGGCTCTGCGACGTGCTGCAATGGCAATAGCAGAGGATCTGCTAACGGACTCAAAAGAGTCTATAGAAGCACGAGAAAGGAACCAGGATATATTCCGGCTGTGACTGATGAGCAAGGAATAATCAGTAGCCTTGGGCTCTGGTAAAAAAGGGGTCAAAAGAGATAATTTCTCTGTGACTTCCTGGAGTGTTAGACTCATGTGAAAAATATATGAAAGAATTCTGGAGGCCAGCATAGAGTTTTGGAAGGCTTGACGACCAAAAGCATCGAGTGTCCTTGAAGAACGACCCGGCGGATAAGAAGAATGCTTCTTCTTGCTCTTAACTTTCTTCAGTGCCGATTCCACTACAAGGGAACGATGAGAAAGTTGAGGCTTTTGAAACCCTGGAGAGGGTGGCACCCGGTACCGAACCTCAATGTCTGTAGAAAGTAGAGGAAGTCGTAAGGGCGATTTCCAGACCCTCAGAAGGAGATCCTGCAGAGCAGGATGTAAAGGAAGCTTGATATTTTCCATTTGTGCCGCTGAGCCATGAGTAGGATCACAACCAGGAATAGAGATATTGAGAAAGGTTGCCATATCCAGGAGAAAAGCCTGAAAAGACTGATCTCCTATGGGAACCATTCCTGGTAAGGCTAAAGAAAGAGCTTGAGCACCAGAGGACGTAGAGGGTACTGCATTAATGCCAGGTATCGGTTCCAAACTAGGCATTGGTGCAAGAACAGGCATTGACATCGATACTGATACAGGATCAGTAGGTGAAGTTGCCATCGGGGACTGCTGCAGTGGTACCGAGATCATGAGGGAGTTATGGCTAGGATCTTCGGAACTGCCCATCTGGAAACGACAGGAGTCGGTTCCGGGACGCGTCGGTACCCAGTCCTCGAGACTAGATATCGATTCAAGACTCGGCATCGAAGAAAGTGAGACTATTGATGTATGTCGCGAGGGTTCAGACGCCGGTGGCGGTATCGGCGATGCCGATACCACTAAGACAGCCTGGGTTACATCGATCGGTACCAACGGTACCGAGGATACCCGATAACCCCCTTGCCAAGGGTAAGGCGGTCCACCTCGATGCCGATGCCAGGGTATCTGAACCGATCGATGCCGGTATCGTCCCGGAGCATGGCTGAGATTGAGCGATGTCAATGTGGTGCGTATCGATCGGTCCCGAAGGTACCGAGGATGCCCGATGACGATCCCTGGTGAAGAGTGGAACACTCGACACCGGTGCCGATGCCGGAGGCTCGGTACCGCTCGAAGCGGATACCACCCCCGCGCACGGCTCAGGTATGTTGTGAGGGGTGAGCCCCAGGAACAACCTGAAACCCCTTCAACGCTTTGGAGCCCGAAGACTCCCGCAGGGGTAATGCCAATGGATTCTTGAGGGTAAGACCGGAGCCGTCACCATGCTGGGCATGGGACATACCACTCAAGCATTGACTAGTCTTAACAGACTGTTTGTGGGTTACCTGATCCTGTGAAGTAGAGAAACCGGGTACCCTCACTGCCGAGGAAAAAACGGTATCGAGGGAAACTCTAAAAACTGAAGGTTTCCTCACAAAATTATCCCGACAAGTCAGGGGAAAAAGGGTCAGGACCCACACAGTTAAGACACCAACTATTGGTGTCTAAAAAGAAACAGGTGTTTCTACATCGAATGCACTTCTTAGGAAAAGAAGGCTCCATAATGAAAAGGCCTAGTAGGCCCAAAAAGTTAAGGCAAAAAACTCAAGAAAAAGTTTCTCAGAATTTAGTCAAAAATCCACCGGCGGTACCGGTGGGAGCGGGAAATACAGTCGCGACCACAAGAAAACAAAAAACTAAAGTAACTGAAGTAATTAAAAAGAAAGGTTTCTGCGGTGACAGGAGGATGTCCTGCCGGCTCCGCAGAAAAACGAAAACTGAAGAGAGGCTGTGGAGAAGGCGGGAAGTCACTGCGCAGGCACGAGGGATGCTGCCAAAAGCTTTCTGATTGGAAGCTGGGCAGCATTCCCGTGCAGGCTCCGTCGGTACCGACGTACCCATATGTGAAGACTCATTCCTGCTTGTTCCTAGAGATTTGCATATATGTTATCCCTTGACTTTAATCACCTGTTATCAAATGATTATCACCTGCCAATCAATTTTAAGTTTTTGTTTCACTTTAGTTGTAACCATGGTTATGTTATGTTTACATTTAAGTTATCCGCTTCTGATAGCTGGAAGTAGCGGTATACAAATGATAAATAAATAAATAAATAAATTACCGGAGGATGTAGTAAAGGCTATTAGTGTAGCTGAGTTTAAAAAAAGGTTTGGACGAATTCCTGGAGGAAAGGTCCATAAACCAAGGGGACCCAGGAAATCCACTGCTTGCCCCAATACAAGCATTGTGGAACCTGTCTCTTTTGGGGAAAATGCTAAGAACTTGTGACTTAGATTAGCCACTGTTGGAAACAGGATACTGGCCTTGGGGACCCTGGAAGCCAATGGCCCTGATTTTGTGCTAGCTTTTATATGATGATATTTGCAGTTTTCTGGATCATGCCACATCTTAAGTGGAACCAACGTTTCAGCGACCATGCTGTGGCTTTCTTTAAGGTGAAGTGGTTATGCAGTGGATGTGTGTTCTTATATATAGTGGTTCTCAAACCGGAATGGCAGAATTGAGGTGAGAAATTTAAATTTGAATTTGCTTTTGGAGGGAATGTTTGTTGGAAAAAAGGAAGGAAATTTGAAATTTGGCAGGAAATTTCATTGGACAAAGGGTGGAAAGAGTGCTAGTTATAAATCTGGAAGCAATGCATTTTGAAATTTTAGCGGGAAAAGTTTTTGCGACAATCTCAGATTCTGGAAGGTAGAAAAATCTTTGGTCTTCAGCACTAGCACTAAACCTTCTCTGAAAAAATAGGATCATCATGCTTTATGTTGAGTCCTTTGTCCCCATTGAGGTTTCATGGGTATTTTGCTATTTCCAGGATCCTTGCATCATCAAGTGCGATTGTATGGCCGGTTTCTATCATGTGGAGGGTTACACCAGATTTCTCTGCGTTACTGAGTTTATGATGTCTTTTATGCTCTTGTAGCCTCTCTTCTATGATGCAGCTGGCCACAGCTGTATGAAATTTCGGAGACTCCAGCGGTTTGGAATGGGCGAATCTTTTGAATCAGATGCATTATATTCTGTTCTGATGTTAGCCTTTTTAAACAATTTGCCTATGCAGTTTGTTAGTCCTTAGGCATAGGGAAGCATCACAAATCTTTGTTCTATCATGGGGATGCCATCCAGCGGTTGGTGATGGTTGCTATTCTTGTGGATTGGTTCGTCCTAACGTTTTAAGGCTTGAGAGACAACCATTTTGCTGTAGTCGTTGGCTGAGAGCATGTCCCAAAGGGTGTTTTTCTTCCTGGAGATTGTCTGGGTCAGACTTAGTGCCCTGTTTACTAGTGTGCACAGGATGCCTATTGTGGATGGATGGTGGTGGGACTCCGTATGTAGATAATAGTTGGTGGGTTTCCTGTATAAAGCGTGGCCCAAGATTCCATCTGTCTGCTTTTTTAAATCTATTTCAAAGGCTTTATTAAAGTCTGTACATCCAACAGAAAGCATTTTATAACAAATTTTTCCAGCTCTATAACAGAGTTGAACAGCTTCTCAGTCTCTTAATAGAAGTAACCTTATCGTTATACAAACAAAAACTTTCAGTTTTTCCCCATGGCAATACTCCCATAACAAGATAGAAGGTCCCTAATATATTCCAGTACTCTACTTGTCAAAGCCCTAATAAAAGAGAGAAGCAAGGGGAACCAATAAATATATGCTCATCATCCCCAACGCCCTAATAAGAATTAAACACGCAAAAGGGCCTTCTCTCCATCAGTACCATCACTATGGAACTCCCTACCAGAAGACATCAGGTCCACAAAGGACATCCAAGACTTTAGAAAGAAACTAAAAATGTTCCTATATGTAGAACACTTTGGAACTATTACATACCCCAGCATGGATAAGCCATACTCTGCCACAAAACAGTACACTGTAACCTTTCTCAATGTTTAACCCAACTTGTTATTGTTAATTTAAATTCCAAGTTTTTAATGCCCCTTGTTTAATGTAATCACTTATGTTATACTGGAAACTGCTTTGACTAAAGGATAAAGCGGTATAAAAGACTTGTTAAATAAGATTACCCCTTTATATTGCATCCATATTATTTATTTATATATTTAGCTGCATTTATATCCCGCTTTTCACCGGGTCAAAGCGGTTGGGGGATACATTTAACACGAGGGGATATGAGAGACATACACTAATACTTACAGGGAACATGGGCAATGGAGGGTTAAGTGGCTTGCCCAAGACCACAAGGAGCACCTGTGGGACTAGAAACTCCAGTCCTTCCGGTCCAAGGTTGCTGTCCTCTAGTGGGATTTGAACCACCGACCTTCCGGCCTGTAGTACCTTGCCCCAACCACTAGGCCACTCCTCCCTATTACTTACTAAACAGATGAAGGGGGAAATCTCGAACCTTCTATACCCAACTCCTTTTCCCCTCCTTCCCATCCCATTCCCAACTTCCTTCCAGCCAATACTACACACTAATTTTGCTTATTTCTCCCCTAATTGTAGTCCAAACAAATCCTCAAAGGGCTTCCAAACCAGTTCAAAATGCTCTACTTCATATTTCCGTGCGCAATCACTCTTTTCATACTGTGGGTTCCCCACATTCGTACAAGCCAAGCTTTCAAAAGTGGAGAGGAGGTGGCGGCCAGTTGCTTCCAAACTGTAGCTAGATTTAATTTAGCGGCATTTATACAATGCTTTACCAGCTCCAATTGGGCAGACTTTGCACCCAGAACGAACATATTAAATAAGTAAATTCCAGGATCCTAGAGTTCCTCCAACTCTAACATCCTACGCACTCTTTACTTGAGGGCACCCCCACCACACATTGGCAAGCACTCTCTTCATGCCATATCTCCACCAGCAAGCATTCAAAGCTCCTGGAAAGGCCTTTGATATCAACTACAAATTGTATATGATTCCGGAGTGTTTCCCATACATTGACTGTCAGTGAGCTTTTCTTGAGAGCTTTTCAACCCGTTCCCATTGTTTAATTGTGTAAGAAATTTGCAGTTCTCTTGACCAGATACTTCTATGCTTACTCACATGGAAAGCAGACTTCTGCTGGTGACCATAGAGGGCTGAAATCAATCTCGTTGTTGAAACCCTATCTTCATTAATATCCTCTAGGGCAGTTCTCTCTGGTTACCTGAGCTTTGACCTCCTTTTACCCTTCCCAGTGCACCAGCTTCAAGTGATAATAAGCATGAGATTGACCTATCCCAAACTCCTCTTGGAGTTCTTTAATTGAGAGTAATCGTCCCTCTTCATAAAGCTATCCCAACTGATGCAGTCCGTGTTACTCCCATGTCTTAAAACACTATTCCCTGTTGGAAGGCAGTATTGCGTGCTATAGGGGTCCATTGGTGAATACACCTCTTCCTTGAGCTTAAATATCTATACCAGCACTTAAATGTATGATCAACATAGGGATTCCCACCAGTCATATTTATCCTATTTTTCGCTTACAACCACAGTTGTCCTCTCAATCAGATATTCTCATTAACTCCCGCTCCATCAGTATCGAGGGCTTTGTAGACT
Organism: Ichthyophis bannanicus; assembly: GCA_033557465.1. Classification (NCBI taxonomy): domain Eukaryota; kingdom Metazoa; phylum Chordata; class Amphibia; order Gymnophiona; family Ichthyophiidae; genus Ichthyophis; species Ichthyophis bannanicus. Next base: position 943,991,230 of record CM066035.1, on the reverse strand, counting down.
CAATATTAATCCATTCCACCGCTTCTCACCCTGTGCCGCTGCATAATACCTGTGTAGGTTAAGGGCCCCCATTCCCCCAGTTTTCCTATGGGCATATAAAATATGGCAGGCCATGCACTGCCTCCCATAATGCCAAATAAATCTCATTACTTGCCTCTGTAGGCTTTCTAGCAGTCTGCGGGGCAGCTCCAGGGGAAGAACCTGAAATAAATATAGAAGCTACAGTAGGATTACCATCTTAAATAGAGGCTATATGACCAAACAAGAGTGTTAACCCAGACCACACCCCTAAATTCCGCGATATTTGTTGGAATAGGGGTGGGAAGTTATCCACATACAAAGGACCGGTCTTAGCTGTCAAATTAACCTCTTACTGTATGGAAGAACTAACCCATTTAAAAACATAATGGGCCTATAGACAGAATCAAAGTTCCTCACTTACTCCCAAATTCAATATTTCAGATTTTGAGTAATTAATTTCAGGCCTTGAATACATGCATTAAATTTAGCAGAGTTGTCAAGGGAGAGGTTAACAAGACATCAGCAAATAATGCAATTTTATACTCTTTCCGCCTCACATCGTTCCTTTAATATCAATGCTATCATGAATCTTCTGGGCCAAAGGTTCCATAACTAAAGTGAACAAAAGCAGAGAAAGTGGACAGCCCTGACATGTCCCACATTCCAAATGAAACAGTTCTGAAATGCTTCCATTGACATATACTTGGGCCTTGGGCTCTTGCACAAGTTGTTGTTACCTGTAAACCGCGTTGATTTCAAAGAGCGCGGTATAGAAACAATTTAAAATAAATAGACTCCACACCGAAGTACAAAAAGTAGGCCCAAATCCCATCTTTGCTAGTACCCCATGCAAAATTATCCCTACTGACCCGAAGGCCTTCTCTGCATCTATTACCAACATTATAGCTTGCTGCCCACCTATCCAAGCCACATGCATTAATCGCAACACTCTGTAGATATTAGCATTTGTCGTTTACTGTATCTGATATACCGCTCGAATTGATCAGGCACATACAGAGCGGTTTACAATTAAAAGCAAAAGGGTAGACAGGAACTCCAAAAATCAGGAAAGAAAGCTGAGATGTTAATAGGATTTAGGACACTTATCATAATTGGGACATAAGGAAGGAGAGAGAAGGGAGACACGTGGGACACAAGGAGGAAGACAGACAAGGGGGCAGGGTAAAACACTTGCCACTTCCTATTGAGTTTCCATGAGCCCAAAAGCTTGCTGGAATAAGTGAGTTTTTAAACAGGCCTTGAAACTTTCCAGGTTGGGGTCTAAACAGATTGGTTGAGGAAGACTGTTCCAAAGGGAAGTTGCAAGAAAGAAGAAAGCAGACCTCCTGGTGGATTCAAATTTGGCTGTAGCAGGGGGAGGGATGATGAGGCAGTTTCTATGAAGTAACCATAAACAATTGGGAGGGGCATGAGGGATAGGGAGGGCCGAAAGATAATCTGGGGCTACACTGTGAAGGGCTTTGTAAGTGAGGAGAAGTATCTTGCATTGAACACGATAGAGAACGGGAAACAGTAGCGGGGTTACATGATCGAATTTCTTAGCCTGGGTAAGTAAACAAATGGCAGTATTCTGTGTGGTTTGAAGTCTTTTCAGATGGTAGACAGGCAGCCCTGCAAATATGATGTTGCAATAGTCAAGTCTGGAGATTATCATACTCATAACAGATTTGTGCAGAGGGGTCTAGAAAGGGACATATTGCACAGAGGGGAGAGGACTGGCCCTTCATGTACTCTGCAGGTAAGGGACTGGAGCGCAGAGAGTATGGTTAGCTGATACGCAGAAATATCTAGCTAACAGATAAGACAAACCAGGTGAGCATTGAGTCGTGAACACCAATATCATAGAGCCTGTTAAGGAGGTTGTGGTCTATGAGTCAAACGCCATTGTGAGGTCAAAAGAGACAGCCATCAGGAATTGCCCTCTATCTAGAGCTGAATGGGATATTATCCACCGTTTGTCTCCCTGTCACGAAGCAGACTTGGTCAGCATGCACTAATCTAGATTCAATCTAACCTAAACATCCTGACAGAACCTTAGCAAAGAGCTTAACATCTACATTAAGCGGGGAAATTGGCCTGTAGGAGACATAGAAACATAGAAACATGATGACAGAGAAAGACCACAAGGCCCATCTAGTCTGTCCTTCCATAACAACAACTACAACAGTCCACTTTTTACCTTTAGAGATCCTGTGTTGGTCCCATGCTTTTTTGAATTCAGTTACTGTCCTCATCTCTACCACCTCCACTGGGAGACTATTCCACGGATCCACTACTCTTTCCGTAAAGAAATATTTCCGCATATCACTCCTGAATCTATCTCCCCCTTCACCCTCATCCCATGTCCCCTCGTAGCAGAACTTGCTTCCAATTGAAAGAGGCTCTCTCCCTGAACATTTATGCCACGGAGGTATTTAAACATCTCAATCATATCACCTCTATCCCGCCTTTCCTCTAAGGTGTACATATTAAGATCCTTAAGTCTGTCCTCATATGCTTTATAATGAAGCCCATTAATCATTTTAGTAGCAACCCTCTGCACAGACTCCATCCTGTTCACATCCTTTTGAAGGTGCGGTCTCCAGAATTGCACACCATACTCCAAATGAGGTCGCACCAAAGACTTATACAGAGGCATTATCACCTCCTTTTTTCTGCTAGCCATTCCTCTCCGTATGCACCCAAGCATCCTTCTAGCTTTTGCCGTCGCCTTTTCTACCTGTTTAGCTACTTTATCATCAGACACAACCATGCCTAGGTCCCGCTCTTCTTTAGTGGACAAAAGTACTTCACCTCCTATACTGTATTGCTCCCTTGGATTGCTGCAGCCCAAATGCATGACCTTACATTTTTTAACATTAAATCCCAGCTGCCAAATTCTAGACCATTCTTCAAGCTTAGCTAGATCCCTCCTCATGTTATCTACACCTTCCTGGGTGTCTACTCTATTGCAGATTTTGGTATCATCCGCAAAGAGGCAAACCTTACCCGACAGCCCTTCCGCTATATCACTAACAAAGATGTTAAAAAGAATCGGACCAAGGACAGATCCCTGGGGCACACCACTGGTAACATCCTTCTCCTCAGAGTGAGCTCCATTTACTTGTACTCTTTGTCGCCTCCCACCCAACCAATTTTTAACCCAAGCAGTAACTTTAGGGTCCATCCCTAGGGTGCTCAGTTTGTTTATAAGTCGCCTGTGAGGAACCGTGTCAAAGGCTTTACTGAAATCTAAATACACAACATCTAGAGCTCTCCCTCGGTCCAACTCCCTGGTCACCCAGTCAAAGAAATCAATCAGATTTGTCTGACAAGACCTGCCTCTGGTGAATCCATGCTGCCTCGGATCCTGTAATCCGCTGGACTCCAGAAACCTCACTATTTTCTCTTTCAGCAGCATTTCCAATAATTTACTCACCACTGAAGTTAAACTAACCGGCCTGTAGTTTTCAACCACATCCTTACTTCCGCTTTTGTGTAAAGGCACCACATGAGCCTCTCTCCAGTCCTTTGGCACCACTCCAGACTCCAACGAGGCATTGAAAAGGTCAGTCAGTGGAGTTGCTAGAACGTCCCCAAGTTCCCTCAGTATTCTAGGGTGTATCCCATCCGGTCCCATCGCTTTGTCTACTTCCCTCGCTTCTGTTCTTATTTGTGGGTGTTTTCTGAGGTCCTGCTCCTGGTTCTTCATCTGTGAACACAGAACAAAAATATTTGTTAAGCAATTCCGCTTTATCCTTATCAGGTTCTACATATTCCCCCCCTGCATCCTTGAGTCTGACAACACCACTTTTGCCCTTCCTCTTCTCACTAATATATCTGAAAAATGTCTTATCCCCCCATTTTATTGCATTGGCTATTTCCTCCTCCTTTTGAATCTTTGCCTTCTTGACTACTTTGCTAGCTTCTCTAAGTTTTTCCAAATACAGATGCCTGTCTTCCTCTCTCTGTGATCTCTTGTATTTCATGAAGGCCTCCCTCTTTTTCTTCACTTTTTCAGCTACTTCCTTCGAAAACCATAGCGGTCTCCTGTTCCTTTTGCCTTTATTTACCATTTTAACAAAAAGGTTGGCTGCCTTTAAAATACCCCCTTTCAGTTTTGCCCACTGTTTTTCTACATCCCCCAGCTGTTCCCATCCCACTAACGACTCCCTGAGGTATTGGCCCATCTTCGCAAAGTTAGTCTTCCTAAAGTCTAAGATCTTCACCTTGGAATGGATTCTAACAGCCCTAGTCCTAATACTGAACCACACCATCTGGTGATCACTGGATGCAAAATGATCTCCCACTACAACATCAGAAACACTTTCACCATTGGTAAGCACCAAGTCCAGTATGGCCCCTTCACGTGTGGGGTCTGTTACCAATTGCCTGAATAGTTCTCCCTGTAGAGAATCCAGGATCTCCTTACTTCTAGATGATACTGCAGCAGGAATGTGCCAATCAACATCTGGCATATTGAAATCTCCTAGCAGTAGCACTTCCCCTTTCCTAGCAATGCTGCGTATGTCTTCAATTAACTCTGTCCACCTCTTCCTCTTGTGAGGGAGGTCTGTATATCACACCAATGCAAATAGATTTCTCTTTCCCTCTTTCTAGTTTAACCCACAATGCCTCCTCTCTCCCTTTTAAGTTCTGTAATTCCAAAGCTTTAATAGTAGTTTTTACATATAGTGCCACTCCTCCTCCCCTTCTTCCTACCCTGTCCTTTCTGAATAAAGTATAGCCAGGTATAGTTACATCCCAGTCATGGTTTTCTGTAAACCATGTTTCTGTAACTGCCACTAAATCCAAGTCAGCCATTCCCACCAAAGCTTCAACTTCAGGGATCTTATTTCCCATGCTACGGGCATTAATACACACTGCTTTCCATATGTTACCCCTGTTACCCATTTCCATAAAGGTATTTAATGTATCACCTACCTGTGGGCTTTCACTTACCTGGGGGCTTTCTTCACCCATCCCCAACAAATCTAGTTTAAAGCCCTCTTCAGTAGATTAGCCAGTCTACTACCAAAGATGCGTTGAACTTTCTTGGACAGATGGATGCCATCTCTGCTCTGCAACCCTTGGAACAGCATCCCATGGTCTAGGAAACCAAAACGCTCTCGAAGACACCATCCACGCAGCCATGCATTCATCTCCAGGATGCGAGCCTCTCTGCCTTGGCCTTTACCCTCAACAGGGAGGATTGAAGAGAACACCACCTGTGCACCTACCTGCTTCACCCTCTGTCCCAGAGCCATGAAGTCACTTTTGATACGTTCCGAGGTATACCTGGCAGTATCATTTGTTCCAACATGGATTAGTAACATTGGGTAATAGTCAGTGGGCTTGATGAGTCTCGGCAAACTCTCCGTAACATCTTGGATCTTGGCACCAGGCAGACACCTCCAGCTTATTCTTCAACGACTTAGGAATTACAGAGATAACCGTCTCCATTTGTGTCAGCGACAGACCACCTCCTATCAGCATAGGAGCCAAGCTCCCCTGAAATCTCTTATAGTATTCTGGCGTAAAATCATCAGTACTCTCCCCTCTACAGCCCCTTTTCTCTTGTGGCATCAAGGTCTCCAGTGGGACTTCAACTAAAAACTCTACTAGTGCAAAAGCCACAGATACTGCCTGATACAATTGCTTCAAAAAGCCTGCAAAGGCCTTCCTTATCTCCACAGCCTTAACCAAGTGTCTACCATCCAAACCACGAATTTCAGCCACCACTTGGGCTGCCGCCTGCTTCTACAGACAACAGACCAGCAGTTTGCCAACTTTGTTACCCTGTTCATAATACGTCAGACGCAGCCAGGACCTCTGGTACTCAAAATCCTTTTGCGCCCACTGATCTAACTGGGCCCACAAAGCCACAAATCCAATCCACTTTTTCTTCAAGCCTATTCTTTCATGCTCACGCTGACATTGTAACAGGTCCGCTTCCACTTGGCGAACATTCTTCTCCCTAAGCTTTTTGGCCTGCGCTGCTTGCACCAGGAAAAAAACTGTGGCCACTGCTTTAAATATATCTCACACTATTGGCCTGACTAGGTCTCCCATTATATTATGTTCAAAGTATTCTCTAATAAGGTCCTCATGAGCCTGCCACATTTCCAACTTGCTTAGTAAAGAATTAGTCAAAGTCCAAAGTTTAACTCTTGTCTCTAGGCCAAGCCTTTCTCATGCCATCCAACATGGCGCATGGTCAGACCAGGAACCAGGATATAGTACCCATACTTGTTTCATGCAGACATGATCTAAGTTGCTGTCCCAAGAACAAATATCGATCCATGTGTAAACCTGATGAACAGAGGAATAAAACGTATATACCATCTCGCCCTGATGGCAGTCCCTCCATGCATAACAAAGTCCCAGATCCAAGAGCATACCCTTCAAAGCCTTGCTGGAATTCCCCTGCCCTTGTGTTCCCTTCCCAGTGGAGTCTAACCATGGCTGCAAGCATGTGTTACAATCTCTCCACAAAATAACGGACTCCTTCGCAAAAGCTGCCAGGGAAACTTTGACCTCTGCAAAAAATGAAGCTTGATGATCATTTGGTGCATGTTAGCTAAGGTCTAGGGAGCCTCCTGGAGTTGTAAAGGAATATTCATCTCCCCCTTTTCTCGCAGGCAACATCCGTCACTTCAGTCTGCAACGTTTGACAAAACAAAATGGCCATCCCTCTCTTCTTACAATTTAGAGATATCAGAGGTTACTCAAACATTTCCACTTGACCTCTTCTGTAGCCACTTTATAGTATCACTATGCATATAGGCCTCCTGAAGAAACAGCACATCTCCCTTTAATAATTTGGCTTCCTGAAGCAATCTGGCCCTCTTCTGTGCTACATTTAACCCTTCTACATTAAGGGTTACTATCTTAAACATATTAGCCATCCCACCCATTCTGTCAGCCCATCTGCATACGGCTCATCCACCCAGAATCCAATATAGGGAATCCACATACCAGAGACCCAATGTGTGTGACAAACACATACTAGCCCCCATTCACAGTCCATACTCATATTCTATCACTCTTTCAAAACACCCAATACCACCCTATTCTATTCTACCACCCAACATTTGTAACCCCCCCAACAGCCACTCCCTCAACTGCTGCAGAACAAAGGAAGTACCCAGCCCTAGGCATCCCCCCGACCCATCCTCATTTATACAGAATCCACAGCCCTTAGTTAAGAAGCACTACCACTTCTCCGCCCCCACCCCACCCCTTAAAGGAGTAAAAGGGAAGCAGAAGAAAGAAGAAAAAGGGGAGAGAGAAAAGGAAGGAAGGGGAAAAAAGCAACCAGAAGAATTAAGAAAAAGAAAATAAAAAATGGACAGCTTCCCAAATTGCACTGCTTTACATAGTCAAGAGCTACAATCGCAGTAGTTTCTCTTAAGGTACTGCTATAAAATAACGTTTCTACAGTACATTTCCAATTGTCTGCTCGACTCAGCTTCTTCTATCAAGCAACAGAAGGTGCCAGCTCGGCCAGTTTCGAGTCCCATTCCAGTGCATTATATATCTTCTCACTTGCAGTCCAACATAATGGAAGTGGGTTTATAGTCTCAACTGTAATCCACTCATACACGTTTCCACTTAAGGGAAACCCCTTGCTGCTTCGTGGTAGGCTGCAACACATAGTCCTTGGTCATATCTGCCAGCCACAGAACTTTCTATGGCGTGGCCAGGTCCCGCATGGAGCATCCTTTACCAGCCATAGTGAAGTTCAACCAAAATGGAAGGACCACGAGTAGCGAATCTTTTGTCAACAAAAAGTCTGCAACTGGTTTCATTTCTCGCTTAGGCACCAGAGTCCTGAAACAAGGGCATCTGTGCTTCCCCCATTTTTAAAATTTATTTTATTTAACAGGTTTTATATACCGCTTTATCATTTCAATCAAAGCGGTTTACATTGTAACTTAAATTTAGTAATGTATATTAAACAGGGACATTGATAACTTGGATTTTTCGAGGCAGTGAAGGGTTAAGTGACTTGCCCAAGGCCACAGTGCTAGTGGGTATCAAACTCTGGTCTCTGGGTACCCATATGGCACTGATCACTTTTCACAGCCTTTGAGGAGTATCAGGATCACATCTTGAAACTGAAGAAAGCGCACATAACATAAGATATACCATACTGGGTCAGATCAAGGTCCATTAAGGCCAGTGTCCTGTTTCCAATAGTAGTCAATCCAGGTCACAAGTACCTGACAGGTTCCCAAGGTGGCACACAGGTTCCACAATGCTTGTCCCGGAGCAAGCAGTGGATTTCCCAGTTCCTCTTTAATAATAGTTTATGGACCTTTCTTCCAGGAACTTGCCCAAATCTTTTTTAAATCCAGCTACAACAGCAGCTTTTGCTACATCCTCCAGTAACAAATTCCAGAGTTTGATTATCCATGACAATGCCTAAAGACGACTTAATAAAAGCTGGCTTGCTACACAATAATACCTCTCGGCTTGTTAGCTGGTGGCGCTTCAAGGGCCCTGTGTGCCCACTCAGTTCCCATCTCTGGAACCCGTTCCACCAGTTTGGTATCCTTCAAGAGCTCGGTGCACAGAGTGTGGACAATGGCCTCCACATTTTCACCTCCAGTAGCTTTAGGACCACCACAAAACCTAATTTCTTCTATTGTGAATCTCTAGGTCATACAACTTATAAAAGAGCTCAGCGGCCTGCTGTCTGTGCCTGTCCACCACACAATGCAAGTCAGTTAATATATCCCCATGCTTTTTGGCCTCGGCCTCCTCCAGTCATCCCCCTAATTCCAGACGCTGCCATGGATATCATCAATTTTTGCCATAATCTCCTTCCTCATAGTGCTGAACTACACAGCCATTTCATCAAAGCCCCTCCGGAACTCACTCTTAATCATCGCAGCATCTATTGGAGCTAATTCCTGGTCTTCTCCATATTCATTTTCTGAGTCGGCTGACACCATACTTGTTGGTGAGCTTGCACGTGGGTTTGCCTTGCTCACAAGTCGTTGGGACTCACAGCTTCTTTTCTCTCTATAGCTTTTGCCTTTGCTGCCTTGTTTCTAGACACAATAGTGAGTGTTCAGATCAGTTTTCCAACCCAACGCTCACATTACCATATGGTAGTGCTTTTTCCTGAGCGAGTTGGAGGAGCAATTGCTCTAGGCTGCCATCAGTGCGGCAGACATCACTTCCTCTCCTGCCTGCTTGTTGATCATTACATCAAATAAAGGGAGACGTCTGTTGATCTTGGTCTCCATACTGAACTTTATATTGGGGCAGCAGCAATTCAAATGGTTCAAAAAGTCACTGAGATTTTCCTGTCTACAGTGCCAAAATGACAAATGTGTCATCTACATAGTGGATCCAGAGTTTGGGCTTGAGCTGGGAATTTTCCAGTGGGGAGAATGAGAGGGAGAACTCTATTCAGCTTTCTAGGCCTTTGTTCTTAACAGGTATCTTGGAGCAGTTGAAGCTGAACACTTGGCGCAGATAGAGATATTAGCTGGTGGGTTGCTCACCTCATCCACTTGGGTCAAAACATTCAGCATTGATAGGTGTTCCAAGCAAATTTCAGCAAAATTCTCCTTTCCAACTCTGTGCTGATGGGAACAATAATGCCAAGATGGCTTCAGAGTGTACATTACAGACAGCCTTTTCAAGGTACAACTCAAAGGCAGTGGGATAGACCAATGGAGACTGGCATGGAATAGCCTAAGTGCAGGATGATGAGCTAATCTTTAAACATGTCTGTTTCAAATGGTGCAGGAGCCTCCAACATATTTAGGCTCCAGAGGCTGTGCACAAAACCATGCTGAAGCGCATTGGAGCCCCTGCCTAAAACTTGGCAATTGCTACCTTTGGCTCTCAATGCACGTCTTTGAAGCTCTTGCACAGACTCAGGAGGCAAGAAAAACTTGTCTTGACTCTGGGGCTTATCCCTGGACAAGGCACAAGAGGCTAATGACTTCTCTTCTGGAATCCTGGTCACTAGTGTGACTCTGGTCAATTTCCCAGGTCTTATGTCAAGCAATCTCCCACTCAAAAATTAGGGGATGGTATGGGGTGTGATTCATCATAGTGTTGCCAAATAAATAAAAGTCATTAAAATGAGCTGAAAACCTGATTAAGGAACTAAGACGAAATGATAAAATGTATGACCAAGGACAGGAAGAAAAGCACCAGTGCAAAAAATGTAAACAGAGAACCAGCCGGGCTGTTCCAGTTTGGGAAGCCTTATAGATGAATAGAAGGGCTGCTAATCTTCATTTTAATTTGGGTCATGGATGGTAACGTAACCTATTTGGTGACCTCTTTTTGGCTTTGCTGAAGGGAGGTGATGAAAAAGCATAGTTACTCATCTGTAACAGGTGCTCTCCAGGGACAGCAGGAATCAGTCCTCACATATGGGTGATGTCGGCCTTTGGGAAGATGCCACCATACATGCGTGGTCCCCTTCCCGCCTAAGGGTGCCATCTTACTCAGATGACATAGCTAGAGCAGACAAAAGGAGAAGGCAAAAAAATACAGCAATTCCACGGGGAGGGAGGGTAGATTGTGAAGACCAATTCCTGCTGTTCCCAGAGAACACCTGTTACAGGTGAGTAAATATGCTTTCTCTGGGAACAAGCAGAAGTCAGTCCTCATACATGGGACTCCCTAGCTACAGGTTACTGCAAACCTGTAGAAAACCACGGCCAAAATGTGAGCAGCAGCACGTAAGTCTGAAGGGCAGACTCTAAGAAGACCACAGTGTCCAGGGAGAACCATCACTCTGGTAGCCTGAACAGGAAGGGTTGGAGGATAGGAGTTGCCTAGACCCCGAAGAGATTATGGAACACGGCCTGGCTGAAGGTGCTGTCCCATCAGGACTCCTCCTCCATGCAGTAGTGAGCTGTGACGTTGTGGACTGAGGACCAGATGGCGGCCCAGCAGATGTCTGTCATGGGGACAGAGCACAAGTTTGGAACGGAGGTCACCATAGCCCTTGACGCTATGTGCCATAACCTGGCGCTCCAGCAGAAGCCCTGCCTGTCGTAGGTGAGGGCAATGCAGTCTGGTATGAGGTGAACAGAGTCCGCTTGGTTACTGCCTCCCCAGCTGACTGGGGTCATAGGAGATGAAAAGCTGGAAGGCTTTGTGGTGGCCCTGGGTACACTGCAAGTAGAAGGACATGGCCCTCTTACAATCCAAGGTATGGAGGATGGCCGCTGCCTTGTCAGCGTGAGGCCCTGGAAAGAAGGTAGGGAGCACCATCTCCTGATTGATCTGTTCTAATAGAACCTGGTGTAGGGTGACTCTGCCACCAGGGCTTGAAGCGCGCTGACCCTGTGAGCGGCTGTGAGTGCCACCAGGAAGGCAACCTTCCATGAGAGGCACCATAGGCAGCAAGAAGCCAGGGGCTCGAACGGCGGCCTAGTGAGCCATGATAGTACCACATTAAGGTCCCATTCTACTGGAGGTGGGCGGATGGGGGGCTTTGAGAGCAGGAGGTCCCGTAAGAACCAGGTAATGAGGGGCTGCACAGAGAGGGGTTTGCCCTCGTTAAGATGATTGTGCACCCTGACAGAGTTGGACTTTAGTCCAGCCTGCGAGAGATGAAGCAGATACTGCAGCATTCTCTGCAGCGGGTAGGAGAACGGGTTGACCCGTTGCTCTGTGCACCACACCGAGAATCTGCACTATTTGAAGGCGTAGGCCCGCTTCATGGAGGTCTTACGAGAATCTAGGATGACCACCTCCACTCCCCTCGGGAGGTTGATGGGAGCCAAAGCTACCTGTTCAGCAGCCATTCCATTAGTGCCATGGATCCCAGATTAGGGTGAAGGAGGGAGCCTCCTCCTGAATGAGTAATCCCAGGGTGTTCCCCAGAGGGACAGAGGGCTTCGTTGAGAGGCTGAGCAGAGTGTGAACCAAGATGCCTGGGCCACCTTGGGGGCCACCAGGAACAGCGATGCCTTGTCCCGGAAGACCTTGAAAAGGGTCTTGGCAACTAATGGCGTGGGCGGGACGGCATACAGAAGGTTTCCTGACCACGAGATGAGGAAGGCACCCGCTGCCACCCGGGACGGGTGAGGCTGGTAAGAGCAAAAGCGGGGCAACTGAGCATTGGCTGGGTTGGCAAAGAGGTCCACTAGTGGGGTGCCCAAGAGGCAGAAGAGCCGTTGGGCTGCTCTGGGTCTAGCCGTCATTCGTGCGGCTGTAGGACCCTGCTTAATCTGTCCGCCAGTGCATTGTCCTGGCCCGGCAGGTACACCGCCCTCAGGTGTTCACACAATATAACAATGGTCACTTGAACGATAATAGACACAATATTGTATAAAAAATACCGTTCCTCTTTTAAAGTAGGAGATTCTTCAGCACTTTAGGTCTCAGTTTAAAATAACACTGCTGGTTTAAAGGTTTTACCCTTGTATTAGCGATCGTGTTTTTTTACATCAATGACCTTGTGCCTATTACTTATAAAAATCAATGTGTGATAAACCTTGGGATTTATATTTGCTGATCGAATAGCACAATACTGCAACCGTGTACTCAACTTAATGAAACTGATGAAGCCCCGTGGTTTGTTCACACTCCTGTTCACAATCCCGACAATCAATCCCGGTACCAGCTGATGTTTCAAACTTTTCATCAGGGGACTGGTTTTTTACTGTGAAACCAACAAAAATAAGCCATTAAAAATATGTCTACCTCATACTCTATAAACCTAACCTAACATAACTGTAAAATCCTGCAGTCTTCACCAATGTTTCTCATATATACCTGTGATGCTGCCCACGTTTTCTGAGGATCCCAACCGTAAGTGACCGGACAACACTCTTCCAATGCAAAACGCCGCGCATGAGTAGTGCACCCACTAACCACCTTTTAAAGATCCTACCTATAAATCAATCAGCTGTTTCTCATATAGATTTGAATCATCCTGCTAGTATACCCTATCACAGGCAGGCCATCCAATCTATCTCATTATTGAGTCCCTTCGGATCAAGTGTGTCTAATATAAAAATCAAACGTTGTTCTCTTTTGAGTAATGTTTGGTCTAGTGTTCTACCGTGACTTGCCAAAGTCACTTGTTCCAAACATAAACAGCGTAATTGCTCAAAAGTGTGTGCTTTTTCTATGCAGTGTTTAACTATTGGTGCTTGTAGATTTTTGCATCTTAATCGGCTCCTATGTTCTCGCATACGAACTCGAAATAATCTAATCGTTTTCCCTATGTAACATAATCCACAGGGGCACAAAACTGCATATACTACGTTTTTTGAAGCGCAAGATGTCTGACTACGTAAAGAAAACTTAATACCATTATATTCAAAGACTTCCATTGTTAATGTAAGGGCACAAATGTCGCAGCTACCACAACTCGTGTGACCTCTATGTCTAGGGGAATATTCACATTGGTCAATGTTCTCAGCCACACTATCTAATCCCGGAGTTTTAGCCGGACTTAGTATATCTTTCAAATTAGATGCACGCTGCCAAACGCACCGGATCGTTCGTTCTTCTAACCCTGGTATAGTATGCAATATCTTTTCATGCCGGTGTACTATTTTCTGCAGCTCTCCACTTAAAGGGGAGAAGCGTGTAACTAAATTGATCGCATCATTATTAGCCTCTCTTAAGTGGCGAGTATTATGTTCTAACAAAGTAGAACGATGGTTGTACAATGCTCTAGTATATGCCCGTTTGACTACTTTTTTTGGGTATCCCCTCTGTTGGAAATGTAGCTGAAGAGCTTTACCTTGTGTTTTATAATCTTCCTCATTCGAGCAGTTTCGCCTGAATCTTAGAAATTGGGAAAAAGGCAACCCCAATTTCATTCTTGGCGGATGTAAACTAGTATATTGCAAATAGGTGATCCTATCAGTCAGTTTCTTATATACTATAGTTTTCCACCTATCTATACCACGGCTGATAGTGACATCGAGATAATTTAAAGTATCGGTGCTGTACTGACTAGTGAATCGGATGTTAACATCTCGAGTATTCAGCCACTGTAAAAACTCTTCTAACTGTTGATCAGTGCCCTCCCAAAACAAGAATATGTCATCTATAAAACGTTTCCAAAGAATTATAGATGATGAGTATTGAGAGGTAGTTAACCAGGTTTGTTCGAAAAATGCCATATAAAAGTTCGCTATGGAAGGGGCACACGTGGCCCCCATAGCCACTCCCACTTTTTGCTGGTATATGACTCCCTGGAACTCAAAATAATTATGCTTTATAGTTAAAGATGCTAACTGTAATATAAAGCTCTTCATCAATACTGTCATATCTTCTCGTTGGGAAAGAACTTTTTCTACAACCAGTAAAGCTTCTTCCTGAGGTATGCTGGTGTATAGAGAAACTACATCCAATGATACTAGCTTAATATGGGGATGTGTGGCTAGCGACCTATGTTGTTCCAAAATATTCAAAAACTGTGTAGTGTCTTTCAAAAAAGATGGTATTGAAGATAGCAACGGACGCAAATAAGAATCAAGAAATATTGATAAAGGTTCGAGCACACTGCCACGAGTAGATACTATAGGCCTGCCTGGGGGTTTTAATAAATTCTTATGAATTTTCGGGACCAGATACAATCGAGCTGTGTTAGGTGCTTTGACATTCAAAAATTGATGTTCACGTTTACTGATAAGTTTTTTTGTTAAGGCATCCGATGTAACGCTCTTTATCTGTTGTTGTAAATCTGAAAGAGGATCCTTATCTAAGCGAATGTACGTCACTGGATCTTGTAATTGTGATAAAGCTTCATTCACATAGTCTGTTGTTGCCATGACTACAATTGCCCCTCCTTTATCTGCTCTCTTTATAGTTAGGTCTGTACGTGCTTTTAAACTTCGCAAAGCTCGATGTTCTTCCGGTGTAAATACAGTACGATGTAATGATCTCGTTCCTTCGAGTTTTTTTACATCTTGTAGGACCAGTTGTTTGAATATTTCGAGTGCTGGAGGAGGATTGCCTGGAGGACACCAAGTGGATTTTAAAGGTAAACGTGTTCTCTTCGCATCAATTAAATTACCACCTTCTATAGGTTGATCAATAGAAAGTGCTGATTTAGAGGAAAAATACACTTGTAACCAGAGTTTACGGATTAATGGATCAAGGTCATTGATGTAAAAAAACACGATCGCTAATACAAGGGTAAAACCTTTAAACCAGCAGTGTTATTTTAAACTGAGACCTAAAGTGCTGAAGAATCTCCTACTTTAAAAGAGGAACGGTATTTTTTATACAACACCGCCCTCAGGAGCATTCCTTGACTGATCGCATACAAACAGAGGGCTATTGCCTCCTGGCAGAGGGTTTAAAGACACTGTGCCTCCCCTGCTTGTTCAGGTAGAACATTGCGACCTGGTTGACCGTCTGGACCAGTACCAACTGGTGCTGTAGGTGGTGGCGGAAAGTTTTGAGCTCCAGGAATATGGCCCATGTGGCTTGCATCCATTGGGAGCGGAGGCCCCACTGGGCTACCCTCATATGAAAGCGGGCGTTGGAGACAACATGGACTGTGGCAGAGCAGACGGAGCAGGGAGCGAGCTGACAAAGCTGCAAACTGTACGTCTGTGGCCAAAGCTATGAGACAACTTGCTGTGTCTAGGGGGAGGAAGGCCTTGGCCTGGCGAGTGTCCGGTCAAGCGCCTATGAACTCCAGAACCTGAGTAGAGGTCAGCAGGAATTGGGGCAGTTTATCACAAATCCAGGTGTTGTAGGACCCTGATGGTGTGGCTGTGGCCTGCTACTCCTCGGCAGCCGTGTCCCCTTTTAAAAACCAGTCGTCCAGATAGGGGAAGACAAAGGCAGGCCACCACCACTTCTAGGCATTTAGTGAAGACTCTGGGTGCAGGGGCTAGACGAAAGGGTACCATCCTATACTGGTAGTGGTCGCCCCAACCATGTACCTAAGGTACTGCCTGTAGCTGGGATGAACGAGGATGTGGGTATACGCATCCTTTAGATTCAATGAGCATAGCCAGTCTCCCTGATGGAGGTATGGCAGCAATGTTCCAAGGGAGAGCATCTTAAATGTCTCCTGCACCAGGAATCTCTTTAGGTTTTGCAGGTTTAGGATGGGCCTTAAGCCTCCGGATCATTTTGGGACTAGGAAGTATCGTGAGTAGAACCTCTTGCCCCTTAGGTGATGGAGTACTGGTTCCACGGCTTTGTCCATGAGAAGACCTGCAAGTTTCCGCCATACCAGGAAACAGTGCAGGGGAGTCCAAGAGGGCTCTCCTGGGAAGAATGGGGGAGGCGTATGGACCAAGTAGAGAAGGTAGCTTTCTCTGACTACCTGAAGTATCCAAGCATTTGTGGTGATGGTGGGCAAAGTGGCCTAGACGTCCCCCTGTGGGAGCTGACCTCCTGAGGGAGGAGTGGCTATGCCCTGGGAGTCAAAAACTACCCCCAGGCTGTGCTGGAGCTGATGCTGGGGGCTTGGGGCCCTTCTGCTTGCATGGGCCCTGACCTACTCCTTTGGCATGGTGGCCCTGCTGAGGAGCCCGATACTGTAGGTATCCCCAGTAAAACTGACCCTTCCTTGGGTAGGGAGGCTTTTTCCCTGGGGTTTTCCTCCTGGAGAGGGTAGCAGTCTTCTTGGAGTCTCGAGTCCTCAAAAGGAACTTAGACTTTATCTCTGCCGTGCTCTCTGCCATGGATTTTCCAAAGAGATTCTGTCCTTGGCATGGGACATCGATGAGCTTGTCCTGCACCCATTGCTCCAGATAAGACAACTGCAGCCACGCCAGATGTCGGACTCTGATGCCCACGGCAGCTATCCTCGTGGTTGACTTGAAGCCACTGTAGGCCACCCGAGTCAGATACTTCGAGCACTCCGACGCCCTTGGTCAGGTTTCAGAATTGCTGGAGGTGGTCATCCCCGAGGCCAGTGGAAAACCCATAAGCTTCTTCATCAAGTCCCGAAGGTACATGCTGATATAGAGCTGGTACGCTTGGATCCAGCAGGCAAGTATCAAACCCTGGTAGCATTTCCTACAGAGGGTGTTGAGATACAGACCTCCCTGCCCGGGGGCACAGAAGAATGCGTCTTCTGGCGCATGGCCAACTCTACTACCATGGAGTTATGGGACAACTGCAGCTTCCTGAAGCTGGGGCCTCGCCTGACTTGGTACATCGCATTGAGTCAACGGCTGACTATGGGCACTGATACCGGCGTTTCCCACATGCGGAGAAGTCTCTCGAGGATGGCAGGGATGGGAATAGTCAGTGTCTCCTTCGGTGGGGAACTGTATTGGAGAATTTCTAGCTCCTCTGTGCGAGGATCCTCCTCTGACTCTGTGGAGATGGCCAGTGCCCTCAACATGTCCCGCACGAAGTCGAGGACAAAGTGTTCTCGGGTGGTGACTGATGGGACATCGCGGTGTTTGCGAGTGTCCGGCAAGGTCTCATCCTCTGACTCCCAGATGTAGTTGGTGGAGAATTTGGTGCCGGGTTGAGCCTGCGGGGCAGGACCCAGATCGGGGGACCGATGGATTATAGCGGCTCTGTGGCTGGAGCCACGAGCACTCACCAGTGAGGATCTCATTCCTGAGGAGCATGACTGTGATCGAAACCTCTGCAGAGGATGGACTCGATCACAAAGATCTGCTTGGCAAATGAAGAAGTCCTCAATGTCGAGGTCCCGGTGTTCTGGGCATATGAACCGGTGGAGCTTGGCATCGGCACCTGCTGCATGGCGAAGGCGGCAGACAACCTGCGCTCCAAAGCCACCATCCTGATTTCTCATTCAGGAGGTGTTGCAGCCTTCAAACCGGACACAGGGATTACCAGGTCTGGTGTCGATGAGGAGAGGGAGTCCTTGATAAGGATGGCTTCAGGTGTCCGATGCCAATCACCAGAGGCCTCTGAATCCTTCTGGGAGACCTTGGCTGGCCGCTTCTGCTCCAACTCCTCGGGTTCTCTACACGGGCTGTGGGACCTAGCACGGGATTTGCCTGCTATGTCCGAGTCTCGGAAGGAGTTCCTCGAGGATTTTTTCTTCTTCTTCTTCTGTTTGCGCTCGGGGAACTCCTGTCAGAGGCCCCATGGCCCCGATCGGTAGCCGAGGGATCACTAAGCTACTCCCGGGATTCAGATGGGGCTCTGGAGCATGGAGTCACCAGGGACGACAGGGCAGACTGACATTTTGAAAATCTCGTCATGCTTCTGCTGATGGAGTTTGCTGGCTTTAGTGAGCATCTTTCTGCAAAGCCGCAGGCCTCCGAGCCGTGGTCAGCTCCTAGACAATGGAGGCAGCAATCGTGTGCGTCTGTGAGGAACATATTTTTTGTGCACAGATCACTTTTTAAAACTACTGGCCATCAGGGAAAAAAGTACCCCGGTGAGTTCTAAGCCCCGATAACAGCCAGTGGTGGAAAAAAGGCACGAATCTGTGCCGAGGGAAAAACTACAAAAACTGGTCTGAAATGTGATGCTAGGGCAAGTGAGCTTGGAGGCGGGAAAAAAACTCGTTGCAACTGGAGAAAAAAGGAAACACTTCACTGAGAATTTAATCAACTTTTTCCAGGGAAATCAAACACATGTCCGGTGGGCTCGGTGGAAAGAGTAGTTACTCACCTGTAACAGGTGTTCTCCAGGAGCAGCAGGAATCAGTCCTCACATATGGGTGATGTCGGCGCCGACGGAGCCCTCGTGCGGAGCATTTCCCCAGCTTTCAAAGAAAGCCTTTGGGAATTGCAGCGCGCATGCGCGGTCCCCTTCCCGCCCAAGGGTGCCATCTTGCTCAGTCTGATGACATAGCTAAAAGACAGCAAAAAAAATTAGCAAAAATAAATCATATGACTGCAACTCCAAGGTGAGGAGGGAGGGTTGTGAGGACTGATTCCTGCTGCTCCTGGAGAACACCTGTTACAGGTGAGTAACTACTCTTTCTCCAGGACCAAGCAGGAAGTCAGTCCTCACATATGGGACTCCCCAGCTTAAGGCTACCGGAGACCTCAAGCCGAAAAAAATGAGCTCCCTCTAGCTCGTCAGTACATAAGGAAGGAATCTTCTCTGAGAACGCCCCCGACCGGTAGCCCAACACCAGGGCCGGAGGGTAGGAGTTGCCTAAACCCCAAAGAGATTATGGAGTACTGCCTGTCCGAAAGCACTGTCCCTGCGGGACTCCCTCTCAAGGCAGTAATGGGCCGCAAAAGTCTGGCTTGAAGACCAAGTAGCGGCCCGGCAGATGTCTGCCAACGGAACAGAGCGAAGATGAGTCACTGACGTAGCCTTCGCCCTGACACGATGAGCCATGACTAGACCCTCCAACGAGAGGCCGGCTGCCCCATAAGCCCAGGCGATACAGTCAGCGACCCATATGGACAAAATACGCTTGGAGACAGGTAACCCCAAATTATTGGGGTCAAAAGAAACGAAGAGCTGAACAGCCCTCTGATGCTCCCGCGTACGGTCAAGGTAGAAGGATAACGCCCTCCTACAGTCCAGGGTATGCAGGAACATCTCAGCCCGGTTGGCATGCGGCCTGGGAAAGAAGGTCGGAAGAACCACCTCCTGATTGAGGTGAAAAGGGGAGACAACCTTAGGGAGGAACTTCGGGTGAGTCCGTAAGACTACCCTATTCCTGAAGAATCTAGTGTAAGGGGGGATCAGACACTAGTGCCTGAAGTTCACTTACTCGCCTAGCAGAGGTAAGAGCTACCAGAAACAAGCTTTTCTAGGACAGAAAACGGAGAGGGCAGGTAGCCATAGGTTCAAATGGCGGACAAGTAATCCGCTGTAAGACCACATTCAGATCCCACTCAGGGGCTGGTGGATGTAAAGGAGGCTTAAGCAGGAGGAGGCCTCTGAGAAAACGAGCCACCAATGGGTGCTTGGAAAGAGGCCTTCCGTCCAACGGCGAGTGGTGCGCTGAGAGCACTGAGGTGAACTCTGACAGAATTGGACTTAAGGCCTAGATTGGAGAGGTAAAGCAAATATTGCAATAATACCGCTACCAAGCACGAGAAGGGATCCTCGCTGTACTGAGCACACTATGCGGAGAATCTACGCCACTTAAGAGCGTAGGATTTCCTGGTGGATTGCCGTCTAGAGGCTAAGACTACGTCTTCCACCTCTCTAGGCAGTAGTAGGGGAGCCAGGACTACCCTTTCAGCAGCCAGGCCATCAGATGAAGGGACGTGAGGTTGGGGTGCAAGAGAGATCCCTGTTCCTGAGACAGGAGATCGTGTTGAATCCCCAGAGGAAGAGGAGTGTCCACCGCCAGTTGCAGCAGAAGTGGGAACCATGGTTGCCTCGGCCACCTGGGGGCTATCAGAATCACTGAGGCCCCGTCCTGGAGGACTTTGAACAGTGTTCGGGACACTAGTGGCGTGGGAGGAAACGCATACAGTAGGCCCTGGGACCACGGAATCAGAAACGCATCCGCTGCTATTCTGAGAGGATGCGGTTGTCTGGAACAGAATCTCGGGAGTTGCCGGTTCAGAGGACTGGTGAAAAGATCCATGGTGGGGAGGCCCCACCTGAGAAAGATCTGCTGAACCACCAACGGATTCAATCTCCATTCGTGTGGTTGCAGGATCCTGCTCAGTCTGTCCGCCAGGTAATTTTCTTGACCTGGGAGGTAGACAGCCTTGAGGAGGATTCCGTGATTGACAGCCCAAGAGCACAGCTATTGTGCCTCCTGACAGAGAAGGAAGGAGCCTGTGCCTCCTTGTTCGTTCACGTAGAACATGGCAACTTGATTGTCCGTCTGGACCAGTACAGACTGGTGAGATGTGAGGTGGGAGAAGGCTCTCAGAGCTAGGCGTATCGCCCGTAGCTCCAGGAAGTTTATCTGCTGAGCAGCCTCCCAAGGGGTCCAGAGACCCCGAGTACATGCCCCTTGGCAATGTGCTCCCCAACCTAGAAGAGAAGCATCCGTTGTCAGCACTTGAGAATGCGGAGGGGATTGAAAAACCACTCCGAGTACCAGATTCGGAAGATGAAGCCACCATTGCAGAGAGGAGACGAGCAGGGTGGATATACGTACTGAGTCTGCAAGGCTCCCTGTGGCTTGATGCCACTGAGTTTGAAGGCTCCACTGAGCAGGCCGCATGTGCAGGCGGGCATTGGAGGTCACATGAACCGTGGAAGCCATATGGCCGAGAAGTCTCAGGAATTGCCTGGCGGAGACCAGGGAATTGCTGTGAAACTGCCTGGCTAGATCCATCAACCTGTGGGCTCTGTCCACTGGCAGAAAAGCCTTCGCCTGAAGAGTGTCCAGCCTTGCTCCTATGAATTCTAAGTTTTGGGACGGGAGCAAAGTGGACTTTGCGAAGTTTATGACAAACCCCAAGTGCTGAAGCAGAGCCACAGTGCGAAGGATGGCTTGACTGACCTCCTGGGAAGACTGGCCCCTTATGAGCAAGTCGTCCAGGTATGGAAACACAAAAAGACCTTGAAGCCTCAGGTAGGCCGCCACCACCGCCAGGCACTTTGTGAACACCCTGGGAGCGGAGGTTAGGCCAAAGGGTAGTACTCTGTACTGGTAGTGGTTTCCCCCCACAACAAATCTGAGATATTGTCTATGGTCTGGATGAATAAGGATGTGAGTATAAGCATCCTTTAGATCTAAGGAGCATAGCCAATCTCCCTGCTGGAGGTAGGGCAGCAGGATTCCAAGGGTAAGCATCTTGAACTTTATCCTCTCCGGGAACTTGTTGAGGTTGCGCAATTCTAGGATGGGTCTGAGGCCTCCTGTTCTTTTTGGTACCAGAAAGTACCTGGAATAAAAGCCGTGACCTCTCAGGTGTTGGGGCACCGGTTCCACAGCCTGTTCCTTTAGCAGACTTGCTAACTCCTGAAGGAGTAGGTCCCTGTGCAGAGGGAGTCTAGGAGGCTCCCCTGGAAAATAGGAGGGAGGTACCTGGTGAAAATGGAGAAGATAGCCCTTTTGGACTATATGGAGCACCCAGGTATCTGATGTGACAGCTGACCACCTGTGGGCAAAGTGGGCCAGCCGGCCTCCTGTGCTGATGTGAGCCAGCTGAGGAGAAGAGGTTATGCCTTCTGAGTCAAAAACCCCCACCCTGCTGAGCAGGGGCCGGTGTTGGTGGCTTGGGGGCCTTCTGCCTACGGGGCCCATGACCCTGCCCCTTGGCCTGCTGACCCTGTTGGGGAGCTGCAGAGGCCTGATAATGAGGGTATTGTTTATAGGCAGATGACTTCCTCGGGCAAAAGGTCTTTTTCCCCCGAGCCCTTCTTTTTCTGAGAAGGGGCAGAGGGTTTTCTGGATAGCCTAGTCCGGGTCAGAGTCTCGGTCTCGAGTTCTGCAGCCTTTTCAGCCATGGGCTTGCCAAAGAGGTTTTCACCTCGGCAGGGGACATCGACCAACTTGTCCTGTACCCATGGCTCGAGGTCGGATGACTGTAGCCAAGCCTGTTGGCGGGCACCGATGCCGGCCCTGGCTACTCGGGCCGAAGCCTCGAAGCCATCGTAGGCTGCTCAAGAGATAAACTTCGAGCACTCTCGAATACCAGTGGACAAGGCCTGGAACCTCTGCAAAGGTTCCGTGGAGAGACCAGCAGAGAACCCGGCAATCTCCTTTGCCAGGTCTCGGAGATATATGCCCATGTAGAGCTGGTATGTCTGGACACGGCAAGCAAGCATAGAGCCCTGGAAGCACTTCTTACTGAGGGCATCCAGGTTCTGGGCCTCCCGGCCGGGAGGCACCGAGGAGTGCATCTTCTGACTTTTCAGTCGATGCATGGCCGATTCCACAACCATGGAGTGGTGCGGTAATTGTGCCTTTTGGAACCCGGGGCTCTTGCGGACTCGATAGATGGAATCGACCCACTTGCTTAACACCGGCGTCGAGGCCGGGGTCTCCCACATGCGGAAGAGCAGCCGCTCCAGCATCGGAGGAACCAGTACAGTAAAGGCCTCCTTCGGGGGAGAGTCATACTGGAGGGCCTCGAGCTCCTCGGCTCCTCCTCGGGATCCGCGGGGAATGCCAAGGCCTTGGCCATATCCCGCACGAAGTCCGAGAACCGGTTATCCTCCGGTGGGGATCGTCTCCGAGGTTCGGACTCCAGTGAGTCCGATGGGACACACTGAGTCCGATAGGTGTCGGGTGTCCTCCGTCTCCCAGCCCGACTCCTCGGAGGAATCATCGAGCAGCTCCGGTCGGGCGGGCACCGATGCCCTCCGCCCCGACGCCGAGGGTACCGGCGTCGACGGCCCTCGGTCCCGAACGGGAGGCTGAGGGAGACCGTGGCCGAGGATCGACTCGAGCCTGCATGGACTCGTGGATCGGCTCGGCCTCCGGGGTCGACTTGGACGTCGATGTCCCGGTGGTCGGGGCAGATGCACCGGTGAGACCGGCGATCAATGCCCACTGCTGTTCCATGAAGGCAGCAAGGCTGCTCTCCAAGGCCGTCAACCTGAGTCCGAGCTCAGGAGACCCAGCAGCCCCCGACTCGGGCCCCGATGGTGTCGGGCCCGACGTCGGCTCCCCTGGAGGACAGTCCACGAGGACTACAGCACTCACGTGTCCAGGAAACTCCATCTCGATACGAGGTTGCTTGGCAGGCCTCTCCGACTCCGAAGACCCGGGATGGCTATCGGGGCTATGCGACCTGGCCCTCGAAGAACCAGGAGCGTCCACCGACGCCGCCCTCGCGGGTTTCTTCTTCCTACGCTGTTCCCGAGAAGGAGACCCCCGCTCAGAGGAACCCTGACGCTGCTCGGGGCCGGAGTCCCGAGACGTCGAGGCCTCTGACGAGGTCCGGGCCCGTCCGGACGCGGAGTCAGAGAAGATCCTATCCTTCTGGTGCTGCCGACTCCTCAACGCCTTCCAGGACATTTTGCCACACGGACCACAGATCATCGGGTCATGATCGGGCCCGAGGCAGCAGAGGCAGCAGTCATGTGTGTCAGTAAGAGACATATGTTTCTTACACCGATCACACTTTTTAAACCCGCTGGCAGCCAACGGGGGAAAAAGGGCCCCTGCGAGGTCAAAAGACAGGGCTGCCAGTGAAAAAAGAAAAATCGAAAAAGAGAGAGTGGGCTCGATACCGGCGTATCGGGCCCAGGCGGGAAAAGGATCCGGCATCGAACCGAAGGAGAAGAACAAAAAACAGGGAAATCAACTTTTTCCTCGGCGAAAAACGAACTACGTCCGTCGGGCTCCGCGGAAAAAAGAAGACTGAGCAAGATGGCACCCTTGGGCGGGAAGGGGACCGCGCATGTGCGCTGCAATTCCCAAAGGCTTTCTTTGAAAGCTGGGGAAATGCTCCGCACGAGGGCTCCGTTGGCGCCATCACCCATATGTGAGGACTGACTTCCTGCTTGGTCCTGGAGAAAAAAGGAGACTGAGTAAGATGGCACTCTTAGGCGGAAAGGGGACTACACATCCGTGGTGGCATCTCCCAAAAGCTTTCTTTGAAAGCTGTGGAGATGCTTCTGCGAGGGCTCTGTTGGTGCAGATGTCACCCACATGCGAGGACTGACTTCCTGCTTGTTCCTGAAGAAAAAAATACCCTCGGCAGTGTCAGCATACATCAGCATAACATTATGCCTAGCATAGGTGTCATGGCTTTTCCCAGACCTTGGATTGCAAGCAGCTTTGACCCTCTGGTGATGTCAGTCTCCAGACTTAATGAGCGTAGTTTATCTGATGAGATTAGCTCTGACCCCCTGGTGATGTCAATCTCCAGACTTAATGAGTATAGTTTACCTGATTAGTCTGAAGGACAAACAGCCCCTCCTTGCTAATCAAATGGATAGCAGACCTCAAACAAACCAAATTATGACAAAGGGAGGTGCTGAAGAATTTCACTATAAATACAGAGAAACACAAATATCTCTCTCTTCCTATTTCATCGGACACTCCTTACACCCACTTCTTACCCCCACCCTTCTTTCTCTTCTCTTTCTATTCATTGAACACCCACTTCTGACCCCACCCTTCTCTCTCTCTCTCTTCCTATTCTCTCTCACACACAGACACACAGATTCATTGAAGTACATTGAAGCAGCTTTATAACAGCTTTTTACATCTGTTCTGTACCTACGTAATAAGCCTATTTCTATATAAAAACCTTTTTCCAAGACACACCAGTTTTGGTTGTCTTATTGGGCTACTAACCCTACTGTCTCTGTGAAATGAACCCAGGACCAAACGGAGCGTCACCAAAAGTAGAGAGCGGCGAAAGATTACAGGCAGGTCATGCGCATGTGCTGGAATGTCATCTGGCCCATAAAGTATAGTTACTCACATATGGGTGATGTCGGTACCGAAAGAGCCCGTGTGGGAATGCTCCCCAGCATCCAATAGGAAAGCTTTTGTGAGCATCCCACTGCACTTGTGTAGCTGCCTTCCACCTTTTCCAGCTCTCTCTCAGCTGAGTTTGTAGCTAAGATAAAAGAAGAGAAAGAAAAGAAGACCTACAACTCCTAGGGGAGGAGGGTGGGTTGTGAAGACTAAATTACTGCTGTTCCCGGAGATCACCTGTTCCACTATCTCCAGGGACAAGCAGGAACGTAGTCTTCACATATGGGACTCCCTAGCTAGATGCCGCCAGAGAGATGACCTCAGAATCAACTGTGGATTTTCACGGGTATGCCTAAAGAGGTCATGTATCCTGCATGGATGTCTTGTATCAAAACCCTGGATGGAGGGTAGGAGTTGCTGTAAGTCTGAAAGAGATGTTGGAGAACAGCCTGGCCAAACATGGCATCCCGGCAGGAGTCCTTGTCTAGACAGTAGTGAGCAGCAAAAGTATGGACTGAAGACCAAGTTGCTGCTTTGCAGATCTCGTCAATAGCTACAGAATGTATAAATAAAATAAATAAGTTTGCCATTGAGGTAGTCATGGCTCAAACATTATGGGCAGTGACATGACCCTCGAGGGCAAGTCCTGCCTTTTCATAAGCAAAGACAATGCAGTCAGCTATCCACTTGGAGAGTATGCTTGAATACTGGCAACCTGAGGTGACTAAAGTCAAAGGAGATGAACAGCTGAGAAGCTTTCCAGTGCTCTCGAGTCCTCTGAAGATAAAAAGCGAAGGCACGTTTACAATCCAGAGTATGGAGGGTTGCTTCTGCCTTAGATGAGCGTGGTCTAGGGAAAAACACAGGAAGGTAGACCAAGTGGTTCAAATGGAAGGGCGAGACCACCTTCGGTATGAAGTGACGGTGAGTCCTTAGGACTACCTTATCATGGTGAAACTGTGTGTAAGGAGGGTCAGCCACCAAGGCTCGGAGCTCACTAATGCACCTTGCTGAAGTGAGGGCAATGAGAAAGATGACCTTCCATGTGAGAAACGTAAGTGAAATAGTGGCTAGAGGTTCAAAGGGCGGCTTTAGAAGCTGCCCTAGAACATCACTGGAGGTCCCATGCCACTGGAGGTGGCTTAATGGGAGGCTTGGTTAATAGAAGACCTCTCATGAAGCATGCTACAAGTGTCTGAGAAAAGATGGGTTGACCATCTAAGGGCATGTGAGGCACCAATTGCACTTAGGTGAACTCTTACTGAATTGGTTTTGAGACCAGAAGAAGAGAGAGGTGGAGGAGATACTCAAGCAGCGCCTCCACCGGAGCTGAGAAGGGATAAAGATTCTTCTGAGAACACCAGAAAGAAAACCTATGCTACTTGAAAGCGTAGGACCGCCTGGTGGATGGCTTCCTAAAAGCTAAGAGGATGTCCTTAACCTCCTGGGGAAGGTTAATGCCGGGGAAGGCTATGCCTTCAGCAGCCATGCTGTAAGATGGAGAGACTGCGGATTGGGATGGAGCAGCGTCCCCTCCTCCTGAGAGGAGATCTGGAGCAGACCCCAGATCTATAAGTTGAGCCAGAGACAGACACAGAAGGAGAGGGTTCCATGGTCGACCTGGCCAGCGTGGGGCTATGAGTATCATGAAGCCCCTGTCCCTCTGGAGTTTGAAAAGAGTTTTGGGAATTAGGGGAATGGAAGGGAAGGCATATAGGAAGTTCTGCCCCAGTGGAAGTGAAAAGCATCCACTTGTTGGCTGTCTGGTGCATAAAGTCCTGGTACAGAAGCGAAGGAGCTTGGCATTCTGAGGACTTGCAAAACAGATCTATCTCTGGAGTCCCCCAGATCTGAAAAAATGTGAGAGACTGTCTACATGAAGAGACCACTCGTGGGGGAGAAGGATTTGACTTAGTCTGTCTGCTAACACACTGTGCTTGCCCGGAAGATACACCGCTTGGAGATGAATGTAATGATGTATGGCAAAGGACCAGAGATGTAGAGCCTTGCTGCAGAGGGTCCAAGAACCTGTTCCATCTTGCTTGTTCACGTAGAACATGGCTACTTGATTGTCGGTTCGGACTAGGACTCTGTGGCAACGAAGATGGTCCTGGAATACTGACAGCATTGAGAATGGCTCTGAGCTCCAGCAGATTTATGTGGCGTTGTTATTCCTGCTGAGACCAGAGTCCTTGAGTGGAGAGAGATCCCAGATGGGCTCCCCAGCCCAGTCCGGATGCATCCGTTGTCAGGGTACATTGATGTGATGGCATCTGAAAAGGTGACCCTACAAGGAGATTTTCTGTGGATCACCACCACTGGAGAGACGAGATCAGAAGGGTAGAGACTGTTATCTTGTCCCCAGGTGACCTGATGCTCGAGACCACTGGGATGTCCATTGGGCTATGCGCATGTGTAGACGGGCATATGGAACTACATGAACCGTTGATGCCATATGATCCAGAAGTTGTAGTATTTCTCAAGCCATATGATAGTTCTTGAGGCATGCTTGAGATGCTAACTGATTGAGTTGAGCACAGAGGAGCTGGGGCAGACATGCTCTTGTCTGCCGAGTATTTAAGAGGGCCCCTATGAACTCTAAAGTTTGAGAGGGTACGAGTTGGATGATTTATGACAAATCTCAAGTGTTTTAACACCTGCATGGTGCGTGAGAGGGACAGACTAGCCTCCTGAGAGGTGCCTGCCCTTATGAGCCAGTCGTCTAAGTAAGGGAAGACAAATATCCCTAGAGTCCTTAGGAATGCGGCTACTACTGCCATGCATTATGTGAAGACTCATGGGGCAGAGGCGAGGCCGAAAGGTAGGACTCTATATTGATAGCGTCTTCCCTGAAACATGAAGCATAGGAATTTCCTGTGCTCTGGATGGATAAGAATGCGAGTGTACGCTTCCTTTACATCTGACTCTGGAGATAGGGCAGAAGGATCCTCAGGATCATCTTGAATTTATCCCACAGGAGATGCTTGTTTAGTTCCCTGAGGTCCAGGACGGGCCTGTATCCCCCCCATTTTCTTTGGAATAAGAAAGTAGGGAGAATAGAAGCCCATTCCCTGCTGAAATGTTGGAACCTCCTCTATTGCAACCTGTAGTAGAAGGGAGGTGACCTCTTGTAGTAAACAGAGCAGTGAGAGAGGGGTGAGAACAGAACTCTCTTGGTGAAGTCTGGGGGGGGGAGGGGGGAGTAGACTTCGTAGATGAAGTTTATATCCCTTCCGTACAATGGATAATGTCCACTGCTCCGAGGTGATGAGATGCCACCTGTGGGCATAATGACAGAGTCTGCTGGGAATGTGGACAGGGTCGGGATTCTCCAGAGACAGGGCAACTATGTTCTCTAGAAAGGAGTCAAAAACCTGGAGCAGTTTGGGTCTGCTGAGGTGGCTGAGACCTTTGCTGTTTTGGAGGTTGTTGTCCCTTCTGAGGAGCATGATGCTTACACTGAACAGCAGGGGTATAAGAAGGATAGTACTACTTTTTACTGAAGACAACTTTCTTTGCTGCTTTCTTCTTAGCTGGGTTGGGTAGTAGATCTAGAGAGCCTATTTAAGGTAGTGTTCTCAGAGGCCAACTGAGAGGCCTTGTCTTGCCAATCCTTGCCAAAAAGGTTTTCACCAGTGCAAGGGATGTTACCCAGCTTATCTTGAACCCATTGTTCAAAATACAATGCTTGGAGCCAAGCAATCCTGAGTGCACCAATGCAGATGGATGAAGTCCTGCTGATGCACTCAAAGCAATCAAAGGTTGCTCTGTTAAACTTTGAAACATTCTGAGCATGCTTCACAAGGGTGAGATAATCTGCCATCTTGTCATTGGGGAGAAGGGGAGCCATTAACTCCAAATCTTTAGTCACCTCTCTAAGAAACATACCCATATAGAGTATATTAGAACTAATTCTGGTTGACAGCATGGAGGCCTGAAAACAATGTCGGCCAAAAGCATCGAGGATTCTCGATTCCCTACCTGGAGGGTTTGAGGAATGCGTCTTCGCGCTCTTGATCAGATGCATTACCAATTCCACTACCATGGAATGGTGCAGCAATTGTGTCTTTTGAAAGTCAGGGCATGGTATTGAGCTGTCTGGTATGGGGAGAAACAGTTAGAGGTGTCTGCCACATAAGAAGCATGAGGTCGTGAAGTATCCGATGGATAGGGAGCACAGCCGCCTCTTTTGGAGTTATCGGGTATTGAAGAATTTCTAATTCCTCAGCCCTAGGCTCTTTCTCTGATGTCACTATTATGGACAAGCCGCTAGCAACATCGCAAATAAAGTCTTGAAAAGACATGTCCTCTGGTAGGGACATGC
Organism: Ichthyophis bannanicus; assembly: GCA_033557465.1. Lineage (NCBI taxonomy): Eukaryota > Metazoa > Chordata > Amphibia > Gymnophiona > Ichthyophiidae > Ichthyophis > Ichthyophis bannanicus. Next base: position 943,961,669 of record CM066035.1, on the reverse strand, counting down.
AGCGTTGTGGGGATGGAGACGGGTCCTCCGGAAGAGTTCACAGTTCGAGTATCAGCAGATTCATCACCTTGGGTGAGCGGCCAGCCTTCAATGAAGACTTAGATTTTGAAACCTGAGATCCTTGAGAGGAAGATGAAACGCTCGATGTCGATGCTAAAGAGACGGTGTCGGAGGCAAAGAGGGTGCCCAGCTTTGCAGCTCGATTCTGTAGGCTTCTCTTCATCATCTTTCTACAGAGAGGACATTCTGATGGCTGATGATCAGGCCCTAAGCATTTTAGACACCAGTCATGGGTGTCTGTGGCAGAGATGGTACCGCCACACTTAGAACACTTCTTAAAACCACTAGATGGTTTTTCCATTGTGACTGTGACAAAATAGTAGGCCTAGGCCTAAGATGGTGTCGATGCACCCTAAGAAGAAATTCTTTTCTTCACAGATTTTTTTTTTCCAAGAAAAAGAAGAAAAAGTACCAATGGAGGTCGGTACCAGCGTCGACGGGAAGGCAGACGCGAACCACAAAAATATGAAAAACAGGAATTTTCTGCGGTGACAGGAATTGCTGCTCCCTGTTGGTTCCACGGAAAATGAAGAACTGAGGGGGGAGAGCTGGAAAGGCGGGAAGACAGCTACGCAGGCACAGTGGGATGCTCCCAAAAGCTTTCCTATTGGACGCTGGGGAGCATTCCTGTGCGGGCTCTGTCGATACAGACGTCGCCCATATGTGAAGACTACATTCCTGCTTGTTCCTAGAGATACACTTGTGTAGAATACTATTGCTGTATGTGCTATTACAGAATATGCAAACAAGTGCCAAACCTTTGTTTTCTGCGCAAGATATAGGTGCAGGTAACGCAGACTGCTATGTGCGTATGTCTGGCTTGCTCTCCTTGTTTAATGCAGACATTTTGTGCATAACTTATTTGCATGCTGTTTGCTTACAGCATCTGTGAGCAAAACCTCTGCGTTAAACCTGTATTAGGAAACCCTGTACTACAGCTTTAGTGCTGTGCTCTGCTCTAGTGCAGGGTTCTGCATTGAGCCCAAAATGTCTTATGTTCACACCCCTCAAAGGTTTTAAATAAAATCTTTACCTGCTGATTGAAGGAGGTCAGCTTCTTTCAGTGTACAATCAATGTTTATCTGCAGTTGTCTGTTCAAGCACCTCAGTCTGGTCATTTCCTCTGGCTAGTAAAAATACCCCCAAAACAGTAAGAGGGAGAAAAGTCAGTCAGTTCCATTTATAAGGTCCATTAGCGAACAAGTTAATCTACTTGGAAACAGCTTTACTTGAGGAAAGACGCTGATACACTGGCCTCTCACCTCTTAAGCATCTGGCATGGTGACCTCTCCAGTGGTTCAGCAGCAGTAATGTGAACTTCTATGCAGAAGACCTGCACTGGAATTACAAGCCTTACTTCTGCTCCTCCGTCAAGCCAAGACTCAGGAAGATGCAGAAGCAGCTAAGGCAGGCCATTTTCACTCTTGCACAACAGTGCCGCCTAATGGCTAAACTCAAGGTATAAGTGTATGAAGTTCCTGAAGGAGCCACTGTCTGTAGCCTCTAGACATGGACTGTTGCAATGGCTGAGCTAAATCGTGGATTATCTAATGGAAAAAACGCTGGTTGTTTGTAATGAAAGCCCATAGCCCCGTAATCCCAATAAAGATGTTTTCCGATTGTGCTGAAAGCCCAAAAGGAGAAAGTATGAGAAAACTGCAAGGCCGAAAATATAAAATAGTCCAGCATAACTAAGCCAATGACTCATCCTTCTTTTGAATGAACCTATTCTATATGTAAGTCAAACAGCTCAGAAAAAAAATCTCATTCATAATTACTTTTCTTCCAATGCAAAGTGTTCAAACTTTTTCAATTTGTCTCTTTATTTATTTAGCTGTACTTATATACCACTTTTCACCTGGTCAAAGTGGTTTACAATTCAACAAAATTATTTACTAGACCCCTGCCCTACAGAATGGATAAAGAAAACCAAGGAAGACCTGAGTGCCCCACTAACTCACATCTTAAACGAATCCTTTAAACAAGGATACATACCAGATGCCCTCAAAACATCAATCATTCGACCAACCATAAAGAAGAACAACCTGGACCCCATGGACCCCACCTCCTACAGACCAGTGGCAAGCCTCCGCCTCGCCACCAAGATAATAGAAAAGATAGTCCAACACCAGCTTCAAGATCATCTAGACACCAACGACATACTTGACCCACAGCAACACGGTTTCCGACCACTACATGGAGTTGAGACCCTCATGACCATCCTAATGAACACACTCATCATCGGAACCCAAGAGAAAAATTCGGGATACATCCTGATCTTCCTAGACATATCAGCGGCCTTTGACACAATCTCCCACGAAATCCTCATACACAGACTACAAACAATTGGAATCAAAGACACTGTACTCCAATGGTTCAGATCCTACTTAACTAACAGACAGCAACGGATCCGCACCCTCTCCACAACCTCGCCCCCCTACCAACAACTACAAGGAGTACCCCAAGGATCCACCCTATCAGCCATGTTGTTCAACATATATCTCCGTCCACTATGCTCAATCATACGCACCCACAACATCAACTTCCACATCTACGCAGACGACATAATGCTCTTCGCACCGATTACAACCACCAACCCAAAAAACGAACAGCTATCAGCCTGCTTCAACGACGTGGCCAACTGGCTACAGGAGAACAATCTATCCATCAACATAAAGAAAACCAAAGTCCTAATAGTAACAAAAGAACCAGACTTCAAACCACCTACCCACCTCAACATGGGAACCACACAAATCCAAATCCAGCCTCAAATAAGATATCTAGGCGTCATCATTGACCAAGCTCTCACCTTCAAACAACAAATCAACAAAACCGCTGGGATGATATTCCACAAAGCCAAAACTGTTCAACGCCTCCGGCCCCTCCTAGAACCTCACGACTTCAGGACAGTAATGCAAGCTGTGACACTCCCTCATCTGGATTTCTGCAACATAATCTATCATGGACTTCCTGCCTCGCACACCAACTCCCTCCGTACTGCCTTAAATACTACAGCAAGGATTATTCAGAATGCAAAAAAACGGGAGCACATCACCCCAATCCTAAGAGACCTTCACCTCCTTCCAGTGCAAGCAAGAATCAAGTACAAAGCTATCTTACTCATCCACAAAACTATCCACCAAACACGCAACACCTCACTCCACTCCTTACTGCCTCGACCATCCCACAACAGATCAACCAGACATTCCTCCAATAACTCTATCGTTGTCCCCCACAAAAGAACCAAATCCACACAACGGACCTGCAACAGAGCATTCGAACTTTATGCTCCATCCCTCTGGAACTCTCTACCAAACCACATCAGGAACAACGCTGACATCACATCATTTAAGAAACAGCTGAAGACAATCCTATTCCGTGAACATCTCTGAACGGAAACACCACCATGACCTAATACTTAGATTCAGCAGAAGTAAACATGTCCATGTCTACCCAAATCATTAATTGTTGACCTTGGTGATGGCCCCACCCAAAAAAAATTACCCCTTCCTATGTTACATGTTACACCGCTTTGACCCGGTGAAATGCGGGATATAAATGCAGTTAAATAAATAAATAAATAAATTTACAACAAATAAGGTGCGGCATAATTGGGGAGGGGGGGGGGTTAAAACATTAGAATCACAATGGGGCTTATCTAACATATTCAACAGCTTTAATCTGATATCCAGTCTGCACTACTGTTTAAAGTTATCCATTTTTCTTCCTCGCCAAATATAGCAGCTGGGTCAGTTTCTGTCCATCTTGAAGGACAGTGGTTTGAAATTAACTGAAGAGCCGTACTTAGAAGTGCAACCGATTGTGGCCATCGGAAAAGGTGACCGGGACCAATCACTGTACCTACTGCTGCTTGCTACCATATAGGTATCCACTTTTAGACACACTTCACACTAAATATATAAAGATCAGTTCTAAGTCTATGGACTAAGCTTCTCCAAATGAAAGACGGACCACCAACACCAAAAATATTAACTGTAAGAAAATATGGATTACTTACCGTTGGGTGTGGTGATGTGCAGCTCGCTCTCCTGAGACGTCTCTGCATCAGGTCATGCTCCATACCATTCACTTCCAGCTTGAGAATTTCAAGTTCCTCCTTCTCAAATGCCAATTCTTTTGCTAAGCGCTCCATCCGTGCCCGCTGATGCAGTAGCAAGGCTACAACATTGGGGGCAAATAAGAATAAACCAAAAGGGCAAACAAGTGATTTATAGAAGATATACTCTAGGACACAAGGCAATAGAGTCAGGCCATTCTGTACATAAAACCCACATTTTTGTAAGACTACCAAGGGGCATGCCAGTGGTCTCAATGATAAGGGGGACTACTGGATCAAAATGGCAAAACTCTTCAACTTTTTTTGCTATATTTTCAAGGTGCACCATGAAACAAAGTCACCAGAATTGTATAAAAGTCAGTCTGGATTACATTTTAAGGAATGGTATTGGAATTACTAATTGGATTTTGCACAAAATGGTTTTGGACTTTAAGCCCAGTGCATGTTTAATGTAATAGCATACAAAATAAATTGACCACACTGTTTAGGAAAAGCAAATCTAAACCACTGAATTTCATCCTTATTCTTAAGATAAATAGAGACCAAACTATTTTACGTGATCACACAAAATTAAGTCTCTCTTTCTGGGATCCAGACCCTTATAGATCTTTATATTTAAAAAGTTCATAAAGAAACCAAACGCATACCCGGGGATGTACTAAACTGATAATAAATTAGCTAATGCATCACAGTACTGTAATTCTCAAAGAGCCCCGTTTACTAAACATTAGCACGCCATCTGCTGCAGCTGTAGCAGATAGCATGCGTCAATATTTAGCAAGACCCAAAATGCATGAAAGCCAATAAAAATACAAAGTAACTAGACATATCAAATCAGATACACAAAACACATGCAAAATTCTCTCTATAAAGTCAATATGCAACTAAATGAGCAAATGCAATCCTCCTGATACATTAAATCTATACTCCTCACAAAAGCCCTTCAGCTAAAACGTTACACAGCACAAAAGGTCATATGCTAGACAATGTCAAAAGAAGAACGCAATACTTCACAATAAGTTAAGTTTTCCATCATCTGGAGCCTAAAGAAAACCCCCCCAGACATTATTTTCCTTTGTCCCTGTGTTTACCTGCTGTAACACTCCAGAAGCTTACTGTGAGAGTTGGGTGCTCACACTGCAGGTTTGAATGGGCTCTGAAAAGTATTACCACCTAGTAGAAAATCCCTGAATTTTAGTGAATTAAATTTAAAAATTACTATATTGAAAACAAAAACAGTCCTATCAAAAAGGTCATCGATCAAATATGCAAATAGCTATAAACAATCAATCAATCCCTGCAGAACACCCAAAGAGATTTTTTAAAATATTCATGTACCCAATTTTTGGTTGGGCCTCTTGTTAGGGAGGATAATAGCACTGTGTATAACTTGTAGCGCTATACAAATGATTAGTAGCAGTAGCAATAGCAGTAAAAATATCACCAGCCACAATTAGGTCCATTTTACTTTTTTTGAAAAGAGAAAAAAAGTCACTTTTAAAAACTGTCTAAATCAAAAAACTCTGTGCACCCCAGTACCAATCTAAACATATAAAACAAGTACACTTAGCTGCAGTCTTACAGAGGACAGTTCTCGTTCATTGCTTACTGCGACTGCATTTTGAACCTTCTTACTTTCATTTGGTTCTGCATCAAGATCAAAATACTTTTAAATCTTAAACTCTCAAACTTGTCCTGCAAGTGAGTGCTGCTTCTCTGCAAACCTTCAGCTTCCAAAAGTACAAAAGTTGTGCCATTCTTTGCAAATTGATGGCATTTACCCATCATGCTTTTGACCATGACATTACAGACTTCCTGGTAACCATTTGCCAAATAATGACGACGTGTGCTGGCTCCCACCAACCATCCACCAATGGACGTTTGAATAGAAAAACATTGCCCCATCAAGACTGCAGCTAAGTGCACTTGTTTATACGTTTAGATTCATATTGGCGGAGTGTCAAACAAATTTGTTTGGGTACATGAATGGTTTAAAAAATCTCTTTGGGTATTCTGTAGGTATAGCTTGTTTATAGCTATTTATTTATTGGCAGGGCTAGCCATCTATCGGCAGAGGGTATTACTTCTCCTTTGTTGATCTGAGCTGGTTAAGCTGACAGCCTCAAAGACCAATCCAGAACAATTTAAGAATCATCTGATACTTCAGGCACAAAAATATGAGCTGTAAATGTTAGTAACAGTGTTAAGTCTTTTACCATTTTCCTATCAGGCTTACAATAACCTCCACTTTTATGTAATTCAGACATCAGTGCCAATATGGGAATATATTTAACCACCAAGTCTTACGATGATCAAATTGTATATAAACTTCTAGGACTTCAGCAAAGATGGAATACACTTCAGTTTTTCAAAGGCTTAAAGAGGGATCCCTAATGCTCAAAAGGCATAGTTACTCACCTGTAACAGGTGATCTCTGGGAACAGCAGGAATATAGTCTTCACATATGGGTATTGTCGGTACCGACGGAGCCTGCGCAGGAACGCTTCCCAGGTTCCAATAGGAAAGCTTTTGGGAGCATCCCACAGCGCCTGCGTGCTGCCTTCCCACTTTTCCAACTGTCCCTCTCCAGTTGAGTTTATAGCTGAGACAAAAGAGAGAGAGAGATACAACTCCTAGGGGAAGTGGGCGGGTTGTGAAGACTAAATTCCTGCTGTTCCCGGAGATCACCTGTTACAGGTGAGTAACTACGCTATCTCCAGGAACAAGCAGGAATGTAGTCTTCACATATGGGGACTCCCTAGCTGCAGATGCCAGGGAGATGGCTCCAGGAAGTTGTCAGCCCTTGTGAAAGGGCCATACTTCCCCCCATGGATCTCTGGCATCCTACCAGGGACGGTGGATAGGAGTTGATTAAGTCTGAAAAAGGTGTTGAACAGCAGCCTGGCCAAACAAGGCATCCCAGCGGGAGTCCTTGTCTAAGCAGTAGTGGGCTGTGAAGGTATGAACCGAAGCCCAAGTAGCTGCTCGACAGATGTCGTCGATAGACACAGAGTGAAGATGAACCATTGAGGCTGTCATGGCTCTCACATTGTGAGCTGTGACATGGCCTTCAAGAGGAAGGTTCTTACTCTCATAGGCAAAGGATATGCACTGAGCAATCCAGTTAGAGTTCTTTTGGAAACTGGAACTCCAAAATGACTAGGACCAAAAGCAACAAAGAATTGAGAAGATTGTCTAATGTTGCTGTGTCCTTTGCAAGTAAAAGGCCAAAGCTCTTTTACAGTCCAAGGTATGAAGGTTCCTTTCTGCACTGGAGGCATGAGGCCTTAGAAAGAATACAGGAAGGTAAACCGCTTGGTTTAAATGGAAAGGCGAAACCACCTTTGGCATAAAGTGTGGATGAGTCCTAAGAACTACCTTATCATGGTGGAACCTTGTATAAGAAGGATCAGCCACTAACGCTTTCAATTCACTGATGCAACGTGCTGATGTGACTGCAATGAGGAAGATGACTTTCCAGGAAGGGAATTTCAAAGATGTAGTGGCTAATGGTTCAAAGGGCGGTTTCATGAGCTGCCCGAGCACCAGATTTAAGTCCCATGCCACCGGTGGTGGCTTAAAGGGAGGCTTTGTTAGAAGAAGGCCTCTCATAAATCTCGCTATGAGAGGATGAGAGGAAACAGGTTGTCCACTTAAGAGGCTTGTAAGAAGCTGCAATAGCACTAAGATGGACTCTTACTGAATTTGTCTTGAGACTCGCATTTGACAAATGAAGGAAATACTCCAGTATCGATTACAGAGGTATTGCAAGAGGGTTAAGACCCTTCTGCGAGCACCATATGGTAAACCTTTTCCACTTAAAGGCATACGAGCGTCTTGTGGAGGGTTTCCTAGAAGCATGAAGGATATCCTTTACCTGTTGGGAAAGGTTAAGATCCTGAAGTTCTAGACTTTCAGCAACCAGGCCCTGAGATGCAGAGACTGGAGATTCGGATGCCAGAGCATCTCGTCCTCTTGGGAGAGAAGATCTGGAGCAGATCTCAACTCCAGAGGCAGAGCTTGGGAGAGATGTAGGAGCAGAGGGTACCACGTTTGCTGTGGCTCTCTGAAGCTTGAATAGGGTTTTGGGGATGGGGGGAATGGTTGGGAAGGCCTATAGGAAGTCCTGACCCCAGTGAAGGAGGAAGGCGTCCCTTGCCTGACAACATCGAGCCGGAATTCTGGAACAGAACCGGGAAAGTTTGTCATTCAGTGGACTTGCAAAGAGGTCTATGTCTGGGGTTCCCCAAGTCTGAAATATTTGGGCAACCTGGTCTGCATGGAGAGACCATTCGTGTGGAAGCAGAACTCGACTGAGTTTGTCTGCCCAAGAGTTTTGAAAGCCTGGAAGATACACTGCAAGGATATGAATCTGATGCTCTCTAGCGAGGGCCCATAGTCGCAAAGCTTCGTTGCATAGTGACAGAGAGCCTGTTCCGCCCTGCTTGTTCACATAGAACATGGCTACCTGATAGTCCTAGTTCAAATGGACTGTCTTGTAGCTGAGCTGGGCATGAAATAGTTGAAGAGCAAAGAAGATTGTTCTGAGCTCCAGGAGGTTGATATGAAGACAGGTCTCCTGTGGAGTCCAGGTACCCTGGGTAGAGATCGTGCAGGTGGGCTCCCCATCCTACCTGTGATGCATCTGTTAGGGTGGCTTGGGATAGGAGTTACTGGAAAGGAGACCCTACCAGAATTTTTCTGGGTGATTTCCACCATTGGAGGGATGAAATAAGATGGTGTGAGTTTGTTATTTTCTCCGACAGACAGCCTGAGGCCTGTGTCCACTGAGTGGATAAAGTCCACTGGGCTGCTCGCATATGGAGGTGAGTATAAGGAACCACATGCATGGTGGATGCCATGTGGCCTAGCAATTGTAGCATTTCCCGAGCAGTGAGACAAGGTTTGAGCACTGCTTGGGAAGTTAGTTGTACTATGTGAAGACAGCGGAGCTGCGGAAGGAAAGCCCTTGTCTGTCTGGTATCCAGTTGAGCTCCTATGAACTCTAGGGACTGAGTGGGAGCAAGATTGGATTTTGGGAGGTTTATGACCAGTCCCTAATACTGAAGGATTCGCATTGTGCGAAACAGAGCAGAGCTGGCTTCTGGCACTGTAGGGGCTCGAATGAGCCAGTCGTCTAAGTAAGGGAAGACGAATATTCTGAGTGCGGAGAAAGAGTAGTTACTCACCTGTAACAGGTGTTCTCCAGGAGCAGCAGGAATCAGTCCTCACATATGGGTGACGTCGGCACCGATGGAGCCCCCGTGCGGAGCATTTCCCCAGCTTTCATAGAAAGCCTTTGGGAATGCAGCGCGCAAGCGCAGTCCCCTTCCCGTCCAAGGGTGCCATCTTGCTCAGTCTGATGACATAGCTAAAAGACAGCAAAAATAACAAAATAAATCATATGACTGCAACTCCAAGGGGAGGAGGGAGGGTTGTGAGGACTGATTCCTGCTGCTCCTGGAGAACACCTGTTACAGGTGAGTAACTACTCTTTCTCCAGGACCAAGCAGGAAGTCAGTCCTCACATATGGGACTCCCCAGCTTAAGGCTACCGGAGACCTCAAGCTGAAAAAATGAGCTCCCTCTAGAGCGTCAGTACGTAAGGAAGGAATCTTCTCTGAGAACGCCCCCGACCGGTAGCCCAACATAAGGGCCGGAGGGAAGGAGTTGCCTAAACCTCAAAGAGATTATGGAGTACTGCCTGTCCGAAAGCACTGTCCCTGCGGGACTCCCTCTCAAGGCAGTAATGGGCTGCAAAAGTCTGGCTTGAAGACCAAGTAGCGGCCCGGCAGATGTCTGCCAATGGAACAGAGCGGAGATGAGCCACTGACGCAGCCTTCGCCCTGACACGATGAGCCATGACTCAACCCTCCAACGAGAGGCCGGCTGCCCTGTAAGCCCAGGCAATACAGTCAGCTACCCATATGGACAAAGTACGCTTGGAGACAGGTAACCCCAACTTATTGGGGTCAAAAGACATGAAGAGCTGAACAGCCCTCCGGTGCTCCCGCGTACGGTCAAGGTAGAAGGATAACACCCTCCTACAGTCCAAGGTATGCAAGACCATCTCAGCCCGGCTGGCATGCAGCCTGGGAAAGAAAGTCGGAAGAACCACCTCTTGATTGAGGTGGATAGAGGAGACAACCTTAGGAAGGAACTTAGGGTGAGTCCGTAGACTACTCTGTTCCTATAGAACCTAGTGTAAGGGGCATCAGACACTAGTGCCTGAAGCTCACTCACACGTCTAGCAGAGGTGAGGGCTACCAGAAACAAGGTTTTCCAGGAGAGAAAACGTAGAGGACAGGTAGCCATGGGTTCAAATGGCAGACAAGTAATCCGTTGCAAGACCACATTTAAGTCCCACTCAGGGGCAGGTGGACGTAGAGGAGGCTTAAGCAAAAGGAGGCCTCTGAGGAAACGAGCCACCAAAGGATGGCTTGAAAGAGACCGCCCCTCCACTGGAGAGTGGTGTGCTGAAAGAGCACTGAGGTGAACTCTGACAGAATTGGACTTAAGGCCTAGGTTGGATAGGTAAAGCAAATATTGCAATACTACCGGTACCAAGCACGAGAAAGGGTTCTCGTTGTGCTGAGTACACCATGCAGAGAATCTACGCCACTTAAGAGCGTAAGATTTTCTGGTGGATTGTCTTCTAGAGGCTAAGACCACGTTTTCCACCTCTGTAGGCAGTAGCAGGGGAGCTAGAACTACCCTTTCAGCAGCCAGGCCATCAAGTGAAGGGACTGGAGGTTGGGGTGTAAGAGATCCCTGTTCCTGCGACAGGAGATCGTGTTGTATCCCCAGAGGAATAGGAGTGTCCACTGCCAGTTGTAGCAGAAGTGGAAACCACGGTTGCCTCGGCCACCTGGGGGCTATCAAAATCATTGAGGCCCCGTCCTTGAGCACTTTGAACAGTGTTCTGGATACTAGAGGCGTGGGAGGAAAGGCATATAGTTGGCCCTTGGACCACGGGATTAGAAACGCATCCGCTGCTACTCAGAGGATGCGGTTGTCTGGAACAGAATCTTGGAAGTTGCCGGTTCAGAGGACTGGCAAAAAGATCCATGGCCGGAAGGCCCCATCTCAGAAAAATCTGTTGAACCACTAGTGGATTCAATCTTCATTTGTGTGGTTGCAAGAACCTGCTTAGTCTGTCCGCCGGGTAATTCTCCTGGCCTGGGAGGTAGACTGCTTTGAGAAGGATGCCGTGATCGACTGCCCAGGAGCACAGTCGTTGTGCTTCTTGACATAGAAGGAAGGAGCCTGTGCCTCCTTGCTTGTTCACATAAAACATGGCAACTTGATTGTCCGTCTGGACCAGTACAGACTGGTGAGACGTGAGATGTGAGAAGGCTCTCAGAGCTAAGCGGATAGCTCGCAGCTCCAAGAGACTGATCTGCTGTGCAGCCTCCCAAGGGGTCCAGAGACCCTGAGTACATGCCCCTTGGCAATGTGCACCCAAACCTTGAAGAGAAGCATCGGTTGTCAGCACTTGAGAGTGTGGAGGTGTCTGAAAAAACACTCCGAGCACTAGGTTCGGAAGATGAAGCCACCATTGCAGAGAGGAGGCAAGCAGGGTGGATACTCTCACCTTTTCTGCAAGACTTCCCGTGGCCTGATGCCACCGAGCTCTGAGACTCCACTGAGCAGGCCTCATATGCAGGCGGGTATTGGGGGTTACATGAACCGTGGAAGCCATATGGCCGAGAAGCTTCAGGAATTGCCTGGCAGAGACCATGGAATTGCTGTGAAACTGCCTGGCTATATCCATCAATCTTTGGGCTCTGTCCACGGGTAGAAAAGCCTTCGCCCAAGTGCTGAAGTAGAGCAACAGTGCGAAGGGTGGCTTGACTGGCCTCCTGTGAAGACTGGCCCCTTATGAGCCAGTCGTTCAGGTATGGGAACACAAAAAGGCCTTGAAGCCTCAGGTAGGCCGCCACCACCGCCAGGCACTTTGTGAACACCCTGGGAGCGGAGGTTAGGCCAAAGGGCAGTACTCTGTACTGGTAGTGGTTTCCTCCCACGACAAACCTGAGATACTGTCTGTGGTCTGGATGAATGAGGATGTGAGTATACGCATCCTTTAGATCTAAGGAGCATAGCCAGTCTCCCTGCTGGAGGTAGGGCAGCAGAATTCCAAGGGTGAGCGTCTTGAACTTTTCCCTCTCCAGGAACTTGAGGTTTTGCAAGTCTAGGATGGGTCTGAGGCCTCCTGTTCTTTTTGGTACCAGAAAGTACCTGGAATAAAAGCCTTGACCTCTCAGGTGGTGGGGCACCGGTTCCACAGCCTGTTCCTTTAGCAGACTTGCTAACTCCTGTAGGAGTAAGTCCCTGCACAGAGGGAGTCTTGGAGGCTCCCCTGGAAAATAGGAGGGAGGTACCTGGTGAAAATGGAGAAGACAGCCCTTTTGGAATATATGGAGAACCCAGGTATCCTGTGTGACGGTTGTCCACCTGTGGGCAAATAGAGCCAGCCGGCCTCCTGTGCTGATGTGAGCCAGCTGAGGAGGAGAGGCTATGCTTTTGGAGTCAAAAAACCCCGCCCTGCTGTGCAGGAGCCGGTGTTGGTGGCTTGGGGGCCTTCTGCCTACGGGGCCCATGACCCTGCCCCTTGGCCTGCTGACCCTGTTGGGGAGCTGCAGAGGCCTGATAATGAGGGTATTGTTTATAGGCAGATATCTTCCTTGGGTAAAAGGTCTTTTTCCCTGAGCCCTTCTTCTTCTGAGAAGGGGCAGAGGTTTTTCTGGACAGTCTAGTCCGGGTCAGAGTCTCGTCTCGAGTTCTGCAGCCTTTTCAGCCATGGGCTTGCCAAAGAGGTTTTCACCTCGGCAGGGGACATCGAACAACTTGTCCTGCACCCATGGCTCGAGGTCCGATGACTGTAGCCAAGCCTGTCGGCGGGCACCAATGCCGGCCCCGGCTACTCGGGCCGAAGCCTCGAAGCCATCATAGGCTGCTCGAGAGATAAACTTCGAACACTCTCTAATACCCGTGGACAAGGCATTGAACCTCTGCAAAGGTTCCTCGGAGAGACCAGCAGGGAACCCGGCAATCTCCTTTGCCAGGTCTCGAAGGTACATGCCCATGTACAGCTGGTATGTCTGGACACGGCAAGCAAGCAGAGCCCTGGAAGCACTTCTTACTGAGGGCATCCAGGTTCCGGGCCTCCCGGCCGGGAGGCACCAAGGAGTGCATCTTCTGACTCTTCAGACAATGCATGGCCGATTCCACAACCATGGAGTGGTGCGGTAATTGTGCCTTTTGGAACCCGGGGCTCTTGCCGACTCGATAGATGGAATCGACCCGCTTGCTTAACACCGGCGTCGAGGCCGGGGTCTCCCACATGCGGAAGAGCAGCCGTTCCAGCATCGGAGGAACCGGAACAGTAAAGGCCTCCTTTGGGGGAGAGTGATACTGGAGGGCCTTGAGCTCTTCGGCTCCTCCTCGTGATCCGCGGGGAATGCCAAGGCCTTGGCCATATCCCGCACGAAGTCCGAGAACAGAGTATCCTCCGGTGGGGATCGTCTCCAAAGTTTGGACTCCAGTGAGTCCGATGGGACACACCGAGTCCGAAAGGTGTCGGGTGACTCCTCATCCTCCGTCTCCCAGCCCGACTCCTTGGAGGAGGAATTGAGCGGTTCCGGTCGGGCAGGCACCGATGCCATCCGCACCGACGCCGAGGATACTGGCGTTGACGTCGGTCCCGAACGGGAGGCCAAGGGAGACCTTGGCTGAGGATCGACTCGAGCTCGCATGGACTCGAGGATCTGCTCGACCTCCGGGGTCGACTTGGACGTCGATGTCCCGGTGGTCGGGGCAGATGCACCAGCGAGACCAGCGATCAGTGCCCGCTGCTGTTCCATGAAGGCAGCCAAGCTGCTCTCCAAGGCCGTCAACCTGAGTCCGAGCTCAGGAGACTCAGCAGCCCCCGACTCGGGCCCCGACAGCGGCTCCCCTGGAGGAGAGTCCACGAGGACTACAGTACTCACTTGCCCAGGAAACTCCATCTCGATACGAGGTTGTTTTGCAGGCCTCTCCGACTCCGAACGGCGGTCGGGGCTATGCGACTTGGCCCTCGAGGAACCAAGTGCGTCCACCAATGCCGCCCTTGTGGGTTTCTTCTTCCTGCGCTGCTCCCGAGAGGGAGACCCCCGCTCAGAGGAACCCCACGATGCTGCTCGGGGCCGGAGTCCCAAGACGTCGAGGCCTCTGACGAAGTCCGGGCCCATCCGGACACAGAGTCAGAGAAGATTCTTTCCTTTTGGTGCTGCCGACTCCTCAACGCCTTCGAGGACATTTTACAACACGGACCACAGATGATCGGGTCATGATCGGGTCCGAGGCAGCGGAGGCAGCAGTCATGTGTGTCGGTGAGAGACATAAGTTTCTTACACCGATCACAATTTTTAAACCTGCTGGCAGCCATCGGGGGAAAAAAGGGCCCCTGCGAGGTCGAAAGACAGGGCTGCCAGTGAAAAAATAAAATGGCACGAATGCTAGTCACTAAGGACAAAAAATGAAAATAAGAGATTGGGCTCGATACCGGCGTATCGGGCCCAGGCAGGAAAAGGATCCGGCGTCGAACCGAAGAACAGGACAAAAAAACCAAACAAGGTAATCAACTTTTTCCTCGGTGAAAAACGAACTACGTCCGTCGGGCTCCGTGGAAAAAAGACGACTGAGCAAGATGGCACCCTTGGGCGGGAAGTGGACCCCGCATGCGCGCTGCATTCCCAAAGGCTTTCTATGAAAGCTGGGGAAATGCTCCGCACGGGGGCTCTGTCGGCGCCGACGTCACCCATATGAGAGGACTGACTTCCTGCTTGGTCCTGGAGAAATGCTGCTACCAGAGCCATGCATTTTGTGAATACTCTTGGTGCAGAAGCCAGGCCAAAGGGAAGAACCTTGTATTGGTAGTGCTTTTCTTGAAACAGGAATCCGAGGAATCTCCTGTGATTTGGATGGATGAGAATATGAGTATACACATACTTGAGATCTAGAGAACAAAGCCAATCCTGACTTTGAAGGTATGACAGCAGAGTTCCTAGAGAGACCATTTTGAATTTCTCTAAGAACAAATATTTGTTCAATTCTCTGAGGTCTAAAATGGGTCTGTGTCCTCCTGTTTTCTTTGGAGTAAGGAAATAGGGGGAGTAGAACCCTGTACCCTGATAGGGAATGGGTACTTCCTCTATTGCTCCTTGAGCAAGGAGCATTGTGACTTCTTGACCTAAGAGACTGTCGAGAGAGATCTGAGAATTGAACTGCCTTACAATTGTAGGAGGGGGCATGCTGTGAAAATGAAGATTGTACCCCTCTCGTACAATGGACAGAGTCCAATTTTCTGCTGTTATTTGGTACCATCTGTGGGCAAAATGACATAACCTGCCTGGGATGGTCGAGGGTTCTCGACTGTTCAGGGGCAGGAAGGCAAAGTTCTCTAGGAAGGGAGTCAAAGCCCCTGAGGAGGCTGAGCCTGCTGAGCTTGCTGAGGTTTTGCAGCTTTTGGCTTCTTTTGTTGTCTAGGTTGTTGCTGTTGTCCCTTTTGGGCAGTCTGACCTGGACGGTGTCCCTGTTGGGTATACGAAGGATAAAACTTATTTTTCTTATTGAAAAATGGTTTCTTAGAGGATTTTGTCCTTTCAGGATCGGCTGTAGATTTGGACAATCTATCCAAAGTGATAGTCAGCATCTATCTCATTAGCCTTCTCCTGCCAATTCTTGCCAAAGAGATTTTCTCCTGTGCAAGGAATGTTTCCTAATTTATCCTGTACCCAAATTTCCAAGTCAGATGCCTAAAGCCAGACAATCCGACGTGCACCAATGGCAATAGAAGAGGTTCTGCTTATGCACTCAAAACAGTCAAAGGCTGCACTATTTACAAACTTGGAAACATCCTGAGCATGTTTGACTAGAGTAAGATAGTCTTGCCTTTTGTCATCAGGAAGGAGGGGCTCAAAAGCTTCAAGTTTCCTGTGACCTCTTTAAGGAACATTCCCATATATAAGATATAGGAACTGATCCTAGCTGAGAGCATGGAAGCATCGAGGCCCAAAGGCATCGAGTCCTACATTCACGACCTGGAGGATTGGATGCATGTCTCTCTGCACTTCTCATGGCTGATTCCACCACCATTGAATGGTGTGGTAATTGAGTTTTTTGAAAGCCAGGACAAGGTGGAACTCGATACGTGGTATCGAGTCTTCGAGAATGAGGAGATGTGGTTAAAGGTGTTTCCCATATCCTTAGCATAAGATCATGTAAGATCTCATGAATAGGCAGAGTAGCTGCCTCTTTGGGAGCCTTAGGGTATTGGAGAATTTCCAACTCATTTGCCCTAGGCTCTTTTTCAGGAGCTACTGTGATGGAAAGGCTTCGGGTCACATCATGGATAAAGTCCTGAAAGGACATATCCTCTGGTGGAGACATTCTGTGCTGAGGAGAAGAGGAATCCTCGGGGAGAAGTACTCTTGTATTGGCAGAGTCTTCAGAGTCTTCAGACTCATCAGAAGATTCAAAATACCTCCGATCCTGGTGATCGTGCAAAGCACGGTAATGGTATTGATCGAAGTCGGCATCGGGTTGTTCCAGTACTGATCTGTCAATGCCGGAGACAGACGCATGACTTGGTATGGATGGCATACCCGATGTTAATGCAGTCGGTACCGGTTCTGGTTGAGGTGTCTGAAGCGGTTTCATTGGTACCGAAGCCGTGAGAAGAGCCGCTAGACTGCGTTCGATAGCAAGGAATCTCTGGTCTATCGACGCTGCTGATGCTTGTGTGTCGGTACCGGTAGAAGCGGCCGCAACCCCAGAGCATGGCACCAGTAGTTCTGCTGAGGTTGAGGCCTCGAGAACATTCTGGAACCCCGTTAGTGCTTTGGAAGCCAAAGCCTCCCGCCGGGGCAGTTTTGCCAGTGAAAATTCCTCAAGGGCAACGCCAGGGGCATCTCGATACTTAGGAGATCTACCCTTTGAGGACCGGCTAGATTTATGTTTAGTTACCTGAGATCCATGGGAAGAAGATGAGGCCCTGCAGGACATTGATGCAACAGAGGGAAAAAGGGTGCTAAGTTTAGCAGCTCGGTTCTGCCGGCCCCTTTTTGACATCATTCCACAGGAGAGCACTCTGAAATAGAGTGGTCAGGACCTAAACATTTGAGACATCAATCATGAGTGTTGGTGACGGAAATGGTACTGCCACATTTAGAACATTTCTTAAAACCTGAAACAGGTTTTTCCATTTTTAAGGAAAAAATTGGGCCTAGTGCCAAAATGGCGCCTAGCACCAAGAAAAAAGTTTCTAAATTAAAAAAACCTCAGAAACTATAATTATTTTTTTTTTTAAAGAAAGAAGAAAGAACTGGCGGTACCGGTATGACGTCGAAGGCAGGCAGACGTGACCACAAAAACAAAGATTAAAGACAAAATGTTTCTGCAGTGACAGGGTATGTGACCTGTCGGCTCTGCGGAAAATGAAGAATTGGAGAGGGACAGTTGGAAAGGCGGGATGACAGCACGCAGGCGCTATGGGATGCTCCCAAAAGCTTTCCTATTGGACGCTGGGGAGCGTTCCCGCGCAGACTCCGTCGGTACCGACGCTACCCATATGTGAAGACTACATTCCTGCTTGTTCCTGGAGATTGCAACTATGAATGCCACCATCTATACAGTGCTTTGCAGAGCACCAAGGACTGTAACTACAGCTACATCCATGTGGTGTTTACTGAACAGCAGGAACAGCAAAACACCATGCACTGTGGGAAATGAACAGGCCGGTATTGCTTACTGCAACCTGCTAGCCCAAAAGATGCTTACAGCAGCAGCAGAGAATCTTATTCTAAAGTAAGGTGAACTCATAAGCCACTTGGTCCTAAGTTTCTGCATAGTATTTTCTTCTGGATGGACAAGACGTCATTATGAATTGCTCCCACAGTAAACAGTCTAAGTGGCAGCCGTGCTTCCTTCTGTTCTAGATCGAGTACCGAAAACACTGTCGCATGCAAGACAGAGTATGTTGCACATCTTGTTCCAGATGGTGAAGTAATACCCTAATGATTTTGCACTTCCAAAGCAAAGAACTTCTCTGTATGCACACTACAGTTGGTTTTATACATCAATCCATAACAAAGTAAGTTACAATATGGTAGTTATGTCAAACTGTTCTGCTACTGCATAGGAACTAAATGTGAAACATATTTGGGCCAGTATTCAGCAGCTCTTTATCTGGATAACAAGTATTGCTGCTAAGGATATTCAGCAGGACTGCACAGACAGCGCTGCTGAATATCGTTATGGACCATCTAGGGCACTATCTGCATATTGCCAGAGCAGGGCAGAGCTAGCAATGATCTGTATGGAAACAATATTCAGTGCAGCTATATGGCAAAATAGCTGTCTGGAAACTCTCTGCATGGGTTATCTGAATAGTGGGGCTGAATATCTCTGCTATACAGAAAGAGGTGGTGCTGGCCACATTCTTTAGATAGCAGTGCTGAATATTGCTGCTTTATAGAGGTGGTACTGATCATGCTACCTGTACAGCAGCATTGAATAACATTGGGGGGGGGGGGGGGGGCGGGTAGGAGCTGCAATCAACATTAAAAAAATTTCACACTACTGTGGCTAAATAATGACCCAGCTGCACCCAAGATTTTATCCAAACACCTGGTTTCTAGGGGAGGGTTGCTCCAACTTTCAGATAGTCCCATAGAAAAAGGCTTTTTATGCTCAAAGTAAGAAGGGAAACACCACCCACCTACCATCTGCTAGCAACACGCAAGCTTTTCAATACAAAGAATTATACCTTGCAGATAAGCATATTCATCTGATCCAGAACTGGTGCTCCGCTGGTATTTATGGCGTCCTCTCTCTGATTCAGATCCTGCCATCAACGAAATTGGCTGAATAGGTTCTGGTGTTCCAGGGTGTTCTTGGTCCACTAAATTTAAAAGATTTTCAGGAAGGGCTCGACCTAATGTGATTTTAAGAACTGTAGGATTTGGCTGAGACACCGTCACACGTGAGGGTGTAGGAGTACCCGTGGGTCCGGGTGCTTGGGTACAGGTAATACATAAAGGGTTAACACTAAATGGGGATTTGGACTGGGGGCACATTCCTCTTGATGGAGAACCTGAAGATGGAGTATTCGCAGGATACAATGGGTGCTGACTCCGTTGGGGTGATTGGCTAGTTACTGGTGAAGGACTCCTATTCACTGCTGTGCCAGGTCTTTGAGGCGATTCAACAGTAATTTCTATTTTGTTCATGGAACCTTTTGGCAAGCCAGGCCCATAAGGGAGGTAGGATACTGAATGGCCTCCCTGTTTGGGATAATTTGGTGATATGTGCGGATATGAATGGGATGGAACAGCTGAAGGACTAGGTGGCATAAAAGCATGTGACGTCTGATGGCTTAGTTGGCTTGGCTGAGCCTGGTGTTTAGGAGAAACGAAGGGAGAGGAGCACTGAGAAGTAGGCGGTGATCGGAAAGCAGGCATCTGCGTTGGTTTGGGAGAATACTGGGAAGGCTGATAATTTTGATGCGGATAAACCATGTGAGTATGTGATGGATAATGCGGAACTGGACTCTGTGGCGAGGAATGCCACTGTGAATTCTGAGGCATCTGCCTTCCTGGTGAACTCTGAGATGTCTGCCTAATATATAAGGAATTTGGAGTCACATAAGGATTGCTTGGAACTTGTGGAAAAATCTGCAAAGCTCTGGGTACATTTGATCCAGAAGTAATGTTCTGCGATACTGTAACTGTAATAGGACTTGCAGTATACCGAGGTAAGTGCATATATGAAGGAGGTGGCCCTTGTAGAGCAGATGTATTCATTCCTGGCTGCAAGGAAGCTGGCTGTTGGGGTGGCTGCGGAGGAGGAGTGGGTGTGTTCCGACTCTGGTCATTCAGAAAGAAGGGATTGTAGTTTGGAGAGCCCGACACCACAGCAGGAGCAGAGTGTGGCTCCTGAACTAAGCAAAACAGCTGTTTCCCTGTGGTGCACTGCGGATCAATGTGACCATCACTTGAGCTGTGTACCAGTGTACGACCTCCATTCGCCTGAGTTCTTTCCCCTGTCTGGTAGTTACTATAAGGATGGATACCCAAGTTGATTTGCAAGAGGTGATTCCTATTCGTTCTGGTTTCATCAGAGCTGTGACATTCCATATACAAATATTTGTTACTCTCCTGCGCCAGGGCCCGACAGCAAGCTTCAACATTGTTGTTGTTCTAGGAGACAAATGGAGAAAGGTTATTTAGTTATTTAGACAGATTTGTATGCCACCTTATCCTACAATCAAAGTGGTTACATCACACTGGAGGGTACATTTAACATGAGGGTATTTAACAACACTTAGACAGCACAATTTGGGTTGGTGGGTTACAATTAGCATAAGGGTATCAATTTATTGTCAGAATACATAATCACTCATAATGCAGATAGATATCTAGAAAAACAGCTTGAATATTCATTAAAATAACTTTTCTGCTTATTTGTTCTAAACGTTTTTATACACTTTGTGGCTTATGTCATTCAAAATGGTATATATGTCAGAAACAGCAAAGTTTAAAATATGGAAAAATAAAAGACTGAACCCCCCCCCCAAAACAGCAGCTCCATTACCTAGTCAGTCCAACCATATAAAAAAAAATCAATTAACTTACTCTTCTACAGGAAGCAATAAGATTTGTTGTTTTTTTTTTTTAATTTCATATTTATTGAATTTTAACATTATTACAAGTAGCCATTTGTTGAGAAAAGAGACAAAGTCCAGTAAAAAGAAATATTATCAGGAATACAAAGCCTTTGATACTGTTCCTCATAGGAGGCTTATCAATAAACTCAACAGCTTGGGGATGGGTCCCAAGATGGTGAACTGGATCAGAAATTGGTTGACTGACAGACAACAGCGGGTGATGGTAAACGGAACCCACTCGGATGAAAGGAAGCTGATTAGCCGTGAGCCCCAGGGTTCCGTCTTGGGATTGGTACTGTTCAATATATTTGTAAATGATACTGCCGAAGGGCTGAATGGAAAAATCTGTCTTTTAGCAGATGACACCAAAATTTGCAACAGAGTGGACTCCCCTCAGGGAGTGGAGAACATGAGGAAAGATCTACAAAAGCTGCAAGAATAAATCTTAACTGCCAAGCATTAGACTAATGTGAAGAAGTGCAGTGTCATGAACTTGTTATTTATTTCACTGTATTTATATCCCGCTTTTCAGGGTCAAAGCGGTTTAACAAAAGGGGGGGGGGACAGTAATCAATTCTTAGGGTGGAAGGGCTGTCACCGGGGAGGCCAACATTAATGATCTGAACAGACAGTAAGGACTTAGAAAATGGTCCATGCACATCAATCTCTTATTAGGTAGACCTGTGGGTATGTTAGAAGGTTTGGAGGGGTAGACAGTGATGGATGTTTGTTTCTGGTCTGAGGTATTCCTGGAACAGGATGGTTTTTAGTTTCCTGAATGTTGAAGGATCTCCGTTGTTTCTGATTTGACTTGGTAGGAAGTTCCAGAGGGATGGTGCGTATAGTTCGAAGGCTCTGTTGCAGGTCCGTTGATTGTATTTAGTTCGTTCGTGTGGGATGGTGAGGGTGTTGCTGGTGGTTTGTCTGGTTGTTGTGGGTGGGTTGGGGCAGTAGAGTGTGGAGCTGGGAAGTCTGCGTTTGATAGAGAGCTTTGTGGATAAGTAGGGCAGATTTGTATTTGATTCTTGCTTCGAAAGGGAGTATGTGCAGTTCTCTCAGGACTGGGGTGATGTGATCTTGTTTTTTTGTTTTCTGGATAATTCTTTCTGTGGTATTTAAGGCAGTTCGTAGTGGGTTGGTGTGGGTGGCGGGTAGTCTGTGATAGATTATATTGCAGTAGTCCAGGTGAGGGAGCGTCATAGCTTGCATGACTGTCCTGAAATCCTGTGGATCGATGAGAGGCTGAGGCGTTGTACTATTTTTGCCTTGTGGAATATTATTCTGGTAGTCTTTTTGATTTGTTGCTTGAGTGTGAGCGCTTGGTCTATGATGATTCCCAAGTATTTTATATGTGGCTGAATTTGTATTTGTGCGGTTCCTAAATTGAGGTGTGGTGGTGGTGTGAAGTTTGGGTCCTTGGTTACTATGAGGGCTTCAGTTTTTTTATGTTGATGGATAGGTTGTTCTTTTGTAGCCAGCTGGAGACTTCTATGAAGCAGTCTGATAGGTGATTGTTTGTTGGGTTGGTGGTTGTGATCGGTCCATACAGCATTATGTCGTCTGCGCAGATGTGGTAGTTGATGTTATGAGCACGTATGATCGAGCAGAGTGGTTGCAGGTAGATGTTGAAGAGCATGGCGGATAGTGTGGATCCTTGGGGTACTCCTCGGTGTTGTTAAAAGTGTGGGGGAGGGGGAGGTTGCTATGCTTGTGCAGATCAGTTGTCGTCTATTGGTCAGGTAGAAGTGGAGCCATTGAAGTACGACGTTTTTGATGCCAATTTCTTGGAGTCTGTGTAGGAGGATGTTGTGGGAGATGATGTCAAAGGCTGCGGATATGTCCAGGAGGAGCATAGCATATCCAGAGTGCTTGGTCTGTGTGCCCTTGATGAGGGTGTTCATTAGTGATGTCATGAGGGTCTCGACTCTGTGGAACGGACGGAAACCATGTTGTTGCGGGTCCAGTATGTTGTTGGTATCTAGGTGGTCTTGAAGTTGTTGTTGAACTATCTTCTCAATGATGTTGGCGGTGAATGGAAGACTTGCTATAGGCCTGAAGGAGGCGGGGTCAAGGGGGTCCAAGTTGTGTTTCTTTAGGGTTGGGCGGATGATGGAGGTTTCGAGGATGTCTGGCATGTGTCCTTGCCTGAGGGATTCATTAACAATGTGGGTTAGGGATGTGCTTATGTCCTCTTTGGATTTCTTTATCCATTCTGCAGGGCAGGGATCTAGTGGAGAGGTGGTAATGTTTAGGCAGGAGATGGTGGATTCTATTTTTTCTTTGGTGACTGTTTCGAATGTGCTCCAGTCTGTGTCTATGGTAGTAGGGTGGGTTGTTTTCTCTGCATTTAGTTATGGGTTGTGTGGTTGTTGAAGCTGTTTGTATTGGCGTGCTAGTAGTTCTGGTGGGATGTTTGGTAGCTGGTTGGAGTGGTTGGGTGCTTTTGTTAGCTTCTTGACAATCTTGAAGAGCTCATGTGGTTTGTTTGAGGTGTTTATGATCTTCGAGTGGTAGGTCCCTTTTGCTTTATCGGTTTCTGTGTGGTAAGTGTCTAGTTCACTCATGTATTCTGCTTTATCATCCTCTTTTTTGGTCTTTCACCATTTTCTCTCCGCTCTTCTGAGTTGGGTCTTTAGTCTCCGTAGGTTGGGGGTGAACCATCGGGATCTTGTTGAGGCAGGTCTGGTTCTGGTGCTGTTTTCCGTTGCACAAGATGCAGAGGAGATCGTAGAATTCCAGTTGTAGATTAGGTCACCAATATTGGTGGAGCTTGTTTGGTGTTTAGGTAGTATTTGCGCCAGGAAATCCTCTTTGATGAATGGCTTAAATCTTCTTGTATGTTGTTTGTTCTCTTTGATGCTGGTGTGCTGGTAGATATGGGAGATGTTGATGAGATAGTGGTCTGACCATGGTACACATGTGATCTTTGGGATTTTGTATGAGGTGGGGTTTTGGGAGTTCAGGAATATGAGGTCAAGTGTGTTCCCTTTTTCGTGTGTTGGTTCGTGTATGATCTGGGTCAAGTTCATTGCTTCCATAGCATTGATAAAGGCTTTGGCATATTTGTCTTGGACTGATGGGAGTTGACGTCTCCGAGGATTAGTTGTTCTTTTGTGGAGATGGCGCTCTCTGATATGTGTTGTAATATGCCTGATAGGTCGGGTGCTTGGGGTGGGCGCTTGGTAGATTAGGCATAGGGAGAGGTGCTTGTTGGTGAGGGTGAGCATGTCCGCTTCATTGGTTGTTTCTGAGGCACAGTTTCCGAGGTGGAGGTTGGCTTTCGCAATGATGGCTACTCCTCCTCCTCTGGGTGTGGGTTCGAGAGCAGTGATGAAGACTGTATCCATTTAGTGTTAGTTGGTTCATGAACACACAGTGTTGGTGTCTGTTAGCCATGTTTCGGTTATGCATAGGATGTCAATCTTTTGGGTTGTGATCAGGTCTTGGAGCATGTGGTGTTTGTTTCTGACTGAATGAGCATTTATTAGTGTGATGGAGAGAGGGTTGCTGTTTGGGGGATTGGGGGTGTGGATTGGTGTTGGTGGTGTGTGGGTGCTGCCCCATGTAGGGGGAGGTTTGTTGGTGTTTGTAGTTTGGATGGTTGTGGGCGCCTGGTGTAGGGTTGTTGGGGAGCGTGTCGGTAGTGGAGGGGTAAAGGGTTAGGAGTGGTGCTAGGACGTAAATTGGGGCTAGGAAGGGTGGCATGGTTTATAGGTGTACCTGTGAGTCCTGGGGCTGGGTTGGGCTGCTGTGTTGGTTTCCTTAGGGCATTGGGTGCTCTTTTTCCTTTTTCTCGCTGTCTCGGGTGGGCAGAGGTTTCTGTGTTGGTGATGGTTTCTCTTGTATAGGTGCTTGAGCCTGGTTGTGTGAGCTGGTGGATGATGGCTGCTGTTGCTTGAATCCGTGGGCTGCTTGCTGTGTGTGGCTGTTTCTTTGTAGTGCCCCGCCTAAGGGCCATGCCAAAGGGCCCTCTGGCAAGGCCCTCAAGCGCAGGCGTGCCCGGCTGGCACGCTGTTTCTGTCTCCCACTGCCCCAATTGGGCAGGAGCCTCTGAGTGGGACGGCTTCCCGCTCAAGCGCTCTACCCTCGATCGGGGGAGCTTTGTGGTCGGCGGGAGGAGCACGGGGAAGCAGAAATCCAAGGGAATTGTATGCAATGGGGGGTGAGAGATTGATGTGCATGGACCAAGAGAAAGACCTCTGTGTGACTGTTTCTGATGATCTCAAGGTGGCGAAACAGTGTGACAAGGCTGTGGCAAAAGCCAGAAGGATGCTGGGTTGCATACAGAGAGGAATTACCAGAAGAAAGGAAGAGGTGCTAATGCCACTGTACAAGTCCCTGGAGAGGCCTCACTTGGAATATTGTGTTCAGTTTTGGAGACCATATCTTGCAAAGGATATAAAAAGGCTGGAAGGGGTTCAGAGGAAGGCGACCAAAATGATTTGGAGCCTGCTTCATAAGACTTATGAGAAGAGACTTGAAGACCTCCAGGGACTACCTGGTTTTCTGTTGTAGATTTGAGTTCTGCTTACTTTTTTCAGTGAGAATTAGCAAAGAAAATCAATTTTTATTTGCTTTCCATTTTGACAATAAACAATATACTTGGACCACTTTGTGTCAAGGGTACACTGATAGTCCTACGTATTTTGCGCAGGCCCTAAGAACTGCACTGCTTGATGTAAGGCTCAACCATTGCTCTTTAGTTCAGTATGTTGATGATTTGCTTTTATGTTCACCAAATTATGAGATGTGTTTGTCAGATTCCTTGTCTTTATTGTCTCACATTGCTGATTTAGGATTGAAAGTCAATTTGTCAAAACTGCAATTTGTATCTCAAAATGTTACTTTCCTGGGTGTTGTCCTAACACCATCTGGTCGTGCAATTACCTCTGCTAGACTAAAACCTATTCTTTCATTGTCTTTTCCAGCAACACCAGTATTACTGCACAGATTCCTGGGTCTGTTAATGTTTTGTAAACAATGGCTAGCAAATTTCTCAGATTGACAGATTATTCTCTGCCATTCAAACTGTATGTGGCTATTTCTGATTCCTCTCGTACTTGTGTGCTTTTACAAGTCTTCCCGACTGGTTGCAAGCCAGTAGGCTATTTCTCAAAGTGATTTGATTCAGTGACTCCCACCATGTCTATGTGGTTCAGTAGCAGTTGCTTTTGCAATTGAAATTACTGATTTTCTAGTTCTCTCAGTCTCATGTTACAGTATCTACTACATCAAAATGCAACCCTTCAACACTTCTAGCTCCATTGACAGATCTTGTGGAGGATATTCTCAATTGTTTTCAAACCATTTTGCAGACCAAGAAGCAGGGCAAGCAGCCCTCCGAGCATCAGAGTCACCAACATTATTGTACTTAACACCATCTAACATGACTGCTTTTGTCTCTCTTACAGTACTATCAAGATACTTTCTTTGAAACTCAGACTCTGTGGACTTTGTGGGGTGCAACCTGTGATGCTTAGGGCTACTGAAAAATGGGTAATCTGCTCATTTGCCCTGACAGTCTATTGTTTCCACTTGCCCTGTTCCTGCATCATAAGCTTCACCTGTCCGCTGTGGCTATGAGTCATGCCTTTTCGGTTCTCTGATATCATCTGAAGTTTGTCTGCACTGTTTCAAGACTGGCAGATTAGGGTCAGTTATACAGATTTCTGCCACCCTTCCCACACCTTCAGGATGGATTTTTGATTTTGCAGTTTGATTTTACATATCTCCCCTGTGCCAGAGGGGGGACACAGTATTTGCTAGTGGTCACTTGTCTTTTCTCCGGTTCGGTAGTGTTGGGAAATTTGAGTTAGGTCTGCCTATATATTGGCTTTATATGACTGCACCCTTGCCTGGTGAAACTATGACTGGCACAGAAGACAAGAAGACAATATCTATATGAGAGTATATGCTTGCCATAAGATAATAGATGTGGCCTGCTATGGAGGATTCTGGGTAACCATATTCTGCATAGGAGTATGCAGAATATTGGGCCTAGTAAGATCAGTAAGAAAATACAGGTCAAGCAAAGAATTCAAACTAATGAGCACAAAAGCACTCTCTCTAGCTCTGCACGGTTTCAATTAGTGCCAAGGAGGCAAAACACAGGAAGGGACAGAGGTCACTGGCCATGCATAGATGAGCAGACCTAAAAGCAGATCCAGATGTATAAAGGTCACAGGCCATGCATAGATGAGCGGACCTAAAAGCAGGTCCAGATGTACAAATGTAAAGAGATTCTCCCCTGGGGAAAGGTGTTGCAGGACCCTGAGGCCCTGCTGACACCTAAGTAGTTATGATGGATTCATTGAAACTAATTTGAAGCAGACATTTGAGACAGGGAGAAATGTATATAAGGTGGTTATTTTGGAGGAAGGGTGGGTAGTGTTTTCTCCCCCTTCACAGAGAGAGAGAGAAAGTACTGTCTGCCATTTCTAGACAGGCTTTTGCTGTTCTGCATGACAATATTATTTTGCTGTTATGCTGAAATAAAAGTTCTTGTAGCAACTGCCGTCTAAGTAATTCTTTGATTAGTGATATTTGGGCAACCGTTGTGGGAACCAGAAGCTACAATTGGTGCCGAACCCGGCTAAATTTTTTTAAAAATTGCCCAAGGACTCCTCTGACTGCAGTTTTGACTTGCCTGCGTTTTTGTCAGAGGGACTACCTCCTGTTTTTCACAGAAAAAAAAACAGGGGATGAGAATACCTTCTCATTAGGAGAAGAGGATTCCTTCTGCTGGTACAGAAGATGGGAATAACGTTCTGAGTGACGTCGAGAGAGATTTTGATATCCTAGGATGACTCCATTGGTGAGTGTTCAGTTTCCCTGTCTGTATGCAAGGACAGAAGACTTGCCCGGGTTCGAGTGGTGGGTAAATATGTAACACAGGTACACTACCAAAAAACTGCCTCCAGTTTTGCAACTGATTCCTATAGATTTTGGGGTGCTGAATCCAGGAAAAATAGCCAAAATGTTCCATCACGTCACGTTTTCTTGCAAAATTAGATTTCTTACCCATATAAGGAATGTTCACATAATTTCTTTTTAGCCGACTGCAGTTTATTTTCTTGGCCCAAAATAGAGGTTGTAATGGTTAACTAACTAGAAACACTCCCTCATGATATTTTAGAGTGTTTTGTATTCATTTTATACATTAACAGGACAATTAGGAGGCGGGAGCTAAATCCAGTACTCGCGCTTGCGCATGTTCTTTCCTGTTCGCCTCGCCTCGTTCGCTCGCTCGCTCAAACACGGTGGTTGCGACATGAACGTTCCTGTCAAATTTCAGTTTCTTGCAAGTTCATTATTACCTTTTGTTTGCTCAGTCGTAATCCAGCTTTATTCCGAAGTGGTTCACTACAGTTGTAGTTTGCAGTGCTGTGTATTTGTGATGGCTCACAGAGCCAGAGGTTGCGTCAACTCTCCGGACAGTTTTTGTTTTATTTGTGGGGAATATACCGTGAAAAAGCGGCAGAGGAACATTTCTGCATTTATTAAAAAAGTATATTTCGCCTATTTCGGTTTGAAGTTAGGCGATCAAGACAAACCGTGGGCTCCTCACAAAGTGTGCAAGACATGTGAGGAAGATCTACGCTTATGGATGAAAGGTAAAAAACAAGCATTTCGTTTCGGAATACCTATGATGTGGCGTGAACAAAGACCACAGCAGTGACTGCTATTTTTGCTCTTGCATTGTGAAGGGATACAACTTAAAAAATAAGAACGTAATAAGTTACCCCAACCTTCCCTCAGCAATTAGGCCTATGCCTCATAGCAACGAAGTACCTGTGCCTGAACCACCAAAATCTTTGGATCATATTTGTGTGGACGGTTCTGATCATGATGAGACTCATCAGATGGCTTTTCCCGATGAGTCCAGTACTTCCGAGTTTGAAACTGAACCAGATCCGAAACCTGAACTTTTCTCTCAAGCTGAATTGAATGATTTAGTCCGGGATTTAGGACTCCCAAAAGATGCTGCCCAACTGCTAGGTTCTCGGCTTAAACAGAAAGCGTAGTTACTCACCTGTAACAGGTGTTCTCCAGGAGCAGCAGGAATCAGTCCTCACTTATGGGTGACGTCGGCGCCGACGGAGCCCTCGCGGAGCAATTTTCCCCAGCTTTCAAAGAAAGCCTTTGGGAATTGCAGCGCGCATGCGCGGTCGTCTTCCCGCCCGAGGGTGCCATCTTAGCCAGTCAGATGACATAGCTAAAAAAGACAGCATAAAAAATTTGCAAAAAGAACATAAGCAGACGATTGCAACTCCAAGGGGAGGAGGGAGGGTAGTGAGGACTGATTCCTGCTGCTCCTGGAGAACACCTGTTACAGGTGAGTAACTACGCTTTCTCCAGGACCAAGCAGGAAGTCAATCCTCACTTATGGGACTCCCAAGCTCAAGGCTACCGGAGACCCTAAGCACAAAAAATGAGCTCCCTCTAGCTCAGCAGCACAGAAGGAAAGAATCTTCG
The DNA here is from genome assembly GCA_033557465.1 of Ichthyophis bannanicus. Taxonomy (NCBI): domain Eukaryota; kingdom Metazoa; phylum Chordata; class Amphibia; order Gymnophiona; family Ichthyophiidae; genus Ichthyophis; species Ichthyophis bannanicus. The sequence goes on along the minus strand of CM066035.1, from coordinate 943,932,348 downwards.
CTGAATTATCACCCACCGGTAGCCCACATCTGGGATGGAGGGTAGGAGTTGCTCAGACCTCAAAGAGATTACGGAGGACTGCCTGTCCGAAAGCACTGTCCCTGCGGGACTCCCTCTCGAGACAGTAATGGACCGCAAAAGTCTGGCTCGAAGACCAAGTAGCGGCCCGGCAGATGTCTGCCAGCGGAACAGAGCGGAGGTAAGCCACTGACGTAGCCTTTGCCCGAACGCAATGAGCCGTGACTCGACTTTCTAAGGGGAGTCCGGCTGCCCCATAAGCCCAAGAGATACAGTCCGCAACCCAGATGGACAGAGTACGCTTGGAGACCGGGAGCCCCAATTTATTGGGGTCAAAAGACACAAAAAGCTGAGCAGCTTTACGGTGCTCCCGCGTACGGTCAAGGTAGAAGTTCAAAGCCCTTCTACAGTCCAGGGTATGGAGGACCGTTTCAGCTCGGCTGGAGTGTGGTCTGGGAAAGAAGGTAGGAAGTACCACCTCCTGATTGATGTGAAAAGGGGAGACCACTTTTGGAAGAAATTTTGGGTGAGTCCGTAGGACTACCCTATTTTTGTAGAACCGAGTGTAAGGGGGATCAGACACGAGGGCCTGCAATTCACTTACGCGTCTAGCGGAAGTGAGGGCTATCAAGAACAGTGTTTTCCAAGACAGAAAACGGAGAGAACAGGTAGCCATAGGTTCAAAAGGCGGACAGGTGATCCGCTGCAAAACCACATTCAGGTCCCAGTCAGGCGCTGGCGGGCGCAGAGGTGGTTTAAGTAGAAGGAGACCTCAGAGAAACCTCGCTACAAGAGGGTCGCTGGAGAGAGGTCTACCGTCCACCGGCACATGATGTGCCGAAAGAGCACTGAGGTGAACTTTGACGGAGTTGGACTTAAGTCCCAGATTAGAGAGGTGTAGCAAGTATTGCAAGATCACCGACACCGGGCAGGAGAAGGGATCCTGAGACTGTTGGGTACACCAGACGGCAAAGCGACGCCATTTAAGGGCGTAGCATTTGCGGGTAGAAGGGCGTCGCGAAGCTAAGACGACCTCCTCCATCTCCACCGGCAGGAGAAGGGGAGCAAGGACTACCCTCTCAGCAGCCAGGCCATGAGGTTGAGAGACCTGAGGTTGGGGTGTAGTAGAGACCCCTGATCCTGAGTGAGGAGATCCGGTTGTACCCCCAGAGGGAATGGATCCTCCACCGCTAATTGCAGTAGGAGCGGAAACCATGGCTGTCTGGGCCAGCGAGGGGCCACCAGGATCATGAAGGCGTTGTCTCGGAGCACCTTGAAAAGAGTCCGAGAGACTAGCGGGATGGGAGGGAAAGCGTACAGAAGGCTCCCCGACCATGAAATCAGAAAAGCGTCCGCCGCAACCCGAAGGGGGTGTGGCTGACGAGAGCAGAAGCGAGGAAGCTGCCGGTTGTGAGGACTGGCAAAGAGATCCACCGTGGGGAGGCCCCACTTTAGGAAGAGCTTCTGAACTACCAAGGGATCCAGACGCCACTCGTGCGGCTGAAGGATCCTGCTGAGTTTGTCCGCCAGGCAATTCTCTTGGCCCGGGAGATAAACTGCCTTGAGGAGAATGCCGTGACTGACGGCCCAAGAGCAGAGCTTCTGTGCCTCCCGGCAGAGGAGGAAGGAGCCCGTGCCCCCCTGCTTGTTCACGTAGAACATGGCAACTTGATTGTCCGTCTGGACAAGGACGGACTGGTGAGAAGTCAGGTGGGAGAAGGCTTTGAGAGCCAGGCGGATCGCCCTGAGCTCCAGGAAGTTGATCTGCTGAGCAGACTCCCACGTGGTCCAGAGGCCCTGAGTACGTGCCCCTTGGCAATGTGCTCCCCAGCCCAGGAGGGATGCATCCGTGGTCAGCACCCGGGTCGGCTGAGGTGACTGGAAAGGCATTCCGAATATCAGGTTCGGCTGCCGAAGCCACCACCGAAGAGACGAGATCAGCGGCTCGGAGACGCGCACCAGGTATGCTAGGCCGCCTGTGGCTTGTCGCTACTGCTGGCGGAGACACCATTGAGCAGGCCGCATATTCAGGCGGGCATTGGGGGTCACATGGACGGTGGAAGCCATATGGCCGAGCAGTCTCAGGAAGCGCCTGGCGGAGACCAGGGGCTGGCTGCGAAAACGGTCGGCTAGGTCCATGAGCCGTTGAGCCCTGTCGAGCGGTAGGTATGCTCGCGCCTGAGGAGTGTGCAGCCTTGCGCCGATGAACTCGAGATCCTGCGAGGGGAGCAAAGTGGACTTTGCGAAGTTTATAACAAAGCCCAAGTGCTGCAGAAGAGTCACCGTGCGGCGCGTGGCGTTGGTGACCTCCCGAGCGGACGCTGCTCTGATGAGCCAGTCGTCGAGGTACGGAAAGACATAGAGGCCGTGAAGCCGGAGATGGGCCGCCACCACCGCGAGACATTTTGTGAAGACTCGCGGCGCGGAGGACAGGCCAAAGGGGAGTACTCTGTACTGGTAATGATTTCCTGCCACCACAAACCTTAGGTATTGGCGGTGGCTTGGGTGGATGAGGATGTGCGTGTAGGCATCCTTTAGATCCAAGGAGCATAGCCAATCTCCCTGCTGGAGGTAGGGCAGAAGGATTCCAAGGGTAAGCATTTTGAACTTCTCCCGCACAAGGAACTTGTTGAGGTTGCGCAAGTCCAGGATGGGTCTGAGGCCCCCTGTTCTCTTTGGTATTAGAAAATACCTGGAATAAAAACCTTGACCTCTCAGGTGGTGTGGCACCGGTTCCACCGCCTGTTCCTGCAGAAGACCTGCTAACTCCTGAAGGAGTAATTCCCTGTGCAGAGGGGGTCGTGGAGGTTCTCCCGGAAAATAGGAGGGAGGGACCTGGTGGAAGTGGAGAAGATAGCCTTCCCGCACGACTTGAAGCACCCAGGCATCTGCGGTGATGCTGGACCACCTGTGGGCGAAGTGAATCAGCCGGCCTCCGGTGCTGGGAGGAACCAGCGGGGGGGGAGAGGCTATGCTTTGCGAGTCAAAACCCCCCACCCTGCTGAGCAGGGGCTGGTGGTGCAGGCTTGGGGGCTTGCTGCCTACGGGACCCGTTACCCCGTCCCTTGGCCTGCTGGCCCTGTTGGGGAGCTGCAGGGGCCTGATAATGGGGGTATTGTTTGTAGGCAGCCGCCTTCCTCGGGTAAAAGGACTTTTTCCCCGAGCCCTTCTTTTTCTGGGAAGGGGCGGAGGTCTTCCTAGAAAGCCTGGTCCTGGTGAGAGTCTCAGTCTCAATTTGCGCAGCCTTTTCCGCCATGGGCTTGCCAAAGAGGTTTTCGCCTCGGCAGGGGACATCGACCAACTTGTCCTGCACCCAGGGCTCAAGGTCTGACGACTGAAGCCAAGCCTGTCGGCGGGCACCGATGCCGGCTGCGGCCACTCGAGCCGATGCTTCAAAGCCATCATAGGCTGCTCGGGACATGAACTTTGAGCATTCCCGAATGCCAGTGGACAAGGCTAGGAACCTCCGCAAGGGTTCCTCGGACAAACCAGCGGAGAATCCGGCTAGCTCTTTAGCCAGATCCCGGAGATACATGCCCATGTATAGCTGGTAAGTCTGGACACGACATGCGAGCATAGAGCCCTGGAAACACTTCTTGCCAAGGCCATCCAGGTTACGGGCCTCCCTGCCAGGAGGCACCGAGGAGTGCATCTTCTGGCTCTTAAGACGATGCAAGGCCGATTCCACTACCATGGAATGGTGTGGCAGCTGTGCCTTTTGAAAGCCAGGGCTCTTGCGGACTCGATAGATAGAATCGACCCGCTTGCTCAGGACCGGCGAGGAGGCCGGACTCTCCCACATGCGGAAGAGTAGTCGTTCCAGCATAGGAGGAACCGGTACAGTAAAGTGTTCCCTCGCGGGAGAGTCATACTGGAGGGCGTCGAGCTCTTCGGCTCGAGGCTCCTCCTCGGGATCCGCAGGGAAGGCCAAAGCCTTGGCCATATCCCTAACGAAGTCCGAGAACCGGGCATCCTCCGGGGGGGACTGCTTCCGAGGCTCGGACTCCGGTGAGTCCGATGGGACACACCGAGTCCGGAAAGAATCAGGCGACTCTTCCTCCTCAGACTCCCAGACCGACTCCGACGAGGACTCAGTGGGGTCGGCCAGGGCAGGGCGCGGCGCCAGCCGCCCCGACGCCGAGGGAGTCGGCGTCGGCGACCTCGGTCCCGAACGGGAGGCCGAGGGTGACCTCGACCGAGGATCGACTCGAGTTCTCATCGACTCGAGGATCGGCTCGGTCTCCGGGGTCGACTTGGACGTCGACGTCCCGGCGGTCGGGGCAGCGGCGCCAGCGAGGCCAGCGAGCAGTGCCCTCTGCTGGTCCATGAAGGCAGACAGTCTGCTCTCCAAGGCCGTCAACCTGAGTCCGAGCTCAGGTGACCCAGCAGCCCCCGACTCGGGCCCCGACGGCGTCGGGCCCGACGTCGGCTGTCGCGGAGGCGAGTCCAGAGGGACCACAGGACTTACCCGAGCAGGCATCTCCGACTCCAGGCGAGGTCGCTTCGGGATGTGTTCCTTCTCCAAGGACCCGGGGCGGCTGTCGGGGCTATGCGACCTGGCCCTCGCGGAACCAGGAGCGTCCACCGACGCCGCCCTCGCGGGTTTCACCTTCCGACGATGGTCCCCGGAGGGAGAACCCCGGTCGGAGGAACTCCGGCGACGGTCCGAGCTGGAGCCTTTCGACGCGGAGGCCTCCGACGAGGTCCGGGTACGGCTGGGGTCAGCGAAGATTCTCTCACGCTGATGCCGCCGACTTCTCAACGCCTTTGAGGACATTTTGCTGCAGGGCCCACAGATCAGTTCCTCATGATCCGGGCCAAGGCAGCGGAGGCAAAAGTCGTGTGTGTCAGTTAGTGACATATTTCGGTCACACTGACCACACCGCTTAAACCCACTGGCAGACATCGGGGGAAAAAGGGCCCCTGCGAGGTCAAAGGACCGGGCTGCCAGGGAAAAATCAAAAACGAAAGCTGACAAAGTCAGAAAAACCGAAAAAAGTAAGAGAACTCGCGACCGGCGTCGCGAGTCCGAGCGGGAAAAAGATCGGCGTCGAACCGAAGGAAAAAGAATAAAATAATGAAGAAAATCGACTTTTTCGCGGGGACAAGACGGGGACGTCTGTAGGGCTCCGCGGAAAAAAGAAGACTGGCTAAGATGGCACCCTCGGGCGGGAAGACGACCGCGCATGCGCGCTGCAATTCCCAAAGGCTTTCTTTGAAAGCTGGGGAAAATTGCTCCGCGAGGGCTCCGTCGGCGCCGATGTCACCCATAAGTGAGGACTGACTTCCTGCTTGGTCCTGGAGAAAAATCTATTGTCACCAGGAACAACTTTTTATTGGTACCGCAACCGCGAGACACAATTTTTGAAGTATTTCAGCAAAGAGGAAGATTTGGTATTTTGCAACGATATATACGGAGTGATGGAAAAGTTTAAACTCAAGTATGATCCTGCTGAATGGCGGCTGTTCATTGATTCGTCAAAAGACAGCATAAAAGGTGTTCTTCTTCATAATGGCAACACATTCGCTTCAGTTCCTATTGCTCACTCTGTTATTCTCCAAGAAAAATACGAGAATTTGGCCCTGATTCTTCAGAAGATTCGTTATGATGAGCATAAGTGGATGATTTGTGGAGACTTTAAAATTCTATCCATGCTATTAGGGCAGCAATCCGGTTTCACCAAATATCCCTGCTTCCTTTGCTTGTGGGATAGCCGGGCCCGCGACCTACACTGGGGGAAAAAAGACTGGCCAATTCGGGAGTATTTGAGACCCGGTGAGAAAAATGTTCTTCATGAGAGCTTGGTACCTCGTGATAAAATTCTATTACCACCTCTCCACATTAAGTTGGGTCTCATTAAGCAATTCATCAAGTCCCTTCCAAAAGATGGTGAGTGCTTTCGGTACCTTTGCTCAAAGTTCCCCCGACTTTCTGAAGCAAAGCTAAAGGAAGGAGTGTTTGTTGGCCCTGATATAAGGAAACTCATTTCAGATGGAGCATTCGCTGAAATGATGTCTGAGAAGGAAAAAGAAGCCTGGGATTCCATCAAGGATGTTGTTCTCAAATTCTTGGGGAACAGGCGGGATGAGAACTATAAGGATATTGTTGCCAGGATGCTCAATGCCTTCAAAGAACAAGGCTGTAACATGAGCCTGAAAGTCCATTTCTTGCACTCCCATGTGAACTACTTTCCCGAAAACTTGGGGGCGTACAGTGAAGAACAAGGTGAAAGGTTTCACCAGGACATCAAGGACGCAGAGAGAAGGTACCAAGGAAGATGGAACACCACTATGATGGCTGATTTCTGCTGGTTGCTGCTGCGGGAAACCCCAGATGAAAAATACGCCAAGCAGCGCACCAAGAGAAGCATTCGGGGGAAGAAGAAACGGGCCCACCAGGAGATTGATTGACCCAAGAATGACTTTAAAATCTAAACTTGCTTAGCTGTGACCTGAAAGTCACCAAACATATTCATAGCCATTACGTTATATTTCACTGAAGCACTTATACAGATGTTATTCATTGAATTAGCTTGCCATTTGTTATACCTTATACTGATGTTTACATGCTGAAATAGCTTACTGAAGTTACTATAACCACTCAAACGCAGCAAGCTGTCCCATTCTACAGCAGACCTCCTTACTTTTCTAGCTTACTTATATTCTTGCCGTCAATACCTTACCGCTAAACTGAGCCTTATACCTACTTGTATAGCCACACTACAAATTAGTACCTTCCACACACCCAGCAAAACCAACGCAACAACCGCCAAGCCACTATGGCCATCCCACTATTTACCATTACTACCTTATTCCTAGCATTAAACACTTTGCAATGTTCCATAGCCCTTTCTTCCGGGCAACACTATATCACCACCTTACCCTACCTGGGCAAGAAGAACCAATCTAACCCTTACCATTCTGCAACCAACTTCCCACAACACCCACGACGCTCTCACCTGCTGTATGTGGACCTCAATCATCCAGACACACTTAAAAAAGCACTACCTAAAACTCAACTCTTCCTCAACTGTGCCCTTATAAACTCACGCTCTGTGCGTAATAAATGGCCAGTGATACCAGACTTGATAGAAGTGCATAACCTGGATCTACTCATGGTGACTGAATCATGGCTCAAGGATACTGACAAAGCTATCATAAACCAATTGATACCTCCCAACTTCTCCATCCATACTTGCCATAGGACCAACCGAAAAGGAGGTGGAGTATTCATTCTTTCAAAAACAAACCTAGAATTTCGACTGCTCACAGCCAAGAGCTCCTCCCATGCTGACTTTATCACCATTGCCAATAAAGACATCACCATAAACCTTATTTACAGATCCCCTTCTTCTCCTCCTGAAGTTATCTCCACATTCATAGACTTAGCCTGCAACCCAGCTGACCCACACAGCTCCAATTGGCTGCTTGGTGACTTTAACTTACCCTCCCTGCAACCCAACCAAGCAGATGCTTTCCTAGAAGCCATGCAAACACTTGGTTTTGATCAACTTGTAAACACCTCCACTCACAATAAAGGAAACCTACTGGACCTAATTTTCGCTCCCCACGCTGCATCCAGCCAAAATTCCATCCTTAACACTACTATTACCTCCATTCCCTGGTCGGATCATAAACTAATTATGTTTCAGATGCCCACTCTTCACCCTAAGCATCTACCTAACAATCCATGTACAGAATCCAAACCTACCTCTCAATTCAAACCATTGAACAAAGATGAATTCATTAGGCACGCCTTACCTCTACTCAACCCAATACATTCTGACCTCGGAGAAGCAATCACCAACTGGAACACCACATTAAAGTCTATTGCACAACTACCAGCTTCAACCAAAAGCAACAAGACCAAACAAAACAAGAGACAGCCATCACCATGGTATACAGCAGATCTCCGTTCATCCCTCCTCTCCCTCAGGAAACTTGAAAGGAAATGGAGAAGATCTCACTCCGAAGCCATTAAAGTATTATACTTGAACCACCTCAAACTCCACCGTGAATCTATATATCTCAAAATGAGTGAATACCATGCTAATCTTCTCCTCCGCTCACTAAATAAACCCAGAGACCTTTTCAACATAGCAAAATCCCTAATTTAAAGACCCATCATCTACCCAACTAGTTCCTATCCCCCCCAGTCCTACGCTGATTATCTACAATCCAAGACCCCCATAACTGACACAATCTCAGTCACAACACCATCACACTCTCACTCCCCATTTCCTGCAATCACAACTTTTACAACACCCTCTGAAAAAAACATTCAAGATCTCATCACCTCCATCAACACTTCTACTGCTCCAAGTGACCCATGCCCAGCATACTGGGTCAGATCGCTACGTGCCGAACTGAGCCCAATCCTAGTCAACATCATTGGACTCTCCTTTGCAACAGGCACGTTCCCATCTCTCCTTAAACAAACCTCTATAAGACCTCTACTGAAGAAGTCTAGGCTTGACCCACTAAAGCCTGACTCCTACCGCCCAATCTCGAGCATACCTCTATTAGCCAAAATAATAGAGAAGGTTGTTCAGAGACAGATATAACATCACATTGATACAGCCTCACCGCTTGATCCCAGTCAACACGGCTTCAGGGAATCACACGGTGTAGAAACTCTCCTTACCACCCTAACTAATACACTGAACAGAGGTCTTGATAAAGCAGAAAACGGCTTTGCTCTAATATTCCTAGATATCTCCGCTGCCTTCGACTCAGTTAATCATAATCAACTCCTTGCCCGACTCCTAGAAAAGGGAATCGAGGGTCTCGCCTGGGAATGGTGTAGGTCATACTTGTCTGAGCGATGGCAACATGTCAGAGTCGGTACCACCACATCCACACCTTTCCACCAACACCAAGGTGTTCCGCAAGGATCGTCCTTATCTGCACTTCTGTTTAATGTGTACTTACAGCCGATCTGTGACATCATACGCACTTTCAACATCTCCTCATTAATTTACGCTGACGATGTTCTACTGTTTACTCCATTTAAAGTCAGTCAACCAGACCTCACCAACCTTATCCAATGCTTCAATGCCATCACAGACTGGTTAGCTTCTCAAAACCTCCGTATAAACTTCAAGAAGACCGAAGTTCTCTTCATATCAAGAAACAAAGCATTCTCACCTCCATCCTCTCTAAAAGTAAGAGATGCTGATCTCCCCTGTAAACAATCCATTCGCTACCTAGGGATTACTCTGGATCAGCATTTTGAATTTAAGGAACACATTCGGAACGTCGCAAAGGCTGTCTACAATAAAATAAGAACGCTAAGACAACTCAGACCCATGCTACCTCACAACAACTTCCGGACCATTTTCCAGGCCCTCACACTACCTCATTTTGATTATGCTAATGTCATTTTATACGGTCTCCCTAAAAACACCATTAATCCTCTACAACTGGCGATGAATGCGGCTGCTAGGGTGCTTTGTGGTCTATCAAGATCAGACCATATCACCCCAACGCTCATGGAACTACACTGGCTACCAATTCATTGCAGGATAACCTATAAAATCCTCATCATCACTTTCAAGATTATCAACAACCTTGCCCCCACGTCTCTTAACGACCTCATCTCCCTCACCCCAAAAAACAGAGAAAGAAGGATAACAACTGACAACACCCTGATTATCCCCAAGGAGTCCATCAAATGTACCCAATCAACCAAGAAAAGGACCTTCGCCTTCTATGCACCCAAATGCTGGAATGACCTCACACCTGAAATAAGAGCGATTAAAGACCTCTCTCAATTTCGTAAGGCAATCAAGCACCACATCTTCCTGATCCATTTTGCACAAGCTTCTAATCCTCATCGGATCATCAGCCCTCCTAAACCGACAAACTCTCACTCTTCTCCCCATTTCCCTCACAAGTAATTTCTGCCTCAAGTTTATTCCGACCATAGTCTGCCTGTGAATACTAAACAACCCAATATGTTTATACATAGCTCAGTTTTTACACTGTTTTTGTATATAGTTTCACTGTGTATACATAGTTATATTTTTATTACCCGTTTTCCAAGTTTAAGTTACCTGTTATAATGTAAGCACACCAGTGTTTTCTGATTGTGCAGTTCTGTTACTTGTAAACCGCACTGAAAACAAATAGCGCGGTATATAAAAGATGTTAAATAAATAAATAAATAAATAAATAAACTGTGTTGACAAATATCGTGTTTTTACTAAACTTTGAAATAAAAATTTGCTAGTTATTACCACAGTGTCGGATCTCATTTATTAGAATTTTATTTTCACACCATCGGGTGTTTGTCTTCATGTATTGCAATGGTGCGGTTTGCGTTTTCTATTCTTACATACATACCTGTACAACATTTTTTGCACATTTCTTTGCTTTGCTTTGTGTCTAACCTCGCTCTTATATGCTCAATGTTTGTGCACATGTATGTGGCTGTTTTAAGTGCAGACAATTTTGCTACCATCACAGTGTGTTTTGTTGACATTACTCTATTCTTATGTGCTGCCTTATTACAATTTTCTTTATTCTTATTTGAATAACTACTAAACAATTAGTATAAAGAATTCATCCAAGAAACTTTTATCTCGATCGCACTCAATCTGAAACGTTCACCTCAAACTGCTAACCCAATGTAGCAAAAAATCTGTACGTGATGGAGCAAATTGGTTACCAGATTTGGATTCAGCGCACCAAAAAACGTAAAAATCAATTGAAACATTAGAGGCAGTTTAAAAAAAAAATTTTTTTAGTGTACCTGTGTTCTTTCAGAAGTGGATTATTATGGTCAAACGTCTTGGAACGTTTAACGATTTTAATTGCTGTGTTTTGGATATGTTAGAGTCGTTTAATTGCAGACAGTGGGAGACCATTATATAATGAGTTACAATCGTCAAGGCAAATAATTACTAGTGAAATGACCAAGGCTGTTAATGCAGCTTTATCAAGAAAGGGTCTAATGGTTCAAATTGATCAGAGAGATGAAAAGCATGAGGGCACCACTGTGGAAATTTGTGTTTTAATGGATAAGCGAGATTTTCAAGGGAGGCTGTAGTGAAAGTGCATGGCCAGCAAGGATAGCGTAGTTACTCACCTGTAACAGGTGTTCTCCAGGAGCAGCAGGAATCAGTCCTCACATATGGGTGACGTCGGCGCCGACGGAGCCCTCGCGGAGCAATTTTCCCCAGCTTTCAAAGAAAGCCTTTGGAATTGCAGCGCGCATGCGCGGTCTCCTTCCCGCCCAAGGGTGCCATCTTAGCCAGTCTGATGACATAGCTAAAAGACAGCATAAAAATTTGCAAAAAAACTTAAGCAGATGATTGCAACTCCAAGGGGAGGAGGGAGAGTTGTGAGGACTGATTCCTGCTGCTCCTGGAGAACACCTGTTACAGGTGAGTAACTACGCTTTCTCCAGGACCAAGCAGGAAGTCAGTCCTCACATATGGGACTCCCAAGCTTAAGGCTACCGGAGACCCTAAGCACAAAAATGAGCTCCCTCTAGCTCAGCGGCACAGAAGGAAGGAATCTTCACTGAATTATCACCCACCGGTAGCCCCCATCCGGGATGGAGGGTAGGAGTTGCTCAAACCTCGAAGAGATTTCGGAGGACTGCCTGTCCGAAAGCACTGTCCCTGCGGGACTCCCTCTCGAGACAGTAATGGACCGCAAAAGTCTGGCTCGAAGACCAAGTAGCGGCCCGGCAGATGTCTGCCAGCGGAACAGAGCGGAGGTAAGCCACTGACGTAGCCTTCGCCCGAACACAATGAGCCGTGACTCGACTTTCTAACGAGAGTCCGGCTGCCCCATAAGCCCAAGCGATACAGTCAGCAACCCAGATGGACAGAGTACGCTTGGAGACCGGGAGCCCCAATTTATTGGGGTCAAAAGACACAAAAAGCTGAGCAGCTTTACGGTGCTCCCGCGTACGGTCAAGGTAGAAGTTCAATGCCCTTCTACAGTCCAGGGTATGTAGGACCATTTCAGCTCGGCTGGAGTGTGGCCTGGGAAAGAAGGTCGGAAGTACCACCTCCTGATTGATGTGAAAAGGGGAGACCACTTTTGGAAGAAATTTTGGGTGAGTCCGTAGGACTACCCTATTTTTGTAGAACCGAGTGTAAGGGGGATCAGACACGAGGGCCTGCAATTCACTTACGCGTCTAGCGGAAGTGAGGGCTATCAGGAATAAAGTTTTCCAAGAAAGGAAACGGAGAGAACAGGTAGCCATAGGTTCAAAAGGTGGACAGGTGATCCGCTGTAAAACCACATTCAGATCCCAGTCAGGAGCTGGCGGGCGCAGAGGTGGTTTAAGTAGAAGGAGACCTCGGAGAAACCTCGCTACGAGAGGGTTGCTGGAAAGAGGTCTGCCGTCCACCGGCACATGATGTGCTGAAAGAGCACTGAGGTGAACTTTGACGGAGTTGGACTTAAGTCCCAGATTAGAGAGGTAGAGCAAGTACTGCAAGATCACCGACACCGAGCAGGAGAAGGGATCCTGAGACTGCTGGGCACACCAAACGGAAAAGCGACGCCATTTAAGGGCATAGCATTTGTGGGTAGAAGGTCGCCGAGAAGCTAGGACGACCTCTTCCACCTCTGCCGGCAGTAGAAGGGGAGCAAGGACTACCCTTTCAGCAGCCAGGCCATTAGATTGAGAGATCTGAGGTTGGGGTGTAGCAGGGACCCCTGATCCTGTGTTAGGAGATCCAGTTGAAACCCCAGAGGGAATGGATCCCCTACCGCTAATTGCAGCAGGAGTGGAAACCACGGCTGTCTGGGCCAGCGAGGAGCCACCAGGATCATGGAAGCTTTGTCTCGGAGAACCTTGAAAAGAGTTCGAGAGACTAGCGGGATGGGAGGAAAAGCATACAGAAGGCTCTCCGACCATGAGAGTAGAAAAGCATCTGCCGCTACTCGAAGGGGATGTGGCTGACGAGAGCAGAAGCGAGGAAGTTGCCGGTTGAGAGGACTGGCAAAGAGATCCATCGTGGGGAGTCCCCACTTCAGAAAACGTTTCTGAACTACCAAGGGATCCAGACGCCACTCGTGCGGCTGGAGTATCCTGCTGAGTTTGTCCGCCAGGCAATTTTCTTGGCCTGGGAGATAAACTGCCTTGAGAAGAATGCCGTGACTGACGGCCCAAGAGCAGAGCTTCTGAGCTTCTCGGCAGAGAAGGAAGGAGCCCGTGCCCCCCTGTTTGTTCACGTAAAACATGGCAACTTGATTGTCCGTCTGGACAAGGACGGACTGGTGAGAAGTCAGGTGGGAGAAAGCCTTGAGCGCCAGACGGATTGCTCTGAGCTCCAGGAAGTTGATCTGCTGAGCAGACTCCCACGCGGTCCAGAGACCTTGAGTACATGCCCCTTGGCAATGTGCTCCCCAACCCAGGAGGGAAGCATCGGTCGTCAGCACTTGAGCCGGCTGAGGTGACTGAAAAGGCATTCCGAGCACCAGGTTCGGCCGATGAAGCCACCACTGTAGAGAAGAGGCCAGCGGCCCGGAGATGCGCACTAAGTCGGCTAGTCCGCCGGTGGCTTGTTGCCACTGCTTGCGAAGACACAATTGAGCAGGCCGCATATTCAGGCGGGCATTGGGGGTCACGTGGACGGTGGAAGCCATATGGCCGAGTAGTCTCAGGAAGCACCTGGCTGAGACCAGAGACTGGCTGCGAAAACGGCCGGCTAGGTCCATGAGCCGTTGAGCCCTGTGGAGAGGCAGGAAAGCTCGTGCCTGAGGAGTGTGCAGTCTTGCGCCGATGAACTCGAGATCCTGTGAGGGGAGCAAAGTGGACTTTGCGAAGTTTATGACAAAGCCCAAGTACTGCAGAAGAGTCACCATGCGGTGTGTGGCATCGGTGACTTCCGGAGAGGACGATGCTCTGATGAGCCAGTCTTCGAGGTACGGAAAGACATAGAGGCCATGAAGCCGGAGATAGGCCGCCACCACCGCGAGACATTTTGTGAAGACTCGCGGTGCGGAGGATAGGCCAAAGGGCAGTACTCTGTACTGATGATGATTTCCTGCCACCACAAACCTTAGGTATTGGCGGTGGCTTGGGTGGATGAGGATGTGCGTGTAGGCATCCTTTAGATCCAAGGAGCATAGCCAATCTCCCTGCTGGAGGTAGGGCAGAAGGATTCCAAGGGTAAGCATCTTGAACTTTTCCCGCACGAGGAACTTGTTGAGGTTGCGCAAGTCCAGGATGGGTCTGAGGCCTCCTGTCCTTTTTGGTATTAGGAAATACCTGGAATAAAAGCCTTGACCTCTCAGGTGGTGGGGCACCGGTTCCACAGCCTGTTCCTGAAGAAGACTTGCTAACTCCTGAAGGAGTAAGTCCCTGTGCAGAGGGAGTCGTGGAGGTTCTCCCGGGAAATAAGAGGGAGGGACCTGGTGGAAGTGGAGAAGATAGCCTTCTCTTACGACTTGAAGCACCCAGGCATCTGAAGTGATGGTGGACCACCTGTGGGCGAAGTGAACCAGCCGGCCTCCGGTGCTGGGAGGAGCCAGCTGAGGGGGAGAGGCTATGCTGATGAAGTCAAAAACCCCCACCCTGCTGAGCAGGGGCTGGTGGTGCAGGCTTGGGGGCTTGCTGCCTACGGGACCCGTTACCCCGTCCCTTGGCCTGCTGGCCCTGTTGGGGAGCTGCGGAGGCCTGATATTGAGGGTAGTGTTTATAGGCAGCCGCCTTTCTCGGGTAAAAGGACTTCTTTCCCGAGCCCTTCTTTTTCTGGGAAGGGGCGGAGGTCTTCCTAGAAAGCCTAGTCCTGGTGAGAGTCTCCGTCTCGATTTGTGCAGCTTTTTCAGCCATGGGCTTGCCAAAGAGGTTCTCACCTCGGCAGGGGACATCGACCAACTTGTCCTGCACCCAGGGTTCAAGGTCAGACGACTGAAGCCAAGCCTGTCGGCGGGCACCGATGCCGGCTGCGGCCACTCGAGCCGATGCTTCAAAGCCATCATAGGCTGCTCGGGACATGAATTTGGAGCATTCCCGAATACCAGTTGTCAAGGCCAGGAACCTCCGCAAAGGTTCCTCGGACAGTCCAGCGGAGAATCCGGCTATCTCTTTAGCCAGGTCTCGGAGATACATGCCCATGTAGAGCTGGTAGGTCTGGACACGACAAGCAAGCATAGAGCCCTGGAAACACTTCTTACCAAGGCCATCCAGGTTACGGGCCTCCCTGCCAGGAGGCACCGAGGAGTGCATCTTTTGGCTCTTAAGCCTATGCATGGCCGATTCCACTACCATGGAATGGTGCGGCAGCTGTGCTTTTTGGAAGCCAGGACTCTTGCGGACTCGATAGATGGAATCGACCCGCTTGCTTAATACCGGCGACGAGGCCGGACTCTCCCACATGCGGAAGAGTAGTCGTTCCAGCATGGGAGGAACCGGTACAGTAAAGTGTTCCCTGGCGGGAGAGTCATACTGAAGGGCGTCGAGCTCTTCGGCTCTTCGGCTCCTCCTCGGGATCCGCAGGGAAGGCCAAAGCCTTGGCCATATCCCTGACGAAGTCTGAGAACCGGGCATCCTCCGGAGGGGACTGCTTCCGAGGTTCGGACTCAGGTGAGTCCGAGGGGACACACCGAGTCCGAAACGAATCAGGTGACTCTTCCTCTTCAGACTCCCAGGCCGACTCCGAGGAGGAATCGGTGGGGTCGGCTCGGGCAGGCGGAGGCGTCGGCCGCCCCGACACCGAGGGAGTCGGCGTCGACGACCTCGGTCCCGAACGGGAGGCGGAGGGTGACCTCGACCGAGGATCGACTCGAGTTCGCATGGACTCGAGGATCGGCTCGGTCTCCGGGGTCGACTTAGACGTCGACGTCCCGGCGGTCGGGGCAGTGGTGCCAGCGAGGCTAGCGATCAGTGCCCGCTGCTGGTCCATGAAGGCAGATAGTCTGCTCTCCAAGGCCGTCAACCTGAGTCCGACCTCAGGTGACCCAGCAGCCCCCGACTCGGGCCCCGACGGCGTCGGGCCCGACGTCGGACCTCTCGGAGGCGAGTCCAGGAGGACTACAGGACTTACCCGAGCAGGCAACTCCGACTCCAGACGAGGTCGCTTCGGGAGGTGCTCCTTCTCCAAAGACCCGGGACGGCTATCGGGGCTTTGCGACCTGGCCCTCGCGGAGCCAGAAGCGTCCACCGACGCCGCCCTCGCGGGTTTTACCTTCCGTCGATGGTCCCCGGAGGGAGAACCCCTGTCGGAGGAGCTTCGGCGATGGTCAGAGCTGGAACCTCTGGACGCCGAGGCCTCCGACGAGGTCCGGGTACGGCCGGGGTCAGCGAAGATTCTTTCCCGCTGGTGCCGCCGACTCCTTAACGCTTTGGAGGACATTTTGCCGCAGGCCCCACAGATCAGTTCTTCGTGATCCGGGCCCAGGCAGCGGAGGCAATTATCGTGTGTGTCAGTGAGTGACATATTTGTGTCACACTGGACACACCGCTTGAAACCACTGGCAGCCATCGGGGGAAAAAGGGCCCCTGCAAGGTCAAAGGACCGGGCTGCCAGTGAAAAACCGAAAAACGAGACTGACCAAAAATCAGAAAAACCGAAAAATAAGAGAAGGACTCGCAACGGCGTCGCGAGTCCGGGCAGGAAAAAGACCGGCGTCGAACCGAAGGAAAAAAGAGAAATAAATTACTAAAATCAACTTTTTCAGCGGGGACACGACGGGTACGTCTGCAGGGCTCCGCGGAAAAAAGAAGACTGGCTAAGATGGCACCCTTGGGCGGGAAGGAGACCGCGCATGCGCGCTGCAATTCCCAAAGGCTTTCTTTGAAAGCTGGGGAAAATTGCTCCGCGAGGGCTCCGTCGGCGCCGACGTCACCCATATGTGAGGACTGACTTCCTGCTTGGTCCTGGAGAAAGGTGCTGTTGCTGGCGGAGATGCACGATCTATGACCACCATTACTCTTGACTTGGCTGGTTAAGCATAAGGTGATGATCAGCCAGCCAGCCACTGGGAGATAGCATGAAAACAGTCACTGAAGGAGTGGAAATTGGGAGAGAATGGGTCTAGCCATGAACACGGCTGCAAGAATCCTACATGGAGCGTCCAGGAGAGACCACGTGACACCTCTGCTAATACAGTTGCACTGGCTACCCATCCAGGCTAGAATAGTTTTCAAGATCTTGATAATCACCTTTAAAGCTCTTCACAATCTCTCCTCCACATCCTTAACCTCCCTTATCCATGCCACATCACCAAATAGAGCTAGAAGATCCACGGCTATAAACTCCTTAACCGTACCGAAGGCTCTTACTGTTTGCACTAAATCAACAGCCAACAGGGCTTTCAGTCTCATTGCCCCAAGATACTGGAATTCATTACCCCATGATATCCGGGCTATTAAGAATCTACCACAGTTCAGGAAAGCCCTCAAAAGTCACCTCTTCAACAAGCACCTTATTGAGCCCAACTGCATCCCTTAGAGCTCCAAGACACCCCCATACCATCCACATTCCCAGGCAAACTTATTGCATACCAACAACACAAGAAGTTGATACTCAAACCCATGACGTGATTGTGTTCTCCATGAATCTTTTGATTTTTACATGTAGTAAGTTTTGTAAATAGTTACCCCTGTTATCCAAGTTTTTTTTTGTTCCCTGTTATCTGTAAACTCATACATGTTTTTGTACTGAGCATTTTGTTCCATGTAAACCGCGCTGATGCCGAATAGTGCGGTATATAAGAGAATGTAAATAAATAATAAATAAATAAATAAATGAAGCAACAGCTTGAGAAACCTAGACTTTGAATTAGCAAAATTAACAAACTTAAAAACAAATTAAAGAGAAGGGGGGATAGGATGGACCCCCTGAAGAACTGGACTGCTGAGGTTAACAGCTTAGACCTAACTATATATGTGATAACAGGAAGGATTCAAATCAATTATAAAACAGTTCCCATGATACCAACAGATGAAAGGCGCTATAGCAGTAGTTGATGGTCAATAAGGTCAAATGTGGCTGTTAAGTCAAGGGAAACTATAAGGGTGTTTTTCCTGAATCAAGGAATCTTTGAATTTCACTAACCAGGAATGTAACATAAGACATGTTTTGGTACTGTGATGCACCCTAAATCCTGACAGCCAGGTTTATAAGATTTTGTCTGTGAAATCTCTTAATTGTAAAAACACTGCTCTTTCTACAATTTTTGCAATAAAGCATAGTGATGAAACTGGTCTGAAATTTTCAGGTAAAGAAGTGCCTTTTGAATTTTTTTTTTTTTAAAGAATCGGCTTAATAGATGCCGATTACTATAGCGCTGAAAGAGGACCCTGGCTGAAGGACACACTAACCATATGCAAGATATGAGAGAAACGGTTGAAGCTGATTTTTCAGATTTGTTTCAATTTCTCAGATACATCACTCACCTTTAAAATATTTCTGGCATGGGTAACTTTCCTACATCCTCCAGTAAAGACCGAAGCAAAGAATTCATTCAGTCACTCTGCTATGACCTTGTCCTCCCTTAGTGCCCCCCCCCCTTTTGCCCCTCTGTCATCTAATGGTCCAACTGACTCACGAGCTTTTTATGCTATGAATGTACTGAAAAAGCTTTTATTATTCATTTTTGCTTCCACGACAAGCTTCTTTTCAAATTCGCTCTTTGCCTGCCTTATCAATACCTTACATGTAACTTGCCACTTGTAATCGGGTGTCCTCCCTAATTGCTGCTACTTTATGGCATTCCCTACCAGCAAACCAGGAAACACTGAAAACACATCTTCCAACAGCAAAGGAGCTTAACCTTGGACCCAGAGACACAACCGCCCTAGCAGCTCCTAGTAGAGCAACCTTTATATACGCACTGTCAACTAACCATTGGTCCCGGTGCACTGTATAAAATGTTGCTTAACAGCTGCTAGCTACATTGTATATAGTTCAGCGTTCCTGTTATACCGTTTACTTTCCATGTACAACAGAGCGCCTCCCAAGGCGCCTGTTTCATTTGTTGCTTAGCTGTAAACCGCTTTCAATGGTAGAAAGGCAGTATAAAAATAAGTTTAAATAAATAAACTATTGTCGCTTGGTTATCAAGCCACTACGTCAGTGCACAAATCTACAATAGTCACACTTGTTCTGTTTTACCGATAGTTAAGTGTACTGGTGTTCTAGAACCCGACGTAATATCTATAGTGCTGCCTGTTCATAGCTAGGGTTCTTGATGGTCAAATCATGGGAAATCAGTGCTACTACAGTATGCTGGGTTTGCTATGTGGGTATTGAGTAAGAATTATTTTTTCAAGCTTTGTGTTTCACGATGTTACAGATAGTGGTGAGATTTATGTTGCTGTTACTCAGATGACACGAGAATCAGAATCAATTTTTTTTATTGTATAGTGAATTCAGTGGAGAAATGTCCTACTTTTGCATCCTTTATTGGAGGGAGGGAGGGAAGGAAAAGGGTTTTTGTGGATGCAGAGTATGTTTACATTTAACTCATAACTACTGCTATACTGTGCCAGAGCATGGTCTGGAAAGGTCAATGTGTGCAGTGTGTCACATATGTGACTAGTGTCTGTCAGATGTGTCCCAACAGAAAAAAAAAAGGCTGAGAACCACCACACTAAAATGACAAATTGAGTTAGAGGCAACAGAGGGTAATAGTAAATAGAGTTCAATTTGAGGATAAGGAACTTGTTGGTCCAATTATTTTTAACATTTTTCTAAGTGATATTATGGAAAGACCATTGAGTAAGTTTTGCTTCTTTGTGGATGATACAAAAATCAGCAATAGGGCAGACACCCAGGCTAGGTAACATGAGGAGTGATCTAGTGAAGCTTGAAGAATGATCGAGAATTTGGCAGTAGAGATTAATGTCAAGAGTGATACAGTATAGGGGAGAAGTACTTCTGTCCGTAGGAAATATATTTCTTTATGGCAAGAGTACTAGATGCATAGCAGAGGTGGCAGAGAGACTAGGACAGTGGGGCAAACAGATGATCTAAAGGAAAAAGGGAAGGGAATTCTAGCGCGCAGTGGTTGGCATGAATGGGCAGCCTGGAAAGGCTGTATGATCATCATCTGCTGTCATTTTTCTCCGTTTCTATATTTCTAACAGATTTCCACAGAACATGCCCACACATGGCACAAAAGACTTTACAATGCACATGATAAAAGGTGGCATATGCATTACAGGGCAGGTGGTTGAATTTTCCATGCCATCCCATCAGATAAGAACATAAGATATGCCATACTGGGTCAGACCAAGGTCCATCAAGCCCAATATCCTGTTTCCAACAGTGGCCAATCTAGGTCGTACGTACCTAGCAGTTTCCCCAAAAGACACAGGTTCTGCAATGCTTGTACTGGGTCAAGCATTGATATACTGGGTCCCTTCTTAATAATGGTTTATGGACCTTTCCTCCAGGAACTTGTCCAAACCTTTTTTAAACCCAGCTACACTAACAGCCTTTACTACATCCTCCGGTAACAAATTCCAGAGTTTGATTACACGTTGAGTGAAAAAATATTTTCTTTTATTAGTCTTAAATAGTTTACCCTGTAGCTTCATTGCATGTCCCCTAGTCTTTCTATATTCTGATAACGTAAACAATCGATCTACGTTTACCCGTTCCACTCCGTTCATTAATTTATAGACTTCTATCATATCTCCCCTCGGCCGTCTGTTTTCCAGGTTAAAGAGCCCTAACCTTTTTAGCCTTTCTTCATAGGAGTATCCTTCCATCCCCTTTACCATTTTGGTGGCTCTTCTCTGAACCTTTTCTAATAACGCTATATCCTTTTTAAGATATGGCGACCAGAATTGCACACATAAGAACATAAGATATGCCATACAGGGTCAGACCAAGGTATATATAATGAGAACTAAAAGTATGATTCAACTACCATTTTTTTCGATGTGACCGCATAGCTAGAGACGCATTTCCTGACCTAGTGCTACAAGCATTTCTCGCTCATTTATATTCACTATGGATATCATCAAAACCAGAACTGTTAGGATGAGCTTTCAGGAACAGGTTGGGTAATAATTTTAGATAATTCCATCCACTCTGGAGATGAGGGCAATCTCAGACTATACCTCAAATTCATTTTAAACTGCAGCCATTTAAACATTCTAATATAAAATAAGGTTTTCTGTATTAAAGACAATAGTGAATCAGATATCCACTACAAGATTTGGCTTCCATTTTCCATAATTTCATATTATCCTGCTAGACCAGTCCACACAAGTGGGTTGTGTTCCCCTACCAGCAGATTGGTGGAGACAAAGACCCAATGAAATTGCCCAGGTTTCAATGACATCACTCCCATGCCTCAGAGGTCTCCAATATTTCTTTGTCTCCAGCAGATGGATTTTCTACACTCAGATTTAACGCTCATGAAAGACTACCTACCTTGAAGGTGAGTCTCACTTGAGCATGATGTGGTAGGCTTCACCAGACTGCGGTCGTTTCGGCAACCATACGAGGAGGGAAAATTTGTTCAGCTCCACACTCTTATCCTGTAAAGGGCCTGTTGAGTAGCCAGAAAATTGGAAGGATCTGGAAGAGTTCAGCAGCCTCACACCACCTCAACGCTCCGTCCCTGCTCCTCTGTCCCCCCGCTCCCTCCCAAAGACTGCAGAAGGCTCTCAGAGGAATCTGCCTGCCAGCCACCATAAACGCAGTGATTGCAAAGCAAAGAAACAGTTTCAGGGAAATAGAGCTGAGCCCAGCAGAGATTTCTGTCTGGGGCTCTCAGTGGGAGAGTACCAAGGCTTGACCTCGTCATTCTCCCTGTTGTGGGCTCCAATTCCATCCATCTGGGGTACAATTTGGGGTGGACCAATGGAGACCATTGGCGCGGTGTGGGGGTTTCCTGCCTTTTTCTACATGTATTAGAAATGTCTAATACTATTGTGTGTCTGTGGTCGCATGGTCTGTGTACACGTTCCACTCGAGAGTTCAAAATGCACACTCCTACCCAAGTGCCTGTAATGTGCATTATGTAAGCACTGTTAATACACACCTTTCGGGCCGCCACAGACTTAGCACATGCTGTTGTAATACTTACTTTAACTCTATTTCTTCTTCCAGGAAACGTTGTTTAGCCTGTGGAAAGTGGAGTGCTTCATCTCTGGCTTCTGGACTCTGCTCTTTTTCGCATGGCAGCTTCTGAGTTCTTAACTCCTTAGGCAGGGAGTCAGAGGAGTCCCACTCCAACCAGATCATGTCCTTGATCACCTCTGGGAATGTGAAAACATTAGTGGATTTCCACACCCCTTGCAGGAGCGGACATCCTATTACTAGTACTACTACTGAGCATTTGATTTAATTAGTGGAGGAGGGATAGTAAGGAAATACACAGTTCTACCTTTTAACTTTCGAAAGGGAGACTATGATAAAATGAGGAAAACAGTTAAGAAAAAACTAAAAGGAGCAGTTGCAAAGGTTAAAGACGTACATCAAGCTTGGGTGTTGTTGAAAAGTACTATCTTGGAAGCCCAGACCAGCTGTATTCCACACTTTAAGAAAAGTGGAAGGAAGTCCAAAAAACTGCCAGCATGGTTTAAAGGTGAGGTCAGAGAGGCTGTTGTTGCCAAAAAAAGCATCTTTCAGGAAATGGAAAAAAGAGCCAAACGATGAAACCTGGAAACAGCACAAGCACTGGCAAGTCAAATGCAAGGCATTAATAAGGCAGGCAAAGAGGGAATTTGAGAAGAAGCTTGCTGCGGAAGCAAAAACGCGAAGTAAAGACCTTTTCAAGTACATTCGTAGCAAAAAACCTGTGAGAGAGTCAGTTGGTCCATTAGATGATCAAGGGGTTAAAGGAGCACTAAGAGGCGACAAGGCGATAGCGGAGAGACTGAATGAATTGTTTGCTTTGGTCTTTACTGAGGAAGATGTAGGGATGTTACCCATGACTGAAGTGGTATTTAAAGGTGCGGAAGAATTGAAGGAAATATCGATACATCGAGAAGATGTATTACAACTATTAGATAAACTGAAGAGTAGCAAATCACCTGTGCTGGATGGTATACATCCAAGGGTGTTGAAAGAACTGAAATATGAGATTGCAGACCTGCTATTAGTAATCTGTGAATTATCATTAAAATCATCTCTAATACCTGAAGACTGGAGGATCGCCAATGTAACGCCAATTTTTAAAAAGGGTTCCAGGGGTGATCCGGGAAACTACAGACCGGTGAGCCTGACATCAGTACCGGGAAAAATGGTAGAAACCAGCATAAAGAATAAAATTACTCAGCATGTAGATAGTCATGACCTAAATCTGTTTGGGAAAGAGTGGCAAATCAAAGCCACTCAAATGGACGCAGAGAATGCTGCTTTGGATAGACTTTCTAAGTCTACCTCTACCCCTGCCAAGAAAAAGTCTTTTAAAAAGCCTTTCTTCAAGAAGGCCAGATTTTCTACAAATACTGGCCAACAATCTTCGGCAGCCCGCTTTGCTCCTAAGCGTCAGCAATCTAAACAGGCCAGGGCCAAACCTGCAGGAGCTGCTACAGTCCAGCAGTCCCAACCTCCTCAGGGTTTTTGACTTGATTCTAGAGAACTTACCCTTTCTGGCTCTGCAACAACCAGAACCTCTCACCATCCCAGGAAGGTTAACTCATTTTGCTCCCAGATGGGAGCAAATAACATCAGAGCAGTGGACCCTCTCTATCATCAGAGAGGGCTACAAACTGCACTTCTCCAACCTTCCTCCCCATACCATGGTGAGTTGTTTCAATTCTCCCACATCTCTCCTACACCTTTTGAGTCAGGAGATCACCACCCTTCTCGCCCAAAGGGCAATAGAAGAAGTTCCACTTCTTCAACAGGGGTCAGGGTTTTACTCCCCTTATTTTCTCATTCCAAAGAAAACAGGGGGCTACAGACCCATTTTAGAAAAAAAAAAAAAAGAAAAGAAAAAAGCAAAGACCGCTAAGCCTCAGCCATCACAGCAGTCTCAGCCTCCACAAGGCCTTTGACTTTCAGCTAGAGAACTTAGCCTTCCTGGCTCTCGGGGGACCAGAGAAGGAAGGTTATGTCACTTTGCCCCCCAGATGAAGGCAGATAACAGCAGAGCATTGGACACTCTCCATCATAAAGGAGGTGTACAAGCTTCATTTTTCAAGCATGCCTCCTCACATAATAGTAAGGCATTTCAATTCTCCGACCTCTCTCATCAACCTGTTAGGGCAGGAGGTCGCTATTCTTCTTGCCCAAGGGGCAATAGAAGAACCCATTCATCAGCAGAGTACAGGGTTCTACTCCCCTTATTTCTTATTCCAAAGAAAACAGGGGGATTCAGACCCTTTGGCGTGGCCCTTAGGCGTTGGTCCGTGGCGTCTATTTATGAAGTGGTTTCTGGGACTGTTTTCACCCCTTACAGATGGTATGTTATGTACTATTATCCATGTTGTAACTTATTCTGTATAGTTATTCTATGTATGTACTGTAATCTATTCTGTGTTATGTAATCCCTTTATTACCGCTCTGATTTTATGAAGAGTGGTATATGTTTCATCCACCCCTGTTTAACTTTGTATTGTATTGTACTGTGACCGCTTTGATTGAAGGAAAAAGCGGGATATAAATCTGTTTAAATAAATAAATAAATGGGAGACAGCCAACATGGCTTTAGATAAGGAAGATCTTGTCTTACTAATCTGTTATGTTTTTTTGAAGGAGTGAATAAACAAGCGGACAAAGGTGAGTCGGTTGATATTGTGTATCTGGACTTTCAGAAAGCCTTTGACAAGGTCCCTCATGAGAGACTTTTGGCAAAACTAAAGAGTCATGGGATAGGAGGCAGTGTACTATTGTGGATCAGGAACTGGTTAAAAGACAGAAAGCAGAGGGTAGGGCTAAATGGCCAATTTTCCCAATGGAGAAAGGTGAATAGTGGTGTACCCCAGGGATCTGTGCGGGGTCTGCTGCTTTTTGACATATTCGTAAATGACCTGGAAAGTGGAATAACGAGTGAGGTTATCAAATTTGCAGATGACACAAAACTATTTAAAGTTGTTAAAACCCAAGAGGATTGTGGAAAATTGCAAGAGGATCTTGATAAACTGGAAGACTGGGCATCAAAATGGCAGATGAAATTTAATGTGGACAAGTGCAAGGTTATGCACCTAGGGAAGAACAACCCAAACTATGGTTACACGATGCAAGGTTCCACATTAGGAACCACCACCCAGGAAAAAGATTTAGGCGTCATTGTGGATACCATGTTAAAACCCTTGGCCCAGTGTGCAGTGGCGGCCAAGAGAGCAAATAGAATGCTATGTATCATAAGGAAAGGAATGGAAAATAAAACAAAAGATATTATAATGTGTGATAAGAAAGCTTATCATAGCTCAGGTAGGAGCTATAGAAAAGATGATGTGACTGAACAAGCAACCTGTCAGTTCTGGTAGAAGCAAGAAAACAGGGTTTTCACATAAAAGACTACCAGTCCCAGAATGCACCAGGTTTCCAGCAGCCATGAGAGGGGCTGAAGTGAGAAAACGTGTGTGCAATCAAGAGAGCTATGAGGTAATCCCTAAGCACTCATCTCAAAGGGCAGGGCCTGATTCAACACAGCTGCGCTGTGTTAGGGAGGAGCACACATTAGGACAGAATAAGAATAGAGCTTTTTCTACAGATAACAGCTTCAGGGGGAGCGACAGCAATGGCTACAAGCTCCAGCCCAGCTTCAGCAAAAGCTACAGAGACAGATACAGCAACAGCTTCAAGCTCAACCACCAGTATCACCTGGAGAAACAGAAGCCAAGCCAAGCGGATAGAGAAAGAAGGAAACTCTCTGGAAGGAAGAGAAGAAAGCCCATTGGAAGGTCTGGGAGAGTCCAAGGCATTACCCATACTGGGAGGTATTCCAAGTGCCAGCAGAGTCCATTGGACTGGAGTCAGCCAGAGGAATGGAATGGCAGAGATAGGAATCACCAGTGGCTACCTGAGAGAGAGAAGACTACACGTGGAAGGGACTTTCAGACCTATGCCAGAAGGTATGTGAGGAAAGATCCAGTGTCCAGGGATCAAGATTGGAAGGCTGGACATCAGAACTGGATTACATACTGGCCAGGCTATACAGAGAGGAATTATGATAGCAGGAGAGGCTCAGGTATGAACACTGATCCAGACCCTATCTATAATAGTGAATGGCAGCAAGGGAATAAGCATTCTCATGATAGTGCCTTATGGAAAGACTCGTCTGTGCCAATGTATGATAGTGACCCTATGCTGATTGATGAAGGGGGAGATACAGCAGATGAAACTATTAATTACATGGACTGTTCTTTATCCAAGTGCTATTGCTAGCTTTCTGTGAGCAAACACATCAGCCATCACAAAGAAACCTAACTTTGTTCTTATTTCCACTGCAAAACAGCTCTTAAAGCAGGATTTGGGTTCACACAGTAGCAGCCAGCCAGCTAAAGGGTTTCAGCTGGTCAATTGATAGTAATTAAAGCTGCACCTGATTGTGTGTGTGAGCAAGAGAGAATCACTGCAGGATCTGTGTGGAAAATAAGCAGAAGTTAATCTAACCAGCAAAGTTTATTTATTTCTTTGTGCCTTTTCATTTGGTAATTATTTGCTAAGAAAACATTAGCTAATTGCCTGACAAGCTGAAGGTTGTTTTCTGATTTGCTTTGTGACTTTATGTTATCCATTAAAACACTGCAAGCAAGTAACCTCATTTATATTGCTACCAAGCATATTTGTGCTGGGTGAATTAAACCCCATCGATAAAAGAAGTATTTTATTGGCCTTACCACTGGTTTCACAACTCAATTATTGTCTTCAGCTGTGTTTGGGAGTGAATGAACTACATTACCCACAATA
This sequence comes from Ichthyophis bannanicus, assembly GCA_033557465.1. Taxonomy (NCBI): domain Eukaryota; kingdom Metazoa; phylum Chordata; class Amphibia; order Gymnophiona; family Ichthyophiidae; genus Ichthyophis; species Ichthyophis bannanicus. The sequence goes on along the minus strand of CM066035.1, from coordinate 943,905,538 downwards.
CCTTGCAAGAATCATATGAATATATGCATCGTCAAGATTGTGTAAGTTCTCACCCTAGGCAGCCGTCTGACAAATGCCTCTATATCGTTCCATGGTGAGACCGCACCTTGAATATTGTGTGCAATTCTGGTCGCCGTATCTTAAAAAGGATATAGCGATTTTAGAAAAGGTTCAGAGAAGAGCCACCAAAATGGTAAAGGGGATGGAAGGATACTCCTATGAAGAAAGGCTAAAAAGGTTAGGGCTCTTTAACCTGGAAAAGAGACGGCTGAGGGGAGATATGATAGAAGTCTATAAATTAATGAATGGAATGGAACGGGTAAACGTAGATTGATTGTTTACCTTATCAGAATATAGAAAGACTAGGGGACATGCAATGAAGCTACAGGGTAAACTATTTAAGACTAATAAAAGAAAATATTTTTTCACTCAACGTGTAATCAAACTCTGGAATTTGTTACCGGAGGATGTAGTAAAGGCTGTTAGTGTAGCTGGGTTTAAAAAAGGTTTGGACAAGTTCCTGGAGGAAAGGTCCATAAACCATTATTAAGAAGGGACCCAGGATATCAATGCTTGAACCAATACAAGCATTGTGGAACCTGTGTCTCTTGAGGAAACTGCTAGGTACATATGACCTAGATTGGCCACTGTTGGAAACAGAATACTGGGCTTGATGGACCTTGGTCTGACTCAGTATGGCATATCTTATGTACAAGTCATATGCAGCGCTTACTTTGTCTCCTGCTCCATGTTTGGAGCATCCGCCGAACTCAAGGTGGATAAGACACGGGCCAGTACCTCCTTCTGGAATAGGCATATAACATCAGCCTCTTTACAATCCTCCAAAGGCAAGAGCACTTTGTCCACATCAGAACCCAGAACCGAGCCACCAGAATCCAAGTCATAGTCCAAATCTTGTACAGATTTCAGGTGATCCCCATGTCCAGGGGGTGCCCTTCACCGGGGATGGTCAGTTAAAGGCAGTCAAACAGGGCTTCTACTTTCAGCCTGCCCCTCATGCAACTGCTCAGGGGGACCCAGAGGCTGTAGGGTCTGTATTTCCATGCCAGATAGACCAGGCCTGTTGCAAAAAGGAAAAGAATTCCGGGGAAGATAATCTGGACTCTAGAAGCTCTCCTCATAGAAATAACCCTTCCCCCCCCCCCCCCACGCCAGGTGACATAGCTTCAGTCGAGCCCCTAGAGGACAGGGGATGGGAGTGGGGAGTGGGCCCATAGCATGACAGCATGGTTGCCAGAAACCCCGGACGACGACTGGACATTGTTAGCACAGTGCCATCCACTGCCACCTGCCCTAAGGCAGGCAATTCCGGACTAGGGATTTGTGTGCACTCATATCTGGATGACTGGCTCATTGGAGCCTGTTCTCTTTCAGAGGCATCTAGGGTAACACCCTGGGTGGTGTCCTTTTTGGAAAGCCTCAGCTGGGTGATCAATCAGGGAAAGAGCCAGTTGATGCCTTCCCAGTCCCTGGAGTTCCTGAAAGCACATTTCTGTACTCGAGTGGACAGTCTTCCTGCCAGAGGAAAAAGTCACAAGGTTGTTGGATTGCCTGGCGCTGTTCATTTCACAGCAGGCTCCCAGAGAGTTTGAGATTATAATCAGTGCCTCGGTTTGACGGCAGTAACAATCGAGATGGTGCCATGGGCACGTGCTCATATGCGGCCGCTCCAACAGTCCTTACTGACTCTGTGGTGACAGAGTTCAAGAGTTTGAGCTCAGGCTCCTGCCCCAAGTGATGAGGGCCAGCCTGTAGTGGTGGCAGCAGCCCAGACATTTGAGAAAGGGCATGCCGCTGGATGATTACTCATGGATCCTTCTGATGACAGATGCTAGCCTCTTGAGCTGGGGAGCCCACTGCCAAGACTGAATGGCCCAGGGCCCTTGGAACCACAGGGAGGTGGTACGATCCACCAATCGCTTAGAGGAGAGAGCCATCAGGCTAGCTCTTCTGCATTTCCAGCCCTTGGTCAAGGGCCGAGTAGTTCAAATGCTGTCAGACAGACAACACCACGGTGGTGGCTTATGTCAAATCAACAAGTCGGCACGAGGAGTGTCAGGGTGGCCCTGGAGATGGTCTCCTATTTGCCTGGGTGGAGAAGAACCTCTTAGCCTTGTTTGCTAGAACATTGCCAGGAATGGACAAAGTGAAGTGGACTCTCTCAGCAGACACACTCTGGATCCAGGAGAGTGGGTCGAGTCAGGTGGTGTTTTAGCCGATTCTGCACCAATAAGGGTCACCCCAAGATGGATCCGATGGCAACTCATTCCAATGCCAAAGTGGGCTGCTTTTTCAGTCGTTACACAGAGACGGAGTCTGAAAGCATTGACACCATGGCTCAGCCTTGGCAATGTCTACGCCTGTTGTATGTGTTTCCTCCGTGGCCCCTGGTAGGGTATGAGATTCGGCATATAGAGTGCCAACTGGGAAGGATTGCTCTGGTGGTGCTAGATTGGCCAATGAGAGCATGGTTTGGAGATCTGATGTGGCTTCTGCAAGCACCACCTCTTCGCTCGGCTCCGTGTTGGGGCCTATTGTGTCAGGGATCGATCGTCCTGGAAGTCCTGGTTCACGTTTTGCTTACAGCTTGGCTCTTGAAAGGAGATGGCTAGTACGTAAGGGTTACTCTTCAGCAGTGGCTTCCATTCTGCTTGGAGCCCCAGGTCAACCAACCTAGCATACATGCGGGTTTGGTGCATTTTCAAGCGATGGTGCGTCCTTGAAGGGGCAAAGGTGCCATCCGAGCTGGTCTTTCTGCAGGAAGGTCTGGAAAAGGGCCTTTCTCTTGGGTCCCTGAAGGTCGAGGTGGCAACTTTGGCCTGTTTCAGAGGTCCAGTGGCTGGTAAGTCGCTAGACTTACACCCGGATATTATGTGCTTTCTGTGAGGGGGGGGGAGGGGGGCAGGGTGTCTGCACCCTCCCCTCTGATCTTTGGTCCCTCCCTGGGTTCTGGGTCTGGTGCTCAGGGCCCTGATGTTGGAGCCCTTTGAGCTGTTTAAGTGCGCTACTTTGAAGGATTTGACACAAGACTTTTTTTGGTCATGATTTGTTCCACAAGGTGGATTTCAAAGCTGCAGGCTCTGTCTTGTTGAGATCTTAATCTGTCTTTTTCAAAAGAGGCAGTTTCCATTTGGCCTGTGCCTTCCTTCTTGCCTAAAGTGATTTCTCCCTTTCATGTGAACCGCCTGACCTCTAAGGAGCAGTGTCAAGGGAAGGATAAGGATCTTCACCTTGTGGATGTCCAGAGTGCATCTCTGGTACTTTGACATTACAAATTCCTTTCATAAATCAGACCATCTTTCTATGTTGTTTGCTGGACCACACAAGGGTGATGCGAGGGCTAAGTTTACTTTGGGGTGCTGGATTAAGGAGGCCATTGCATCGGCATATTTTGCGGAAATGGCAGGTTCCGGAGGGTTTGCACACCCATTCTACCCGAGTGCAAGCGTCATGGGCGTAGCATTACTTGGTAGCCCCTGCAGACATTTGCTGGGCCACAACGTGGGCATCACTTTCCACTTTTGTCAATGATCACTCTTGGGTGGACACGGCCTTTTGCTCTAAGGTTTTGCGAGTTGCTGTGTCTACTTCCTGTCAATGGAGGCGTAGCTTTGCTGCATCCCTCTTATTTGAGCTGGCCTAACAGGATTATATTGAAGGTGACATTTTACTTACAAGGTAATGTCCTTTCCTCAAGTCCTGCTAGACCAGTCCAGGACCTGCCCCTGGAACCATGTTGGCTCTCTTCTACAGCGGTATCCTTAGATCCACTATGATTTGTATACTTGACTCTGCAGGTCCATCTTCTACTGACAGCCTTCTTTTTAGGCTTTGCTGTACATAGTTCTCTACTGTTCCATTGCTTATTGACGCCCATGTTGAGGTAGTGCGAGGCTTGCCTTGTTCTCCCATATGCTTTGAGAAAGATACTAAAGAGACCTTTGGTGGCTGAGGCGGACAGAGCCATGGGAGTGATGTCAATGAAACCTTGGCATTTCACTGGTTCTTTGTCTCCACCAATCTGCTAATAGAGGAACACAATCCACTTGTCTGGACTGGTCTAGCAGGACTCAAGCAAAGGACATTATCAAGTAAAGCACAGTTACTTACCTGTAACAGGTGATCTCTGGGAACAGCAGGAATAAGTCTTCACATATGGGTACGTCGGTACCGACGGAGCCTGCGCGGGAACGCTCCCCAGCGTCCAATCAGAAAGCTTTTGGGAGCATCCCTCAGCGCCTGCGTGCTGCCTTCCTGCCTTTCCAACTGCCTCTCCTCAGTTGAGTTTTATAGCTGAGACAAAGAGAGAGAGAGAGGAAAGGAAAGATAGATAGAGATACAACTCCTGGGGAGGTGGGTGGGTTGTGAAGACTTATTCCTGCTGTTCCCAGAGATCACCTGTTACAGGTAAGTAACTGTGCTATCTCCAGGAACAAGCAGGAATGAGTCTTCACATATGGGGACTCCCAAGCTAAGATGCCTGGAGTCCGAGCATGGCATAGGTTGGAACATGCTATCCCCCACAACACCAGGCATCCTGAGGATGGAGGGTAGGAGTTGAAGAAGGAAGATGCTGTGGAACAGCTAACCTAGCACAGGACTGCAGGAAAGGAGTCCATGTGTGGATATGATTGTTATCAATGAAATTGCAAAGGATATTGCAATATGGACCTCCGCCAACAGGATTTCATAGAAGTATGGAGGGTCATGGATCTACTGGGAAGCCAGTAGAGCAGTGGTTCTCAACCTTTTTTGTACCGTGACCCCTTTTACCGTTGGTCAACTTGTGGTGACCCCCAATGATAAAATCAAATGCGTCTCTCTTCCTTTACCGTTAACGCATTGTCGCTGTAATCATTTGTTGAATTATTAATATATTATAGGCCTTTGCAATATGTTTTTATTTATAAAATACTTATTTAAATAATCAAAACAACAAGTAACAATATTTGATTTCAAAATTATGATGATTTTGTAGTCAAATCACTAATATGAAATAAAATTATTTTTTCTACCTTTGTTGTCTGACCAATTTATTCTCTGATCATGCTGGTCCCGATCTGAGGCTTCTGCTTTCCTGTCTTCTCTTAGCTCTCTTTCTGTGGTCTATGGTCCATCTGCCAGTTCTTATCTCTTTTGTTTTCTTCACTTCTTTCCATCAGCCTATTTCCAGTCCCAGTAACCCTCCCCAGTATCAGCCCCTTTCCAGTCCTCACTCCCAGTACCTTCCAATGTCAACTTGCATTCCCATGACTGCCACTGGTGTCCATTCCCTTCCAGTCCCCCTCCTTCCCCACTGATCAGTCCCTTCTAGTACAAATACCATGGCAGCCCCTCTCAGATCCACTCCCTTTCAGTTCCATGCTCCCATCCCCTTGTATCAGCCCACTTGTAGCCTTAGCCCCCAGTTTTCTTCCAGGGTCAGCAGCTCTATCCTCCCCTCCCCACAATCAGCCCATTCCCAGTCAAAGCCCCCTAATCAGCTCACTTCTAGTGCTAATCCCCCTCAACCCCATTACCAGTCCTACCCCCCCCCTAATCAGCCCAATACCAGTCCTACCCCCCATCAGCTCATTTCCAGTGCTAGTCCCCCCCTCAACCCCATTACCAGTGCTAGGCTCCCCTAATCAGCCCATTTCCAGTCCTAACCTCACTGATCAGCTCATTTCCAATGCTAGACCCCCATCAGTCCATTACCAGTCCTACCCCCCTTGATAAGTCCATTCCCAGTCCTAGCCTTCCCTAATCAACCCATTACCATTCGTAGCCCCCCATCTGCCCATTACCAGTGCTAGCACCCCCATCAGCCCATTATAATCCTAACCCGCACTGTCTCTCGCCTCTGTCCAGCATTTATCCCGTCTGTCCAGTATGTCCCCATGTCTCTCCCCTTTGTCCATGCCAGCCTACTCCCTCCCTGTCAGCCCCCATCCTTCCATCTGTCCATGTCAGCCCCCTCCCTCCATCCATCCATCCATGTCAGCCCCATCCTTCCATCCGTCAATGTCAGCCCCCCTCCTCCCTCCCTCCTCCCTCCATCCATCCATATCAGCCCCCATCCCTCCCTCCCTCCCTCCCTGTCAGCCCCCATCCTTCCATCCGTCCATGTCAGCCCCCCTCCCTCCATCCATCCCTCCATGTCAGCCCCCATCCTTCCATCCGTCCATGTCAGCCCCCCTCCCTCCCTCCCTCCATCCATCCATATCAGCCCCCATCCCTCCCTCCCTCCCTCCATCCATATCAGCCTCCATCCCTCCCTCCCTCCCTGTCAGATCCCTCCCTCCCTCCCTGTCAGGCCCCTCCCTCCCTCCATCCATCCATATCAGCCCCCATCCCTCCCTCCATCCATCCATATCAGCCCCCATCCCTCCCTCCCTCCCTCCCTGTCAGCCCCCTCCCTCCCTCCCTCCATGTCAGCCCCATCCTTCCATCTGTCCATGTCAGCCCCCCGCCCGCCATGTCCGCACCCCTCGGTCGATGTCAGCCGGGTTGCAGGGGGGCTGCCTCCCTTCTAATGCAGCCGCAGCTCTCTGCCGCGGAGGGACCCGCGGCTGTACCTGTAAAATCATTGCGGAGCCCTTCCTGTCTCGATGGGCTCCATGCAGCATTGTCCCGCCTCCAAAGGAAGTTGTTTACCACTTCCTTTGGAGGCGGGACAATGCTGCACGGAGCCCGTCGAGACAGGAAGGGCTCCGCAACGATTTTACAAGTACAGCCGCGGTTCCCTAAAAGGCAGGGAGCCGCGGCTGCAGAAGAAGGCGGTGAGTTTGCCGGAGTTTGCTGCTGCCGAGAAGCGGACTCGGCAGCGGCAGCAACTTGTGCACATCTTAATTTTTTTTTTTAAACTTGGTGGAGGCTAAGCGACCCCCGCTAAATCCTGTGGCGACCCCCGTTGGGGTCGCGACCCACAGGTTGAGAACCGCTGCAGTAGAGGAACCGTGAAGAGGACCTCACTGAAAAGTGGAGGTAATAAACCTGTAGGAAAAACAGAGGTGGTCAGAATCCTGAAAGGTAACAGGTACCTCTGGTAGAAAAAACTGGGGTAGTACAAAAACGGTGGGCCTTCAGCGAAAGCTGTATGGTAAAAACCAAACTCTTTTGGCGGCAGAGTATCTCACTCTTGGGAGCAAAAAGAGAAAGGCTAACCGATTTGGACAAACAAGCACAGTGCTTGTGGGGAGAGAGGGTATGGGAACCCCTTGTATCCCAGGGTGAAGACAAATGCCTGAGGCGTTAAACCTGTGAGTAACTGAAGATCCACAATATCTCTCCTAACTGGGGTAAGCTAGGAGAGAAATTAGGTACGGAGAGCTTCAGAGGTACCTAAACCTGTTAGGTTATGGTATAAGAATTGTTGACTACCACAGGAGTGATTGTGTGTGTAGAATCCCAAACCTGCTGAATAGCAGAGGTATGGGCAAAATCCCTCTGTCAGAAACAGATAGCTATATGAGCATAGATAGTGAGATAGATAAGTATGTGGAGACAGATCTATCTATAATAAAATATTTCATCATATATACACACGCACACACATGTACACACATGCACACACATGTACACACATGCATGCACGCACACACACATACATGTACATACATACACATATATATACACACATATATATATATATATATATATACACACACACACACATATATATATACATAGTAACATACATAGTAACATAGTAAGTGATGGCAGATAAAGACCAGCATGGTCCATCTAGTCTGCCCAGCAAGATGGCAAGGGTAGGTGCACCTGTCGCTCTGTGCAGGCCACCCCTCCCCATGTTTTTGTTTAGGGGTGAACCCACCACTCCATGTAGGACACCCTTATTTGTTCAGATGCTAGATAGTTCAGAAGTTAGATGGTACTGTTTATTTTGCTTTTATCCTGTTGCTGTAAAGGGATCCACTGTGTTTGTCCCATGCCGTTTTGAATTCCATCACCGTGTTTGCCCTCACCACTTCCATCGGGAGGGCATTCCAAGCATCCACCACCCTTTCAGTGAAGAAATATTTCCTGACATTGCCTTTCAATTTACCACCTTGCAGCTTCATGTTATGCCCTCTAGTTTTACAGCTTCCCCGTCTTTGGAAGAGGTTTGTTTGTTCATCATTTCTCTTTAAGTATTTAAAGGTCTGAATCATATCTCCCCTGTCCCTCCTCTCCTCCAAAGTGTACATATTTAGGTCTTCAAGTCTCTCCTCATAAGGCTTCTGACGCAGGCTCCAAATCATTTTGGTCGCCTTTCTCTGAACAGTTTCCAGTCTTTTTACATCTTTTGCAAGATATGGCCTCCAAAACTGAACACAGTATTCCAAGTGAGGCCTCACCAGTGACTTGTACAGTGGCATAAGTACCTCTTCCTTTCTGCTGGTAATCCCTCTTTGAATGCAGCCCAACATCCTCCTGGCTTTTGCCACCGCCTTGTCGCACTGTTTTGCCACCTTGAGATCATCAGAGATAATCACACCAAGGTCTTTCTCCTGAACCGTGCATACCAACCTCTCACCCCCTATTGTGTACTTTTCCCTTGGATTTCTGCTACCCAAGTGCATGACACTGCACTTTTTCACATTAAATCGTAGTTGCCAAGCATTAGACCAGTCTTCCAGCTTTTGTAGATCTTTCCTCATGTTATCCACTCCCTCTGGGGAGTCCACTCTGTTGCAAATTTTTGTGTCATCTGCAAAAAGACAGACCTTTCCATTCAGTCCTTCAGCAATATCACTCACAAATATATTGAACAGTGCCGGGCCCAGGACCGAACCCTGAGGCACCCCGCTAATCACCTTCCTCTCATCCGAGTGAGCTCCATGTACCATCACCCTCTGTTGTCTGTCAGTCAACCAATTTCTAATCCAGTTTACTATCTTGGGACCCATCCCCAAGCTACTGAGTTTATTGACAAGCCTCCTATGAGGAACAGTATCAAAGGCTTTGCTGAAATCCAGATAGATGACATCCATTGCATGCCCCAGATCTAGTTCCTTGGTCACCCAATCAAAGAACTCAATCAGATTTGTTTGGCAAGACCGTCCTTCGGTAAAACCATGTTGCCTGGGATCTTGCAACCTGTTGGTTTTGAGAAAGTTCACTATTCGCTCTTTCAGGAGCGCCTCCATTACTTTTCCTGCCACCGAGGTAAGGCTCACGGGCCTGTAATTTGACACTTCCTCCCTCTCACCACTTTTGTGTAGAGGTACAACATTAGCCATTCTCCAGTCCTGAGGAACCACTCCTGTTTCCAAGGATCTGTTGAAGACATCCTTTAACGGTCCTGCAAGAACCTCTCTGAGCTCTTTCAGTATCCTGGGATGTATCCCATCCGGTCCCATGGCTTTGTCCACTTTCAGTTTAGCAAGTTGTTCCAACACCTCATCTTCTGTGAATGGTGTGGTATCTACTTCAGTCCTATTTTTATATTTGGGAGTCACAGCTGGTCCATCTCCAGGATCTTCTTTAGTAAAAACAGAGCAGAAGTATTTGTTTAGTAATTTCGCTTTTTCAGGGTCACTTTCCACGAGTCCTTTCCCAGCACTTCTGAGTCCTGCAATTCCAACTCTGATCTTCTTCCTTTCCTGAATATACCTGAAGAAAGTTTTGTTGCCACCCTTAACATCTTTAACCATTTTTTCTTCTGCCTTTGATTTTGCTATCCTTATTACTCTTTTAGACTCTTTGAGTTGGATCCTGTATTCATTTCTGTGTTCTTCTGTTTGCAAGCTTTTGAATTTTGAAAAAGCTGTGTTTTTTGCCTTTATTTGCGCAGCCACCTCTTTGGAAAACCAAATAGGTTTCCTTCTCCTCTTGTTTTTATTTATTTTTCTTACATATTTATCTGTTGCTCCTTTTATTGCCGCCTTTAGTTTAGTCCATTGCAATTCCACTTCCCTTATCTTCTTCCACCCCGTCATCTCCTCCTTTAAGTACTCGGCCATTTTATTGAAGTCAGTGTTTTTGAAGTTTAGGACTTTGAGCTTGCTATGATTAGCCTGTACCATGGCTTTTATCTCAAACCACACCGTGTGATGGTCGCTGTTGCTCACAGGGGCACTCACGCAGACATTTGACACGTTATCACTGTTGGTAAGCACTACATCCAGCGTTGAGCTTTCCCTGGTTGGTTCCATCACCATTTGTCTAAGTAATGCATCTTGGAGAGCATCCACAATTTTTTTGCTTCTTTCCAGATGTGCAGAAGGAGTAATCCAATCCACATCAGGTAGATTAAAGTCACCTAATATGATCGCTTCCCCCTTTGCTGCTATCTTGGCAATATCTATAATCAATTCGTTATCTCTCTCTTCAATTTGAGTCGGAGGTCTGTAGACTACAGCAATATGGATGAGAGTGCCATCTCCTCTTTCCAACGCAATCCAGAGCGCTTCTTCTTTTCCCCATGTTCCCTGCATTTCAGTAGCTTTAATACTGCTTTTGACATACAAGGCTACTCCTCCTCCTTTTCCATTTTCTCTGTCTCTTCTGAATAGATTATAGCCAGCTATGGCTATATCCCAATCATGCGATTCATTAAACCATGTTTCCGTAACGGCCACGATGTCCAAATCCGTTTCCACCATTAGGGCTTCCAGGTCTGGAATTTTTTTGGCTAAGCTTCGAGCATTTGTGCTCATTGCTTTCCAGCATTTACCTGGCTTGTGTGTATTTTGCATTGATTTTATTCTGCCCATTTCTTCCCACTTGTTTTTGATGTGTGGTTTAAGAGTATGGCTGTTTCTGATGTTGTTCTGCTTTTGCAGGGGGTGGCATGCAGATGTTGACCTTCCACATCCGTCACCCCCTTTTCCTAGTTTAAATGCATATCCACATACTGCCTGAATTTTTCACTTAGGTTTCTTTTCCCTGCGACAGAGAGATGTAGTCCATCAGCACAGTATAGTCTCTTGTTGGTCCATCTATTGTCCCAGTTGCCAATAAATCTGAATCCCTCTTGTTTGCACCAGGTCTGGAGCCATGTATTAAAGTTGTTAATGCGATGCAGCCTTTTTGTCCCCTTACCAAGAACAGGTAGAACTTCTGAGAATGCAACAGTGTTAACAATGGGCTTGAGTTTCTCTCCCAGAGATTGGAAGTCCTTTTGAGCTGTAGAGGCACTGTTTCTAGCCAGGTCATTTGTGCCCAAGTGGATAATAACATCTGGTTTGGAGTGCTCACTTTTTGCGCTAAGTATTTCAACAACTTGGTTTGTATTCCTGCTGGCTGAAGAGCCTGGTAGGCACATGACTATCTTCTCCTTTGAACTGTGTTCCCAAGTTGGTGCCTCTGATGATGGAATCTCCAAGTAGTAATAGTTTTCTGTTTGGTGAGGATTTCTTCATATTTGGTGCTTTAGCAGGAGATTGGGCATTGTCTGACTCATTTAAGGGCCCTTCAGTTTCCTTGGGTTGCGCATCCTCATTAGCCAAGGCAGAGAAGGCATTTTGCAGGGATATCTCTTGATGTGTAGGATGTCTCTGCATTACAGGTCGCAATCTTCCAGAACCCACTGTGATCCATTTGTTCCTGGGGTGTTTGACTCTTTGTGGGAGCGGTGGTGGACTATGTTCAGTTTGTATCCTAGAAGAGGTGCGCTTCATTGCAGCCAGTTCCTCCCTCAGTAGAGAAACTTCTTTATGCATGGCTGCTAGGTCTTTCCTTAGTATAGTCAGTTCTTCATGCATGGCAGCTGACTTTAGGCATATAGGACAAGCTCTTAGGCTCCAAATGATTCTTCTTTGAATGAAAGTACCACAGTTATTGCACTGAATACACGACATGTTGCTTAAGCAGTCCCAGAAGAGGAAGAATAAGAAAAGTTGAAGATGTGGGCGTTAACCAAGTTAGGAACGACAGATGGCACGTATGTGACCACTATATAGGCAATGTAGCCCCTGGGGTGGGTGGGGTGAGGGGTAGGGTGGGTGGGAACCTAAGTGTCTCTGGCCAGTAGGCTGTTCCTGAACAGTGGGCACACAGCAAGGGAGTAGGTAAGGGAACTCACCAAGAAGGGCAAATAGATAGATAAATATGTGGAGACAAACAGACAAAAAACTCACAATTTAGCAGCAAATTCAGCAAAAATCACCTTTTGGATGAGCTCTGGAAAGCACTGCTCTTCTCAAGAAACACAAGGGCAGTCTGACCAAGCCCACATGCACAACAGGAATGGAGGTTTACAACAATGCCTCAGCAGGAGGGGGGAGGGGCAATAACTCAGGTAGACTAAGAGAAAGATAGTTTAAAACTCTACAGCAATGGAGGCTGTTCCTGAACAGTGGGCACACAGCAAGGGAGTAGGTAAGGGAACTCACCAAGAAGGGCAAATAGATAGATAAATATGTGGAGACAAACAGACAAAAAACTCACAATTTAGCAGCAAATTCAGCAAAAATCACCTTTTGGATGAGCTCTGGAAAGCACTGCTCTTCTCAAGAAACACAAGGGCAGTCTGACCAAGCCCACATGCACAACAGGAATGGAGGTTTACAACAATGCCTCAGCAGGAGGGGGGAGGGGCAATAACTCAGGTAGACTAAGAGAAAGATAGTTAAACTCTACAGCAAAACATAAATATAGATATATGAATAACATAAGAATATATCTATAGTGAGATATGGAAGGGTATAAAATACACACCAAGATAATATGAATATGTAGGCCTAAATATGGGTGTCTGTATTTAAACAGACAGATATATGCCTACAGCATGGAATTCACATAGGACATGTGGAGAGGAAAGATTCATCTAACAAGGAGGTGCAACCTACTTGAGAAGATACATAGAGAATCTATTCCCCTTGGTTATGATCTGCAAGGATGCTAGCTAGGAAAATAACCAGGATGGTCATATGAAAACAGAGGATGATAATCTGTAGCCAGCAAGTCCTTAGTTGTCCAAGACTCTAGCATGGTAAGTAGACAGAAGACAGATAAGGATGAGGTATCATGTTGACCTGCTGAAGGGCAAAAAGTATCATACGTTCTTACCATGAGGACGAGCTGCAAGGAGAAAGAGCATATCCCCGATTGGGAATGCTATGGACCAAAGCAGGGAATTGGCAACTCCTTAAGCCCTTAGGTAAGAGAAGGCCTATGTCCTTTATGGCAAAAGGAGATAGCAAAAGAAGGGAGAACCTTCTAGTCATGGGAGACATGACTGAAAAGCCTTTTCTAACCATCTAAGATAGCTGTTGGAGAAAAAAACCCCATGCTCTCTAGCAAGGGCCCATAGTGGAAAGCTTCTCTGTAGAATTGCAGAGAGCATGATGCAGGAGAATGAGGAGATAGAACTGGCTGCTAGAGAGCCAGTATCTCTGCCAACTATGCTGCCAAACCCAGGAGAGTGGAGATGGCAGAGATAGAAGACCATCTAGAAAGCTTGTAGTGAGATAATCTCCAAGATAGATGGAAGCACTGACTTGGAGCCACTACTAAGACTAGACAGAATGTTAGTGGAGGACAAATCTGGTTGTTTGTAGACAAGAACCAGTGGTCGAAACATTAAGGCTCCTGCATAGGCAGCTGCTAGCAAGATAGCAGAAAGAATCTTACAGTTGAAAAACAGACAGAACAGGAGTAGAAACTCTGGACATGTCTGATAAGCTGTCCCAAAGTAAGATGGAAACAGAGGAGGTAACTCAGAGAGGAAAACTCCACACTGGAAAGTGAGAAAACTAGAGAGGCTGAAGAAAAAAGCCCTCTGTAATTAATTCCGCTCTAACAGAGGAAAAAGCTTGGTAAGAGGGTGAAGAGAATAGAGCTGAAGAAGACTTACCAAGTAGTAAGTCTATAGAAAGGAAAAATACATGCTGGTACAGGAACTACCATTTAATAGTGGTCAGACCTCTTTCCTTAGCAGGAAAAGAGGAGAAACCTGTGACCTATAGGCATGAACATCCTGACAGCTCATAGAAATATAGAAAAAATGGATGTCTTTTGGAAAGAGATCCATGTGTAGGGGTTAGAATGAAGCAGTGGATTGCCTCTATTGAGAAGAAGCAACTGTAGATTCTAAACCCCAAGAGTCACAAGCATCTGATGATGATTGATCAGAAACCCTGCAGTTGCTGGGTTTGCTGAGCCTGGTGAAAAGTTGGATTCTTCAGACCAGGACGATGCCTCCCCTGTAGGGGAACATCTGTATGATGGGCAAGTGAGGAATAAAACCTTCTTCTCCTGTGGGAAGAAAGTTTGGTAGGACATTTCCTACTTACTGGGACAGAAGGTGGTGTAGAAGAACCCTTAGGAACAGGTAAATCAGTGGACAACTGAGTAACCTGACAAAGACTCCTTGTTGAAAAGATTTTCTCCAGTGCAAGGAGTATGTCCCAGTCGTTGTTGTTCCCACTTGGCCAAAGCTGAAGCTTGGAGCCAGGCTCTACGTCGTGCCCCTATAGCTATAGCAGAAGTCCTGCTAACAGACTCAAAAGAGTCTAGGGAAGCACGAGAAAGCACAGTTACTTACCTGTAACAGGTGATCTCTGGGAACAGCAGGAATTAGTCCTCACATATGGGTACGTCGGAACCGACGGAGCCTGCGCGGGAAAGCTCCCCAGCTTCCTAGAATGGAAGCTTTTGGGACCTCCCACTGCACATGCGCGCTGCCTTCCCGCCTTCCTGAACAGCTCTCCTCAGTTTCGAGTTTATAGCTGAGACAATAGAGAGAGGACAGGAAGACAGATAGATAGAAGATACAACTCCTAGGGGAGGTGGGTGGGTTGTGAGGACTAATTCCTGCTGTTCCCAGAGATCACCTGTTACAGGTAAGTAACTGTGCTATCTCCAGGAACAAGCAGGAATAAGTCCTCACATATGGGGACTCCCTAGCTGAGATGCCTGGGAGATCCCCCTCCAAGGGTTCGCCATCTTCGTATGGATCTCAGGCATCCATCCTGGGAAGGTGGGCAGGAGTTGTCTAAGAATGGAACAGGTGTTTGAGGACAGCCTGGCCAAACAAGGCATCCCGGCGGGAGTCCTTGTCCAAACAGTAATGGGCTGTAAAGGTATGAACCGAGGCCCAGGTAGCGGCTCGACAGATCTGATCAATAGAAACAGAGTGCAGATGAGCCATAGAAGTTGCCATGGCTCTCACATTGTGAGCTGTGACATGGCCTTCCAGAGAAATGTTTTTACTCTGGTAAGCAAAGGAAATACACTGAGCAATCCAATTGGAAAGTGTACGCTTGGAGACTGGAAGTCCCAAATGTGAAGGATCAAAAGCCACGAAAAGTTGAGAAGACTTTCGATGTGGCTGAGTCCTATTAAGGTAAAAGGCTAGAGCTCTTTTACAATCCAGAGTATGAAGGTTCCTCTCTGCACTGGATGCATGAGGAGCCGGAAAAAAGACAGGTAGATATACCTCCTGATTAAGATGAAAAGGCGAGACCACTTTGGGCATAAAGTGGGGATTCGTCCTAAGGACCACCTTGTCATGATGAAATCTTGTATAAGGTGGATTAGCCACTAGAGCCTGCAGTTCGCTGATGCGGCGAGCGGAAGTGACTGCAATTAGGAATAGTACCTTCCAGGAAAGAAATTTCAAGGAGGTAGAAAATAACGGCTCAAAAGGTGGCTTCATAAGCTGACCAAGCACTAGATTCAAATCCCATGCGACCGGGGGGGGTCTGATGGGAGGTTTAGTGAGAGTCAGGCCTCTCATGAATCTTGCAACAAGAGGATGAGAGGAGATAGGTTGTCCATTTATAGGTTTCAGGGATGCTGAAATAGCACTTAAATGGACTCTTACAGAATTCGTCTTAAGGCCTGCATTGGAAAGATGCAGGAGATAGTCTAAGAGGGAATTCAAAGGAAGTGCCAGAGGGTCAAGGCCCTGCTGAGCACACCAAATGGAAAAACGTTTCCATTTGAAAGCATAAGACCGCCTCGTGGAAGGTTTCCTAGAGGCATGAAGGATATCTTTCACAGGTTGAGAAAGATTAAAGTCTTGAAGACTTAAGCCTTCAGTAACCAAGCTCGGAGATGTAGGGATTTGGGGTTTGGGTGCCACAAAGTCCCCTCCTCCTGAGACAGAAGGTCTGGTGCAGCTCCTAAGTCCAGGGAGGATCCCTGGGAGAGCTGTAGAAGCAGAGGGAACCACACTTGGCGTGGCCAGCGTGGAGCTATGAGGATCATAGAGCCGTGATCTCTCTGGAGTTTGAATAGAGTCTTGGGAATCAGCGGAATGGGTGGAAAGGCATATAGGAACGCCTGACCCCAATGGAGGAGAAAGGCGTCCGTGGCCTGAGCTTCCTGACACGGAGTCCTGGAACAGAACCGGGGAAGTTTGGCATTCCACGGACTTGCAAAGAGGTCTATGTCCGGGGTCCCCCATTCCTGAAAGATTCTGCTTATCTGGTCCACGTGTAGGGACCACTCGTGTGGCAGCAGAACTCGACTGAGCCTGTCTGCTCGAGAGTTTTGAACTCCTGGAAGATACACTGCTAGCAGATGAATTTGGTGCTCTCTGGCGAAGGCCCATAATCTGAGAGCTTCGTTGCAAAGCGACAGAGAGCCTGTCCCTCCTTGTTTGTTTATGTAAAACATGGCCACCTGATTGTCTGTCTGAACCAGGACAGTCAGGTTGGCAAGGAGGGTATAGAAGACCTTGAGGGCAAGGTAAATTGCTCGCAGTTCCAGGAGATTGATATGAAGGGTGGCTTCCTGTGGAGACCAAGTGCCCTGAGTGGAGAGAGTTTGCAGATGGGCTCCCCACCCCAATTGGGAGGCATCTGTTGTGAGGGTTGCTTGGGGTAGCAAGGGCTGAAAGGGAGCCCCCAACAACAGATTCTTGGTGGATATCCACCAATGGAGGGACCAAGACAGACGGTTTGAGGTTTGTATTTGGTCTGAGAGTGCTCCCGACGCCTGAGTCCACTGGGTGGCCAGGGTCCATTGAGCTGCTCTCATATGAAGACGAGCATAGGGCACCACATGTACTGTGGAGGCCATATGGCCCAGGAGGCGTAGCATTTCCCTGGCTGTCAAGTGAGTACTGGACTGGGCTTGGGAGGCCAAGCTCAGCAGACGCTGACCCCGAACCAGTGGAAGGTAGGCTCTTGCAGTGGTGGTGTCCAACTGGGCCCCTATGAATTCTAGAGACTGAGTAGGGCTGAGTTGAGACTTGGGAAGGTTTACCACCAGTCCCAGATACTGCAGAAGGCTCCTTGTGCGGTCTAGGGAAATCTGGGCCTGCGACTGAGTTGGAGCTCGAATGAGCCAGTCGTCCAGATATGGGAATACGAAAATCCCCATGCTTCTGAGAAATGCGGCTACGACTGCCATGCATTTGGTAAAGACTCTTGGGGCAGAGGCGAGACCGAAGGGAAGTACTCTGTATTGGTAATGACTTCCCCTGAACAGAAAGCGAAGATATTTTCTGTGGGATGGATGGATGAATAGATGTGTATACGCATCCTGCAGGTCTAGAGAACAAAGCCAGTCCTGACTCTGAAGGTATGGAAGGAGAATGCCCAAAGAGAGCATTTTGAATTTCTCCTTGTACAGAAATTTGTTCAATTCTCTCAGATCTAGGATTGGTCTGAATCCCCCTGTCTTCTTTGGAATGAGAAAATAGGGGGAGTAGAAACCTGACCCTTGTTGATGAAGAGGAACCTCTTCTATGGCCCCTTGGGCAAGCAGAGAAGAGATCTCCCGATCCAACAGGGCTAGGAGAGGAGATGGAGAATTGAAGGGTCTCACCATGCGATGGGGAGGAAGGTTGGAGAAATGAAGTTTGTAACCCTCTCGGATGATAGAGAGGGTCCATTGCTCTGTTGTGATTTGTTCCCATCTGGGAGCAAAGTGAGCTAACCTTCCAGGTATGGTGAGAGGTTCTGGTTGGTCCAGAACCAGGAATGGCAAGTTCTCTAGGGGCAAGTCAAAACCCCTGAGGGGGTGGAGCCTGTTGAGCTGCAGTAGCTGCTGCAGGCTTTGTTCTTGCTTGTTTCGTTTGCTGACGTTTAGCCGCAAAACGAGGTTGAGAAGATTGCTGGCCAGTATTGGAAGCATATCTGGCTTTCTTATAATAAGGCCTCTTGAAAGACTTCTTCTTAGTGGGAGTAGAAGTGGACTTAGAAAGTCTCTCTAAGGTGGCATTTTCAGCGTCCATTTGAGTGGGAGTGGCCTTAACTTGCCACTCTGCACCGAATAAGTTCTCACCTGTACAGGGCAGATTCCGTAAGCCATCTAGAACCCAGGGTTCCAGATCAGAAGCCTGGAGCCAAGCCAGACGTCTGGCTGCAATAGCAATGCCAGAAGCTCTGCTGGCTCCCTCGAAGGAATCAAAGGCAGCTCTGTTGGAGAACTTAGAAACATCTGAAAGTTGTTTCACTACAGAAAGGAAGTCCTCCTGTTTATCCTCAGGGATAAAGGGGGCAAAATGCCGCACTTTCTTGGCAAGTTCCCCTAGGAACATGCCCATATAGAGGCTGTAGGAATTAATCCTGGCTATAAGCATACTAGCCTGGAAGATTTTCCTACCAAAAGAGTCCAGTGTCTTACATTCCCTTCCTGGAGGTGTAGAAGAGTGCCTTTTAGTACTCTTGATCTTTTTCATTGCAGACTTTACCACAATGGAGTGGTGAGGCAATTGAGTCTTCTGAAAACCAGGAGAAGGAGGGACCCGATACATGGTGTCCAACCTACGGGAATAAGGAGACAGAGTTAAAGGGTTCTCCCAGAAATCCATCAATTGTTCCTGAAGGATTTCATGGATAGGCAGGGTAACTGCTTCTTTAGGAGACTTAGAGTATCCTAAAATATCCAACCTTTTTGACCTTGGTTCCCTTTCAGAGGAGGTAGTGATAGAAAGGCCTTTAGCCATTTCTAAAATAAAGTCCTGAAAGGACAAATCCTCTGGAGGAGACATTCTCCTTTTTGGAGAAGAAGGTTCCTCAGGAAGGTCAAGGGAGAGCTCTGCAGAATCATCAGAGGAGCCAAAATCCTCAGAGGAATCGGTGTATTCTCTAGTTTCCTCCAACGCACGATACGCATACCGATCGGTATCGACATCGGGCGTACCGGGTATGGAAGCGGTATGGAGCGAAAGCCCATACGGTACCGATTTGCGTTTAGAAGAGGAAGGCCTGGGTTCCGGCATGGCGGACGATACCGGAACCGGGCCCGGAACCGCTGGAAGCGGTACCGATGGCGTTGCAGCTTTAATGAAAGCCATGACGGCCTGCTGCATGGATTGGACAGTATTGCCCATAGACGCCACGGCTGCCTGGATGTCGGTACCGGTATGGGCCGGTACCCCAGAGCAGTCCAACAGGTGATCTGTCGAGGCCGTGCCATCGATGTCAACCTGTAGCCCCTGAATTCGCGTTTTGGAAGGCAGAGCTTCCCGCCGGGGCTGTTTGGCTGGGGCAGGGTCCTCAAAACTAAGAGCCTCTCGATGCTTTGAAGGAGATTTGCCCTTTGAGGACTTGCCCACAGAAGGTTTGGTTACCTGAGATCCATCCGGAGATGATGACCTGGATGACTGTGATGTTGGATTCTCTGAAGCAAACAGCACATGGAATTTGTTGGCCCGGTTCTGCAGCCCACGTTTAGACATTTGGGAGCAGGAAGGGCAGTCCGGAATGGAGTGGTCAGGCCCCAAACATTTAAGACACCATTCATGGGTGTCTGTGACTGATATTACAGCAGTACACTTGGTACACTTCTTAAATCCAGGGGCTGGCTTCTCCATGTGGAGAATTCAAGTAGGCCTGAAGGCCTAACTGAAGTGACCAAGTGCTGAAAAATAATAAAAGAAAAGAAAATAATTTTTCAAGAAAGAAAAAGGAAGACCGGCGATACCGGTATCGGTATGGGAAGGCAGGTACGCGGTCTAAAGAAACAAAACAAAAAACTACAATTTCTTCAGCGGTGACAGGATACACGACCTGCTGGCTCCGCGGAAAAAGAGAAACTGAGGAGAGCTGTTCAGGAAGGCGGGAAGGCAGCGCGCATGTGCAGTGGGAGGTCCCAAAAGCTTCCATTCTAGGAAGCTGGGGAGCTTTCCCGCGCAGGCTCCGTCGGTTCCGACGTACCCATATGTGAGGACTTATTCCTGCTTGTTCCTGGAGATAGAAACCAAGAGATATTCTGGATATGCTTAAGCAGCGAGGAATAGTCTGTACTCCTGGAGACTGGAAGGAAAGGAGTCAAGAGATGTAATTGCTTTGTGACCTCCTCAAGAGAAAGACTCATATAGAAAATATATGAGAGAATTCTTGCAGAAAGCATAGATGTCTGGAAGGTTTGACGTCCAAAGGCATCTAGTGTCTTAGACTCACGACCTGGCGGATAAGAAGAGTGTTTTTTCTTACTCTTTATCCGCCTCATTGCTGATTCCACTACTATGGAATGATGAGGAAGTTGAGTCTTTTGGAACCCTGGAGAAGGGGGCACCTGATATAAGAGATCAGTTGCTCTGGGAGGTGGGGGTACCCTTAAAGGTGTTTCCCACATTCCTAGAAGGAGATCCTGCAAGGAATGATGCAAAGGAAGCATTATGTTGTCCTTTGCTTTAGTGGAAACAGAGCCTGGTGCAGGATCATGTCCTGGAATAGGGATGGCAAGGGATCTTGCTATATCCATGAGGAAACTCTGAAAAGAGGGATCCGCAACAGGAATCTCCCTTGGACAGGTTAGATCTAAAGAACTAGCCTGAGCACCCACAGTTATCCAGAGATATAGAAATAGAAGATCCTGCAGGGTGCAGTATGGAATGTTTAAGGGATGGCTGCTTGGACTGGTTGTCAGGAACAGCAACCGTCCTTACCACATTGTCCATGCCAGGTATCGACTCCAAGCTTGGTATAGATTGGAGCGATGCTGTTGTAAAAAGCATGGTAGGAGTTTGCCACGATGCTACTGTGGATACCGGTACTGGAGTCAATACCGGTACCGATGTCGGAGTCAGGCTCGACAAAGACATCGGAGTAGTCATCGGTGATACTTCAATCGGTACCGAGGGAACCGAAAACCTACGGCTGCTATCCTCAGTACCGGGCCACCGGTATCGATCGGTGTCGGTACCAAAATCTATTGGCACCCAGTCTTCCAGACTAGAAATGGATTCCAAACTCGGCATCGAGGGTAAGGAGCCTGAAAAGCGAAGCATGGAAGGCACCGATTGTGAGGGTAATGAAGACATCGGTACCGACTTCGGTACCGTGTCCGATACCGGTGAATGAAGGTCTACCAGTGGCAACTCAAGAGGCCTCAGGGGAACCGAGAGTTCCGGATCCAAGTCATCGGAACTGAGCCTTCGGTACTGCCGCGAGACGGTACCAAGGCGAGTCGGTACCCAGTCCTCCAAACTGGAGATCAATTCCAGACACGGCATCGAAGGAAGCGAGGCTGTCGATGCACATCTGGAGGGTACCGACGTCGGTGGCAGTATCGGTGTTGGAACCAATAAGGGAAAGACAATCTGTGATGTATCCATCGGTCCCGAAGGCACCGAGGAGGCCAGACGACGATCCCTGGTGAGGAGTGTTTCATCCAACACCAGTGCCGATGCAGGGGTATCGGTACCGCTCGAAGCGGATGCCACCACCGTGCACGGCTCAGGTATGTTCTGTGGGGGGTGAACCCCAGGAACAACCTGAAACCCTTATCCGCTTTGGAGACCGAAGACTCCTGCCGGGGTTTTGAAGCCAGGAGGCCATCGAGGGCAAAACCGGAGCTGTCTACATGCTGTGCATGAGACGTACCACTCGAGGACTGGCTAGTCTTAATAGACTGTTTGTGGGTTACCTGAATCAAAGTGGAAGAAGAAGGGGACGGTGCCCCGAAATTGGAGAGCAACCGTGTATCGAGGGATTCTCGATATTGAAGATGTCTTCTCACCAAACTGTTGTCAGGTCCCAAACAGGTTAGACACCGACTTAGAGGGTCTAAACATAAAGTTGTACCGCCACAAACTGAACATTTCGTGGCCATGAAGGAAAAACAGGGGAGGCCTGAAAGGCCTAAGACCCCGTGACACTATGAAGAAAAAATATTCAGTTGAAAAGGAAAATCTTACAAGAAAGAAAAGAAAAACACCGGCGGTACCGGTGGTGTCGGGAAGACAGCCGCGACCACAAGAAAACTAAAAATAAAAAATAAGAATTTTCTGCGGTGACAGGAGGACGTCCTGCCGGCTCCGCGGAAAAACGAAAACTGAGGAGAGACAGTTGGAAAGGCGGGAAGGCAGCACGCAGGCGCTGAGGGATGCTCCCAAAAGCTTTCTGATTGGACGCTGGGGAGCGTTCCCGCGCAGGCTCCGTCGGTACCGACGTACCCATATGTGAAGACTCATTCCTGCTTGTTCCTGGAGATGTAAAATTTCACTTTTGTAGTGGATACCAGCGCTTTCAATATATCACAGAAACAAGCTTTTGGACCTCAAAAGGACCATCTTATAGTCATATTTTCAATATGTTAAGGACTTTTTGCTTCCTTGTGCTGCACTAGCAGAACAGCAGGCTGGGAGCCAGGGAATAGTCTTGCTACTTCCATTGATTCTCCTTGTGACTTTATGCAAGTCATTTTAGCCTCCATTGCCTCAGGTACAGCTCAGATTCGAAGTCCACTTGGACAGAGAAAGCATAGTTACTCACCTGTAACAGGTGATCTCCAGGAACAGCAGGAATTTAGTCTTCACATATGGGTGATGTCGGTACAGATGAGCCTGCGCGGGAATGCTCCCTGGTATCAAATAGGAAAGCTTTTGGGAGCATCCCACTGCGCCTGTGTCACTGCCATCCCACCTTCCCAACTCTCCCCTCCTCAGCTGAGTTTGTAGCTGAGAGAAAAGGAAAGAAAGAAAACCAACAATGCCTAGGGGAGGAGGGTGGGTTTTGACGACTAAATTCCTGCTGTTCCCGGAGATCACCTGTTACAGGAGAGCAACTACGCTATCTCTAGGAACAAGCAGAAATGTAATCTTCACATATGGTACTCCCTAGCTCCCAGATACCAGAAAGAATGACCTTAGAAATGTTAGGTTTGCCCCAGGGCAGAGTTGAAGAGGTCATGCATCCTTCATAGATGTCTGGTATCGTTAGGGCAACTCCTACCCTCTGTCCCAGAACCTAAGTCTGAAAGAGATGCTGGAGCACAGCCTGACCAAGCATGGCATCCCGGTGGGAGTCCTTGTCCAGAGGGTAGTGAGCAGTAAAAGTATGTACTGAAGACCAAGTTGCTGCTTCGCAGATTTCGTCAATGGCTACAGAGCATAGATTTGCCATCGAGGTATCCATTGCACGAACATTATGGGCAGTGACATGACCTTCAAGGAATAGTCCTGCTTTATCATAAGCAAATGAGATGCAATCTGCTATCCATTTAAAAAAGTACGTTTGGATGGGATTAAAGGAGATGAATAACAGAGCCTTTACGGTGTTCAGCTATCCTTTGAAGATAGAATGTCAAAGCACGTTTGCAGAATATAAAAATAACACAGGTACACTACCAAAAAACTGCCTCCAGTTTTGCAACTGATTCCTATAGATTTTGGGGTGCTGAATCCAGGAAAAATAGCCAAAATGTTCCATCACGTCACGTTTTCTTGCAAAATTAGATTTCTTACCCATATAAGGAATGTTCACATAATTTCTTTTTAGTCGACTGCAGTTTATTTTCTTGGCCCAAAATAGAGGTTGTAATGGTTAACTAACTAGAAACACTCCCTCATGATATTTTAGAGTGTTTTGTATTCATTTTATACATTAACAGGACAATTGGGAGGCGGGGGGCTAAATCCAGTACTCGCGCTGGCGTATGTTCTTTCCTGTTCGCCTCGCCTCGTTCGCTCGCTCAAACACGGTGGTTGCGACATGAATGTTCCTGTCAAATTTCAGTTTCTTGCAAGTTCATTATTACCTTTTGTTTGCTCAGTCGTAATCCAGCTTTATTCCGAAGTGGTTCACTACAGTTGTAGTTTGCAGTGCTGTGTATTTGTGATGGCTCACAGAGCCAGAGGTTGCGTCAACTCTCCGGACAGTTTTTGTTTTATTTGTGGGGAATATACCGTGAAAAAGGGGCAGAGGAACATTTCTGCATTTATTAAAAAAGTATATTTCGCCTATTTCGGTTTGAAGTTAGGCGATCAAGACAAACCGTGGGCTCCTCACAAAGAGTGCAAGACATGTGAGGAAGATCTACGCTTATGGATGAAAGGTAAAAAACAAGCATTTCGTTTCGGAATACCTATGATGTGGCGTGAACAAAGAGACCACAGCAGTGACTGCTATTTTTGCTCTTGCATTGTGAAGGGATACAACTTAAAAAATAAGAACGTAATAAGTTACCCCAACCTTCCCTCAGCAATTAGGCCTATGCCTCATAGCAACGAAGTACCTGTGCCTGAACCACCAAAATCTTTGGATCATATTTGTGTGGACGGTTCTGATCATGGTGAGACTCATCAGATGGCTTTTCCCGATGAGTCCAGTACTTCCGAGTTTGAAACTGAACCAGATCCGAAACCTGAACTTTTCTCTCAAGCTGAATTGAATGATTTAGTCCGGGATTTAGGACTCCCAAAAGATGCTGCCCAACTGCTAGGTTCTCGGCTTAAACAGAAAAATCTATTGTCACCAGGAACAACTTTTTATTGGTACCGCAACCGCGAGACACAATTTTTGAAGTATTTCAGCAAAGAGGAAGATTTGGTATTTTGCAACGATATATACGGAGTGATGGAAAAGTTTAAACTCAAGTATGATCCTGCTGAATGGCGGCTGTTCATTGATTCGTCAAAAGACAGCATAAAAGGTGTTCTTCTTCATAATGGCAACACATTCGCTTCAGTTCCTATTGCTCACTCTGTTATTCTCCAAGAAAAATACGAGAATTTGGCCCTGATTCTTCAGAAGATTCGTTATGATGAGCATAAGTGGATGATTTGTGGAGACTTTAAAATTCTATCCATGCTATTAGGGCAGCAATCCGGTTTCACCAAATATCCCTGCTTCCTTTGCTTGTGGGATAGCCGGGCCCGCGACCTACACTGGGGGAAAAAAGACTGGCCAATTCAGGAGTATTTGAGACCCGGTGAGAAAAATGTTCTTCATGAGAGCTTGGTACCTCGTGATAAAATTCTATTACCACCTCTCCACATTAAGTTGGGTCTCATTAAGCAATTCATCAAGTCCCTTCCAAAAGATGGTGAGTGCTTTCGGTACCTTTGCTCAAAGTTCCCCCGACTTTCTGAAGCAAAGCTAAAGGAAGGAGTGTTTGTTGGCCCTGATATAAGGAAACTCATTTCAGATGGAGCATTCGCTGAAACGATGTCTGAGAAGGAAAAAGAAGCCTGGGATTCCTTCAAGGATGTTGTTCTCAAATTCTTGGGGAACAGGCGGGATGAGAACTATAAGGATATTGTTGCCAGGATGCTCAATGCCTTCAAAGAACAAGGCTGTAACATGAGCCTGAAAGTCCATTTCTTGCACTCCCATGTGAACTACTTTCCCGAAAATTTGGGGGCGTACAGTGAAGAACAAGGTGAAAGGTTTCACCAGGACATCAAGGACGCAGAGAGAAGGTACCAAGGAAGATGGAACACCACTATGATGGCTGATTTCTGCTGGTTGCTGCTGCGGGAAACCCCAGATGAAAAATACGCCAAGCAGCGCACCAAGAGAAGCATTCGGGGGAAGAAGAAACGGGCCCACCAGGAGATTGATTGACCCAAGAATGACTTTAAAATCTAAACTGTGTTGACAAATATCGTGTTTTTACTAAACTTTGAAATAAAAATTTGCTAGTTATTACCACAGTGTCGGATCTCATTTATTAGAATTTTATTTTCACACCATCGGGTGTTTGTCTTCATGTATTGCAATGGTGCGGTTTGCGTTTTCTATTCTTACATACATACCTGTACAACATTTTTTGCACATTTCTTTGCTTTGCTTTGTGTCTAACCTCGCTCTTATAAGCTCAATGTTTGTGCACATGTATGTGGCTGTTTTAAGTGCAGACAATTTTGCTACCATCACAGTGTGTTTTGTTGACATTACTCTATTCTTATGTGCTGCCTTGTTACAATTTTCTTTATTCTTATTTAAATAACTACTAAACAATTAGTATAAAGAATTCATCCAAGAAACTTTTATCTCGATCGCACTCAATCTGAAACGTTCACCTCAAACTGCTAACCCAATGTAGCAAAAAATCTGTACGTGATGGAGCAAATTGGTTACCAGATTTGGATTCAGCGCACCAAAAAACGTAAAAATCAATCGAAACATTAGAGGCAGTTTAAAAAAAATTTTTTTTAGTGTACCTGTGTAATTGCCCCAATCAAATGCTAAATACTGAAAATTTTTTCTATATATGGATAAGGGTCTCAGAATGAATGGGGAAGGGTAACTACAGGCCACAGCAAGCTGAAAAGCCTGAGAAATCCCTATCCCCTTCCTTACATCGAGGACCCATGCAATCCTATTTTCTTATTGAAAAGTGATTAAGAAGTGATTAAGAAACGCAGATTTTAACTATCAAGAGCTCTGCTAACTCTTGTCAAAAAATGACGACTACTTATTGATGCTTCCATCCATCTATAACACTTATGGTTTAAGAGGGAGACTACTGACAATTGAATATAAAGTCAGACGACTTATCTGTTGAAAACCATCAAGTCAGAAATAGTCAACTCGCTCCCGACGCAAAGTTTCAGCGCTGATGCGTTTCACCGCCAATGCGGTTTCATCGGGGGAAAGTTTTCTGCAAACGACGTGTCATACTCTTTCTGCTTAATTCATACTAGTAACATTGAAAAAGAAGTATACATATCAGTATTATAAATGCATAACCATGTCAGATAATGCAAAGAACAGACCCGGTTTTCACATATAGCTGAAACAGCAGACCTTGAGGCTTCGCCTTCCAAATGCTTGTTGAAACCAGAAAAACGCCACGCATGCGTATCTAGGTGCACTGACAGTCATCCTATAAGCCATGAAAATTGACGTAAGAGACGTTGATTAGCCAATCAAAAAACATCAAAAGGGTAAATCCAGAGATGTTAACAGGGCCCCCTTTGGAGCACACGATGTAGTCAGTTACAGTCTAAATCTTTCATAAACATACTGACCAGTCTATTTGTGAGTTAAGACCTCCAGGGTGGACCGATTGCAAACGGTAGATCCAGCGTTGTTCATTAATGAGTAAATTTTGATCCCGGGTTCTACCGGCATATTGTTTTAAAAGCTCTAGTTGCGAGACTTCCGGTGACGTCGGGGAGCATGGTGGCTGCTCTCTGAGGGAGCTCCGGGGCGCTGGTGAAAAGAGCTACGATTCGAGCGACCCTTGCCTGTTATACCGGGTCCCCTAGCGGAGTCTTGTACCCCCAACCCCAGAGAGGATGTCTGTGAAGGGGCGGCTGACTGAATTCCGCTCCTCCTATGACCCGCTGAGAGGGAAGGAGGAAAGCGGTCCCGCCGACCACGTGGCGGGCGAGGAGACGGAGAGGCCCGATTCAGATAGCGATCCCGACGGCGGGCCGGACTCGCTGGGGAGTTTGAAAACATGGCTCCTCGCTTTTAAAACAGAGTTCAAAGCAGAGATGACGGAGGCGATGGGCTCCTTCACGAAAGAACTGCGGGAGACGCTGTCGGGGCTCAAGCAGGAGGTGCAGGAGATAGGCACTCGAGTGGAAATTGCTGAGGAGCGCATCGAGCAGCATGAGGAGGGGGTAAATGAGCTGCGGACTGGCTGGGACGAGCTGCGGCAGGCGCAAGAGGCCCTACGGATGAAGACGGAGGACTTAGAGGATAGATCACGCCGGAGCAATGTGAGAGTGCGGGGCCTACCTGAGGAGCAGCGCTTCCAAGACTGTGAGGGGACACTGTCGCGGCTGTTCTCCGCCATTCTGAAGGAGGCTGATCCCGAGGGGGTTAGTGATCCGCCCCTCATGGATAGGGCCCACCGTAGCCTTGGCCCGCCGCGGGATAACAAACCCCGGGATGTGATTGCATGCTTGAGCTCCTATAAGCTGAAAGAGAGGCTCCTGATGGCGGCGCGGAAGCTCGGCCCTTATCAATGGGAGGGGGCCAGAATTGAACTCTACCAGGACCTCTCGGCTGGCACTCTGCAGCGGCGATGGGAGCTCCGCGAAGTTACCTCAGTACTGCGCCGCGAGGGGTGGCGATATCGATGGCTATACCCGTTTGGACTTTTGGTGACTATCAAAGGAAGCACCCGGCGCCTTCAGAGCGTGGAGGGGGCTTGGCAGATCCTGCAGGAGATGGGGGTGGAAAATCTTCCGGAGACCCGGCTGCAGAGCAAGTCGAAGAGTCAGCGCCAGCGAGACCGGCCAGCGCCGACGAAATGGCAGAGGGTCGGGAGCAAGAGCAAGAGCAGGCGGCTAACTAGGATGTCTGGAGGCAAAGAGAGAGCAGCGGTGGGAGATGATGCAGGGGTGTGAACTGCCTCCTGGTAGCCCCTACTGTTGACACTTGAGAGTGGTTCCGGGGCCCTGTTGAGAGGGCCGGGGGCAGGATGGCCGGGGGGGGGGGGGGAGGGGTGGGGGTGCCCTGACCAAGTGACTCCTGCTTATCTGGGCCTTGGGTCCATGCCTGCAGAAGCGGCGATTGTGTGGTCTGCGCTATTAGCGGAGCAGGGCCCCCGAACACCGGATACTGGAAACACCTCCCTCCCTCCGAGAAGGCGAGGGACGAAGGGTGGACTGGGGGAGAGACTTTGGGTGATTCTAGGATAGGGCTTGTTGCCCTGCTATATATAGAGGTTTCGGGGCTTTTGACGCTGGAGCGTGCCTAACTCCACTGCGTTGGCAGGATGTATATTGGGAGGGGGGTCTCCTTATTCCCACTGAATTTACACAATGCGGGGAAGAATGGGGATATTAGGGTGGTGGGGGGGCGGGGGGATTGTGGAAGGTAGACTGTTGGTTGGGTTGTATGCTATGTTAATCTGTCGATGCTGTTTCATTACTAATTCTTGCAGAGGTAATGTGTTGGGTAACTTGTTATTGGATACATGTGGGGATCTGGATGCGGTTGGGGGCGGGAAGCAAAGGGAGGGGAGGGAGGGGGCTGGTAGTGGGTAGGGGGACTGTGGTTGCGCCCGGGGCAAGTTGCTGGGGGGATAGGGGCGACGCTGGAGGGAGCTGGAATCAAGGGGGGGCTGAGGGTGGGGGGAGAGGGGGGGGAGGGATGGGGGGCAGGGAGGGGGAGGGGGGGTGGGGACCGGGGGATAGGTAGCTGCAGCCTGACGACACTGGGTGGGGAGGACGAGGGGTGCAAGATCGGTGGTCATGGGGAAGATAGGATCCCTTAATGTTAAAGGGCTTAATCACCCCCTGAAGCGGCGGCAACTCTACCGTGAGGTCGCACGGCTTGACTGGGAAGTGGTGCTGCTTCAGGAAACCCACTTGCGCAGGAAGCATGAGAACTTATTGAAGAATACCCGCTACCCTCAGCAGTATTTTGGGAGTGAGAGGGGAGCGGTTGCGGGTAAAAAGGGGGGTGTAGCGGTACTGATTAGACGGGACAGTACCTTTCGGGTGGATAAGGTGGAGAGGGGTGAAGCTGGTCGCGTGCTTTTATTGGGGGGGGAATGGCAAGGGGAACGGGTCACTTTGGTGAATATATATGCTACTAACACAAGGCCGGCGGAATTTTGGGGAAAGGTGCAGGTCTTTCTATCTCGGCATGCCCAAGGGAAGTTAATAATGGGCGGGGATTTTAATCTGGCTCTACACCCGCGGTGGGACAGGCAGGCGGGAGGGGGAGATGGGAAGGGGAGGGCCCGGAAGCTTCTCCAGCGTATTTTGGCGAAGCATTGCCTGAGTGATGTATGGCGACGCTTGCATGAGGGAAGTAGGGAGTACACTTTTTATTCTGCACCCCACGATAGCTACAGTAGGATTGACTATGTTCTGCTCCCGGAGGAGTGGAAGACCCGAGTGTATGATGCGCAAATAGGGAATTTAACGTGGTCGGATCATGCTCCGACCTGGGTGAATGTGGGGAGCCCTAGAGAAGGGGGGGGAGTTCGTTTCTGGCGCCTCAATGAGAGCTTGCTCCGGAATGCGGAGGTGGTGCAGGATGTGAAGGAGTGCCTACGGGAATACTGGGAGCTTAATGACACTGGAGATGTAGGAGAGGTGGGCTTGTGGGAGGGGATGAAGGCAGTGGTGCGAGGGAGGCTAGTGATGTGGTCTTCCCGCTTTAAAAAACAGCGAGAGGCGCAAGAGGCGGCACTCCATGCAGAGATTAAACGGGTGACGGAGCTCTACCAAGGGCGGGGCAATAAGCGGGACCTTCGGCGCCTTAGCCAGCTGCGGATGGAGCTGAATAGACTACAGGTGGATGAGATTGGGTTTCAGCTAACGCGGTTGAAGCAGCGCTACTATGAATGGGGAGATAGAGCAGGACGCTTATTGGCCAATAAGCTACGGAAGAGGGAGGCCCAGACCTCGATCGGGGGTTGGTCGGGGAGGCGGTGGGAGCAGCTGAAGAAAGAGAAGCAGATTGGGGAGCGCTTTTTGTCGATTCTATAGGGCCCTCTATCAGAACCCGGAGGGAGAGAGGGTGGGGGCCCGGGAGGCCTATCTCGCGGGG
Organism: Ichthyophis bannanicus; assembly: GCA_033557465.1. NCBI lineage: Eukaryota > Metazoa > Chordata > Amphibia > Gymnophiona > Ichthyophiidae > Ichthyophis > Ichthyophis bannanicus. The sequence goes on along the minus strand of CM066035.1, from coordinate 943,874,942 downwards.
ATAGAGTTTGCGGTGCTTGGACGAGGAGGCGATGCAATCTCTTGAGCAGGACATCACTAGGGAGAGGTGCTGCGGGCTCTAAAGGGGCTGCCGGTGGGGAAAGCCCCAGGGCTGGATGGGTTGACGGGGGCCTTCTATAAGGTATTCCGCGAAGAAACTTATAGATAGGCTGGTTCGGGTGGCGAATGGGGTACAGAAGGAAGGGGGGGGGCCTCTCAGTTGATATGCTCACTGCGGGGATTACAGTGCTACCCAAAGCAGGTCGGAACCCGCTATATTGCGAATCCTATAGGCCTATCTCCTTACTTAATGTGGATGTCAAAATTATTGCCAAGGTTCTGGCCAATAGGCTGGCACCGAAGATGCCCGGGTTGATTGGGCTGGATCAAACTGGTTTTATCCAGGGGCGGCAAGCCTCGGACAATATTAAGAGGGCGCTGGAAGTGGTTTGGGGGGCGCGGGACCAGGGGGAGGAGGCTATGCTGCTGTCTGTCGATGCTGAGAAAGCGTTCGATCGGGTGGACTGGGGGTTCTTATTTCTAACGATGGCACAGATGGGGATAGGCCCCAAGTTCCTGAGATGGGTGCAGGCCCTTTATAGGGACCCTAAGGCTAGGGTTAAAATACATGGGCGCTACACCGGGGCCTTTGAGCTGGAGAGGGGGACTCGGCAGGGCTGCCCGATGTCCCCTCTCCTTTTCGCTATTGCCATTGAACCCTTGGCTTGTGCTATCAGAACCAACGAGCAGGTGCAGGGGTTACAGAAGGGAGATGGCCACCACAAGATTTCGCTGTTCGCGGATGATGTACTTATGGTGGTGACGCAACCGGAGGACTCTCTCCCTGAGCTTCTTGAAGTGCTGAGGTGCTATGGGGAGGTGTCTGAGTTCAAAATGAACCCCGACAAGACGGAGGCTCTGAATCTCACCCTACCGGCGGCCCGGCTGGCGGAGTTGAAGCGCGTCTATCCATTTAGGTGGAAGGAGGGGGCTCTCCGCTACCTGGGGGTTAATATCACGGCGAAACCTAGCGGGCTGTACTTGGCCAATTATGGTAAATTGTGGAAGGAGATAGAGCGGGACCTTCAGCAGTGGGGGGGTTATGAGGTATCTTGGCTGGGTCGGATTGCTGCTGTAAAAATGAACATCCTCCCCCGAGTTTTATATTACTTTCAGGCCCTCCCCGTTGCCATCCCGGGGCAACATATGAGGCGGATGCAGCGACAGGTGAAACCAGTACCTTTGGCGGCGGCGCCCTCCTCGGGTGGCGTGTGCTGTCATGTATCGGCGGCGGGAGGAGGGGGGCTTGGGTGTCCCTAATCTGCAGGCCTATTACTGGGCCGCTCAGGCGCGCCATGTGATGGACTGGCGGGGTGGGGGGGAGGGAAAGACCTTTGTGGCACTAGAACAGCTTAGTAGTGGGGGCAGTTCCTTGGCGGGGCTTCCCTGGATGAATAAGTGTGAGCGGGCATTGGGGGAAGGGGACAGCCCGTATGTGCGTCATGTGCTTGGGGAGTGGGATAAGGCAAGGAAGGGGGAGGGAGGGGGAGGGGGGAGGGACTTCTCCGTGATGCGGGCATTGTGCCACACGGCGGAGTTTCGCCCGGGGAAGGAAGGGGGAGGATATAGGCGGTGGGCAACGGAAGGCTTGTGTTGCTTCTATCAGTTTCTTGATGGGGGTGAGTGGGTACCGTTTGCAACCCTGCAGGAGCACTATGGGCTGAAAGAGGGGGACCGATTCTATTATGGGCAAGTAATTTCTTTTCTACGGCAGAAATTGGGAAAGGAGGGGATGGCCCGGGATTACACCCCTATGGAGGTGGTCTGGTATGGGAAGAGGGCGTCCCCGGGCCTTACCACGGCCCTTTACCGGGCGATTCAGGGACCCCTGCGGGGGAAGCATCGCTACCAGAGGGAGTGGGAAGGGGACATGGGGGTGGAACTTGAAGAGGGGCAATGGAAGCAGGTGTTCGACCAGCAGCGGCTGCTGCCTTGGTCGATAGCCATTCGTGAGAATTGGTGGAAGGTGGTTATGCGGTGGTATTATACTCCCGACCGCATGCATAAGATGAACCCCGGGGTATCTAATCTCTGCTGGAGGGAGTGCGGGGCAGTGGGCACGTTCTACCATATTTGGTGGACATGCCCGCAGATACAGCTTTATTGGCGGAAGATACGGGGGTGGATAGCGGAGGTAGTGGGCAGCGAGGTGCGGTTAGATCCGGGTGGGTTTCTGTTGGGGTGGTGGAGGGAGGGGGGACCGGAAGGAGACCAGCGGCAGATTCAGGCCTGCTTGAGTGCGGCCCGCTGCGAGCTGGCATACCGCTGGCGCCAGCAAGATGTGCCGCAAGTGAGGCACTGTGTGGAGCGCTTACGTCAGGTGTACCTGATGGAAAAGTTGACTGCAGCGAGGCGACAACGGGTGGATAATTTTGACAAGAGGTGGGAGAAGGTCATGTACTATCTTCGCAAAGCTACCCAGTGATCGAGGGGGGGGGGGGGGAGGGCGGGGGAGGGGGTTGGGGACTGTAGGGGGACTGTCAGGGGTGGATAGGGGGGGGGAAAAGGAGAGGGGGTGGGCGGGGGGGGGGAGGGGAAAGGAGGGGGCAGAGGGGGGGGGAGGAGACTGGGGTGAGGGGGGGTGAAAGGGGGGGGAGGTGTTTGGGGGGAGGGGGGGGGTGGAGGGGGGGCGGCTTCCCATTTGCCGCCCGCCGGGGGGAGGCTCATTATAAAATCCTCCACAACAGCCGCATCGGCCATGCAGGGAAGAGGTGGGTTTGTTGCTATCTGGGAGAATTGGTTATTGACTGTGGGAACTGCTGCTCTGCGGCTTAGTATTTTGTATATCTATGACTTTACCTGCATGAGTTGTTTGTATTTGTTTGTATATGTTTCTTACGTGTTGTGAATAAAGAATTAAATATAAAAAAAAAAAAAAGCTCTAGTTGCGGGAATTGCGCTATATGTAATGTCACTCTACAGCTTACACACTTTACCTATCATGGGATGACATATCAATTGCGCAAGTCTACTACCTGCACTTCTACTTTTGTAGTTTATGCAATTCAATGCCCATGTCAGCCTCTTTACATTGGGAAAACAACTAGAGCTTTTAAAACACGAATCAATGAACACCGTAGTCGTCTCCATTGTCAGAAACTAGAAGCACCGATAGTGGCTCACTGTTTAGCTTTTCATCATCAGTTTGATCAGCTTCGTTGCTTTTGTATTGATCAAATTTTGACGGGATATGCCGGTAGAACCCGGGATCAAAATTTACTCATTAATGAACAACGCTGGATCTACCGTTTGCAATCGGTCCACCCTGGAGGTCTTAACTCACAAATAGACTGGTTAGTATGTTTATGAAAGATTTAAGACTGTAACTGACTACATCGTGTGCTCCAAAGGGGGCCCTGTTAAAATCTTTGGATTTACCCTTTTGATGTTTTTTGATTGGCTAATCAACGTCTCTTACGTCAATTTTCATGGCTTATAGGATGACTGTCAGTGCACCTAGATACGCATGCGTGGCGTTTTTCTGGTTTCAACAAGCATTTGGAAGCCTCAAGGTCTGCTGTTTCAGCTATATGTGAAAACCGGGTCTGTTCTTTGCATTATCTGACATGGTTATGCATTTATAATACTGATATGTATACTTCTTTTTCAATGTTTCTAGTATGAATTGAGCAGAAAGAGTATGACACGTCGTTTGCAGAAAACTTTCCCCCGATGAAACCGCATTGGCGGTGAAACGCATCAGCGCTGAAACTTTGCGTCGGGAGCGAGGAGACTATTTCTGACTTTATGGTTTTCAACAGATAAGTCGTCTGACTTTATATTCAATTGTCAGTAGTCTCCCTCTTAAACCATAAGTGCTATAGATGGATGGAAGCATCAATAAGTAGTCGTCATTTTTTGATAAGAGTTAGCAGAGCTTTTGATAGTTAAAATCTGCGTTTCTTAATCACTTCTTAATCACTTTTCAATAAGAAAATATAAGAAAATAGGATTGCATGGGTCCTCGATGTAAGGAAGGGGATAGGGATTTCTCAGGCTTTTCAGCTTGCTGTGGCCTGTAGTTACCCTTCCCCATTCATTCTGAGACCCTTATCCATATATAGAAAAAATTTTCAGTATTTAGCATTTGATTGGGGCAATTACTTTTATATTCTGTGGCTGTATTGCTCCACAATCCCCCACATTGGATTTTGTCTAGCACGTTTGCAGTCAAGGATATGGAAGATTGCCTCTGCCCAAAAGGAGACACAACCTTTGGCATGAAATGGGGGTGAGTTCTTAGGACAACCTTGTCATGGTAAAACCATATTAAAGGTGAGTCTGCCACCAAGTCTTGAAGCTCACTAATGCGTCTAGCTGAAGTGAGTGCAATAAGGAAGATGACCTTCCATGTTAGAAACTTTAGCAAGGTAGTGCGCCATATCAACTTCAAACAGAGCCTTCAGTCTGAGTGCCCCAAGCCTCTGGAACTCCCTACCACCACACATCAGAGCTATCCACAACTTGAGCCAGTTTAGGAAGGCCTTAAAACACTTCCTCTTCATTAAATACCTCACAGCCTCCCCCGAACCCCAGCCACCATGTATGAGCAACACACAATAACTCCATCTCTCATATATACAGTTACCTTGTTCAATGTTCCACACATGTAGATAGTTTCCCCTGTTATCCAAGTTTACTGCTCCTGTTCATTGTAATGACCTGACTCTTGTTTATTGTCGGATATTGTTTGTTCTATGTAAACCGCGCTGATCGCAAATAGTGCGGTATATAAGAGATGTAAATAAATAAATAAATAAATAAATAATAGTGGCTAATGGTTCAAAGGGTGGCTGGAGGTGGTCTGATGGGAGGTTTGGTGAGCAAGAGACCACTCATGAAGCGTGCTACAAGAGGCTGCCAGGAAATTGGTTGTCCATCCAGGGGATGGTGAGAAGCTGCGAATGCACTCAAGTGAACTCTTACACAGTTGGTCTTGAGACCAGATGAGGAGTGCCTCCACTGGAGCCGAGAAGGGATTAAAGGTTCTGGGAACATCAGAGGGAAAATCTATGCCATTTGAAAGCATAAGAATGTCTGGTGGATGGCTTTTTAGAGGCTAAGAGGATCTCCTTTACTTCCTGATTAAGGTTAAGATCCTGTAATACTATGTTTTCAGCAGCCATGCTATGAGGTGGAGAGACTGCGGATTGAGATGGAGCAGCATCCCCTCCTCTTGAGAGAGAAGATCTGGAGCAGATACGAGATCTAGGGGTTGAGTGTGAGGCAGACTTTGTAAGAGAGGAAACCATGGTTGATGTGACCAACATGGGGCTACGAGTATCATGAAACCCCCGTCCACCTGGAGCTTGAAAAGCATCTTGGGAATCAGGGGAAAAGGAGGAAAGGCATAGAGGACCTCCCGACCTCAGTGGAGGTGAAAAGCATCCACCTCCTGGCTGCCCGTCATGGGAGTCCTGTTGCAGAAGCGAGGAAGTTTGGCATTCTGCGGAGTGGCAAACAAATCTATCCCTGGAGTCCCCCAGGTCTGAAAAAATGAAGGATACTGTCTCGGTGCTGACAGACCATTCATGGGGAAGGAGGATTCAACTCAAAATTTTTCTGCTAAGACAATTTGCTCCACTGCAAGATACACCCCAAGTGGTGTATCTGATGAGTAATGGCAAAGGACCAAAGATGGAGAGCCTCCCCTGCAGAGGGGGCCAAGATCCTGTTCCCCCTTGTTTGTTCACGTAGAACATGGCCACCTGATTGTCCATATGGACGAGGATCCTTTGGGAGTTTAGATGTCCCTGAAAGGCCTTGAGGGCATTGTAGATTACCCGAAGTTCCAGTAAATTTATCTTGAGCTTGGACGACTCTTCCATCCAGAGGCCCTGAGTGGAGAGGGTCCCTAGATGAGCACCCCACCCCAGTTTGGAGGCATCCGTTATCAGGGTACATTGATGTTGAAGCAACTGTAAATGTGACCCGATGAGGAGATTCTCTAGGGAACACCACCATAGAAGTAGCCAGAGGGGCAGACACTGATACTTTGTCTGTGAGATGGCCCGAAGCCTATGTCCACTGGGAGGCCAAAGCCCACTGGGCTGTGCGCATATGCAGGCGTGCATGTGGTACTACATGTACTGTTGAGGCCATTTGACCTAGAAGCAAAAGCATCTCTCGGGCAGTTAGGTGTTCTCTGACACAGACCTGAGATGCCAGCTGAATTAGACGAGAACAGAGAGGCAGAAGTAGAAACGCCCTTGCTTGCTGAGCATTTAAGAGAGTTCCTATGAGCTCTATTGTCTGAGTAGGAGCGAGATGTGACTTTGGGAGATTTAAATCCCAAGTGCTGAAGTACCTGCATGGCACGAGAGAGAGAGAGACAGGTGAACCTCTTGGGAGATTTTTGCCTTTATGAGCCAGTGTCTAAGTAAGGGAAGATGAATATCCCTAGAGATCTTAGAAAATGCATCCACGACCGCCATGCACTTTGTGAATACTCTTGGGGCAGAGGCGAGTCCGAATGGCAGGACCTAGTACTGATAATGTCTTCCTTGAAAGATGAAGCGTAGTTATTCCCTGTGTTCTGGATGAATCAGGATATGTGTGTACGCTTCTTTTAGATCTAGAGAACAGAGCCAGTCCTGACTCTGGAGATAGGGTAAGAGGGTCCCTACAAGATGAACTTCTCGCGGACAAGGAGCTTGTTTAGGTTTCTGAGATCCAGAATGGATCTGTATCCTCCGGTTTTCTTTGGTATGAGAAAGTACGGAGAGTAGAAACCCACTCCCTGTTGGGATGTTGCGACTTCCTCTATGGCAACCCCTGACAGCAGAGAGTTGACCTCTTATAGCAGAAGAACAGTGAGAGGAGGCAGTGAGAAGGATATTCCTTTACCAATGTGGAGAAAGGCAAAGTTTGTTGGTGAAGTCTGTACCTTTCTGCCACTATGGTCAGGGTCCAGTGCTCTGACGTGATTAGATGCCACCTGTGGGCATAATGACCGAGTCTGCCAGTAATGTTCGGGGGGAGGGGGGTCTCCTAAGGGCAGAGTGGTTATGTTCTCTAGGAAAAAGTCAAAAAACAGGTGCAGGTTGAGTCTGCGGAGCAGGTTGGTTTTTAGAAGTCTATGGCTTCTTTTGCTGCTTAGGAGTCTGTTGCCTCTTGAGTATCCTGAGGTTGGTACTGCGAAATAGGGGTAAGAAGGGTAAAACTTATTTTTCTTATTGAAATAAGTTTCCTTGCAGCAGCTTTCTTAGCTGGGTTGTCAGTGGTTCTAGAAAGCCTGTTTAGGGTAGTATTCTCAGATTTCAACTGAGATGCCTTGTCTTGTCAATCCTTGCCAAAAACGTTTTCACCTGTGCAAGGATTACTACCCAATTTATCTTGAACCCAAGCAATCCTGCTTGCTCCAATGCAAAATTTAGGTGGCTCTACTGGTACATTCAAAGCAGTCAAAGTTGCCCTATTTACAAACTCTGACACATTTGGGCATGTTTCACCAATGTGAGATAGTCAGCTCTCATCATCAGGGAGGAGCCACTTATTCAAGATCTCTAGTAACTTCTTTAAGGAACATACCCATATAGAGTATGTATGAACTTCTGGCTGAGAGCATGAAGGCCTGAAAGCATCAAGAGTCCTCTCTTCTCTGCCAGGCGGGTTCAAAGAATGAGTCTTTGAACTTTTAATTTGATGCATTGCCGATTTAACCACCATTGAGTGATGAGTCTTTTGAAATCTGGGAGACTGGTACTCGATACATGGTATCGAGTCGTCGAGTATGGGGAGATATTGTAAGGGGCATCTCCCACATCTGGAGCATGAGGTCCTGGAGGATTCAGTGAACCGGAAGAATGGCAGCCTCTTTAGGAGCTGTAGGGTACTGGAGGATTTCTAATTCCTCAGCGCTAGGCTCAGCAACTACAAGTAAACAATGTCTCACTTGAGGTAAAAAAGGAATTACTTTCGCCGGACGACATCTGCACTATAGCACAAGTGCTGATATGCCCACACTTTCTTTGGGGAGGCCCTGGAGAATGATGTTACCGTAGTTAAACACTGAAATCCCTACAAATGGCATAGAATATGGTAGCACACACAATTATAGAAACATAGAAATATGACAACAAAAAAGACCACACAGCCTATCTAGTCTATCCTTCCATAACAACAACTACAACAGTCCCCTTTTGACCTTTAGAGATCCTCTGTGTTTGTCCCATGCTTTTTTGAATTCAGTTACTGTCCTCATCTCTACCGCCTCCACTGGGAGACTATTCCACAGATCCACTACTCTTTCCGTAAAGAAATATTTCCGCATATCACTCCTGAACAATGTTCCCTCTAATTTTCTGTAGGCTGTGTGCGCATAAAATATCAGCTGTGCAGCTTTTGAAGGAAGGTTAAATTTTTGTGTGCCACATAACGACACTCGGAGTTATATACTTTAAAATTTGACTACATGTCAGAATACAGTATGTACACCACATTGATTGCACTAGAAAATATTGTAGAACTTGTGAAAACCATAAATACACAACAACTTTTCAATTTTAAGAACGTCTGTGTTGTTTTCTATCAGAATCAGAACCGTAAATTTTGTGCGCTCTGTTATAAAGTATGTGCGCTCGCTCGGCGAGGTGTGTGCGCGCGCACACGCGCACAGCTTAGAGGGAACAGTGCTCCTGAATCTATCTCCCTTCACCCTCATCCCATGTCCCCTCATAGCAGAACTTGCTTTCAATTGAAAGAGGCTCTCTCCCTGAACATTTATTACACTGAGGTATTTAAACATCTCAATCATATCACCTCTATCCCGCCTTTCCTCTAAGGTGTACATATTAAGATCCTTAAGGCTGTCCTCATATGCTTTATAATGAAGACCACTAATCATTTTAGTAGCCACCCTCTGCACCAACTCCATCCTGTTCACATTCTTTTGAAGGTGCAGTCTCCAGAATTGCATACTATACTCCAAATGAGGTCGCACCAAAGACTTATAGAGGCATTATCACCTCCTTTTTTCTGCTAGCCATTCCTCTCCGTATGCACCCAAGCATCCTTCTAGCTTTTGCCGTCGCCTTTTCTACCTGTTTAGCTACTTTAAGATCATCAGACACAACCACGCCTAGGTCCCGCTCTTCTTTAGTTGACAAAAGTACTTCACCTCCTATACTATATTGCTCCCTTGGATTGCTGCAGCCCAAATGCATGACCTTACAGTTTTTTTAACATTAAATCCCAGCTGCCAAATTCTAGACCATTCTTCAAGCTTAGCTAGATCCCTCCTCATGTTATCTATACCTTACTGGGTGTCTACTCTATTGCAGATTTTGGTATCATCCGCAAAGAGGCAAACCTTACCCGACAGCCCTTCCGCTATATCACCAACAAAGATGTTAAAAAGAATCGGACCAAGGACAGATCCCCAGGGCACACCACTGGTAACCTTCTCCTCAGAGTGAGCTCCATTTACCTGTACTCTGTCGCCTCCCACTCAACCAATTTCTAACCCAATTAGTAACTTTAGGGTCCATCCCTAGGGCGCTCAGTTTTTTTATAAGTCGCCTGTGAGGAACAGTGTCAAAGGCTTTACTGAAATCCAAATACACCATATCTAGGGCTCTCCCTTAGTCCAACTCCCTGGTCACCCAGTCAAAGAAATCAATCAGATTTGTCTGACAAGACCTGCCTCTGGTGAATAAAAGCTGCCAGATTAGAACCCAACACCCATACTGTACCGCCTACATTGGCTCCCATTAATACAAAGGATTAAATTCAAGGTTCTAATAACCACATTCAAAACAGTAAACAAAAAGCACCAACATACCTTAACACACTTATAAAGATGCAACAGGACACAAGAAGAAGAGATAATTTGAAGAACCTATTAACTACTCAGATGTTGTTCAGAAACGCAATCCAAGCAACAACCAACAGGGCATTCTCGTTCTTCTCCCCAGCCATATGGAATACCCTAACCAACAATCTGAGAGGAATAAAAGACTTAACATTATTCACAAAGCATCTCAAGATTTTCCTATTTGCTGATTACTACCAACACGAGCAACCCACCATAGATCACCTAAAAATATAAGAACAAAACTACTCAGTGAACGCATGCCCACCTTACTCTCAGCTTTACCCAGTTTGTAAATTCTAATAATCTGTAACATCTCATTAATTTATATACAATGTACATAGTTGCTACACATCTATGCACCACAGCCTGCACAAAGTAAAATATTGTTATAATGCTGCGCAATGCTGTATATAGTTCCAGTCAAAATGTTTCTTGTTCCTTGTTAACTGTTTATTGTAAACTAGAGCAGTATTAGACACTTGCTCCCTGTAAACAGCCTTGATTTCTTGAATAAAGCGGTATATTAAATAAATAAATAAATAAATATATAAAATAAAATACTATAAATGGACAGGCCCCAGCCAGGTCCCGAATAAACTCCTGAAAAGACATGTCCTCAGGAGGGGACATGCGGCGTTCCGGAGAGGGTGATGGATCCTCCAGTATACTTTGAATTCCTCGGGTATCAATCAATCTATCATCTGATGAATCGGAAGATTCAAAGTATCGACAAGAGCGATGTCCGCGCTCCACTAAGGCCCGTTACCGAATGAAATCGGTATCAGATCGGGGAGGTTGTCTGGAAGAGCACCTGGTACCAGAAATGGACTCTAGGACAGGCATGGGTGGTAGCAGTTCGATTGGTACAAACCCCGATGCAGAGTGCATCGATACTATGGACGGAGCCGGTGTCGGCATTACCGCCGGTATGGGTTTGATCAGAACCAATGCAACTAGTAAGAGCCGTCAAGCTGTGCTCGATGGCAAGGTTACGTTGATCCATACAACCTGCCGATGCTTGGGTGTTGGCACCAGACATGTGGGTTACCATCCCAGAGTATGGCACCAGGAGCTCTCCAGAGGTGGAGGCCTCGGGAGCATCCTTGGACCCCTTGATGGCTTTGGAGGAAAGGTCCTCCCGCCAGGGTAGTTTGGCTGGCCGATCTACTTCTAGGGCAATGCTCAAGGCATCTTGATTCATAGAAAGAGATCTATCCTTGGGGGATTGGTGTGTCTTCAAAGACTTATGTTTTGATACTTGAGATCCATGAGAGGAAGACAATGCCCTCGATGACGTCAATGCTAAAGACACTGTGTCTGAGGCAGAGTGTGCCCAACTTTGCAGCTCAATTCTGCAGGGCTCTCTTTGTCATCTTTCTAAACAAAGGACACTCTGAAGGTTGGTGATCGGGCCCAAGGTACTTTAGACATCAGTCGTGGGTGTCGGTAGCTGAGATGGTACCGCTGCACTTAGAACATTTCTTAAAACCATTAGCTGTTTTTTCCATTATGCCAAAGGCAAATGGTAGGCTTAAGGCCTAAAATGGCATTGATACGCCCATGAAGGTTCTAATTCACTTTTTAGAAAAGAAGAAAAGAATAGAAAAGGACTGAGAGAGCGTAGTTACTCACCTGTAACAGGTGTTCTCCAGGAGCAGCAGGAATCAGTCCTCACATTTGGGTGACGTCGGCGCCGACGGAGCCCTCGCGGAGCAATTTTCCCCAGCTTTCAAAGAAAGCCTTTGGGAATTGCAGCGCGCATGCGCGGTCGCCTTCCCGCCCAAGGGTGCCATCTTAGCCAGTCAAATGACATAGCTAAAAAAGACAGCATAAAAATTTGCAAAAAAAACTAAAGCAGATGATTGCAACTCCAAGGGGAGGAGGGAGGGTTGTGAGGACTGATTCCTGCTGCTCCTGGAGAACACCTGTTACAGGTGAGTAACTACGCTTTCTCCAGGACCAAGCAGGAAGTCAGTCCTCACATATGGGACTCCCAAGCTTAAGGCTACCGGAGATCCTAAGCACAAAAATGAGCTCCCTCTAGCTCAGCAGCACAGAAGGAAGGAATCTTCGCTGAATTATTACCCACCGGTAGCCCACATCCGGGATGGAGGGTAGGAGTTGCTCAAACCTCAAAGAGATTACGGAGGACTGCCTGTCCGAAAGCACTGTCCCTGCGGGACTCCCTCTCGAGACAGTAATGGACCGCAAAAGTCTGGCTCGAAGACCAAGTAGCGGCCCGGCAGATGTCTGCCAGCGGAACAGAGCGGAGGTAAGCCACTGACGTAGCCTTTGCCCGAACGCAATGAGCCGTGACTCGACCTTCCAAGGAGAGTCCGGCTGCCCCATAAGCCCAAGTGATACAGTCCGCAACCCAGATGGACAGAGTACGCTTGGAGACCGGGAGCCCCAATTTATTGGGGTCAAAAGACACAAAAAGCTGAGCAGCTTTACGGTGCTCCCGCGTACGGTCAAGGTAGAAGTTCAATGCCCTTCTACAGTCCAGGGTATAGAGGACCGTTTCAGCTCGGCTGGAGTGTGGTCTGGGAAAGAAGGTCGGAAGTACCACCTCCTGATTGATGTGAAAAGGGGAGACCACTTTTGGAAGAAATTTTGGGTGAGTCCGTAGGACTACCCTATTTTTGTAGAACCGAGTGTAAGGGGGATCAGACACGAGGGCCTGCAATTCACTTACGCGTCTAGCGGAAGTGAGGGCTATCAAGAACAATGTTTTCCAAGAAAGAAAACGGAGAGAACAGGTAGCCATAGGTTCAAAAGGCGGACAGGTGATCCGCTGTAAAACCACATTCAGATCCCAGTCAGGCGCTGGCGGGCGCAGAGGTGGTTTAAGCAGAAGGAGACCTCGGAGAAACCTCGCTACAAGGGGGTCGCTGGAAAGAGGTCTGCCGTCCACCGGCACATGATGTGCTGAAAGAGCACTGAGGTGAACTTTGACGGAGTTGGACTTAAGTCCCAGATTAGAGAGGTATAGCAAGTACTGCAGGATCACCGACACCGGGCAGGAGAAGGGATCCTGAGACTGTTGGGTACACCAAACGGAAAAGCGACGCCATTTAAGGGCGTAGCATTTGCGGGTAGAAGGGCGCCGAGAAGCTAGGACGACCTCTTCCACCTCTGCCGGCAGGAGAAGGGGAGCAAGGACTACCCTCTCAGCAGCCAGGCCATTAGATTGAGAGATCTGAGGTTGGGGTGTAGCAGAGACCCCTGATCCTGAGTGAGGAGATCCGGTTGTAACCCCAGAGGTAATGGATCCTCTACCGCTAATTGCAGCAGGAGTGGAAACCACGGCTGTCTGGGCCAGCGAGGGGCCACCAGGATCATGAAAGCTTTGTCTCGGAGAACCTTGAAAAGAGTTCGAGAGACTAGCGGGATGGGAGGAAAAGCATACAGAAGGCTCTCCGACCATGAGAGTAGAAAAGCGTCTGCCGCAACTCGAAGGGGATGTGGCTGACGAGAGCAGAAGCGAGGAAGTTGCCGGTTGAGAGGGCTGGCAAAGAGATCCATCGTGGGGAGGCCCCACTTTAGAAAGAGCTTCTGAACTACCAAGGGATCCAGGCGCCACTCGTGCGGCTGGAGGATCCTGCTGAGTTTGTCCGCCAGGCAATTTTCTTGGCCTGGGAGATAAACTGCCTTGAGAAGAACGCCGTGACTGACGGCCCAAGAGCAGAGCTTCTGTGCTTCCCGACAGAGAAGGAAGGAGCCCGTGCCCCCCTGCTTGTTCACGTAGAACATGGCAACTTGATTGTCCGTCTGGACAAGGGCGGACTGGTGAGAGGTCAGGTGGGAGAAGGCCTTGAGAGCCAGGCGGATCGCTCTGAGCTCCAGGAAGTTGATCTGCTGAGCAGACTCCCACGTGGTCCAGAGGCCCTGAGTACGTGCCCCTTGGCAATGTGCTCCCCAGCCCAGGAGGGATGCATCTGTCGTCAGCACCTGGGCCGGCTGAGGTGACTGAAAAGGCATGCCGAGTACCAGGTTCGGCCGATGAAGCCACCACTGGAGAGACGAGGCCAGCGGCTCGGAGACGCGCACTAGGTCTGCTAGGCCGCCTGTGGCTTGTTGTCACTGCTTGCGAAGACACCATTGAGCAGGCCGCATATTCAGGCGGGCATTGGGGGTCACATGGACGGTGGAAGCCATATGGCCGAGTAGTCTCAGGAAGCGCCTGGCGGAGACCAGGGGCTGGCTGCGAAAACGGTCGGCTAGGTCCATGAGCCGTTGAGCCCTGTCGAGCGGTAGGAACGCTCGTGCCTGAGGAGTGTGCAGCCTTGCGCCGATGAACTCGAGATCCTGTGAGGGGAGCAAAGTGGACTTTGCGAAGTTTATAACAAAGCCCAAGTACTGCAGAAGAGTCACCGTGCGGCGTGTGGCGTTGGTGACCTCTGGAGCGGACGCTGCTCTGATGAGCCAGTCGTCGAGGTACGGAAAGACAGAGGCCGTGAAGCCGGAGATGGGCCGCCACCACCGCGAGACATTTTGTGAAGACTCGCGGTGCGGAGGACAGGCCAAAGGGCAGTACTCTGTACTGGTAATGATTTCCTGCCACCACAAACCTTAGGTATTGGCGGTGGCTTGGGTGGATGAGGATGTGCGTGTAGGCATCCTTTAGATCCAAGGAGCATAGCCAATCTCCCTGCTGGAGGTAGGGCAGAAGGATTCCAAGGGTAAGCATTTTGAACTTTTCCCGCACGAGGAACCTGTTGAGGTTGCGCAAGTCCAGGATGGGTCTGAGGCCTCCTGTCCTTTTTGGTACTAGAAAGTACCTGGAATAAAAGCCTTGACCTCTCAGGTGGTGGGGCACCGGTTACACCGCCTGTTCCTGTAGAAGACCTGCTAACTCCTGAAGGAGTAAGTCCCTGTGCAGAGGGAGTCGTGGAGGTTCTCCCGGGAAATAGGGGGGAGGGACCTGGTGGAAGTGGAGAAGATAGCCTTCTCTTACGACTTGAAGCACCCAGGCATCTGAAGTGATGCTGGGCCACATGTGGGCGAAGTGAACCAGCCGGCCTCCGGTGCTGGGAGGAGCCAGCGGAGGGGGAGAGGCTATGCTTAAGGAGTCAAAAGCCCCCACCCTGCTGAGCAGGGGCTGGTGGTGCAGGCTTGGGAGCTTGCTGCCTACGGGACCCGTTACCCCGTCCCTTGGCCTGCTGGCCCTGTTGGGGAGCTGCAGGGGCCTGATATTGGGGGTAGTGTTTGTAGGCAGCCGCCTTTCTCGGGTAAAAGGACTTCTTTCCCGAGCCCTTCTTTTTCTGGGAAGGGGCGGAGGTCTTCCTAGAAAGCCTAGTCCTGGTGAGAGTCTCCGTCTCGATTTGTGCAGCCTTTTCAGCCATGGGCTTGCCAAAGAGGTTTTCACCTCGGCAGGGGACATCGACCAACTTGTCCTGCACCCAGGGCTCAAGGTCAGACGACTGAAGCCAAGCCTGTCGGCGGGCACCGATGCCGGCTGCGGCCACTCGAGCCAATGCTTCAAAGCCATCATAGGCTGCTCGGGATATGAATTTTGAGCATTCCCGAATGCCAGTGGACAAGGCCAGGAACCTCCGCAAAGGTTCCTCGGACAAACCAGCGGAGAATCCGGCTAGCTCTTTAGCCAGGTCTCGGAGATACATGCCCATGTATAGCTGGTAGGTCTGGACACGGCACGCAAGCATAGAGCCCTGGAAACACTTCTTACCAAGGCCATCCAGGTTACGGGCCTCCCTGCCAGGAGGCACCGAGGAGTGCATCTTCTGGCTCTTAAGACGATGCATGGCCGATTCCACTACCATGGAATGGTGTGGTAGCTGTGCTTTTTGGAAGCCAGGGCTCTTGCGGACTCGATAGATAGAATCGACCCGCTTGCTCAGGACCGGCGAGGAGGCCGGACTCTCCAACATGCGGAAGAGTAGTCGTTCCAGCATGGGAGGAACCGGTACAGTAAAGTGTTCCCTGGCGGGAGAGTCATACTGGAGGGCGTCGAGCTCTTCGGCTCGAGGCTCCTCCTCAGGATCCGCAGGGAAGGCCAAGGCCTTGGCCATATCCCTGACGAAGTCCGAGAACCGGGCATCCTCCGGGGGGGACTGCTTCCGAGGCTCGGACTCAGGTGAGTCCGAGGGGACACACCGAGTCCGAAAAGAATCAGGTGACTCTTCCTCTTCAGACTCCCAGACCGACTCCGACGAGGAATCGGTGGGGTCGGCCCAGGCAGGCCGCGGCGCCTGCCGCCCCGACGCCGAGGGAGTCGGCGTCGGCGACCTCGGTCCCGAACGGGAGGCCGAGGGTGACCTCGACCGAGGATCGACTCGAGTTCGCATGGACTCGAGGATCGGCTCGGTCTCCGGGGTCGACTTAGACGTCGACGTCCCGGCGGTCGGGGCAGCGGCGCCAGCGAGGCTAGCGAGCAGTGCCCGCTGCTGGTCCATGAAGGCAGACAGTCTGCTCTCCAAGGCCGTCAACCTGAGTCCGACCTCAGGTGACCCAGCAGCCCCCGACTCGGTCCCCGACGGCGTCGGGCCCGATGTCGGCGGTCTCGGAGGCGAGTCCAGGAGGACCACAGGACTTACCCGAGCAGGCAGCTCCGACTCCAGGCGAGGTCGCTTCGAGAGGTGCTCCTTCTCCAAGGACCCGGGACGGCTATCGGGGCTATGCGACCTGGCCCTCGCGGAGCCAGGAGCGTCCACCGACGCTGCCCTCACGGGTTTCACCTTCCGTCGATGGTCCCCGGAGGGAGAACCCCTGTCGGAGGAACTCCGGCGACGGTCCGAGCTGGAACCTCTGGACGCGGAGGCCTCCGACGAGGTCCGGGTACGGCTGGGGTCAGCGAAGATCCTATCCCACGGATGCCGCCGACTTCTCAACGCTTTGGAGGACATTTTGCCGCAGGCCCCACAGATCATTTCTTCATGATCCGGGCCCAGGCAGCGGAGGCAATTGTCGTGTGTGTCAGTTAGTGACATATTTCGGTCATACTGACCACACCACTTGAAACCACTGGCAGCCATCGGGGGAAAAAGGGCCCCTGCGAGGTCAAAGGACCGGGCTGCCAGGGAAAAACCGAAAACGAAACTGACTAAGTCAGAAAAACCGAAAAAGAAGAAGAAGAGGACTCGTGACCGGCGTCGCGAGTCCGGGCGGGAAAAAGACCGGCGTCGAACCGAAGGAAAAAAGAGAAAATTATGAGTAAACTCAACTTTTTCGCGGGGACACGACGGGTACGTCTGTAGGGCTCCGCGGAAAAAAGAAGACTGGCTAAGATGGCACCCTTGGGCGGGAAGGCGACCGCGCATGCGCGCTGCAATTCCCAAAGGCTTTCTTTGAAAGCTGGGGAAAATTGCTCCGCGAGGGCTCCGTCGGCGCCGACGTCACCCATATGTGAGGACTGACTTCCTGCTTGGTCCTGGAGAATAGTCGGTTCCGACATCGAAGGGAAGGCAGACGCATATTCAAAAAACAAAAGAAATAAAATAAATTTTCTGCGGTGACAGGATATGCTTCCTGCTGGCTCCGCGGAAAACGAAGAACTGAGAGGAAGAGTTGGGAACGTGGGAAGGCAGCAACGCAGGCGCAGTGGGAAGTTCCAAAAGCTTTCCTATTGGACTATGGGGAGTGTCCTGTGTAGGCTCCGTCGGTACCCATGTCACCCATATGTGAAGACTACATTCCTGCTTGTTCCTGGAGATATAAATTTGTGTACCTGAACGTTTAACTCATCTTGATCTCTGATTTGGGAAGGCAAGTAATTAAGTCTCAAATGGTTTATCCAAATCCAACCTACCTGCAGCATACATTGAGACACCACACCACGTGGGATCTCTGGGAACCGCTGCTGGAGGTCACTCAGTACTTGAATGTCCAGCTGCTGACCACTCTGCGCCATACCTGCAGCACTCTCACTCCAGAAATCTCTTCCTAGGACCTCCAGTGGTTATGATCTTCAGCCCCTTCCGGCATTTTCTATGAAAGACAGACAATTAGTTAGCTGACATTTGCAAATCATTAGCAAACTAAACAAAACCTACCAATCTTAAATCTTTCCAGAGTACTATAAATATGGTTCAACGTTATAAAACCCAAAACGCTTTTTGATGGTCAAAGCAGGAAGACCACAAACCGAGTAAGATCTGTGGCAGCCCAGCTGTCAGGTACAAATAGGCAGACTGGGTGGACCAACTGATCCTTTTTAAGCATCATCATCTTGCTCCCAAATTTATTTTATTTATTTATTTGTGAATTTTATATACCACTTTTTCATCATAATCAAGGTGGTTAACATATAACAACAACAAACAAACTTGTAACGGTTTCCATTGAAACAAAGGTGATATTAACAATGTAGTAAAACAAACAATTAAACTCAATAATTTTAAAACTTATTTACATATGTAGAGTAGGTGTTTGCTTGATGTGACTGAAATGGAAATTACACTTACCTGGTAATTGATGTTCCTTGAGGGAGTACAGTTCAGTCCTCCACCACTGGGTAGTGCACCTCCTCCTGCAACATGGAGACTGGACAAGTCAAACTTGTGACATCACCGGGTATATCCTGCTGGTCTTCTCCCATGATCCCCCAGTAACCTACTGTCAAAGCAGACTCAAAGGAGCAAACAACCAACCAGTTAAAGTACTAAATACAAAGCTATGCTCAAACTTCAACTTTAAAATCACAGGGCCCCAAAAAGAAAGGCCGAAAACACCCTCCTCCGTGCACCTGTCCCCCTGCGCACCAAACAGCGGAAGACAGAGAGCTAGAAGGAAGGAGAACTAAGGAAGAGTATAGGCAGAAAAGGTTGCTCTCGCGATTACCTGCCAATCAGAGCCCGTTGCCGACTCTAGGATCCGAAAGCATACTCGGAACTGACGCCTCGCGTCTGAAACATCCATCCCCGGGCGGGAATGAGGACTGAACTGTACTCCCTCAAGGAACATCAATTACCAGGTAAGTGTAATTTCCATTTCCTTATCGGTCCTACAGTTCAGTCCTCCACCACTGGGATGTACCAGAGCAGTAATCATTGGGAGGGACCTTATCCAGTCGGCTCGGCCCCTAAACGAACAGAGCAGGCACCGACCCCAGCCCGCTCCTCACGTCAACAGGCGATAAGCCAACCAGGAAGACACGACTGAGAGCCCACTTGGATCCTCTTCACTGGTGAAAACAGCACAGAACTCTGCCCCAAGCAGCGCTAGTGCTTCAGAAAGACAAACTCGCCATCGCAAACACACTGAACGCCCTAGAAACAGACCTACTGAGAAGGCTACCGGAGCTCCGCCTGAAATATCCGCTTGAGCTCCCCCTTGGCTCTCGACCCCACCAGGGTGTCAAGTGTTAGCAACCGCTGCTCTCCCGCAGAACCCGCCTCCACGGAGGGACAGGCAGCGAAGAGACCTCCCAGAAAGCGATGGAACCTCACCTAAGGTCCAAGGAACGCAGGTTACAAGCAAAGTGTTCTTGCGTAAGTCCCAAACCGACAACTAGACAGGCACAGCCGGATTCCACGAGGGAGAACGGAACCGAGGTCCATCCAGACAGAGGTGGGAAGCAAAATGAGGGAAATGGAAAAACCACCAGCGTCAAACACCCTATTTGTCACACCTCTTAAGGGCTTTATTCTTTGCAACACAAAGTAGCTATAGCTATGTCCTGGACCAGTTGGAGTCTTTTTAATTGAGAATGTGGAATGCAGCTAAGCAATGAGTTGCAATAAACCAAGCGTGATCCACCAAGGGCATATAAGAGGGTGTCAAGTGTCCCAGAGTCCAGTGTTGTTTCAGAAGATATGGAGTCTTACATGGTGTGACAAAAAAGAAAAGGAGACTCTGGTAGCCACGCCCACGATGCAATGCCAGTAGG
The DNA here is from genome assembly GCA_033557465.1 of Ichthyophis bannanicus. Lineage (NCBI taxonomy): Eukaryota > Metazoa > Chordata > Amphibia > Gymnophiona > Ichthyophiidae > Ichthyophis > Ichthyophis bannanicus. Next base: position 943,855,222 of record CM066035.1, on the reverse strand, counting down.
CCAACCGCTTACATCACCTGGATATGCCCTCCGGAATTGGAGGAACCATGCAGAAGTAGCAATCGCCGACATGATCCATGGGCCCTCTCCAGATCATTGGAACCGCAAAAGACTTTGATGGTCCTTTCCCATCCATCCACAGCCTGAGAACTGCTACACATGTATTGCAGCATATGTGTGGCGCCTAGCTTTTATCCTGATCTTTTATTCTGCAGCCAAAATATAAATTGTAGGCTTTCTGAACCGCCACAGTCATATGCCATTTTTGTGATGTAAAAGTCACATCACCACAACTAGAGCAGAAATTATCTGCATGATTAACACCAGGACGAGGAATCGCCAAATATGCTGTGAGTGACCTATCGGTATAAAATAAAGATGTCTTTTTTTTAATTTTTATTTATTTATTTTTTTTACTCTCAAGCGAGGCAAATTTAAGTAGTGACTGCATCAACTGGTTTTGGACAGTTATTTCGATTGGTTGCAAGTAAAGATTATGCAAGCTCACGCAAATGTTGCAGAATACACTGGTAATGGTCCCCACTGACTAATGAAGAGCACATATCTTAGCAACCAGACCCAGTCGGCCATTTTCACTAGGACCTCTGAAAGGCATAGAATGGACCGGGCCACGGCCCCGTACCAATGCGTCGACGCTATCCAGTAGCCTCATATGTCCTCTGCTAAACATCGACCTGTCGCCGCAGACTGACAGGTCGCCATGGAGGTCCAATATGGGCTGACCGCATCTGAGCACACGCGGCGCGCACACCACCTGATGCAATCTCACTCCTCCGGCAAACACTCTGAGCCCGCTAAGGACATTCGCCACCACAGTGTCCCCACCGAAACGCAGGCCGCCAAGGCTTCAACCGCGCACGCTGTCCCTTCGCTCGGGCCACCCTGACCACCCGACCGACTCCACCCTGCCGATCGAAATAGGCCACCATCCCGGAGATCTCAGACAGCACCTACAGCGCTCGATCCGCTACCGTGTCCGTGAACGCCTGCCACGGCTGACGTACCGCGTACCGTTCCAGTCAGACGATGGAACACTGTGCGTGCTGCGTACACTAAAACGCCTTGTACATAAAGGATCCCCAAAATGTAGCTGAGTCTAACCACGCTCTGGCCAAGCTCCCGGAAGAAAGGGACAGAACCTTATAAAAAAGAAGAAGTGGGGACAATTAGGAAGGCTTTCCTGTTTGATTATTCTTTTTTTGTTTTTGTTTTTTGTTTTCCTTTTTACAACTCCATAAGGGCCACAAGGCACACAACCGAACAGGGCATTGTCCAGAGAATGCAAGGCCCCTCCTCCAGGCTGACTCCACAGCCTAAACCGGCAGTCACCTTGGCTGATGCCGAGCAGCGCGGAAGCCAACTTGTAAGCCCAGCATATGAAGTATGCCTACTAGTACAGCATTCCACAATGGAGGGACATGTAACCGGACGCTTTGAATATGAACCTACAGATATCCCGCGCTTGCTCCAAGACAAGCACTGTGCAGCCTACTGGTCTTCTCGGAGCACCGCCACGACCCGAAGACCTAAACCGGCCAGCAAAAGACGACGTACACTGGGCCCGAAGGAACCTGGTTGAACGGATCCCAGCACTCCCTGTATCATTAGGATCGGAGCCTCCCCCCAAGGACTCAGCCCTGGCTGGAACCGGCTGAGCATAACTCCAGGCCCTGCGGCGAGCCCCCACGAAGAAGTGGGACGCAACGATGCCTTGAGGAAAGGGAAGGCCCAATGGGTGAAGCAAGTTGTCAGCCGACCAAGGGAGTAAACCCCACACGCGCACCTCAACGGAAGGTCGGAAGAACCGAGGATTCTGGTCCCACAGGTGCGCCTGCTAGCCTTTAACAACATACACCTCCGCAGGTACAAAAAAACTTAAATTGTGAGCACCTTCAGGGGTAAGGGGAATAGACGACAGCCTCCGACTGTTGACCACCTTGTCTTGCACAACAGACAGCAGCACCCCACCAAACAAATGATTGGGAATATATGACCTCAGAACCCCAAGACAGAGGTAAAACAGTAGAACGTGCAGTGGACGTGAATTTCCAGATCTGCCAGCCCCCCGCCCACATTGAGAAGAGGCAGAGAAGAACTGGACCGGCGGATCTGGAGGTGTGCCTCCTGGACAGCCGGGCCACCGAAGGGAAAGCTGATGACTGAGGCCCAAACTCCTCAGGATGGCCCCGTCTTGCATTGGCAACCCCATGCAACACCATGACAACCCCGCTCATGATATCCCAAGCGATCTCTGTCATTGCTGCAACAATCACCTGAGCATGAGATCACAGACGGAACACGGACATGCAGACGCACTCAAGGAGAGTGCACCTAAGTAGTATGAGCCTATCCAACATCCAGCACCACATGTCCAGGTGTCCCACTCCTGTCACCCAAAACACAGGACGCTTGAACCTAGGTGACCGTCATAGCAAAGACAGGGTGGCCTGACTGCTGCTATCAACCCTTCCAGGACCCTGGAACACTAAGCCCCGGACTGTGCCATCCAGCAACACTTCTCACGATCCCCAGCAGGGGCCTTTCCCCAGATGGCCCAGATGGGCAGTGTTTCCGCCAAATGGGCAAGCTGCGCTCTGATAACATAGTGCAGAAAACCAAATCAAAGTGTCTTAACCTAGCTAATTTTTGTCTAATAGTGATCATTCATAATATCAGCCAGGCTCAATCATAACATTAGTATTAATGATCTCTAAAGATTGAAGAGTTACTAATGTAACACTAATTGGTTTTGGGTTTTTTTTTTTGTTTTTTTTTTTTAAAAAGCTTCAAAGGCGATCTTGGAAACTACAGACCAATGAATCTGAGTTCAGTGCCAGTTAAATGATAGAACTTGTTCTGAAAAGCAGCACCAAGCTGTCTTTTCAAAGGGTTAATAAACATGTGAGCAAGCCAAATGATATGTATCTGGATGTTTTAGAAGGTACTTGACAAAGCCCCTTATGAACTTCTCCTGAGGAAGGAGATGATGTGCTATTATAGAATGGGAAATGGATCAAAAACAGGAACACAATAGGACTAAATGGCCAGTTTTCTCACAGGAGACCCGTAAATAGTGGAATGTCTCGGGATCTGCACTGGAACTGGCATCTGGTAACATCTACTGCACTGAAATGATCTGGAAAAGAGATCAGCAAGCATGGCGATCAAATTTGCAGATGGCATAATGACATTTAGAGGCTGTCTGCACAATTTCCAAGCGTATAAACATGGAAATAGCATCCTTATGTAAACGACAATTTCAGAAAGGGCTCAATTTGTAGGTGGTTGTGCCGCCGATGACCCTGAATGGCCAAATCCTAGCACGGAAACCTGCTGCTGACAGACGTCGCTAACTGCCAGAATGCAGACAAAGGTAAAGGCACCCCCCAAGAAGTAAAACCCAAACCAATCACATTGCATTCAAAGAACTATAAACTATCATGAAATTAAAAGGAAATTAAAATTTAAAGGAAATTAAAATTAGATTTAAAATTAAAAGTAACAGCAAAAGGAAGTCCTTATCTGGGTGTAGCCGCGTGGAACAGCGTCGTCTGCTGAAACGCGGGGCTGCTCCGCTCTCCGCCACGAGGCCTCAGCCCTGCCGAGAAAATGGCGCCAATCCGAAGCAGGCCCGTTTGGCGCCAAACACCACAGAGGCGGCAAGAGCTCAGAGCCCCTCCATGCGGACTCGAGAGACTCCCTTGTGGCGTTGGGATGCAGCAGTTACCCCGCTGTAGCTGCGGGGTGAAGAGCTGTCCAGACACGCTGCTGCCTCGCGCCACCAGAAGTAGCAGACGCTGGGAGCCCCGGCCCACCGGCTAAAGAACCTCGAACGGCCTGAGGCTCCCGCCACGATGGGAATCTGCCGCATGGACACTGCCAAAATGCAGGTGTTCCACAGAGCTCTCCCCCGTACAGTCCTGGGGGAGAGATCATCACCGGACACAGAGACTGAAGAATACCAAGCAGAGAGGCTAGCTGGCAGCGTGAACTTTGAAAAGGGACAGAACCCCCCTTTACACTAAGGCAGACTAGGTGAAAATAAATAAAGTAAAAGTAAATGAAATTAAATGAAAATGAAAATGAATTCAATTTACAGGATTACACCTAAAGAAGGGCAAAAGAAATGCAAGGTAAATCAAATCCTGACTAACTGCTCCTAAACTGCTTCTCAAGTGAGCCCAGCACCTAGGCTCACTACGTCCTCATGCTGCATGGAGACTGGACACACTGGGGGATCATGGGAGAAGACCAGCAGGATATACCCGGTGATGTCACAAGTTTGACTTGTCCAGTCTCCATGTTGCAGGAGGAGGTGCACTACCCAGTGGTGGAGGACTGAACTGTAGGACCGATAAGGAACATGTAATACAAATAGAAACAGTCTTCAGTAGGCTTATTTACATGGGCAGTTGGGGTGTTGCATGAGCATCATTGATTTAAGTATAATTGGTGGAAAGATAGTTGTATGAGGGCTTAGGTGAGTTGCTTTTGTATTATGTGGGGAATCTCTCTCTGACCTATTTTATTTTGATAATATTCCGTGAATAGGTATGTTTTAATTCTTTTCCAGAATGTGCGTGGGTCATTTATGATTCTTAGACTTTGAGGTAAAGAGTTCCAATGGAATGGAGCACAGGTGGTGAATGCTCTGTTGCTCGTTGTCTGGCTTGTTTTCCTAAAGTCTGTAGGTATTACCAGAGAGTTTTGGGTGCCTCCTCTTCTTTGTATTGATTCAGGTACAGTATTTATTAATGAAGTTAGATGTGATGGGGCTAAGTCGTATAAGATCTTGAATGTGGTTACTAAGGATTCGTATATGATTCTACATGTTACAGATAGCCAGTGCAGTTGGAATAGAACGGGTGCAATAATATTCAGTTTTAGCCACCTTGTTAGAAGAGTAAACTATTGCCAATGTATGAATTCCATAAGAAAAATAAACCATCTTTACGCTGATGACTCCCAGGATCTCTATACCTGTAATCTCTTCAGCAATCCAGGCCAGGATCTCTGCTTGCCTTTCTGACATTGTTGCTTGGATGTCACAGTTGCATGAAATTGAACTGAGCTTCATATTTTTTCCCCCATAAACCGTTCTCTCCCTTTCCTCCTTCTCAGTCTCTGTGGATAACTCTCTACTCCACCCCGTCTCATCAGCTCGCAACCTTGGGGTCGTCTTTGACTCCTTTCTCCTTCTCCACACACATCCAACAGATAGCTGAAACCTGCCGTTTCTTTCTCTACATCAACAAAATTCGCCCATTCCTTTTTGAACACACTACTAAGACACTTTTCCACTCCTTAGTCACCTCCAGTCTAGACTATTGTAACCTACTCCTTGCTGGTCTTCCACTGAATCATCTCTCTCCCCCTCAATCTGTTCAACACGCTGCTGTGCAGCTAATCTTCCACCAGCCTCATCATGCTCATATTACCCCCTCTTCTCACTTGACTCTCTATCCAGTTTCCAAATCCAGTTCAAACTTCTCCTGCTGACCTTTAACTGTATTCATTCTGCAGCTCCTCACTACCTTTCCTCTCTTTACATAGTGGTAAAGGAGAAAAATACCAAAATGGCATTGATAATAGGAGGTGTCCATTACAAATGATTGTTCTGTGAATCACATGTAGAGGGAAAAAGATCCTGAAATATCAAGAAATGCAATCAGAAACCAAGTAAATGTTGTAGAAAGATACATAAATATTTCCACGGTATTGGGAGCCACGGGCCTTACTAAGAGGAATTTCTGATCATACCTCAACTACTTGCCTATACACATTACATCTCATGAACTCCAGAAAGACGCTTTCTAGCATGATGCAAGTACACCAAGCATTAGCAGTAAATCTGAAAAATTGAGATCATACTTAACATAACCTGGACTTAGGAGACAGGTTCATGACTGTCATGGTATGCGCTAAACTAACTCATCTGGAGAAATTGCACCCAGGGCTACTTTTTAACAGGGCACCTAATTAGGCTCAATTTTATACAGACACACGGGAGCCTATGTGTCTTTATAAAACACTAGCTTAAAAAGCAGAGATTATGCCTTAAACGCAGACACTTGCACCTGCTGCTCTAGAGCAGGTATAAATGAACCCCAGTAAAGCACAGCTACTTACCTGTAACAGGTGATCTCTGGGAACAGCAGGAATAAGTCTTCACATATGGGTATCGTCGGTACCGACGGAGCCTGCGCGGGAACGCTCCCCAGCGTCCAGTAAAAGCTTTTGGGAGCATCCCACAGCGCCTGCGCGCTGCCTTCCCGCCTTTCCCAACCGCCTCTCTCCAGTTCGAGTTTTAAAGCTGAGACAAAGAGAGAGAGAGGAAAGGAAAGATAGATAGAGAGATACAACTCCTAGGGGAGGTGGGTGGGTTGTGAAGACTTATTCCTGCTGTTCCCAGAGATCACCTGTTACAGGTAAGTAACTGTGCTATCTCCAGGAACAAGCAGGAATGAGTCTTCACATATGGGGACTCCCTAGCTGTAGATGCCAGGGAGAAACCCCAGGTTGTGTGTCCTTGAAAAGGACTCTACCTCCTCCCATGGATCTCTGGCATCCGACCAGGGTAGGTGGGTAGGAGTTGATTAGGAATGGAACAGGTATTTGAGAACAGCCTGACCAAACGAGGCATCCCGACGGGAGTCCTTGTCCAAACAGTAATGGGCTGTGAAGGTATTTATTTATTTATTTTATTTAACAGTTTTTATATACCGCACTATTCATCATCAGTGCGGTTTACATTAAACAACAAAATACCTATCAATATATAACTGATCTAGGTGTACAGATAACAGGGAAGGTAAACTGGGAGTGAACCGGGGATAACTATATACAATTAAATATATTACATCAAGGTTTGGTATTTGCAGGGATGCAGTATGAACCGAGGCCCAGGTGGCCGCTCGACAGATTTGGTCGATGGACACAGAGTTTAGATGAGCCATTGAGGCTGCCATGGCTCTCACATTGTGAGCTGTGACATGGCCCTCTAGAGAAATGTTCCTACTCTGGTAGGCGAAAGAAATACACTGAGCAATCCAGTTGGACAGTGTTCTCTTAGAGACTGGAAGTCCTAAATGAGAAGGATCAAAAGCAACAAAGAGTTGAGAAGACTTTCTATGTTGCTGTGTTCTTTGTAAGTAAAAAGCGAGAGCTCTCTTACAATCCAAGGTATGAAGATTCCTCTCTGCACTTGATGCATGAGGTCCTGGAAAAAAAGACAGGTATATATACCTCTTGGTTCAGATGAAAAGGCGAGACCACTTTAGGCATAAAGTGTGGATTGGTCCTGAGGACTACCTTATCATGATGGAACCTTGTATAAGGTGGATTAGCAACCAAAGCTTGCAACTCACTGATGCGGCGTGCTGAGGTGACTGCAATGAGAAAAACAACTTTCCAAGAAAGAAATTTCAAGGAGGTGGTGGCTAAAGGTTCAAAGGGTACCTTCATAAGCTGGCCAAGAACCAGGTTTAAGTCCCATGCCACTGGAGGTGGTCTAATGGGAGGTTTAGTTAAAAGAAGGCCTCTCATGAATCTTGCTATAAAAGGATGAGAGGAAATAGGTTGTCCATTGAGAGGCTTGAGGGACGCTGGAATAGTACTCAAATGGACTCTTACTGAATTTGTTTTCAGACCTGCATGGGATAGAAGCAGGATAGTAGAGAATTCAGAGGTATTGCAAGAGGGTTTAGACCAGGGATGGGCAAACCTTTTGACTCGAGGGCCGCAATGGGTTCATATATTGGACCCGGGGGCCGGACCAAGAGTAGATGGACGGTGTGTATGTGTGAATTAATATAAATTAAATTTAAATTTGTAACATTAAATGTTTAGATTAATTTAAGGTAGAAAAGCATAAAAAGAGTTATTTTACAAAACTTTTATGCAATGTATTTCTTTCATAAAATAGTACCTTCAATTTTAGTGGCCATAGTTTGCCCATCCCTGCACTAGACCATGCCTCCCTACTTCCTTCTGTGGGTGGGTCTTTTGGTTTCTGATTGGTTGTAGCCAAAGTGGTTGATGTCCCAACCGCTTCATCCGAAAAGATGGGGTGGGCAAGATATGAGCGATATTTAAGATTCTGAATCACCTCACATGAATCTGCAGTTATTGCGTGCCGAAGCGTCAGGAAGTGGGATATCCAGATCCTCCCAAGTGACCAGCCCTTCTGTGTGTTGGATGGATGAGGACATGGGTATACGCATCCTTGAGATCTAGAGAACAAAGCCAGTCCTGACTCTGAAGGTATGGCAGCAGAGTACCGAGAGAAATCATCTTGAATTTCTCTTTGAATAGAAACTTGTTCAATTCTCTGAGATCTAATATGGGTCTGTAGCCCCCTGTTTTCTTTGGAATAAGAAAATAAGGGGAGTAGAACCCTGAGCCCTGTTGAAGAGGTACTTCTTCTATTGCCCCTTGGGCAAGAAGGGTAGCAATCTCCTGACCCAAAAGGTTGAGGAGAGATGTTGGAGAATGGAACTGTTTCACCAAGGTGTGGGGAGGAAGGTTTAAGAAATGAAGCTTGTACCCTTCCCTTATAATGGAGAGGGTCCATTGCTCTGCTGTGATTTGCTCCCATCTGGGAGCAAAGTAAGCCAACCTTCCTGGAATGGTGAGGGGCTCTGGTTCTTCCAGAGCTAGAAAGGCTAAGTTCTCTAGTTGCAAGTCAAAGGCCCTGAGGAGGCTGAGGCTGCTGGGCCGTGGGAGGCCTGGCAGACTTTGACTTGGCCTGTTTAGGTGGTTGTTGACGCTTTGCAGCAAAATGACCTGCAGAAGATGCCTGCTGACCATAAGCAGGATAATATCTTCCCTTTTTAGAAAAAGGTGTCTTTTTGAACAATCTTTTCTTAACAGGAGCAGAGGCAGACTTTGAAAGTCGATCCAAAGCAGAGTTCTCAGCATCCATCTGAGTGGCCTTTGCTTGCCAATCCCTGCCAAAAAGGTTTTCACCTGTACAGGGAAGATTTCCCAATTCATCTTGGACCCAGAGTTCCAAATCAGAGGCTTGTAACCAAACAATTCTGCGTGCACCTATGGCAATAGCCGAGGCTCTGCTTACACACTCAAAAGAGTCAAAGGCTGCACGGTTGGAAAATTTGGAAACATCTTGGGCATGTTTAAGCCAAGTGAGAAAGTCCTGCCTTTTATCTTCTGAAATAAAAGGGGCTAAAGTCTGCAGATGATCTGTGACTTCTTTTAGAAACATCCCCATATAGAGACTATAGGAGTTGATTCTGGCAGCAAGCATATTAGCTTGGAAAACCCTTTGGCCAAAAGCATCAAGGGTCCTGCATTCACGTCCTGGAGGATTAGATGAGTGTCTGCACTCTTTATTTTCCTCATGGCAGACTCCACCACAATAGAGTGGTGAGGAAGCTGAGACTTATGAAAGCCAGGACAAGGAGGGACACGGTACATGTTTATGTTTATGTTTATTTAGGTGTCTAACCTACGAGAATGAGGAGAGGTGGTAAGAGGAGTCTCCCACATGCTCAACATGAGATCATAAAGAATCTCATGAATAGGTAAGGTAGCTGCTTCTTTAGGAGCCTTAGGATATTGCAAAATATCTAATTGCTTGGCTCTAGGCTCTGACTCAGGGGCCACTGTAATGGAGAGGCCCCTAGCCACCTCCCTAATGAAGTCTTGGAAAGACAAGTCTTCTGGAGGAGACATTCTTCGTTTTGGAGAAGCAGACTCCTGAGGAAGAAGTACCAGTGCCTCAACAGAAGCCTCCGACTCATCAGAGTCTTCGGAGGAATCGAAGTATCGCCTGTCTGGATGCTCCTGTAAAGCCCGATACGCGTACCGAGTGGGATCGACATCGGGAGTAAGCGGTACCGGTTCGGTACCGATGGGCATCATAGGACAGGGTACTGTTGCAGTCGACACCGAAGCCGATGTCGATGCAATCGGTACCGGCAAAGGGAACGATGCCGGTGCTAGTCGGTACCGGCAACGGAGATTGTTACGGTACCAGAGGCGTTGAAGCCTGCATAAACGCCGTTATGGTGCGTTGCATGGGCAGAATCTTCTGATCCATCGACGCCACCAGAGTCTGGATGTCAGTACCAGTGGAGGCCACCGGTACCCCAGAACATGGCAACAGGTGATCGGCCGAGGCCGAGCCATCAATGTCAACCTGTGACCCCATAGATAATGCTTTGGAAGCCGGAACTTCCCGCCGGGGCAATTTTGCCAGTGCGGAATCCTCGAGGACAAGCCCAGAGGCATCTCGATGCTTAGAGGGAGATTTGCCCTTCGAGGACCGGCTAGATTTATGTTTGGTTACCTGAGATCCATGGGAGGAAGAAGCAGCTCTGGAAGACGTCGATGCCACTGAGGCCGCATCAGAGGGAAACAGGGTACTGAGCTTGGCTGCTATGTTCTGCCGACCTCTTTTAGACATCATGGTACAGAACACACAATCCGTGATGGAATGGTCAGGACCCAAACATTTTAGACACTAATCATGGGTGTCGGTGACAGAAATAGTACCGCCACATTTTGTGCACTTTTTGAACCCGGAAGCGGGCTTCTCCATGAGGAGAAAATGTTCAGGCCTAAGGCCCAAACCGAAAATGCACAGTTGAAGAAAGAAAAAGGGGTTTTTTTGTTTGTTTTTTTTTAAGAAAGAAAAGAAAAGACCGGCGGTACCGGTCTGATGTCGAAGAAGGCAGACGCGAGACAGAAAAATAAAGAACTTCTGCGGTGACAGGAACACAACCTGCTGGCTCCGCGGAAAAGAAGAATTGGAGAGAGGCGGTTGAGAAAGGTGGGAAGGCAGCGCGCAGGCGCTGTGGGATGCTCCCAAAAGCTTTCTTACTGGACGCTGGGGAGCGTTCCCGCGCAGGCTCCGTCGGTACCGACGATACCCATATGTGAAGACTCATTCCTGCTTGTTCCTGGAGATAGTATGCAAGTACCCATGCAGATTAAGGGATTTCATAACTAAAGTGTGTAATTGCAAACTCTATCTCTGGCTATACCTACAAAGTCTAGACGTTTTACAAGAAGCCGCATCCACATATAAAAAAAAAAAACACACACTGTAGAAAAATTAACCTCTTAAGATTAAAGAATACATCCAAGCATCTACATCTGCACAATGGGGCTTAACAACAAACAGTGATTTAAAAAAAATGTGAAGTCAGTTGTTATTTTAAATGTTTGTAAATAACATAAGAAAATAAAATCCTCCCCAACCAGTTTTTCTACCATTTTATAATCTGCTGCAGACATTATGCCCAGACTGACAGCCAGCAGGAAAAATCTTCTCGCATCATTTGTTTACCAGAAGTGACCAGCATGGCAGTGCCATCCATTCAACTTCCCTCAAGCATAAAAATGACCTCTAGAACACATTCAAGTCCTGTTGGATAGGAGATTGAACAAGAAATAAGAAAAGCACGGGACCAAGGAACTGGAATGAAAATGGAAGCGCTATGTGTTATATGTTAATTATGCTTACCTGAAAATTGCAGTTGAGTCCTTGCAGACCAGTTGCTCACTAGTGGAATTCCCCTATGTCGTCAGCCAAAAACAGACAAAGTTACGTGTCCTGGTCTATATTAGTTAGTATGTCCCCTAGCATCCCCAGTATTTTCTTGGTCAACAGCAGAGGGCTGACAGGCTTCATTGCAGCAAGCACCTCCTTTTGATTGAGATCCTGCTGGTATAAAAACAGCTACAGTTGCCTGCCTCAGACTAAACTGTAGACCCAGGTCACTAAAACTAGAGCATATCAATATTTCTCTCATGCTGGACTCAAGCTGTTGACTCCCAGAGCCTTATATACCATAGCAGTTTGGGCTTCCACATATGCTGGGCTACCACAGTGCACCTCAGTCTCAGAAGGAAACAAGGAAGGACTAGTCTGTAACGACTCAAGGAACTGACAAAAGAAAAAAAAAAAAAAAGAAGGAGAAGAGAAAACAAGCAACAAATTAAGTTAAAAAGAAAACCAACAAAACGTAAGGTTAGTGGACAGGCTAAACACACAATTGCATCAAATTAGTAAAAGTATATATTTCCAAACAACAAAAATAACACACATTTAAAATATCTAACATAACAAAGGAAAATCATCTACAAATATAGCACCATCAACATATATGTGTTTCTTTTTCTTGACAAAAGTCCTATATATGGGATCATGCACCCATGATGTTTTGGAGAAAAGAGGGAGGGTAAAATAGTAAATAAAAATAAAAGTGTATAGAGGATAAGAATTTAAAAAATAGACATAAAAAGTCTCTTACCCGCAGAGGGGTGTCCCTATGTTTTATGCCAATAGGGCTTACAAGATATACCTATCACTAAGGGGTATGTTTACTAAACCGTCTTAATGTTACCGGCACCATTTGCAGCGATAATGTGAAGAATGCCATATAAGGAGCGGGCGTTCCAGTCCTAAGGTAGCAAGAATTTGTATCGCGTGATAGTGGGCGCCGTGGCACGTTAATGTGCTTTAACCCTAAGTACATGCCAGCGCAGTGTTAGAAGCTATAACGATGTAGCCCACTGGTTACTGCAATGACTGTGGAGGCAGAGGTCATGGGTTCGATCCCACAGTGGTGTAATCTCGAAAGGCTGTCTGAGGCATTTTCTTTTAATTTAAATCAGTGCTGCCAGCAAAAACGCCCTCACAGTGCCATAACCTAAGGTGCCTCATAAGGCGCTCTATAAGGCACCCCCATAGGTCACATTATAAAGTGCCCTGTCTGCCAAGGCACCCTATAATGTGCCCTATAGGACGCTATATAGGGCGCCTTATAGGACGCCTTTGAGGCACCTTAAGCTAAGCACTGTGAGGGTGTTTCTGCTGGCAGCACTGATTGAAATGAAAAGGAAAAGCCTCAGACAGCATTCCTAACCACCACCACTGTGGGCTCAAACCCATGACCTCTGCCTCCAGAGTCATAGAAGTAACCAGTAGGCTACATCTCTATAGCTACTACCACACTGCTGGCTGGCTACAGAAAAACTGCAGGTCACCACACAAACTGCTGTGGTTACCAGGATAGGGTAAACCCACCCGTACCCATGATGCACTGCACATGCAGATCAGCAGTCTACAGCTGATCACTTAATGGGGTATGCACCCCACAGCACCTAGGACTGGTAGGGGGAACTGACTGTGTGTGTTACTAGCACAGAGTAGCTACAGACCATGACATTGTGCGGGTCCTGTGCTCACCCTGAGGGTGAGGTGGGGCACCCAGCATCAGGTACGCAGCACCTGGCTTGGCTGAGATAGGCTATACTGCAGGTCCCCATCAGTGCCAGTGTGTGATAGGTAGCTCTTGCAGACACACCTAGGATACACCTGTGTCCATCTGTGTTTCCCAGTCACGTCTAGCCCTTGTGGACTATGATGCACCCAGAATAGTGCATATCCTGTGTGGGTGCCATGGTCACATGTTATAGATGAAGGGGGGTGTTTGGACCCAAAAGTGGATTATGTAGCACCACCCAACCCGTCCTCTGTGGCTCAGGGGGGGGGGGGGGAGACAGGATCTCCCACCAACAGATCCACATTGTACATCTCTGCAATGGTGGTAGTAGAGAGGACCATCAACCCCAGTCCTGCTGGGGAACAGGCACCCTACAGGGCAGTCGATGCAGATCTGTACGCATCACATAAGGCAATGGCAGACAGGCAGAACGCTGCCCCCCCCCACCCCTATCTGACATTCACCAGCAGAGGGCACAGTCAGTTTCCACCCGCTGCACTCTGCAAGGCGTTCCAGCCATACACATGCTAACTGCAGACAGTCTGCTAGCTAGTACATAGTGCATCTTCCTGGAGGAACTGTGTACACCCCAAAATGGGATGTGAGCACACACACCAAGCAGGTATGTCAGTGATTGGGCCCCAGAAAAGAGAATCCATAAATATCACTTAAGAGAAATGCTGCATAGCACTATGGGGGAAACTAGCCATGCCGTGGTTACTGCTCAGTCAGGGTGAGAGTGACCTCCCAGCATGACATGCTGTGGCCACCCTGTCCGTGCAGGTGGTCCGGCACTACAATGTTCCAGCCATTGCCCTATACCCTGTGCAGATGCATCCTGCCCAGGCCACCCTGTCCGGGCCATATCCACAGTACCTTGCTCCTCATTATGCACATTGGCAGGCTAAAACTGGAAACAGTGCAAGCAGTGTGGGATCAGTAAGGTGCAGGCAGCCACTACACACTGGACAGACATACACACACTCCCACACCTATGCCAGCATTATGCAAATATGGAGGTTTGTGGCAGCCCTGGCCGCCAAACCAGTCCTGGGCACAGTGCGGGCATTGCTATGGTACGCAATACTGTTGGGATCACTCCCCGGGGTGGTAAACACTGTCAGAAGCAATAACTGAAACACACTCCACAGATATCAGAAAGGTTGCTATGATGAATCTCTATCAACAAATCGTGTTTAACTTAGGATTTGTTAGCTGACAATCATAGCAACCTTCTGATATATGTGGAACGTGTTCCCAAGTTTAGGACGGCATTGCTAAGGTATGCAGGTGCTAGTTTTGGGAGATGCTGCTCCATGCAGGGCCCAACAGCCTGACCTCTCCATAAGAACATAAGATATGCCATACTGGGTCAGAACAAGGTCCATCAAGCCCAGTTTCCAACAATGGCCAATCTAGGTCATACGTACCTAGCAGTTTCCCCAAAAGACACAGGTTCCACAATGCTTGTACTGGGTCAAGCATTGATATCCTGGGTCCCTTCTTAATAATGGTTTATGGACCTTTCCTCCAGGAACTTGTCCAAACCTTTTTTAAACCCAGCTACACTAACAGCCTTTACTACATCCTCTGGTAACAAATTCCAGAGTTTGATTACACGTTGAGTGAAAAAATATTTTCTCTTATTAGTCTTAAATAGTTTACCCTGTAGCTTCATTGCATGTCCGCATGTCCCCTAGTCTTTCTATATTCTGATAACAAACAATCGAGCTATGTTTACCCGTTCCACTCCATTCATTAATTTATAGACTTCTATCATATCTCCCCTCAGCCGTCTCTTTTCCAGGTTAAAGAGCCCTAACCTTTTTAGCCTTTCATAGGAGTATCCTTCCATCCCCTTTACCATTTTGGTGGCTCTTCCCTGAACCTTTTCTAATAACGCTATACCCTTTTTAAGATACGGCGAACAGAATTGCACACAATATTCAAGGTGCGGTATAACCATGGAACGATATAGAGGCATTATAATATCTTTTGTTTTATTTTCCATTCCTTTCCTTATGGTACCTAGCATTCTATTTGCTCTCTTGGCCGCCGCTGCACACTGGGCCGATGGTTTTAACATGTTATCCACAATGACGCCTAAATCTTTTTCCTGGGTGGTGGTTCCTAATGTGGAACCTTGCATCGTGTAACCATAGCTCTAACCTCCATGAGGCTTTGGATAGTGGAGCCTGTGGAGCCCTAACCTCCATGAGGCTTTGGATAGTGGAGCCCTAACCT
Organism: Ichthyophis bannanicus; assembly: GCA_033557465.1. Classification (NCBI taxonomy): domain Eukaryota; kingdom Metazoa; phylum Chordata; class Amphibia; order Gymnophiona; family Ichthyophiidae; genus Ichthyophis; species Ichthyophis bannanicus. The sequence goes on along the minus strand of CM066035.1, from coordinate 943,839,704 downwards.
CCATGAGGCTTTGGATAGTGGAGCCTGTGGGTGTGGGTGTTTGTGCCCCTGTTGGCCGCTGCTCTAGGGCAGAGGTTCCCAACTCCGGTCCTGGTGGGCCAAACACGGTTCAGGTTTTCATGCTGTCCCTAATGAATATGCATGATACATTTGCATACAATGGGGGCGATGCATACAAATGCAGCAAAGGCATATTTATTAGGGACAGCATGAAACCTGAATGGTGTTTGGCTGTCCAGGACTGCAGTTGGGAAACTCTGCTCTAGGGATAGCGTAGTTACTCACCTGTAACAGGTGTTCTCCAGGAGCAGCAGGAATCAGTCCTCACATATGGGTGACGTCGGCGCCGACGGAGCCCTCGCGGAGCAATTTTCCCCAGCTTTCAAAGAAAGCCTTTGGGAATTGCAGTGCGCATGCGCGGTCCTCTTCCCGCCCAAGGGTGCCATCTTGCTCAGTCAGATGACATAGCTAAAAGACAGCAAAAATTAGCAAAAACGAAAGCATATAACTGCAACTCCAAGGGGAGGAGGGAGGGTTGTGAGGACTGATTCCTGCTGCTCCTGGAGAACACCTGTTACAGGTGAGTAACTACGCTTTCTCCAGGACCAAGCAGGAAGTCAGTCCTCACATATGGGACTCCCAAGCTTAAGGCTACCGGAGACCCTAAGCACAAAAATGAGCTCCCTCGAGGTCAGTAGCACAGAAGGAATGAATCTTCTCTGAATATGTCTCCAACCGGTAGCCCAACATCCGGGACGGAGGGTAGGAGTTGCCTATACCTCGAAGAGGATACGGAGGACTGCCTGTCCGAAAGCACTGTCCCTGTGGGACTCCCTCTCCAGGCAGTAATGGGCTGCAAAAGTCTGGCTTGAAGACCAAGTAGCGGTCCGGCAGATGTCTGCCAATGGAACAGAGCGGAGGTAAGCTACTGACGTAGCCTTCGCCCGAACACGATGAGCTGTGACTCTACCTTCCAGCACGAGGCCGGCAGCCTCGTAAGCCCAAGCGATGCAGTCCGCAATCCAGATGGACAGAGTACGCTTGGAGACAGGGAGCCCCAACTTGTTGGGGTCATAAGACACGAAGAGCTGAACAGCCTTTCGGTGCTCCCGCGTACGGTCAAGGTAGAAGGTCAACGCCCTTCTACAGTCCAGGGTATGCAGGACCATTTCAGCTCGGCTGGAGTGCGGCCTGGGAAAGTAGGTCGGAAGTACCACCTCCTGGTTGATGTGAAAAGGGGAAACCACTTTGGGAAGAAATTTAGGGTGAGTCCGTAGGACTACCCGGTTCTTGTAGAACCTAGTGTAAGGAGGATCAGAAACCAGGGCCTGCAGCTCACTAACGCGTCTAGCCGAAGTGAGGGCTACCAAGAACAAGGTTTTCCACGAAAGAAAACGGAGCGGACAGGTAGCCATAGGCTCAAAAGGCGGACAGGTGATCCGCTGCAACACCACATTAAGATCCAAGTCCGGGGCTGGTGGGCGCAAAGGTGGTTTAAGGAGGAGGCGGCCTCTGAGAAACCGAGCCACCAGAGGGTGGCTGGAAAGAGGTCTACCATCCACTGGCAGGTGATGCGCAGAAAGAGCACTGAGGTGGACTTTTACCGAGTTGGACTTAAGTCCAAGGTTGGAGAGAGAGAGCAAGTACTGCAAGACCACTGATGCTGAACAGGAGAAAGGATCTTGAGACTGCTGAGTACACTAGACGGAGAACCGACGCCACTTGAGAGCGTAGGACTTCCGGGTGGAGGGCCACCTGGAGGCCAAGACGACCTCCTCTACATCTGGAGGTAGCTGCAGAGGAGCAAGGACTACCCTTTCAGCAGCCAGGCCATCAGATGAAGGGACCGGAGATTGGGGTGTAGGAGAGTCCCCTGATCCTGCGACAGGAGGTCGGGCTGAAATCCCAATGGAAGAGGAGTGTCTACCGCTAGCTGCATCAGAAGCGGGAACCAAGGTTGTCTCGGCCACCGGGGAGCCACTAGGATCATCGATGCTTTGTCTCTGAGAACCTTGAAGAGCGTCCGAGACACCAGTGGCATGGGAGGAAAGGCATACAAGAGGCCGGTGGACCATGGAATTAGAAAAGCATCCGCCGCCACCCGGAGAGGATGCAGCTGTTGAGAGCAGAATCTGGGCAGCTGCCGGTTCAGAGGACTGGCAAACAGATCCATGGTGGGGAGGCCCCACTTGAGAAAGATCTGCTGAACCACCAGCGGATCCAACCTCCACTCGTGTGGCTGGAGGATCCTGCTGAGCTTGTCGGCCAGGTAATTTTCTTGACCTGGGAGATAGACAGCTTTGAGGATGATGCCGTGGCAGACAGCCCAAGAGCATAGTTTTTGTGCCTCCTGACAGAGAAGGAAGGAGCCTGTTCCGCCTTGTTTGTTCACGTAGAACATTGCAACCTGATTGTCCGTCTGTATCATCACCGACTGGTGAGAAACCAGGTGAGAGAATGCTTTGAGCGCTAGGCGGATGGCTCTGAGCTCTAGGAAGTTTATCTGTTGAGCAGACTCCCAAGGAGTCCAGAGTCCTTGAGTACAGGTCTCCTGGCAATGTGCACCCCAACCCAGGAGAGAAGCATCGGTCGTCAGGACGTGAGAATGCGTAGGGGGCTGAAAAGTCACTCCTAGTACTAGGTTGGGCAGATGAAGCCACCATTGTAGAGAAGAGACCAGCTGGTCGGAGATCTGCACGGAGTCCGCTAGGCTCCCCGTGGCCTGATGCCATTGATTGCGAAGGCACCACTGAGCAGGACGCATGTTCAGTCGGGCATTGGGTGTCACATGGACCGTGGAAGCCATATGGCCGAGCAGTCGCAGAAAATGTCTGGCTGGGACCAGCGCATTGCTGTGAAAGTGGCCGGCGAGGTCCATGAGCCGCCTGGCCCTGTCCAGAGGGAGGAAGGCCCGCGCCTGAAGTGTGTCCAACCGGGCGCCGATGAACTCGAGATTTTGAGAGGGGAGCAAAGTGGACTTTGCGAAGTTTATGACAAAACCCAAGTGTTGGAGCAGGGCCACAGTGCGCTGAGTGGAGTGAGTGGCCTCTTGGGAAGACTGGGCTCTGATGAGCCAGTCGTCCAGGTATGGGAACACAAACAGACCTTGAAGCCTCAGATAAGCCGCCACCACAGCGAGGCACTTGGTGAACACCCTGGGTGCGGAGGATAGGCCAAAGGGCAGTACCCTGTACTGGTAATGATTTCCTCCTACAACAAATCTGAGATATTGCCTGTGGTCCGGATGAATGAGGATATGAGTATATGCATCTTTCAGATCCAAGGAGCATAGCCAGTCTCCCTGCTGGAGGTAGGGCAGCAGAATTCCAAGGGTAAGCATCTTGAACTTTTCCTTTGCAAGGAACTTGTTGAGGTTTCGCAAGTCCAGGATGGGCCTGAGGCCTCCTGTTCTTTTTGGAATCAGGAAGTACCTGGAGTAAAACCCCTGGCCCTTCAGGTGGTGGGGCACTGGTTCCACGGCTTGTTCCTGAACAAGACTTGCTAACTCCTGAAGTAGTAAGTCCCTGTGCAAAGGCAGTCTGGGAGGCTCCCCTGGAAAGTAGTAGGGAGGTACCTGGTGAAAGTGAAGAAGATAACCCTTTTGAACTATGTGAAGTACCCAGGTATCTGTGGTGATGGTGGACCACCTTTGGGCAAAGTGGACCAGCAGTCGTCCTGTGCTGAGAGAAACCAGCTGAGGGGGAGAGGCTATGCTGAGGAAGTCAAAAAACCCCACCCTGCTGAGCAGGGGCCGGTGGTGCAGGCTTGGGGGCTTGCTGCCTACGGGACCCATTACCCCGTCCCTTGGCCTGCTTTCCCTGTGGGGGAGCCACTGAGGCCGGATATTGAGGGTAGTATTTATAGGCAGCACCTTTCCTCGGGTAAAAGGGCTTTTTCCCCGAGGCCTTCTTCTTTTGAGAAGGGGCAGAGGTTTTCCTCGAGAGACGAGTCCTGGTGAGAGTCTCCGTCTCGATTTGTGCAGCCTTCTCATCCATGGGCTTGCCAAAGAGGTTATCACCTCGGCAGGGGACATCGACCAACTTGTCCTGTACCCAGGGCTCGAGGTCGGATGTCTGAAGCCAAGCCTGGCGGCGTCCACCGATGCCGACGCCTCAAAACCATCGTAGGCTGCCCGAGAGATAAACTTGGAGCACTCTCGAATACCAGTAGACAAGGATTGGAACCTCTGCAAAGGTTCGTCGGAGAAACCAGCAGAGAACCCGGCTATTTCCTTAGCCAGGTCTCGGAGATACATGCCCATGTAGAGCTGGTAGGTCTGGACTCGACAAGCAAGCATAGAGCCCTGGAAGCACTTCCTACCGAGGGCATCCAGGCTTCGGGCTTCCCTACCAGGGGGCACCGAGGAGTGCATTTTTTGACTCTTTAGTCTATGCATGGCCGATTCCACCACCATGGAATGGTGCCGTAGTTGTGCCTTCTGGAAGCCGGGGCTCTTGCGGACTCGATAAATGGAATCGACCCGTTTGCTTAACACCGGCGACCCGCTAAGGTGGCATCTGTCATCAGCAGGATCCACTTTGGCCCTTCCAACAGCATGTCGGCTAGGAGCTTTTCGGGCTGCATCAACCACTGGAGGGCCTTCTGGACCTCCCCTGGGCACAGCAAGCACTTCAAGAGCAGGTGTCATTGAGGCGACCATCTGTGTAGCAATGCTGCTTGGAGAGGTCTCATGTGAGCCTGTGCCCAGGGCACCAGCTTGATGGAAGCTGCCACAGAGCCCAAGATCTGTAGGAAATGCCATACCGTTGGTGCCTTCATCTTCAATAACTGGCGCACTTGGAGCTGCAGCTTGCACATCCAATTTAGCAGCAAGGATACTCGTCCAGTGCTTTATTTATTACAAGGGACAATTCATTCAACCCCCCCCCCTCCCCAATCTCTGTAATATTAAACATCCCAATGTACGTTCAGAACTAAAGTACCTAGGCATGATCATCGACCAACACCTACCTCTCCTTCAAGACATATATAGCATCAACAGCCAGGGCAATATACTACAAATCCAAGACCCGATAACATCTACGCCCCCTCCTCGAATCATCAGACTTCCATTCAGCACTCCAAGCCCTAATCCTCCCACACGTTGACTACTGTAACACAATCAAGGTCTGAAACACTCCACCCTCCTTCCGTTACAAACTGCCCTTCACACTGCTGCACGCACCATCAAAGGAGCATCCAAATTTGACATCACCACCCCCATCCTCAAACAGGTCTATTGGCTACCGCTCCCCAGTAGAATCAAATACAAAACCCTACTGATAACTCACAAAGCTCTCTACTGCCACCCTGCTACTCACCTACAATCCCTCCTTCAAACACAACCTCAGCAGACCCTGTTTCTCTCCCCCACCAACACTGAAAGTCAGAGACGCGGAACTTCGAGTAAAATCCAATATACGCTATCTTGGCGTCATACTCGATCAACAGTTGGACTTCAAGGAGCACATAAAACGCACTGTAAAAACCATCTACTTCAAGATCAAAACCCTGCGATACTTGAGACCCATGATTGAACCCGACGACTTCCGTACCATCTTCCAAGCGCTAATCACACCGCACTTCGATTATGCCAATATAGTATTGCAGGGCCTCCCAAAAATTACCCTCAACCCTCTACAGTTAGCCATGAATGCAGCAGCCTGTGTACTTTGGAGAGCCGCAAGGAATGACCACATCTCCCCCATCCTAAAAGAACTCCACTGGCTTCCGATAAGCTGTAGAATCCTATACAAGACCCTCCTTATTACCTTCAAGGCCTTCAACAACATATCACCTGCATCTATTTCTGACCTCATCACACATACTGAAAACAACAGATCTAGGAGATCGCTGGCCGCAGACATGCTACTAATAACAAGCGAATCTACAAAGCTCAACCAGACCACCATCAATAGGGCATTCTCGAACTATGCTCCCAGGTGTTGGAACAAACTCCCTCCCAGCATTAGAACAATCAGGGACCTTGGACTGTTCAGAAAAGCCCTCAAACACCACCTTTTTCTCATACATTTTACACATCTAGATATCCCCCCCTTCACCCTCCCCCACCCTCACAATCTCAAATTGCTATATGATGGCAAAAAACCTACCACAAACTTGTCTCCAATATGTAATGTACTAGAATGTATATAGTTTTCCCCTAGTTACCTCCATATTTAATCCCTGTCCTATGTAAACGAAGGCCAAATTTAACTGGCCAAATGTTATATTGTTCCAATGTAAACCGCACTGATGACAAAGAGAGCGGTATATAAGAAATGTTAAATAAATAAATAAGACTCTCCACAACCAACAAACTCACTATACCCTACTCCAGAACACAGAATAACCAGCAAACATGCTGAAGGGCTTTCAAATTATATTCACCATCCCTCTGGAATACACTCCCAAACCTTATAATATCGCTGACCTCCACTCCTTCCGTAAGCACCTGAAGACCCTCCTATTTTCCAATCATTTTAACCCCACTATCTAATCCAGCCTATACTGAGTCCCACTGTAAAGCACAGTTACTTACCTGTAACAGGTGATCTCTGGGAACAGCAGGAATTAGTCCTCACATATGGGTACGTCGGTACTGACGGAGCCTGCGCGGGAAAGCTCCCCAGCTTCCCAGAAGGAAGCTTTTGGGGCCTCCCACTGCACATGCGCGCTGCCTTCCCGCCTTCCTGACCAGCTCTCCTCAGTTCGAGTTTACAGCTGAGACAATAGAGAGAGGAAAGGAAGATAGATAGAAGATACAACTCCTAAGGGAGGTGGGTGGGTTGTGAGGACTAATTCCTGCTGTTCCCAGAGATCACCTGTTACAGGTAAGTAACTGTGCTATCTCCAGGAACAAGCAGGAATAAGTCCTCACATATGGGGACTCCCTAGCTAAGATGCCTGGGAGATCCCGTTCCAAGGGTTCGCCATCTTCGTATGGATCTCAGGCATCCATCCTGGGAAGGTGGGCAGGAGTTGTTCAAGTATGGAACAGGTGTTTGAGGACAGCCTGACCAAACAAGGCATCCCGGCGGGAGTCCTTGTCCAAACAGTAATGGGCTGTGAAAGTATGAACCGAGGCCCATGTGGCGGCTCGACAGATCTGATCAATGGATACAGAGTGAAGATGAGCCATAGAAGTGGCCATGGCTCTCACATTGTGAGCTGTGACATGGCCTTCCAGAGAAATATTTTTACTCTGGTAAGCAAAGGAAATACACTGAGCAATCCAATTGGAAAGTGTACGTTTGGAGACTGGTAGTCCCAAATGAGAAGGATCAAAAGCCACAAAAAGTTGGGAAGACTTTCGATGTGGCTGAGTCCTGTTGAGGTAAAAGGCGAGAGCTCTTTTACAATCTAAAGTATGAAGGTTCCTCTCTGCACTGGATGCATGAGGAGCCGGAAAAAAGACAGGTAGATATACCTCTTGATTAAGATGAAAAGGCGAGACCACTTTGGGCATAAAGTGGGGATTCTTCCTAAGGACCACCTTATCATGATGAAATCTGGTATAAGGTGGATGAGCCACTAAGGCCTGTAGTTCACTGATGCGGCGAGCCGAAGTGACTGCAATAAGGAAAATGACCTTCCAGGAAAGAAATTTCAAGGAGGTAGAAACCAACGGTTCAAAAGGTGGCTTCATAAGCTGACCCAGAACTAGGTTCAAGTCCCATGCTACCGGAGGAGGTCGGATGGGAGGCTTAGTTAGAGTCAGGCCTCTCATGAACCTTGCAACAAGCGGATGAGAGGAGACAGGTTGTCCATTTATAGGTTTTAAGAATGCTGCAATAGCACTCAAATGGACTCTTACTGAATTCGTCTTAAGGCCTGCATTAGGAAGATGCAGGAGATAGTCTAGTAGAGAATTCAAAGGAAGTGCTAGAGGGTCAAGACCCTGTTGAGCACACCAAATGGAAAAGCGTTTCCATTTGAAAGCATAGGAACGCCTCGTGGAGGGTTTCCTAGAGGCATGAAGGATATCTTTCACTGGTTGAGAAAGATTGAAGTCATGAAGGCTCAGGCTTTCAGTAACCAAGCTCTGAGGTGTAGGGACTTGGGGTTTGGGTGCCACAAAGTCCCTTCCTCCTGAGAGAGAAGGTCTGGCGCAGCTCCCAGGTCCAGGGAGGGTCCCTGGGAGAGATGCAGAAGTAGAGGGAACCACACTTGGCGTGGCCAGCGTGGAGCTATGAGGAGCATCGATCCGTGATCCCTCTGGAGTTTGAACAGAGTCTTGGGAATCAAAGGAATGGGTGGAAAGGCATATAGGAATTCCTGACCCCAATGCAGGAGAAAGGCGTCGTTGGCCTGAGCTCCCTGACACGGAGTCCTGGAACAGAACCGGGGAAGTTTGGCATTCCACGGACTTGCAAAGAGGTCTATGTCCGGGGTTCCCCATTCCTGAAAGATTCTGTCTATCTGGTCCATATGTAGGGACCATTCGTGTGGAAGCAGAACTCGACTGAGTCTGTCTGCCCGAGAGTTTTGAACTCCTGGAAGATATACTGCCAGAAGATGAATTTGATGCTCTCTGGCGAAGGCCCATAATCTGAGAGCTTCGTTGCAAAGCGACAGAGAGCCTGTCCCTCCTTGTTTGTTTACGTAGAACATGGCCACCTGATTGTCTGTTTGAACTAGGATGGTCAGGTTGACAAGGAGGGTATGGAAGACTTTGAGGGCAAAGAAGATTGCTCGCAGTTCCAGGAGGTTGATGTGAAGGGTGGTCTCCTGTGGAGACCAAGTACCCTGAGTGGAGAGGGATTGTAGATGGGCTCCCCACCCTGTTTGGGAGGCATCTGTTGTGAGGGTTGCTTGGGGCAACAAAGGTTGGAAGGGGGCCCCCAACAACAGATTCTTGGTGGACATCCACCATTGAAGGGACCAAAACAGACGCTTTGAGGTGAGTATTTGGTCGGAGAGCGCTCCTGATGCCTGAGTCCACTGTGTGGCCAAGGTCCATTGAGCTGCTCTCATATGAAGACGAGCGTAGGGCACCACGTGTACCGTGGAGGCCATGTGGCCCAGAAGTCGCAACATTTCTCTGGCTGTCAAGTGACTGCTGGACTGAGCTTGGGAGGCCAAGCACACCAGACGTTGGCCCCGGACTTGAGGTAGGTAGGCCCTTGCAGTGGTGGTGTCCAACTGGGCCCCTATGAATTCCAGAGACTGGGTAGGGATAAGTTGAGACTTGGGAAGGTTTACCACCAGTCCCAGATACTGCAGAAGGTGCCTTGTGCGGTCCAGGGAAATCTGGGCCTCTGACTGAGATGGAGCTCGGATGAGCCAGTCGTCCAGATATGGGAATACAAAAATTCCCAGACCTCTTAGAAATGCGGCAACAACTGCCATGCATTTGGTGAACACTCTTGGAGCAGAGGCTAGACCGAAGGGAAGTACTCTGTACTGGAAATGTTTTCCCTGAAACAGAAATCTTAGATATTTTCTGTGGGATGGGTGGATGAGTATATGTGTGTACGCATCCTTGAGATCTAGAGAACAAAGCCAATCCTGACTCTGAAGGTATGGAAGGAGAATGCCTAGAGAAAGCATTTTGAATTTCTCCTTGTACAGAAATTTGTTCAATTCTCTCAGATCTAGGATAGGTCTGAATCCCCCTGTCTTCTTTGTTATGAGAAAATAAGGGGAGTAGAATCCTGTCCCTTGTTGAAGAAGAGGAACCTCTTCTATTGCCCCTTGGGCAAGGGGAGAAGAGATTTCCTGATCCAACAGGCCCAGAAGAGATGGGGGAGAATTGAAGTGTCTCACCATGGTATATGGAGGAAGGTTGGAAAAATGAAGTTTGTAGCCCTCTCTGATGATAGAGAGGGTCCAGTGCTCTGGGAGCAAAGTGAGCTAACCTTCCGGGAATGGTGAGGGGCTCTGGTTGTTCTAGAGCCAGAAATGTTAAGTTCTCTAGGGGCAAGTCAAAACCCCTGAGGGCGTTGAGCCTGCTGAGGAGTGGCAGACGCTGCAGGCTTTGACCTTGCCTGTTTAGGTTGCTGACGTTTAGCAGCAAAGCGAGGCTGAAAAGGTTGTTGGCCAGTATTTGTGGAAAATCTGGCCTTCTTGTAGTAAGGCCTCTTGAAAGACTTTTTCTTGGCAGGAGTAGAGGTAGACTTAGAAAGTCTATCTAATGTAGCATTTTCTGCGTCCATTTGAGTGGCTTTAATTTGCCAGTCCTTACCAAATAAGTTCTCACCTGTACAGGGCAGATTCCGTAAGCCATCCAGGACCCAGGGTTCTAGGTCAGAGGCCTGGAGCCAAGCAAGTCGTCGGGCTGCAATAGCAATGCCCGAAGCTCTACCGGCACCTTCAAAGGAATCAAAAGCTGCTCTGTTGGAGAACTTAGAAACATCTAAAAGCTGTTTCACCAGAGAAATGAACTCCTCCTTTCTATCCTCAGGGATAAAGGAGGCAAAATGCCGTATCTTTAGGGCAAGTTCCCTGAGAAACATGCCCATATATAGACTGCAAGAATTAATCCTGGCTATAAGCATACTAGCCTGGAAAATTTTCCTGCCAAAAGAGTCTAGGGTCTTACATTCTCGCCCTGGAGGGGTAGAAGAGTGCCTTTTGGTGCTCTTAATCTTTTTCAGCGCAGACTTCACCACAATGGAATGGTGAGGCAGCTGAGTCTTTTGAAACCCAGGAGGAGGGGGGACCCGGTACATGGTGTCCAACCTACGAGAGTAAGGAGACAACGTTAGAGGAGCCTCCCATAAGTCCATCAAGTGTTCTTGAAGGATTTCATGGATAGGCAGGGTGACTGCCTCTTTAGGAACCTTAGGGTATCCTAAAATATCCAATTTCTTTGACCTAGGTTCTTTCTCAGAGGATGTGGTAATAGAAAGTCCTTTAGCTAGTTCTATAATGAAGTCTTGAAAGGACAAATCCTCTGGTGGAGACATTCTCCTCTTTGGGGGAAGAGGGGTCTTCATGAAGAACTAGAGACAGCTCATCAGAGTCCTCAGAGGAGTCAAAATCCTCAGAAGAATCAGAGTATTCTCTATTTGCTTCCAACGCACGATACGCATACCGATCGGTATCGACATCGGGCGTACCGGGTATGGGATCGGTATCGGGTGAAAACCCGGATCCGGCATGCGGAACCGATCTGCGTTTGGAAGTCGATGGTCTCGGTTCCGGTATGGGAGACGATACCGGTACCGAGGGCGTCGCAGCATTAATAAAAGCCAGCAAGGCCTGCTGCATGGTCTGAACAGTATTGCTCATAGACGCCACTGCTGCCTGGATGTCGGTACCGGTATGGGCCGGTACCCCAGAGCAGTCTAACAGGTGATCAGTCGAGGCCGTGCCATCGATGTCAACCTGTAACCCCATAGATGCTGCTTTGGAAGCCAGAGCTTCCCGCCGGGGTTGTTTGGCTGGGGCAGGATCCTCAGATTCAAAAGTGAGAGCCTCTCGATGCTTTGAAGGAGATTTGCTCTTTGAGGACCTGCCCGAAGGTTTGGTTACCTGAGATCCATCCGGAGAGGAAGACCTGGATGACTGTGATGCTGGATTATCTGAAGCAAACAGCACATGGAATTTGTTGGCCCGGTTCTGCAAACCACGTTTAGACATCTGGGAGCAGGATGGGCAGTCCGGAATGGAGTGGTCAGGTCCCAAACATTTAAGACACCATTCATGGGTGTCTGTGACAGAAATAACAGAACCACACTTGGTACACTTCTTGAAACCAGGGGCTGGTTTCTCCATGAGGAGAATTTGTGTAGGCCTGAGGCCTAACCGAAGTCACCAAGTTGTGCAGAATAAAGATTTTTTTATTTTTTTTTTTAAAGAAAAGAAAAGAGACCGGCGGTACCGGTTTCGGTATGGGGAAGGCAGGTACGCGGTCTAAAGAAACAAACTAAAACAATAATTTCTTCAGCGGTGACAGGAACACGACCTGCTGGCTCCGCGGAAAAAGAGAAACTGAGGAGAGCTGGTCAGGAAGGCGGGAAGGCAGCGCGCATGTGCAGTGGGAGGCCCCAAAAGCTTCCCCGCGTAGGCTCCGTCGGTACCGACGTACCCATATGTGAGGACTTATTCCTGCTTGTTCCTGGAGATATATGTTATTCACACCCAAACTTATGTTTGTATATAGTTAGCCAATACCTGTACATAGTTAACTGTTATATTAACTGACATTTTCTGTTCAATATAAAGCGCTCTGACCCAATGAAAAGCGGCAAATAAACCTTGCTAAAGTACCAAGGGCTGTGTGAGCGGTGCTGCCATGCAGGGCGCAAGTACCCAAGGGGTGCCAATGTCATCACTGGATTTCTAGAAAATACAACAAAAGGGAGTTCCTGCACTCAGATGGGTAAGTGGTGAAGGGGTGGGGGGGGGGAGATGGGGCACCAGGAACATCAGTTGCACAGGACTCATTGCTAGCTTGGTATAGTCCTGCTCAGTGGTTCCCAAACTATGGGTCTGGAACTCAGATTGAGTCACATCAGTAGATGGGGTGAGGGAAGGGGCAAAAAAAAAAAAATCACAGAAACAGGGTTGCTCCCTCTTTCTTGGCCTCCACCGACCTATGGTCAGTGGCCTGAGAGTGCGTGAACATTCACAGATTGTGCGCCCTTTCTCCTTGTTAGGCTCGAAACCCAAAAAGAGTATTAGGATTTCAGCACACACTGAAATATAGGGCAGAAGTGGATAAGAGGGTTGGGAGTGGGAGTCTGTTATCTCCCCCCTCCCCCAATCATCATCTGGGGTCATATGAATCTGTAAGAGTTAAAATGACGTAACGGATAAGTGTTTGGGAAGCGCTGCTGTAGCTAGTTACATTCAAAGCAACCAGGTCAAGCTCACTCACACAGCCCAGGTTAAGAGAACTGCAGATAGAGGTTTTAAACCCTGAAAAATATACGGACCATAGTAGCCAACCTTCTCGCTTTCAGACCTTATTGTAAAAATGAGAAGAATCATGAAAAAAAGCCAGATAGTTGTCAATCCTAACCTCTCAATTGGTGAGCACATCTGACACCACCCCCCTAAAAACGTTGGGCTCTAGGTATGCCTCCCAGTTTGCCAATGACTTAATCTAGCCCTGCCCATGGCAACAGATAGTAATTCGCATTACACATAGCAGCTAATAAGAAGAGCAGCACAATTCAGCAAGTAGCTTTCAGAAAAGAAACAACAGCAAGGAAAAAGAAATATATATTTGCATGGAGAGGACTGTGCTCTGGAAGCAGAGGCTGCGTGTGTTTTACCATCTTGCTGAACCAGTGCAAGCTCCGGGACTCTCCTCCTTCACCAACGTCAGACGGGAGACTAGTGAACGGCATTTAAACCTCCACAGCTATTCCGCAGCTGTGGTTGCGTGCCCGAAGAGGCATGTGACCAAAGGGGTATGCCCCTTTGGTGCCCCTTCAGGCCCAATTTGGGGCTTGGCTCCATTGTTTAGAGCAGGGGTCTCAAACACGCGAAGGTTGTGCGGCCCGCGACGGCTTCTGCTGCTGCCGTTGCCGCCGTGGCAACGGCAGAATCGACGGTCAATTTTAAAAAAATAAAAAACTGGCTTCTGCTGCTCTGTCCTGCGGCCCGTTCCCCTCTGCGCGAGAGCCCTGAATGTGCTTCCTCTGCGGCGTGCTTTTCAAGCCGCGAAGGGAGTATTTCCCTCTCGCGAGGCTTGAAAAGTGAATAGGCTTAAGCCGCGCGAGAGGGAAATACTCTCTTCGCGGCTTAAAAAGCACGCCGCAGAGGAAGCACACTCAGGGCTCTCGCGCAGAGGGAAAGGGGCCGCGGGACAGCTGATTTTCTGCTGCAGCAGCAGCAGCAGAAGCCAGGTTGTTTTTTTTATTTACCGGGGGGGGGGGGGTGTAGGACTGGAAATGGGCTATTGGCAGGGGGGGTGTAGGACTGGAAATGGGCTATTGGCGGGGGGTGTAGGACTGGAAATGGGCTATTGGCGGGGGGCGTATGACTGGAAATGGGCTATTGGCAGGGGGGGTGGGTATGACTGGAAATGGGCTATTGGCAGGGGGGGTGTAGGACTGGAAATGGGCTATTGGCGGGGGGGGGGTATGGGACTGGAAATGGGCTATTGGCGGGGGGGGGGTATGACTGGAAATTGGCTATTGGCAGGGGGGGGGGTATGACTGGAAATGGGCTATTGGCAGGGGGGTTATGACTGGTAATGGGCTATGGGGGGGGGTAAGACTGAAAATGGGGTGATGGGGGGTAAAACTGGAAGTGCGCTATGGGGAGGTTAGGACTGGTAATGGGCTATGGGGGGTCTAGGACTGGTAATGTGCTGGGGGGGTTGCTAGGACTGGAAATGGGCTGAGTGGAAGGGGGCTTGAACTGCAAATGGCTGATGGGGAGGGGGGCTTGGAATGGACATGGGCTGTGCGGGGAGGGAGCTAGGATTGGAAATGGGCTGATGGGGGGCTAGGATTGGAAATGGGCTGATGGTGAGGCTAGGATAGGACTGGAAATGGACTGATGCAGAGACTAGAAGGGAGCGGATGCTGGGTGGGGCTGGAACTAGAAGGGAGCTGATGTTGGGGGAGGATTAGAATGGGATGGAGCTGGGAAAGTGAAATGGAGAGGGGAAAAATATTTTGTCTGGGAGAGAAGACAAATCTACAATTGGCCAGGTATTGTGAGAGTAAGTGGGGATTGAGGATGGAGGGGTAAAATTTGAGTGGATGAAATAGGAATGAGGAAAGAGAAAAAGGAGAAAGATTAGTATGTTAAAGCAGATGTAGAGAGAGAATGGAAAAAAAAACTAGGAGAGAAGAAAGGGCAAATGGAAGCAGACGATGGAGAGTTAGCAGAAGACATGAAGAAACCAGAAGAAAGTGGCTGGAACAATTGCAACTGAAAAAAATGCACAAAAGGTAGAAAAATCTCTCTTTATTTTGAATTTATTAACTGGAATATGTCAGCTCTGGGAAATGTGCATCATTAATGTTTGCGCTTTGTTTAGTACAAGAGGAAATTAATTTATAGTTTTATTTCTACAGTGTTGTTGTACATTCCAAGTTTGGCTTTTGGGGTTCCCAGTTTAATTATTGTCTTCTTGTTTCTAAATCTTTTAGTCTTTCTTTATCCATACTCATTAAAGAGGCATGTTTACTAAAAGTTAGTGTATGGTAACATTATGTAAATATTTATGCAAATGAGGTCCCTTATGCAAATGAGGCCCCGCGTCTTATGCGGCCCCCGGGTTACTTTACAAGTCCTCATTTGGCCCTCAAAGCAGTTTGAGACCCCTGGTTTAGAGGCTGCAGGAGATGCCTAGAGGACACAAAGAGAAAAGGCAAACAGCAGAAGAAATATCAGCGATGTCGGTGTCGATGCCCAAGGGCTCTATTTGACCAACGGATCAATGTGTGTGCTCGTTGTGGGACTTGAAGGTAGGCCCAGATTTCTTACGACTTGATACAACTGCTACCGCATCTCTTTTAGGTGCCTCTGAGTTCCATCGACAGGACGCCACCTGTAAATCCAGCTCCCCTGCAAGTGAGCTTGGAAGGGGATGTTTCTACCCCCCCCCCCCCCCTATTAGATCCCACTGTTGTGCAGGAGAGCATGGTATTGGAAGGTCCATCACAAGCCCAGAATATAGCTACTATCTCTTGGGTTCCTATACAGCTAGTTAAAGCAGCTATGGGTTCAAGTTCATCTACTGGGATTTCTGCAGCCGATATTTTGTTGTTAGACATTTGGAGAGTGGTCTCTGAGACCAATGCCTTATCAGGTTTTATGGACCAAACTGTCAAATTTTCGGAACAAGTTGTCACGAAGTCACGAGATGTGGATTCAAGGATATCTCTTGCTTCTCAGTGGCTTGACAAAGTGGAGCATCAGATGGGTTTACTGCATACTACAAGAACTACAGGACTGAAAGATAGTTATGCGCTATTTACACAGATGGAGGCCCTTGAAAATGTACACCGGGCAAAAAGTCTTAAGCTGTTGAACTTTCCAAAGACACGCTTTATGCCTCCCTTGCTGTTATTTAGGAAATATTGTAAGGATATATTATTGCTGTTAGAGGCTGAAAGTATTGGGGTCTCAGATGTGTATTACCTGCCTGAGCGGCCAGTGGCACAGGAAGGTGATGTGGCTCTTGTGGAAGTGCAGTCTGAGTTAGATCTAGCTGCTTTTTTGGAGACTACTAATGAAGAAATAATATCTCGGGCCACACTGATCGTGTCCCTGTCCACTGTGGCAGATAAACCCTTTTTTTTTTTTTTTTTTTTAAATTTTAAAATGTTCATTTTGTTTCATGGTTCTAAAAGATTTCCATTTTTCCGGATATATCACGGGCTACTCAGGCAAGAACGAGATCCTTCCTGCAGCTGAAGCCTCATGTTTTGGCTGCGGGGGTGGGGGGGAGGGGCTTTCCTTGAAAATGCTTAATTACTTTGAATGGTATTAAATATGTTTATACTGATCATCTGCAATTGGAAAATTTCCTAGACAATAGATAGATTACTCTAATTTTGACAAGTAATATAATATACCCCTGCACAGCTCTGTTTATTTGTGGCTTAGGGATAGGTGTGTCCCAAGGATTTAATTTTGTCTTTCTTCTTACAGGAACATTAGTTCTCCGTGACCTGAGCTAAGAAACCAGGATATCAATGGGGAACTTTGTCCTTTTTCTTTTACGATTTGTGTTTGATAAAGCACAGTTACTTACCTGTAACAGGTGATCTCTGGGAACAGCAGGAATAAGTCTTCACATATGGGTACGTCGGTACCGACAGAGTCTGCGCGGGAACGCTCCCCAGCGTCCAATCAGAACGCTTTTGGAAGCATCCCAACACGCCTGCGTGCTGCCTTCCCGCCTTTCCCAACTGCCTCTCCTCAGTTAAGTTTTAAAGCTGAGGCAAAGAGAGAGAGAGAGAGAGAGAGCAAGAAAGGGAAAGATAGAAATAGAGAAATGCAACTCCTAGGGGAGGTGGGTGGGTTGTGAAGACTTATTCCTGCTGTTCCCAGAGATCACCTGTTACAGGTAAGTAACTGTGCTGTTTCCAAGAACAAGCAAGAATGAGTCTTCACATATGGGGACTCCCAAGCTAAGATGCTGGGAATTAGCCATGCTACTCCCCAGAACCTCAGGCATCCTAGGGACGGAGGGTAGGAGTTGAATAATAGAAAGGTGCTATGGAACAGCTGGACTAGAACAGGACTTCTATAGAGGAAGACCCTGTATAGAGGACATTTGGTAGTAAAATATTGAGTGCAATATTCTAATATGGGCCTTCTTTGGTGGCATTACAAAAAGTCTATTGAGGTTCAAATGGATCTGTTAGAAGATCCAGTAGAAGATCCTCCAGGGGTACCTCACTGAGAAGTTGAGGTAATAACTGTAGAAAAAACAAGTGGAGGTGAGAACCCTTCAGGGTGAGAAATAGCCCCAGGGGAACTGGGGTAGTATAATGAGGTAGGGCTTCAGCGGAAAAAGCAGAAGGTACTATTAGACAAAGCTTAAGCTCCTTTGGCCCAAGAACAGTAAAATCCTAGGACCAAAAGGAAAAATGAGTCTGACCTATCTGGACTGACCATGGAATTAGTCCACGTAGGAGAGAAAGGGTATGGAAGACCCCTGTATCTGATAAGAAAGTAAGGACAGACTTAAGAAGCATTGCAGCTTCAGATTAACTGAAGATCCGCAATGTCTTTCCTAAATGGGGTCAATTAAGAAAGAAAAAAGGTACATGGAGAGCTTCAGAGGTACCTAACCCTGAAAGGTTATGGTAGGAAAAAAAATTGTCAATTACCACAGGGAGTGGTTGTATGTGTAGAACCCTAAGCATGCTGATACAGCATTGATAGGGGTAGTGCCCATCTGTCAGGGCCATATGGGATATATGGATATGTAAACCTGAACAGATAGATAGATAAGTATGTGGATACATATCTACCTAAAGCACAGTTACTTACCTGTAACAGGTGATCTCTGGGAACAGCAGGAATTAGTCCTCACATATGGGTACGTCGGTACCGACGGAGCCCGTGCGGGAAAGCTCCCCAGCTTCTTAGAATAGAAGCTTTTGGGACCTCCCACTGCACATGCGCACTGCCTTCCCGCCTTCCTGAACAGCTCTCCTCAGTTTCGAGTTTATAGCTGAGTCAACAGAGAGAGGACAGGAAGATAGATAGATAAAAGATACAACTCCTAGGGGAGGTGGGTGGGTTGTGAGGACTAATTCCTGCTGTTCCCAGAGATCACCTGTTACAGGTAAGTAACTGTGCTATCTCCAGGAACAAGCAGGAATAAGTCCTCACATATGGGGACTCCCTAGCTTAGATGCATGGGATCCCCTGTAAAGGTTCGCCATCTTCGTATGGATCTCAGGCATCCATTCTGGGAAGGTGGGCAGGAGTTGTTTAGGAATGGAACAGGTGCTTGAGGACAGCCTGGCCAAACAAGGCATCCCGGCGGGAGTCCTTGTCCAAACAGTAATGGGCTGTGAAGGTATGAACCGAGGCCCAGGTAGCGGCTCGACAGATCTGATCTATGGAAACAGAGTGCAGATGAGCCATAGAAGTTGCCATGGCCCTCACATTGTGAGCAGTGACATGGCCTTCCAGAGAAATGTTTTTGCTCTGGTAAGCAAAAGAAATACACTGAGCAATCCAATTGGAAAGTGTACGCTTGGAGACTGGAAGTCCCAAATGGGAAGGATCAAAGGCCACAAAAAGTTGAGAAGACTTTCGATGTGGCTGAGTCCTATTAAGGTAAAAAGCGAGAGCTCTTTTACAATCCAGAGTATGAAGGTTCCTCTCTGCATTGGATGCATGAGGAGCTGGAAAAAAGACAGGTAGATATACCTCTTGATTAAGATGAAAAGGCGAGACCACTTTAGGCATAAAGTGGGGATTCGTCCTAAGGACCACCTTATCATGATGAAATCTTGTGTAAGGTGGATTAGCCACTAAAGCCTGCAGCTCACTGATGCGGCGAGCCGAAGTGACTGCAATGAGGAAGATGACCTTCCAGGAAAGAAATTTCAAGGAGGTGGAAAACATTGGCTCAAAAGGTGGCTTCATAAGTTGACCGAGCACTAGATTCAAATCCCATGCGACCGGGGGTGGTCTGATGGGAGGTTTAGTGAGAGTCAGGCCTCTCATGAATCTTGCAACAAGAGGATGAGAGGAGATAGGTTGTCCATTTATATGTTGCAAGGATGCTGCAATAGCACTTAAATGGACTCTTACCGAATTCGTCTTGAGGCCTGCATTGGATAGATGCAGGAGATAATCAAGAAGAGAATTCAAAGGAAGTGCCAGAGGGTCAAGACCCTGCTGAGCACACCAAATGGAAAAACGTTTCCATTTGAAAGCATAGGAACGCCTGGTAGAGGGTTTCCTAGAGGCAGAAAGGATATCTTTCACTGGTTGGGAAAGATGAAAGTCTTGAAGGCTTAAGCCTTCAGTAACCAAGCACTGAGGTGAAGGGATTTGGGGTTTGGGTGCCACAAAGTCCCCTCCTCCTGAGACAGGAGGTCTGGCGCAGCTCCCAGATCCAAGTAGGATCCCTGGGAGAGCTGTAGAAGTAGAGGGAACCACACTTGGCGTGGCCAGCGTGGAGCTATGAGGATCATAGTTCCATGATCCCTCTGGAGTTTGAACAGAGTCTTGGGAATCAAAGGAATGGGTGGAAAGGCATATAGGAATGCCTGACTCCAATTCAGGAGAAAGGCGTCCGTAGCCTGAGCTCCCTGACACGGAGTTCTGGAACAGAACCGGGGAAGTTTGGCATTCCACGGACTTGCAAAGAGGTCTATGTCCGGGGTCCCCCATTCCTGAAAGATTCGGTTTATTTGGTCCAAATGTAGGGACCATTCGTGTGGCAGCAGAACTCGACTGAGCCTGTCTGCCCGAGAGTTTTGAACTCCTGGGAGATACACTGCTAGCAGGTGAATCTGATGCTCTCTGGCGAAGGCCCATAGTCTTAGAGCTTCGTTGCAAAGCGACAGAGAGCCCGCCCCTCCTTGTTTGTTTATGTAAAACATGGCCACCTGATTGTCCGTCTGAACTAGGACAGTGAGGTTGGCTAGGAGGGAGTGGAAGACCTTGAGGGCAAGGTAAATTGCTCGCAGTTCCAGAAGATTGATATGAAGGGTGGTCTCCTGTAGAGACCAAGTGCCCTGAGTGGAGAGAGTTTGCAGATGGGCTCCCCACCCTGTTTGGGAGGCATCTGTTGTGAGGGTTGCTTGGGGTAGCAATGGTTGAAATGGAGCCCCCAACAACAGATTCTTGGTGGAAGTCCACCAGTGGAGGGACCAAAACAGACGATCGGAGGTTTGTATTTGGTCTGAGAGCGCTCCTGACGCCTGAGTCCACTGAGTGGCCAGGGTCCATTGAGCTGCTCTCATATGAAGACGAGCATAGGGCACCACATGCACTGTGGAGGCCATATGACCCAGTAGGCGTAGCATTTCCCTGGCTGTCAAGTGAGTGCTGGACTGAGCTTGGGAGGCCAAACTCAGGAGGCGCTGGCCTCGAACATGTGGAAGGTAGGCCCTTGCAGTGATGGTGTCCAACTGGGCCCCTATGAATTCTAGAGATTGAGTAGGGATGAGTTGGGACTTGGGAAGGTTTACTACCAGTCCCAGATACTGCAAAAGGCTCCTTGTGTGGTCCAGGGAAATCTGGGCCTGTGACTGAGTTGGAGCTCGGATGAGCCAGTCGTCCAGATATGGGAAGACAAAGATTCCCATGCCTCTTAGAAATGCGGCTACGACTGCCATGCATTTTGTGAATACTCTTGGAGCAGAGGCTAGACCGAAGGGGAGTACTCTGTATTGGAAATGTTTTCCCTGAAACAGAAAGCGAAGATACTTTCTGTGGGATGGATGGATGAGTATATGTGTATACGCATCCTGTAGGTCTAGAGAACAAAGCCAGTCCTGACCCTGGAGGTAAGGAAGGAGAATGCCGAGAGACAGCATTTTGAATTTCTCCTTGAAGAGAAATTTGTTCAATTCTCTCAGATCTAGGATTGGTCTGAATCCCCCTGTCTTCTTTGGAATGAGAAAATAAGGGGAGTAGAAACCGGACCCTTGTTGAGGAAGAGGAACCTCTTCTATGGCCCCTTGGGCAAGAAGAGAGGAAACCTCTTGACCCAACAGGGTTAGGAGAGATGGGGGAGAATTGAATGGTCTCACCATATGATGGGGAGGAAGGCTGGAGAAATGAAGTTTGTAACCCTCTCGAATGATAGAGAGGGTCCATTGTTCTGTTGTGATTTGTTCCCATCTGGGAGCAAAGTGAACCAACCTTCCGGGTATGGTGAGAGGTTCTGGTTGTGTTAGAACCAGAAGTGGCAAGTTCCCTAGGAGCAAGTCAAAACCCCTGAGGGGTTGGAGCCTGCTGAGCTACAGTAGCTGCTGCAGGCTTAGCTCGTGCTTGTTTGGATTGCTGACGCTTAGCAGTATAGCGAGGTTGAGAAGACTGCTGGCCAGTATTTGAAGCAACTCTGGCCTTCTTATAGTAAGGCCTTTTAAAAGACTTTTTCTTAGTAGGAATTGAAGTGGACTTTGAAAGTCTTTCCAAGGTGGCATTTTCAGCATCCATCTGGGTGGCTTTGATTTGCCACTCTTCCCCAAATAAGTTCTCACCTGTACAGGGCAGATTCCGTAAGCCATCTAGAACCCAAGGTTCCAGATCAGAGGCCTGGAGCCAAGCAAGACGTCGGGCTGCAATAGCAATGCCCGAAGCCCTACTGGCTCCCTCAAAGGAATCATATGCTGCCCTATTAGAGAACTTAGAAACCTCTAAGAGTTGTTTCACTAGGGAAAGGAATCCCTGCTTTTTATCCTCAGGGATAAAGGGGGCAAAATGCCGCACCTTTTTGGCAAGTTCCTCCAGGAACATGCCCATATAGAGACTGTAGGAATTAATCCTGGCTATAAGCATACTAGCCTGGAAAATTTTCCTACCAAAAGAGTCCAAAGTCTTACATTCCCGTCCTGGAGGGGTGGAAGAGTGCCTTTTGGTACTCCTAATCTTCTTCATTGCAGACTTCACCACAATAGAGTGGTGGGGCAATTGAGTCTTTTGGAAACCAGGAGAAGGAGGGACCCTATACATGGTGTCCAACCTACGGGAATAAGGAGACAAAGTCAAAGGATTTTCCCAGAAATCCATCAGTTGTTCTTGAAGGATTTCATGGATAGGCAGGGTAACTGCCTCCTTAGGGGCCTTTGAGTATCCCAAAATATCCAGTTTTTTGGATCTGGGTTCCTTTTCAGAGGATGTGGTAATAGAAAGGGCTGTAGCCATATCTAAAACAAAGTCCTGGAAGGACAAATCCTCTGGAGGGGACATTCTCCTTTTAGGAGAAGAGGGCTCCTCAGGTAAGTTGAGTGAAAACTCAGCAGAATCATCAGAGGAGTGAAAATCCTCAGAGGAATCGGTGCTTTCCTCTAACGCACGATACGCGTACCGATCGGTATCGATATCGGGCGTATCGGGTATGGAACCGGTATGGAGCGAAAGCCCATACGGTACCGACTTGCGTTTAGAGGTGGACGGCCTCGATACCGGCATGGCGGACGATACCGGTATCGGGCCCGGAACCGCTGAAAGCGGAACCGATGGCGTTGCAGCTTTAATGAAAGCCATGACGGCCTGCTGCATGGACTGTACAGTATCGCCCATGGACGCCATAGCTGCCTGGATGTCGGTACCGGAGTGACCCGGTACCCCAGAGCAGGCTAACAGGTGATCTGTCGAGGCCGTAGCATCGATATCAACCTGAGACCCCTGAATTGGCGTTTTTGGAAGTTGGACTTCCCGCCGGGGTTGTTTGGCTGGGGCAGAGTCCTCAAGTTCTAAGCTAAGAGCCTCTCGATGCTTTGAAGGAGATTTGCTCTTTGAGGACTTGCCCACAGAAGGTTTGGTTACCTGAGATCCATCCGGAGAAGAAGACCTGGATGACTGTGATGCTGTATTCTCTGAAGCAAACAGCACATGGAATTTGTTGGCCCGGTTCTGCAGCCCACGTTTAGACATGTGGGAGCAAGATGGGCAGTCCGGTATGGAATGGTCAGGCCCCAAACATTTCAGACACCATTCATGGGTGTCTGTGACTGAAATAACAGCATTACATTTGGTACACTTCTTAAATCCAGGGGCTGGCTTCTCCATGAGGAGAAATTGAGTAGGCCGAGAGGCCTCTCTGAAGTGACCAAAAAGCTAAAAAATAAGAAAAAAGAATTATAATTTTTTAAAGAAAGAAAGAAAAGACCGGCGATACCGGTATCGGTATGGGGAAGGCAGGTACGCGGTCTAAAGAAACAAATAAAATAACAATTTCTTCAGCGGTGACAGGAACACGACCTGCTGGCTCCGCGGAAAAAGAGAAACTGAGGAGAGCTGTTCAGGAAGGCGGGAAGGCAGTGCGCATGTGCAGTGGGAGGTCCCAAAAGCTTCTATTCTAAGAAGCTGGGGAGCTTTCCCGCACGGGCTCCGTCGGTACCGACGTACCCATATGTGAGGACTTATTCCTGCTTGTTCCTGGAGATAAGATATATCTCAAGAGACATATATATACATTCCTAAATGTATACACATATAGGGTATATATGCATATAAATAGAGAGAGAGATATATGGGCAGAAGATACACAGATATATATATACACAGATATATATATATATATATATACACAGATATATATATATATATATATATATAATATATATATATATATATATATATATATATATATATATATATATATATATATATATATATATGTTGTTAAGTGCCGTCGAGTCGTATATAGGCATATAGACACATGTCTCCAGGAATGTGGATGGAGAGATGCCTATATAACTAGATCCCCCTAGGAATATGGGGAGAGAAAAAGATTCATCTAATAGCAAGAAGGGTGATACCTGCTTGAATAGATGCATAGAGAATCTTCTTTCCCTGGTTATGATTGGCAGAGTCAAAGGAATGGTCTCCCTGACAAGGAGTCTAGATTCCCTTCAGAATTCGAGCTCTTGAATAACCAGGATGGCCTACGTGAAAAAATGCAGAGGATAACTTCAATCTGCAGGCAGCAAGTCCAGATCTCTCCAGAACTGCAGTATGGTGAATGGGTAGAGGACGCCACTGGAATAAGATACCATAGTGACCCGCCTCAGGGGCAAGATGGGTATCCGGCGTCCTTGAGCTGCCACTGAAAGAAAAGTATCTCTGGCGAGACGTCCAAAGGAGATATGCGCCAAGCCAGGGAATTGGCCATTCTTTAGGTTTTCACGTGATGAAAGGCCTGTGTCTTATGTCTCAAAAGAGATTTTAGATGAGATGGTAAGGGTAGGGAACACCTACCAGTCATGGGAACATGACTGGGTGAACCCCTCCTAACCATCTGGGGTTATCTGCTAGGCAAGATACTAATGCTCTCTAGCAAGGGCCCATAGTGCAAAGCTACTCTGTAGAGTTGCAGAGAGAATGCTGCAAGTTGGTTAGAAGAACAAACTGACTGTACAAAGTCAGTGGGTAACTTGAACTATTCTGCCAAGGACAAGGGGGCGAAGAATAGAAGTTAACCAACCAGTCTGTGATAATAGGGTTACCAAAAAAGGTTGATAACCTGTTTGGGGTTTAGCACCGAGGCTAGCAGGATTGCTAGTGGAGGAGAAACCCTGGTTGTGTGGTGAACAGAACCAGTGGGTTAACCACTAGAAATTGCTGCATTTGCAGCAACTATCAGGGCAGCGGAAAAAAAAAATTTTCCCTTTTTTTTTTTTAGACTGGGAAAAAGAAGCAACAGACATAGTAAGAGTGGTAAGACTTCCCTATTGTCTGATGAGCTGCCCTAAGGTAAGAAAAAAAGGGGAGACAACTCTGGAAGGGAGAATCCCCTTGTGGAATAGGTAGAAGACCATAGGGGCTTACCAGTGTAATAGAGCCACTTTTACAAATCGAATATTGTAGTAAGAGGGAGGTAAGACAGAGTTGAAGGAGACTGACTATGTAGTCAGTTTCTGAAATGTAAGATGATACATGCTAGTACAGGGCAAAAACTAACTTTATTTTATTTAACTGTATTTATATCCCGCTTTTCACTGGGTCAAAGCGGCGCTACATTTAAGGGTGGGGTAATTAAGTATAGGGTGGGGCCATCACCGGGTAGGCAACACTGATGATTTCGACATAGGACAGACTTTAGACATGGACAGTACAGTTCAGTTTTCAATCAGGGGTCCCTGATGGGTGGTATCAGGGGTTGGTGCACTTTCTGGTGGGGATTGCTTCGAAGCATTCTTGGAATAGGATGGTTTTTAGCTGTTTTCTGAAGGACATTAGATCGTTGTTGTTTCTGAGGTGGCGTGGTAGAGAATTCCATAGTTGTCACTTCTCTTTTTCCAGAAGAGGAAGAGAGCCCTGTTAAGTATGGGCATGATCATCATAAAGACTCTTAGAGTAAAAGAAAAGGATGTCTCGTGAAGAGAGATCCAGGAAAAGTTAGGATGAAATTAGTGCAGATGCTTCAGTGAAAAGAAACAGACTGCAACTCTAACCACCAACCAGAAGAGGTAATGATGATCTATCTGAAACTCTGCTACTGCTGGGTTTGCTGAACCTGTTGAGGTTGTGGTTTCTTTAGACCAGTGCGATGTTTCCCATGTTTGGGAACATCTGTATCAGGGACTGGACTGGAGATCCTCCAGGAACACTAATTAGCAGGTAAGGTCTAATTACTTCTGCCTAATTGTCTCTCCAGTCCAGTCCCTCTCTTCTGGGATGTAACAGAGCAGTTCAAGCTTGGGAAGAGCCTGCCAAACCGGATCGAAGCACTGTTCTCCCAAAACCGGCATCCGGTGCCACCTGCACATCCAACTGGTAGTGCTTGGCGAAGGAGTGAAGACACGACCAAGTCGCCGTTTGCAAATATCTAACGGAGGAACCAAACTAAACTCCGCCCACGACATGGCCTGAGCCCTAGTGGAATGAGCCCGCAATCCCACCGGAAGCTGCCTACCCTTCAAAATATAAGCGGAGGCAATAGCCTGTCTGATCCACCTGGAAATAGTCGCCTTGGCCGCTGCTTCTCCCTTGCGCGGCCCTCCGAACACCACAAACAAGCGCTCCGACTTGCAGAAGGCCTTTGAACACTTCAGATACCGCCTCAAAACTCTTCGGACATCCAGAAGACGCAGCCGAACATCTCCCTCTCCCTGACCCTTCTAACAAAGGATGGAAGAGACACCGACTGATTGACATGAAAGCACAGTTACTTACCTGTAACAGGTGATCTCTGGGAACAGCAGGAATAAGTCTTCACATATGGGTATGTCGGTACCGACGGAGTCTGCGCGGGAACGCTTCCCAGCGTCCAATCAAAGAGCTTTTGGAAGCATCCCACCACGCCTGCGTGCTGCCTTCCTGCCTTTCCTCAGTTAAGTTTCAAAGCTGAGACAAAGAGAGAGAAAGAGGAAAGGAAAGATAGAGATACAACTCCTAGGGGAGGTGAGTGGGTTGTGAAGACTTATTCCTGCTGTTCCCAGAGATCACCTGTTACAGATAAGTAACTGTGCTATCTCCAGGAACAAGCAGGAATGAGTCTTCACATATGGGGACTCCCAAGCTAAGATGCCTGGAGTCCCAGCATGTTATAGATTGGAACATGCTATACCTAACACCACCAGGCATCCTGAGGATGGTGGGTAGGAGTTGAAGAAAGAAAGATGCTGTGGAACAGCTAACCTAGCATAGGACTGCAGAGAAGGAGTCCATGTGTGGATGATGATTGTCATCAATGATATTGCAAAGGATATTGCAATATGGACCTCCCCTGACAGGATTTCATAGAAGCATGGAGGTTCATGGATCTACTGGGAAACCCAGTAGAGGAACCGTGAAGAGGACCTCACTGTAAGTGGAGGTAATAAACCTGTAGGAAAACAGTGGAGGTCAGAATTCTGAAAGGTAATAGGTAACCCCAGGAGGAAAAACTGGGGTAGGACAAAAACGGTGGGCCTTCAGCGGAAGGCTGTATGATAAAAACCCAACTCTTTCGGCGGCAGAGTGGCTCACTCTTAGGAGCAAAAAGAGAAAGGCTAACCGATTTGGATAAACAGGCACAGTCCTTGTGGGGAGAAAGGGTATGGGAACCCCTTGTATCCCAAAAAGAGAGGACAAATGGCTGAGGCGTTAAAGCCTGTGATTAACTGAAGATCCACAATGTCTCTCCTAACTGGGGTAAGCTAGGAGAGATATTAGGCACGGCGAGCTTCAGAGGTACCTAAACCATTAGGTTATGGTATAAAAATTGTTGACTACCACAGGAGTGGTTGTGTGCGTAGAATCCCAAACCTGCTGGATAGCATAGGTATGGGTAAAGCCCCTCTGTCAGAAACGTATAGCTATATGAGCATAGACAGTCAGATAGATAAGTATGTGGAGACATATCTATCTATAATGAAATATCTCGACAGATACATATATATACACATTATCTATCTATCTCTCTATATATATCTCTATATCTATATCTATCTATCTATCTCTCTCTATATATATATCTCTATATCTATATCTATCTATCTATCTACAGTGAGATATGGAAGGGCATAAAAATACACACAAAAGATAAATATGAATATGTAGGCCTAAATATGGGTGTCTGCAATTAAACAGACAGATATATGCCTACAGCATGGTATTCACATAGGATATGTAGAGAGGAAAGATTCATCTAATAACAAGGAGGTGGAACCTACTTGAGAAAACATATAGAGAATTTATTCCTCCTGGTCATGATCTGCAGAATGCTAGTTAGTGCACAAGAACCAGGATTGTTACGTGAAAAACCAAGGACAATGTCAATGTGCAGCCAGCAAGTCCCGAGTCTTCCAGGACTCTGGCATGGTAAGTAGATAGAAGACGCCTAGAGATGAGATACCATGTTGACCTGCTTAAGGGCAAAGGTGTCATGCGTTCTTACCATGAGGACGAGCATATCCCCGATTGGGAATACTATGGACCAAAGCAGGGAACTGGCAACTCCTTGAGTCTTCACGTAAGAGGCGGCCTATGTACTTTATATCGAAAAAGGAGATAGAAAAGAAGGGGGACCCTTCTAGTCATGGGAGACATGACTGAAAAGCCTTTTCTAACCAGCTAGGATAGCTGTTGGAGAAAAAATCCCCCATGCTCTCTAGCAAGGGCCCATAGTGGAAAGCTTCTCTGTAGATTGCAGAGAGCATGATGCAGGAGAATGAGGGTAGAGAACTGGCTGGTAGAGAGCCAGTATTTCAGTCAACTATGCTGCCAAACTCAGGGAAAGAAGATTGCAGAATAGAAGACAATCTAGAAAGCTTGTAGTGAGATGATCTCCAAGAGAGATGAAGTACTGACTTGGAGCCCACTACGAAGACTAGACAGAATGTTAGTGGAGGACAATCTGGTAGTTTGTGGATAAGAACCAGTGGTCCAAACATTAAAGATCCTGCATGAGCAGCTGTTGGCAAGACAGCAGAAGAATCTTACTGTTCAAAAACAGAAAGAACAGAACAGGAGTAGGAACTCCTGACATATCTGATAAGCTGCCCTAAAGGAAGATTAAAATAAAGGAGATAACTCAGAGAGGAAAACTCCGCACTGGAAAGTGAGAAAACTAGAGAGGCTGAAGAGAAAGCCTCCTAGTAAGTAATTCCGCTCTTACAGAGGAAAAATTTGGTAAGAGGGTGAAGAGAATGGAGCTGAAGAAGACTTACGAAGTAGTAAGTCTATAGAAAGGAAAAATACATGCTGGCACAGGAACTATCATCTGATAGTGGTTAGACCTCTTTCCCTAGCAGGAAAAAGAGGAGAAACCTGTGACTTATAGGCATGAACAACCTGACAGCTCATAGAAAAAATGGATATCTTTTGGAAAGAGATCCCTGTGTAGGGGTAGAATAAAGCGGTGGATTGCCTCTATTGAGAAGAAGCAACTGTAGATTCTAACCCCAAGAGTCACAAGCATCTGATGATGAATGATCAGAAACCCTGCAGGTGCTGGGTTTGCTGAGCCTGGTGAGAGGTTGGATTCTTTAGACCAGGACAATGCTTTCCCTGTTGGGGAACATCTGTATGATGGGCAAGTGATGAATAAAACCTTCTTCTCCTGTGGGAAGAAAGTTTTGTAGGACATTTCCTACGAACTGGGACAGAGGAAGGGGTAGAACAACCCCTAGGAACTGGTAAATTAGTGGACAACTCAGTACCCTGACGTAAAGACTCCTTGTTGAAAAGATTTTCTCCAGTGCAAGGAGTATGTCCCAGCCTTTGTTGTGCTCATTTGTCCAAGTCTGAAGCTTGGAGCCAGGCTCTACACCGTGCCCCTATAGCTATAGCAGAAGTCCTGCTAACAGACTCAAAAGAGTCTAGGGAAGCACGAGAAATAAACCAAGAGATATTCTGGATATGCTTAAGCAGTGAGGAATAGTCTGTACTCCTGGAATCTGAAAGGAAAGGAGACAAAAGATGTAATTGCATTGTGACCTCCTCAAGAGAAAGACTCATATAAAATATATATGAGAGAATTCTTGCAGAAAGCATAGATGTCTGGAAGGTTTGACGTCCAAAGTCATCTAGTGTTTTAGACTCACGACCTGGCGGATAGGAAGAGTGCTTTTTCTTACTCTTTACCCGCCTCATTGCTGATTCCACTACTAGGGAATGATGAGGAAGTTGAGTCTTTTGAAACCCTGGAGAGTTGGGCACCTGATATAACAGATCAGTTGCCCTGGGAGGTGGGGGTACCCGGAAAGGTGTTTCCCACATTCCTAGAAGGAGATCCTGCAAGGAATGATGCAAAGGAAGCATTATGTTCCCCTTTGCTTTGGTAGAAAGAGAGCCTTGTGCAGGATCATGTCCTGGGATAGGAATGGCAAGAGATCTTGCTATATTCCAGAGGAAACTCTGAAAAGAGGGATCCCTAACAGGAATCTCTCTTGGACAGGTTAGATTCAAAGAACTAGCCTGAGCATCCACAGAGGTATCCAAATATATAGTAATAGAAGATCCTGCACAGTGCAGTGTGGAATGCTTAAGGAATGGGTATCATGAGCAGCAACCGTCCTTACCATAGTGTCCATGCCAGGTATCGACTCCAAGCTTGGTATAGAATGGAGCGATCCTGTTGAAAAAAGCATGGTAGGAGTTGGCCACGATGCTACTGTGGATACCGGTGCCGATGTCAATACCGGTACCGATGTCAGAGTCGAGCCCGACAAAGACATCGGAGTAGTCATCGGTGACAGTTCAATCGGTACCGAGGTGACCGAACCCATCCGGCCACTATCCCCGGTACCGAAGCACCGGTATTGATCGATGTCGGTACCAAGAGCTATTGGTACCGAGTCCTCTAGACTAGAGATCGATTCCAAACTCAGCATCGAGGGCAGAGAGCCTGATAAGCAAAGCCTGGAAGGCACCGACCGCAAAGGTAGTGAGGTCATCGGTACCGATTTCGGTACCGTGTCTGACACCGGTGAAGGGAGGTCAACCAGTGGCAACTCAATCGGCCTCAAGGGAACCAAATCATCAGAACAGAGCCTTCGGTACCGCCGAGAGCCGGTACCAAGGCGAGTCGGTACCCAGTCCTCCAGACTCAGCATCGAAGGAAGCGAGTCTATCGATGCACGTCTGGAGGGTACCGACGGCAGTGGTGGTATCGGTGCTAGTACCGATAATGGAAAATCAGTCTGGGGTGTATCCACCGGTCCCGAAGGTACCGAGGACGCCAGATGACGATCCCTGGTGAGGAGTGTTCCATCCAACACCAGTGCCGATGCCGGGGTATCGGTACCGCTCAAAGCGGATGCCACCACTGGACACGGCTGAGGTATGTTCTGTGGGGGGTGAACCCCAGGAACAACCTGAAACCCCTTATTTGCTCTGGAGACCGAAGACTCCCGCCGGGGTTTTGAAGCCAGTGGGCCCTCGAGGGCAAGGCCGGAGCCGTCTTCATGCAGTGCATGAGACCTACCACTCGAGGACTGGCTAGTCTTAACAGACTGTTTGTGGGTTACCTGATCCTGTGTGGAAGAAGAAGGGGACGGTGCCCCGAAGTTGGAGGGCAACCGTGTATCGAGGGAAGCTCGATGTTGAAAACCTCACCAAACTGTTGTCAGGACCCAAGCAGGTTAGACACCGACTTTGAGGGTCTAAAAATAAAGTTGTACCGCCACAGTGTGAACATTTCTTGGAGAAAGTGCCTGGCGGTTCCATGAGGGAAAAAGAAGAGGCCTAAAAGGCCTAAGAGACCGTGGGACACTATGAAGAAAAATATCCCGTGGAAAAAGAAAAAATTTTTCAGGAAAAGAAAAGAAAAACACTGGCGGTACCGGTGGCGTCGGGAAGACAGCCACGACCACAAGAAAACTAAAAAATAAAAACAAGAATTTTCTGGGGTGACAGGAAGACGTCCTGCCGGCTCCGCGGAAAAACGAAAACTGAGGAGAGGCAGTTGGGAAAGGCGGGAAGGCAGCACGCAGGCATGGTGGGATGCCTCCAAAAGCTCTTTGATTGGATGCTGGGAAGCGTTCCCGCGCAGACTCCGTCGGTACCGACGTACCCATATGTGAAGACTCATTCCTGCTTGTTCCTGGAGATAGTGAGAAACCACCTTGGATAAAAAGGATGAAACCGTCCTCAACATCAGCTTTTCCTTAAAGAAAACAAGAAATGGCGGATGACAAGACAACGCCTGCAACTCTGAAACTCGCCTAGCGGAACAAATGGCCACCAAAAACACAGCCTTGAGAGTTAAAGCCTTCAGGGAGGCCTACTCAAGTGGCTCAAAAGGTGCCCCAACCATGGATTCTAACACCAAACTGAGATCCCAAGGTGGCAACACCACACTCCGATGCTGCCGCATACGTCTCACCGCCTTAAGAAATCGCATCACGTCAGGGTGTTGACCTAACGCTTTGCCCTTAACCATGCCCCTGTAACAAGCGATAGCCGCCAGCTACACTTGCAAGGAACTGGCTGTCAGGCCCTTCTCAAGGTCGACCTGCAAAAAAAATCCAACACCTCCGAGACCGAGACTGCCAAGGGCCGCTTACTCTACTCCTCACACCAGTTCTTAAAAATGCACCAAACTCTCACATACACTAAACAAGTAGAACGCTCGTGGACCTTTAGCAACGTTGATATCACTGCTCCTGAATATCCTGTTTTTCGCAGCCTTGCCCTTTCAATAGCCAGGCCATAAGCGAGAACCGATCCACCTGCGGCATCCTTACCGGTCCCTGACAGAGGAGGTCCTCCCATACCAGGAGTCGCCAGGGACGGTCCCGCCAGTAACCGGACTAGATCGGCATACCAGGGCCGCCTCGGCCAGTCCAGAGCTATCAAGATCACTAACCCCTGATGCACCTCTATCCTTTGAAGGACCCGGCCTGTGAGTGCCCAAGGAGTGGAGGAGTGGCCTAGTGGCTGGGGCAAGGTACTTCAGGCCAGAAGGTCAGGGGTTCAAATCCCACTAAAGGATAGCAACCTTGGGCGAAGGACTGGGGTTTCTAGTCCCACAGGTGCTCCTTGTGGTCTTGGGCAAGCCACTTAACCCTCCATAGCCCATGTTCCCTGTAAAATAGTTATCTCCAAGTTATAATGCCCTGTTCAATGTAATCTCAGTTTGTTCAACGTAAACCGCACTGATGCAGAATAGCGCGGTATATAAGAGAATGTAAATAAACACATACAGCAACCCTTCCAAGGGCCACCTTTGCACTAGGGCATCGAGCCCTTCAGACATTCTCTCTTTTTTTTTCTGCTGAAGAATCTTCTCGTTTTGGCCGACGCCCATCACGCCATCAAGTCCATCTCCGGCAGACCCCACCGGTGTACTACCTGTTCGTAGACTTCTTAGCTGAGCTCCCACTCGCCGTGATCCACCTTGTGCCTGCTGAGGTAATCTGTTGTGACTTTTCCACTCCGGCAACATGCTGAGCTGATACGGCTAATAGATGATCCTTGGCCTATGACAAGAGGCTTTCCGCCTCCTCTTCCAAGAGAAGGCTGCTCGTGCCGCCCTACCGATTGATGTAGGCCACTGCCGTCACGTTGTCCGAGAGAACTCTGACTGCTTTCCCGAGAACCAAGTGCCACAACTCTCCGAGATCCAGAGTCACTGCCCGTAACTCCAACCTGTTAATGGGCCATCGCGACTCCCGGACACTCCAGACTCCCTGGGCAAAATGACCCTCGCAGTGCGCTCCCCAGCCTGACAGGCTTGCATCTGTTGTCACCTGTATCCACCAAGGGGTCTCGAGGGGCATCCCTCTTTCCAGATTCCCTGGAGAAAGCCACCACTGCAGAGATTCCTTGGCCGCCGCTGTACATGGAAGAGCCGTTGACAGAGGCTGTCTCTGATGGGACCAGCGCCGCAGCAGGGCCCGCTGAAGTGGCCGCATATGAGCCCTGGCCCAGGGAACTAGGTCTAATGTCGCCACCATGGTTCCCAGTACCTGCAGATAATGCCACGCTGAGGGAGCCTTGCGCGCTACAGATTCTCACACCAGACGAAGATGACTTTCGGCCCTTTGAGCTGGCAAAAACAACCTTGCCCCTAAATACTCTAACTCTTGAGAGGGTACCAACCTGCTTTTTGACCAGTTGATCACCCACCCCAAACTTTGAAGGAAAGCTACTACTCTGGCCATTGCCCTCGAACCTTCCTCCTCGGACTTGGCTCTGATCAACCAATCGTCCAGATAAGGATGGACTAGAATGGCTTCTTTACGTAGGGCCGCTGCCACTACTACCATCACCTTGGTGAAAGTACAAGGGGCCGTAGCCAGACCAAAGGCAACGCCTGAACTGAAAGTGGCCTTCTGGTACTGCAAAGCGCAGGAATTGCTGATGAGCGTCTCTGATGGGGATATTCAAGTACGCCTCGGTGAGGTCGAGAGGGGTCAGAAATTCCCCTTGCCTCACCGCTACTATCACCGATTTCAGAGTTTCCATCCGAAAGTGCGGTACCCGGAGACACCGATTGACAAGCTTGAGGTCTAGAATTGGACACCAGGAACCTTCCTTCTTTGGAACCACAAAGTAAATCGAGTACCAACCACAGCCGAGTTGATCTCTTGGCACTGGGACAGCTGCCCCCAACACCACCAGTCTTGCAAGGGTTTCTTCTATCGCTGCACACTTGGCTACCATCCTGCAAGGGGACTGAACAAACGAGGGAAGGACCAGTCTTGCAAACTCTAGGGCAGTGATGGCTAACCTTTTTGAGCCCGAGTGCCCAAACTGCCGCACAAAACCAAAGAATTTCCTCAAAGTGCCAGCACGTCAATTAAACCTCAGCTCAGTTACACATGCAGAACATAGACCATCACCAAACAAGGAATCACAATTTAGAAACAGGAAGGCAATAATTAAACTGGGAACCCCAAAAGCCAAACTTGGAATGTACAACACTGTAGAAATAAAACTATAAATTAATTTCCTCTTGTACCAAACAAAGCAGACGTTAATGATGCACATTTCCCAGAGGTTTCATATTCCAGTTAATAAATTCAAAATAAAGAGATATCTTTCTACCTTTTGTGCATTTTTTTTCAGTTGCAATTGCTCCAGCCACTTTCTTCTGGTTTCTTCATGTTTTCTGCTAACTCTCCATCGTCTGCTGTCCATTTGTTCTTTCTTCTCTCTTCTAGTCTTTTTTTCCATTCTCTCTCTCTACATCTGCTTTAACATACTAATCTTTCTCCTTTTGCTCTTTCCTCATTCCTATTTCATCCACACAAATTTTACCGCTCCATCCTCAATCCCCACTTACTCTCCCAATACCCGGCCAATTGTAGATTTTTCATTCCTCCCACACAAAATATTTTTCCCCTCTCCATTTTACTCTCCCAGCCCCATCCCATTCTAATCCTCCCCCAACATCAGCTCCCTTCTAGTTCCAGTCTCACCCAGCATCCATTCCTTTCTAGTCCCTGCATCAGCCCATTTCCAGTCCTAGCCCCCCATCAACCCATTTCCAGTCCTAGCTCCCCCATCCATTTTCAGTCTGAGTCCCTTCATCAGCTCATTTCCAATCCTAGCCCCCCATCAGCCCATTTCTAGTCATTTCCTAGCCCCATCATCAGCCCATGTCAAATCATAGCTCCCCTCCACTCAGTACAATTCCAGTCCAAGCCCCCCCATGAGCCTACTTCCAGTTCTAGCCCCTCCATGAGTCCATTTCAATTCAAGCCCCCACCACAGCCCATTTCCAATCTTAGCTCCCCCCAACAGCCCATTTCCAGTCCTATCCTAGCTGCTCCATCAGCCCATTTTCAGTCCTAGCTCCCTTCCCTCACAGCCCATTTCCATTCCAAGCTCCCTCCCCATCAGCTATTTGCAGTTCAAGCCTCCCCTTCCACTCAGCCCATTTCCAGTCATAGCAACCCCCCATCAACCCATTACCAGTCCTAGCCCCCCATCAACCCACTTCCAGTCCTAAACCCCCATCACCCCATTTTCAGTTTAAGCCCCCCCTATAACCCATTACCAGTCCTAACCCCCCATCACCCCATTTCCAGACATCCCCCATCAGCCCAAAGCCCCATTACCAGTCTTAACCCCCCCATAGCCCATTATCAGTCCTAACCCCCCCCATAGCCCATTACCAGTCCTAACCCCCCATCAGCCCACTTCCAGTCAGCCCCCCACAGCCCATTGCCAGTCCTAACCCCCCCCATCAGCCCAAAGCCCATTACCAGTCCTAACCACATCAGCCCACCTCGTCCTAACCCCTCCCCATCAGTCCATTTTCTGTCCTAGCCCCCCCCTTAGCCCATTATCAGTCCTAACCCCCCCCATAGCCCATTAGCAGTTCTAACCCCCCATCACCTCATTTCCAGACAGCCCCCCATCAGCCCACAGCCCATTACCAGTCTTAACCCCCCCATAGCCCATTACTAGTCCTAACCCCCCCAACAGCCCACAGCCCATCCAGTCCTAACCCCTCCCCATCAGCCCATTTCCTGTCCTAGCCCCCCCCCCCATAGCCCATTATCAGTCCTAACCCCCATCACCCCATTTCCAGACAGCCCCCATCAGCCCAAAGCCCATTAGCAGTCTTAACCCCCCCATAGCCCTTTACCAGTCCTAACCCCCCATCACCCCATTTCCAGACAGCCTCAATCAGCCCACTGCCCATTTGCAGTGCTAACCCCCCTTAGCCCATTAGCAGTCCTACCCGCTACCCCCCCATAGCCCATTAGCAGTCCTACCCCCCCTAGCCCATTAGCAGTCCTACCCCCCCCCTAGCCCATTCGCAGTCCTACCCCCCCCCTAGCCCATTAGCAGTCCTACCCCCCCCCTCGCCCATTAGCAGTCCTACACCCCCCCCCCCATGGCATATTAAAAAAAAAAAAAAAAGCTGGCTTTGGTTGCTGCAGCTGCCGCGGCAGCGGCAGAATGCAATGTCCCGCGGGGCCCCCTCCGCCCGCTAAGCCCCTCTGCAAGGGCTTTCAGATTCGCGAGGGAGAGCTTCTCCCTCGCATCTCTGTTAAGCCCGCAGGGGCTAATGGGAAATTTCCCATCAGTCCCTCGCGTCTAAAGGGGGCTGATGGGAAATTTCCCATTAGCCCCTGCGGGCTTAACAGAGACGCGAGGGAGACGCTCTCCCTCGCGAATCTGAAAGCCCTTGCAGAGGGGCTTAGCGGGCGGAGGGGGCCCCGCGGGACACTGCACTCTGCAACTGCCGCGTCCGCGGCAGCAGCCAGAGCCAGCTTTTTCTTTTTTGCGGACCTACCCGCGTGCCAGCTGCAAGGCCTTCGCGTGCCACAGCTGGCACGCGTGCCATAGGTTCGCCATCGCTGCTCTAGGGCATAACCGAACTGCACAACTTCCAGCACCCACTGGTCGGACATGACCCGGGCCCAGGTGGAAAGAACTGCCTCAGACGCCCTTCTACCAGCAGCCCCCCACCCGAGCCCCCGTTGTCTCATTGTGGTTTTCTCTGGCCAGAGGAAGCTGAAGAGGCCCCAAAACCTCTCCCCGCTCCTCAAAACCCCCGGAAACTCTGACTTCTGGAGGGGAACCGGCCTCTTTGAAAGGCGTTCCGACGAGCTGGTCTGGTTCTCCTGACATCCTTTTGTTGAGAACGCCCCGAAGGCGCAAAGCGTCCCTGCTTTGGCTTATCCTCTGGAAGCCTACCTCCTTTAGACTCCCCTAGGTCCTTTACCAACTTGTCCAAGTCTTCTACAAAAAGCAGCTTCCCCTTAAAAGGAAGCCTGCTAAGGCGAGCCTTGGAGGAAGCATCTGCCGCCCAATTGCGGAGCCAAAGATACCGACAAGCCGCCACCACGGAAGCCATATTCTTCAACAAGCTCCTAATGAGGTCATATTGGCTATCTGCCAGATATGCAGCTCCGGACTCCATTCGCGCCGCATCCCCTTGCGGTCCAACCTGCGACACCCCAGCCCCTTGCAACTGCTGGGACCACCGCAAGCAAGCCCGGCCACCCAGGCTCCGCAAACCAAGGCTTGAAGAGCCGTGGCACTGATATCGAAGGCTTGCTTCAGCAACGTGTCCAACTTCCGGTCTTGGACATCCTTCAGCGCTGCAATGTCCTCTACAGGGATGGTAGTCTTTTTGGTCACGGCCGCCACGGCCACATCTACCCTGGGAGACTTCAACAATTCATTTTCCGCTTCCGGCAAAGGGTACAACCGTACCATAGAACAAATGCACTCCCCTTAGCCTGGCCTCTGGCTGATCCCACTCCTCTTGAATCATTTGCTGGACCACCTTGTGGACAGGAAAAACTTTTTGGGACTTCTGGACAGCCTTTATCAATGGATCTTCCAAAGCCTCTTCGCCCCCCTGAGTTCCAGAGGCCATGTTAAGTACCTTCAACGATTTGCCAATCAATGCGGGCAACTCCTCCCGGCGAAAGACCCTCACAATTCTTGCCTGTTCTTCCAGAATTTTGCCTTCCTCAAGCTCTTCCTTCTCTCCCAATTCTCTATCTGATTCCATTATCTTCGAATCAGGGGAAAAGGGCTCTTCTTCCTCTGTTCTGGCCCACTTGGAAGGAATACCCACCTCCGCCAGAGGCTTGTCAACAATCTGCTGCTTACGCGGGCTTCCTTGACCCTCCTGCTGCCGCACGCAGAAATCCTTATGCAATAAAAGTACGAACTCCGGGGAAAAACCACCAAGGTCTCCCTCCACAGAGGAAGTGCTAGGTTGTGGTTGCGAGGATACCTGCTGCCCTGACGGCTCCTCCAAAGCTTCCCCTGTTTCCATACCTGTTGGGATCAGATTACCAGTTGTTTGAAGCTCCTGCTCAACAGAGACTGCATCCAGCATGCAGCCCCTGCACACTCCAGTCTCAGACACCGCCCCCCTGCGGGCCCCACAGACCAGGCACCGAGGGCGAGCCGGCATATTGCTTTATTAATCTTTCCCCTTTTTTTGTTTTGTCTTAACAAGTACTCTCTAAACTCTATCTCTCTCTCTATATTCCACTATGGACATTCAACAACATTTAACAATTTAATTGTGTCCTCCGAGTCCAAACGGCCCCCCTCCCCCTTGCTGAAACGGCTGAAATGTGTTCAAAAAACGCCGTTTCTCCTTCTCCCCCTGCACAGCAGCACGCAGCCCTTCACGGGGAACAGCTTCACCTTCCTAGCTACTCTGCTCCCGCCGATGAACGAGGCCACCGTGCACCACGTGGCCCGACTGCTCCTGCCTCTTACCTTCTGCTCCCAGTGGCTCTCTTCTCAGCGCTTCCACACACTGGCGCGAGGAGAGAGTGTGCCGCGGTCTTCCCGCCCTCGTGCTCAGCAGCCTCGGGGGACTTCGGCAACAAGGCAGAAGACCGAAGAGGTGGCCCTTCTTCGCAGGAAAAAAAAACGGCAAACTAGACTCCAGCTGGTCTCCACAGCAGCGAAAACCTGACCACTGATTTAAAAAAAAAAAAAATAAAAAAAAAAAAAAGATCCCCGGGTAAGTTGCTGCAAGCCTCTTCACGGGGGGGGGGGAGGAAAACCCCAGGAAACAAAAACCTAACTCAGCTTTAAGGAAAGGATCACAAAGAGCTTAAATAAAAAGGCTTAAGTAAACCAGAACTACTTCTAAACCTAATGTCTCTCCAGCAAACTACTCTACTAGGTTGCTGCTCTCTCCAGCTGCTTGGAGACTGAGTATATACTGAGGCTGGTGGGTGGTGCCAGTGTTATATATATCCTGATGTCGTCAGAAGATTGACATACTCCGTCTCCAAGCTGCAGGTAGAGAGGCACAACCCAGAAGAGAGGGACTGGACTGGAGAGACGATTAGGAACAAGGCATTTCATTACTGCCAACGTGAATCAGCAGACTACTCCGTAGCACCCTAACCAGTTAAGTTTAGGTTTAAGGCTATAGCTATGCCGTTGTGGGCTTTTTATATTGTTTATTAAAGAAGTTAGAAAAATGATTGAGTAACAGACATAAAACAAAGCTCAAAAAATTTAAAGGCTGCTAAGAATTCTTACAGGAAGGTTAAAAAATGCCCATTTTCAAAGAAATAAACTCAATTAGGTACATAATCCTTCATTTTCAAGATTAAAGTACTGTTTGAATATAAAATTTAAATGAATGGAAAATTGGAATAAAATGCATTACCATTTACATTTAGTTAGAATAGGTACATTTTTCTCCAACTCCAACTTCAGTAACCCAATAATTGCTTCCGACTCCATGACTCTGACTCCACAGTCCTGGTTGGAAAGAATAAAAAGGATGGAACAAAGGCCAAATAGAAGGCATGGTTAAAAAGTGAGGTGAAAGAGGCTATGAACCAAAAGAGCATCTTTCAAAAACTGAAAGATGTAATCATATGAAGAAAAAAGGAAAACAGTATAAGCACTGGCTAGGTTTGACACTAAAGCAGTTATGAAAAAAAGGCAAAAATTTGAAAAGAAGCTTGCTGTACAGACAATAACTCTTTTAGGTACCTTCAGAGCAAAAGGATTGTGAAGGAGTTAGCTGGCCCATTAGATGATAGAGGGAACAGGCCATAGCTTGGAGATTAAAGGGCGTGTTTACTAAAGTGTGGTTTATCGTTTATTAAAATTTGCTATACCGTCCTTCAAGCAGCAGAGCAGTGTACAATAAAGACCATCAGAAAATCAGGAAAGGAAATCCAATAAAATAGGCGAGAAGGCGGCATACTGCACAAAAGACTATCAAGACCAGACACATCAGAGAGGAGGAAGCGGATGACAGTAGCATAGAGCAATATCAGAGGAGTGGAATGGGAGGGGGAGGGTGGGTCCTGCACTACTAAGGGGCTAAAGTCAAAGGCTAGATGAAAAAGGTGCCTCTTTAGAAGTGATTTGAATTTAGGATAGGACAATTCCAAAGTGAGATCGGGTGGGAGAACGTCCCATAAACTGTGCCCAAGGAAATAGAAAGCCGAGTGCTGAGCTATCTATCTCATATCACACGCAGGAACAAGAGGGGAGATAGAGATGGTTAGCATGGATAGAGTGTAACGTGCGCGAGGGGACATGAAGAATGATGCGGGATGAAAGATAGGGAAGTAAGCCCGAGTATATCATCTTGTGAACCAGGATGATGATCTTGTAAGCTTACTCACCTGTAACAAGTGTTCTCCGGGGACAGCAGGAATCAGTCCTCACATATGGGAGACGTCTGTGCTGACAGAGAGCCCGCGCAGAAGCATCTCTCCAGCTTTCAGAGAAAGCCTTTGGGAGATGCACCACACATGTGTGCCATCTTGCCTCAGTCCAATGACATATCTAAGACAGCAAAAATTAAAAGACGGTGAAGAAGCAACTCCAAAAGGGAGGAGGGAGGGTTGTGAGAACCGATTCCTGCTGTCCTTGGAGATCACCTGTTACAGGTGAGTAACTACACTAAGCAAGAAGTCAGTCCTCACATATGGGACTCCCTAGCTACAGGCTACCGAGAACCTGTAAAGAACACCACGGTGACCTCCAAAGAATGAGCTGTGAGCTGAAAGCAGCCAAGTCCCAACTGATAGACTCTCGCAAGATCCAAGTGTTTGGTGGGAACCAGCACTTCGGTAGCCTGAACACAAAAGGGTTGGAGAGCAGGAGTTGCCTATACCCCAAAGAAATTATGGAGTACGGCCTGGCCGAAGGTACTGGCCTGTCGGGACTCCCTCCCCAGGCAGTAATAATGAGCTGCAAAGGTATGGACAGAAGACCAGGTGGCAGCCCGGCAGATTTCCGTCACAGGTACGGAATGCAGGTTTGTCATGGAAGTACCATGGTCCTGACGCGATGCGCTGTGATCCGCTGGTCTTGTGAGATTCCAGCTTGCTCATAGGCGAGAGCAATGCAGTCCACCACCCAAGTGGACAGAGTTCACTTATTCACTGGGAACCCCAGGCGACTGGGGTCATAAGATATGAAAAGCTGAGGTGCATTGCGGTGGCCCTGAGCCCAATGCAGATAGATGGGCCTTTTTACAATCCAAAGTATGGAGGACAGTCTCCACCTTGCCGGCATGAGGCCTCGGAAAGAAGGTGGGAAGCACCACCTCCTGACTGAGGTGGAAGGGGGGACACCACCTTTGGCAGAAACTTGGGGTGTGTGCAGAGCACCACCCTGTTCTTGTAGAACCTTGTATAGGGAGGTTCTGCCATCAGAGCCAGGAGTTCGCCAACTCCACGAGCTGATGCGAGTACCACAAAAGACGACCTTCCAGAAGAGGTAACACAAGTGGCAGGTAGCCAGGGGCTCAAATGGCAGCTTGGTGAGCTGCGAGAGCACCATGTTGAGATCCTACTCCACCGCTGGCAGGAGGATGGAGAGTTTGGATAGCATGAGGCCCTGCAAGAACCGATACAAAGAGCTGAGCCAAGAGGAGTTTGCCCTCAATGGAATGGTGGTGCACTGCAATAGCACTCATGTGCACTCTGACCGAGTTGGACTTTAGTCCCACCTGTGAGAGGTGGAGTAGATACTGGAGTACCACCTCTACCGAGCAGGAGAATGTGTCACCTGCCTCTAGGATTGGTAAATCCAAAAATATCGTGGTCAAGTTGTAGAGTGTGATAATCCAGAACTCCAAAAAACTCACTCTAATGCAACAATGTTTGTTTCTTTATCAAAATGACATGTGACACTTCTGTTAGTGCTAATATGGAACGGAGGTGGCAAGGTCTCAGCTCACTCGGGCAAAGGCACAAATAATCAGGACAAAAGTCCAAATTTTACTGCCATCAAAAAGCCCATTAACATCAACGACCTGTTGCCTCCCCCACCATATGCACATTTAAACACAAATTGTAGCAGAAAATACGTTTTCAAATGCACTTGCGGTCCAGCCCCTATGTATCACACTTAGCTTGAAAAAACATCTTGAGGTACTTGGACCGCGAACTGCTCCCCGACGTCAACCATAGAGCTCCCATACGTTTCGCAATCAAATCGCTGCATCAGGGGAATTCTGCTGCAAAACGGAAACCAACATACACACTAGCCACAAAATTTAAAACCAGAAACAAAAACAAACCCCAACCCATCACATATTCGGAACCAACAAACCAACCAAGAACGCTGCTCACCTCAAGCGGCAACCAAATCCACACTTCACTGTTGCTTCACAAAAACGCCGCGCATGCTCAAATTGTCACAGCTACCACCCCCCAGAAATACTCTTCAAATGACGTCAGCGGCTTCCCCAACAGGTAGACTCCACCCCCCTACCTAAAGGCAAACTACCCAATCAATACGAAGGTTCAATCCAGCTGGAACAACTGTGTTGAGCCGAAAAATATGCCGCTGCTCACACACTAACAAAGACTGTTCTCTGCTCTTGCCGTCTCTACCTGACAGCACCCGGTCCAAGCCAAAACAGCGCAAATCACCGAACTGATGTTTGTATTCCAAGCAGTGCGGGACCAAAGGGGCCTCCCGAACTGCACATTTAAGTCTACTTTTATGTTCAATGAGGCGCTTACGAAGCGGCCGGCAAGTGCTGCCAACATACAAGAGACCACAAGGGCAGAGAATCCCATACACCACGAAGGTGGAATCGCAGGAAGTCAAATGTCTAAACGTGTGCTTGACACCACAATATGCAAACTGGGAGAGCTCACTAGAAACACCACAAATAGAGCAGTGCCCACAAGGGCGATGACCCCCCTCCCTATTGATCGTGTCCCCAGGAACTGCCCGCAAAACAGAGGGACTCAAGATTTCCCGCAAATTACGATGCCGCCGCCAAACACACCGGACTTTTCTTCCCTCCAGTCTCGGAAGGGTGCACAACAACCCAGAGTGTCTGCGTATACTCCGCTGTATGAAAAAACTCAATGGAGAATATTTCGAAATCAAATTGATAGGCTCGTCAAAATCCACTGCCAACCCTCTGTTTTTGGGAACTAACAACAGGGAGCGATTGTTGTACAAGGCTCTCCGGTAGGCATCGCGCACAACCTTCTGGGGATACCCCCTAGCTAACAAACTGCAAGCCAAAGACTTAGACTGATGTTTAAAATCCGCAATGTTTGAACAATTCCTCCTAAACCGGATGAATTGAGAAAAAGGTAAACTGTTGCGCAAACCCACCGGATGAGCACTCCCATAATGTAATAAAGTGTTTTTATCAGTCACTTTTCTGTGAACACTAGTTACCCAACCAGAACAAGCCCTAACCACTACCACATCCAAAAACACAATTTGAATGGAACTGCACACACTGGTAAACTGAATATGAGGCTCACAACCATTCAGCCAAACAACAAACTCCTGAAAACTGTCAGAGGTACCTTGCCACAAAACAAACACGTCGTCAATAAAACGATGCCATAAACGCAAGTGTGGTGAAAAGGGAGAAGCATAAATCCACTTCGCTTCGTAATCAGCCATGTACAGATTGGCCACCGAGGGGGCACAGGTGGCACCCATGGCCACCCCCGATAGTTGATGATACAAAAGATCCTCAAACATGAAATAATTCTCAAAAATGGCTAAACGTGCCAAAGGAGTAAAACTCTACCATCGCACATGACAAATCTCCCCTTCGCCGTAAACAATCTTCAACCACTGCTACTGCATCCCCCTGCGGAATCGACATGTACAATGAGGCCACATCTAAAGTGCCTCCTCTGGGGGGGTCGGTTAGATCTGTTCAGAGTGCTTTTTTGGACGAGGGTTCGGGCCAAGAGAAGAAAGGAGGAACTCGAAGCCGTCCCAAGACCTGAGGAGGGGATCGATAGTTGATTTGGGTTCCTCAGGGGGGTGTTTAGATTCTTCCTCTGTCATTAATTTGTCCACAGTCGCTTTGTCGGAGTCCCAACTGCGGGTCCTTAATAAGGGTTTATTGTTTGTGCCCTATACGTTTTTTGATTCATTTCAGTTTCGTTTAGATTTGGAGCGTCTCATTCGCAAATTGCATCTAAAAATGTATTTTGCCTCTAAGCGGGATGATGTCAGCAGTGAGATAGGAGTTGAAGTTCCAGCCCCGAGGCAGATGCCTTTGCCTTTGAGATCCTCTTGGAGTCCGCCTGGACAGGGGCCTCCAGCTTTGGCAATTTTCAAAGAGTTAGTTTTAAGGGATGTGCAGAATTTTGAGTGTTCTGCAAGGCCTTCCTTTTCGGCTCTTACTAGAGTTGAGAGAAAGGCTGTGGATGATTTAATTTTGAGATCTGATTTAGTAATTCGAAATGCAGATAAAGGGGGTGCAGTGGTTGTGTGGCCCCGGGTTGATTACATACAGGAGGCTCATCGCCAGCTCTCTGATTTAACCACTTATGAGGTTTTACCTCAAGATCCTACAATACGATTACAAACAGTCATTAAAGATCTGACTGGGGCAGCCTTAACAGCCAAACTGATTTCCAAAAAAGAGTGTCTGTTCCTTAATGTACGGAGTCCTTCTTTAGCTAGGTTCTATCTGTTGCCTAAAATTCATAAAAGTTTGCAATGCCCTCCAGGGCGACCCATTGTTTCTACGCGTGGGACAGTTTTAGAACCACTTTCAGTGTTTGTAGATTCTTTCTTACGGCCTTT
This sequence comes from Ichthyophis bannanicus, assembly GCA_033557465.1. Classification (NCBI taxonomy): domain Eukaryota; kingdom Metazoa; phylum Chordata; class Amphibia; order Gymnophiona; family Ichthyophiidae; genus Ichthyophis; species Ichthyophis bannanicus. The sequence continues at coordinate 943,794,713 of CM066035.1, read as the reverse complement.
ATTGTTGGACATTCCTGCATATATTAGAGATACTATGCATTTTTTGAACATTCTGAACAGCACTCTGATTTGGCTAAATCTTCGGAAATTTTGTTGGCCACTTTAGATGTGGCCTCATTGTACACGTCGATTCCGCAGGGGGATGCAGTAGCAGTGGTTGAAGATTGTTTACGGCGAAGGGGAGATTTGTCATGTGCAATGGTAGAGTTTGTTACTCATTTGGCACGTTTAGCCATTTTTGAGAATTATTTCATGTCTGAGGATCTTTTGTATCATCAACTATCGGGGGTGGCCATGGGTGCCACCTGTGCCCTCTCAGTGGCCAATCTGTACATGGCTGATTATGAAGCAAAGTGGATTTATGCTTCTCCCTTTTCAGCACACTTGCGATTATGGCATCGTTTTATTGACGACGTGTTTGTTTTGTGGCAAGGTACCTCTGACAGTTTTCAGGAGTTTGTTGTTTGGCTGAATGGTTGTGAGCCTCATATTCAGTTTACCAGTGTGCGCAGTTCCATTCAAATTGTGTTTTTGGATGTGGTAGTGGTTAGGGCTTGTTCTGGTTGGGTAACTAGTGTTCACAGAAAAGTGACTGATAAAAACACTTTATTACATTATGGGAGTGCTCATCCGGTGGGTTTGCACAACAGTTTACCTTTTTCTCAATTCATCCGGTTTAGGAGGAATTGTTCAAACATTGCGGATTTTAAACATCAGTCTAAGTCTTTGGCTTGCAGTTTGTTAGCTAGGGGGTATCCCCAGAAGGTTGTGCGCGATGCATACCGGAGAGCCTTGTACAACAATCGCTCCCTGTTGTTAGTTCCCAAAAACAGAGGGTTGGCAGTGGATTTTGACGAGCCTATCAATTTGATTTCGAAATATTCTCCATTGAGTTTTTTCATACAGCGGAGTATACGCAGACACTCTGGGTTGTTGTGCACCCTTCCGGGGCTGGAGGGAAGAAAAGTCCGGTGTGTTTGGCGGCGGCATCGTAATTTGCGGGAAATCTTGAGTCCCTCTGTTTTGCGGGCAGTTCCTGGGGACACGATCAATAGGGAGGGGGGTCATCGCCCTTGTGGGCACTGCTCTATTTGTGGTGTTTCTAGTGAGCTCTCCCAGTTTGCATATTGTGGTGTCAAGCACACGTTTAGACATTTGACTTCCTGCGATTCCACCTTCGTGGTGTATGGGATTCTCTGCCCTTGTGGTCTCTTGTATGTTGGCAGCACTTGCCGGCCGCTTCGTAAGCGCCTCATTGAACATAAAAGTAGACTTAAATGTGCAGTTCGGGAGGCCCCTTTGGTCCCGCACTGCTTGGAATACAAACATCAGTTCGGTGATTTGCGCTGTTTTGGCTTGGACCGGGTGCTGTCAGGTAGAGACGGCAAGAGCAGAGAACAGTCTTTGTTAGTGTGTGAGCAGCGGCATATTTTTCGGCTCAACACAGTTGTTCCAGCTGGATTGAACCTTCGTATTGATTGGGTAGTTTGCCTTTAGGTAGGGGGGTGGAGTCTACCTGTTGGGGAAGCCGCTGACGTCATTTGAAGAGTATTTCTGGGGGTGTTAGCTGTGACAATTTGAGCATGCGCGGCGTTTTTGTGAAGCAACAGTGAAGTGTGGATTTGGTTGCCGCTTGAGGTGAGCAGCGTTCTTGGTTGGTTTGTTGGTTCCGAATATGTGATGGGTTGGGGTTTGTTTTTGTTTCTGGTTTTAAATTTTGTGGCTAGTATGTATGTTGGTTTCCGTTTTGCAGCAGAATTCCCCTGATGCAGCGATTTGATTGCGAAACGTATGGGAGCTCTATGGTTGACGTCGGGGAGCAGTTCGCGGTCCAAGTACCTCAAGATGTTTTTTCAAGCTAAGTGTGATACATAGGGGCTGGACCGCAAGTGCATTTGAAAACGTATTTTCTGCTACAATTTGTGTTTAAATGTGCATATGGTGGGGGAGGCAACAGGTCATTGATGTTAATGGGCTTTTTGATGGCAGTAAAATTTGGACTTTTGTCCTGATTATTTGTGCCTTTGCCTGAGTGAGCTGAGACCTTGCCACCTCCGTTCCATATTAGCACTAACAGAAGTGTCACATGTCATTTTGATAAAGAAACAAACATTGTTGCATTAGAGTGAGTTTTTTGGAGTTCTGGATTATCACCTGCCTCTAGGTGCACCACACCAAGAATAGACACCACTCGAAGCCATATGCCCTTTTCGTGGAGGCCTTGCAGGAAGCCAGAAGAACCTCTTCCACATCTCATGGGAAGTTGAAGGGAGCAAGAGCTACCCTTTCAGCAGCCAGGCCATGAGCAACAGGGACCCTAGGTTAGTGTGCAGGAAAGAGCCCACCTCCTGTGAGAGCAAGTCTGGCATGCAGCCCAGGGGAAAATTGGCAACAGGTATAGAAGCAGCAGGCACCAGGGTTGCCTGGGCCACCAGGGGTAGGGGGGGGGGCTATCACTATGAGTGATGCCCTGTTGCACTGGACCTTGAAGAGGGTCTTGGTGACCAATGTTGGGAAGGTGTAAAAGAGGCCTTCCCAGGAAAAACATAAGGAGGAGCAGCGTGTCTTGCACTACCAACCAGGGAACACAATGGAGCAAGACCGGAGAGTTGTGGATGTTTATAGGCCTTTATTGGTAAGAGTCAGACTGACTCTTACCAATAAAGGCCTATAAACATCCACAACTTTCCGGTCTTGCTCCATTGTGTTCCAAGGAGGCCTTCCCATCCATAGATTAGGAAAGCGTCCGCAGCCACCTGGGAGGGTGCGGCTGGTGGGAGCAGAAGCGGGGCAACTGCATGTTGTCTGTGCTGGTGAACAGGTCCACTAGGGGGATGCCCCAAAGTTGAAATAGCTAGGTGGCCACTCTGGGATCCAGGTGCCACTCATGCAGCTGAAGAACCCTGCTCAGATTGTCCACCAGGGCATTGTCCTGGCCTGGGAGGTATACCACACTAAAGAGCATTCCACTGCATGTCGCATATGAGCAGAGGGCTATTGCCTCCTGGCAGAGGGGGGTATGACCCCCATTCCCCCCCCCCCCTGCTTTTTAACACAGAACATTGCGATTTGATTGTCAGGGTGGACTGGTATCGACTGGTGCTGCAGCCGGTAGCGAAAGACTCGGAGAGCTAGGAATATTGCCCGGAGCTCCTGAAGGTTGTTCTGCAGCTGGGATTCAGTCTGGGACCAGTTGCATTGGATCCAGAGGTCCTCGCAGTGCGCTCCCCAACCCAGTAAGGAGGCGTCCATGGTGAGAACCCTCTGGGGGAGGGGGGTGCCTGGAAGGGCATCCCGGCCTGAAGGTGATGGGGAATCTGCCACCAGTCGAGGGAGTCCGCCAGCTGGCAGGTCACTCTCACCTTGTCCCGAAGGCTGCCTGTGGCTTGTGTCCACTGAGAGCGGAGGCACCACTGGACTGGCCTCATCTGCAGGCGGGTGTATGGGGTCACATGGACGGAGGAGAAAATATTGTCCAGCAGGTAGAGAAGACAGGCGGGTAGCGACCAATGTTGCTGTACCTCTGCGGCTAGCCCCCTGAGGCATTCAGACAACTCTTGAGGGAGGAAGGCCTTGGCCTAGAGGTGTCTAGCTGAGCCCTTATGCACTCCAGATACTGAGCTGGAGAGAGGTGGGACTTGGGGTAGTTGATGACAAACCCCAGATGCTGTAGGGCATGGATGGTGCGCTTGGTGGCCTGGTGCACCCCTGCAGCTGTGCCTCCTCTTATGAGCCAGTCATCGAGGCAGGGAAAGATGAAGGCTCCTTGGAGACTGAAGTGGGTTGAGACCACCGCTAGGCACTTGATGAAGATCCTTGGAGATGAGGCCAGCCCAAAGGGCAGCAGCCTGTATTGGTAGTGCTCTCCTCCCACCATGAAACAGAGGTATTTTCGGTGGCTGGGATGATCAGGATGTGTGTATAGGCATCCTTCAGGTCTAAGGAGCATAGCCAGTCTCCCTATTGGAGGTATGGCAGCAATGTTCCAAGGAGAGCATCTTGAACTTCTCCCTTACCAGAAATCTGTTCATATTCTGTAGATCCAAGACGGGCCTGAGGCCCCATGTTCTCTTGGGAATGAGGAAATACCTGGAGTAGAAGCCAGTGACCCAGAAATGTTTGGGCACTGGTTCTACCACCTTGTCCTCGAGGAGACCTGTGAGCTCGATGAGGAGCAGAGTCTGGTGAAGGAGAGGTTTTATAGGCTCTCCTGGAAAGTATGAGTGTGGCGCCCACTGCAGGTGGAGGAGGTAGACCTTCTTGACCACTTGCAGTACCTAGGAATCGGATGTGATGGTGGACCACCTATGGGCAAACAGGGGACCTCCTGAGGGAGAGGAGGATGAGCCCAAGGCATCAAAAAGTTCCCCCCAGGTTGAACTGGGGCTGGTGCCTGGGACTTGGGGGCCGTGCCCTTGCTCCTTGTGCTGTTGGCCTTGCCGTGGGGCCAAGAAGGCTTGGAACTGTGAAGCATGGCCAAAACCTCCCTTTTTCCTTAGGAAGAGCAGCTTCTTTCCCAGGGCCTTCTTATGGGGCTACAAAGAGGTCTTTTTAGAGAGAGACAGAGTTCCTGACGAGGACCAGACTATTTCCGCAGCTTTGTCTGCCATGGATTTCCCAAAGACATTCCTCCGATACAGAAGACATTGATACGTTTATCCTGAACCCATTGTTCGAGGTCAGACAACTGCAGCCATGCCTGGTGTCGGGCCCTGATGCCCGCGGTGGCCACTCTGGCTGAAGACTTGAAGACGTTGTAGGCTGCTTGGGATAAAAACATCAAGCACTCCTTGATCATAGAGCCCAGAGACTTGAACCTTTGGAGAGGTTCTCCATTGAGGTCTGCTGAGAAACCAGTGAGCTGCCGATGGACAGTTGATAGGACTGGACTCGGCACACAAGCATCGAGCCCTGGAAGACCTTTCGGCCAAGGGCGTGGAGAGTCTGGGCCTCCCTGCTGGGGGGGGGGGGAGGGCACTGAGGAATGGGTCTTTTGGCTCTTGAGCCGGTGTATGGCCTCTGTATAAGTCTTTGGTGCGACTTCATTTGTAGTGTGCAATTCTGGAGGCCGCACCTTCAAAAGGATATAAACAGGATGGAGTCAGTACAGAGGGTGGCTACTAAAATGGTTAGTGGTCTTCATTATAAAGCATATGAGGACAGACTGAAGGATCTTAATATGTACACCTTAGAGGAAAGAGGTGGGATAGAGGTGATAGGACTGAGATGTTTAAATACCTCCGTGGCATAAATGTACAGGGGGAGAGCCTCTTTCGATTGAAAGCAAGTTCTGCTACGAGGGGACATGGGATGAGGGTGAAGGGGGATAGATTCAGGAGTGATATGCAGAAATATTTCTTTACGGAAAGAGTGGTGGATCCGTGGAATAGTCTCCCAGAGGAGGTGGTAGACATGAGGACAGTATCTGAATTTTAAAAAAAGCATGGGACAAACAGAGGATCTCTAAAGAAAAAAAGTGGACTGTTGTAGTTGATATGGAAGGACAGACTAGATAGAAATACGACGACAGAAAAAGACCACATGGCCTATGTTTCTAAGTAGTGGGGAAGTTGGGTCTTCTGGAAACCAGGGCCCCGGTGGACTAAGTACAAGGAGTTGATTTGCCTGCTTACAATGGGCACAGACACCAGTGTCTCCCACATGCAGAGAAGGCGGCGCTCAAAGATCGGAGGAACAGGCATGGTGAGGGTCTCCTTCGGAGGGGCCTCATACTGGAGGATCTCAAGTTCTTCTGTGTGAGGGTCCTCCTCTGCCTCGGTCTTGATGGCTAGCACCTTAGCCATCTCCCACACAAAGTCGAGGAAGGCGCCAGGGAAGACAGGCCCGAGGGCACATCTCAGTGTTGCCAAGTGTCCAGGGACTCCTCGTCCTTTGTCTCCCAATTGGACTCTTAAGTCAGAGGACGAGTCCGAAGCTCTGTGGTCACTACAGTTGAGGCCTGAGCCCAAGGGCCCGTGACCTCCAGAAGACCTGTGCCCTGAGCCTGGTGCACTTGCCAGAAAGAATCAGTGACCCGAGGAACAGGACCAGAACCCCAGAATACAAAAAGGACTCAAAAATGAAAAAACACTAGCCTATTACTAAGTCTATGGTACTTGAAGAGTGAGGATGGGCAATATAATGACGGAGTGGTCCAGGAAACTGCAGACTGGTGAGCCTGTTGTCAGTGCTGGGCAAAATTACTGAATACAGTAAGCCAACAAGCTACAATTTTTGAAGGCATGAACAACAATGTGGATAAAAGTTTATCAGCTGATATAGTCCACTTGGATTTTCAGAACGTGTTTGACACGATACAAGAGAGAATTTTAGGAAATCTTCTCTTGTGGACTAAGAACTGGTTAAATAAGTGAAAACGGCAAGTAGGGCTAACAGTTAATTTGTTCATTGCAGAAAGGTGAATAGTGTTGTACTCTAACGACCTGTACTGTGAGTGGTGCTTTTAAACATTTATAAATGGTCTGGAAATGGAAACAAATGAAGTTAGAATAATTTTGTGTTATCTGCAAATCTGATAAGTATCACAAGAAGCTTGTGAAAAATTTCAGGAGGACCTTCAGAGGCTGGGAGACTGGGCATCCAAATGGCAGACATTTAACGTGGACACTTTATTGAAAGCATTTCTATACTGCGATTTGTATAAGAAGGAAAAAAACCCTAAGTTATAGCACAGGACGCTAGGTTCCACATTAGGAGTCACTATCCAGGAAGAGTATCTAGGTGTCATAGTGGACAATAAGTTGACATCATCTACTCAGTGAGCAATGGCAGTCAGAAAGCAAACAGAATATCAGGAATTAGGAGAAAAGGAATAGAGGAAAAACACAATGAATATCATAATGTCTCTGTACAGCTCCAAGATACAGCTACACCTTGAGTATTGGGTGCAATTCTGGTCATTGCATCTCAAAAAACAATGGAATTAGAAATAGAGAAGGATGACTAAAGAGGTTAGGGCTCTTCAACCTGGGAAGAGAAGGCTGGAAGGAAATTTGATTTTTTTATATGCTTTTATCCATTTTGCATCAGTTGTGGATAAAGACAGGACATAAGTACTCAAATGAAATCAAATTACCTTCTTAAAAAGGTGCTTCTCTGTCTTCCACACCACCAAATAGCTACTTAACTTAATGTTGTCTAAATCTCCTTTTATCCCAGTGTGAAGCTGCAATCAGCTGGGCAGAGGAGAGGTAAACAGGAAGAGCTTGAGGACTGTCATGCACAGGACTGCCCTCAAGCATACTGGCTCGGCAACCTCCAGCTGATCCCGTCCTTTTCTCACGCTCCCCAACTACTGCTGATATGCCAATACTGTTTGCTTACCCTTCTCATCAGGAAAATCTGTCACTAACACCTTAGTCCCAAAGGGACAGAAAACAGATGGGAATGATATGCAGGTGCAGCACTAACCACCACTTGATGAAAAAACGCAGGAAAACATGAGCTCCAGGGCACAACACCACGTACTCACACTGATTATGTTATGCAAAATACATACTAGAAGTAATAAGTGGGTGTATAACATACAAAAATTAGAACAGGTGCAAAGAGCAACTTACATGTTTCTAAGCTTAGCAATAATGCCCCAACACAACTTACACAGTGCTCAGTATTTCATATTTCCTCTCACCTGCTTAGAGTCCTGATCTTTGCATTCTTCTGCCTGGAGTGCTCCTATGATGAACGAGAATTTACTGTTCAGCTGCTGTCAGCTACCTGGTGTCTTTTACAATCTGAAGGTTATTGAAAAGTTGCACCATTCCGATTTTTGCACATTTTTTTTCAATCTACACAATTGTGTTGATTTTTGCAGTGCAGTGTTTTTGGGGAAGCCAGCCTCCATTATAAAAGCTGCTCCTAATACTTCAGAATTCTGCTGCCCACTTCCTAACAGGCTGCTATTTTCATGAGCATTTGACCCTGAAATTCTCTCAGAGAATTGTGTTTAAAGTGTGTATGGAGAAATTTTCCATACCTGCTAATCTCCTTTCCTTAAATTCTGCTAGACCAGGGGTGGGGAATTCCAGTCCTGGAGGGCCGTAGACCAGCCAGGTTTTCATGATGTCCCTAATGAATATTCATGAGATCTATTTGCATCCACGGTCTTCTATTGTATGGAAATAGGTCCATGAATATTCATTATAGGGACATCATGAAAACCTGACTGGTCTGTGGCCCTCCAGGACCGGAATTGCCCACCCCTGTGCTAGACCAATCCAGACAAGTGGGTTACGTTCCCCAGCCAGCAGGTGGAGGAGCAAAATACATACTAAAAGCAATAAGAGTGTGTATTAAAATACAAAAATTAGGACAACTTTCAGGGAAACCAGTATGACACTTCCCAAGCACAAAGCAAAACTGAAACAATAAATCTGTACAAATGTTTTGTTCTCTTACCATACTTGACTCTGCATCAGGCACCAACACTGACAATGCAGATAAAAGGCAGGTCTCTAACACTTTTAATAGACTTACCAGAGCAGGTCCTTGACCGGTCCAACGGGACTTAAGGAAAGGAAACTAGCAGGTAGAGAAAATGTCTCGTTCCTTATTCCTGTTAGACCTGCCCAGAAGAGCTGGACATCACTGTTCCCTCTAAGCTGTGCGCGCGCACACACCTCGCCGAGCGAGCGCACATACTTTACAACAGAGCGCACAAAAATTACGGTTCTGATTCTGATAGAAAACAACACAGACATCTTAAAATGTAAAAGTTGTGATTGTAATTACTAGAAATTTTCCGCTTCATTTAGTAATCGTCTATTTTCATTTAATTTGATTAAAATCAATGTGGGCGTACATACTGTATTCTGACGTGTAGTCACATTTTAAAGTATATAACTCCGAGTGTCGTTATGTGGCGCACAAAAATTTAACCTTCCTTCAAAAGCTGCACACAGCTGATATTTTATGCGCACACAGCCTACAGAAAATTAGAGGGAACATTGCTGGACATACCCAAGCAGTCAAGATCCAGGATGGGAGAAAGACTATGTTCCGGACAGACCTGTTCTGTCAAAGGCACCATCTGCTTCCTTCTCACATGCAACCTGTAGTGCTTCCAGGGCCAGCCCGTTCATTGTGCGAGAAAGTTGTTCGCATAGGGCCCTGCGCCAACAACATTCTGCACATATTTGGCTCCCGGCTCCCCTCTATAGCAGTTTGCGGCTCCTGGTAGGCTCAGAAACAGTTCCCTACAGCCACCAAAGTGAAGAGCATGGTTTTTCTTCACTTCGGCAGCTATGCTGTAATGTAGATTGCTGGTGCGCTGGAGGTCAAAGGACATTTCCTGTGTCCTGGCACTCAGCGCGCCAGCAATCGACATTACAGCATAGCTGCCGAAGTGAAGAAAAACAATGCTCTTCACTTTGGTGGCTGTAGGGAACTGTTTCCGAGCCTGCCGGGAGCCACTGTAGGGAGGTGAGTCGGGGCCTCTAAAGCCTGCCGCAGGGCTCTTCAGGGGGGGCTAGGGCTGGAAATGAGCTTTTGGGGGGCTAAGATTGGAAATGGACTGAGTGTGGGGGAGCTTGGACTGGAAATGGGCTGATGTGGTGCTGGAATAGGATTGCAAAAGGGCTGATGCAGGGGGATGAGAGAATGGAACTAGAAGGGAGTGGATGCTAGGGGAGGTCCAGAAGGGGATGGAGGGGGAAAAGATATTGTGTGTGGGAGGGAATAAAAATCTATGAGTGACCAGGTATTGGCAGAGTAAGTGGAGATTGAGGATGGAAGAGTGAAATTTGAGTGGATGATAAAGGAATAAAGAAAGAAATGGAGGAAAGAGCAAAAGGGGAAAGATCAGTATGTTAAAGCAGATGTAGAAGAGAGAATGGAAAAAAAATCTAGAAGAGAGAAGAAAGGACAAATGGACAGCAGACAATGGAGAATTAGCAGAAGACAGAAGAAACCAGAAGAAAGTGACTGGAGCAATTGCAATTGAAAAATAAAATGCCCAAAAAAGGTAGAAAAATACTTTAATTTTGACTTTATTAACTGGAATATATCAGTTCTGGGAAATGTGCATCTTTAATGTCTGAATTTTGTTTAGTACAAGAGGAAATTAATTTATAGTTTTATTTCTGCAGTGTTGTACATTCCAAGTTTGGTTTTTGGGGTTCCCAGTTTAATTATTGTCTTCCTGTTTCTAAATTGTGATCCCTTGTTTGGTGACGGTCTATGTTCTGCATGTGTAACCGAGCTGAGGTAATCTGTTCATGTAGTTTCTATGTGACAGTGCCACTTGTTCTCTTTCCCCAGTAGGAGGTGTATTGGTTTAATATTTGCAGTGTCGCCTTTTGATAGGTAGGGTTTGGTGCTTTGTGAGTCCTGGTAGTGCTGTCATGATATGGTGGGGTTGCTATGGGTTCTAAATGGGCAGTGTTTGTAGTACTTCCTAATGTGCCTGGCGGTTGGCACTGGATTATAGTAATGTATAAATCTGGTAGTCTTTCTTTATCCAGACACTCATTAAGAGGCATGTTAACATTATGCTAATATTTATGCAAATGGAGGCCCTGCAATGAGTCTCCACACGTGGCCCCGTGCCCCTCTTGGGCTGCCCCCGAGTGTTTCACAAAGATATCCACAGACACCAAAGCAGATTCCGCCCAGAAAGCAGCATGTGTCCTAGTGAAGTGAGCTGACTCCCTCCAGCACATATTCCCCCACACAGAAGGCTGAAATAGCCTCCTTAATCCAACAGGCAAACAAGGGCTTGGCCACTACCTGTCCTTTCCTTTGATCCTTGAATAAAACAAGACGACTACTACTATTCATTTGTACAGCACTACAAGGCGTATGCAGCACTGTACAGAGACATGTAAGAGACAGTCCCTGCTCATCAGAGCTTACAAATCTAGTTAAGACAACACAACAACTGGAACTAAGGTATGTCTAGGAGAATGGTTAAGGAAGCACATAACTGCAGATTAAACAGATCAGGATCCAAAAGCAGCTTCGAATTGAAAAGAGCCAGAGATGAAGCCTGACATACCAACTCAGGTAGCTGTTCTAGGCATAAGGAACAGCAAGGTGGAAAGATCGGTCTGGAGTTGGCAGTGGAAGAGAAGAGCACAGATAAGAAAGGTAATCTCTGCTGCCAGATCCTGACCAACGGAAGGAATCATTAAGCTCCAGATACTTCACTAACGCTCTCCTCACATCTTTATCTTTATTATGTCTCTTTATATACCGCACCTTTGTAACATCAGGGTGGTTTACAATCACAAAAAAATAAAGTGGCTGCTAATGTCAGGAAAGTGAAAGAACTACAATGATCGACAGGAAAGGATAGGTTAATCATATAATGAGGGACAGAAGAGAAGAATAGGTGGGGGGAAGGGGGGCAAGAGAGGGCAGTCAGGAGCTGGGGGAGGGAAGATCAAAGGCAGACTGGAAGAGATGTATTTTAAGGAGGGGCTTGAATTTCTGGAACGATGGTTCTAGACGGAAGTCAGTGGGCAGCAAGTTCCATAGGGAGGGCTCTAGGAAGAATAAAGTGGAGTGATGGGTTGATTCCAGATATACATGTGAAGTGGGGAAAGGTACAAGAGATTTACATGGACAGAAAACAAAGTGCGAGATGGGGTATATTGGAGAGAGTCAGATAGGTATTGTGGAGTGTGTATGTAAATGGATTTATGCACTAGAGTGAGTATCTTAAAATGGACGTGATACTGAACGGGGAGCCAGTGGAGATAGATAAGCAATGGGGTGATATGGTCAAAGCGTGTGACATAAGAGATTATCCCATCTGCAGTGTTCTGGAGCAGTTGGAGGCGGCAGAGTTGAAATTGGGGAAGGCCTGTGAGGACTATATTACAGTAGCCAATGCATGACATGATTAATGACAAAAGGTTAATGAGGGAATTGGCAAAAAGGGATGGATAGCACAAATTTGTCCAAGGGAAAAGAATGAGCGGTTGATAAGCAGGGAGAGATGTTCGTGAAAGGACGAGGTGGAGTCTTGCATAACCTGGAGGTAACGAAGGGAAGAGATGAGGGGAATGGGGGAGTCAGAGAAGGACAAGAACCACCAAAAGATGTTTTAGACAAGTTGAGATGAAGAAAATTGGATGCTAACCATTGAGAGACATGAGAGAGACAGGTATTTAGTGGGGACAGGTCTGGAGCAGAGAGACTAGCATAATGAAGTAGGATAATATTATCGGCATAGTAATATGCTAACGAACAAGACTGTTGAATTAGTAGCATGAGGGGAGTCAGAAAACATTGAAGAACAGACTTGAGGGACACCACAGGGGAGAGAAGTAGGAGCAGAGGAGGAGGTGTCCGAGATGACTGAGAATGATCGAGAGAAAAGAAAGGAGCGAAACCAATGGAAGACCGAACCATGAATGCTAGCTTCCCGAAGACATGCAAGAAGAGTTGAGTGGTCGACCAGATCAAAGGCAGAGGAGAGGTTCAGAGATATGGCCAAGGAAATGCCATTATGGTCATGTGAAATGTGAAGCTCATTGAGGAAGAAGTAGGCTAGTTGCAGTACTGTGGCCAGACCTGAAGCCGATGCAGCAAGGGGTCTATCCGAAGATTATCCTCTAAGAAGAGCAGCCGGATCATAGACTGATTAAAATGAAAGGAATACAGTACCTTCAGGAGAAAGGATAGTACAGTCTTCAGAGATGGATGCTGTCAAGATGACCAGAAAAAGGCTCAGTACAGGCAAGGCTTGTAGTAGCTCCAACGCCCACCAGGAATATCATCTTCAGGGTCACATCCTAGAGAGAGCAAGCAAGAGAGCACTAGAGAGAGAGAAAGCACCGTAAGGGCTCAAAAGGGGAACCTTTCAGCTCCAACCACAGAGAAAGGATCCACTGTAGTACGATCTGACCACAGACAGATGGGATATGCTTCATCAACTTGAGGAAATAGGACATATCGGGGTGTGCTGCCAGGACACTCCGAATATCCCCCCTGGGTAGCACACAAGAGCCGTCACTTGACTTTCAACAGAGTTCAGAGCTAAACCTCTGGTCTATCCTGGACTGTATGAGGGGCAACATGGCAACTATGCCCGTCTTCCTGGCATGGTACATGGATCACTCGTTTGACATCGGGCTTTCACAGATTATAAATGTAAAGTCAGTCACAGGCAGTGGGATTAGTGTCCATATCACTTGTAATACTAAGGCGACTGAGGAATCCTATAAATTATGTATTTATAATCACAGTCAGTTTATGAGGTGTTGGATAATTATTCCATCTGCCTGGCTTGCAGATGATCTATAAGTAATTTCTCCTCTTTCCTTTTATTGATATAAAAAGGACTCCTAAGAAGAAATGCCTTCCTTTTATATGAATTGGTTCATTCATATTTCTTTGATAGATTTCAAGTTAAATTTGGTTTTGACGGAGTACAGTTGACATTATGGTTCTCACTGAAAGGTACCAGCTATTTTTGGTAACAGTAATTTGCTCTTTTATTAGACATAGTTCTGCATTACTATTTTACGTTCTCTCTGGTTTTCATTTTAGATATATTTTTGACCCCTGGAGCAGGCAGTCACCAAAACATGGCCATGTAGGGATCTTTTCTTGCTTCTGTTTTAATATTTGTAATATTGTTTTCTTAAGCCATTGCTCTGTGAAGTTACTTTATGTTGCAGTGTAATCTAAGGGCAGTTTTTTAAAATTGTACTTCTGAACCACAAAATCCTCAACTGCAGGATTTTCACATCTCTGCCCTTACTCGGTGCTATACTAAATCACCAAGATGGGTTCTTTAGTCAGATGTCCAGGCAGATAAGTGAGCACCACTCAATGCTATGAAAAATAAGAAAGGACAATTACACATCAAAAGACAATGCACCCATTGACATGCTGCAATTTGTTTACTTCATATAACTTCAGTTTGGCGTACTCTTCTATAAACTATACTGCCTTTCAGGATTTATCAAAACGGTTTACAATAAAATGTTAAAAGCAAGTTCAAAGGGAAACAAAGTGGGGGGTAGGCATTTAGATAGATGGTAGGGAGGGAGGGCGGGCGGGTAGTATATTAGAATCCTAAGGACCCATCAATTTATTTATTTAAACAGGTTTTTTTATACCACTTTATCATTTCAGTCAAAACAGTTTACACTGTAAATTTAAACTTGGTAATATACATTAAGCAGAAACATTGATAATTTGGATTTTTCTGTGGCAACAGAGGGTTAAGTGACTTGCCCAAGGCCACAAGGGGTGCTAGTGGGAATCAGACCCTGGTCTCATTATTCTACTCCTCCACTCCATCAATGCAGAAGCTCAAGGTGGCTCCCACTCACTGCCTTAGATAAGGTACCGACTTAAACAGTATGTTCTCTTATGGACTTCTTGCACCTGGAAGTAATGCTTTTTCCCCTGATTAATATAAATGCAGGCATTAAACACTTTTAGGACGAGCTACAAAGCATTTATAAAAACGGATGCAAAGGCTTAATTCCCAATTTATTAAATGCCATAAGCCAGGAGTATGGTGGTGGGGTGGCATACCACATACATACGTTTCTCTAGCCTATCAAAGCCTTTTCCTTTAAAAAGAGTGTTACACTGGCCTGCTCCCAACCCTGGTTTATGGGAGAAAAGTTTAGAAACTCAGGCCCGTTATCTGTATCTTCTCCTGCCTAGCAAGCACAGCACTGCTGAAATCATGTAGAAAATCTCCCGATAATGCCACAGGACCCACTTGCCCTTATATGTCAAAGCCCAGAGGGCACCAGCACGGAAGAAAAGCTAGAAATAGTGCCTACAACCTAAGTGTTGTGTGTCTGTGTGTAGGGGGGGGGGGGGGTTCTGATGAAGGGAAGTCTCATTCTGATTTCTGCTACTCTAGCACAAGCAGGAGAATTAAATTGCCTGGAAACGTAAAGTGAATTACTAGGCGGTGATCCATGCTTTGACACATTATAGAAAGTGAAACACCAGTAGGTAGTGATCCCCGCCTCCCCCTCTCACCAGCAAATTACAAGAGCTTCTTGAAGAAAGAGCACTTTGAAAACAATGCAGCCCAACACCAAATCTTTACAAAAGACTACGCAAATCCTGCCTGTATTAGTGAGCTGGGCATGGGATCTGAATGGTACGAGGTTACCAACAGCCTTGACAAGGAACAGCTAACAAATCTTCTTCTCACTGTCATTCAAGTTCAGTGCTGTTATGTTAGCCGATGGGGACTTAATGCACTAATGAAACAAAAATGGTCAGATAAGTGCATTAACTTACAGTTTAGCAATTAGGTGTACCGAGTAATAATTCTCTCAAAACCCTCATTAAGCTACACAAACTATGGCATCCACAGACAGGGCCCTACTCTGCAGTGACCGAAAAATAAAGGCACTTGGACGGAATCTGTTGTTTTTGGCAAAAAAGGAGAATGATGTTCAAATCAAAGCCAGAGGCTGGAGCATGGGCGTAACCTTTCCGATATGGAAGGAACAGGATTATATGAGCCAAGAACAGTTAAGCAGCAAGCTGCAGAGAGTTCTATTCACTGCAGTAAAAAAAACAAAGGAGTCTTAAAACTACACAGGATGATTTATCATCTTTTACTAACATACAAAGCAGAGTACAGATATAATCCTCCAATTAAAACACATAAAATTCCCAATTAAAACCAAAACTAAAAGCTTATGCCCTAAACTCCATCTCAAATAGACATATCTTCTATTTTTCTTTTAAACTGAAAATAATCAGATAGATACTTTCATTCCACTGGCAAACTATTCCATAAACGCAGGTATAGCCCCTGAGAAGCATCCATAATACACACAGATGGTAACGCCAATATACAATGCAAAAGCAGCAGACGCTTTTGGATCCTGATCCGCTTAGTCTCCTATGTGCTTCCTTGCCATTTGCCTAGATATCTCTGTCCTTGGCTATTGTGCTGTCTGTCTTGACTAGACTGTAAGCTCTGATGAGCAGGGACTGTCTCTTACATGTGTCTGTACAGCGCTGCGTAGGCCCTGTAGCGCTATACAAATGATACAATAGATGTATTTATTTATTCAGTCATATACCACCTTTCCGAGGATCGATGCGCTTTACATAGAACTTGAACATTACATGGAACAGTATTACATTACACCATGGTGAAGCTAGTATAACACGGAGAACAGCTATTAGATGAACTTTAGTAGTAGAAGATCGTAAAGTCCTTGTAGAAGAATATTTGGCCAATTTCCTGAATGGCTTTATATGCTAAACATAGATTGTAAACTGCACCTGACCTTCTATTGGCAACTAGTGAAGGTTACGTAGTAAAGGTGTCACCCTAACTGTATAATCACTGTAAGTGATCATCTTTACAATACATTTCAAAATGTAGCAGCAATCTATACACTGATTTCTTCAGTGATCCAGATGACTTACAACAAACACTTATCTGGACCACTGTACAAAACTCCTGGGCCCTCAAAGATCTCAATTGCCTCAATTTCAAATTCATATCAAGCTTTCTTTTGGAGCATTGTGCACCTGAGCTTCAAAGGTCAGCAGCGAGTCAAACTACTCCAAGGCTACAAACCTTGTGCACAAACTCAACCACATGGCCAGAAATATGCACCAATTTAATGCAAGGGATGGTCTTATTTCCTACCCATAAGATCTCTGCTTTTGCCTTTATTAGTCTATTCTCCTAACACTTGTAAACCCTGACCCAGTTTGATCCAGCAGCTTATGAAAAGACTAGTTTTTACTAGTATTTATGCGTGTGGACATTCTAATATACAAGTGCTAATCCAGGGATGTGTTCCAATCACCTTGAGTCAAGGAGAAACTTACATCCTTCAGAGACACAAATGGATCACACCATGGGTTTACACCTTCCTCTGTAATGTAATGTGGGTTCATTCATGCCTTTTGCAGGGTGTGAAAGATACACTGCTTCTAAAGAAGTAATCTGGAATAATACCGACGGTGTGACAAGATGGTGGACATATGCTAGACGACTGGAGCCCCAGCATCTCAAGCCCTACAGGTCATGGGCATGAGAAAAGGTAAACCAAGGTTAACACCAAGAAACCCGGTGTTGTGAAATCTTCTACCCCGCTTAAGGCTTCCATAGACCCCCTTTGTGATCCAGGAAACGTCTGCACTAACTCCAGTGAGTGCCTTGCTTGTGCTTCCAGAGAATATAGAAAGGGCCTCTGTTTCTGAAGTGGTTTCGTTTTCCCCCTGGAGATAGGATACTACAGGAGCCACCAGTGGTGACAGGTGAAGTGCTGCCAAAAGATCTTCCATCCTCCAAAAAGATACAAATGCCAGGGATGCTAACCAGGAAGGAAGAGGTGGTGGAACAGCTGCAAAGACGGAGGCAACAAGAGAATTTGCTTCCCGGTTACAGATTAGGCCCAAGAAAAAAGATCTTTTGGTGGAAAAAGTTAGGGCACACCAATACAGATGACTGACAATGCAAATGTGAGTTCTTGCTCTCCTGTATTACTGGCTGTTGGAAAGACCTCAGTCCTTTATCCTAACAACCGTTTAGGAGGAGATCAAGAAAGAGAAAAGACGAGCATCAATATTGGCAAAAGCTAAGAAAAGCTAGCACAGTATTTAGCCCTTTGAAGGCCTACTTTAAAATTTTAATCCACATTCTGCAGCCGGGTTAATTTTTGCATATTTCAGGAAAATTGTACCCGTCTTATTCAATATGTTCTAATAGTGATTTTCCTTCTGCTATGGTCATGTATTATATACCATTTGATAGGAATATTTAGTCAGAATTTTGGATCCCGAGAGTTTTGGGCTCGGCCTGGAAAGGGTTAGGAAATCAAGGATACAAATGGAAGGAAAAAAAAAAAAACACCACGCGCCAATGCGGTAAAATGGGGCAACAAAATATTTTTTCAACTATGTTTGTGAGAGGAAGAAGTGCAAAAAATGGTACTGTCAAACTTAAGGGTGCAAGGGAGGAATATGAAGAAGCTGAGGAGGACAAGGTGGAATTACTTATCAAAATATTTAATTTTCTGTGTTCACAGATGAAGGGCTGGGAGCGAGACCTCAGAAAACACTCACAAATATGAAAAGAAATGAGGTGGATCTCGAACTATTTTCAAAAGACTTTGTGAGGAGCTAACTAAAAGTAGACAAAGTGATGGGACTCATCTGACCCAGCATTGAAGGAACATAAGAAAGCTACGGTGGTTCCCTGTCTGGTCATTTCAATGCTTCTCTCGAGGCAGAGGGTGGTCCCAGACAGGAGAAAGTTGCATGTGGTCTCTCTATACAAAAACAGAAAGAAGGACATGATTGGGAACTACAGGCTGCTTAGTCTGACCTCTGTCATTAGTAAATTAAATGGAAACACTGCTAAAACAGAAAAGTGAGGATTCTGGAAGATGTAACACAGCAATTTGATAAAGCTAAAAGAGTAGCAAATCACATGGACAGGCTGGTATACATCCCAGGTTGCTGAAAGACCTGAAAAAATGAGACTGCAGACCAGCTATTAGTAACTATTAAAATCATCTATAGTACCTGAAGAATGGAGAGTGACCAACATAATGCCAATCTTTGAAAAGGGTTCCAGGGGTGATCTGGGAAATTACAGACTGGTGAGGCTGACATCAATACCAAACAAAACGGTAGAAATCATTATAAAGAACAAAATTACTGAATATATAGATAGTTATGGTTTAATGGTGTGAATAAACAGGTAGATAAAAGGTGAGACAGTTGATACAGTATATCTGAATTTTCAGGACGCCTTTGACAAGGTCCTATATTAGAGACGGGGCGAAATTAAAGAGTCATGGAATAGGAGGGAGTGTACTATTGTGGACTGCAAACTGATTAAAGATAGACAACACACAGTAGGACTAAATGGTCAATTTTCTCAATGGGGAAAGGTGAATAGTGGAGTACCCCAAGGATATGTGCTGGGCCCACTGCTTTTTAACATTCATAAATGACCTGGAAATGGGAATATGTGAAAAGACCACATTTGCACATGACACAAAATTATTCAAGTTGTTAAAACACTAGAGAATTGTGAAAAATTGCAAGAGGACATTGGATGCCAAAAAGCTGATGAAATTTAATATGTGGACAAGTGCAGAGTTGTGCATTTAGGGAAGACAAATCCAAAATTACAGTGAGACGATGCAAGGTTCCACATCAGGAATCACCACTCAGGAAAAGGATTCAGACATCATCATGGATAATATGTTAAAACCCTCTGTCCAGTGAGCAGCAATGGCCAAGAAAGCAAGCTGTCATCATAACGTATGACAGCAAGTTATCTTGTACATAGTTACCCTGTTAACCGTGTATATAATCCCCTGTTTATTGTAAGTCCAGTGTAGGCCTGCCTGCACTGCACAAATCTGTTACCTGTAAACCGCACTGATTTTTAAAGAGTGCGGTATAGAAGAGACATTAAATAAATAAAATAAACTGAATGCTAGGAATCATAAGAAAGGGAATGGAGAATAAAGCAAAAGGAGATTATAATGCCTCTGTATTGTTCCATGGTGCAACTGCACCTTGAATACTGTGTGCAGTTCTGGCCACCATCTCTAAAAACGGTATAGGGGAATTAGAATAAAGTACAGAAAAGAGCAACCAAAATAGTAAAGGGGATAGAAGGGTACCCCTATGAGAAAAGGTTTAAAAGGTTAGTGCTCTTCAGCATGGAAAAGAGATGGTCGAGGGGAGATATGATAAAAGGTCTATAAAATAATGAGTGGAGTGGAACAGATAAAAACACAGATAGGTTGCTTACTCCTTCACAAAGTTGAAAGGCTAGAGGAATATGAAATGAAGTTACAATATGGCACATTTAAGACTAATAAGAGAAAATTTATTTTTTTCACTCAAAACGCAAACTCTGGAATTCATTGCTGGAGGATCTAGTAAAAGTCATTACTGTAGCTGGGTTTAAAAACATTTGGACAAGTTTCTGAAGGAAATATCCATAAACCATTAATAAAGTGGACTGGGTATACCACTGCTTACCCTGGGATAAACAGCATGGAATCTGCCTACCTTTTGGGAACCCAACAGGTACTTGTGACCTGGATTGGCCACTGATGCGACAATATGGCGTATCTTATGTTCCGAGGTTTCTGGAATTGAATAGACAGCCGAATATGAGGCAACATGGTTTTTACAAGAGGCAGATCTTGCTGGACATATTCTGACATTTTTGAGTAGGTGATCACAGAGTTGAACCGAGGGAGAGCGCTAGATGTGGTATACTTAGATTTCAGTAAAGCCTTAGACACTGGTTTCACACAGGCAACTTATAGAGTGCCTAGGTATGGACATAAAAGTGACCAACTTGGTTAGAAACTGGTTGAGTGGGAGGCAGAGGGTACAAGTAAAATGAAGATCACTCTAAAAAGAAGAATGTTACCAGTGCTAGGTCACAGAGATGCGTTACTGGTCTGATTTGATACAGCGGAAGGGCTGTCAGGTAAAGTTTGCCTCTATGCAGATGATACTAAAATCTGCAATAGGGCAGGCACCCAGGAAGGCATTAATAACATAAGGAGATCTAGTGAAGCTTGAAGAAAGGCCAAGAATTTGGCAACAGATTTAATGCTAAAAAAAAAATGTAGGGTCTGCATTTGGGATGCAAACATCCAAGTGAGCAGTACAGTTAAGGGAGTGATGTACTTCTGTCCACAAAAGACGAGCAGGACCTGAAGGTGATTGCTTCCAATGATCTTGAGGTGGTTGAACAGATAGAAAAGTAGTTGGTGAAAGCCAGAAGGATGCTTGGGTGCACAGGGAGAGGAATTTATTTATTTCTGTGTTTTTTATACTGCTATTTCAGGCAATCATAATGTGGAGGTGTGGAGTAGCCGCCTAGTGGTTAGAGCAACTGCCTTGTACCCAGAGGATCAAGGGTTCGATTCCCACTAGCACTCCTTGTGACCTTGGGCAAGTCACTTTACCCTCCATTGCCTCAGAAGAAAAGGCTGGCAATCTACTTCCGGTGATACACTGCCAAGAAAACCCAGAGGTAGCTGGGTTGCTATGAGTCAACACTGACTTGATTGCCTGAAATAGCGGTTTGTTTGTTTTTTAGTGCCATCATAGCGGTTCACAAAAGAACAGATCGATGGAATAGGTTTACAGTGTAACAAGTGATAACAGTAAATTACAATTTTACAGTTTTACATCGTTCAACTAAATGGCCAACAGGAAGGAAGCGGCAACAGTATTTTATCTATTTATTTTTTATACCGCGCTCTTTAGAATCAGTGCGGTTTACATGTATACTAACAGGTACTTTTTATTCCCTTGTCCCCGAAGGGCTCACAAACTAAGTGTACCTGAGGCAATGGAGGGTTAAGTGGCTTGCCCAAGGCCACAAGGAGTGGCCATGGGACTAGAGACTCCAGTCCCTCCAGCATGAGGTAACCTGTCCCAACCACTGAGCCACTCCTCCCTCTGTATAAGTCTTTGGCGAGACCTCATTTGGAGATCACACCTTCAAAAGGATATAAACAGGATGGCTACTAAAATGGTCAGTGGCCTTCACCATAAGGCATATGGGGACAAACATCTCAAAAATATATACTGTGGAAGAAAGGTGGGAGAGGTTAGATATGCCACTATGTCTTTAAACGTCTCTAATCATAAAAACCTCTAACTTGGTTTGCAACTTGTCGTGCTGTGAGGGCTTGTGTGCATCAGTGATGCTGAAGGCTAAGCTATCAGTAGCTTAACTACTGGCAGGTTCTCCCAAGATGGATAGGTCTCAGCTGAGGTGCCAGACCTCGATACCCTGTCCTCACTTGGTTTTAAGGGCTCTGTAGTATCCTGGTTCTCCTCCTATCTCTCCCATCACTCTTTCAGAGTTAGTTCTGGTGGCTCCTCCTCTGCTGCTATCACGCTCTCAGTTGGTGTACCCCAAGGGTATGCCTTGGGTCTGCTCCTTTTCTCTCTCTATACCCAGTCCCTTGGTGTGCTCATCTCTTCCCATGGCTTTCAGCACCATCTTTATGCCAATGACTCCCAGATCTACCTCTTTACGCCTGAAATCTCTCCAGCAATCCAGGCCCAGATCTCCGCCTGCCTTTCTGACATTGCTGCTTGGATGTCTCGCCACTGCTTGAAATTTCACATGACCATGACCGAGCTTCTTATTTTTCCCCCCTAAAACCTCCTCTCCTCTTCCTGCTTTCTCAGTCTCTGTGGATAACTCTTCTCCTTCCTGTTTCCTCGGCTCGCAACCTCAGGGTTGTCTGACTCCTCTCTCTCCTTCTCCACACACATCCATCTGATAGCTAAAACCTGCCGTTTCTCTTTGTATAACATCAACAAAATGGTTAAATTAGACTTACCTGCTAATTGTTGTTCCTGGAGTAGATACAGTCTAGTCCCGGACCTCTGGGTTGTCTACCTTAAACAGCAGCTTGGAGACTGAGGAACCACCTTCTTTTTCTGATGTCAGCAGTATATCATCCTGGGATCCGCCTCCATCTCCCAGTTACCTATTGACAAAGCAGACTCACCGGAGCAACAAGTAAGTATTTCCACAAACTACATCATGTCTATCAGATGCCAAGAAACACACCCAACTGTGTAGTAACTGAGAATGGGAACAAATAAACAGAGCAAAAACAGCAACTGTATCCCACAAAAAACTGCGAGGAATCTACTCCCCCCGAATCCATGACGGGAGACCAAAAAACCCGAGGGAAAAGACCGCCCCCCTGACACGCATAAAATTCTCACCTGTATTCACTGTCCTGTGTAACCCGGCTGCCGATGGCGGAATGTAACCACCCCAGGGCGGGACACAGGACTAGACTGTATCTACTCCAGGAACAACAATTAGCAGGTAAGTCTAATTTAACCTTCCTGATCGTATCTCCAGTCTAGTCCCGGACCTCTGGGGTGTACCAGAGCAGTACTCAATGGGAGGGACCCACCGAGGCAGCCTGCATGACCGCCGCTCCAAAACACACATCCTGTTGCACCTGAACATCCAGACGGTAGTGCTTAATAAACGGATTCAGGGAAGACCACGTTGCCGCCTTACAAATTTCCAGCGGCGGGAACAGGCGGGACTCCACCCAAGAAGCCGCTTGCGCCCTCGTAGAGTGGGGTCGCAACCCCTCTGGCACGGACTTACCTTTTAGCACATACGCGGAAGCAATAGCTTGTTTAATCCACCTCGAAATGGAGGCCTGAGGCTGCCTCGCCCCTACGCGGTCCCACGAACAGCACAAACAGCCGTTCCGACTTACGGAACTCCGCCGTGCGCCAGAGATACTGCTTTAACACCCTCTTCACGTCCAGAAGACTCCGTGCTCCTACAGCCATTTCCCTCGAAGGAGTCCGAAACACCGGCAAGGAGATAACCTGATTCAAGTGGAATGCCGACACTACCTTGGGTAGGAAGGAGGGCACCGGCCGCAAAACCACCTTAGACTCAAAAAAGGATAGGTACGGCTCCCTACACGACAAGGCCTGTAACTCCGATACTCTACGCGCCGAACAAATCGCCACCAGAAAAACCACCTTCAAAGTGAGATCCTTCAACGATGCCTGACCCAACGGCTCAAAGGGCGGGCGTTCCAAGGCCTCCAGCACGAACGGGAGGCTCCATTTCGACACCAAGTGCCGCCCAGGAGATCTCAAAAGCGAAACCGCTCTAAGGAACCGCCTAATGTCACTGTGCTCTCCGAGCGGCCAGCCACCTACTCTACCTCTGTAACAGGCCAGGGCCGCGACTTGCACCCTCAATGAAGAAGCCGCCAGCCCTTTCTCAAAACCATCCTGCAAGAACTGCAACACCTGCGGGACTGAGGCCTCTAACGCCGCGCACGCATGATCGGTACACCAGGCTTCAAACACTCGCCAGACTCTGACATACGCGAGAGACGTGGATCTCTTCCTAGCTCGCAGTAAAGTACTAATCACGGAAGCCGAATAGCCCCTCGCCTTCAGCCGCGCCCTTTCAATAGCCAAGCCATAAGCGAGAACCGATCCAGATGGGGCATCCACAGCGGCCCCTGTGACAACAGATCCGCTCATCCTGGAAGATGCCAGGGGCTGTCGAACAGCAGTTGCACCAAGTCCGTGTACCAGGGCCTGCGAGGCCAATCCGGGGCTATCAGAATCATGAGACCGTGGTACGCCTCTATCCGCTGGATAACCCTGCCTATCAGCGCCCGAGGGAACACATACAGAAGTTCCCCCTCCGGCCACCTTTGAAACAGCGCATCGAGACCCTCTGACATCCTTTCCCTTCTCCGGCTGTAAAACCGACTTGCCTTTGCCGACTGAAAGGTCGCCATGAGATCCATGACCGGAGGGCTCCAGCGACGCACCAGGCTCTCGAACACCTCCGGGTGAAGAACCCACTCCCCGGGGTCCACCCGCACCTGACTCAGAAAATCCGCTTGCACATTGTCTACTCCTGCCACATGCGCCGCTGAGAGGTCCAGCAGGTTTTCCTCGGCCCAACCGAGCAGTCTTCGCCTCTGCCTCTAGAGCTGCGCTGCTGGTCCCCCCCTGACGATTCACATACGCCACCGCCGTCGCGTTGTCAGAAAAGACGCGCACCAACTCCCCCGCAAGCAACCCGCGGAAAGCTTGCAAGGCCAGAGCCACGGCTCGCAACTCTAGTCTGTTGATGGACCAGGTCTCCTCCCGCACGTTCCACCGCCCCTGGCAATGCGCACCCCAGCCCGCTAGGCAGGCATCCATCGTCAGCGATACCCAGGCGGGCGGCTCCAGTGGTCTCCCCTTCCGCAACATCTCGGGGTTTAACCACCACTGCAGGGATACGTGCGTGTCCTCCGGACAAGGAAGCTTCTTTGACAGAGAGTCCCGCTGGTGCGACCAGCGTCAGAGCAGAGCTCTCTGCCGCGGTCTCATGTGCGCTCTCGCCCATGGCACCAACTCTAACGTCGCCATCGTGCCCAGCAGCTGCAGGTACTCCCATGCAGTGGGCGCCCGGCAGCGCAAGAACCTCCGCACCAGCCTTTGCAAGCCGCTGGCCCGTTGCTGAGGTAAACACACATGTCCGGACCTTGTGTCGAACCGAGCTCCGAGATATTCCAAGTCCTGCGAGGGAATGAGATGGCTTTTCGCCAGATTGACCACCCAACCCAGGCTCTCCAGGAAGGACACTACCCTGGCAGTCACACGTTCGCTCTCGGCCCTGGACTTCGCTCGAATCAACCAATCGTCTAAATACGGATGGACGAGAATCCCTTCCTTTCACAACGCCGCGGCTACGACTACCATGACCTTGGTGAACGTACGAGGAGCCGTCGCCAGCCCAAAAGGCAACGCTCGGAATTGAAAGTGTCCGAACGGAACCGCGAATCGTAGAAAACGCTGATGATCCGGCCGAATGGGGATGTGAAGATACGCTTCTGCAAGATCCAGAGACGTGAGAAACTCGCCCTTTCGTACCACCACAATCACTGACCGAAGCGTTTCCATGTGAAAACGCGATACACGGAGCCGTCGGTTCAACCCATTGAGGTCCAGAATCGGCCGACACCCACCGTCCTTCTTCGGAACGACAAAACTAAATGGAGTATCGACCGCAGCCGAGTTGGTCGCGTGGCACCGGAACTACTGCCCCGAGCTCGAGGAGCCTTCGTACTGTCCCCCGCACCGCCTCGCGCTTGCTCGGAGACCTGCAGGGAGACATGACGAAAGCATCCCGAACCGGCATGCGGAACTCCAAGGCATAACCCTCGCGAATGACCTCTAAAACCCACTGATCTGTCGTAATGTGGACCCAGGCTGCATAAAACTCCTGCAGTCTCCCCCCTACCGAGACGAGAGGGGCCTGGGTCCCCCTGGCATCATTGTGATTTCTTAAAATTAGAGGAAGACCCGGAGGAGGACCCGAAACCTCTTCCTGCCCCCCAAAACCCCCGGAAACCCTGGTTGCTATTGGGGAATCTACCCCTCTGAGGGAAATTAAATCTCTGAAAGCGGTACCTGCGAAAATCTCTCAACTGGCCCTTGCCCCCAGAAGCTGGCCGACCTTGCTTAGGCTTGTCCTACGGCAACCTACCACCCTTCGACTTGCCAAGGTCCTTAACTAACTTCTCCAGATCCTCTCCGAACAGGAGACGCCCCTTAAAGGGCAGCTTGCTGAGCCGCAACGTAGAGG
Source organism: Ichthyophis bannanicus (assembly GCA_033557465.1). Lineage (NCBI taxonomy): Eukaryota > Metazoa > Chordata > Amphibia > Gymnophiona > Ichthyophiidae > Ichthyophis > Ichthyophis bannanicus. Next base: position 943,768,588 of record CM066035.1, on the reverse strand, counting down.
AATAGTCAGCTGCCTAATTACGAAGCCAGAGATGCCGCCTGGCGGCTACCGCCGAAGCCATGCTCTTCGACAATCCCCTCATGAGATCATAATGCGCATCCACCAGATAGGCCGCCCCGGACTCAAGCCTGGAGGCCTCATCAGCCCCCTTGCCGGGCCCTTCCCCTTGAATCCGTTGTGACCAGCGAAGACAGGCCCTGGCCACCCACGCTCCACAAATAGCTGCTTGGAGCGACAAGGCATTCACCTCAAAAATTTGACGCAGCATGGCATCAAGACGCCTGTCCTGAGCATCCTTGAGGGCCGCACCCCCCTCTACCGGGATTGTGGTCTTCTTAGTGACTGCAGCAACCGCTGCATCTACCTTAGGCGCCTGGAAAACCTCCCTATCCTTATCCAAAAAAGGATAGAGCCGGCGCATCACCCTGGCCCCCTTCAACGGGGCCTCCGGCACATTCCATTCTTCCTGAATCATCTCCTGAAAGACCCTATGTATCGGAAAGGCTTTCTGAGTCTTCCTAAAGACCTGCAGCAAAGGATCCTCCAGGGTGTCATCCTCCGAGGAACCCAGGACCGGCATGTTTAGGGCCCCTAGCGTTTCCGCAACTAGCGCTGGAAGCTCCTCCCTGCGGAAGACCCGCACTACTCTAGCCTGATCCTCCTTTTCTGTAAGCTCACCTTCTTCCAACTCTTCCTCAAAGTCCACACAATGGGACTCCTCTTCTTAAAGTCGCCCCTCTGACACCACCGAAGGATCTTTAAACTCCTCATTCTCCATGCGCCTAGCCTTGTCCGGACGAACTTCCCCAGAAACGGCGGAAGAGGGCCTCTTCACCCCCCGCCTTTCAGGAGTGCCCACTTGGGGGGTCAACGGGGTTCCACCAACCGCTTGCTGCAGCAAAGCCATAAAGTCCTTAGAAAAAATAGAGGCTAGGCCCTTGGACCAGACGGCTGGTGCTGGAGGGAAGTCTGGGGCAGAGGATGGCCCCGCCACCGGTTCCTCTAAGGGTAGGCAAGAAGCCTGAGCCGCCCCCATCTCCGACTCGGCCCGCGAAGACGCCTCCTTGGTCTCTCCGTCCTGCTCCATCAAGGTGGCCTCCTTTGCGCACCCCTTGCAAACACCCGATTCTGCCACAGAACCTCTCCGAGCCCAGCACACAAAACACTGGGGTCTAGAGGGCATGATAGGAAGAAACAGCTGACCCCACAGACACACAGTCAGCAGATAACCCCCCTAGCACCCAAGGCAAGCCGGGCAGCCTGGAGGGAAGAAGACTGTGCATCTTAATTGGCCCCTGAAAAGCACTGCCGCTGAAGCAGAGGCCAGCCCTATGTTCCTTTATTATTATCTTTTTTTTTTTTTTTAAACGCTCAAAAAAAAACACTAAACACACAGCCACTTCAATCCACACGAAATTTCAGCCCACCCGCACCAACGCTGCAAAACTAACGACTGCAACGGCATCCGCTGAGAAAAAACAGGGAAACAGACACACGGCAACACGAACCGCCGCCGTCCCTGCCACGTAGTGGGCCTCACATCAGATTCGCGCCTAAACGAGCAGGAGGCAACAGAGCCGCTGGCGGTCCCACTCACCACCGTCGGGGACTCAAGCCACGATCCGCTGTCCTTCCAGACTGGCGACTCACCAGTGCTGCAAGCAGAGAGACTCCGGGCCCAGAAACAAAGGTAAAAACGCCGCAGGCAGCAAATTCAAGCGGCGGGATCAGCCACTGCCGCCGGGAGACAGGCGCGCTGACAGGCAGAGCCTCTGTGAAGCGCCTTCTCCCCAAACTGCCGGGACCGGTCTGAAAGAAGCTAAACAGCTCAGACCCGGACCCAATGCAGCTCCCTCCTGAAAAAAACTGCTCCTCCACCCCAGCAGAACTTCGGCAAGGCCCACACGGGGGGGGGGGGGGGAGGGAGGAGAGATTCCTGCAGGCCCCTTAAAGGCACAGAACACTGTCAGGCTCTGGACAAAGGAACCAGAGCACCTCCTAAATTGTTGTTCTCTTCCTTTTTTTTTTTTTTTTTTTAAACCCTTAAATTTCTTTCCCCGGACTATCCTTAATCGTTCCTCCAGGGAGCCCGGACCCCCGGGCTAGCTCCTAACAGCTGCTTGGAGACTGAGGTAACTGGGAGATGGAGGCGGATCCCAGGATGATATACTGCTGACATCAGAAAAAGAAGGTGGTTCCTCAGTCTCCAAGCTGCTGTTTAGGGTAGACAACCCAGAGGTCCGGGACTAGACTGGAGATACGATCAGGAACCACCCATTCCTTTCTGAACACACTATTAAGACACTTATCCACTTCTTAATCACCTCCCGTCTTGACTCCTGTAATCTACTCCCTGCTGGTCTCCCTTTGAATCATCTCTCTCCCCTTCAATCTGTTCAACACTCTGCTGCGCAGCTAATCTTACGCCAGCCTCGTCATGCTCATATTGCCCCTCTTCTCAAGTCACTTCATTGGCTCCCTATCTGTTTCCGCATCCAGTTCAAACTTCTCCTGCTGACCTGTAAGTGCATTCACTCTGCAGCTCCTCACTACTTTTCTTCTCTTATCTCTCCTTACACCCCCCCCCCCCCCTCGGAAACTCCGCTCTTCAGGCAAATTGCTTCCATCTGTGCCCTTCTCTTCTACTGCTAACTCCAGACTTCGCTCCTTTCACCTTGCTGCACCTTACGCCTGGAACAAACTACCTGTGTTTGTACGCCAGGCACCTTCTCTAACCCTTTTCAAATCCAGGCTGAAAACTCACCTCTTTCCTTCTGGATCTTGAGTCACCTGATCTTCTTGTTTCTTTAACTTTCCTCCTTGTTTTATCCCTGTCTACACCTTCTGTGTTGTGTGTCTTGACTAGATTGTAAGCTCTGATGAGCAGGGACTGTCTCTTACATGTCTGTGCAGTGCTGCATACGACTTGTAGCGCTATACAAATGCTCAGCAGTAGTATAGAAAGGTTTTAATAAACCATAAAGAGATAGTGTGAGGACTTTGAGCAAGTCAAAACTGATCTATTAGTCCTTGATAAAAAAAAAAACTGGAACCAATTGCAATATTTTTAAGGGAAATAGTAATTTGTATCTGAAAACTGAAAGTTTAGAGAATGCAAATAGAAAAAGGAACTTGCAACTTATAGAACTTTCCTAGATCTTAGACAATATCAGCTTATATGTTATGTATAAATTATGATATCTGACTGAACTTCTCAAAGGCTCCAAGGCTCTCTTTCCTCCAATTTCAAAAATTGGTTGAAAATGGTCAACAAGATAATTGTTTGACAATTTGAATGTGACTGATTTGCTTGAGGATGTCAGGGTTTGCTCCCCAGACCTTTCAGTTCTGCTTCTTTGGCTGACTTTGGATTCTGATAGGGAATGTTCGACGTTTTTCTTAAAGATAAAGCTGTTTTGTTTCTGAACTGTAAAATTTATATATTTCTTATGATATGTTCTCTATAACCTCTCCTACTGGAATAAAAACACCCCCCCATCCCCACCCACTGTAAGCTAACATGAATCTCTAGATAACTTCTGTTCTAGGATAAGTTGTATTTTGTGGCTCTTTTCTCTTCGTTTATTCTCACTATCCTTTGAACAATTTTTTTTGTAAAGCATAAAACTAAGATGAAAGAAGATAGCAATAAATGACATTCAGCCCTGTCCAAATTACAACTATGCTACATGAGTTTGACGACACATTTCATTCTAAGAGAGAAAACTGGTTTCTAGCCTCTAATGGGATATTCTCATTAAACAATAGAACCAGAGCTAGAAGCTTGTTATTAGACTATAGAGGTTTCCACCCAGACAGGGCTTCTGAAACGTTTCCTTGGGTCTAACAGCCAGCTGAGTTTTCAGGATAGCCACAAGGCATATCCTCATATGCTACAGAGCTGTTTTATGCAAATTTTTATTATGCATATTCATTTTGGATATCCTGAAAATCAACTCAACAGGTCAGTTTTGGTAAGCCCTGCATTAGATGTTTATGCTTAATAGATAAGTGCTGAGAAGAATAAAGCATAGTTATTCACCTATAGAAGGTGCTCTCCATGAACAGCAGAAATAAGGCCTCATGTATGGGTGATGTCACCCACACAGGCCAGCACAGAACGCTCCCCAGCTTCCAAAGACCTGCCTCCCAGGCCGCTGCAGCACCATACTCTCAAGTACAATATAGCAGGAGCCAAAAAAGGCAACTCCCCGGGGAAGTGGGAGGGTTGTGAAGATTTATTCTTGCTGTTCACAGAGAATATCTACTACAGGCGAGTAACTCTCTCTCGGCGAACAAGAAGGAAATAAGTCCCCACGTATGGGACTCCCAAGCTATCAGAACCCGAGGAGATGAACAGCTCAATTGGGCAACAAGAACTGGAAAAATCAGGAAGACAACAAACATAGACCCCCTCCTCACAAGCTACATCACAACACACCCCCTGAGAGACAAGCACATTTGGCACCCTCAAACTCAAAGAAAATCATCATAATCAGAGATTATGTACATAGTTTATTAGCTTCTTGTTGTAAGCAAAATGTAAATTATGTTAACTGTAATTACAAAGTTTACTATGTAAAATGTTATACCACCATTCTACGTAAAATGTTCTGTTCGTTGTATACCGCCCCTGATCTTTAGAAGGGGCGCTATAGAAGAATCTAATAAATAAAAATAAAAGACCAAAGGGGTAGTCCCACTGAGAGACTCAGCTGTTGAAAATACTGAATCAGATATCGACCCGAGGGGATTTTTCAGTAGGCAGCCTAGGCCGGTGGGTAGGAGTTGGCTCTAAGACCAAAAGAGATGCTGGAGCACGGCCTAGCCAAAATTGCTGTCCTGTCAGGAATCCCCATCCAGACAGTAATGGGCTCTGAAGGTATGGACCAAAGACCATGTCACAGCCTTGCAGATTTCCTCAGCAAACAAACATCGAGTGGAGATTAGCCACTGATGTAGCCATTGCATAGACTTTGTGAGCCGTGAAATAACCCTCAAGGTTCATCCCAGCCAAAAAGAATACGCATGAGCGATGCAGTCCGCTAACCAGAGGGATAGCGTATGCTTTGAGACAATAATGTCTAACCTATTGGGGATGAAGGAGATGAGCAGTTGAGTGGACTGTGTGCCTTCGTGCGCTCCAGATAGAAGGCCAATGCATGCTTACAGACCAGCGTGAGGCAGAGGATCACATTGAGGTCCCGAACGATCCTAGGGGGCTTGACTGGAGGCTTCAAGAGAAGCAGGCCCCTCATGAACCGAGCCACCAGAGGATAGACCAAAACGGGCTTTCCCCCACAGCCACAATAATAGGTCCCAATCGCACTAAGGTGAGCTTGCACAGAGTCAGACGTCAGCATGGAGTCAAAGAGATGCAAGACATACTCCAGCAACTGGTCCACAGGGCAGGAGAAAGGGTCCAGCGCCCTACCTATGCACCAGATAGCAAACTGCCACCACTTGAGCACCTAGGCCAGAGGTACTCAAATCCAGTCCTGGAGGGCCCCAAACCAGTCAGGTTATTGGGATATCTCTAATGAATATGCATGAGAGATATTTGCATGCACTGCCTCCATTGTATTTGAATCTCTCTCATGCATATTCACATTAGGGATATCCCGAAAACCTGACTGATTTGTGGCCCTCCAGGCCTGGATTTGAGTACCTCTGACCTAGGTCTTGCATGTCATCCTGGGATGCTAGCAGGATGTTGGTAACGCCCTTGGGGAGAGCAAGCTCTGTGAAGACTACCCTCTCAGCATCCATGCCGTGAGCACCAGGGAGCAGAAGTTGGGGTGCAGCAAGGAGCCCCCCTCCTGCGAGATGAGGTCTGGGTTGGAGCCCAGACGAAGAGGCTCCCTCAGCAAGAGCTGCAGCATCAGAGGGAACCACAGCGGGGCAACAAGAATCATGGAGCCCCTCTCAGGCTGGCACTTCAGGAGGCATTTTCACCATAAGTGGTATTGGGGGGGGGGGGGGGAGGTAGGCATACAGCAGGCTCTCCCCCCAATGAAGAAGATGGGCATCCAAGGCCAAGCAACTGCTGGCCAGCCTCCGAGAGCAGAACCAGGCCACATGGGCATTTTGCCCTGTGGTGAAAAGAACCAGCACCAGGGTGCCCCACTCCTGGAAGATCCGGTCCACCACTTCTCTCTTGGGGGGGGGGGTCCGTCCACTCATGAGGCTGAAGCACTCGACGGAGGCAATTTGCCAGGCCGTTGAGCTCATCGTGCATTTAAGTCACCCTAAGGTCCATGCCATGGAACAGAGCAAACTTCCAGGAGGCAAAGAGCCTCCCAGCACAGGAGGTACAATCCCGTGCCTCCCTGCTTGCTCACAAAGAACATCGCTACCCGATTGTCTGTTTGAATCAGGACCACCTGATTTGCCAGATGCACACAAAAGACGCAGAGGGCGTTCGCTATGGCCCAAAGCTCAAGAAGTTGATTTGACAGAGACCCTCCTGCGCGGACCACAGCCCCTGGGTGCTGAGACCATCCAGGTGTGCACCCCAGCCAAGCTTGGACACAATCATGAGCATCTTGTGGGGGGCCATCAGCTGGAATGGGAGGCCCCATTTCAAGTTGTCCAGCTTAAGCACCACACTGGGGACTGCGCCAGTGGTATGGTGACCATTATTCTGTCCTGTAGACAGCCTGATGCCTGCCTCATGTCTCCCATGATGACAGGTGCATTGGGAGACATCCGGCTGCCCTCCTGGGCACTAGGAGTGGACTCCGCCATTCTGGCCAGGTCCTCCCACTAGGGAAGCTTGGCAGGCCACTCCAAGCCATTGCTCTCTGCATCTCGTCGAATAGACTGCAAGGATGCTGCACCTGGAACTTCTCCTGGTGTTCACCCTTCGATGTCAATAAAATCTCTACAGGGAGCTTCCCCTCGATGCTTGGGCCCTTCAACTACAACTCAGCACGCTGCTTCTTCCCCCTGGCCCCCTCCGGACCTTTCACAGGCATCGACTAGGGGTCAGGGCTGAGAATGCTGAATCAGATAAGAGGGACGACTCCTGCTTTTTCCGACCTTTCAGCCCTTGGCACATCATCTGCAAGCACAGCTCACAGGACACTGGCTCCTGGTCAGGCCCAAGGCATTGCAAGCACCAAATTATGATGGTCTGTGGCAGAAATGGTCTTGTCACACGATGCATTTCTTAAAGCCACTAGCTGGCTTAGACAAGCTGAAAAACACTGCCTCGGCAAAGTCAAACTGAAAAACTGCAGTGAATGGGAAACCATGCAAATGCATTGAAAGAGAACACAAAAAATTAAAATCCTAAAAGGGAACAGTATAGCTGACAAGTGGGAAACATAAGAGCCAAAAAGCCCAGACACTTGGGCCAGACAGAAAAACCTTTTTCCGGACTGCAGGAACACCTCCTAGAGCAGGGGTCTCAAACACGCGGCCCACATGCGGCCCGCGAGACAACTTTGTGCGGCCCGCGACGGCGGAAAACCAAAAATCCCCCAAAACCCTGGCTTCTGCTGCTGCCGTTGCCGCCGTGGCAGCAGCAGAATCAATTGTCAAATTAAAAAAAAAAACTGACTTCTGCTGCTCAAGCAGCTGTCCTGCGGCCCCTTTCCCTCTGCCCGGAGATCCGACTCTGCTCTCAGAGGGAAAGGGGCCGCAGGACAGCTGCTTGAGCAGCAGAAGTCAGTTTTTTTTTTTAATTTGACAATTGATTCTGCTGCTGCCACGGCGGCAACGGCAGCAGCAGAAGCCAGGGTTTTGGGGTTTTTTTTGTTGGCCGGTAATGAGCTATGGAGGGGCTGACTGAACTGGAAGTGGGCTATTGGCAGAGGGGGGAGGGGGGGGGTTATGACTGGTAATGGGCTGGGGGGGGGGTTATAACTAGTAATGGGCTATGGTGGGGGCTAGGACTGGAAATGGGCAGATGGGGGTTAGGACTGGAAGTGGGCTATTGGCAGGGGGGGTTATGACTGGTAATGGGCTGGGGGGGGTTATAAATATTAATGGGCTATGGTGGGGGCAAGGAATGTAAATGGGCAGATGGGGTTTAGGACGGGAAGTGGGCTATAGGCAGGGGGGGGTTTATGACGGGTAATGGGCTATGGTGGGGGCTAGGACTGGAAATGGGCAGATGGGGGTTAGGACTGGAAGTGGGCTATTGGCAGGGGGGGGGGGTTATGACTGGTAATGGGCTATGGTGGGGGCTAGGACTGAAAATGGGGTGATTGGGGTTAGGACTGGAGGTGGGCTGATTGGGGGGTTAGGACTGGTAATGGCCTATGAGGGGAGGTAAGACTGAAAATGGGGTGATGGGGGATACGACTGCAAGTGGGCTATGGGGGGGGACTAGGACTGGTAATGGGCTATGGGGGGGGGTAAGACTGAAAATGGGGTGATGGGGGGGGGTAAGACTGGAAGTGCGCTATGGGGAGGTTAGGACTGGTTATGGGCTATGGGGGGTCTAGGACTGGTAATGGGCTGGGGGGTTGCTAGGACTGGAAATGGGCTGAGTGGAAGGGGGGCTTGAACTGCAAATGGCTGATGGGGAGGGGGGCTTGGAATGGAAATGGGCTGTGAGGGGAGGGAGCTAGGATTGGAAATGGGCTGAGGGGGGGCTAGGATTGGAAATGGGCTGATGGTGAGGCTAGGATAGGACTGGAAATGGACTGATGCAGGGACTAGAAAGGAGCAGATGCTGGGTGGGGCTGGAACTAGAAGGGAGCTGATGTTGGGGGAGGATTAGAATGGGATGGAGCTGGGAAAGTGAAATGGAGAGGGGAAAAATATTTTGTCTGGAAGAGAAGACAAATCTATAATTGGCCAGGTATTGGGAGAGTAAGTGGGGATTGAGGATGGAGGGGTAAAATTTGAGTGGATGAAATAGGAATGAGGAAAGAGCAAAAGGAGAAAGATTAGTATGTTAAAGCAGATGTAGAGAGAGAGAATGGAAAAAAACTAGAAGAGAGAAGAAAGGACAAATGGACAGCAGACGATAGAGATAGCAGAAGACACGAAGAAACCAGAAGTGGCTGGAGCAATTGCAACTGAAAAAAAATGCACAAAAGGTAGAAAAATATCTCTTTATTTTGAATTTATTAACTGGAATATGTCAGCTCTGGGAAATGTGCATCATTAATGTCTGTGCTTTGGTACAAGAAATTATTTATAGTTTTATTTCTACAGTGCTGAGGTATTCTGTGTAATTCCTATTTGACATTGCTACTTGTTCTCTTTTCCCAGTAGGTCATGTATTGTTCTCTGAAATGTATTGATTTAATATTTGCAGTGTTGCCTTTTGATAGGTAGGGTCTGGTGCTTTATGAGTCCTGGTAGTGCTGTTATGATACGGGGGGTTTGCTATGGGTTCCAAATGGGCAGTGTTAGTAGTAGTTCCTAATGTGCCTGGCGGTTGGCACTGGATTATAGTAATATAGAAATTTTCTAGTCTTTCTTTATCCATGCACTCATTATGCAACATTATGCAAATATTTATGCAAATGATGCCCCTTATGCAAATGAGGCCCGTGTCTTATGCGGCCCCCGGGTTACTTTACAAGTCCTCATTCGGCCCTCAAAGCAATTTGAGTTTGAGACCCCTGTCCTAGAGGCTTCACGGAAAAAGACAATTGGAGAGTATGGCACCACAGCAGGCAGAAAGTCAGGCGCACCATGTGCAGTGTACCTCCCAAAAGCTTCCTTTGGAAGCTGGGGGGTATTCCACGTGGGGTTCAGTCGGTGACATCACCCATACATGAGGGTTTATTTCCGGCTTGTTCACGGAGAACGATATAAAGTGCATTGGACTGTCATATATGAGAGAATTCCATGTTGGCGACTCTCTCTTATGCCTACTGATCAGCAGCATTAGTACCTATCAATGCCTATTTAATTGTTGATGACAGATTAATTCTGTAGACATTCAACATAAAGCAAACTTTGAATTTCCGCAAAAAACAAACATTTGATACTTTTGAGTATCTACACATAACAGAAAGGGTATTTAATGGTGATAAATCAGAGCTGAATTAAATCTCAGTAAACCTGGAAGATGTAGTAGAACAAACTGACAAAGCAGCAGCAAATCACCTGGACTGTATGGTATACATCCCAGGATGCTTAAACTTAAAAAAAAAAAAAACCACAACACAACTGCAAAGCTACTATCAGCTATTTTTAAACTAACATTAAAATCATCTATGGTATCAGAAGACTGGAGGGTGGCCAAAGTAATAGCTATTTTTATAAAGGGCTCCAGGGATGATCCAGGAAACTACAGACTAACATTGGTACCAGGCAAAATGGTGGAAACCTTAATTAAGAACAAAATACTGGACACATGGGTAGGCATGGCTTAATGAGACAAAGTCAATATAATTGTAATTCACAATTTTAGCACCAGTTATACTGTTAACTTACATAGTAACATAGTAAATGACGGCAGATAAAGACCAGTATGGTCCATCTAGTCTGCCCAGTAAGATGACAAGAGTAGGTGCACCTGCCACTCTGTGCAGGTCACCCCTCTCCATGTCTTTGTTTAGGGGTGAACCCACCACTCCATGTAGGACACCCCTATTTGTTGAGAAGTTAGATGGTTCATTTTGATTTTTATCCTGTTGCTGTAAAGGTATCCACTGTGTCTGTCCCATGTCATTTTGAATTCTGTCACCGTGTTTGCCCCCACCACTTCCACTGGGAGGGCATTCCAAGCATCCACCACCCTTTCAGTGAAAAAATATATTTTCTGACATTGTCTTTCAATTTACCACCTTGCAGCTTCATGTTATGCCCTCTAGTTTTACAGCTTCCCCGTCTTTGGAAGAGGTTTGTTTGTTCATGTCTCTGTTGTTCATTTGTAAATCGCTATGATTACCTGAAATAGCGGTATAAAAAAAATAAATAAATATGGATTTAGACAAGGAAAGTCTTGCCGTATCAATCTGCTCCATTTCTTTGACGGCATGAGTAAACATGTGGATAAAAGGTGAGCAGTATTAGAAAAGGTACAGAGAAGGACAACAAAACTGATAAAGGGGATGGGATGAGTCTCCTATGAGGAAAGGCTAAAGAGGTTAGGGACGACAGCTGGAGAAGAGATGACCAAGGCACTACCTTGTTTGGGCATTTGGGCATTTGGTTAAACTGCTGTGTTTCACAATTGTTTTTGTTATGTTGTATTATGTATTTTGCATTGTAATCCATTGACAGTTTTAACTGTATTTGCAGAATATAAATTTAGATAGATTTCTACACCACGGCACGGCTAATGGAAGTTAACATGGGGTGATCATGTTTCTTCTGTTTTGGCACAGTTAAACAGGTTGCTATTGATGCTAATCTTTAAAGTCCACAATAAATGATAACTCCAGGGAAGAGTCATGGTCATATACCTAGTAAAAAACTGCATTCACAAGGGGAGTCATTTTTGACCAAAAAAAACACCACCACCACAAGAGTGGCCAAATCTCAACTAGGAAGACAACGGACCAATTTTATCTTTATCTTAAGAACATAAGATATGCCATACTGGGTCAGACCAAGGTCCATGAAGCCCAGTATTCTGTTTCCAACAATGGCCAATCTAAGGGGCTTGTTTACAAAGCCGCGGTAGCGGTTTCCGATTATCGGAGCCGCGGCCCCATTGATTTCAAGTCACAAGTACCTAGGAGTTTCACCAAAAAAGACACAGGTTCCATGAAGGTTGTATTGGGGCAAGCAGATGATATCCCGGTTCACCTTTAATAATGGTTTATGGACCTTTCCTCCAGGAACTTCTCCAAACCTTTTTTAAACCCGGTTACACCAACAGCTTTTACTACATCCTCCAGTAATAAATTCCAGAGTTTGATTACACATTGAGTGAAAAAATATATTTTCTCTTATTAGTCTTAAATAGGGTACCCTGTAGCTTCATTGCATGTCCCCTAGTCTTTCTATAATTTGATGGCGTAAAATCGATCTGTGTTACCTGTTCCACTCCATTCATTAATTTATAGACCTTTATCATATCTCCCCTCAGCCACAGGTTGAAGAGCCCTAACCTTTTTAGCCTCTCTTCAGAGGGGTATCCTTCCACATCCCTTTACCATTTTGGTAGCTCTTCTCTGTACCTTTTCTAATAACGCTATATCCTTTTTAAGATACGGTGACCAGAATTGCACACAATATTCAAGGTGCGGTCGTACCATGGAACGAAATAGAGGCATTATAATATCCTTTGTTTTATTCTCCATTCCTTTCTTTATGATATCTAGCCTGAGGAAATTAGACTTACCTGCTAATTGTTGTTCCTTAAGGAACTCCAGTCCAGTCCCGAAACCTCTGGGGTTTGAGCACCTACTCCAGCAGCTTGGAGACTGAGCATGTCATCTTTTGATGACTCCAGTATAAATACCCGAGGGACTGCCCACAGGCTCCAGTAACCTATTGAAAAAGCAGACTCACTGGGGCAACAAAAAAGTAGTTAACATGAAACAAAATTCAGAAACCTATCACCTATGTGAACTGAACCTATGAGATCCCCTCACAGAGAAGGAACTCCTCCCGTCCTCTGAAATGTGGGAACTTACCAGAAAAACTCTTAGAGATGCCAGCCAACCTCCTTTAGGCAGCACGGAACAGACACCCTCCGTGTCCTCACCCCCAGTTCCCTTGCCCCACAAACACGATCCAAGGCTTATCCTTCCCTTATTAAAACTCTGAATCCAGCTTCAGGCCCCAGAACCAACAACTGATACATAGGGCGGTATCCGGGACTGGAGTTCGTCAAGGAACAACAATTAGCAGCTAAGTCTAAATTTCCTCTTCCTTATCATCCCTCCAGTCCAGTCCCGAAGCCTCTGGAGATGTAACAGAGCAGTAAATTTCAAAACAGGAGGGACCTGCCAAACAGGCCTGAAGTACAGCCGATTCAAAACAGGCATCCCTTGCTGCCTGGACATCCAGGCGATAATGCTTGACAAAGGAATGTAGAGACAACTAGGTAGCCACCTTACAAATCTCAACCACAGACACCAAGCTTTATTCCACCCACGAGGCTGCCTGAGTCCTCGTGGAATGAGCCCGCTCACTAGGTACGCTGACACGATAGCTTCCCTAATCTACTGGGAAATTGAAGCCTTCGCTACCGATTCCCCCTTCTGCGGCCCGCCGAACACCACAAACAGGTGATCTGACTTGCGGAAAAGATGCTGTTCTTTTCAGGTATCTCCTCAGGACCCGACACCAATTTCCTACCGACTCCTTCTCGCTGCTGCCAAAAACCGGCAGGGGTGACAGCCTGGAAACCAGAGACCACGTTGGGAAAAAAGGTGGAAACTAGCCTCAACACCACTTTCTCATTCAAAAAACAACCGAAACGGCTTCTGGCAGGACAAAGCCTGCAGCTCCGAAATTCTGCGCGCGGAACAGATAGCCACAAGGAACACCGTCTTGAGAGAAAGATCCTTGAGACAGGCTCTGCCCAGTGGTTCAAAAGGTTCCCGAGCCAATGACTCCAGCACCAAATTGAGATCCCACGTCGGTACCATTGCCCTTCTCGGTGGGCGAAGCAGCGTCACCCCCTTAGGAACCTTCCCACATCAGGGTGCACCCCTAAGGCTACCCCCTGGATCTTACCTCAATAACAGGAAATCGTTGCCAGCTGGACCCTCAAGGAGCTAGCTGCCAGTCCCTTATCAAAACCGTCTTGCAGGAACACTAACACATTGAACACTGAAGCCTTGTAAGGCTGAGCCTGATGTTCTGCCCCCCCAAGCTTCGAAGATGCACCAGAAGCAAACATAAGCAAGAGAAATTGCTCTGCGCCTGGCCTTCAACAAGGTGGAGACCATCGCAGCTGAATATACCTTTTGTGTCAGCCTCACCCTTTCAAGAGCCAAGCCGTAAGCAAGAATTGATCCACTTGCGGCATGCGCACTGGCTCTTGCATTAGAAGGTCCTCCTGAACCAGAAGCCGCCATGGTGACTCTCCAGAAGTCGAATGATATCTGCGTACCATGGCCGACTTGGCCAGTCCGGAGCTATAAGAATCACCTCTATACCCTGTACTATCCACCCTATTAGCACCCACGGCGGAAATCCATATAGCAGCTCTTCCACAGGGCCACCTCTGAATTAGGGTGTCGAGACCTTCCGACATTCTCTCGTACCACCTGCTGAAGAAGCAACTGACCTTGGCCAACTTGAAGGTCGCCATCAGATCCATGACCGGCACACCCCAGTGGCGCACCACCTGGGAGAACATCTCCTGGTTGACCACCCAATCTCTGGGATTCACCTTACCTGACTGAGATAGTCCGCCATCACATTGGCGATCCCTGCCACGTGTGCCACCGACAGCGCTCGGAGGTGTACCTCGGCCTAACAGTCAGACTCCTCCAAGAGCACGCAGCTTGTGCCCCCCTGACGATTGATGTTGGCCACCGTGGTTGTATTGTCCAACAGCATTCGCACCACCTTCCCCTGCAACCACTGTTGGAACTTCTGGAGTGCCAGGAAAACGGCCCTCATTTCCAGCCTGCTGATCGACCAGCTCCGTTCTTGAGTTTTCCATGGTCCCTAGGCAAAGCATCCCTCGCAATGGGCCCCCCCCAGACTGGCGTCCATCGTTAACACAACCCACAATGGTGATTCCAGTGGAATTCTGTTCTCCAGGTTCCCCGGGAGAAGCCACCAAAGGGCCTGCTTGGTCTCCCGTGGACAGGCAAGCCTTTGAAAAAGGGGATGGGCCTGGTGAGACCACCTCCATAACAAGGCCCTCTGCAATGGTCTTATGTGTGCCCTTGCCCACGGCACCAACTCTAGCGTGGCTGCCATGGTCCCCAGGAGCTGAAGAAAGTGCCAGGCTGTGGGATAGGTCCTTGTCAGAAACCAGCGTACCAGCCTGCGGAGCCCCTACGCCCACAACCCTGGGAGAAAAAAAAAAAACCCTTTCCTTTTGATATACTGAACTGTGCTCCCAAGTATTCGAGGTTCTGAGAAGGGATCAGCTAGCTTTTGGACATATTGACCACCCAGCCTAAGCTTTGCAGAACTGAACCACTCGGGCTGTGGCATGTTCGCTTTCTTCCTTTGACTTTGCCCGGATCAGCCAATCGTCGAGGTAGGAATGCACTACTATCCCTTCCATTTGAAGAGCCGCTGCCACCACCACCACCACCATCACCTTGGTGAAAGTGCACGGTGCCATGGCCAGCCCAAGGGACAAAGCATGGAACTGGAAATGCCCCCTAGGCACCACAAACCTAAGGAACCGCTGGTGCTCCTGCCAAATCGGAATGTGCAGATAAACCTCTGACAGGTCCAGAGATGTAAGAAATTCTCCCTTTCGAAATGCCACTATGACAGACCGCAATGTTTCCATGTGAAAATGTGACACCCTTAGACTGCGGTTTACCCGCTTAAGATCTAGAATCGGGCAAAAGGACCTTTCCTTCTTTGGCACCACAAAATAAATGGAGTACCGACCGCTGCTGTACTGGTCCGGAGGAACTGGTACCATGGCCTTGAGATCCAACAGCCGCTCCAAGGTATCCCGCACCACTGTCAGCTTGGCCAGTGCCTTACAAGGAAACTTAATGAATGAATGAATTGGCCAAAGGGCGCTCGAATTCCAGGGCGTACCCCTCTCGAATGACTAAGCACCCACTATTCGGACGTGATTTGGACCCAAGCAGGGTAAAAGTCCCACAGATGGCCCCCTACGGGCTGCACCCACACCTGGGCTCCCCTTGTTTTATTGTAATTTCTTGAGCCTCGAGGCCAAGGAGGCCGCAAAACCTCTGCCGCTTCCCGAAACCCTCGACCTTTGGAAGGAAACCGTCAGCTCTGGAACTGGCTAAGCCTTGCAGGACAGAAACGCCTAAAGTGCCGTTGCTGCTGCCCTTTGGAAGTGGATGATGATGAGGGACGGCTTTGCTCTTCCTTATCCTCTGGCAGGCGACCCCCTTTGGACTCATCCAAGTCCTTCACCAATTTTTCTAAGTCTTCCCGAAAAGTAGCTTTCCCTGAAAGGGGAGCTTGCTCAACAAAGCCTTGGAGGAACTATCTGCCGCCCAGTTACGCAACCATAGATAGCAGCGAGCTGCTACCACCAAAGCTATACTCTCTGAGAGACCCCTAATAAGATCGTAGTGGACATCTGCCAAATACACCGCCCCCGACGCCAGCCTGGACACTTCACCAGCCTGCTCCACCACCGGCTCCCTCCTACTATAACTGTTGAGACCATCTGAGGCAGGCCCTAGCAACCCATGACCCACAAATGGAAGCCTGAAGAGAAAATGGCATTCATATCAAAGATTTGCTTTAATAGTGTCCAACTTCCGATCCTGGATGTCCTTAAGAGCCGCACTGCCTTCCACTGGAATCGTTGTCTTCTTGCTGACTGCAGAAACTGCCGCATCCACCTTGGGCGGCAAAAAGATTGCGGTCCTGATCTGACAAGGGATAGAGCCAAGCCATCACCCTAGAGCCCCTGAGATCTGCTTTCGCCATATCCCATTCCTCCTGGATCATTTTATGCGTTCTATGTACCGCCTGTATCAAGGGATCCTCCAACGTGTCGTCCTCTGCCGGAGGAGCCACGGACAGATTAAGAGCCTTGAGGGATTCTGAGATGAACACTGGTAACTCCTCCTGGCGGAACACCCGGACAACCCTCACATGCTCTTCTCGCTCCGGGAGTTCACCATCCTCCAGGTCTTTCTTGACCTCCAGCTCTGTGTTGAGGTCCTCCCCATCCAAAGCTTCTGGTACCAAAGGGCAAGCCGGGGAACGCTCTGAACCCTCCTAATAGGGTCTGTGCTTCTTCACGGGAACCACACTTGCCTCCACTCCTGCAGGCACCCCCGCTTGCTTCTCCCCATGTTCCGCCCCTGCAGAAATAGCGCCATGTCCCTGCTGACGCAAACAAAAAGCTTGGTGGAGCAGAAGTACAAACTCTGGTGAGAAAACCCCTGGTGCCTCTACCTGACCTAGAATCTGTGGGAGGGGGAAGACTGGGATTGACTGAGGAGCAAGGTACTGCTTCCTGAGCCGGCAAGAGTGAGGACAGTGGATCCTGCTGTTCCCCAACCGCAGAAGATGCCTTCTGCCACTCCAAACTGTCTCCTAGGGCTTGCTCCATAGAGGCTGCCTTCTGAGCACACCCCCTACAAATGCCTGCCTCCGACACAGCCCCTTGCTGAGTACCACACACCAGGCACTGGGGTATGGAAGGCATACCCTCCAACAGATAGGGACTAGCTACCACAAGCCCTGCAGAGCCTTGCCCTGACCTACCTTATCAATGGTCCTGGCACCGCTCTCTCTCTGTGTAGTCTCCTATTATTTACTCTACTTTTTTTTTTTTTTTTTAAGAAACACCCTTTTATTTAAAATGCCTTCTAGCCAGAACCCCCCCCCCCAAAAAAAAATTAACTTCCTCATCTGTCCCTCAAGTGAGTCCAGCACCCTGGCGACTGACTAACTGGAGCATGTGGGCAGTCCCTCGGGTATTTATACCGGAGTCATCAAAAGATGACATGGTCAGTCTCCAAGCTGCTGAAGGAGGTGCTCAAACCCCAAAGGTTTCGGGACTGGACTGGAGGGACGATAAGGAATCTATTTTCATCTCTTGGCCGGCGCTGCACACTGGGTGGAGGGTTTCAACATGTTTGGAACAGGAATGGTGGAGTCTTCTTTGATCACTTTACCATCTATTCTTTTGCATTAACTTATGATCGGAGGCCACTGTGGATATTAATATCTGGTGTACATATTTCCTTTGACAGGTGTTTTAAGTTCCAATTCTGGTTTTCACTTTGGTTCATTTCCTGCTTCTGATTGGAGGAATCCTTCATTTGTTCAGGGATCCCCCCTTTTTGTGACAGTTCACCTCCTATGTGGATGACATCATTTAGTCAGCCTATCATTAGCCTTGCATGCACTACGTAAAGATCCCATAGTTCCTGGTGCTTTTCCGTACATTCACGGATCCTATTTCACAGCTGTTTACACTTGAAGCAGGGCCTCGCATCGGCCCGAAACATGCATGTTGTGTACCGACTACTCACCAACGATCGAAAGGATATTTTGATACCGCTGTTCATGAAGATACGTTTTTCACGTTTATACGAATTTAATAAAAAGGACTTTACAAACATCCGAGTAGCCTGTTTGACCCGACAATCGAATAATATGTTTAGTAGTATTAGTGTGTGGAGGAGTAGCCTAGTCGTTAGAACACTGGCTTGGTAACCAAGCAACCAGGGCTCGATTCCCACTAGCACTCCTTGTGGCCTTGGGCAAGTCACTTAACCCTCCACTGCCTCGGAAGAAAGGCCTGGCAATCTACTTCCGGTCACAAGAAAACCCAGGAGCTTCTGGGTCGCCAGGAGTCAGGACTGACTCAAAAGCACACATTGCATTGCAGTATTAGTGCAACATTGTGCTTCAGATCTTTTTTCTACGATTACATTGTAGTGGTCATTCTGTTTTTTTCGGGGTTTATATTCAAGGGATCACCAGGAGTCAGCATGGACTCAAAGACACACTTTGCATCGCATTTTGCAATTACAAATAGCCAGAGTTAAGCATTAGCCCAGATTAGTAGACACGCCTCTAAATGATTTAGAAGCAGAAAGAAGTTCATTTACATTTAGGTAAGCTCATGTTATGTTTATATTCATTTGATTAACTGCCTTTCAAGGCGCATCACAGCGGAATACAATATAAATTAAATAAGAAAACTAAGAAAATGATACATTCCATTCTCAAAATGAAAAAGCCATAAAAATTAAGCGCACACAACTTATCAATGTAAAAATAATATAAATTATTAAAGACAACAAAAAAAACAAAACAATGCAGGGCAGTCACTGGCACAATTCCAGATCAATCCAGCATGTCAAATGCCAATTCAAAACAAAGACCTTTTTTACACTTTTGAAAGGTTTAACAGCCCTTTTATTTCTATGGGTTTAGTGGCCCTTAATATGCATTAACCTTTAGTAAACATGCCCCTCTGAGTATTAAGTGCCAGGGTAAAGCGTTCCAAAAGATGGAAGCTGAGTAGAAAAAGGCAGATTGATGGGTCATGTCAGCTGGGAACAATAAGTAAAATTCTCACCTCGAAAACAAAGGGCTCTGGCTGGATTATAAAGAACAAGCAAATTCTGTAAATAATTAGAAGTGCCTTTATAGATAGTTTTAAGAACTAGCGTGATAGGGTGCAGTAAGCCAGTGTTCTGTATTTAACGTGGGCTTTTTTTTTTTTTTAATGCCCTCAAGTCAGTACTGACTCCTGGCGACCCTCTGCCTCTGGGTTTTCTTGGCAATGTATCACCAGAAGTAGATTGCCAGGCCTTTTTCTTCTGAGGCAAGGGGAGGTAAAATGACTTGGTCATAAGGAGTGGGAATTGAACCCTTGATCTTCTGGGTACTAGGCAGCTGCTCTGACCACTAGGTTACTCCTCCGTGTAATGTGTAATGCGATCAAATTTATGTTTATTGCAAAGTAGTCAAAGAACAGTATTTTGCAATAATTACAGTCTCTTTAAAGCAAAAGTCGAAAAAAACATATGCCATACTGGGTCAGACCAAGGTCCATCAAACTGAGTATCCTGTCTCCAACAGTGGCCAATCTAGGTCGCAAGTACATAGCAGTTTCCCCAAAAGACACAGGTTCCACAATGCTTATATTGGGGCAAGCAGTGATATCCCGGGTCCCCTTTAATAATGGTTTATGGACCTCCTCCAGGAACTTGCCCAAACCTTTTTTTAAACCCGGCTACATTAACAGCTTTTACTACATTCTACGGTAATGAATTCCACAGTTTGATTACACTTTGAGCGAGAAACCATTAGAAAGTGAATTACAAAAATCAATACATGATAAAACTAGAGCAAAGATTAATGATCCGGTCATAAGGAAAGGAATGGAAAATAAAACAAAAGATATTATAATGCCTCTATATCGTTCCATGGTGAGACCGCATCTTGAATATTGTGTGCAATTCTGGTCGCCGTATCTTAAAAAGGATATAGCGTTATTAGAAAAGGTTCAGAGAAGAGCCACCAAAATGGTAAAGGGGATGGAAGGATACTCCTATGAAGAAAGGCTAGAAAGGTTAGGGCTCTTTAACCTGGAAAAGAGACGGCTGAGGGGAGATATGATAGAAGTCTATAAATTAATGAATGGAGTGGAACGGGTAAACGTAGATCGATTGTTTACGTTATCAGAATATAGAAAGACTAGGGGACATGCAATGAAGCTACAGGGTAAACTATTTAAGACTAATAAAATAAAATATTTTTTCACTCAATGTGTAATCAAACTCTGGAATTTGTTACCGGAGGATGTAGTAAAGGCTGTTAGTGTAGCTGGGTTGAAAAAAGGTTTGGACAAGTTCCTGGAGGAAAGGTCCATAAACCATTATTAATAAAGGGACCCAGTATATCAATGCTTAATCCAATACAAGCATTGCGGAACCTGTGTCTTTTGGGGAAACTGCTAGGTACGTATGACCTAGATTGGCCACTGTTGGAAACAGGATACTGGGCTTGATGGACCTTGGTCTGATCCAGTATGGCATTTCTTATGTTCTTACGTTCTTATGATCCAAAGATCTAGAATAAAATGTATATTATGAATCTGCCACAAGGCACAACAGGAGTAAACAGCAGAAATTTGAATAGAAAAGGTAGAAATGGCAGCCTAGAATCTTCTGAAACATCAAAGATTTACCAAAAATGTTAGAAGCAATGTCTAGTTGTTCACTTCCTCCAGTAAGCCACATTCATTATAAGCCAATGCTCTATAGCATCTAGACAGGTGAATTAGAATCAAAATGGGCCATCAGCTGAACATCACTAGCATAATAACAACCAACAGCGCCAAAGGATTGAATTAAAATAGCTAAAAGGCTGACAAAAATATTGAATAAAAGTAGCGAGCCCAGATATACTAGCCAAACGATTTGCCTTTAGGGTATATTAGTCAATGAAGCTGGCTTAAAAAAAAAAAAAGTGTATGGCCAAGTTCTTGGAAGGAAAGTCGATAAATCATTAAAGGTGGATTCGGAAGTCGCTGCTTATCCCTACGGGTAGGCAGCATGCACTACTACTACTTTTTGGAAGCCTGTCAGGTACTTGCAATCTGGATTTGCCACTGTTGGAAACAGAATAGGCTTGATGGACCATTGGTCTGATCCAGTATGGTTGTTCTTAAGCCTCACCCCATTTGTGGCCTCTCTTATATTTCAAAAGAACAGAGTCCACATTTCTTACAGGCTTATTCAAACTGCACATTACATTGCACATACACGGACTGTTTTGGTTCTTAAAAACTATTTTCTTAAATCACTAACTTCAATGCAAATGCACATCTGTTCTGTACAGGGCCATTGTTTGTGTATTGGGCACACTAAGTGATCTTTTAACCTTAAAGTTCCCCCCAAGATTTTGAAACTCAACAATTATGAACATCAAAAACACCATTCCTCCCACATCAATCCTGTGACTATGCCAGAAAAGCAAGGGGAATGATGACCCTAAGAAAACTGGGAAAAACGAAGAGGTCATGATCATCTGGGGCATTCCCATACTATCTGCTAAAAAGCTGTGTGCAAGATGACCGGACATTGTGGTGAAGGAAAACAAGAACAGCAAAGATAATAGAGGCTTCAGTGACAAGAATTATTCTGTTCATCAAGTGGAGAAAGAGAACATCTTTAAGTATCAAGCAATGCAGTCAGAAACATAGGGGTATGTTCACTAGACCATAAGAGCTGCAGGTGGCATTGCCAGCCTAACCCCTGCAGACACTGTTGAGACCTGCGATTCCTGCTTTGATGCCTACCGATATACAGATGACAGGATCCACGGCAGGTGCAAGAGGAGGACAGGTAGTGATCAGGGGAGACAAAGCTATTACTAGTTCTGCCCCCCATCGATACCAATCCCCCTTTCCCTACTCGGACCCCACAGACTCGTCAATATCACCTATGCCATGGATGTACTGATCTGCAGCACTGACAAACCACATGAGCAGACCCCCCAACCCCCATTCAGCACATCCCCATGGACAGCTCCCAATCTCTACTAGGGGGGGGGGGGAATCAGTGCACCCTCGGCAAAAGAACAAAGTGCCAGCTAGCCATTGGATCCCTCCCTTCCCCCCCAAACCACAACAAAACACCCATTTAGACTGTCAGGCCCCGTCCTATTCCCTTCAAAACTTAAAAGAACAGTCAGTGAGTCAAAGCCCCCCACCCCAAGCCTTTACCTTAAAATCCCTGGTAGTCTAGTGCCCTTTGGGGGCAGAAGTGGTCCTCCCTACTCTTCAAAATGACAACAATTGGAAGCTGTCAGGGGGGGGGGAGAGGGGGGAAGGTCTGCTCATGCAGACTGTCAGAGGCGCTAATTGATATATCCGTGACTCTAGCAATACTGACAGGTCTGGGAGATCCTGATTGGCAAGGGCCACAAGAGCACCCAAGCTGCATTTAATGCCACCTTTGGAAGTGGGTTATCTGCAGCTGCGATGGGGCAGATTTCAGCAGCCACCACACAAAAAATATTTTTCAGCACATCTACTCACCACCCCGATCACGCCTCTCCCCCACTCCCAGGGCACAAAATGTAGATATCTGCATTTTGACTGTGTTAGCTGCTACCACCGGGCAACAAGTCCATGTTAGCCTTGCAGTAGCAGCTAATGCGCTTTAGTAGACATCCCCCTAAGAAGATGGGGCATGAAATAGAAATTTTTCCCCATTGTACTGGATGCTAAAGAAATTTTCACACACACCTTGATAAACTACTACTACTATTAATCATATGTATAGTGTCATAAGGCATATGCAGCACTGTATGTATAGAAGTAAGACACAGTCCCTGCTTATCAATCTAGATAAACATACCATATTCTAGTCCCGTTTTGCTAAGACATACATAAGTAGTGGACAAGAGAGTGAGAAGAATCAGATCCAAAAGCAGCTTCAAAGAGGTGAGTTTTTAGCCTGTACAGACATGTAAGAGACAGTCCTTCTCATTAGAGCTTTCAGTCTAGTCAAGACAGACAACACAACAAATGGGGACTAGGATATATCTAGGGGAATGGTAAGGAAACACATAGCTGGAGAGCAGGAAACTAAGATCAGGAGGCCTCAAAGAGGTGAGTTTTTGGCCTGGATTAATAAAAGGCCAGAGATGGAGCATGATGTACCGACTCGGGCAATTTGATCCGTGCATAAGGAGCAGCAAGGTGGAAAGATCCAAGTCTGGAGTTGGCAGTGAGAGAGAAGGGCACAGCTAGAAGTCATCTGCCAGAAAAGCAGAGTTCTTGTGGAGGGGTGTAGAAGAGTATTAAGTGAGGAGCTGCAGAGTGAAGGAGAAGTTTGAACTGAATACGGAAACTAACAGAGAGCCAATGAAGTGACTTGAGAAGAGGGGTTGATTGTGAACAGACTGAAGGGCCGAGAGATAGTGCAGAGGAGCTCGCAATAGTCAAACGGGAGGTTACTAGAAAACGGCTAAGCGTCGTAACAGCACGTTCAGAAAGAAACAGGTTTTAGCTATCTGTGGCATGTGTGCGGAGAAGCCGAAGATGACCCCGGGCTGCGAATCAAGGAAAGAGGGAGGAGTGGAGACTCAGCCAGGGGGGGAAGAAGCTCGGTGTTGGCCGTGTTCAGTTTCAGACGGGGGCGGGATAAAGCGCACATACGAAGGGCAGGAGGTGGTTCTCGTTAGCGGCCCACATGCGCTGCCTCAGGAGCGAACCCACCGGTAAAGGGCCTGAGGGCACATCCCACCCTCCAGTACTAAGCGCCGCCGTGTAAAGGAGGCGCCGAGGGCTCCGGCTGCTGCCCTAGACCACCGCCCGATCGCCGGCAGCATCACGCGCACAAAGGGACCGACCCCGAGCAGCCGCCGCCGGGAGTCCTGGGGGGCGAAGTCCGGCCTAACACCCACAAAGCGCCGCGCACCGCTCGCTCTCTTACCGTGCCCGGCACAGAGGGCCGCGGGGGGGGAGGGGAAGGGGCGGGGCTCTCCCGCGCCTCCTCCGCCGCCGCCGTCGTCGTTTCTGTCACGGGACGTTCCCCGTCTCTCGCTCTCTTTACTTCCGGGGTCCAGCCCCTACGTCACTTGCACGGGACACAGCAGGAAGCGATGCTGGACGCGCCCCCTCGCACTCTCTCTCGCGAGACTCGAAGGCGGGGTTAGCCCGAGAGCAGAGCACGTGAAGAAGCGGGAGGTGATTGGATCCGCAGGGGGACGTCTCCCAGTGACCCGCTATCAGGAGCTCCGCCCCTCTGGCCCACCACCCAAGTGCATGTAGGGAGGTGTAGTTCTGATCTCCGTAAGGGATAAAAAAATGAACGGGACCAGCAGAATTACAGCTCCATGCATGAGCTGAGAGAAAAGCAAAGGTGTTGCACGACTCTTTGCATATGAGCAGGACTCCACAGCCCTCTCCTGGAGACAATTCGAGTGATAGATTTGCAATATATATATATATATATGCAATTGATGTATAGATTTGCATATATTGTATGCAAATTGTTCTCATGCATATTCATTGCGCTAGTCCTCAAAACCCGATTGGCTGGGTGTGCATTTCACAGTTCTCAACTTGCCCAGTTCCAGGATGGCCAGTCCTGGCTTTGAACCTCAGTTGTAAAGCAGTGTGCTACTCGTATTACAGTAGTCCCTCTCCATGATTCTACCTATTGAAATCAGTGCTGCGGGTCCCGTAATGCATCAGGATGCAGATAAGACATATCCAGAGCATAAGGTTACCAGATCTTCTGCAGGCAAATCTGGGGCACTTATCCACGCTGGAGGGGGGAGAGGAGAGGAAGGGCACCTTACTTCCAGGTTTAAGCAACAAGATGTGGAGAAGGGAGGAGGAGTCATTACCTTGTCGTCCCCCCCCCCCCCCCATTCATTCTATGATAGCAACAATATCACTCTCAAGCATACAAATTGACAGAGAAATAGAAACAGTGATATATTCCCTCCATACTATGCAAAATTAGATTACATTGTTTTCCAAGTTATCTAATCCCTGTTACTTGTAAAATACACTACAGTTACCCTGTATGTATATGTTTTGTTCCATGTGAACCGCGCTGATGTCAATAGTGCGGTATATAAGAGATGTTAAATAAATAAATAAATAAAATATAAAGATAATGCATGAAAATTCTAAAATCTGACGTTCAAATCACTAAATTGAAAATATAATTTTTTTCAACACACTGTATCGTCATTGCTGGAATCAAGGACAGGAGGCTGCCAAACATGTGGGAGCTGGGAACACAGATGGAAAATCTGGGACTTCTCGTAACCTTACCAGAGCAAGCCGAAAATCTCTCTTCCAGAGTTGCCAAGTTACCCAGTTCCAATGAGATTTTTTGCCAGTTCTGGTTTTAAATTTGCATTCCAGTGGAGTATGGTGTTTGTACTCCCTGATTTTATCCATTGCAATCAATTTTGCAGATCCCATAATCCATCAGAATGAGAGAGACTTTCAGGACTGGCTTAAATTCTCACTCCTGGAACAGGGTAATTTGGCATCTCTGTCATTCTTTCTTCTTCTTTTTTTGGCCAACGCAGAACGAGCAGCATCAAATTTCAAGGTTGATACTTCCTGCAGTGAGATTAACAAGAAGAAAGGAGGTAATTTTATAACCTCTCTAATCTGCCCATCCATAATAACTAATAAAGTTCTACATTACCTTCCTATCCCTCAGAGATCCTCTGTATCTGTCCCATGCTTTCTTGAATCCAGAAACAGTTCTCTTGTCTCCACCATCTCCACTAATCCTTAATCTAGCTCTTTCACCTTCATCCAGAGCTACTTTTCTACTAGAAGAGGGCCACTTCCTATGTATTTATTCCATGGAGGAATTTAAATGTCTCTATCATAGCTCCCACTCCTGCCTTTCCTCCAAAGTATACATATTGAGAAAGAGACTTTGGGCCCAATATTCAAAGGGATTTACACGGTTTGCAGACCTGCAAACCATGTAAATACTACTGAATGAGATATTCAGCGGCATTAACATGGTGTATATCCACAGGTGTGCAGTTAGCATCGGGGTATGTCGACTACAGAGTAATCTATTTAAGACTAATAAGAGAAAATATTTTTTTCACTCAACACATAATCAAACGCTAGAATTTGTTACCAGAGGATGTAGTAAAAAATGTTAGTGTAGCTGGGTTTAAAAAAGGTTTGGACAAGTTCCCAGCGGAAAGGTCCATAAACCATTATTAAAGGGGACCCAGGAAATCCACTGCTTGCCACAATACAAGCATTGTGGAACGTGTGCCTTTTGGGGAAACTTAGGTACTGGTGACCTAGATTGGCCATTTTTGGAAACAGGATATTGGGCTTGATGAACCTTGGTCTGACCCAGTATGGAATATCTTATGTTCTGAAATTGACAGAACATGCAAACAGGATATCCTGATAGTCATGGGTGACGGGAACGCAAAAAATGGCAACAAAGAAGAAGGCAAAGTGGTTGGAAAATATGGACTTGGCAACAGAAATGAAGCTGGAGAAAGACTGATCGAATTCTGCAAGACCAATTCATCTCAAACACCTTCCAGCAACACAAGTGGAGACTGTAAACATGGACTTCACCCAATGGATTATACAATAATCAACTAGACTACATCTGTGGAAGTCAATGATGGAAAAGCTCTACATACATCAACAAAGGCAAAACCTGGAGATGACATGGTACATATCACCAACTACTAGTATGCAAACTCAAGCTAAAGCTGAAAAAGAGCAAGTCACTCATGAATGTACCAAAATATGACCTTGAGAATATACCACCAGAGTTTAAAGACTGCCTGCAAGATCAATTTGCTGCCTTAGATACAAATGACAGAGCTCCAGAAGAGTTATGGGATGACATCAAGAAGGTTGTTTTGGAAGAAAGTATCTTCAAACTGTGAGAAAGCAAAAATGGCCAAAATGGATGACCAAAGATAATCTTAAAATTGCCCAGAAATGCAGAGAAGTTAAAGCCAGAGGAGAAAGAGAGGCAAACGCAGAACTCAACAGAGATTTCCATTGTGCAGCAAGACAGGACAAGGAAAAGTACTACAATGATGCATGCAAGGAAATAGAAACATAAACCATTAGAGGAAGAACAAGATCGGCTTTCCTAAAGCTACAAGAGTTAAAGAAAAAATTCCAGCCTCAAATTGGAATGTTACAAGATGCTTAAGGATCCATACTGAATGATGCAGAGAAGATCAAGAAAAGGTGGAAAGAATATAGAGTCCTTATAATGATAAAGATCAAGCCGTTTCAACCTGTACTTTATGATTTGGAATCATTGGTGATGAAAGAAGAAGTTGAAGCAACACTGAAAGCCTTATCAAAGAACAAAGCACCAGGCACTGATGGCAGTTGTTACCATACTTAAAGACTCTGCCAGGAAATCTGGAAGACAACATCATGTCCAACTGACTGGAAAAGATCTGTGTTTATACTAGTACTAAAGATAGGTGATCCAACTGACTGTGGAAATTATAGCACATTTGTTTTGATCCCACATGCCAGCAAGATTGTACTGAAGATTGTTCAGCATAGACTACAACCATACCAGGAACAAGAACTCCTTGAAGAGCAAGCAGGGTTCAGGAAGGAGCGAGGAACGAGAGACATCATCGCGGATGTGAGATGGATCCTTGAAAAGGCTAAAGAATACCAAAAGGATATCTCTATTTTATTTATTTATTTATTTATTTTATTTAACAATCTCTTATATACCGCAGCTTCCTAAGATCAGCTGCGGTTCACAATTAACAACAGGCAACAAATCATGGATTTGTTTTACATATAACGTCATATAACTATAAACAATGTACAGTAAACAGAAATATTGAACAGATAGCACTGAACAGTGCAACACTATATACATTATGTACATTAACATTATATTATTAAATACATATACAAGTTATGTGGGATATAATCATTATGAATAGTACAGGTGCAGATAGGGCAGGTTTTCTTTTCTGTTATAGTGAGATGTAGATAAAACTGTTTAGCCTTTGTCTAATTCTTTTGATGGCTGTTCTATAGTGTTGTAGTGCATTGTAAAGAGGTGTGTTTTCAGTTTTTTTCGGAATTCATTAATCTCTGTTAATGTTCTTAGTTCAACAGGGAGGGAATTCCAGGCTGTTGGGGCTGCATGTGAGAACGCTCTGTTGTTTGTTGATTTATTAGTTTTTATGAAATCTATGGGGGTTTTAAGTTTGTTTAGTTGATTTTTTCTTTGAGTAGGTTTTGGATGTTCTTTGGTAATTAAGTTACTTAAAGTAGATGGAGTCAAATCAAATAGTGATTTAAATACTGTTATTAGTGTTTTATATGTTATTCGGATTTGAATTGGAAGCCAGTGAAGGGATACTAGAATTGGTGTGATATGTTGATGAGAGTGTGTTTTTGTTATAATCCTAGCTGCTGAGTTTTGTGCGAGTTGCAGTCTTTTGATGTTTTGTTTTGATGTGCCTAATAATATAAGGTTTGCAAAATCAAAGTGGGGGGTTATAGTGGCTTGGATTATACTGATAAAATCATGTATGTAAACAAGAGGTCTAAGTTGTTTAAGTATTTTAAGTTTGTAGTAAATTTTCTTTGTGGTGTTTCTGATATGGGTATCTAGAGTGAGATGTTTGTCTAAAATGACTCCTAAGTATCTCACTTCATTCTTTATTTTAATTTCTTGGTTTTGAAGTGTTATATGTTTTATTGACTACAGCAAGGCTTTGGACTGTGTAAACCATGAGAAATTCTGGACCACATTAAGAAGCATGGGTATACCAGAACACTTGATAGTTCTCTTGCTCAACCTTTACATTGATCAAGAAGCTATAGTTCGAAAGCAACAAGGAGAAACAGAATGGTTTAAAATCAGCAAAGGTGTACGACAAGGCTGCATACTTTCCCCCTACTTGTTTAATTTATATGCAGAACAAATCATTAGAGAAACAGGACTGTATGAAGACAACCGAGGTGTGAAACTTGGTAGATGACTCATCAACAACCTTTACTATGCTGATGATACCACATTACTGGCTGAAAGTGAAGATGATCTGAAACATTTGCTTCTCAAGATCAAGTAACATAGTATTAAAAAGGCCATCACCTTAATGTAAAGAAGACAGATCCTGACAACTGGCTAAGTTCATTGTTGATGGAGAAGAAATCAAAACAGTGGACATCTTTAACCTATTTGGAAAAACTATCAATAAAGAAACAGCAAGCAATCAAGAAATCCGACGACGCATTGCTCTTGGCAGAATGGTTATGAATGAACTACACAAGATTCTCAAGAGCAGAGATGTCTCTCTTCATACAAAGATTCGACTCGTTCAGGCCATGGTATTTTTAATAATGTCATAAGGATGCGAAAATTAGACAATGAAAAAGATGGACAGGAAGAAAATTGATACCTTTGAATTATTGTGCTAGCAATGAATACTGTGTATACCATGGACTGCTCGAAGAACAAACCAGTCAGTACTAGAGAAGATCAAACCTTAGCTTTCTTTAGAAGCTCGGATGACAAGACTTCGACTTTCATACTTTGGACACATCATGTAAAGAAAAAGATCATTAGAGAAAGACATCATGCTTGGCAAGGTAGAAGGCCAATGCAAAAGAGGAAAGCCAGCAATGAGATGAATCAATACAATAACAACAGCTATGGGTGCCACTCTGTCAACAAAGAGCCGCCTGACTAAAGATCGAACACTGTTTAGGACAACTATCCAGAGGGTCGCTATGAGTCGACACTGACTCGACGGCACTTAACAACAACAAGGGGCCATACTTAGCAGTTTAATGAGTGTTTGTAGAGATGACCAGGGCAGGAATCACTGGGGCCAGTTCCTAATCCCACGAACCATTTGATACAAGGTATGTCCTGACATACATGTTCATGTTTACATTCTTGTATACCATGTTGGGGTGCACTGGGATTACTTAGCACTTTTCAGGGCATGAGGATTGGTATATGATTTAGGTTGCAGCAACTGTCATTTCTCATTGATATTTATGTTTAGTGTGCATCAGCAAACTACTGCCTGTGGTTAGCAACTTAGGAGATGCACATTTCTCTTGAGGGGCGTGGCGTGTGTGGGTACATCTCAGGGATGGGCAGGTTCCAAAATGTGTAACTTTTCAGAATATGGTGTGCACAGGGATGTCCGCAACGTTTACCCGCATCCGATAATATTGACGGGGACGTGTTTCTCCATTACCTGCACCTATCCACGAGCCGGCTGAATAGCACTTGCACATGCTGATCCGAACATGTCTATCTCCTGAATTCCGGACCCGCGGGCACATCCAGACCCATGGATGCAGTATTAGGTTCAAATGGGGCCCGTTTCTAATGTGGATGTGTTCGTGGACTGGACATGCATGTTATGAAATCCGGCTCTATAGGGGCGGCAGCTCAATATCGTCGCTGCCCTGTTAGCTTCCGGGATCTGCAGCGACCCGAATATTCAATGCCAGTGGCCAAATATTGCCCTGGCATTGACTATCCATGGATAGAATTCAGTGGTGATGGCTATGAGCTTCGCAAGCACCAGCCGCCACCGCTACTGAATATCCCCCCACTTTGATCTTATGTTACAAAAAGACAGTTATGATTTTCTCAAAGTAATTCTTGGGGGCACTTTCTACAAATGGGTTAGCTTTGCGGATACCATGACAGTCGTGAACCTCACTCCTGAGCCAGAGTATGTGGAGCACGATCTCAGTCTCTCAAATTTACTGCTAACACTCATCGTAGTGCTTGCATCGTGCCAGAGGTTCCAGATGTAGCTAGCATTCTGGAGATCAAAAACCTATAGTGTTATGGGTCCAAAATTATAGAATGCATTACCGATTCGTCTAAGATTGGAGATGAATTTAGAAAGTTTTAGAAAGGGGTTGGAAATTGTTCTATTTCCCATTATTGTTTATTAAGGAATGTGTAGCTAATTGGTTGATTTCTCTTTTTCCATCTTTGCCTTCTTATTTTTCTACGCTGATTGTATTAATATGGATTTGTAAACCAGTTAGGGTTGCCAACTGGCTCCAGATGCGCCCGACAGGCTTGATCCAGTCCTGGGTTTACTCCATTGCATGCAGGGACATGTAGTTCTGATTTCTCCATTGCACTCCATAAGAAAAGCCAGACTACAAGTCCCTGCATGCACTGGGGTAAACACAGGACTGGATCAAGCCTGTCGGGCGCATCTGGAGCCAGTTGTCAACCCTAAAACCAGTGCTTCTCAACCAGTGTGCCTTAGTAAAGTCCTAGGTGTGCCTTGGTTAGGCATGGGCTCATGAGACATTTGCCCTATCTCTATTGGATAGTACCTCTGCTTCCGGCTCCAGTCCATCTCCTTCCAAGCAAAATGTAGAGACCAGTGAATAGGGTAAGCCTAGACCAGAAAGAGCAAAGACGAGCCACTCTGCCTTTTAGTCCACCCCTTCCCTACTGGGATAGCAGGAGAACAGTATGTTTGGAGCAGACACTGTAGATCAAAGTCCCTACTCTCCCTGATCCAGTCCCTTTCTTTTCTATCATGTTGTTGTTGTTAAGTGCAATCAAGTCTGTGTCGACTCATTGCAACCCTCTAGATACTTGTCCTAAACTGTGTTCGGTCAGCAGTCAGCCAGCTCATTGTTTATTTATTTATTTAACAGTTTTTATATACCGCACTATTCATCATCAGTGCGGTTTACATTAAACAACAACATACCTGTCAATATATAACTGATCTAGGTTTACAGATAACAGGGAAGGTAAACTGGGTGCAAACTGGGGGATAACTATATACAATTAAATATATTACATCAAGGTTTGGTATTTGATGAAGTTCGGTATTTTCCCATTTTAGACCTCTGTTCTGGGTTGTTGATGTGTGTAAGAGTTAGTTGAGTGATGCGGAAGGCAGTTCTCTGGTGTGTATGGTAGCTTAAAGTGCAAAGTGAATAAATAGTGCTTGATGGACTTTCTGAATTGGGTGATATCTCTGATTGATCTGATGCTG
Organism: Ichthyophis bannanicus; assembly: GCA_033557465.1. Classification (NCBI taxonomy): domain Eukaryota; kingdom Metazoa; phylum Chordata; class Amphibia; order Gymnophiona; family Ichthyophiidae; genus Ichthyophis; species Ichthyophis bannanicus. The sequence continues at coordinate 943,736,533 of CM066035.1, read as the reverse complement.
GGGGGTAGTTTGTTCCAGCACTTGGGGGCATAAGACACAAAAGCTCTATTAGTGGTTTGTTGTGTCCATTTTGTGGAGATACTAGGAGTGACTAGTGTATTTTCTGCTACTAGTCTTCTGGATCTATTATTCGGTGCGTGAGTGATTAGATTTGAGATTGATGCAGGGGATATTTTATTAATAGCCTTGAATGTGATGAGGAGAGCTTTGTATATTATTCTGCAGTTTATCGGGAGCCAGTGTAGATCGACCAGTATTGGTGTTATATGCTCTCTTTTTGAAGCTCCGGATAAGATGCGGGCTGCCGCGTTCATCGCCAGTTGTAGTGGTCTTAGTGTATTCTTGGGTAGGCCGTGCAGGATGATATTCGCATAGTCGAAGTGCGGTGTGACTATTGCTTGGAAAACTGTACGGAAATCTTTGGTCTCCAGCATTGGTTTCAGGTGTCGCAGTGTTTTTAGTTTGTAAATAGCGTGGCACCCACAGCTGCTATTATTGTATCAATCTATCTCATTTCTGGCCTTTCTCTCTTGCGTTGACCTTCTACCTTGCCAAGCATATGTCTTTCTCTAATGATCTCTCTTTTCGCATGATGTGTCCAAAGTATGAAAGTCGAAGTCATCTGAGCTTCTAAAGAAAGCTTAGGTTTGATCTCCTCTAGTACTGACTAGTTTGGTCTTCAGGTAGTCCATGGTATTCGTCACCAGTACCATATTTCAAAGGCATCAATTTTCTTCCTGTCTATCTTTTTCACTGTCCAACTTTCACATCCATATGAGGTTATTGAAAATATCATGGCTTGGACAAGACTAATTGTAAATAGTTTTCTGGTATTCAAATCATGTATATATTATTTATTATTTATTTATTATTTTCATTTCTTATATACCGCACTCTTTTAATCAGTGCGGTGTACATATGAACAAAAAAACAAACACAATGTAAAGGCAACATTGGTTTTTTACAATGAACAGGGTAAACTAACATGGAGATAACTGGGGGAACTATATACATGGTATGATAACACAGGTACACTAAAAAAAATTTTTTTTAAACTGCCTCTAATGTTTCGATTGATTTTTACGTTTTTTGGTGCGCTGAATCCAAATCTGGTAACCAATTTGCTCCATCACGTACAGATATTTTGCTACATTGGGTTAGCAGTTTGAGGTGAACGTTTCAGATTGAGTGCGATCGAGATAAAAGTTTCTTGGATGAATTCTTTATACTAATTGTTTAGTAGTTATTCAAATAAGAATAAAGAAAATTGTAACAAGGCAGCACATAAGAATAGAGTAATGTCAACAAAACACACTGTGATGGTAGCAAAATTGTCTGCACTTAAAACAGCCACATACATGTGCACAAACATTGAGCATATAAGAGCGAGGTTAGACACAAAGCAAAGCAAAGAAATGTGCAAAAAATGTTGTACAGGTATGTATGTAAGAATAGAAAACGCAAACCGCACCATTGCAATACATGAAGACAAACACCCGATGGTGTGAAAATAAAATTCTAATAAATGAGATCCGACACTGTGGTAATAACTAGCAAATTTTTATTTCAAAGTTTAGTAAAAACACGATATTTGTCAACACAGTTTAGATTTTAAAGTCATTCTTGGGTCAATCAATCTCCTGGTGGGCCCGTTTCTTCTTCCCCCGAATGCTTCTCTTGGTGCGCTGCTTGGCGTATTTTTCATCTGGGGTTTCCCGCAGCAGCAACCAGCAGAAATCAGCCATCATAGTGGTGTTCCATCTTCCTTGGTACCTTCTCTCTGCGTCCTTGATGTGCTGGTGAAACCTTTCACCTTGTTCTTCACTGTACGCCCCCAAGTTTTCGGGAAAGTAGTTCACATGGGAGTGCAAGAAATGGACTTTCAGGCTCATGTTACAGCCTTGTTCTTTGAAGGCATTGAGCATCCTGGCAACAATATCCTTATAGTTCTCATCCCGCCTGTTCCCCAAGAATTTGAGAACAACATCCTTGAAGGAATCCCAGGCTTCTTTTTCCTTCTCAGACATCGTTTCAGCGAATGCTCCATCTGAAATGAGTTTCCTTATATCAGGGCCAACAAACACTCCTTCCTTTAGCTTTGCTTCAGAAAGTCGGGGGAACTTTGAGCAAAGGTACCGAAAGCACTCACCATCTTTTGGAAGGGACTTGATGAATTGCTTAATGAGACCCAACTTAATGTGGAGAGGTGGTAATAGAATTTTATCACGAGGTACCAAGCTCTCATGAAGAACATTTTTCTCACCGGGTCTCAAATACTCCCGAATTGGCCAGTCTTTTTTCCCCCAGTGTAGGTCGCGGGCCCAGCTATCCCACAAGCAAAGGAAGCAGGGATATTTGGTGAAACCGGATTGCTGCCCTAATAGCATGGATAGAATTTTAAAGTCTCCACAAATCATCCACTTATGCTCATCATAACGAATCTTCTGAAGAATCAGGGCCAAATTCTCGTATTTTTCTTGGAGAATAACAGAGTGAGCAATAGGAACTGAAGCAAATGTGTTGCCATTATGAAGAAGAACACCTTTTATGCTGTCTTTTGACGAATCAATGAACAGCCGCCATTCAGCAGGATCATACTTGAGTTTAAACTTTTCCATCACTCCGTATATATCGTTGCAAAATACCAAATCTTCCTCTTTGCTGAAATACTTCAAAAATTGTGTCTTGCGGTTGCGGTACCAATAAAAAGTTGTTCCTGGTGACAATAGATTTTTCTGTTTAAGCCGAGAACCTAGCAGTTGGGCAGCATCTTTTGGGAGTCCTAAATCCCGGACTAAATCATTCAATTCAGCTTGAGAGAAAAGTTCAGGTTTCGGATCTGGTTCAGTTTCAAACTCGGAAGTACTGGACTCATCGGGAAAAGCCATCTGATGAGTCTCATCATGATCAGAACCGTCCACACAAATATGATCCAAAGATTTTGGTGGTTCAGGCACAGGTACTTCGTTGCTATGAGGCATAGGCCTAATTGCTGAGAGAAGGTTGGGGTAACTTATTACGTTCTTATTTTTTAAGTTGTATCCCTTCACAATGCAAGAGCAAAAATAGCAGTCACTGCTGTGGTCTCTTTGTTCATGCCACATCATAGGTATTCCAAAACGAAATGCTTGTTTTTTACCTTTCATCCATAAGCGTAGATCTTCCTCACATGTCTTGCACACTTTGTGAGGAGCCCACGGTTTTTCTTGATCGCCTAACTTCAAACCGAAATAGGCGAAATATACTTTTTTAATAAATGCAGAAATGTTCCTCTGCCACTTTTTCACGGTATATTCCCCACAAATAAAACAAAAACTGTCCGGAGAGTTGACGCAACCTCTGGCTCTGTGAGCCATCACAAATACACAGCACTGCAAACTACAACTGTAGTGAACCACTTCGGAATAAAGCTGGATTATGACTGAGCAAACAAAAGGTAATAATGAACTTGCAAGAAACTGAAATTTGACAGGAACGTTCATGTCGCAACCACCGTGTTTGAGCGAGCGAACGAGGCGAGGCGAACAGGAAAGAACATGCGCCAGCGCGAGTACTGGATTTAGCCCCCCGCCTCCCAATTGTCCTGTTAATGTATAAAATGAATACAAAACACTCTAAAATATCATGAGGGAGTGTTTCTAGTTAGTTAACCATTACAACCTCTATTTTGGGCCAAGAAAATAAACTGCAGTCGGCTAAAAAGAAATTATGTGAACATTCCTTATATGGGTAAGAAATCTAATTTTGCAAGAAAACGTGACGTGATGGAACATTTTGGCTATTTTTCCTGGATTCAGCACCCCAAAATCTATAGGAATCAGTTGCAAAACTGGAGGCAGTTTTTTGGTAGTGTACCTGTGTAATTAATTACATGGTTGTAGTAAATACATTACGAGTGCAAGCGCTGAGTATCAAAGGGGTAAAGACAGGGTGAGGTGAGCGTAGGGTCATGTCGATTAACCGTTTTCTGAAGGGGTCATAGAAATGGAGTCGCCTGGGGAGCAGTGCTCACTGGGTGTAGATTCCGAATAATATATTAGAAACAGGTGGTATTTAAGAGCTTTCCTGAATGACGTTAAGTTTGTGATGGCTCTGATTTCAGGTGGGAGGGCATTCCAGGCTCTAGGTGCGAAAAGGGAGAATGCTCTTCAGGCTGTTGTTTTAGAGCATTTCGTCAACAATCTTGGAAGATCAATGGTGTTCAAAGAAGAGGGCCTCCTGGTTCTATTAGCTGGAGTGACATGTATAAGATTACTGATGGGCGAGAGGGCTTGGGCCCTTGAGGCCTTGAATGTTATGACTAGAGCTTTATAGAGAGTTCTGGCCTGTAGAGGTAACCAGTGTAGGCTCTTCAAGACCGGCATTATGTGGTCGGAACGTGATCCTCCTACGAGAACTCTCGCAGCTGAGTTCATGGCCAGACGGAGAGGGTTCAGTGTTGATTGAGGGAGCCCGTGGAGGATGATATTGGCAAAGTCTAGGTGTGGGATTACCAAGGCTTGGAAGATTGATCGATAATCAGAGAATTTAAGTAATGGGCGGAGATGTCGAAGTGATCGGATCTTATGGTATATTGCTTTGGTGGAGTTTTTAATGTGCGCTGACATGTCGAGCCACTGATCTAGCGTAATACCTAGATATCGGATTGTGGATTGTGCCTTCAGTTCCATCGTGTTGACTTGTAGTGAAGATGGTGGTTTGAAACTTGAGCTCCTTGTGACGAACAGGACGTCTGTTTTGTTGTGGTTTATACGTAGGTTTTGTGTGAGGAGCCAGTTCACTACAGCTTCAAAGCATCTTACTATTGGTGCGAAGTCTGGCTGGTGAGTCTTGAAAGGAGCATACATCAGGATGTCATCTGCATAGGCTAGACATTGGATGTTGAAGGAACGGATCAATGCGCAAATGGGCTGCATATAGATGTTAAACATTAATGCAGATATATCTCTGATTGTTTGTTAGTTATATGTCATCACTACCTTGTTCAATATAATTCAGTTGTTTTATGTAAACCACTATGATTCTTGATTTGACGGTATAAAAATCACATAAATAAATCTTTGTATGGAGAGAGACATCTCTGCTCTTGAGAATCTTGTCTAGGTCCTTCATAGCCATTCTGTCAAGAGCAGTGCATCATCTGATTTCTTGACTACTTGTTGTTTCTTTATTGATTGTTAATCCAAATAGATTAAAGTTGTAAACTATTTCAAATTCTTCTCTATCAATAATGAACTTCTTGATTTTGCCATTAGTCAAGATCTTTGTCTTCTTTAAGGTGCAGGTCCATTTTAAGACTATGGGGTATATTTTCAAAGTGGTGATAACGGCTACCATGCGTAATGTGTGCCACAGCCCCACTGAATAAAACGGAGCCGCACACATTCCGCACGGTAGCCACTATCGCTGCTTCGTGAATATACTCCTATGTTTCTTGATCTTGAGAAGCAAATGTTTCAGATCTTCTTCATTTTCAGTCAGTAATGTGGTTTCTTCAGCAATCTTCCACCAATCTTCACACTTCGGTTGTTTTCATACAATCCTGCTTCTCTGATGATTTGTTCTGCATATAAATTAAACAGGTATGGGAAAAGTTTGCAGTGTTATTGTACGCCTTTGCTGATTTTAAACTATTTTGTTTCTCCTTTATCCATTCGAACTGTTGCTTCTTGATCAATGTGAAGGTTGTGCAAGAGAACGATCAGATTTTCTGGCATGCTTCTTAATGTGGCCCAGAGTTTCTCATGGTTTACACATTCAAAAGCATTGCTGTAGCCAATAAAACAGATATAGATATTTATTTATTTAACTGTACATTTAAGGGTGGGGTAATTAAGTATAAGGGTAGTGCCATCACTGGGTAGGCAACATTGATGATTTCGACATAGGACAGACTTTAGACATGGACAGTATAGTTCAGTTTTCAATCAGGGGTCCCTGATGGGTGATATCAGGGGCTGGTGCACTTTCTGGTGGGGAGTGCTTCAAAGCATTCTTGGAATAGGATGGTTAAGAACATAAGAACATAAGACATGCCATACTGGGTCAGACTGAGGTCCATCAAGCCCAGTATCCTGTTTCCAACAGTGGCCAATCTAGGTCATACGTACCTAGCAATATCCCCAAAAGACACAGGTTCCACAATGCTTGTACTGGGTCAAGCATTGATATCCTGGGTCCCTTTTTAATAGAGGTTTATGGACCTTTCCTCCAGGAACTTGTCCAAACCTTTTTTAAACCCAGCTATACTAACAGCCCTTACTACATCCTCCGGTAACAGATTCCAGAGTTTGATTACATGTTGAGTGAAAAAATATTTTCTCTTATTTGTCTTAAATAGTTTACCCTGTAGCTTCATTACATGTCCCCTAGTCTTTCTATACTCTGATAGTGTAAACAATTGATCCACGTTTATCCGTTCCACTCCATTCATTAATTTATAGACCTCTATCATATCTCCCCTCAGCCGTCTCTTCTCCAGGCTAAAGAGCCCTAACCTTCTTAGCCTTTCTTCATAGGAGTAGCCTTCCATCCCCTTCACCAATTTGGTGGCTCTTCTCTGTACTTTTTCTAATAACGCTATGTCCTTTTTAAGATACGGCTGTTTTCTGAAGGACATTAGATCGTTGTTGTTTCTGAGGTGGCTTGGTAGAGAATTCCATAGGGATGGAGCATAAAGTTCAAAGGCTCGATTGCATGTCCGTTGAGAGCATTTGGTTCTTTTGTGAGGGACGGTGAGGGAGTTGCTGGAGGCCAGTCTGGTGGTTTTTCCATGGGCTGGACGAGACAGAAGGGTCCGGAGCTGTGTGTTCTGTGTTTGGTGGATGGCTTTGTGGGTGAGTAGGATGGATTTGTATTTAGTTCGTGCTTCGAAGGGGAGTATGTGCAAGTCTCTTAGGATTGGGGTGATGTGGTCGCTTTTCCTTGCTCTCTGAATAATTCTCGCTGTGGTGTTCAATGCGGTTTGGAGGGGGTTGGTCTGTGTGGCTGGTAGTCCATGGTAGATTATGTTGTAGTAGTCCAGATGTGGGAGTGTCATAGTTTGCATTACCATCCTGAAGTCTTGAGGTTCGAGGAGGGGTCTGAGACGTTGCACTGTTTTTGCTTTGTGGAATATAATTCCGGAGGTTTTAGTAATTTGTTGCTTGAGGGTTAGGGCTTGGTCAGTGATAATGCCTAGATATCTTATTTTTGGATGTATTTGAATGCGTGTGGTTCCTATGTTAAGGTGTGTGGGCGGTGTGAAGTCTGGGTCTTTTGTCACTATGAGGGTTTCAGTTTTCTTTATGTTTATGGATAGGTTATTTTCTTGAAGCCAGTCGGTCACTTCGGTGAAACATGCTGATAGATGTATATTTGTTGGATTTGCGGTTGTAACTGGGGCGTAGAGCATGATATCATCAGCATATATATGAAAGTTGATGTTGTGGGAACGTATAACTGAGCAGAGTGGTTGAAGGTAGATGTTGAAGAGCATGGCGGACAGCGTGGATCCTTGAGGTACTCCTTGGTGTTGTTGGAAGGGGGCGAGGTCGAGGTGCTAGTGCAGATTAGTTGTTGTCTATTAGTTAAGTAGGATTGAAACCATTGAAGTACGTTGTCTTTGATCCCAATTGAGTGCAATCTGCGTATGAGGATGTTGTGGGAAATGGTGTCGAAGGCTGCTGATATATCAAGGAAGATCATGGCATATCCAGAGTGTTTTTCTTGGGTTCCTATGATGAGGGTGTTCATTAGTGTGGTCATGAGGGTCTCGACTCCGTGTAGTGGGCGAAAGCCATGTTGCTGTGGGTCCAGTATATTGTTGTTGTCCAGGTGTTCTTGAAGCTGCTGCTGGACTATCTTCTCGATTATCTTGACGGTGAATGGCAAGCTTGCTATTGGTCTGTAGGATGCAGGGTCTAGGGGATCCAGGTTTTGTTTTTTTAGGGATGGTCGGATGATTGTAGTTTTGAGAATGTCTGGCATGTGACCTTGGGAGAAAGATTCGTTGACAATATGGGTCAGTGGTGAGCTCAGGTCGTCTTTGGATTTCTTTATCCAGTCTGTGGGGCAGGGGTCCAGCGGAGAGGTGGTGGTGTTTAGGCGGGAGATGGTGGATGCTATTTCTTCTGTGGTGGTTTCTTTAAAGGTTGTCCATTCACTGTGCATGTTGGGGTGGTGGTTTATTGTGGTTGCCTCGGCATTCAGATGAGGGTTTTGTGGTTTTTGGAGCTGTTTGTATTGTCGGGCCAGTGACTCTGGTGGAATCTTCGGCAGCTGGTCAAAGTTATTGGGTGTTTTTGTCAATTTTTTGACAGTCTGAAAGAGTTCACGAGGTTTAATTATGGATGTGTTTATGATTTTCGTGTGGTAGGCTTTTTTTGCTTTGTCAGTCTCATAGTGGTATGCGTTGAGTTGATATAGGTATCTTGTTTTGTCAGTGTCATTTTTGGTTTTTCTCCATTTTCTTTCTGTTCTTCTGAGTTTTGTTTTTAGTTTTTGGAGATTGGGAGTGAACCATCTGGCCTTCATGGATGTAGGTTTGGTGGTGGCTTTGCTTGTCGGCGTTTAAGATGCAGTGGAGATTGTGGTATTCCAGTTGTGGATTAGGTCATCGATGTTACTGGAGTTTGTTTGTAGTTTTGGTAGGGTTTGCGCTAAGAAGTCTTCTTTGTTAAAGGTTTTAAATCTTCTAGTGCGGTGTCCATCATCCTTATAGGTCATAAGTTGGTAGGTGTGGGATATGGTAATGAGGTAGTGGTCTGACCAAGGTACAAGCGAGATCTTCGGGTTCTTGGGTGGGGAGGGAGTTAGGGAGTTTAGGAATATGAGGTCCAGTGTGTTTCCTTTGTCGTGTGTGGGTTCTTGTATGATCTGCATCAGGTCCATTGCTGTCATGGTGGTGGTGAAGGTTTCTGCTTGTTCTTCTTGAAGTGATGGGAGGTTGAAGTCTCCTAGGATAATTTGCTCTTTCGCCGAACTGGTGCTCTCAGATATGAATTGTAGTATCCTTGGTAGGTCAGTGTTTGCGGTTGGTGCCCGGTAGATTAGGCATATTGAAAGGTGTTTATTGGTGAGGGTGAGGAGATCTGATTCATTAGTAGTTTCTGAAGAATGAATCCTAAAATGGAGGTTGGCTTTTGCTATGATGGCTACACCTCCACCTCTGGTGTGAGCCCGGGAGCAGTGATGGAGATTGTATCCTATTGGGGTCAGCTGGTTCATTATTACCGTGTCGGTATCTGTTAGCCAGGTTTCCGTTACACAGAGGATGTCGATTTTCTCAGTTGTGATTAGGTCCTGGAGCATGTGGTATTTATTTCTAACTGAGCGTGCGTTTATTAGTGAAATGGAGAGGTGGTGGTAGTTTGAAGGGTTGGGGGTGTGGGTTGGTGTATGCTGTGCGAGAGGGTGGTTTTGTTTAGGGTTGTAGGTGTGTGTGGGTTGTGCTGTTGTGGTGTTAGGCCAGAGTAGGTTATTGAGTGTGCCTGTAGGGGAGGGGTAGAGGGTCAGTAAAGGGGTGAGGAGGTAGATGGGGGCTAAGAGGGGTGGCATGATCCGTGAAATTACCTGGCGGTTGGGGGCCAAGCGGTGTTTCAGTGCTGTTTTCTTTTGTCTTTTTCTTTTTGATATTCTTTTGGTATTCTTTTGTCTTTCAAGGATCCATCTCACATCCGCGATGATGTCTCTCATTCCTCGCCCCTTCCTGAACCCTGCTTACACTTCAGGCAGTTCTCGTTCCAGGTATGGTTACAGTCTTTGCTGAATGATCTTGAGTAGAATCTTGCTGGCATGTGGAATCAGAGCAATTGCGCAATCATTTTCACATTCAGTCGGATCACCTTTCTTTAGTACTGGTAAAAACACAGATGTTTTCCAGTCAGTTGGACATGATATTGCCTTCCAAATTTCCTGGCAGAGCCTTGTAAGTATTATAACAGCTGTATCTGATTGCTGTAGTACTTCAATGGGAATGCCATCAATGCCTGTTGTTTTGTTAGTTGATAAGGCTTTCAATGCTGTTTTGACTTCTTTTATCACCAATGGTTCCTAATCATACGGTACAGGTTGAAAAAGCAGTTGGTCTACTTGATCTTTATGGTATAATGACTCTGTATATTCTTTCCACCTTCTTCTTGATCTTCTGAGCATCATTCAACATGGATCTTTGAGCATCTTGTAACATTCAAATTTGAGGCTGGAATTTTTTTCTTTAAGTCTAGTAGCTTTAGAAAAGCCAATCTTGTTCTTCCTCTAATAGTTTCTGATTCTATTTCCTTGCATGTGTCATTGTAGTACTTCTTGTCTTGTTTTGCTGCACGTTGGAAATCTCTTTTGAGTTCTGCAATTGCCTCTCTTTCTTCTCAGGCTTTAGCTTCTCTGCGTTTCTGGACAATTTTCAGAGTTTCTTCTGTCATCCATTTTGGCCATTTTTGCTTTTCACCTTTTATTTATTTATTTATTTTATTTACATTCTCTTATATACCGCGCTATTCTGCATCAGTGCGGTTTACATTGAACAAACTGAAATTACATTGAACAGGGCATTATAACTTGGAGATAACTATTTTACAGGGAACATGGGCTATGGAGGGTTAAGTGGCTTGCCCAAGACCACAAGGAGCACCTATGGGACTAGAAACCCCAGTCCTTCCGGCCCAAGGTTCCTGTCCTCTAGTGGGATTTGAACCACCGACCTTCCAGCCTGAAGTACCTTGCCCCAACCACTAGGCTACTCCTCCACTCCTTTTAGTAGAGACTTCTCACTTTCTTCCAGCACAACCTTCTTGATATCAACCCGTAACTCTTCTGGAACTCTGTCATTTGTCTCTAAAAGAGCAAATCAATTTTGCAGGCAGCCTTTAAGTTCCGTGACATATATTCTCAAGGTCATATTTTGCTACATTCATGACTGGCTTGCTCTTTTTCAGCTTTAGCTTGAGTTTGCATAGTAGTAGTTGGTGATCTGTACCACAGTCATCTCTAGATTATGTCTTTGTTGACGTTAGAGCTTTTCAATCGTTGACTTTCACAGATGTAGTCAATTTGATTTTTCTACATACCACTGGGTGAAGTCCATGTGTACAGTTGCTGCTTGTGTTGCTGGAAGAAGGTGTTTGAGATGAATAGATCGTTGGTCTTGCAGAATTCTATCAGTCTTTCTCCAGCTTAATTTCTGTTGCCAAGTCCATATTTTCCAACCACTTTGCCTTCTTCTTTGTTGCCAACTTTTGTATTGCAGTCACCCATGACTATTAGGATATCCTGTTTGCATGTTCTGTCAATTTCAGCTTCTATTTGTTCATAGAATTTATCAAGGTCTTGCTCTTCTGCAGCTGTTGTTGGGGCATATACCTGAATTATAGCTGTGTTGATGGGCATTCCTCATACAAAAATAGAAATTAAGCGTTCACTAATTGCATTGTATTTTATTACAGTTCTTGCAAATTTCTTCCCTTCTATCCTAAATGTAGGAAAACATTTTATTTCAGGTTAGTGTTTGTAATGTATGATCTAGTAGCTGGATTAGAGTAAGCGGGAATATGCTGGATCCTCTGGAATCCAGCGCAAATTTCTGACTCGAACCTATACAGAATTTACAAGTTGGGAATAGTTTGATTGTGATAGCTAATCTACATACCATCCATAATCCGATTTTGTTCTGTTGCATAACATATAGGCAGGATATATTCATCAGCCACAAGGATTTTGTATCAAGCCAAAAATATTTTGTAGTAGAAAAATTTAAAGAATGTACTTTTAGGTAGAGTTTGAGAGTAAATTGCTGCAATTCTTCATAGGAGTGGAGGAGTGGCCTAGTGGTTGGGGCAAGGTACTTCAGGCCGTAAGGTCAGGGGTTCAAATCCCACTAGAGGACAGCAACCTTGGGCTGGAAGGACTGGGGTTTCTAGTCCCACAGGTGCTCCTTGTGGTCTTGGGCAAGCCACTTAACCCTCCATTGCCCATGTTCCCTGTATGATAGTTATCTCCAAGTTGTAATGCCTGTTCAATGTAATTTCAGTTTGTTCAATGTAAACCACACTGATGCAAAATAGCGCGGTATATAAGAGAAGGTAAATAAATAAATAAATAGAGATAGTCCAGTAGATTCCCCTCATCCTCCCAACCAAACTGAACTGATTGCTCACTACTAGCACTAGAGGGAACAAGTGTCCCAGATTTACCCACCAGAAATCTGATAGACTTAATAACCCCTAAGTCTCTCTCACATACCTGCACACACTAACATCTCTCCAATGGACTCACCTTCCACCGCTGCTGCACATACCGCCAAAGGATCACATAGGACTCCATTACTACACAGCGTGGAGGTAAGCTCCTCCCCACTGTTTCACATCATCCATCAGCGTGAGCACTTAAAGCTCTGCACACCTGAGGCGACAAAGGACTCCAGTCTCTCTCTCTCACACACCCACACACACTAACATCTTTCAGAGCAACTTGCCTTCCACCGCCACTGCACCAACCCACCAAAGGATCACAAAGGATTCCATTACTGCACAGTATGGAAATAAGCTCCTCCCTGCTGTTTCACATCATCCAGCAGCCTCTCCTGAGCCCATAAAGCTCTGCACATCCGTACCTGGTGGGCCTGCGCCTAAGGGCCCTTTGACTTGGCCCTTAGGCGGGAACTGGGATAGGGATGCTCCTCTACCCTCCACAATCACCTCCCAAACTGCAACCACCATTGAAGTTCCATTCAGTACTATACTCACCAATGGAACTCTTTGGCTCTCCACTAGCCACATCTTTCCAACTATCAGCGAAACCATCCATAACTAACCTACTCTACACGATACTGAATTTCCAACAATAACAACCATGCTAGCTCTGTATGTAATCCTATGCACCCTACTTGCCCTCTTCCTTCTAACCACTGCACACAACACCCTCCCCACCCCCCCACAACCAAATTTACAGCCCTCCCACACCACCCAACCTACACCCGACATTATCAAGCAAGACAACGCATCTCCCAACATAAGAACATAAGATATACCATACTGGGTCAGACCAAGGTCCATCAAGCCCATTATCCTGTTTCCAACAGTGGCCAATCTAGGTCATAAGTATCTAGCAGTCTCCCCAAAAGACACAGGTTCCTCAATGCTTGTATTGGGTCAAGCAGTGATATCCTGGGTCCCTTCTTGATAATGGTTTATGGACCTTTCCTCCAGGAACTTGTCCAAACCTTTTTTAAACCCAGCTACACTAACAGCTTTTACTACATCCTCCGGTAACAAATTCCAGAGTATGATTACACGTTGAGCGAAAAAATATTTTCTCTTATTAGTCTTAAATAGGTTACCCTGTAGCTTCATTGCATGTCCCCTAGTCTTTTTATATTCTGATGACATAAACAATTGATCTACGTTTACCCTTTCCACTCCATTCATTAATTTATAAACCTCTATCATATCTCCCCTCAGCTGTCTCTTTTCCAGGTTGAAGAGCCCTAATCATTTTAGCCTCTCTTCATAGGAGTATCCTTCCATACCCTTTACCATTTTGGTGGCTCTTCTCTGTACCTTTTCTAATAACGCTATATCCTTTTTAAGATACGGCAACCAGAATTGAACATAATATTCAAGGTGTGGTCTCACCATGGAACGATACAGAGGCATTATAATATCCTTTGTTTTATTTTCCATATCTTTTCTTATGATACCTAGCATTCTATTTGCTCTCTTGGCCGCCACTGCACACTGGGCAAAGGGTTATCCACATGTTATCCACGATGACGCCTAAATCTTTTTCCTGGGTGGTGGTTCCTAATGTGGAATCTTGCATTGTGTAACCATAGTTTGGGTTGTTCTTACTAGGTGCCTAAACTTGCACTTGCCCACATTAAATTTCATCTGCCATTTGGAAGCCCAGTCTTCCAATTTATCAAGATCCTCTTGCAATTTTCCACAATCCATTTGGGTTTTAACTACTTCAAAAAGTTTTGTGTCATCTGCACATTTGATAACCTCACTCGTTATTCCCTTTTCCAAGTCATTTATGAATATATCAAAAAGCAGCGGACCCAGCACAGATCCCTGCAGTACTCCACTATTCACCTTTTTCCATTGGGAAGATTGGCCATTTAGCCCTACCCTCTGCTTTCTATCTTTTAACCAGTTCCTGATCCACACTAGTACACTGCCTCCAATCCCATGTCTTTTTAGTTTTGCCAAAAGTCTCTGATGAGGGACCTTGTCAAAGGCTTTCTGAAAGTCCAGATACACTATATCAACTGACTCACCTTTGTCTACCTGTTTATTCACACCTTCAAAAAACATAACAGATTAGTAAGACAAGATCTTCCTTGTCTAAAGCCATGTTGGCTGTCTCCCATTAAGCCATGACTATCTACATAATGAGTAATTTTGTTCTTTATAATGGTTTCTACCATTTTTCCCGGTACTGACGTCAGGCTCTCTGGTCTGTAGTTTCCCGGATCACCCCTGGAACCTTTTTTAAAAATTGGCGTTACATTGGCGATCCTCCAATCTTCAGGTATTACAGATGATTTTAATGATAGTTCACAGATTACTAATAGCAGGTCTGCAATCTCATATTTCAGTTCTTTCAACACCCTTGGATGTATACCATCCAGTCCAGGTGATTTGCTACTTTTCAGTTTCTCATATAGTTGTAATACAACTTCCCGGTGTATCGATATTGGGTAACATCCCTACATCTTCCTCAGTAAAGACCGAAGCAAAGAATTTGTTCAGTCTCTCCGCTATGGCCTTGTCCCCTCTTAGTGCCCTTTTTACCCCTCTATCATCTAATGGTCCAACTGACTCTCTCACAGGATTTTTGCTACGAATGTACTTGAAAAAGTCTTTATTACGCATTTTTGCTTCCACAGCAAGTTTCTTCTCAAATTCTCTCTTTGCCTGCCTTATCAATGCTTTGCATTTAACTTGCCAGTGCTTGTGCTGTTTCCAGTTTTCGTCATTTGGCTCTTTTTTCCATATCCTGAAAGATGCTTTTTTTGGCAACAACAGCCTTTTTGACCTTACCTTTAGACCAGGGGTCACCAACCTGCGGCCCGCGAGGTCCCTTCGTGCGGCCCGCGAGGCTCTACCCCGGTTAACATTACGTGCGGCCCGCGGCTTCAACCCTGAGTGGAACAAGCTCTTCTTCACGCTGCACAAGGATCGTGCGCTGTGTGTCATCTGTCAGAAGACCGTTGGCGTTCTGAAGGACTACAATGTGAAGCGCCACTTCGAGTCCGTCCACCCAGAGTACGCCAAGATGGATGCAGTCAAGAAGAAGCAGGAGTTTACCCGCGTGTCGTCTGCGCTCCAACGCCAGTCCGCTCTCTTTGTGAAGAGCGTGACAGCCGCCCAGACTGCAGCCACCAGCAACACCATAATTTTGCGTTTGTTGTTTTTTTTCGCGGGGGCGGGGAGAAGGGGGGTGCGGCCCGCGAGGCTCCCGGTAGTCGGCTGTGCGGCCCGCGGCCCTCTGGAGGTTGGTGACCCCTGCTTTAGACCATGCTGGCAGTTTTTTGGACTTCCTTCCACTTTTTAAAGGTTAATGCCAGAAGCTTGGATCCATCCCGGTTATGGTGAAGCCCATCCCTTCGGAAGAGCCCCTCTTTTCCCCAGAATGTTCCCCAGTTCCTAACAAATCCAAAACTCTCAGCCTTGCACCATGGTCTCATCCACGCATTGAGACTCCGGAGCTCTGCCTGCCTTTTGGGCCCTGCGCGTGGAAAGGGAAGCATTTCAGAGATTGCTACCCTGGAAGTTCTGGATTTCAACTTCCTACCTAAAAGCCTAAATTTAGCCTCCCGAAACTCCCTACCACATTTTCCTATGTCATTGGTACCGACATGTACCAAGACAGCAGACTCCTCCCCAGCAGTATCTAAGACCTTGTCTAGATGGTGCATGAGGTCCGCAACCAACACCTGGAGGACAGGTCCTAGTTACAGAATCACTTCCTGCCACACCAGGGTGATGCTCTCCTGTCACGTGACCTCTCTCCTGCATGGGAACAGGGATGCTGCCAGACTGGAGGTGGGACTTCAGGACTATATCCCTGTAGGTCTCGTCTATGTACCTCTCTGTCTTTCTTATGTTTTCCAAGTCTGCTACTCTAGCCTCTAGAGAATGGACTCGTTCCCTGAGAGCAAAGAGCTCCTTGCACCTAGTGTACACATAAGACCTCTCACCAACTGGGAGAAAATCATACATGTGACACTCAATGCAAAAGACTGGAAAGCCCCCATCTCACTGTTGGACTGCTGTCTGCATCTTAGTTTTAAGCTTGTGTTTAGATCTAAGTTCTTTACTTACTAAGGGTTGCTATGGATATGTATACTAATAAAACTGTACCTACTACGTTTAATATACCTTGTTCACCTAAGGCTTAATTAATCTCAGGCCTTTAGTGTATGACTGATTTGGATAAACGAGCTTCACCTGAGAGCCCCTCCTTTCCTTTAAGATGTGTAAGTACCTATAAAGCTACGATTGTCCCAGATTTGGAGATAAATAGAAATCCTTAGTATCTATGGTGACCGAGTTGTTTAAGTGAGCTTTGAATATACAGTGCTGAGAAAAATAAATAAAGCACATATAAAATATGACTAAAGAATATTTCCTGGCAAAGAAACCATAAAGGATTTAAAATCTTGTCAGTTTTCTGGCTGTGCAGAGGCTTTGGATTTAAAGCCTGTGTTTTTACCTGATTGCTCTTATCAATTTATAATTTCCTGGAAAGGAAATATTAAAGGAGGAGTTTTATCCTGAAAGTAAGAATTGTATGAGAGATCTGACTTGTGTATGAGTGAGTTTGTATGAGGGTATGAATGAAACAGATAGGGATGTCTAATTTTTCTTTATTTTAGTTAGATTAGGAACAGTAAACATAAAGTAAAAACAATCTGAATTTCTAATGGCAAGCAGGCTGTGATTACCCCAACCCTAGTTAGGGTTTTACTTAGAAACATAGAAATATGAAGACAGAAAAAGACCACATGGCCTATCTATTCTGTCCTTCCATATCAACAACTACATCAAAAACAGTCCCCTTTTTACCTTTAGAGATCCTCTGTGTTTGTCCCATACGTTTTTGAATTCAGTTACTGTCCTCATCTCTACCACCTCCACTGGGAGACTATTCCATGGATCCACTACTCTTTCCGTAAAGAAATATTTCCACATATCACTCCTCAATCTATCTCCCTTCACCCTCATCCCATGTTCCCTCGTAACAGAACTTGCTTTCAATTGAAAGAGGCTCTCCTCTTGAACATTTATGCCACGGAGGTATTTAAACATCCCAATCATATCACCTCTATCCCGCCTTTCCTCTAAGGTGTACATATTAAGATCCTTCAGTCTGTCCTCATATGCTTTATAATGAAGACCACTAATCATTTTAGTAGCCACCCTCTGTACTGACTCCATCCTGTTCACATCCTTTTGAAGGTGCGGTTTCCAGAATTGCCCACTATACTCCAAATGAGGTCACACCAAAGACTTATACAGAGGCACTATCACCTCCTTTTTTCTGCTGGCCATTCCTCTCCATATGCACCCAAGCATCCTTCTAGCTTTTGCCGTCGCCTTTTCTACCTGTTTAGCTACTTTAAGATCATCAGACACAACCAAGCCCAGGTCCCGCTCTTCTTTAGTGGACAAAAGTACTTCACCCCCTATAATGTATTGCTCCCTTGGATTGCTGCAGCCCAAATGCGTGACCCTGCATTTTTTAACATTAAATCCCAGCTGCCAGATTCTAGACCATTTTTCAAGCTTAGCTAGATTCCTCCTCATGTTATGTACACTTTCGTGGGTGTCTACTCTATTGAAGATTTTGGTATCATCCGCAAAAGTGCAAACCTTACCTGACAGACCTTCCACATCTTTACTTCTGCTTTTGTGTAAATGCACCTCATGAACTTCTCTCCAGTCCTTTGACACCATTCCCGACTTCTAACGAGGCATTGAAAAGGTCAGTCAGTGGAGCTGCTAGAATGTCTCCAAGTTCCCTCAGTATTCTCGGGCGTATCCCATCCGGTCCCATCGCTTTGTCTACTTTAAGTTGAGCTAGTTTCTCACGAACACAGTCTTCTGAAAATTGTTCAAGATGTCCCTCGCTTCTGCTCCTATTCCCTTCTGTTCCTTTTTTATGTTTGCAAAGATAGGGAGTAGGTATTGAACCCGAACCATCACTGAGGAGTTACGCTGGACCTGAAGACCAAAAGAACTGGATCAGAACCTGAAGAATCCGGAGCTACTGAATCTACATTGGGCTCCGGCGCAAGATGTGGTGAGGAAGCGTAAGTCATTTGTGCAGCAACACCTGTAAAGTCACATGAAAGTTAGTGAGCTCATTACAATGAACTATAAAATAATAACCCAAAACACTCCGATTTAATGGTCTACATATTCTCACTCATGAAGGCCTACACACATAAACATATGCCAAATGGCCCAACATTTGCAGAAATGCGAGCAGTTCATGTGTTCAGTTGCCATTTTGCAAAAATAAATAGTCATTACACTGCTGAGAATTGACCTTCTATCTGAACAGATTTAAAACCTGCACCTTTAGACAGCTGAGATGAAAGGGAACATAAGTCTTGGGTGCCCTCTACTGATTGCTTTTTTTTTTTTACTTGGGTGCTTTTTTTTAAAGGCAATTTTGACTCCCTAGATCAGCGGTTCTCAACCTGTGGGTCGTGACCCCCACGGGAGTCGCCACAGGATTTAGCAGGGGTCGCCTTGCCTCACCTCACTCCGCCGTTAAAAAAAAAGCACCCAAGTTGCTGACGCTGCCGAGTCCGCTTCTCGGCAGCGGCAAACTCACCGCCTCCCAGTCCCTTCTAATGCAGCCGCGGCTCCCTGCCTCTTAGGGAACCGTGGCTGTGCCAGTAAAACCGTTGCGGTGTAGCAGCAGATAAGCATGAAATAAATAAATCCAGGAGTCTTTTCAAGGATCCAAGCCAGTTTAATGTGCACATGGCTCAAGCAATAAGCAATTTCAAAATGGCTGAGCAATGGCTTCTAGTAAAACAACAACTTTTATAGCTTTCTTGTCCATTCTAAGCATAGGCAAACTTTTCATTGGTCCCAGTACCCCTCTCACCCATCTATTGGTCCCGGTACTGATATGGCTACCCAATCGGGACTCTGGTCTGGGCCCAGCACCTGGTTGCCCCCCTTCTAGTCCCAATTACAATGGTCAGTGTCTCTAACTTGTTACTTCTCTCCTCCAAGGTCGCTGAGCTTGTTAAAACATATGGGAAGCAGGGCACTGTAACCTTGCTTTTTTGCAGAGTTAATTAATTCCATAGAAGCTGTGCTCTCTTATCAGTACCAATTAGAGCTGTTTTCTGTCTTTTATAAGTTTCGTTTCTGCTTAGCTATGTTCAGTTAAACTGAGTTAAGTTTCAATTCTATGGTGTCATCATTCAGGGGGGTTTTCATTCCTCTGGGCCTAACTACAGGCTTCAGTTACAGGTCAAGCTGCTCAGGCCTGTCTGCTTAGTTCAATTAGCATGGATCATAGGCCGTCGCCTACCACATTCCCCCCTTTGATTATTCTCACCCGCATGTTAATAAGGTGTGAGAATCAAATCACATAATACTAGGTAAAGGTATCACTCTGTGGTATAGGGTAGTAAGTTCACATAGCTAATATCTTTGTAGCTGTCTTACGCTCTACAGTGTTATTAATAACTGAAGTTATCATTTGCAAGCAAAATGGCAAGAAACAAGGGAGCAACAGGCAGATAGTCAAAGTCCATAGTTTGGCAAGAGTGGGAAAAAGAACTAAAGGATTAGAAGGTTCGGTTGCATCTTTGTGGTGCTGTCGTAAAGCTTCTGATTTAGACAGACCAGCTGTCCATCCTTCGTAGTAGATTGTGGTCCAGTCCGAACAAAACACAAACTGTCAACAATGGGGTGGGCCAATACCCACTCACTAGTAGTATTATGTAAATCAGTCTGATTGTATAGGATAGAATAGTTCAGTTCTTGTGTCTCCCAGGGCCACTGATCTCCCATCTTAGTTCCTCCACAATAGAAACAGTCAGAAGTGTGGAGACTAGATGCTATTGCTCCAGTAAGTTCAAGAAACAAGTTCTGGTGGTGGTATGAGGAATTGCAACGGTGGCTTGCATAGCCTTGTAGAAAGTCAAGATCTAGAACAACTTTTGGATTGGAGAGTATACCAATGCAAGTATAGGGAGCATGATAAAACAAGGTCTGAGTGACCTTCGGTCCAGTTCATGTTGTACTTATACAGGCTGCCCAGGGAGATAAGGCAAAAGTCATTTCAAAGCACTCCAAGGCTGCTGCCAAAATAAAGCAATAATAATAATTCATAATGGGCATAGTCTCTGGAAAATTGGTGGAACTGTCGACTTCCACAACAGATAACAAATGTAGGGTTGATTGTAGATCCTCAAGCTTCTGCCGTACGTAGACCTACCAGCTTTTTGGCAGGAGTAGGGCTGTAGATTCCAAAGTATCACTGTCCTCTGGGATGTCTCAATTTCTTAAAATATCATAGCATAGTCTCTTAGGCTATTATTGCTTCCTTAGAGCAGTTCACTCTTTAGGAGATCAAAACAGTCTTTTCAGAGTATTTAAACATAGTCTCTTAGAAGATTCAATTTCTTGACACAACACAGTCTCTTTCTGATGATTGCAGTTTTTTTCAGATGCGAGGCTTACCTTCAGATAAACAAACAGTCTTGAAATAGTGCAGTTTCTGAGGGACCAATAAGTCTTAGGTCCGTGGTTGTTGTTGTAGGGTGAGGTGCAATGGAGTCTTCCTGTCTCTTGATGGGCTCCATGCAGCATTGTCCCGCCTCCAAAGGAAGTTGTTTACCATTTCCTTTAGAGGCGGGACAATGCTGCACGGAGCCCGTCGAGAGACAGGAAGGCTCCGCAACGGTTTTACAGGCATAGCCGCGATGCCCTAAGAGACAGGGAGCTGCGGCTGTAGAAGAACAGCAGGGCAGCAGCAGGCAGACAGGGAGAGGGGAGGAGGGGGCAGGGAACCTGCAACGGGGCTGACATGGAGGGAGGGAGGGGTCTGACATGGACAGGGGGGCTGACATGGAGAGGGGGGCTGACATGGAGAGGAGGGGCTGACTTTGATGGATGGAGGAAGGGGGCTGACATGGACAGAGGGGGGCTGACATGGAGGGAGGGAGGGCTGACATGGAGAGAGGGGGGCTGACATGGATGGAGGGAAGGAGGGAGGGGAGGGCTGACATGGAGGGAGGGAGGGAGGGAGGGAGGGAGGGGTGGCTGACATTGATGAATGGATGGATTGAGGGAGGGAAGAAAACGAAAGAAGAGATAAGAAATGGCAGATGGACCATAGACCACAGAAAGAGAGCTAAGAGAAGACAGGAAAGCAGAAGCCTCAGATCGGGACCAGCATCAGAGAATAAATTGGTCAGACAACAAAGGTAGAAAAAATAATTTTATTTTATATTAGTGGTTTGACTACAAAATCATCATAATTTTGAAATCAAATATTGTTACTTGTTATTGTGATTAATTATTGTGGTTTAAATAAGTAAATTTTATAAATAAAAACATATTGCAAAGGCCTATAATATATTAATAATTCAACAAATGATTGCAGCGACAATGCGTTAATGGTAAAGGAAGAGAGACGCATTTGATGTTATCATTGTGGGTCACCACAAGTTGACCAATGGTAAAAGGGGTCACGGTACAAAAAAGGTTGAGAACCACTGCCCTAGATGGTCTCCTAGAAAACTAGTCATTTTTATATAACGCGTAGGACCTTTCCTAAAAGTGAGCAACAAGTATATGTTTGGAGGTAGGGAAGAATTCCATGGGCCAGTCATTCCAAGAAAGATTTTTAAAAGTTTACGATTTTTACATGCTGGAGGGTGAATCACTAAGCCGGCTAAGGATTTGCAAATAGTGCACCGAATACACTCACATTATTTACAAGGCCTCCGCATTACCTTTTGGGAACCTGACAGGTACTTGTAACCTGGATTAGCCACTGTTGGTAACAGGATATTGGGCTTGAAGGACCCTTGGTCTGACCCAGTAGGGCATTTCTTATGTTCTTAGCTGTTAGGGGCATGACCAGTATGTTCCCGGCATCCCACTAAGGCCGGTGAACTTAGCGATTCCCATAAAGAGGTTGTTAGGTGCCCCCACGTTGAGAGATGCTTTGGGCCTGAGTGTGCAGACCTTAGAGTTTGTGTCGTTCTCTATATCTTAACTCTGGCACTTCTCCCAAAGTTTGGATTTTCACTTTGGTGTTGGTAAATGGGTCACAGGGGCATCAGAAGGGATATGAAGAGCTGGTTTGTTTAAGATGGCCTTACGGATGTGTTGAGATTATATGAAGGCCTTTTGGATGGCGTGGTGATTGCCATTTGGCTTAGGGGAGTTTTTACTACTACTACTAAACAGAGTGCAGGAGTAGCCTAGTGGTTAGAGCACCTACCTAGTACTTAGAAGATCAAGGGTTTGATTCCCACTGACACTCCTTGAGACCTTGGGCAAGTCATTCTACCTTCTGTTGCCTTGGAAGAAAAGGCCTGGTAATTGGCTTCTGGTGATACATTGCCAAGAAAACCCAGAGGCAGCTGGGTCACTAGGAGTCAGCACTCACTTGAGAACACTACTAATCCTTTGTATAGTGCTACAAGGCTTATGCAGCAGTGTACACATAGATGTAAGACACAGTCCCTGCTCATCAGAGTTTACAATCTAATCAAGATGAAAAAACATCATCAAACTGGGGACTAGAGTATGGCAAGATACACACAAGTAGTGGACAAGAGAGTGAGGAGCATCAGGATCCAAAAGCAGCCTCAAAGAGGTGGGTTTTTAGCTTGGATGTGAACAGGGCTAGAGAAGGAGCCTGACGCACTGACTCAGGTAGTTTGTTCCAGGCATATGGAGCAGCAAGGTGTAAAGAACAAAGTCTGGAGTTGGCAGTGACAGAGAAGGGCACAGACAGAAGGGATCTGCCAGAGGAGCGGAGTTCCCGAGGAGAGGTGTAGAGTGAGATAAGAGAGGAAAGGTAGTGAGGAGCCGCAGAATGAATGCACTTGTAGGTCAGTAGGAGAAGTTTGAACTGGATGCAGAAACAGATATGGAGCCAGTGAAGTGACTTGAGAAGAGGGGTTACATGAGCACAGTGATACTGGTGGAAGATAAGCCATGCAGCTGAGTTTTGAACAGATTGAAGGGGAGAGAGATGATTCAGAGGGAGACCAGCGAGGAGCAGGTTACAATAGTCAAGATGGGAGGTGACTAGTTAGAAACATAGAAAAATGACGACAGAAAAAGACCACTTGGCCTATCTAGTCTGTCCTTCCATATCAACAACTACAACAGTCCCCTTTTTTCCTTTAGAGATCCTTTATTTATTTATTTATTTTATTTATTTAAAGTCTCTTATATACCGCACTATTCGGCATCAGCGCGGTTTACATGGAACAGAAATGCTCAGTACAGATTAACACGTATGAGTTCACAGGTAACAAGGCAAATAACTTGGATAACAAGGGTAACTATTTACAAACTTACTACATAAACTTGGATAACAGTGGTAAACTTTTTACAAATATTGCTACATCGAGTCGTGTTGGTCCCATGCTTTTTTGAATTCAGTTACTGTCCTCATCTCTACCACCTCCACTGGGAGACTATTTCACGGATCCACCACTCTTTCCGTAAAGAAATATTTCCACATATCACTCCTGAATTTATCCCCTTTCACCCTCATCCCATGTCCCCTCTTAGCAGAACTTGCTTTCAATCGAAAGAGACTCTCCTCCTGTGCATTTATGCCATGGAGGTATTTAAACGTCTCAGTCATATCACCTCTATCCCGCATTTCCTCTAAGGCCGGGGTCTCAAACATGCGGCCCGCGGGCCGCATAATACTGCGGCGGAGGCAGCAGCAGCAAGTTTGGATTTTTTAAAATCTACCTGGGCTGATGAGGGGGAGGGGGGTTAGGACTGGTAATGGGCTATGGGGGGGGGGTAATGGGCTATGGGGGGGGGGTAAGATTGAAAATGGGGTGATGGGTGGGTAAGACTTCAAGTGGGCTGATAGGGGGGTTAGGACTGGTAATAGGCTATGGGGGGGCTAGGACTGGCAATGGGCTATGTGGGGGGGTTAGGACTGGTAATGGCCTATGAGGGGGGTAAGACTGAAAATGGGGTGATGGGGGTAACACTGAAAATGGGGTAATGGGGGGTTAGGACTTGTAATGGACTATAAGGGGTAAGACTGAAAATGGGGTGATGGGGGTAACACTGAAAATGGGGTGATGGGGGGTTAGGACTGGTAATGGGCTATGGGGGGCTAGGACTGGTAATGGGTGGGGGGTTGCTAGGACTGGAAATGGGCTGAGTGGAAGGGGGGATTGAACTGCAAATGGCTGATGAGGAGGGGGGCTTGGAATGGAAATGGGCTGTGAGAGGAGGGAGCTAGCACTGGAAATGGGCTGATGGAAGGGGGAGCTAGGACTGAAAATGGGCTGATGCAGGGACTAGAAGGGAGCGGGTGCTGTGTGGGGCTGGAACTGGAAGGGAGCTGATGTTGGGGGAGGATTAGAATGGGATGGAGCTGGGAGAGTGAAATGGAGAGGGGAAAAATATTTTGTCTGGGAGGGAAGACAAATCTACAATTGGCCAGGTATTGGGAGAGTAAGTGGGAATTGAGGATGGAGGGGTAAAATTTGAGTGGATGAAATAGGAATGAGGAAAGAGCAAAAGGAGAAAGATTAGTATGTTAAAGCAGATGTAGAGGGAGAATGGAAAAAAAACTAGAAGAGAGAAGAAAGGACAAATGGACAGCAGACGATGGAGAGTTAGCAGAAGGCACGAAGAAACCAGAAGAAAGTGGCTGGAGCAATTGCAACTGAAAAAAAATGCACAAAAGGTAGAAAAATATCTATTTTGAATTTATTAACTAGAATATGTCAGCTCTGGGAAACGTGCGTCCATAACGTCTGCGCTTTGTTTAGTACAAGAGGAAATTAATTTATAGTTTTATTTCTACAGTGTTGTTGTACATTCCAAGTTTGGCTTTTGTGGTTCCCAGCTTAATTATTGTCTTCTTGTTTTTAAATTTTGATTCCTTGTTTGGTGATGGTGTATGTTCTGCATGTGTAGCTGAGCTGAGGTATTCTGTTTATGTAATTCCTATTTGACATTGGCACTTGTTCTCTTTCCCCAGTAGGTCATGTATTGTTATTCTCTGAAATGTATTGGTTTAATATTTGCAGTGTTGCCTTTTGATAGGTAGGGTATGGTGCTTTGTGAGTCCTGGTAGTGCTCTTAGGATATGGCGGGTTTGCTATGGGTTCTAAATGGGCAGTGTTTGTAGTAGTTCCTAATGTGCCTGGCGGTTGGCACTGGATTATAGTAATGTAGAAATCTTTTCGTTTTTCTTTATCCATATACTCATTAAGAGGCATGTTTACTAAAAGTTAGTGTATGGTAACATTATGCAAATATTTATGCAAATGAGGTCCCTTATGCAAATGAGGCCCCACGTCTTATGCGGCCCCCGGGTTATTTTACAAGTCCTCATTTGGCCCCCAAAGCAATTTGAGTTTGAGACCCCTGCTCTAAGGTGTACATATTAAGATCCTTAAGTCTGTCCTCATATGCTTTATAATGAAGACCACTAACCATTTTAGTAGCCACCCTCTGCACAGACTCCATCCTGTTCACATCCTTTTGAAGGTGCGGTCTCCAGATTTGCACACAATACTCAAAATGAGGTCGCACCAAAGACTTATACAGAGGCATTATCACCTCCTTTTTTCTGCTAGCCATTCCTCTCCCTATGCACCCAAGCATCCTTTTAGCTTTTGCTGTCGCCTTTTCTACCTGTTTAGCTACTTTAAGATCATCAAACACAACAACGCCTAGGTCCCGCTCTTCTTTAGTGGACAAAAGTACTTCACCCCCTATACTATATTGCTCCCTTGGATTGCTGCAGCCCAAATGCATGACCTTGCATTTTTTAACATTAAATCTCAGCTGACAAATTCTAGACCATTCTTCAAGCTTATCTAGATCCCTCCTCATGTTATCTACACCTTCCTGGGTGTCTACTCTATTGCAGATTTTGGTATCATCCGCAAAGAGGCAAACCTTACCCGACAGCCCTTCCGCTATATCACTAATAAAGATGTTGAAAAAAGAATCGGACTAAGGACAGATCCCTGGGGCACACCACTGGTAACTTCTTTCTCCTCAGAGTGAGCTCCATTTACCTGTACTCTTTGTCGTCTCCCACTCAACCAATTTCTAACCCAATCAGTAACTTTAGGGTCCATCCCTAGGTTTGTTTATAAAGTCGCCTGTGAGGAACGGTGTCAAAGGCTTTACTGAAATCTAAATATACCACATCTAGGGCTCTCCCTCGGTCCAACTCCCTGGTCACCCAGTCAAAGAAATCAATCAGATTTGTCTGACAAGACCTGCCTCTGGTGAATCCATGCTGCCTCAGATCCTGTAATCCGCTGGACTCCAGAAACCTCACTATTTTCTCTTTCAGCAGCGTTTCCAATAATTTACTCACCACCGAAGTTAAACTAACTGGCCTGTAGTTTCAACCACATCCTTACTTCCACTTTTGTGTAAAGGGATCACATGTGCCTCTCTCCAGTCCTTTGGCACCACTCCCGACTCCAACGAGGCATTGAAAAGGTCAGTCAGTGGAGCTGCTAGAACGTACCCAAGTTCCCTCAGTATTCTAGGGTGTATCACATCTGGTCCTATCACTTTCTCTACTTTAAGTTGAGCTAATTTCTCACGAACACAATCTTCTGAAAATTGTTCAAGATGTCCCTCACTTCTGTTCCTGATTGTGAGTGTTTTCTAAGGTCCTGTTCCTGGTTCTTCATCTGTGAACACAGAACAGAAATATTTGTTAAGCAATTCTGCTTTATCCTCATCAGCTTCTACATATTCTTCCCCCTCACCCTTGAGTCTGAGAATACCACTTTGACCTTCCTTTTCTAACTAACATATCTGAAAAATGTCTTATCCCCCCATTTTATTGCATTGGCTATTTCCTCCTCTTTTTGAATCTTTGCCTTCTTGACTACTTTGCTAACTTCTCTAAGTTTTTCCAACTATAGATGCCTGTCTTCCTCTCTCTGTGATCTCTTGTATTTCATGAAGGCCTCCCTCTTTATCTTCACCTTTTCAGCTACTTCTTTCTAAAGCCATAGCGGTCTCCTTTTCCTTTTACCTTTATTTACCATTTTAACAAAAAGGTTGGTTGCTCTTAAAATATCCCCTTTCAGTTTTGCCCACTGTTTTTTTCTACATCCCCCAGCTATTCCCATCCCGCTAACGACTCCCTGAGGTATTGGCCCATCTTGGCAAAGTTAATTTTCCTAAAGTCTAAGACCCTCACTTTTGAATGGATTCTAATAGCCCTAGTCCTAATACTGAACCACACCATCTGGTGATCGCTGGATGCAAAATGATCTCCCACTATTTATTTATTTATTTTATTTATTTAACAGTTATTTATATACCGCTCTTTCCCTAGTATCAAGTGCGGTTTACATGGAACAGTAGGTTAATTGGTATGTAATATACCAAGTCAGTTTACATAGAACAGATAATTATAATTTACAAGGAATGTTGTAACATTAAAGGTATAACATATTAGAACATATATACATTGTTAGTTTAAATCTATAATCATCATGTGAATGAGAGTGTAGTATGGTTAATAGTGTATTAGTGATATTTATTTTGAAAATAGAGTATGTAATAATAATGTATAAATGTTAGCCTGTATCTATTTGAGTATTCTGTTCTGAGGGTGTATTGTAGTGTAATATGAATAAGTGAGTTTTTAATTTTTTTCTAAATTCCTTTATATCAGATAGCAGGCGAATGTTGTCAGGTAGATTGTTCCAAAGAATTGGAGCAGAGTGTGAGAAAGCTCTCTTATTTGTTTGTTTTCTGGCTTTTGTGAAATCTTTTGGTATTGTTAAGGTATTTACGGTAAGTTTCTGCTTCTTTGGGATCGTTTATCGATGTCTATATTAATCAGTGTATTGAGTGCCGATGGTGCAAGATTATTTATAAGTTTAAATGTAGTGACAAGAATTTTATATTTGATTCGGGAGTAAATAGGTAGCCAATGAAGTTCAGCCAAAATTGGTGTAACATGTTCAAGTGGGCTTATATTCAAAAATAAAATAAAATCAGAAACACTTTCACCATTGGTAAGCACCAAGTCCAGTATGGCCCCTTCACGTGTGGGGTCTGTTACCGATTGCCTGAATAGTTCTCCCTGTAGAGAATCTACAATCTCCTTACTTCTAGATGATACTGCAGCAGGAATGTGCCAATCAACATCTGGCATATTGAAATCCCCTATCAGTAGCACTTCCCCATTCCTAGCAATGCTGCGTATGTCTTCAATTAACTCTCTGTCCACCTCTTCCTCTTGTGAGGGAGGTCTATATATCGTGCCAATGCAAACAGATTTCTCTTTCCCTCTTTCTAGTTTAACCCACAGTGCCTCCTCTCTCCTTTTTAAGCTCTGTAATTCCAATGCTTTAATATTAGTTTTTACATATAGTGCCACTCCTCCTCCCCTTCTTCCTACCCTGTTCTTTCTGAATAAAGTATAGACAGGTATAGTTACATCCCAGTCATGGTTTTCTGTGAACCATGTTTCTGTAACTGCCACTAAATCCAAGTCAGCCATTCCCACCAAAGCTTCAACATCAGGGATCTTATTTCCCATGCTACGGTTATTTATACACACCACTTTCCATATGTTACCCTTTTTACCCATTTCCATAAAAGTATTCAATGTTTCACTTACCCGGGGGCTTTCACTTACCTGGGGGCTTTCGTCACCAATCCCCAACGAATCTAGTTTAAAGCCCTCTTCAGTAGATTAGCCAGTCTACTATTGAAGACCTGTCGACCTTTCTTGGACAGATGTATGCCATCTCTGCTCTGCAACCTTTGGAGCAGCATCTCATGGTCCAGGAAACCAAAATGCTCTCGATGACACCATCCACGCAGCCATGCATTCATCTCCAGGATGTGAGCCTCTCTGCCTTGGCCTTTACCCTCAACAGGAAGGATTGAAGAGAACACCACCTGTGCACCTAACTGCTTCACCCTCTGTCCCAGAGCCATGGAGTCACTTTTGATACGCTCAGAGGGATACTAGGCAGTATCATTTGTGCTGACATGGATTAGCAACATTGGGTAATAGTCAGTGGGTTTGATGAGTCTCGGCGAACTCTCCGTAACATCTCGGATTTTGGCACTTGGCAGACAGCATACCTCTCTGGACATCAAGTCTGGTCGGCAGATGGACACCTCAGTACCCCTCAGAAGAGAGTCCCAACCACCACTGCCCTTCGCTTCCTTGTGGTCACTGATTCTGCAACTTTGGGGTACTTGAGCTCTGGATGAGGGTCTTCGTAACGTATGTAGAAAGGAAGGGACAAATTTTGCCAGTTATAGAGAAAGAAGCGACAGATTTTAGCTATCAGTTAGATGTGTGCAGAGAAAGAGAGTAGGATCAAAGATGACCTCAGGGCTTTGAGCTGAAGAAACAGGGAGGAGTGTAGTGTTATCCACAGAAATAGAGAAGAGAGGAAGGGGGGAGGTGGTTTTAGGGGGAAAGATCAGGAGCTTAGTTTTGTCTCTGGGAATGTGCATGGCTTTTTGCAGGCCACTGTTGATTATCTGATTTCTTATCTGCACAACAGCGATGTCATTTTCCTCATAGAAGTTTTTCAACCAATTTGCTGATATATACTGTTGGACATTTGAATTAATACCTTGAGAGACATTATGTCCATGTGAGTTATGCAACGGTTCAACTTTGAGACGGTTTTGTGGCAGTCGCACTCTGTAAGGCTTGTTTTGTGGCCGAGTCTCTATTTCAGAACACTACCTGCATCTTTATAGCTTTTTCATCAGTATAAGCCTTAATATTTCCCTGACAGAGGTGAAGGCCCATTTTAGAAAGGCAATGTATGCACTGTAATCCACGTAGACATGAAAACATCCGGGCAAACAAGTCAATTTTAGAAGAGCAGGTATGCACATGTATGGCTGATATAAAATCAACATATCTCAGCCCCCGGAAAACAACGTGTTTTTTAAAACTGTGTCGATCGGAAATGCATATGTATGTATTAGAAATGGTGCCATATCGATATGTAAAGCCCCATAAGGGGGGATGGGGTGAAGGCATACAAGTGATGATAGAAATAGCGATAGACATCTGTGGGGTAGCGTGACCTATTTGATGAATACAGCAGCCCTTCTGAGAAAGGTAGTATTCACAGTCTGGCGGCTTTGGCCTTGTGCCGGGCTCCATGCTGTCAATCTCCCCCTCAAGCCAGGAGAGACAGTGCGAGGAATGGGAGGGGGGGTGAGGATCACTACCCAAGATGCCTAAAAGAGCCTGTTGTAACAGTGGAATGCAATGTCTTTGAATGGGGCTGATTTTGGGGTGTTAATACGACATCACCCTCGCAAATTGGCAAGATAGAAGTTCTCTGATCTGATTGTCCTGCAGTTTGAATGAAAATTTTAAGATTTTTCTGGGGATGTGTTATTCTTAGCGGGGAGGATTTTTCTGGGCCCCCTCATCAGTAAATTGGTAGTGGGAGGGATTTGGTTTTTTTAGCCCCTATATGAGAGATTTGCTGTTAATATCCACTTGTTTCATCTCATCCAGACAGGTTTTTTGAATGAATGAGTGAGTGTGAAGGGCGGAAGTAGTTATTGCATTTTATGTAATTGAAATATTGGGAGATGTATTGTAATTTAAAGTCTATTAAAGTGTTCAACTTACATATGAAATATTGATGTCATTAAAAA
The DNA here is from genome assembly GCA_033557465.1 of Ichthyophis bannanicus. NCBI lineage: Eukaryota > Metazoa > Chordata > Amphibia > Gymnophiona > Ichthyophiidae > Ichthyophis > Ichthyophis bannanicus. Next base: position 943,705,658 of record CM066035.1, on the reverse strand, counting down.
TTTACACACTTTTGTAAGTGAAAACAGTGGTTTCTGGCCAATAATAATTTATTGAATTGATTTGGCCTTTGCAAGGCTTTAGCTGCATTATAGGATATTTCACGTTATTGTGATTTGTGGCTTTGTGGACATATTGTTTATACACTTCCCCCGGAGTCACGGTTTAGCCGCCGGCACACATGCAGGGCCTCTGCTTCACAGCTCCACAGCACTGGGGACTGTTCAAGCCACAGTGTGCTCGTGTGTTGTCATGGCTATTCTTGTAATAAAATACCTACTTCCACATGAAATATCTTTCAGTTAGTTCATTTCTGGATGTCTGGCCTTTCCTGTATGGCTGTTCCGTCTCCTCATGGCTGGGGGCTGGCCCCTCCTCGGTATCTGTCTGCATTGGTAGGTCTTCAGGTAGCACGAGCTGTTACCTCCTCAGTGTATGGTTGTGCAAACCAAGAGTCCATCAAGTCCAGTGTCCTGCTTCCAACAGTAGCCAATCCAGGCCCCAAGTACTTGACATATCCTAAAACTAGCTAGTTCTATACCACTTATCCCCAGCGATAAGCAGTGGTTTTCTCTTGGACTATCCTAATAATTGTTTATCGACTTTTCATCTGCAAATTTCTTTAAGACCAGCTACATCTTGCATATCCTTAGTTTTCGTCAGAATATACATTTACATGTAATAGCGTGCTGGTCCAGTGTGCAGTGTCGGACGTCAGTATGGTTTATATTAAATTCCTGGGCTATATTGTAGCAGCAGAGCGCAGACAAACCAATGATACCAGGAGTCTGTTCAGAAGGTCCAAATCATTTATTTGTGCACAAGTCTCAAGCAGAATCAAATTCAAAATGGCTGAGCAATGGCTGTTAGTAAAACAACAACTTATATACTTTTCATGTCCATTCTAGGTATAGGAAAACATTTCATTGGTCCCGGTAACCTCCCGTACCCCTTCTATTGGTCCCGGTATTGATAAGGCTATCCAATTATGTCCTTTGACTGGGCTTAGCACCTGCTCACCCCCCTTTTAGTCCCAATTACAATGGTCAGTTCACCAATTTAGTTACTTTTCTCCTCCAAGGCCATTTAACTAGTTAGCACATATGAGAAAGCAGGGCACTGTAACCTTTCTGTCAGCAGTTTTAATTAAATTCTTTGCAGCTGTACTCTCTTATCAGTGGTATTTAAACTTATTTTTCTATATTTTCTGAGTTTCGATTCTGCTCAGCTAAGCTGATTATGCTTTGCTGAGCTTCATTTGTACAATAGCAGCATATTGGGGGATGTGCGATTCCTATGGGCCTCTCCACAGGCTTCATTTACAGGTCAAGCTGGTTAGGCCTGTCTGTTTATTTCAGACACCATGGATCATAGGCCGAATACAGAAAGAGGATCCAGAGCCCTAGCCCGGTTTCGCCAAGGCCTTATGCAGGGTCTGAAAAGGGGGGGGGGGCAGAAAGCTATGAACCTTTCTAAAGTTACCGAAGTTATCCAAGGTATAGATGAAAGTCCAGCAGTATTTTATGAAAGACTGACAGAAGCGTATAGAATGTATACTCCCTATGATCCAGATGCACCAGGAAGTTTATGCATGGTGAATTCTGCCTTTGTAAATCAGTCTCAACCAGACATAAGACGTAAATTACAGAAATTAGAAGGGTTTGCGGGCATGAATGCAACTCAGTTACTGGAAGTCGCTCATAAAGTGTATGTGAATCGTGATAATGAAAGGCAGAAAGAATGTGATCGAAAGATGAAAAAGAAAGCTGATTTTTTGGCTGCGGCCATAGTTGAACAGAGAAGGGGAGGTTTCCCTAGCCGAAGGAGCAGAGGAAGAGGGAGGGGCCGAGGAGAAGGCCGGCCCCAACTAGGCGCGAACCAGTGCGCTTATTGCAAAGAGGAAGGACATTGGAGAGATTTTTATTTATTTATTTATTACAATCTCTTATATACCGCGCTATTTGGCATCAGCGCGGTTTACATTATAACACAACGACCATAACAACATGCTGTTTGGTTTTACATCGAACAGGGGACCAAACTTGGATAACAGGGGTAACTATATACATGAGATATTTACATGGTGAGGAGTAACTTGGATAACAGGGGTCAGTTATAATATACATGAGATACATGCCCGCAACTCGAAGACGCCCACCAGGATGACGAAAATAATGCTCAATGGAGAGAAAGGGGACGGGGCCGACCCCGGAATCATGGAGGAGCCAATCGAGAACAATTTCAGCGAGAAAGAGGAGATGCCATCCAAGCATTGGCCGCAACGACCAATGACGAAGATGAAGCAGATTAGGACAGACCGGGCTCCGAATTTGCTTTAGGTCTCCAGGAGCCTATGGTCAGTATACAAATAGGAGACCAAGTTATGGACTTTATGGTAGATACTGGAGCAGAACATTCTGTAGTAGATAAACAAATTGCCCCATTTTCCGCAAGAGCAGTCACCATTGTGGGAGCAACTGGTGCCAAAGCCACAAAGCCTTTTCTTCAGAACCGAATATGCAGTCTGGGAGGACAGCAAATAACACATCAATTCCTCTATATGCCCGAATGTCCAGTACCATTACTGGGACGAGATATGTTAGCCAAGTTACAGGCCCAAATATCCTTTACCGAGAAAGGAGAGATGCAAATGACAGTGAATTCCCAGACTAAACCTACAGGAATAATGTTGCTTACTGTTCCCCGTGAGGAAGAATGGAGATATTATAGTAGTGAATCCACTCAGGACACCTATTTTGAGCAAACTCTGAAAAGTATTGATGCCCCGCCTGTGGTATGGGCAGAAGGCAATCCCCCAGGCCTAGCCAAGCATATAGCTCCAATAATTGTGAATCTCAAACCCAGTGCTACCCCAATACATGTTAAGCAATACCCACTCCCAAGAGCAGCAATTGAAGGCATTCACCGCCACTTGTTAAGATTACTAGAGTATGGCCTACTAAAAGTATGTCAGTCATCATGGAACACTCCACTCTTGCCAGTGAAGAAGCCTGGAACAGATGACTACCGTCCAGTGCAGGACCTGAGGAGAGTGAATGAAGCAGTTGAGACCATACATCCAGTTGTGCCAAACCCTTACACACTTTTAGGACTAATTCCTGCTGAAGCTACCCACTTTACTGTTTTAGACTTAAAAGATGTGTTCTTTTGCATAAGATTAGCCCCAATTAGTCAATTGCTGTTTGCCTTTGAATGGCAGGACCCTGTCTCTGGAAGACGGGGCCAACTTACGTGGACACGATTACCCCAAGGATTCAAGAATTCACCTACCATCTTCAGTGCTGCATTGAACCAAGACCTTTCAAGCTATCCAGTGGCCCCGGGGAAGAGAGTACTTCTCCAATATGTGGACGATCTGCTGATAGCTGCTGTATCAGAAAGTGAATGTATACAAGCCACCAAAGACCTCTTGCAGTTACTGGATGAAGTTGGATACAAAGTTTCCAGAGCCAAAGCACAGCTATGCCAAAAAGAAGTGAAATACTTAGGCTTTCGTCTGACTAAAGGAAGCCGACAATTAGGCAGAGAGAGAAAAGAAGCTGTGTGCAGAATCCCAACCCCAACTACCAGAAAGCAAGTCAGAGCCTTTCTAGGAGCAGCAGGATACTGCTGAATCTGGATTCCCAACTTTGCTCAAATTGCCAAACCATTGTATGAAGCTACAAAAGGAGAAGAAATGTCGCCACTAGAGTGGGGACCTGAGCAGGAAACAGCCTTCAAGATGTTAAAGGAAGAATTGATGTCATCACCAGCACTGGGATTACCAGATGTTCACAAGCCTTTCCATTTATTCATACATGAGGCACAAGGGAACGCCTTAGGCATGCTGACTCAGAAATTAGGAAACTGGGAACGACCTGTAGCATACCTGTCAAAACAATTGGACACTGTGGCCAAAGGATGGCCACCTTGCTTGAGAGCAGTAGCAGCTACAGCATTATTAGTAAGTGAAGCAGACAAGCTCACCTTAGGACAGAATCTACGAGTCACTGTGCCACACGCAGTCCTTGCCCTTATGGAGCAGAAGGCGAATCACTGGCTTACCAATTCCCGAATGTTGAAATATCAGAGTATGTTATGTGAAAACCCACAGATACAATTGGAAGTGAGCCATGCCTTGAACCCAGCCACGTTGATACCTGTCAGCGAAGAACCCCCGGAACATGACTGTATAGAAGTCATGGAGACTGTGTTCTCAAGTCGACCTGACCTGACAGATGTGCCCTTGGACAATCCAGATCAAACCTATTTCGTGGATGGAAGCAGTCTCATCGTCAATGGATGACGATGTGCCGGGTATGCAGTGGTTACCCGGTATGAAGTCATTGAATCATCAGCCCTAGCGTCAGGCACATCAGCCCAGAAAGCAGAATTAATCGCACTTACCCGAGCATTGGTGCTAGGTGCAAACCTCTTGTTAAATGTGTACACAGACTCTAAATATGCCTTCACCACTTTGCATGCCCATGGAGCCCTCTATAAAGAACGAGGGCTCATCACGTCAGGAGGAAAATCTATCAAATATGGCCCGGAGATATTGATGTTACTAGATGCAGTATGGGCCCCAACTCGTGTAGCTGTCATGCATTGCCATCAAGCAGGTAAAGGAGATGTTGCCCAGGGAAATAGATTTGCTGATGCCGCAGCACGACAAGCAGCCATGACAGGACAAATTTCATCACAGGCTATGCCAATGCAGGCAGCATTGTTTCCAGTACCCCTCAATTTATGGACACCACGATATACCACCAAAGAGTTGGATTACTACTGTAATAAGGAAGAGGGAGTGCTGAAAGAGGGATGGATTGAGCTGCCACCGGCAGAGGGCAGTCAACCTCCAGGACGAATAGTAATCCCCGAATTGTTGGGACCAGCCTTTGTCAAGGCTTTTCATCAAGCCACACATTATGGAAAAAGCGCTATGGAAAAGGCACTTAGACCACATTTCTGCATTACTATGTTGGCAGCCCTATCAGCTTCAGTAGCACGCCAGTGTCTAATTTGTGCCAAGAATAATGCCAAACAAGGTCCCACACCACCACCTCGAGTTCAGTCAGGAGGTGTAACCCCCATGCACCACCTGCAGATTGACTTTACTGAAATGCCAAAAGCCAATGGCTACCGCTACTTGTTAGTATTAGTTTGTACTTTCTCTGGGTGGGTAGAAGCCTTTCCCACCAGAACTGAGAAAGCCCGAGAAGTTACCAAAGTTTTGCTGAGAGAAATCATTCCCAGATTCGGAATCCCAGCAGTAATAGGGTCAGATAATGGGCCCTCATTCGTTTCTCAGATTACTCAGCAGTTAGCAAGAGCCCTGCAGATACAATGGAAGCTTCACACTGCATATAGACCTCAGAGTTCAGGGAAAGTTGAGCGAATGAATCGTACCTTGAAAGCCCAAATGTCTAAGCTTTGTCAGGAGACTCGCCTGAAGTGGCCCCAAGTACTCCCAATAGCTTTACTCAGAATACGCTCAGCTCCTGTGAAGTCAACAGGATTTTCCCCTTTTGAGGTTCTGTATGGTAAACCCCCACCAATAGTGCAGGGAATTAAAGGTAGTTTAACACCGATTGGTTCAGAAATAACCAGACAAGAACATCTAGCTCTTAGTTTTGTTCTACAGACTCTCCATATGTGGATACAGGACCAGTTGCCTATCAACTTGACGGAGCCTCTGCATCCCTACCAGCCTGGAACCTCGGTGTGGATCAAAGATTGGAGAAAAACACCATTCGAACCACATTGGAAGGGGTCATATACCGTCATCCTGTCTACCCCAACTGCAGTAAAGGTAGCAGAGATCGATTCCTGGATCCACCACAGCAGAGTCAAGCCCGCAGCCATTCCAGAACCCGAGCAGTGGACAGCAGTACAGCATCCTGATGTACCTTTGTGACTTACCTTGAGACGGCAACCAGTGACCTAGACACTTGTGGGATCATCCCAACAACCATAGTTGCAGTAGCCAAGTCTTTCAAAGAGGATTGCTGTTTCCAATACAGCAAGATTTAGCTCAAACAAACCTTATGTGTGCGGTTTGGCACACTGTTTGATACTATATTGATTGACAAATATTCAGAGCCAACTGAAATTGATACGCTAGTTGGCATACGACGGACATTGTGAGGATCTTCAATCAACATTCGACATCCGTTGAATTGCTTCATTAGCAAACGGGACAGCATTGTGCCAAAACGAGGACGTCGAGATCAAGATTTTCAAGTGAGGATTCAGAAGAACTCCAATCAACATGCATCTTCGTTTTTACTTTGTCCTGGTGGCCTGCCTAGGAGGCCTTGAACTGACTTGTGCCTTGCCTCCATGTACTGCTTGTATTACTTCCACTCGGACTGGAATGAAAGTAACTCAGACTTTGCTATATCATTCTTACTATACTTGCACTGGTAAAGTGACTCGGTGTATTTATAACATGTGATAAGGAAGCTTATCATAGCTCAGGTAGGAGCTATAGAAAAGATGATGTGACTCTGAACAAGCAACCTGTCAGTTCTGGTAGAAGCAAGAAAACAGAGTTTTCACATAAAAGACTACCAGTCCCAGAATGCACCAGGTTTCCAGCAGCCATGAGAGGGGCTGAAGGGAGAAAATGTGTGTGCAATCAAGAGAGCTATGAGGTAATCCCTAAGCACTCATCTCAAAGGGCAGGGCCTGATTCAACACAGCTGCGCTGTGTTAGGGAGGAGCACACATTAGGACAGAATAAGAATAGAGCTTATTCTGCAGATAACAGTTACTACAAGCTCCAGCCAAGCTTCAGACAAAGATACAGCAACAGCTCCAAGCTCAAGCACCAACATCATCTCGAGAAGCAGAAGCCAAGCCAAGCGGATAGAGAGAGAAGGAAACTCTCTGGAAGGAAGAGAAGAAAGGCCATTGGAAGGTCTGGGAGATTCCAAGGCAGTACCTATACTGGGAGGTATTCCAAATGCCAGCAGAGTCCATTGGACTGGAGTCAGCCAGAGGAATGGAATGGCAGAGATAGGAATCACCAGTGGCTACCTGGAAGAGAGAAGACTGCACGTGGAAAGGACTTTCAGACCTATGCCAGAAGGTATGTGAGAGAGGATCCAGTGTCCAGGGATCAAGATTGGAAGGCTGGACATCAGAACTGGATTACATACTGGCCAGGCTATACAGAGAGGAATTATGATAGCAGGAGAGGCTCAGGTATGAACACTGATCCAGACCCTATCTATAATAGAGAATGGCAGCAAGGGAATAAGCATTCTCATGATAGTGCCTTAATGAAAGACTCGTCTGTGCCAATGTATGATAGTGACCCTATGCTGATTGATGAAGGGGGAGATACAGCAGATGAAACTATTCATTACATGGACTGTTCTCTATCTAAATGCTATTGCTAGCTTTCTGTGAGCAAACACATCAGCCATCACAAAGAAACCTAACTTTGTTCTTTATTTCCACTGCAAACAGCTCTTAAAGCAGGATTTGGGTTCACACAGTAGCAGCCAGCCAGCTAAAGGGGTTTCAGCTGGTCAATTGATAGTAATTAAAGCTGCACCTGAATGTGTGTGTGAGCAAGGGAGAATCACTGCTGGGATCTGCGTGGAAAATAAGCAGAAGTTAACCTAACAAGCAAAGTTTATTCATTTCTTTGTGCCTTTTTATTTGGTAATTATTTGCTAAGAAAACATTAGCTAATTGCCTGACAAGTTGAAGGTTGTTTTCTGGTTTGCTTTGTGACTTTATGTTATCCATTTAAACACTGCAAGCAAGTATCCTCATTTATATTGCTACTAAGCATATTTGTGCTGGGTGAATTAAACCCCATCAATAAAAGAAGAATTTTATTGGCTTTACCACTTGGTTTCACAACTCAATTATTGTCTTCAGCTGTGTTTGGGAGTGAAAGAACTACATTACCCACAATACCTTGCAAGAATCATATGAATATATTCATCATCAAGATTGTGTAAGTTCTCACCCTAGGCAGCCGTCTGACAAACACCACTGAACTAAATGTTTGCACCAAAGGGAAAACTAAAGTTTGTTTCAACCCACATCAGAATCCATCCTATTACACTTTAGAAATACGATGGAATGATGCGGATGGACCTCTGCTTAATGCCACACCCCCACTCACCGACCCTACTAAGATTGCTGTATTATACTTTGATGCCCGTGATGTTATCAATAGGGATAGTCGTTCAAAATGTGCTAATTGGGAGAAATCCTATGCTTTCAATGATAAATACATGTGTCCAGAAGGAACCACTGGATGGGGAGAGTGTACAGGTAAACGAGTTCTAGCCAATGAATATAGTACAGCCTCAGTAGCAGACTACTATTGTCCGAAATGGGAATGTGTTTTCTATGCCACATGGAAAACTGGAAAGATGGTAGAAAATACCAGAGACAATCGAATGGCAGTTTTACAAAGGCCATATGTGAAGGATATAGAAAAGAATTGCAAGAAGGGAGCTTGTAACCCGTTAGAATTTCTTGTAATAAATCCTAGTGCTTGGAAACAAGGATATAAATTTGGACTCAGAATTGCGGGCTCCAGGTCAGATCCCGGAACCATTGTATATATTAGATTAAACACCCAGGCCCATAGATCATCACGATACCATATACATAACACTTTTTACGAGACTATGCATATAAACAAGTTTGATATCCCTCACCCTTCCCAAAATTTGTTTTTAGAATTAGCGGGGGCTGTAGTCTCCAGTTTACACATCTCTGATTGCTACTTTTGTGGTGGAACTAAGATGGGTGATCAGTGGCCATGGGAAGCAAAAGAATTGAACTATTCTATGACATACAATCATACTGAATTACATAAGACTACAAGCGAATGGGTTTTAGCACACTCAATAGTTGCACGTCTATGTTATGCCCGAACTGGACCTCAGTTCACTCTGCAGGTGGGACAGTTGGTCTGTCTCAGCCAAAAGTTCTATAATGACACCACCAAACAGACATCCTGGTGGTCAGGGGTTAATGCATCTGAACCCCCCAATCCATTAGCGAAATTTCCTGAACTTGCTGATCTATGGACAAATCTTGCCCTACCCCATGCTTTGCAAGCCCCACCTGGCTTGTATTGGATTTGTGGAACTCGAGCATATGCCAGACTCCCTATAAACTGGGGAGGGGCATGTGTTTTGGGGACCATTAGACCTTCTTTCTTTTTGTTACCCACTGAACACGGAGAGCAATTAGGATACCCGGTATACACTAAAAAACAGAAGAGAGCACCCCTACAGATAGGCAAATGGGAGAAATGGGAGGGTGATGATTGGCAACATGGAATGATGATGGCATGTGGGGCTATCGGACCCCTGTATATATGATTAATCGAATTATCCGCTTACAGGCAGTAGTTGAATTAATAACCAATGAGACTAGCCAAGCACTCACACTTTTAGCTAGACAAAGCACACAAATGCGTACCGCCATATATCAGAATCTCTTAGCACTAGATTATTTGTTGGCAGCAGAAGGAGGAGTATGTGGTAAATTGAATTTAACCAATTGTTGTTTGAAGATAGATGATAAAGGTCAAGTAGTTGAAGAGATTGCTGAAAACATGCGAAAACAAGCTTACGTGCCAGTACAGACTTGGCATGGGTTTAAGTTTCCCAATTGGTTCGCCTCTATTTTCTCAGGTTTAGGGGGACTTACTACTTTCCTTATGCTTATATTAATAATAATTGCTGTGTTTTTACTATTACCATGTATAATTCCATGTTGTATGCGTTCTGTAAACAGTATTATTGAAAACACTGTAGAGCGGAAAACCGCAACTAAGATTATGGCCTTATGGCATCCTCGGCCCACTATGTATGGTCGTAACCCGACCCCAGTATAGTCAAATTAAGTGATTTAACTCTCACACCTTATTAAGTAATAGGGTGAGATTAATCAAAGGGGGGAATGTGGTAGGCGAAGGCCTATGATCCATGGTGTCTGAAATAAACAGACAGGCCTAACCAGCTTGACCTGTAAATGAAGCCTGTGGAGAGGCCCATAGGAATTGCACATCCCCCAATATGCTGCTATTGTATAAACGAAACTTAGCAAAGCATAATCAGCTTAGCTGAGCAGAATCGAAACTCAGAAAATATAGAAAAATAAGTTTAATTGCTATTGATAAGAGAGTACAGCTGCAAAGAATTTAATTAAAACTGCTGACAGAAAGGTTACAGTGCCCTGCTTTCTCATATGTGCTAACTAGTTAAATGGCCTTGGAGGAGAAAAGTAACTAAATTGGTGAACTGACCATTGTAATTGGGACTAGAAGGGGGGTGAGTAGGTGCTAAGCCCAGTCAAAGGACATAATTGGATAGCCTTATCAATACCGGGACCAATAGAAGGGGTACAGGAGGATACCGGGACCAATGAAATGTTTTTCTATACCTAGAATGGAGCAAAAGTCTATAAAAGTTGTTGTTTTGCCAGAGAACATTGCTCAGCCATTTTGAATTTGATTCTGCTTGAGACTTGTGCACAAATAAATGATTTGGACCTTCTGAACAGACTCCTGGTATCATTGGTTTGTCTGCGCTCTGCTGCTACAGGCTGGCTTAAGTGTATCCTAGGCAAATATTTGGCCAGACAGTCCCCCCCCCTTATATAATTTAGCATCCTCCTTTCCCTTCCCTGTCTGGATTTTCAGAAAACCTTTGCCAAGATCCCTCATGAGAGACTTGTGAAACTTTAAAAGTCATGGGACAGGAGGCAGTGTACTGTTAGGGATTACAAACCAGATAGTAGGGCTAAATAGTCAATTTTCTCAATGGAGAAGGGCAACTAGTGGAGTACCACCGGGATCTGTGCTGGACCTGCTGCTTTTAACATATTTATAAATGATATGGAAATGGGAAGAATGAGTGAGGTGATCACATTTGTAGATGACACAAAATTATTCAAAGTTGTTAAAACAGAAGAGGATTGTGAAAAATTGCAAGAGGACCTTGATAAATTGGATGACTGTGTGTCCAAATAGCAGATGAACTTTAATGTAGACAAGTGCAAAGTTATGAGTGCACTTAGGAAAGAACAACCCAACTACGGTTACACAATGCAAGGTTCCACGTTAGGAATCACCTCCCCGGAAAAGGATCTCGGCATCATCACGGATAATACATTGAAACCCTCTACCCACTGTACAGCTGCAGCCAAGAAGCTACAAAGTATCACATTTAATACTAATTGAAGAAAATATTTTTCACTCAGTGCGTAATCAAATCTGGAATTTGTTGCTGGAGGATTTAGTAAAAGCTGTTACTGAAGCTGGGTTTAAGAGTTTTGGACAAGTTTCTGGAGGAAAAGCCCATAAACCATTATTAAAGGTGACCATGAAAATGCACTGCTTACCCTGGGATAAGCAATGTAGAATCTTTGTACCTTTTGGGAACCTGAGAGGTATTTATGACCTGGATTGGCTACTACTGGAAACAGGATACTGAGTGTGATAGACCTTGGTCTGACCCAGTATGGCATATCTTAACATAGAAACATAGAAATATGACGACAGAAAAAGACCACATGGCCTATCTAGTCTGTCCTTCCATATCAACAACTACAACAGTCCCCTTTTTACCTTTAGAGATCCTCTGTGTTGGTCCCATGCTTTTTTGAATTCAGTTACTGTCCTCATCTCTACCACCTCCACTGGGAGACTATTCCATAGATCCACTACTCTTTCCGTAAAGAAATATTTCCGCATATCACACCTGAATCTATCTCCCTTCACCCTCATCCCATGTCCCCTCGTAGCAGAACTTGCTTTCAATTGAAAGAGGCTCTCTCCCTGAACATTTATGCCACGGAGGTATTTAAACATCTCAATCATATCACCTCTTATCATCTTATGTTCATATATTCAGCATCTCTCCTCTTCCCTACTGCTTCAAGATGTCCAGCATCACCCCCTTCCCTTCTCTCTTCCTACCGATGCCACTGCCATCCTAGATCTGCTGGAGCCTAGAACTGAACCTGAATAAGAGAAAGGCAACACAGCATGGCGCTGGGCATTTGAGCCCCTGCAATCACGCGGTCAGGACCTGCGCATCCCATCCCTTCTGACAGGAATGTAGGAGGGGGCATGCATGCTCAGGACATGGGTGCTTAAAGGCCAGCTGGCCCCTATCCTGAAGTGTGCCACCTAGAGTTGCCCAGTGGTTGGGCCAGCCCCATTTCTGGGGCAGTTGGAAGGTGGGTACTGATGAGAGCAGAGATGTTCCCTTCTTGGTAGTGGTGAATCCTATTTTGGGGTAGGAGGAAGGGTAAACATTTTGGCCTAGTTATATGTTAACATGTTAAGGCATGGAGAATCATTGTTGTATGCATTGGAATGAGAAACTGTTGGGTATTATGGTTTATGGCTGACAGGGGTTCAATAAAAAATATTTTAGTGAATTGGCACAAACCCAGTCTATGATTTTGCGCTCAGTTGAAACCTGATGAGCTGGAGTTTGTCCTTTCTTGCATTTCTTTTCAGGGTTGAAAGTTGATCTGATCAGTGGCTATTGATTCAGTTCCGTGGAGATGGCTCATGTGCTGGGACGTGCTCTCAGCTGTAATGTCCTTTTCTTGAGTGACTGTGAATGTTTGGTCAGTCTTAGTAAGCAGGTGAGGTTGAAGAGCTTCAGCATGGTCGTCATAGACAAGACTATGCCACAGCTCACCTCCTGAAGTTAAATAAAATTTGCCATCTTCTGCCGCTCGGTGACTGATCAGAGCTTGATTTATCTGTAGAACTGAAATTTCTGAATGACCAAGATGGCTTGGATGAAAAATATACTTGCAGCATCCCTAGTCTCATAGTAACAATTTATTTATTTATTTATTTAATTCACATTTATATACCGCATCTTCCAAAGTTCAGTTGCGGTTTACAGGTAACAATAATTTACAAATCAAGTTTGTTTTACATGGAACAATGAAATATAACAGAACTTATTTACAAGGAATATCATATGAAATATAGAACAAATAATGTGGTATAATACCGAACAGTGTGAAAAACTATATACAAGTTATATATGAATATATATATATGGAATACTTGAGGGGAGGTCAAAGGATCATCATTGGAGGGTGCTAACTGTGTAGGTTAAAGGTTTATTGCATGGAGTAATCGATTGTCTGTTTAACAATAATGCCACTGCCTTGCCACCCCCGACATGCAGCCTCTCAGCGGGGGGTTGATGTGCGGCATGGTGATCAGCTCTTTGAAGCTGTGGCAGGCCTTAAAGCGCATGCCCGCACTCATAGCCAGCTGCTCCTGCCCCCCGACTTCCTGTCAGTGCACGCATGCACACACTTTAAAGACTGCTGTGGCTTCAAAGAGAGGCGCCATGCCGCCCATCAGCCTCCGGTGAGAGTCTGGATGTCAGGGCGGTGCAGTGGAGGCGGCACATCGGGACTGTCTAGGACCGAGCGGCCCACCAGAGTCTGTCACCCTAGGCGACCACCTAGTTCACCTAGTGGACGGGATGACCCTGTGCTCCGTGCAGGTTACCCCAGCTCTATGCATTTTACTGTTATTACATTTCAAGCTGATACTTAACACTGTGAACTGTTGATAAAAAGAAAATTCCAGCCCCAAAACAATGTCGCCACTGTTGAGGGTTTATGAATAACGAAAACCTAAGCACCTTCTAGTGAGCTAAGTACCTTGTGCATTCACTCTGTTCCCCTTTTCCCCCTTCTTACTTCTTCTACTTTCCTGTCTCTTCACTTATCTCCGTCTTTTAATCCTATATTCCTTAAAAGCAGAGCTACCGAGCCTTAGGTCATTTTGGGTCACGATTGACTTTCCTCTGTGGGATTAAAATGCTATAGGGAGGTCACGTGTTGAGGCGAAACTGAACAGACTCCTGAGTGCTGAGCTCCATCCCCATATCGAGTAAAACAACTTAAAAAATGGTGAAGAAAAGCAGAAAACACCCTAAGACGTTTATCTCCCTCACTCCCTGACCAGACTGCAGACGCAGATAGCAAAAGCCCACGGAGCACAGTGGAGAAGTAGGGAGTCCCCCACAAAATGCCACTACAACCTCGAGGCCCGGGTAGGAACACACAACCAAAATGGCTGACAGAAAAGCTCAGTAATCCCCAGACGCCCTGAACCCAACTATCACCACGCATGAGAGAAATTACCCACATGCTGACGGCGGTTTTGAACAAGCACCTCTCCCACCTGCATACATCCCTTGAAGACCTGCGGAGGAGCCTGGAGGCGCAGGTACAACGGATCCAACAGGTGGAAGGCTTAGTGGCACAGCAGGATGGCAGACTCGAAGGCTTGGAACAGCAGATTGCCAGGATGGAAAACATACAACTTGTGGAACAGCTAGACAACCAGGAAAACCACGCAAGACTCAGCAATGTGCGACTGGTCGGCCTCTCCAAGACATACAAGTTCAGTAAGCTGTGGGAACTTTTTGAAAGGTGACTGCCACAACAATTGGGCCTAAAATTAACAGGGGATTGCATCAGGGGTGGCTCAAGGCAATCTGCTGCCTGAGGCGAGGGATGAGATGGTGCCCCCCCCACCCCCCGGAGCTGGGGGGGGGGGGTGTCTTTCTCAAAACTCCAGTCAGGGACTGAACCAAACCAAAAAGACAATTAGATAATGTGGAGGAAATGCAAGATGTTTGCACACCAAGGAACTAAAAGAAAAAGTGAGAACCGCAGCACTGTTTATAGCACCAAATTATAACTCATTTTATTTTGGTTCTTGCTTTTTTTCTTTTTGAACATACACTTTGCATCCACAGAATCCCCTCCCTCAACAATGAGTGCAGAGCAGAAACAGGACATTTACCCACGGAACTCAATGTATCTTAAAAAAAACAAAATCTGATCCAGACCATTTCACTAACAACAACAAACAATCTCCAGTACCAGGCATATTGTGAACTAATACAAAACCCTACAACAAAGTCACTGAGGACCTGTAGAGCAAATCTACCATACCAAACCATATCAGCACCAACTTCCAAAACTCACAGAAGGAGCCTACCAAAAAAAGCATCACTGTAAATACGGCAGCGGGCCCTGGAACAGCCAAACATCTATTTGGACAGCTGAACAATTCAGATTACTACAGTACAGATCCCTACATACAAACTCCACTGTAAATAGTTCTACATCATTTTACTGTAAATGAGAATATAACTGTTTTGTATTACTCATATTGTTGTTACCTGTAAACCGTGTTTGATCTACTGGAAAACGCGGTATAGAAATGTTAATAAAATAAAAATAAATAAATAAACTCCTTGTTAACCACCTGGTTTTGGTCGTAAACTCATAACACAGACCCTCACCAAGCACAGAATAAGTGACCATAACCTAATAATAAACATATATAGATACAAATTAAACTGCAACCCCAAAAAGTCAGATTCTGCAAACAATGCAATGCCAGAGAAATAGAAAGATGCATTTCCCTGTACTTTAAAAAATATAAAGATAGCACCAAGACTGTTCATTAAATTGAAAATAAAATTCTCTTCTACTTTTATTGTCTGACCATTTTATTCTTGATCATGCTGGTCCCAATCTGAGGTTTCTGCTTTCCTCCACCTCCCGGTGCCCACTCCCCCCCCCCCCCATGTACTTCCTCCCAGGGGCAGCATGAAGGTGATGCAGAGTCATGTGCGGAGACTCATTGCAGCATTATTTTCCTAAATTTAGCTTGCTTTATTTCTAAATATATATGCTACCGATCTAAAATCCTAGGTGGCTTCCAAACATATACATGCCATTTAGTAAAACAGATGCTACAATAAAACACATCATAAAAAAACATTACATTTGATTAATGAAAAGCCACTTACACAGCCCCCCTCCCCCCAATCAGACCATCACCAATCTGCACATCAGATTTATTTCGCTATGACCAGATTATTGATGAGGAGGGAAGATATAAAATGAGAAACTAATCCTGGTAGCCATGAATTCAAACGTTGGATTGTGCTAGAGCTGGAAAAGTCCGGGAACTCAGCAGCGGTGAAGCTATCAGGCTACTAAACAAAATTAAACTAACAAACAATTAAACTGAGACGTTCCCTTAAAATTTGAAATTTCCTTTAATCTGACCTGACAAAATATTTTAAATTTCAGTCTGGCAGCACAAAGAACACAAAACGGCAGTATTCCAGTCCCCCCTCCCCAAAACCAACACCCTAAAGCACCTCCATTTCCACAAAAACAGGAGCAACTTGGCACCCCAACACAGCACTTCCCACCCTCTGAAAAACAAGAGAGACTTTGTAACCAAGAAGGGCTTAGCAAACCCCAACATAACTCCTGAAACTGCACACTGGACCAGTATGGTGTTAATGTAAATAGACATTCTGCAAAAGAACAAAGCAAAGGCAAGATCCTCGCACACCAAGGAGCCAAAAGAAAAAGTGAGAACCACGGCACAGTTTATAGTGCAATGCAATGTGTGCCTTCGAGTCAATGCTGACTCCTGGCCACCCAGCAGCTCCTGGGTTTTCTTGGCAGTGTCACTGGAAGAAGATTGCCAGGCCTTTCCTCCGAGGCAATGGAGGGTTAAGTGACTTGCCCAAGGCCACAAGGAGTGCTAGTGGGAATCGAACCCAAATTATAAATCATTTTATTTTGTTATATACTGCATTATGGTTCTCACTTTTTCTTTTTGAATATATATTCTGCATCCACAGAAACCTCTCCCTGGGTAATGGGTGCAGAGCCGAAGTAGGACATTCACCCACAGAATTCAGGTTTCTAGTCCTATAGGCACTCCTTGTGGCCTTGGGCAAGCCACTTAACTCTCTTTTGCCTCAGGTACACATAGACTGTGCGCCCTTTGGGGACAAGGGAATGTATCCAGTACCTCTTTACAGCAATTATATAATGTAAACTGCTTTGACTGAAGGATAAGGCAGTATGGAAAACTAGTTAAATAAAATACTGTAATCCCTAGAACATCCATACACCTATTTGAAAAGCTGAACAAGTCAAATTACTACAGTACTGTATAGATCCCTATGTACAAACTCCATGTTAATAGAACACATGGCCTCAGATCCTCACTAAGTACAGAATAAGTGACCACAACCTAAAATAAAAATATGTAGACAAAAATTAAACTGAATCCCCAAGAAGTGCAACATCAGATAAATGTTCCCCATAAATATCGTGCAGTCCAATCATTAAATTGAAAGTAAAATTATTTTTCTACCTTTGTTGTCTGACCATTTTATTCTCTGATTATGCTGGTCCTGATCTGAGGCTTCTGCTTTCCTGTCTTCTCTTAGCTCACTTTCTATGGTCTATAGTCCATCTGCCATTTCTTGTCTCTTCTTTTGTTTTCTTCACTTCCTTCCATCAGTCTATTTCCAGTCCTAGAAACCCTCCCCAGTATCAGCCCCCTTTTCCAGTCCTCCCCTCCTAGTACCTTCCAATTTTAACCCCCTTGCATTCCCAGGACTGCTACTGGTGTCCATTCCCTTCCAGTCCTCCTCTTTCCCCACTGTCCAGCCCCTTCTAGTCCATCTAACTTCCTTTGGGGGTGGGATAAAGCTGCACAGAGTCCTTCAAAGAGGTTGGAAGGCTCCGCACCGGTTTCACTTTGATTTAAACTGCAGCTCACCAGCACAGCCGTGGTTCTCTAAGAGGCAGGGAGCCGTGTCTGCCAGGAAAAGGAGAGGGTAAGTTTGCTGCTGCCGAGAAGTGAGGTGACTGTTTTGGGAGCATTTTTTGCCGCCCTCAAAACTTTGCTGCCTGAGCCAGCTGCCTCATTATAGAGTCGCCTCTGGATCGCATGATAGTGGAAAGACTGCAGAGGTTGGGCTCATGCCGAGACAATGCCATCCGGCCAAGGACTATCATCACCTGTATATTAAATTCCGCAGAGAAAGATAAACTGATGAAAGGCTTCTGAGCCCAACGCCAACTAGACTAGCATGGACATAAACTGTTGATTTTTTAATGATTACTCTGCACGGGTGGTGGAGTGAAGGCAAGCGATGGCCCCACTATGTTCCGAACTTGTCGCTAAGGGAATAAGATTCACACTTCAATAGCCAGTGCGAGTCTGGATACAGCATGGGAACCACATGCACTAATTTGAGACTCCTGCAACACTGCAGGAATATATGGACCAGAATATTGGTAATTAATAAGTGAATTTACACCTGCATGGAGTCCTGTACTGTGGGCAATAGCTGAGTGACATCTAAGAACTGATGTGGACTGAGGCGGGACAGATAGGGCTCAACCCCCCTCCCCCTCTTCAACATATAGGCTGGTAATATTGAATGGATGAAAGGTTTAGGGGGGTGGAAACACGAGGCAGATTAAGCTGATTAGGGTGGGTAGTTGAGTGGGAGACAGCATGCAAGAGACAAGGAATGCGTGTGTTGATGTGTTGAGGAGCGGGATGGGGATGAATGGAGAGGGTTAAGGGGGACAGAGGATAAAAAGCGGCAGACGACAGGGGGAGAGGGAGGTGAGGGGAGTTTCCAGGGATGGGGTCAGCAGGGGAGAATTGAGAAGCAGGGTGGTAGCTTGCGAGGAGGGAAAAGGAGAAGGGAGGGGGAGGGGGAGGAAGAAGCATGAGGGGGAACAGGTTGGTGGGGGGAAGGAGAGGAGACATGAGGGGTCCAGCTCATCTGGAAGCTGGAGCCCACACAGCCCATAAGAGGAAAGCCATGCAGATGCAACCTATCGCACGTAAGGGGATTGGATAGAATAAAGATCCTTAACCTTAATGTGGAAGGGATCAACTCTCCCATCAAACGTACCAAAATACTTAACTATTTGAAGAAGGCGGGAGCAGACCTTGTATTTTTGCAGGAAACACATTTGACCAATAAAGAACATAAAAAACTCCAACAGGGCTGGGTGGGGGAGCTAGGCCACTCTTCATACAATGGGAGGCAACGAGGAGCGGCAACTTTAGTAAACTGTACAAAAAAGGCTGCCCTATATCCTCCACAAAAGCATCATAGATGGGGAAGGCAGGTACCACATTATGGTGGGAGAACTGAGTGGGAAAAAACTGGTGCTGTGTAATCTATATGCACCTAAAGTCTATAGTCAGGAATTGTTTTGTTACAACAAGCTCACATCTGCTTCAATTTAGTGAGTACCAGCTCACAATAGGGGAGATTTTAATTTACTGTGCAACTCCTCCATAGACTGCAACCCGCAACAAAGAGAAAGGGGTCAGTTTTCTAGTAGACAAACTCAATGTGGTGGATACTTGGCAAATCTTACACCCTGACAAGGTAGATTTCACTTTCTACTCACACCCACATAATAGCTACGCAAGACTAGACTACTTGCTAATCATGAAAGCATTGTTTTGAAACCTAAAGAAGGTGGAAATTGGGGTCGCGAGAATTTCTGACCATGCCTCAGTGTGGCTTACACTGCAGATAGGCTCGGGAAGGGGGCAACCTGGAAAATGAATCCAACTCTGTACAAAGACCAGGATTTTCAGAAACATCTTAGGGAAGCTTGAGTGACGAACTGGCGAAAGAAGGACATGGAGGGTATGGACCCCCGAGTGGTATGGGAAGCAGCAAAAGCCACAATGTGGGGTAAATAATAGCATACACAATGAGTAAGAGGAAAGCTTGGGATGCAAAACTATTAGACCTCACAAAACAGTTGCAAACGATAAGGAAACGCCATGTAAACAGCTTAAGCAGAGCAAACTAGGCGGGATACCTTGCAGTGCGGAAGGACATTAACCTACTTCTGTCATAGTGTGCGGAGGGAGATAGTAGGCTGTACAAATACCAATTACACCAATGGGGCAACAAGTGCGGGAAGAATGTGAGCACAGGAGGAGAGAGTTTCCCCAATCAAGTGGGTTGGAAACTCCATGAAATATCTGGGTGTGCATCTAAGCGCAAACAGGCAAGTGATGTATCAAAAAAACATTGAGGCCGGGTTGGCTCAAATGAAGAATTGGTGTGAGAGATGGAGAGGCCTTCCTATTCCTAATAGGGGCTATACATTTCAAGCAAAGGTAAGAGTTTGTGACTTTTTAAATTACTAGCTCTCTGCCTGGGAGCTCTTAAAAGGGTTTTGGTACATTTATAAAAGAAAGTTACATTCTTTTTTGTGCTTTAGTTTGAAAGCGGAAATATGTTCTTTAGTGGGGTAGGTTTAAAACTCTGATTTAATATCTTTCTCAGCTCTTTGAAGGTAGTGACACTTCATCAGGTGTTAGTTCCCTCCCTACCCCCAACTCCCGCCCACCTGTAGTGAGCAACCTTGCTTTATAGGACACCTCCCCAATTAACTACACACAAGGACTTGGAACAGCACATTTTAAACACACTTAAAAGAGATTTAACTGCTTTTTCTCTGAAAGGAAAGCTGGGAAACTGGTTAGTACTTTGGTAGGTCTCTCTTTCTTTTGCTTTAACAGATACCTAAGCTCCACCAACTGAACAAGGACTGGAACAAATTGTATCGCCAAAGCTGTTGCCCCCGTTACAGCTTCTGCCTTTGTCCAGGCAGAGGTCCCAATGCCAGTTGAAGGACCAATTCCACGTGCAGGATGCCTGCATGCTGAAACTCTCAGGAAACAAGTGGAGGAACTCAAAAAGGAGGTGGCGAGGCTGAGGAGCATTCAAAACAGAAGTACATTGATGAGATGCTTCTTGCAACATTCAAGCTCTCCAGCAGAGGAGAAGATGGAAGCCTACAGAATGATGAAGGTTGGACATGAGTCATCAGGGCCTGCAGAATCACCAATCCAACTTCTCCAGCCCTTGAGTTGAAGAAACATTATGCAGCCCTGGAAGTGGAAGAGGTGAAAGCATCCCTGGAAAGGGAAGAACCAGAGCTTGAGCACCCCAAAGTTGCAGAATCAGTGACCACAAGGAAGCGAAGGGTAGTGGTGATTGATGACTCTCTTCTGAGGGGTACTGAGGTGTCCATCTGCCGACCAGACTTGATGTCCAGAGAGGTATGCTGTCTGCCTGGTGCCAAAATCCAAAATGTTATGGAGAGTTTGCCAAGACTCATCAAGCCCACTGACTATTACCCAATATTACTAATCCATGTCGGCACAAATGATACTGCGAGGTATCCCTCTGAGCATATCAAAAGTGACTTCATGGCTCTGGAACAAGGGTCAAGCAGATAGGGGTGCAGGTGGTGTTCTCTTCAATCCTCCCTGGTGAGGATAAAGGCCAAGGCAGAGAAGCTCACATCCTGGAGATGAATGCATGGCTGCGTGGATGGTGTCATTGAGAGCATTTTGTTTTCCTGGACCATGGGATGCTGTTCCAAGGGTTGCAGAGCAGAGATGGCATCCATCTGTTCAAGAAAGGTCGACATGTCTTCAGTAGCAGACTGGCTAATCTACTGAAGAGTGCTTTAAACTAGATTTGTTGGTGATGGGTAAAGACAGCCCCCAGGTAAGTGAAACATTAAATACCTTTATGGAAATGGGTAAAAGGGGCAACATATGAAAAACGGTGTGTATAAATGCACCTAGCATGGGAAATAAGATCCCAGATGTTGAAGCTTTAATGGGAGAGGCTGACTTGGATTTAGTGGCAGTTACAGAAGCATGGTTCACAGAAAACCTTGACTGGGATGTAACTATACCAGGCTATACTTTATTCAGAAAGGACAAGGTAGGAAGAAGGGGAGGAGGAGTGGCACTGTATGTAAAAAATAATATTAAAGCTTTGGAACTGTCTTGAAGGACTGGAAAAAGGGACTGTTACTTCTGGAGAGAGATCTGCAACTGTGAGTATATACTTCTGGTAATTTTCTAAAAGGAATTCTTTCTATTAAAGCTAATTAATCTGTGAACCCACTATTTTTGTTAAATCAGTCAGGGTCTAGTAGCATCAGTTTAAGTTTAAATTTAAAACACAGAGGAGAACTTTCTGGTTACATTTCATACCCAGCAGAGAGCTTGTAGTTTAAATTTAATAGTCACTCAGGGCCTAGTAACAGCAAAGTACTTTTAGTTTAAATGTAAAACACAGAAGAGAGCTTTCTGGTTAAATTTAGAACCCAGCAGAAAGCTTGTAGTTTAAATTTCATAAGACGTTAGAGCCTAGCAGCAGCTAAGAGCTATAATTTAAATCAAATCAGAATTTAGCTTACCTCAGCAGCACAAGACAGGATACTGTGTAGCAGCCCTCTTTTAGCTTTATAGGTACTTACACATCTTAAAACACAGGAGGTGCTCTCAGGTGAAGCTCATTACCCAAATCAGTCATACACTAAGGACCTGAGATTAGTTAAGCTTCAGGTGAACAAGGTATATTACACGTATTAGGTACAGTTTTATTAGTATAAATATCCATAGCAACCCTTAGTAAGTAAAGAACTTAGATCTAAACACAAACTTAGAACTAAGATGCACACAGCAGTCCAGCAGCGGGTTGGGGGCTTTCCAGTCTTTTGCATTGAGTGTCACATGTATGATTTTCTCCCAGTTGGTGAGATGTCTTACGTGTGCACTAGGTGCAAAGAGCTCTTTGCTCTCAGGGAACGAGTCCGTTCTCTAGAGGCTAAAGTAGCAGACTTGGAAAGCATAAGACAGACAGAGAGGTACATAGACGAGACCTACAGGGATATAGTCCTGAAGTCCCACCTCCAGTCTGGCAGCATCCCTGTTGCCATGGAGGAGAGAGGTCACGTGACAGGAGAGCATCACCCTGGTGTGGCAGGAAGTGATCCTGTAACTAGGACCTGTCCTCCAGGTGATGTAAAACCCTCTCGCACTGAGGATGTTTCTCCAGGGCCATGTGCCCATGAGAGAAGGGTTAGGACAGCCGTTATAGTTGGTGATTCGATCATTAGGCATGTAGATAGTTGGGTGGCTGGTGGACGTGAGGATCGCCTGGTAACATGCCTTCCTGGTGCGAAGGTAGCGGGCCTCACGCACCACCTAGATAAGGTCTTAGATAGTGCTGGGGAGGAGTCTGCTGTCTTGGTACATGTTGGTACCCATGACATAGGAAAATGTGGTAGGGAGGTTCTGGAGGCTAAATTTAGGCTTTTAGGTAGGAAGTTGAAATCCAGAACTTCCAGGGTAGCATTCTCCGAAATGCTTCCTGTTCCACGCGCAGGACCCAAAAGGCAGGCAGAGCTCCGGAGTCTTAATGCGTGGATAAGACAATGGTGCAGAGATGAGGGTTTTGGATTTTTTAGGAACTGGGGAACATTCTGTGGAAAGGAGGGGCTCTTCCGAAGGGATGGGCTTCACCTTAACCGGGATGGAACCAGGCTGCTGGCATTAACCTTTAAAAAGGAGATAGAGCAGCTTTTAAACTAGATATTAGGGGAAAGCCGACAGTCGCCCAAGAGCGGATGGTTCGGAAGAATGTATCTTTGAAGGATACTGCCAAAAGCAGAGAGGTTCCACAAAAGAGTAAAGTAGCCCAAATGCCCTCAAGTATGGAGCAGACAGAGCTTAAAGATCCCAAATTACCCATGTCTAACAATAGCCAAATTAATATGAATAAAATACATTCTCTAAAATGCTTGTATGCAAATGCTAGAAGTCTAAAAAATAAGATGGGAGAGTTAGAATATATAGCACTAAATGAAAGGTTAGATATGCTTGGAATATCAGAGACATGGTGGAAGGAGGACAACCAGTGGGACACTGTGATACCTGGGTACAAACTATATCGTAATGATAGAGCTGATCAAATTGGTGGAGGGGTTGCTCTCTATGTTAGAGAGGGCATTGAGTCTGAAAGGATTAAAGTTTTGTAGGAAACAAAATCTTCTGTAGAATCTATATGGATTGAAATTCCATGTAAAAGGGGGAAGGCAATGGCAGTTGGGGTGTACTATCGAGCGCCTGGCCAGAATGACCAAATGGATGATGAAATGCTCAAAGAAATCAAGGAAGCTAACAAAAGTTACAGCACAGTAATAATAATGGGTGATTTCAACTACACCGGTATCGACTGGGTCAGTGTCACGTCAGGACATGCTAGGGAGATAAAGTTCCTAGATGAAATAAATGACTGCTTCTTGGAGCAGCTGGTTCATGAACCGACCAGAGGGGAAGCCATATTAGACCTAGTCCTTAGTGGAACACCAGATCTAGTGCAAGAGATAAGGTTGTTGGGGCCACTTGGCAATAGTGATCATAGCATGATCGCCTTTGATTTAATTAGTGGAGGAGGGATAGTAAGGAAATCCACAGTACTACCTTTTAACTTTCGAAAAGGAGACTATGATAAAATGAGGAAAACAGTTAAGAAAAAACTAAAAGGAGCAGTTGCAAAGGTTAAAGACGTACATCAGGCTTGGCTGTTGTTGAAAAATACTATCTTGGAAGCCCAGACCAGCTGTATTCCATGCTTTAAGAAAAGTGGAAGGAAGTCCAAAAAACTGCCAGCATGGTTTAAAGGTGAGGTCAGAGAGGCTGTTGTTGCCAAAAAAGCATCTTTCAGGAAATGGAAAAAAGAGCCAAATGACGAAACCTGGAAACAGCACAAGCACTGGCAAGTCAAATGCAAGGCATTGATAAGGCAGGTAAATGGAGAATTTGAGAAGAAGCTTGCTGCAGAAGCAAAAACGCGAAGTAAAGACCTTTTCAAGTACATTCGTAGCAAAATACCTGTGAGAGAGTCAGTTGGTCTATTAGATGATAAAGGGGTTAAAGGAGCACTAAGAGATGACAAGGCGATAGTGGAGAGACTGAATGAATTCTTTGCTTCAATCTTTACTGAGGAAGATGTAGGGATGTTACCCATGACTGAAGTGGTATTTAAAGGTGCGGAAGAATTGAAGGAAATATCGATACATCGGGAAGATGTATTACAACTATTAGATAAACTGAAGAGTAGCAAATCACCTGGGCCGGATGGTATACATCCAAGGGTGTTGAAAGAACTGAAATACGAGATTGCAGACCTGCTATTAGTAATCCGTGAACTATCATTAAAATCATCTCTAATACCTGAAGATTGGAGGATCGCCAATGTAACACCAATTTTTAAAAAGGGTTCCAGGGGTGATCCGGGAAATTACAGACCGGTGAGCCTGACATCAGTACCGGGAAAAATGGTAGAAACCATCATAAAGAATAAAATTACTCAGCATGTAGATAGTCATGACCTAATGGGAGACAGCCAACATGGCTTTAGACAAGGAAGATCTTGTCTTACTAATCTGTTATGTTTTTTTGAAGGAGTGAATAATCAGGTGGACAAAGGTGAGTCGGTTGATATTGTGTATCTGGACTTTCAGAAAGCCTTTGACAAGGTCCCTCATGAGAGACTTTTGGCAAAACTAAAGAGTCATGGCATAGGAGGCAGTGTACTATTGTGGATCAGGAACTGGTTAAAAGATAGAAAGCAGAGGGTAGGGCTAAATGGCCAATTTTCCCAATGGAGAAAGGTGAACTGTGGTGTACCCCAAGGATCTGTGCTGGGTCCGCTTCTTTTTGACATATTCATAAATTACCTGGAAAGGTGGAATAACGAGTGAAGTTATCAAATTTGCAGATGACACAAAACTATTTAAAGTTGTTAAAACCCAAGAGGATTGTGGAAAATTGCAAGAGGATCTTGATAAATTGGAAGACTGGGCATCAAAATGGCAGATGAAATTTAATGTGGACAAGTGCAAGGTTATGCACCTAGGGAAGAACAACCCAAACTATGGTTACACGAAGCAAGGTTCCACATTAGGAACCACCACCCAGGAAAAAGATTTAGGCGTCATTGTGGATACCATGTTAAAACCCTCGGCCCAGTGTGCAGCGGTGGCCAAGAGAGCAAATAGAATGCTAGGTATGATAAGGAAAGGAATGGAAAATAAAACAAAAGATATTATAATGCCTCTATATCGTTCCATGGTGAGACCGCACCTTGAATATTGCTGTATCTTAAAAAGGATATAGCGATTTTAGAAAAGGTTCAGAGAAGAGCCACCAAAATGGTAAAGGGGATGGAAGGATACTCCTATGAAGAAAGGCTAAAAAGGTTAGTGCTCTTTAACCTGGAAAAGAGACGGCTGAGGGGAGATATGATAGAAGTCTATAAATTAATGAACGGAGTGGAACGGGTAAACGTAGATCGATTGTTTACGTTATCAGAATATAGAAAGACTAGGGAACATGCAATGAAGCTACAGGGTAAACTATTTAAGACTAATAAAAGAAAATATTTTTTCACTCAACGTGTAATCAACCTCTGGAATTTGTTGCCGGAGGATGTAGTAAAGGCTGTTAGTGTAGCTGGGTTTAAAAAGGGTTTGGACAAGTTCCTGGAGGAAAGGTCCATAAACCATTATTAAGAAGGGACCCAGGATATCAATGCTTGAACCAATACAAGCATTGTGGAACCTGTGTCCCTTGGGGAAACTGCTAGGTACATATGACCTAGATTGGCCACTGTTGGAAACAGAATACTGGGCTTGATGGACCTTGGTCTGACCCAGTATGGCATATCTTATGTTCTTATGTTCTTAAAGCTTAAAAGGGAGAGAGGAAGCACTGTAGGTTAAACTAGAAAGAGGGAAAGAGAAATCTATTTCCATTGGCATGACATACAGACCTCCCTCACAAGAGGAAGAGGTGGATGAAGAGTTAATTGAAGCATTGCTAGGAAAGGGGAAGTGCTACTGATTAGTGATTTCAATATGCCAGATGTTGACTGGCACATTCCTGCTGCAGTATCATCTAGAAGTAAGGAGATCCTGGATTCTCTACAGGGAGAACTATTCTGGCAACTGGTAACAGAACCCACATGTGAAGAGGTCATACTGGACTTGGTGCTTACCAATGGTGAAAGTGTTTCTGATGTTGTAGTGGGAGATCATTTTGCATCCAGTGATCACCAGATGGTGTGGTTCAGTATTAGGACTAGGGCTGTTAGAATCTATTCAAAGGCGAGGATCTTAGACTTTAGGAAGACTAACTTTGCTAAGATGGACCAATACCTCAGTGAGTCGTTAGTTGGATGGGAACAGCTGAGGGATGTGGAAAAACAGTGGGAAAAACTGAACGAGGATATTTTAAGGGCAACCAACCTTTTTGTTAAAATGGTAAATAAAGGTAAAAGGAAAAGGAGACCGCTATGGTTTTCGAAATAAGTAGTTGAAAAGGTAGAAGAAAAAGAGGGAGGCCCTCATGAAATACAAGAGATCACAGAGAGAGGAAGACAGGCAGTGAAATCCGCTTTGATTCAAGGATAAAGCGAGATATAAATACTTTTAAATAAATAAATAAATGAAATAAACATCTTTGTTAGTGATATAGCGGAAGGGCTGTCGGGTAAGGTTTGCCTCTTTGCGGATGATACCAAAATCTGCAATAGAGTAGACACCCAGGAAGGGGTAGATAACATGAGGAGGGATCTAGCTAAGCTTGAAGAATGGTCTAGAATTTGGCAGTTGGGATTTAATGTTATAAAATGTAAGATCATGCATTTCGGCAGCAGCAATCCAAGGGAGCAATATAGTATAAGGGGTGAAGTACTTCTGTCCACAAAAGAAGAGCGGGATCTAGGCGTGGTTGTGTCTAATGATCTTAAAGTAGCTAAACAGGTAGGAAAGGTGACAGCAAAAGCTAGAAGGATGCTTGGGTGCATACGGAGAGGAATGGCCAGCAGAAGAAAGGAGGTGATAGTGCCTCTGTATAAGTCAGTGGTGCGACCTCATTTGGAGTATAGTGTGCAATTCTGGAGACCGCTCCTTCAAAAGGATGTGAACAGGATGGAGTTGGTGCAGAGGGTGGCTACTAAAATGGTTAGTGGTCTTTATTATAAAGCATATTAGGACAGACTTAAGGATCTTAATATGTACACGTTAGAGGAAAGGTGGGATAGAGGTGATATGATTGAGATGTTTAAATACCTCTGTGGCATAAATGTACAGGAGGAGAGCCTCTTTCATTTGAAATCAAGTTTTGCTATGAGGAGACCTGGGATGAGGGTGAAAGGGGATTGATTCAGGAGTGATATGTGAAAATATTTCTTTACGGAAAGAGTGGTGGATCCGTGGAATAGTTTCCCAGTGGAGATGGTAGAGATGAGGACAGTATCTGAATTCAAAAAAGCATGGGACAAACACAAAGGATCTCTAAAGGTAAAAAGGGGACTGTTGTAGTGGCTGGTATGGAAGGACAGACTAGATAGGCCATGTGGTCTTTGTCTGTCATCATGTTTCTATGTTGTTGGGGAAAGTACCGCTGATAAAGGTGGTGGCTCTCCCTCGCCTGCTCTACCCATTACAAATCTTGTCTATGTCGGTTAAAGGTAAAGAAGAACAATTATATAGAAGCATAGTGAGTAACATTTTGTGGTGTGGGTGAACTGCATGAATCAGTTTTGCCAAGTTGACAGCGGGAAGGGAAACCAGGGTGCTAAATCTGCCAGACATCCACATGTAGAACGTAGCTATCCAGCTTAGGTGGATACATGAACTTCAGGCGGGGGGGGGGGGGGGGGGAGAAAGGTATGCCCAAGGTGGGTTATCGGACAGTGCCTGTGCCCCCTTTAAGTTTTTCAGCTTGCTACAGATACCCCAGCGTGGGTGGCAGGGAGCACGATACTTACGGGGGTTCTTGGAATCAATGCAGAAAGCATGCAGATGGTGGAGGGGGAACGTGGGAGGAGCTAGAGGACGGCACTCCCCATTCATTACACTAACAGGGAATCCCGAATTCACTCCAGGGACAGATAATGTCACTTCTAGACACTGGGAAGCCCAAGGATGCCGCACCACAGGGCAACTCATGGTTTTGGTGGGGGGACATTCCCCACGTTTGAGCAGCTGAAACGTACATGGCAACTCCTGAACAAGCATATTTTAGCCTATTTGCAATACTTGCACTACATTACTTCCAAGGTGGAGGATGGGGGTCAGAGATCACAGCACACAACATATACACCCCTAGATAGAATGTTCCTAGCAACTCAAGCAAGCAAACAAAGTAGCCTACTGCTATAAAATGGGCAGAGAGATGACCCCGTGAAAGTGGCAGGAACTGGGCCCAAGAGCTGGGGAGGAAGTAAATGCACATGATGTGGAAAGAATCCTCGCTGACACCCCCAAATGCACCCCAAACATGGCATTGCAAGAACTTCAGTTTAAAATCATATACAGAGCGGGGGGCCCAGCTACAACTCTGCGACAATCCGGAGTGCTTGTGATGCCGAACTTTAAAGGCACTTGGGTACACACTTCCCTATATTGGCACAAACTGCAGAGGTATTGGGGAAAGGTGCTAGCAAGTATCCAAAACCTGATAGACACGCCCATAGAGAGGACTATACCACCCTCCTGTTTGGTGATGGGAAATCAACGGGACAAGGAGTACGGGACGCCCCACATAGGAAAATGGTATGTGTGAGAGTTTTATTAGCTAGGAAGGCGATAGTGTCCAACAGGATAGCGGAACATGCACCTACTTACAAGCAATGGCAGAAACAATGAAAGAAGACATGGCTGAGTGGATATTGATGGACCAGAGGGAGATGGGTTCCCATAAAAAGCAAAACAGACGGTTCAAAAAATTTAACAAAGATGCTTTTATACAAGATACTTTACCTCATCTATCTGCAGATTCAGTGAAATTAGAGACACAAGTAACAGAATGGTATCACATAATTTCTAATGCAGCCAGAATGACAGACATGAGACCAAGGGAAGCAAGGATTAATAAGCAACATCACAAGCCATGGTATTCTACAGCTATACGTTTGATGAAAAGAGAGCTCAGAAGAATTGAGCGTAAGTGGAGAAGGAATAAGGTGACAGAATTAAGGCTGCTTTACTTAAATAAACAAAAAATATACGATGAGCATATTAAAAACTCTAAGAAAGAATACCATACAAATATAATAAATAATTCCATCAACAAACCTAGAGAACTGTTTGAAATTGTAAAATCTTTAACAAAGGAGCAAAAAACAGAAGGGGAAGCTCAAATTGAACCGCAAAAGTATGCGGACTATATTAAGGAAAAATTCCACTCTAAGACAAAAGCTACAGAAAAACTTAACTTAAAATCAGTCTCAAATTCCAGGGTTTGGGAAAAATTCTCCTTTCCAACAAAGGAGCAACTCTTGCACATTATTTCTTCTATAAACACATGCACTTCTCCCACTGACCCATGTCCTGTATCGTGGATCAAGTCTACAAAGTCAAATTTTATTCACATCATACAAAACATTGTGCAAAATTCCCTCTCTCAAGGTATTTTACCAGAGCAACTTAAGCTTGCAACTGTTAGACCAATTCCGAAGAAAACAACACTAGACAAGAATAATCCAGCAGCCTACCGGCCAATTTCCAGCATACCCTTTTTAGCAAAGATCATAGAGAAGATAGTGCAACTTCAACTTCAAGAACACATTGATGTTCATGCACCCCTAGATATTAACCAACATGGTTTTCGCCCAAACCATGGAGTTGAAACTTTAATGATTTATCTTTTTGACTGCATACTCCGCACCATTGATGACATTAAGAAAGGTATTACAGTCAAACCTCGGTTTTCATTTGCCCCGGTTTTCATACGCTTCGGTTTTCAACGTCTTTTCTGACTGAGATTTTGTCCCGGTTTTCATGCATTGCTTCGGTTTTCAACGTCTTTTGACTGAGATTTTGTCCCGGTTTTCATGCATTGCTTCGGTTTTCAACGTCTTTTGACTGAGATTTTGTCCCGGTAGCAGGGAAGAAAAGCTGTCAACGTAAGCAGGAGATGTTGCATGAATGTGGGAGGCAGTTCTTTCTCTTGCAGGGTACGTCTGAAGCTATATCATTAAGATTTTCTGCCATTCTGAAGCATTGAGCAGATAATGTAAAGGTATTTTAATGGACTGAATTCAATGTGATTCCGAAGAGAGCTGGGCACAGCAGCTTGTCAGGGGTGGCTAAGGCCAGATGTTAACATACTGTACTGTACAGTACTGTACTTAGCTTGCTTTCAGTGATGTTAAATGTTCATTTATCCATTTCATTAGTCATTTATATTTATTTCTCATTGTTTTCTGTATGTAAAAATATAGTTATTCTCTATAAAATGTATTTTTTGTGAATATTTTTGGGTGTCTGGAACGGATTAATTGGATTTACATTATTTCTTATGGGAAATACTGCTTCAGTTTTCATACGTTTCGGTTTTAGTCAGACTTTTTCGAACGGATTAATCATGAAAACCGAGGTTTGACTGTATAATGATTTTTATAGACATCTCTGCAGCATTCGACTCAGTAAATCACAATAGATTATTAAATAGATTAGAGGAGATTGGTCTACATGGGGTCACTTTAAAATGGTTCCATTCCTATTTGACAGAGAGATTTTTACAAGTAAAGATAGGGGAAAAAACCTCTATGCCCATAAGAGTAATACAAGGTGTACCACAAGGATCTGCACTTTCATCGCTCCTTTTCAATATTTATATGCAACCAATATGCAAAATTCCTTCGAAAAGTGGAAGTAAGTATACAATCTATGCTGATGATATTATGATTTTCACAACTATCACTATTGAGAACCCTGATTTCTCGGGCATTACAGAATGTCTCTCAGAAATGTCCAACTGGTGTAAAACAAACAACATGGAAATTAATTTTAGCAAAACAGAGGCGTTATTTATTTCTCGTAACCATAATTTTGCGCATCCTCCTGACATCAAAATAGATAACTCAACTATTCCTATTAAATCAGAAGTGAAATATCTTGGAGTTACTCTGGATAATGAGTTGAATCTCAGATCACACATAAATAAGACAATTAAAAGCGCTTATTACAGAATGAAGCTCATCAAAAGACTAAGGCCGCTTCTTGATACTGTTCACTTCAGAAATGTTTGTCAAGCATTGATTACTCCATTACTTGACTTCTGTAATCCAATATATCTGGGTTTATCTAAGCAAGCACTTAAGCCTTTACAACTGGCGCAGAATACTGCTGCACGTATAGTTTTTGGTCTATCAAGTAGAGAACATATAACTCCCATCTTGAAAGAGCTTCACTGGTTACCTATAGCTTCACGTGTAAAATATAAAACTATAATTTATATTTTCAAGATAAAACAACAATATTCTGCAGAAAGCCTGACATATCTCATACAGTCAGATATTAGCAACAGACCTAGAAGAAGAGGATCTGACAACAGAATCAGCTTATCAAATGATGTCAGAAAAACACGTAAAGACACCTCTGAAAGGGCTTTCTCTTTTGCTGCACCTTCCATCTGGAACTCTCTACCTAATGAGCTGAGAGCAGCTCAGGACATCAATGACTTTAGAAAGCAACTGAAAACATCTTTGTTTATAGAACACTACGGTCATGCAATTAACTAACTTAATTTGTCTGGAATGTAAATCATATACATATTGTATAATAGCTCACATTATAGTATAGCTCACTATGTAGATAATGCAACTCACTCTAACACATTATACCATAACTTTAACTTTTATTTCTTTACATTTTCTCACTAATACTCTTAATATCTTTGTTTGTAAGACCGCTTTGATTGTATGATAAGGCGGTATAGAAATCCAATTAAATAAATAAATAAAATAAATAAAACTACTCGTCTCTAAGGGAGACTTGAAAAAACGATCTCGTTCGTTCCTGACCACCGATCCGAGGGGTGGGGGGTGAGGGGGGGGTTTACTCCATTGCATGCAGGGACTCGTAGTTCTGATTTCTCCATTGCACTCCATAAGATAAGCAAGACTGCAAGTCTCTGCATTCAATGGGGTAAACACAGGACTAGATCAAGCCTGGATCTGGAGCCAGTTGTCGACCCTAGCAACAAAGGAGGCCCCGAGTCCATGACACATATGCAAGGGCACGAAGAGCAGCCTCAAATTGTACAAAGTTTGCTTATTAAGAGGATTGGGGGAGGAGAGGAGAAAAGCTGTAACCTGGTTGAAAGAAAAGAAGGGGTCGTATGTTACTTTGTTACTGAGTGTAAAAGGGGTGACATAACAGAACCTGCAACTTGTTATTGGGAGGGGACACAATGGACTCTTTTTGTATGGTTAGTGTTACTGTAAATGCACATTTGACAAGGACACTATTGTGCATTGATGCTATTATACCCTGTTAGCAATGGCTGTAAGAGTTCTATAACTGGATGTTGATCACAATAAAAAAGTGACTTAAAAAATGCTGTGTATGCTGGTGTCCAGCAGGTGGAGCCAGTGTACTTCTGTTGCACTTCTTATTTACGCAAAGCATAATTGATTGTTTCCATTGCAGTAAAATAATACTCAGAAAATTAACAATAAAACAGAGAGAACCAACCCCAGCTGCATTCATCTATCTGGAGAGAATGCAGGGCTTAACATGAGTGGGACTCTGCAGGGGGCAGCTGGTGTTCCAGCGCACTGTATACCAGACAGGGACTAATTGTAACATACAGCAGAGCCAGAGCGTGCATCACACAACACGGGATCACTCCCCTCTGCGACACCATCATGCATGGGGCCCGTAAAATGACACATAGTGCCACTGTTCTGTGCACGGGGCACTGAGTTCGAAGGGCTCAATATTCCAAGACATTTACACGGTTTATAGAGCTGTAAAGCATGTAAACGCCCCTAAGCGGGATATTCAGTGACCGTAACATGGCTAATGCCACTACACACCCTGATGCTAAGCACTTAGCATGGGAGCATGTCGGGGGCAGGGACGGCAGGTCCACTAGGTGAGCTAGGCGGCTGCCCTGGGTGGGCAGTGGCAGCATCATGGCTGGGTGGCAATGGCAGCAGCACACATGGGTGGTTGTGATGCCCCCCCCCCCGAGCTGCTGCTGATTCTGTTTAGGGGGAGGTGGACAGCAGCAGTATTTCCAAAAGCGGCAGCAAAAGCTGCTGCTGCTGCCCACTTCCCCCTCCCTAGACAGAATCAACAACAGCTGGGGAGGGTGGCGGAGGCAACAGCGGCAGTTGGTGGGGAGGGGGGGTGGCATCAGCTGGGAGGGGACCGTGTCAGCAAGGGGTTGGTGTCAGTGGGGGAGGGAGCAGCATCAGCCAGAGGGGGGAACAGCGAGGCTGGGGTTTGTGCCTAGGGTGGCCCTGGAGCAGAGCAGAGGCAGAGCCGATCGCAAACCGGGCAGCAGCGATATTAAGTCGCTGCCCGGTTTCTGACCCACTGGTGCAACTCAATATCACTGCTGCCTGGGTAGCTTCTGCGGTGTCAGAGACTGTACAGCGACATGGGGGGGGGGAGGGAGGGGGCTGACATGGGGGGTGGAAGGGGTTGGAAGGGAATTGACATGATGGGAAGGTGGGGTCTGCAACTCGGTTGACACTGAGGAAGGAGGAGGCTGGAAGGGAACTAACAAGGGTCCCTCTCATCCAGCAGGAACAACCAGAGTGCTGCAAGCGATCAGGCTGATTTGTGCGGCGGGGGCACTCCGGTTGTTTTAATTTTAGATTTTGCCGCCTCTGCCCTGCCTCAGCCTTCCCGCCGCTTTTTTTTTTTTTTTTTTGCTGCAAGCATTCTTGAGGAAAAAAATGTGGTGAGAAGGCAGAGGCAGGGCAGAGGCGGCAAAATCTAAAATTAAACCAGCCAGAGTGCCCCCGCCGCCGCCGCCAGATGAGAGGTGCAGGTGGAGGGAGTGGGGACAGGAGGAGGACAAGGAGAGACAAAGGTGAGAGATGGGGGACAAAGGAGAGACAGAGGACAAATACTGGACAAAGGGGGAGACAAAGGGACAAGTATTAGACAAAGGGGAGAGACAGGGGGCAAATACTGGACAAAGGGGGAGACGGGAAAATTTCTGGACAAAGGGGAAGACAGAGACATACTGGACAAAGGAGGAGACAAGGGGACAAGTACTAGACAAAGGGGAGAGACAGGGGGCAAATGCTGGACAAAGGGGAGAGACAGGGGGACATACTGGACAGATGGGGGATAAATGCTGGACAAAGGGGAGAGACAGGGGGACATACTGGACAGACGGGGGATAAATGCTGGACAGAGGGGAGATACAGGGGGACATACTGGACAGACGGGGGATAAATGC
Organism: Ichthyophis bannanicus; assembly: GCA_033557465.1. Taxonomy (NCBI): domain Eukaryota; kingdom Metazoa; phylum Chordata; class Amphibia; order Gymnophiona; family Ichthyophiidae; genus Ichthyophis; species Ichthyophis bannanicus. The sequence goes on along the minus strand of CM066035.1, from coordinate 943,670,658 downwards.
TGGACAAAGTGGGAGACGGGAAAATTTCTGGACAAAGGGGAAGACAGAGACATACTGGACAAAGGAGGAGACAAAGGGACAAGTATTAGACAAAGGGGAGAGACAGGGGGCAAATGCTGGACAAAGGGGAGAGACAGGGGGACATACTGGACAGACAGGGGATAAATGCTGGACAAAGGGGAGAGACAGGGGGACATACTGGACAGACAGGGGATAAATGCTGGACAAAGGGAAGAGATGGGGACATACTGGACAGACAGGGGATAAATGCTGGACAAAGGGGAGAGACGGGGACATACTGGACAGACAGGGGATAAATGCTGGACAAAGGGGAGAGACGGGGACATACTGGACAGACAGGGGATAAATGCTGGACAAAGGGGAGAGACAGGGGGACATACTGGACAGATGGGGGATAAATGCTGGACAAAGGGGAGAGACGGGGACATACTGGACAGACAGGGGATAAATGCTGGACAAAGGGGAGAGACAGGGGGACATACTGGACAGATGGGGGATAAATGCTGGACAAAGGGGAGAGACGGGGACATACTGCACAGACAGGGGATAAATACTGGACAAAGGGGAGAGACAGTGTGGATTAGGATTATAATGGGCTGATGGGGGGGGCTAGCACTGGTAGTGGGCAGATCGGGGGGGGGGCTAGGACTGGAAATGGGTTGATTAGGGAAGTCTAGGACTGGGAATGGACTGATTGAGGGGGGGCTGGGACTGGTAATGGGCTGATTGTGGGGAGGGGAGGATAGAGTTGCTGGCCCTGGAAGAAAACTGGGGGCTAAGGCTACAAATGGACTGATGCAAGGGGATGGGAGAATGGGACTGGAAGGGAGTGGATGCTGAGAGGAGCTGCCATGGTATTTGGACTAGAAGGAGCTGGACAGTGGGGAAGGGAGGGGACTGGAAAGGAATGGACACCAGTGGCAGTCATGGGAATGCAAGTTGACATTGGAAGGTACCGGGAGGGAGGGAGGACTGGAAAGGGGCTGATACTAGGAAGGGTTACGGGGACTGGAAACAGGCTGATGGAAAGAAGTGAAGAAAATGAAAGAAAAGATAAGAAATGGCAGATGGACCATAGACCACAGAAAGAGAGCTAAGAGAAGACAGGAAAGCAGAAGCCTCAGATCGGGACCAGCATGATCAGAGAATAAATTGGTCAGACAACAAAGGTAGAAAACATAATTTTATTTTATTTTAGTGATTGGACGTTGTGCTATCTTTATATTTTACACAGTATGGGGAACTGCATCTCTTACTTATCTGGTGTTGCACTGCATGTGGAATCTGGCTTCTTGGGGTTTCAGTTTGAATTTTGTCTACATATATACAGGCAGAACCAGGAGGGGATTCAAGATGGCGATTGCTCAGGTGTGCTGATTGGCACGGTGCTTTTATGGCAAAGAAGCGAAAGGCGAGAGGGACAAAACAGCCTGCAGCCCCTCGTGCCTCGACGCCATTATCTTCTGCGGTGGTGGGTCCACTTGATTCCTTTTTTTCTGCGGTGCTGCAACAGTGGTCTGAAGGGGAGAAAAGCCCAGCTGTGCAGAGTGTGGAGGAGGTGTCCTCGTCGGCTGCTTCGGGTGTTGATCTATCGTCCCCCTGCTCTATTCAACCCTTGAAGGTGCCCTGACAGAACAGCGGCATCCTGGGAAGCCAGTTGGAGTGCGTTGAGTTGTCGGACTCCGCCGGAAGACAGAGCGGGGGCGCGGAGTGCGGCCTAAGCTTTGGAGCTTCCCGTGGTCAGCAGCAGAGGGCGGAGGATTCGACGGGAATGGCAGATGGTGGTGTAGGCTTGATTTCTAGCCTAGCAGCCCCCAGTTCATCGAGGGCCGAGGTTTTGGTGTCTGGGCCTGCGTCGGAGGTGGCCTCGTCATCACTGGTGGCTCTCCCGGAGGTGGTAACATTGGAGGCGATCTGGGCTGCGATAATGCAACTTCGAGAAGAGTTGGCCCCGCGGATGACATCCTTGGCTACACAGGTTTCGCTTAATGCTGAAGAACTAAAAGAAACCATGGTTAAAATAACTGCTTTACAGTCTGAAGTTTCTCAATGTCAGGCTAAAGTTGTGATAGTTGAAAATGAAGTAGAATCGCTTAACGTTTCCTTGCCTATTCAGGCTAAGCTGGAAATGCTGGAAAATGCAGTTCGTATGACAAATATCCGATTGGTTAATTTTCCTAAAGTTTCAAAAATATCGGCTAGGGATATGTTTCGGAATTATTTGAGTGAGATTTTGGGTACTCCTCCTGACTCCCATCCCCCTGTGGTTAAAATGTATTTGCCAACTGGGAAAAAAGTGGAGGGGCAGGGAATAGTTAGAGGATTATCTAATGTGGATGCTCTAAATATTACTGATATCTTGGAGTCTTTGCACGAAGAGCAGGTTACATTATCTACTTTACTTTAGCGTTATTATCGGATAAGGAATGGCTTATGAAATTATTTTTTAAGAAACATCACGTTTTGTTTAAGGGTTTGACTGTCCGAATGTTTCCTGATTTATCCAGGGAGACCCAGAAGAGACAATGAGATTTCCTCTTATTACGTCCAGGGATCCAGCAACGGGGAGGGCTTTTTTTCTGAAATTTCCCTGTAAATGTTTGATTAAATATCAATCTAATTCCTATATATTCTATGAGCCCTCCCAGTTGCTTTATTTCATCAACGCTCAACTCTCTGAAGGGGGTGCTGATCCTCTGACTGTTCCGGTTGAGTGTATGATTGTGCCACTGTTTAATTCATCTGAATTTCTTTCAATACTGGTTGTTATAATTTCTAATCATTGAATCCCCTCTAAATGAGGGCTAGAGTAGGTTGGATATATAAGATTGTTTTCCTGTGATATTTTGGATAAATGTTTTATATAGTTTTCATGTTATTCACCCAATTACCGATTCAAGATGTATTCTTGATAAGTATGTAAAACTTTAAAAATTTAAAATTAAAAAAAAAATTTTGTCTACATATTTTTATTTTTACTTTAGATTGTAAGTCACTTATTCTGTACTTGGTCAGGGTCGATGTTGCTAGTGTTTGACTGAGCCCAGGTGTTCTGTTAACATGGAGTTTGTACATAAAGATCTATACTGTACTGTAGTAATTTGACTTGTTCAGCTTTTCAGATAGGTGTATGGATGTTCCAGGGCCCACTGTAGTATTTACAGTGATGCTTTTTTTGGATGGGCTCCTTTTGTGTGTTTTGGAAGTTTGTGCTGATATGATATGTTATGGTAGGTTTGCTCTTTGTTGTAGGGTTTTGTATTAGTTAACAATATGCCTGGTACTGGAGAATAGTGGTTGTTGTTGTTGTTAGTGAGATGATCAAAATCAGATTTTTTTTTTGTAAATATTGAGTTCTGTGGGTGAATGTCCTGGTTCTTCTCTGCACCTACTGTGGATGCAAAATATATGTTGAAAAAGAAAAAGCAAGAACCATAACTCAGTTCATAACAACAAAATAAAAATGAGTTATAATTTAGTTTTATAATCTGTGCTGTTGGTTCTTGCTGTCTTTTAGTTCCTTGGCGTGCAAACAGGACCATAACTAGCCCTGAGCAACGGTGCAGCTGCACAGGGTGCAAAGGGTTGAGGGGCGCATTTTGGCTGTCTGCTGTTGTCCTGCCGCCGCTGGCAGGACAATAGCAAGCAGCCAAAATGCGCCCCCAAGCCTTTTCGCGCAGTTTTAGCAGGTCTGGTCCCTCCCTCCTCCAATGCGATGTCAGATCAGGGAGGGACAGATCTGCTTAGAGTGCCGGCACCTTTTAGATCGGGTGCATGCCCCCCCTCCTCCCCATACCTCCGTCCAGCGCTGCCTGCTCTTTCCCTGTTGCCAGTATCAGTGTGAAAAAACAGAGAGCGGCAGCAGCAGGGAAAGAGTAGGCAGCTCTGGACGGAGGTATGGGGTGAGGAGGGTGAGGGGGGTGCGTGCCCAAGCTGCAAGTCGCACAGGGCGCGATTGCAGCTCGGTACGGCCCTGTGTGCAAACATCTTGCATTTCCTCCATATAATCGAATTGAATTTTTGGTTTGGTTTAGTCCCTGATTGGCGTTCTGAAAAGGGGGGGGGGGGGCGCCATCTCATTCACCTCAGGCAGCAGATTGCCTTGAGCCGCCCTTGTGCCCGCCCTACTCAGACTCCCATTGGCCCACTAGAGAATTCAACCCCTGTAATTGGATGAAGAGACAAGAATATTGATGTTCATGTGTTAATGGGGCTTCAATAACATATTTATATATGAATGGTCAACCCAATGGGCTTGTTTGTCAAGGGCCCACCGAAGGGTCAGTCCTGCCCTTTACATGCTGAACTCCTTCAGCACTAGGCAGAGAATCCCCCTACTGGAACATGCTCAGAACTCATCTGGCTAAACTATCATTGCCTTGTGCACAGAATGACTGGAACAAACCAGTTCAACCTGTAAAAGGGTGTTGCATTTGAATTAAAATCTGAAAGGAGTGAACCAAATCTTAGTCTTTGTTAGAGTCTTTCCAGGCATGTACTAGACTGGTCTAGCAACTTCTATACTTATCAAGGGAGTACCAGCTTGTTGATGCGAAGGAACATGAGAACACACATAACAGCAGGACTGAAGGTAAAGAAATTAGCAGGTAAGAACAAATTCCATCCTTATCATCCTGCTAAGGCCCCAAAAGGGAGGAAGACAAAAACTTCTGTGAAACTACAGTCCAAGCTACCACTCAGCTCAGGCAGCCCCTACAGGAAGCTCTTCTGGATCTGAAGGCCATCAACCACCAAGCGGGCACTACTTAGAAAGGTCAACCTCCAACACCTGGTGTTCAGGAGGACAAACATGCTCCCGTAAAAAAGAGACAGAAGAATGAACGAATATCTTGAGTCACTAGTAAAAGCGGAACTGAAGTGAGGCAGCCACTGAAACTGAGGGAACCTACAAGAAGGAAACTACTCCAAAGAAGGAAGGTGATACCAGTGGGCACCGGAGATGGACTAAGAAGGGACAGAACTTAAAGAGCCTTCAGAGGGAGTATGTGAAGGATACTAAACACAGGCTAACCACCTGCCTGATAGATGATGTCAGGCATCCCCATCAGAAATGTAGAGGGAGAAGCAGGAGATGGTGTACCAGGAGGACACCCTAATGGAGGGTCTGAGGCATCCCAAGTTGCCCCTAGAAAATGCCAAGTAACCCAAGATAGCCTTGGGAGAACCAAACTCCTCTGCCTGTAAGTAAATGGTGCTGGCATGCACAATCTGAGGTCGGAGGATCAGATCCCCATTGTCCTGATCCCACGCTAAGTCAAGAGCATCTGTCACACGAAGGAGGGCACACAGGAGTCTGCCTCCAGTACCAGACCTTGAACGCCATTTTCTCAGAGACACTCAGAACAGAACCCATCATGCATCTTACAGAGTGCCCCCAGGGCACAGGTCTGCTGAACAAAACCCAGAAGACACATCAAGCAAGCACAGGGTGCACCAGCCAGGGCAAGGCATGGGATACACAGAGAGCTCATCAGGGTCAGAACCAGGCAAAGGATGCCCATTGGGCACACAAATGTCAGAGCCTCACCAGGAGCATGCACAGACCTGGCTTTCACCAAAGCAAGCCCCGGAGCATGCACAGAGCAGCCTTTTGCTAATGGAAGCCCAAGAGCATACAGAGCAGCTGCTGCTAGAGTAAGCCCTGGTGTGCACACAGAGTACAATCCTGCTAGCACAGAATCTGGAGTGTGCATCGTGTAGGATTCCACCAGGGTAAACCGTAGAGAACTCCCCCCTCCCAAGGGCAAACAGAACATGCCAGAGAGAAAGTATGTGCCAGGGTGCTCAACCACCAAACAACATGGAGCACATACCATGCATGACACTCTATGAAGTGCACCCAGCATTAGGCACCGGCAGGATGAGACATAAAGCGTCATGAATGCACCAACCCTAGAAAAAGACCTGGGGAGTGGAAATAGCTTGCAGCTCCTAAAAGAAGACTTGGAGTGCTCTCCAGTGCACACTTCTTAGCAAGGAAAAACTGGAAGTGTGCACAGAAAATGCACCTCCCCCCTTGAACCAAAATGAGAAAATGCCCCCCGAATGGAGCATGCTCAGACTGTGCCTCTTGCAACAACCAGCTCTAATGTGTATAGAGCACCCAAGGTCTAATGTAAGCTGCAGAAGGTGCCCAGAGAGTGCAATGGGTAGAGCCAAAAGTGAAGTGCACACCTGGAACTGGAACACACAAAGCCAAGACCCAGGTCACACCACAGAAGGAGCAGCTCCACAAATTCTCCACCGGAAAAATAAACCCTGGAGCCCTCTGGGCGTGCAACCTGCAGAGCATTGGGTATGGAAAGTACGTAACCTTCCAAAATGCTCATGAACATTTTATGCAGGCAACCTCCCCAAGCCAGGAGTGGGACGCAAGGAGCGCATGACTCATGAGCAGCACCTGGATCATTCCAAATGCTCCTTATAGGGCAGAAGCTGCCACACGCTGAATGCGTCATCTCCAGGGCTAGACATGGAATGTCTAGAGCAGGCAGCTCCCAAGTTAAGACCTTGAGTATCCCGAGCATGTAGACTGGTCACGCGATGCGCTGTATGTGTTCCTCCTCCAAGAGTGACTGGATACCCTTGTCCACTGTGCAGGGATACATCCCAGCTGCCAGTCCACGGAACAACTGCTCGCTAGAGACCATTCCACAGCAAATCAGTCTGGCCCACTATGCTTGCACTATTGCCTGTTGGGGTAATAATATAAGCAATATACCAAGCATTTGAAATCAGCTCAGGGCTGATGTTTGGTTTCCATTGGATGCTGTAATGCAGACATTGCTCTAAGACTTCCCTCCACTCCTATGTTTCCATCCCAATCTCCAACATAATTGAGATGGTTAAGGATCCAGTGACTTAACACTACATCAAGCTGCCTTGCCCATGAATAACTCTGGCTCAAAAAAATAGGCAGAACTAGGCAGCTTGTGAGGGGTGGAAAGACTAGCTGCAGACAAGCAAAAATCACAGCCTGACAGCCAAGGAGCCATCAGCACCTAGAGTGCACACATAGACAAAGGAAAGTTCAGAATCTGAAGTATGATGTGCAATTAAGCATTTTACAGGATTGATGTGGGAGGGACAAAGTGGAGATGAACCTAACTGCAACTAAATAAGGTTGGGGGGGGGGGGGGAGAGGTGACAAAAGGCTGAAGGTTTGCTCAGGGCATCCAAAACCCCCCAGTGGCTCTGTTCATATGCTGCGGTATTTCACATGTGTAGTGACTAAATTAAGATAGACTTCCTTAAGGATTAAAGAGGCTACGTTTCTGACGCCATTACCTGGATCTGTAACAACTGCACAGGGATGGCAGTCTGGGGAGAGGGAAGGCTGTGGGGGCGTCCCATATCCTCTGAGCCCCTCCTAAATGCTGCTTGCGGAACCCTGTAACAGGAGGCGCTGCCCTGTCGCAACACATGCTCCTCTCCAGTGCAGACAAAACTCACCTAAGTCAAAGAGGTAACAGGCCAGGATGGCATTGGGCAGGACGGCAACAATGCCTGGAGGTTCCATTTTGAAATCTCTGCATCCATCTACTGTGTACACCACAGACCTGCCGTATAATACATGCTATCCCCAAATCCCAGGAAATTGTGAAGCTGGGTGTTAGGAGAGCAGTGTGGATTCTCAGACAGATTAACACCAACGTTGAAGGAAACCAGGTTAAGCAACCGAAAGAAAGGAGCACTAGAATGCAGGAACCTAGGCCACAATGCTTCACAGCCGACTGGGAGCTGAGCTCCTTCTTGTGTGAGAACCCCCTGTTCCCTCCCATGGGACAAACAGGCCGAAGGAAGTTCCCATGTGTTTGGCCTGCCCTTGTCTGTTTGCCTCTTAATGCAAGTGCTTAGCTTTACCAGCTGCTGGGTGCGCTGCCGTATGGACCTTCTCACAGGCTCCCCGGCGCACACTCACCCCAACAAACTGCAATTGCCAGCGTGCCTGTGCTATGCCAGGCTGGTCTCCAGTTCATGCTCCTGGACAGCCCGAAGCCAAGCTTACAAGACCAGCTGCCTGGTGCGTGCCAGCAGTGACCTTACGGCAGGCTCTCAGAGTCACAATCTGTATTGTGCAACACCAATGGTCAAACCAATGCTCCTGGCAGCAGTTTGAAAAGCAGTCCTGTGGTCAAGCCCCTGGCGCACGCTTATCCGAACAAGCATAAGCTAACCAGATGTCCCTGATTTTTGGGGATTGACCCTGATTTCCAGTTGTGTCCCCAACTCCCACCTGTTTGGCAACCTGATTTGAGCAATAGGACAGAGGGGGTATAAAAAATTTGATTTTCAATTTAGTGATTTGAATATGTCAGTTTTTAGAATTTACATACATTCTGTTTATATTTTGCACAGTGCGGGGAACATGCATCAGTGCTCCTATGTCTCTGGGGATTGTCTGCTTAGCAGTGATATTGATATTGTTGCTGTCATGGCATGGATGGGGGGGGGGCAGGGTAATGACTCTTTTTTCCTCCTCCACACCTTGTTACTCAAACCTGGAACTAAAATGTCCCTTCCCCCCCCTCCTCCCTCCATGACACTTTGGATAATGTTCCCAGATTTACCTGCAAAAAATGTGGCAACCTTAAACAGATGGCAAACATTGGTGTGTACCTCCTGTTCTAAACTGACTGCTAATCTGAGCTTCTGGGCGGACAGAGCCAGTCTGAATACGAGGCAATGACTCCATCAGCCTCCACATCCCCGAGGGCAGAGAGAGAGCCATACATCACATTAACTCCCATGCTCCCCTAGACCCGCAACAACATGGGTTTAGACAGCAGAATAGAGTCAATTCCCTCTTGGCTACACTCCTCAACAGGTTCATTAAAGGCAGTGACAAAGCAAAGCAGGGATTTATCCTAATATTCCTGGATATTGCCTCAGCATTTGACATGGTAAATCACAAGCCCCTGCTCTGCTGAATACAGGAGAAAGGAATACAAAATACAGCCCTAGACTGGTGCAGATCCTACCTAACGGGACACTCTGGACAGAGAAGATACACATAGGCACTCATGCATCGACCATGTACGAGCAAACACAAGGAGTCCCACAAGGACCACAAAATCTGCCCTACTCTTCAACATCTACATTCAGCCAATTGGCTCAATAATACAATCCTACAACATACTCTTAGAAACATAGAGACATAGAAACATGATGACAGAAAAAGACCACATGGCCTATCTAGTCTGTCCTTCCATAACAACAACTACAACAGTACACTTTTTACCCTTAGAGATCCTCTGTGTTGGTCCCATGCTTTTTTGAATTCAGTTACTGTCCTCATCTCTACCACCTCCACTGGGAGACTATTCCATGGATCCACTACTCTTTCTGTAAAGAAATATTTCCGCATATCACTCCTGAATCTATCTCCCTTCACCCTCATCCCATGTCCCCTCGTAGCAGAACTTGCTTTCAATTGAAAGAGGCTCTCTCCCTGAACATTTATGCCACGGAGGTATTTAAACATCTCAATCATATCACCTCTATCCCGCCTTTCCTCTAAGGTGTACATATTAAGATCCTTAAGTCTGTCCTCATATGCTTTATAATGAAGCCCATTAATCATTTTAGTAGCAACCCTCTGCACCGACTCCATCCTGTTCACATCCTTTTGAAGGTGCAGTCTCCAGAATTGCACACCATACTCCAAATGAGGTCACACCAAAGACTTATACAGAGGCATTATCACCTCCTTTTTTCTGGTAGCCATTCCTCTCCGTATGCACCCAAGCATCCTTCTAGCTTTTGCCATCGCCTTTTCTACCTGTTTAGCTACTTTAAGATCATCAGACACAACCATGCCTAGGTCCCGCTCTTCTTTAGTGGACAAAAGTACTTCACCTCCTATACTGTATTGCTCCCTTGGATTGCTGCAGCCCAAATGCATGACCTTACATTTTTTAACATTAAATCCCAGCTGCCAAATTCTAGACCATTCTTCAAGCTTAGCTAGATCCCTCCTCATGTTATCTACACCTTCCTGGGTGTCTACTCTATTGCAGATTTTGGTATCATCTGCAAAGAGGCAAACCTTACCCGACAGCCCTTTCACTATATCACTAACAAAGATGTTAAAAAGAATCGGACCAAGGACAGATCCCTGGGGCACACCACTGGTAACATCCTTCTCCTCAGAGTGAGCTCCATTTACTTGTACTCTTTGTCGCCTCCCACCCAACCATTTTCTAACCCAAGCAGTAACTTTAGGGTCCATCCCTAGGGTGCTCAGTTTGTTTATAAGTCACCTGTGAGGAACAGTGTCAAAGGCTTTACTGAAATCTAAATACACCACATCTAGAGCTCTCCCTCGGTCCAACTCCCTGGTCACCCAGTCAAAGAAATCAATCAGATTTGTCTGACAAGACCTGCCTCTGGTGAATCCATGCTGCCTCAGATCCTGTAATCCGCTGGACTCCAGAAACCTCACTATTTTCTCTTTCAGCAGCGTTTCCAATAATTTACTCACCACCGAAGTTAAACTAACCAGCCTGTAGTTTTCAACCACATCCATACTTCCGCTTTTGTGTAAAGGCACCGCATGAGCCTCTCTCCAGTCCTTTGGCACCACTCCCGACTCCAACGAGGCATTGAAAAGGTCAGTCAGTGGAGTTGCTAGAACGTCCCCAAGTTCCCTCAGTATTCTAGGGTGTATCCCATCCGGTCCCATCGCTTTGTCTACTTTAAGTTGAGCTAGTTTCTCACGAACACAGTCTTCTGAAAATTGTTCAAGATGTCCCTCTCTTCTGTTCTTATTTGTAGGTGTTTTCTGAGGTCCTGCTCCTGGTTCTTCATATGTGAACACAGAACAAAAATATTTGTTAAGCAATTCCGCTTTATCCTTATCAGCTTCTACATATTCCCCCCCTGCACCCTTGAGTCTGCTGATGTCCGGCTATACATGCACCCTTCTCCACGGACAAACCTAACTACAACAGTACAGCAGAATGCTTCAATGCAGTCTCAGAATGGTTCAGTAGACACAACCTTAAAGTGAACAGCGAGAAAACTGAAGTGATATTTATAACCAAAAATCAAGCCTTCACCCTCCCCCCCAACTACTCTAGAAACAGAAAAATGATGACAGAAAAAGACCACATGGCCTATCTAGTCTGTCCTTCCATATCAACAACTACAACAGCCCCCTTTTTTCCTTTAGAGATCCTCTGTGTTTGTCCCATGCTTTTTTGAATTCAGATACTGTCCTCATCTCTACCACCTCCACTGGGAGACTATTCCACGAATCCACCACTCTTCCCGCAAAGAAATATTTCCGCATATCACTCCTGAATCTATTCCCTTTCACCCTCATCCCATGTCCCCTCATAGCAGAGCTTGCTTTCAAGGAAAGAGGCTCTCCCCCTGTGCATTTATGCCACGGAGGTATTTAAACGTCTTAATCATATGACCTCTATCCCGCCTTTCCTCTAAGGTATACATATTAAGATCCTTAAGTCTGTCCTCATATGCCTTATAATGAAGACCACTAACCATTTTAGTAGCCACCCTCTGTACTGACTCCATCCTGTTTATATCCTTTTGAAGGTGCGGTCTCCAGAATTGCACACAATACTCCAAATGAGTTCGCACTGAAGACTTATACAGAGGCACTATCACCTCCTTTCTTCTGCTGGCCATTCCTCTCCCTATGCACCCAAGCACTGGACCACAGACCTTAGACCGTGCCCCAGGGAGTCAGGTTGTCCAAAAGAATTTTGCTGCACCAATCTATCTACAATCAAAGATCACATTACCCCATTATCACAGCATCTATACTGGCTGCAGTAGAAAGCAGAATTCACACAATTTTCAAATCTCTCCAAACGGAAACATCCAGCAGCCTGAAGTCGCTCATTGAAATCACCCCAGAAAACAGACCACGAAGAAGTAGCAACAAAAATTTACTTGTGGTACCCTCAGAATTGAGGAGCAGCAAAGCAATTACATCCAAGAGAACATTTTCCCTTTACGCCCCACCCTTGTGGAATTCATTCCCTGACACCATAAGAGACTCTAAGGATCCAATTACTTTTCGCAAGCTTCTAAAAACATTTCTGTTCAGGGAGTACTTCGGTGAATTAATTACTTAAATACAATGTTCTAAAGGCTAGCCTTAATTCCAAATTCTCCAAGTCAAGTCAGCAATATTCTTACTCATCTAACATGATTTTCTATTAAGAACAGAACAGTCTAAAGCTCAAATTTTGGTTCATGTAATTAGTTATTAATTTAATTCAGCTGTTTAATATGTTAAAGTTGCCTTTTCCTTTATCCCCCAGCACTCCTTGTTAACAATGTTCCTTGTATAATTTTGTTGAATGTATTTTTTCTTTGAGTTCATTCTAAACCGCTTTGGTTCATGAAAGGCGGCATATAAGCACAAATAAATAAATCTGCTGGAGGGGGACAATACTGGCAAGTTCCAGGACTGCACCAATGCTTATACTACCAAGAAACCCTCACTAGACGCTACCTGTCCTAACTATAAACCCATCTCCCCCCTCCCCTTCATTTCTAAACTACTTCAACGAGTGGTTCACCACCGTTGCCTCGATTTTCTCTCTTCTGAAGCACTTCTGGATCCTCTACAATTTGGCGTTAGTCCTTTACATTCTACCAAAACAACTCTTGCCAGTCTCCTGTTCCTGCAAAGTCCAAGGGCCTTTTCTCAATCCTCATCCTCCTTGACCTTTCTGCTGCTTTTGAAACTGTTGACCACAACCTTCTCCTTGCCACATTGTCCTCACTTGGTTTTAAGGGCTCTGTGCTATCCTGGCTCTGTTCTTACCTCTCACATCACTCTTTCAGTGTTTGTTCTGGTGAATCCTCTTCTGCTGCTATCCCACTCTCAGTTGGTGTATCCCAAGGCTCTGTCTTGAGTTCATTCCTTTTCTCTCTCTATACCAGTCCCTTGGTGCGCTCATCTCTTCCCATGGCTTTCAGTACCATCTTTATGCTGATTTATTTATTTATTTATTATTTATTTAACAAACTTTTATATACCGCAACCTTCCAGTGATCAGGTGCGGTTTACATATAACAGTTAAGGAGACAGAAAGACATTTCTGTTTTTACATTGAACATTGCATGAATTGTGTACATTAACAGTTAAACTATTAAACTTTTAAACATTGGGGAACTATATACAGTTAACTATGTACAGTTAGTAAATGAGGTCAACAGTAAAGGTAGCTATGTAAAAACATCATATTCAGTGTCACGGTCATAATATCATGAAGCAATTGAAGTGTTAGATTCAATGAGTTAAATAGATTATCCCTTTTCATATTGGTTTTGAGAATTTGCCAGTGGACCATAGTGGGAGATAAAGAGGTAAGTTTTTAAGGTTTTGCGTAAGTCTTTAAGGTCGGTTAAGGCTCTAATTTCATCTGGTAGTGAGTTCCAGAGTATAGGGGCTGCATGGGAGAAAGCTTTTTTATTTGTTGTTTTTTTGGTCTTTGTGAATTCTTTTGGAATCTTTATTTTATTAGCGTTGCCTCTTCTATGTGCAGATTGGGGTGTGTCTTTAGTGATTAGATTATTTAGGGTAGCTGGGGCAGTGTTATTTAATGCTTTAAAGGTAGTTATTATTAATTTATAGTTTATTCTACATTGGATAGGGAGCCAGTGTAGTTTGGCTAGATAGGGTGAAATATGCTCGAAAGGGTGTATCTTCATTATCGTTCTGGCTGCAGCGTTTTGGGCCAATTGGAGTCTTTTGATGTTTTGGTTAGTTGTGCCTAGTAGAGAGAGGTTGGCAAAGTCAAAATGTGGTGTGATGATAGCTTGAATGATGCTCAGGAAGTCTTGCAGGTGTACTAGCGGATGTAATTGTTTTAATACTTTGAGTTTGAAGTATATTTTCTTGGTTGTATTTCTTATGTGGGTGTTCATGCTAAGGTGTGTATCAAGTATCACCCCTAGATATTTTATTTCGTTTTTTATGTGGATGTCGTGTTTCTGAAGTGTAATGTGGGTAGGGGGGGTGTAGGATTTGTTTTTTGTAACAATCAGTATGTCAGTTTTGGAATGGTTAATATAGAGGTTGTGGGCTTCTAGCCAAGTTGCTAGTTCCTTGAAGCAATCTGTTAATAGTTGAAGTGGAAGCGTAGGGATTGTAAAGGGGATGTACAACATAATATCGTCCGCGTATATGTGATAATGGATTTTGAATTTTTTAAAGATGTTGCAAATTGGTTGTATATATATTAAATAGGAGTGCAGAGAGGGCGGATCCTTGGGGGAGGCCTATTTCCTGTTTGTATGTGTTGGAGGTTTGAGTGTTGATCCTGACAGTTTGGGTTCTGTTGGAAAGATACGATGTGAACCATTTAAGAACTATTGAGTTAGCACCTATTTGACTGAGCCTATTGAGCATTAGTGTGTGGTGAACACTGTCAAATGCTGCAGAGATGTCTAGAAAAAGTAGTAAGAATGCATTTTTAGGGCTATCTATTCCTCTTACTAGTGTGTCTAGGAGTACAGTTAAAAGAGTGTCTACCCCATGGCCAGGGCGAAAGCCATATTGTTGGTCATCAAGTGGAGCTGAAGTGTCAATGTGTTCCTGTGTTTGGGTTTGAACTACTTTTTCTATGAGTTTGGCCATAAAAGGTATACTAGAGATAGGTCTATATGAATTCGGTGAGGTTTTATCCAGAGTATTGTTTTTTAATATGGGTCTGATTTGTGCATGCTTTAGTATGGGCGGGAGGTAGCCTTGGTTTAGTGAGAGATTAATTAGTGGTAGAATGAAAGGGGATAAAGTTGGAAGGGTGTTCTTTATCCAAGTTATGGGGCAGGGATCAAGGTGAGAAGTTGTAGTATTTAAATTCGACATTATATTCTTAAGGGTCTCTTTAGTTATGGGGTAGAAATTATTCCAAGAATCTGATGGGGGTTGGTAGGATATGTCTTGTGCAATTGGTAGGATATTATTTATTTTTGATTTATTTATGTAGTGATTTGCTAAGGTTTGGGGAGATATGTCGTCAGCTTCATGACAGGAGTTGTATGTGTTTTTAGTTAGATTTTGGACAATGGAGAATAGTTCCCTTGGTCTGTTGATAGATTTGTTTAGGACAGTTGAGTGGTAGGTTTTTTTAGCGCTATCTGTGGCGGTTTTGTAGTTTTTGAGATAGGTACGATATAGTTCGTTGTGTGATGTGGATTTAGTTTTGCGCCACTTTAATTAGATTTTCCTAAGTGTTCTTTTCATAACTTTTAAATTATTGTTGAACCAAGGGGCATCACCGATTCTGGGACGGGTGTTCTTCTTGTTTGGTTGATTAAATGCAGCTGCTTTTGAGATTGTATTATGCCAAGATGAGATAGCCTCATCAAGGTTGGAAGGTGATGACGAAAGATGAAGGATTGTTAGATCTAGGAAATCTTCTGCGTTAAAGTTTTTAAATATGGGGGGTGGGGGTTTTTGCCGGCTGCTTTTGGTATTTGAGTCAGTATGTGTAAGGTTAAACTTAATCAGGTAGTGGTCGGACCATGGGATCTGCGTGCACTGCAGGGATTCTGGATTGAAAAGTTTATGGAATACTTCTGGGAGAATGATAAGGTCTAAGGTTCCTCCTTTGTTATGAGTTTTTGTGATGATGACTCCTGGATCTACCTCTCTACACCTGAAATCTCTTTGGCAATCCAGGCCCGGATCTCTGCCTGCCTTTCTGACATTACTGATTGGATGCCTCACCGCCGCTTGAAATTGAACATGGCCAAAACTGAGCTTCTTATTTTTCCCCCTAAACCCTCCTCTTCCCTTCCTCCTTTCTCAGTCTCTGTGGATAACTCTCTACTCCTTCCTGTTTCATCTGCTCGCAACCTTGGGGTCGCCTTTGATTCCTCTCTCTCCTTCTCCACACACATCCAATTGATAGCTAAAACCTGCCATTTCGTTTTGTACAACATCATCAAAATTCACCCATTCCTTTCTGAACACACTACATCTCCCATCTTGACTATTGTAACCTACTCCTTGCTGGTCTCCCTCTGAATCATCTCTCTCCCCTTCAATCTGTTCAACACTCTGCTGTGCGGCTAATCTTCCACCAGCCTCATCATGCTCATATTACCCCTCTTCTCAAGTCACTTCATTGACTCCCTATCCGTTTCCGCATCCAGTTCAAACTTCTGCTGACCTATAGGTGCATTCACTCTGCAGCTCCTCACTACCTTTCTTCTCTTATCTCTCCCTACAACCCCCCCTTGGGAACTTCGCTCTTTTGGCAAATCGCTTCTATCTGTGCCCTTCTCTTCTATTGCTAACTCTAAACTTTGCTCCTTTCACCTTGCTGCTCCTTATGCCTTGAACAAACTACCTGAGTCTGTACGTCAGGCTTCATCTCTGGCCCTTTTCAAATCCAGGCTGAAAACTCACCTCTTCGCTGCCGCTTTCGGATCTTGATTTGCCCAATCTCCTTTGTGATTCCCTCCCATTCCCCCTAGATATATTCTATGCCTACAGCTACTGTGTTGACTGTTTTGATTAGATTGTAAGTTCTGATGAGCAGGGACTGTCTTTTAAAGCTGTGGTCAACATTACTGGCACCTTTACAATTCAGCTCCTTAATGTCCGATATCTCCTAAAAAAAAGTGACCAGTGAAATGATTTAGGACTATATATGCAGATATATTTGTGACATAAAAGAATCAAATAAAACAAGACCAATTGAAAAAGGAAATAATATGAAATAGTATAAAAACTGGGACATTGCCAGGACATGATTATTGGTCGTGTCATTGCCATTGGTAAAAGGAATCCTGGAAACATTCATGAGCTGGAACAAATTGCAGTTGAAGAGTGGGAGAAACTACCAGCAGACAGATGCAAGAAACTTATAGATGGCTACAAGAAATGTTTGGAGGCTGTCATCACTGCCAAGGGTTGTGCAATCAAATATTAGTAAAGGATACCATTAATCCGGTCCAGGTCATATTTTGTTTTTTTTTCTCAGAAAATTACTACGTCTAAGTTGCATAGACATCTTTTTTGTTGTTGTATAGCTTTGAACATACAATTAAAATATTATGATGACATACAGTTGAAATATTTGCAATTATTTCTCAAGATATTGTACACAACATACCTAAAATGCAAGGGTGCCAATAATGTTGACCACAACTGTACATGTGTCTGTGCAGCGCTGCATATGTCTTGTTCAGCAGTAGCAGTAGTGACGTTGTCGCTGAAACTCAGTGTTCTCCGCCTCCATCTGCTGGTTGGGGAGAGTAAGCCACTCATTTGGATGTTTTCCTTATCATCTAGCAGGATGATAAGGAAAACATATTTTTGGAGCTCCTCAAAATTTAACATATACAATAAGGAAACAAGAAAATCAAAAGGTAAAGCCAATTGTGGGTATTTTTCCAAAGTAATTTTTGAATGTAAATGGCCTTTTAGAAAATTAATAGCTCTCTGAGACATGAAATCATTACTATGGATTTCTTTTTCTGTCTTCATGGGTCCTGGGCACCTCAACCTCCTTGAGATGTATCTGCAAAACACTAGCCAAAATACTGAAATCCCAAACTTTAGCACCTTCAGGAGGTACAGTCAGTGTCTTACGTTTCTTGACAAAATCCCTAAACTTCAGCACTGTAGCTGCTCCTCCTACTAATCATTTATAAAGCGCAACAAGGCGTACGCAGCGCTGTAGAAACATAGATAGAGATGATCCCTGCTCGTGAGAGCTTACAATTTAATTAAGACAGACAAGATAAAGGATACGAATAAGGGGAAAAGGAGGGCAGGATCCAAAAGCAGCTTGAAAGAGGTGAGCCTTTAACATGGACGTGAAAAGGGGCAGAGATGAAGCCTGATGTAAAGACTCAGGGAGCCTGTTGCAGGCATAAGGAGCAGCAAGGTGAAAGGACCAAAGTCTGCAGATGGCAGTGGAAGAACGGCGTGCAGAGAAGCAAGCCAGAAGAGCGGAGTTCATGAGGAGGGGTGTAGGGAGAGAGGAGAGAGGAAAGGCCGAAAGGAGCAGAAGAGTGAATGCATCTATAGGTCAGAAGGAGAAGCTTGAACTGCAGGTACAGAAGGGGGAAATGTACTCATAAGAACATAAGACATGTCAGACCAAGGGTCCATCAAGCCTTCTATCCTGTTTCCAGCAGTGGCCATTCCAGGTTTTAAGTGCCTGTCGGGTTCCCAAAGATATACACATTCCAGGCTGCTTGTCCCATGGGTAAGCAGTGGATTTCCCCAGTCCTTATTAATAATAATTTATGGACTTTTCCTCCAGCAACTCATCCAAACCTGTTTTGAACATAGCTACACTTTTACTACATCCTCCAGTAATAAATTCCAGAGTTTGATTATGCACCAAGTGAAAATATATTTTCTCCTATTAGTTTTAAATGTGCCTCGTTGTAGCTTCATTGTGTAAATAAGATGTAGATATGTTCTGCCTGAAATCAGGTACCAGTGTGATACAATGTATAGAGTTAAGAATTGTACATAGTTTCCCCCAGTTACTTCCAAGTTGATCTCCCTGTTTATTGTAAATACAACTCAAAGTTCCTTGTGTTGTATAGTTGATGTTAAATGTAAACCGCTCTGATCTAAAATAGAGCGGTATAGAAGAACTGTTAAATAAATAAATAAATAAATAAATTGCATGTCCCCTAGTCTTTCTACTTTTTGAAGGAGTAAACAACTGATCTATGTTTACCCGTTACACTTCATTCATTATTTTATAGATGTCAATCATATCTCCCCTCAGCTGTCTCTTTGCCAAGTTGAAGAGCCCTAACCGTTTAAGCCTTTCCTCAGAGGGTATCCTTCCAGCCCCTTTACCATTTTGGAGGCTCTTCTCTGTATCTTTTCTAATAACGCTATATCCTTTTTAAGATATGGCGACCAGAATTGCACACAATATTCAAGGTGCGGTCATGTCATGGAGCAATACAGAGGCTTTATAATATCCTTTGTTTTATTCTCCATTCCTATCCTTATGATTCCTAGCATTTTATTTGCTTTTTTGGCCGCTGCTGCACACTAGGTAGAGGGTTTCAACACACTGTTCACGATGACACCAAGATCCTTTTCCTGAGTGGTGATTCCAAATGTAGAACCTTGCATTGTGTAACCATAGTTTGGGTTGTCCTTCCCTAAGTGCATAACTTTGTACTTGTCCACATTAAATTTCATCTGCGAATTCCAACACCCAGTCTCTCAATTTATCAAGGTCCTCTTGCAATTTTTCACAATCCTCTTGTGTTTTAACAACTTTTCTGTTATCTGCAAATTTGATCACCTCACTTCTTATTCCCATTTCCAGGTCTTTTAAAAAATATGTTAAAAAATAGTGGGCCCAGCATAGATCCCTGGAGCACTCCACTATTCACCTTTCTCCATTGAGAAAATTGTCCATTTAGCCCTATTCTTTGTTTTCTATCTTTTAACCAGGTCCTAATCTACAATAGAACACTGCCTCTTATCCCATGACTTTTTTAATTTTCGTAAGAATCTCTCATGAGGGATCTTGTCAAAGGCTTTCTGAAAATCTAGATACACTATATCAACCCGCTCACCTATAAGAGATTAATGAGGCTTTCCTTTGCTAAATCTATATTGTCTTCCTGCCATTAAGCCAAGACTATCCATATGTTCAGTAATTTTGTTCTTTATAATGGGTTCTATCACTTTGACTGGTACAGACATCAAGGTCAGCAGTCTGTAGTTTCCTGGATCTCCCCTGGAACGCTTTTTAAAAATTGGGGTTACATTGGCCCCTCTCCAATCCTCAGGTACTACAGATGACTTTAAGGATAGTTCACTGATTAGTACAAGTAGGTTCGTAATCTCATATTTCAGTTCTTTCAGCATCCTGGAATATACACCATCCGGTCCAGGTCATTTGCTGCTCTTTAGTTTATCAAATAGCTGCATCACATCTTCCAGATTCATGGAGATTTGTTTCAGTTCCTCTGATATCTCACCTTTGGATATCATTTCTGGCATGGGTAAGTTTTCTATATCTTCTTCAGTAAAGACTGAAGCAGAGGATTCATTCAGTCTCTCTATGGTCATTTACTCAATACAAACACAACTGGTACCCTGGTCTGACCACAAACTAATCAGATTCTCCATTCCCACCAAAAATACAATCACACAAAGTACCCACCAACAATCAACAAGACGCTTCAAAAATTTCAACAAGGACAATTTCCTCAAAGAAGTTCTCTCTCAACTGGAAATCCTTTCAAACGATGTCACCAATCTCGCTGACAGCTGGAATGAAATCATCAGAAGCACAGCCTGTACAACATCCATCCCTCCTCTCAATATCAGGAAACAACCCAAGACTCCCCGGTACACCTCTGCCCTCCGTAAACTTAAAACCCAACTTTGAAAAACTGAATGAAGATGGCGCAAAACAACAAACCATGAGGACAAAACCAACTATTTAAAAATCCTAAGCAGTTACTATGCCGCAACAGATAATGTCACATGTGAATACCACACAAAACTTATCAACAACTTGTTCAACTATCCAAGAGAAGTCTTTGACCTCATCAAACAGCTGACCAGGACTCCTACTATCACCAATGAGAACCCCTCCCTCATCCCCCAACAGCTAGCAAATCACTACTTGCAATTCCAACCCCAAACAAATCCAATTCTTGCCCCCACCTTAATCGAAACCTCCCAGTACTATCCATGGACATTCTTCAACACCATCAGCAAAGAAAGCATTGAATCAATCATCTCATCTCTTAATACGACAACCTCTCCACTTGATCCCTGCCCAGTCACTTGGATCAAAGCAACTAAAATGGAGCTTAGCACCATGCTTACCAGCAGGGATGGCTCTCTAATGAGGCCGAGTGAGTCGGTGGCCTCAAGCGGCTACTTTTTGGAGGTGGCAAAAATTGTCCCAAAAAGCCCGCCTCACTCGGCCTTCAAAAAAAAAAAACCTGAGAAGAGGAGCCGCTGCTGCCGCAGCAGCAGCAGAAGGAGTGCCCCGCAGCCGCCTCAGCAGAGCCCTCCTCTGTCCGTCAGTGTGGCTTTACAGAGCCACGAAGGGAGAGTTCCCCTTTCTCGCGGCTCTGTTAAGCTCGCCGGTACTGATGGGAAACAAGAAATGCCTGTTTCTCATCAGTGCTGGTGGGCTTAACAGAGCTGTGAGAAAGGGGAACTCTCCCTTCGTGGCTCTGTAAAGCCGTGCTGAGTGACAGAGGAGGACTCTGCTGGGGAGGCCGGGGGGCACTTCCTGCTGCTGCGGAGGCAGCGGCTTCAGCAGCCAGGTTATTTTTTAAAATTTCCCTAGGGGGGCAGGACTGAAATGGGGGTGTTAGGACTTGTAATGGGCTGATGGGTGTTAGGACTGGAATTGGGCTGATGGGGGGGGGGTAGGACTGGAGGGCTATAGGGGGGTTAGGACTGGAGGTGGGGGGTGTTTAGGACTGGTAATGGGCTATGGGGGGCTAGGACTGGAAATGGGCTGTTGGGTTGGTGGTTTAGGACTGGTAATGGTCTATGGGGGAGGGCTAGGACTGGAAATGGGGTGATGGAGGGGGTTTAGGACTTGTAATGGGTTATGGGGGGGCTAGGACTGGAAATGGGCTGATGGGGGGTTAGGACCGGTAATGGGCTATGGGGGGTCTAGGACTGGAAATGGGCTGATGGTGGGGGGGATAGGACTAGATTTGGGCTGATTGAAGGGTTAGGACTGGTAATGGGCTATGGGGGGGGGGCTAGGACTGGAAATGGGCTGATGGGGGGTTACGACTGGAAGTGGGCTGATGGGGGGGGTTAGGAATGGGCTATGGGGTGACTAGGACTGGAAATGGGCTGATGGGGGGGTTAGAACTGGAAATGGGCTGATTGGGGGGGCTAGAACTGGAAATGGGCTGATGGGGGTTAGAACTAGAAATGGGCTGATGGGGGGTTAAGAATGGAAATAGGCTGATTGGGAGGGAGGTTAGAACTGGAAATGGGCTGATGGGGGGTTAAAACTGGAAATGGGCTGATTGGGGGGGGGGTTAGGATTGGTAATGGACAGATGGGGGGGGGGCTAGCACTGGAAATGAGCTAGGACTGGTAATGGGCAATGTTCCCTCTAATTTTCTGTAGGCTATGTGCGCATAAAATATCAGCTGTGCAGCTTTTGAAGGAAGGTTAAATTTTTGTGCACCACATAACGACACTCGGAGTTATATACTTTAAAATTTGACTACATGGCAGAATACAATATGTACACCACATTGATTTTAATCAAATTAAATGAAAATAGACGATTACTAAATGAAGCGGAAAATTTCTAGTAATTACAATCACAAATGCGGTATTATTTCAGCTAATTTTTATTGAAAGTCATTGTTATTTCATGTAAATAATTCATGTATGGAAGAAGAGAATGAGCTTACTATTAACAGTTCATTCTCACAATTTTTCTCTTCGATCTTTCAAATTTAACCAGTCTGAATAAATTTTATCAAGGTCTACCGATCCGCCATCTTGAAGATGACTCTTAACACGCATCAGCATTTCCAAATGTTCTAACTGTAAGCGATTCCTTATTTTGGTTTTTAAACTGTTCATCAAGCTGAAACCATGCTCACAATCTGCACTAGAAGCCAAAAATGTTCCACCAATATCCATCAGTTTTGCTAAATCTGCAAAGTGAGCATTCTGAAACGCCAAAGTCACCATATCCGGAAAACTGTTTACTTTTGAATAGTTTGCTTTTGATTTTTTCTATGACTAAGAACTTGAAGTCATTGTACTGCTGAATAACAATATGTTCCTCCATAAGAAATTGTTTGCACTTTAAGCAGAGTGATTGGATGTTTTCAATTCCAAATTCATAATCACACTGTGCTATTGCTATCAAGTCAAAAGCAGACCATTCCTCAATTTCATTTTCAGGAAATCTTTCCGCTAAATGCAGACACAGCATATTAATGAAAGTAAGTGTGGAACCAGTATCCACTGAAACGTCTCCAGGTATCTTGTCGAAGATTTTTAACATTATCAGTCCATTTTACTGTGTCACCCAAATATTGCATTTGGATTTTGTTCAGCTTACCCTGTGTAAGATGATATGCTTCCAGTGGTGTTAGCCCACGTTTCTGAAATGCCATTGTTAATGAAGCTAGTTCAGATAAAACATCATTCAAAATTTGCAGTGTTATATGGAATTGATGGCTGTTTAGCTTTTTATAACAGTACTTTGCAATGGGATCATTATCCTTCTCTTCTTCAAAGTATTTTAATAATGGATCATAATTTTGAATAATTGCTTGAAGAGCAAAATATCTAGATAACCACCACACTTCATTCAGAGGTCTAAAAGCAATTGACTCGCATTCAGAAGCATCTGCTAATTCTTTAAATTGTGACCTTTTAGTAGAAGATCGACAAAAGGTTGTGTATACAGTTCTCATGAAAGTTTCAACTTCTTTCATCAACTTTACTTTCTTCCATGATTCAGAGATCCCCAAATCTTCACGATGGGCAACACAATGCTGCTGTGCTAAATGCGAAATGTTTTTTTTTTTAGCTGCGCAGCAACACCATTTATTCTGCCTGACATGACAGAGATACCATCCGAAGTAAACATGGCCATTTTGTTAAGGTCAAGCTTGTATTTCCCATAGAATTCCCGGAGTGCACTGACTATTGATGCAGCATCGCATGCTTCCAACTGTAGAATCCCACCAAATGAAGTTTTATACAGACATGAATTTACTGGCCGATATTTGAAGTACAGTATTAAGTATTTGTTGACAGAAATGCCTGTGCTTTCATCAATAGTTAATGTATGATACGCTGCTGATGCAACATCTGCTATGAGCTTATCTTGGACATTCATGTTTATAATTTCAAGAAATTCAAATGAATAGTTTTTGCTTCTCCAGCTTTCAGGTATGGTTATGTACTTGGACATGTGTTCATTAATATCTTGAATGGAGAGCATGGAAATATTCATCCGAACAGACAGCAAAACACTATCAATTAGAATTTTAATTTCTCCTGGTGTAGAACGCTTCCATTCGTTACTGATAATCCTCCTCTTAAATTTGGATTTTTATCTCTAAGTTTCTTAACACTTTCAGTATGAGACTTACTAGACAGATGTCGTTTCAAAAATTCCAGTTTCCACACATCATCCCAAAATTTGCCACTCGAAAACTCTCCGACGGTTTTTGCATCTTGGCAGTATAAACAGACTACTCCGTCATCCTCTTCGTAAGTGAATATTTCATGCAGTTGAACATACATTTTATCCCGAGATTTCGGTGTCTCCATTTCAACAATTTCTTCAAGCTATTCAGGCTTAAAAGCTACGGCTGTTCTTACGTTTTGTACCTCTCATCGCTATCGGTTTCGACATTTTAAAAATTAACTTCTTTCAGTTTTCAATGTAATAAAAAATTTAATAATGCAAATCGAATTACAGATTACAACTGGACTACTCACGCATGTCACAAGCCAAAGTACGGAAGCGGAGGTTTCTCAATGTGCCAATTAAAGTTTAAGACCAAAGATCTTATATTCTGAAGGTCTAAAAGATTGCACTAGAAAATATTGTAGAACTTGTGAAAACCGTAAATACACAACTTTTAAATTTTAAGACGTCTGTGTTGTTTTCTATCAGAACCGCAAGTTTTGTGCGCTCTGTTGTAAAGTATGTGCGCTCGCTCGGCGAGGTGTGTGTGCGCACACACACGCGAACAGCTTAGAGGGAACAGTGGTAATGGGCTGATTGGGGGGCTAGGACTAGAGTCAGCTGATAAGGGGGATAGGACTGGAAATGGGCTGGGACTAGAAATGGGCTAATAGGGGAGGGGAGGAGAGTGCTGCTGGCCCTGGAAGAAAACTAGGGGCTAGGGCTACAAATGGGCTGATGCTGGAGGATGTAGAATGGGACTGGAAGGGAGCAGATAATGGGAGGAAAGAGGGGGCTGGAAAGGAGCTGACATGGGGGAAGGAGGGGGCTGGAAAGGAGCTGACACCTGGGATGTACTGAAGGGGGACTGGAAGGGAGCTGACACTTGGGGATGGGAGTGGTAGGTGGTTGGGTAATGGGGAGGAGGCTGGAAGGGAGCTGACATGCAACTGGCACTGAAAGGGGGATGGACAGAGGGTATGGCGACTGGAAGGGAGCTGACTGGGGGGTGGCACTGAGAGTGGACGTGAGCTGAAATCTGGGATGGTATTTGGACTACAAGGACAAGGGATGGTATTTGGACTACATTCCTGCAGACAGCCTTTTAAACATCCCGCGCAATCTAATCTTCTATATATCATCCTGCCTGCCTAATCTGTATTACTTGTGCTATTATATATGCATATAATAACTTGTGGGCCTATTATAGATGCATATAATAACTAATCTATACCTAAAGCAATAGATTGTGCTTTTGTTTTCACTCTGAATAGATACTTCCTTTACCTTCTTGCAGGCAGCCTGTATGCTATCTAGGTTAGTCTAGTCTGCTAATGTTAAATCTTGCCTGTATAAACTGTGTTACTTGAATAATTGATCTGTATTCCATAACCATTCTATACTCAGAATAAGAGAATTTTCTTGTTTTCGTTGCCAATGAGAAATAGCCCTACTGAATTCTCACAAATCTCTCCCACTCACTAGTAATATCTCATTGTCTCTGCGACTACATTCAGAGTGAGTAAGATGGGTTCCCCTATTACCCTAACGGGCTGTTACCTAATCTTCTCCTTCTGCCTCTCATTCTCCCAAGCTCTAACCCTTGAGGGCAACCAGATCCCAATCCTATACGGCCATGGAAAAAGAGCGTCAGGTTCACCTAAGTTCAGTTATAATGGGAACTCTCGGGCACATCACCAGCATCTAATATACATTCCACTCCAACTTTCGACGAAAGCCAAACAAGACGAAAGCCTCTACTCACAAAGCCTCAAATGTGCTCTCATCAATGCCCGTTCAATTCGTACGAAATGGCCGGTGATTGTGGATACTATTTCCCTACATAACCTTGATATTCTCATGGTTACTGAAACGTGGCTTTCTGCAGAAGACAATGTGCTACTTAACCAACTTCTTCCACCAAATTTCTCAGTGTTTGCCAGCCACAAACAAAACAAGCGAGGAGGGGGCGTGCTCATTCTCTCCAGATCAGACCTTCAGTTCCAGCTGAAAGATACCCCTAGATCCGACCACCTCGAGTTAGTTTCTATCTCCAACAAATTATGCACAATAAGCCTTCTATACAGAGCACCTTCATCCTCCCCAGAAGTCCTTCCAGCCATTATAGATCTGGCATCCAACATTCAGAATCCTAATATCCCAACTTGGATTGTGGGTGATTTTAACCTGCCAGCTCTCCAAGATAGTCACTCTTCCGCCTTCCTCGAAGCACTTGAATCCCTGGGATACCAACAACTAATCCATGAACTTACCCATGTAAAGGGAAACACCCTTGAGCTTATCTTTGCCCCACAGTCCTTAAACACCCAATCTTATACTGCCGCGATATCTATTACTGATGTACCGTGGTCAGATCATAAACTCATCTTTTTCCACATCCCTACGCACAACAGACATTCAATGACTAACAATGCTCCGGATAACAGCCCCAAATCTCTGGCTAGGAGCTTTCTTCCTTTCAACAGAGATCGCATCCTTGCTGGAACATGCTCACTCCGTAACAAGGCCTCCCTAGAAATAGAAGATCTAATCACCTGCTGGAACACCAGTCTTAATTCGATTGCAATACGACCATCACTCAACAGGCTGCCTAGAAAAAGAGCTTCGGCACCATGGTACACAGATGACCTGAGAAGATCACTATCCCAACTACGGAACCTCGAGAAGCGCTGGCGTCGGTCTCGCTCAACAGCAGACCAGGCAGCCTACCTCAATCAGCTATCCATCCACCGCAAGGCCATCTCAGAGAAAATGAAGCGGTACCACACGGACACCTTGAGGCGGGCACTAAACAAACCTCATGATTTGTTTAACCTAGTCAAGACCTTATCTAAAGAGCCAGCCCCTGAAAAGCAAGGCGAGATCCATCCTCAAGACTTCGCAGCCTACCTACAATCCAAGCTTACACAAACAAATAAACCTCCATTAAAATTAACCCCCACAGATCAAGATTGCCAAACAGCTCTAACCATGTTTTCTACCCCTACCAAGAAGCGAATTGAGGATCTGATCATGTCTCTCAATTCCACAACTGCTCAGACGGACCCCTGCCCAGCCTTCTGGATAAGGGACCTGCGTTGTGAATTCAGCCCAATAATAACTAAAATAGTAAACCTATCTTTCAACTCCGGTACATTCCCATCTGCCCTCAAGCAAACTTCCATCAGACCTCTCCTGAAAAACTGTAAGTTAGATCCTCAAAAGGTAGACTCCTACAGACCCATCTCAAGTATACCTTTTCTCGCGAAGTTAATAGAAAAGGAGGTACAATGTCAATTGCAAGACCACATCGATACCAATGCTCCATTGGATCCTTGCCAACATGGCTTCAGAGAGTCACATGGTGTAGAGACTCTCCTCACAGCTCTCCTCAATACCATAATTTCTGGTATCAACAACATCCGACAGGGTTTCGCACTTGTGTTCCTGGACATAGCCGCTGCTTTTGACTCTGTGAGCCATGACCTCCTCCTATTACGGCTGAAGGAGAAAGGAGTAGGCGGAACTGCCCTTGAGTGGTGCAGATCGTACTTATCCGAAAGATGGCAACATGTTCGTGCTGGGGGAGTGATGTCTGATCCATTCCACCAATGGCAAGGGGTCCCACAAGGCTCCTCTCTCTCTGCTTTGTTGTTCAATATTTATATGCAACCTATTTGCAAGATCATCCGGTCTTTCAATGTTGGTTGCATGATATATGCGGACGACGTCCTGCTTTATATGCCTTTCAACATTGACAATTTGGACCTGTCCCCTCTGAGCAACTGCTTTGACGCCATATCAGAATGGCTCCTATCACAAAACCTCCGGATTCAACATAAGAAGACAGAGGTGCTTTTCATGTCAAAGAACCCGAACTTCAGCCCTCCACAATTCCTTAAGGTGAAAGATGCTGAGCTACAATCAAAACAGCAAATACGTTACCTGGGTGTTACACTCGATCAGAACCTGGACATGAAGGCGCATATAGCTAACACGGTAAGATCCATATACTACAAAATCCGATCACTAAGACACCTTCGCCCACTGCTTGAACCTGAGGATTTCCGTACCATCTACCAGGCTCTGATCATGCCCCACTTTGACTATGCTAATGTCATTTTGCTAGGCCTCCCTCAATCCACCTTGAACCCTTTACAGCTTGCAATGAATAGCGCTGCGAGGATTCTCTATGGGGCATCTAGGAGTGAGCATGTGTCGCCCCTTCTGAAGCAGTTACACTGGCTTCCTGTACAAGCCAGGATCATTTTCAAGACATTACTACTTACCTTCAAAGCGGTAAATAGTCTCTCATCCACATCATTAACTGATCTCATCAAACCCATTTCTTCTAATAGATCAAGAAGATCAATGGCATTAAATACGCTATTGGTTCCCCGTGAACTTACAAAAAGCACCTCATCAACAGCAAACAGAGCTTTCAGTCTCCGTGCCCCGAAGCTTTGGAATATGCTGCCACCTGATATTAGAGCAATTACCAGCATACTCCAATTCAGAAAGGCCCTCAAACATTACCTATTCCTTATATACTTCCCAGTGAGTGCAGAATCACGACCCATCACTGTTAGTTATAGAAACTCTGAATCACCCATTGACCCTGAATTCCCCACTTAGTAAGTTCAACGCTCAACTGACCATTACGTCTCAACGGTGCCCTAACTTATTGATGTAAATAGTTTACACTACAATCAAAGTTTATTTACCTGAGTTGTAAAATTACCCTGTTGTCCAAGTTGTTAACCCTGTTTAATGTAACTCAGACATTTTTGTGTACTGAAATGTTTTGTTTGATGTAAACCGCGCTGATGTCAAATAGTGCGGTATATAAGAAATGTAAATAAATAAATAAATAAATAAATAAGGGGCTGGACAGTGGGGAAGGAGGGTTACTGGAAGGGAATGGACACCAGTGGCAGCCATGGGAATGCAAGGTGGTTGACATTGGAAGGTACTGGAAGGGGAGGACTGGAAAGGGGGCTGATACTGGGGAGGGTTACTGCAACTGGAAATGGGCTGATGGAAGGAAGTGAAGAAAACAAAAGAAGAGATAAGAAATGGCAGATGGATCATGGACCAGAGACCACAGAAAGAGAGCTAAGAGAAGACAGGAAAGCAGAACCCTCAGATTGGGACCAGCATGATCAGAGAATAAAATGGTCAGACAACAAAGGTAGAAAAAATAATTTTATTTAATTTTAGTGATTGGACTTTGTGCTATTTTTATATTTTACACAGTATTGGGGACCTGCATCTCTTATTTATCTGATGTTGCACTGCATGTGGACTCTGGCTTTTTGGCGTTTCAATTTAAATTTAGTCTACATATTATTATTTTTACTTTAGATTGTGGTTACTTATTCTCTACTTGGTGAGGGTCTGTGTTGTGAGTGTGTGACTGAGGTCAGGTGTTCTGTTAACATGGAGTTTGTACATAAAGATCTATACTGTACTGTAGTAATGTGACTTGTTCAGCTTTTCAAATAGGTGTATGGATGTTCCAGGGCCCACTGTAGTATTTACAGTGATGCTTTTTTTGGATGGGCTCCTTATTTATTTATTTTATTTATTTAGTATACATTTGTATACCGCTACTTCCAGCGATCAGTAGCGGTTTGATTACAGAGTGTAGTTTGTCAAATCAAGACAGCAATTTTGGGGTATAAACACATTGATTTGAAGGGAAAAACACAGCACACAGGAAAAAGGTCTTAAGGGAGGGATTCAGCATTTACATATATACATTTTTACATAACAGTGTCCATGTTTCATAGTGTGGTAGCTTATGTGAGTTTTGGAAGTTTGTGCTGGTATGGTATGGGTGGTTTGCTCTTTGTTGTAGGGTTTTGCATTAGTTCACAATATGCCTGGTACTGGAGAATAGTGGTTGTTGTAGTTGTTGTTAGTGAGATGATCAGAATCAGATTTTTTTTTTAAATATTAAGTTCTGTGGGTGAATGTCCTGGTTCTTCTCTGCACCCACTATGGATGCAAAATATATGTTGAAAAAGAAAAAGCAAGAACCATGATGCAGTTTATAGCAACAAAATAATTAATAGTTATAATTTAGTTTTATGAACTGTGCTGTTAGTTCTTGCTGTCTTTTAGTTCCTTGGTGTGCAAATGGGACCGTAACTAGCCCTGTGCAAGCGATGCAGTCGCACAGGGCGGAAAGGCTTGGGGGGCGTATTTCGGCTGTCTGCTGTCGCCCTGCTGCCACTGGCAGGACAATAGCAGGCAGCCGAAATGCGCTCCCCAAGCCTTTTCGCAGCACTTTAAGCAGGTCTGGTCCCTCCCTCTCTCCTCCAACTCGATGTCAGAGCAGGGAGGGACAGATATGTTTAAAGTGCCGGCGCCTTTCAGATCGGGTGCATGCCCCCATACCTCCGTCCAGCACTGCCTGCTCTTTTCCTGCTGCTGGCATCTCCGTGAAAAAAACAGAGGGTGGCAGCAGCAGGGAAAGAGCAGGCAGTGCTGCACGGAGGTATGGGGGCAGAGAGAGGGGGGCGTGCGCCCCAGCTGCAAGTCACACAGGGTGTGATTGCAGCTCGATATTGTCCTGTGTGCAAACATCTTGCATTTCCTCCATATAATCTAATCGGCTTTTTGGTTTCGTTCAGTCTCTGATTGGATTTCTGAAAAAGCCCCCCCTCTAAGGTGGGGGGGGGGGCGCCTTTTCATACTTTGCCTCAGGCAGCAGATTGCCTTGAGCCGCCCCTGCTTACCAGAATACAATCATCCCTGCAACAAGGCCACACGCCACAGCCCTTCAAACTCTCCTCAATATGCCCTACCCTGAAGAAACCCAGCCTTGATCCATTAAACCCAGCATCCTACAGCCCTTTTGCCAGTCTCCCTTTCTTTGCAAAGATCATTGAAAAGGCTGTTCAACAACAACTCCAGGATCACATTGACAGGAACACCCTACTCGATCACCAACAACATGGATTCCACCCCATGCATGGAGTTAAAACACTGATGATCTCCCTATTCCACACCCTAATAAGTGGCATACAAAACACCACTCAAGGATTCCTATTGATCTTCCTCGACATCTTGGCTGTTTTTGATATCGTCAACCACTGCATCCTCCTTCAATGCCTTCAATCCACCAGTATCCAAGGAACAGTTCTCCAGTGGTTCAACTCATACCTAACCAACAGACACCAACAGATAAAGATTGGAACAAATACCTCCACACCCTACTAGCAAACACGAGAGGCACCCCAAAGCTCCACCCTTTCCACTCTTCTCTTCAACATCTACCTTCAACCTCTGTGCTCAATCATCAAATTCTATAACCTCAACTTTCATATATATGTCAATGATATCATGCTGTACGGTCCATTCAACATGAGACAACCCTCCTACACCAACTACCAAAACTGCTTCTCTGATGTTTCCAAATGGCTGAGTGATAACAACCTTACAATAAGCTACAAAAAAACCTGAAGCTCTATTCATAACAAAGGACAACTCATTCTCCCCTCCAACCACCCTAACCCTCAGCAACACTCAAGTACCAGTTTTACCAGAAGTGAATTACCTTGGCATCATCCTCGATCAACACCTCACTTTTAAATAACAAATAAACAAAACCGCCAAAGCCGTTTACGTCAAAGCCAAAACTTGCAACGCTTCTGATCGCTTCTCGATTTTCCTGACTTCCGATCAGCACACCAAGCAATAATCCTCCCCCACCTAGGTTACTGCATCTCCATCTTCCAAGATCTTCCACAAACCACCCTACTCCTACTATTCTCAGCTCTACATACAACAGCACATATTCTGCAAGGAGCATCGAAATATGACCATATTGTGTCCATCCTCAAAGAACTCCCCTGGCTCCCAATAACAAGCAGGATAAAATACAAGACCATCCTCCTAACCCATAAAACTATCCACTCACACTCCACTACACACCTTCACACCCTGCTACACACCCAACAATCAAAAAGATCCAGATGAACATCCCTCCACAGAAACCAAATACAACCAACAAGCCTGCAAACATGCTTCCCAGCTCTATGCCCCATCCATCTGGAACACCCTTCCTGTCACAATAAGAAAGACCTACGACATCCTCATCTTCTGAAAACAACTAAAACCACACTTTTTTTCAGACTGCTCCTTAATGAAGATGATTCAAGCAAAACATAATACTGGGGACTATTCAGCCAATGTATATAGTTAACTGTTCCAACTCTTACCCAATGTTCACTGTACATAGTTAATATGTTCTATGTTCTAAGTAAACTGAATAATGTTTTATTGTCCCATGTAAACTGCTTTGATCAGGCAAAAAGTGGTATGTAAACCTTGTTAAATAAATAAATAAAAAATAATGCCCCCTTTACCCCTCTATCATCTAATGGTCCAACTGGCTCTCTCACAGGTATTTTGCTGTGAATGTACTTGAAAAAGATTATATTATGTGCTTTTCTTTCCACGGCAAGCTTCTTTTCAAATTCTCTCTTTGCCTGCCATACCAATGCCTTGCATTTAACTTGCCAGTACTTATATTGTTTCCTGTTTTCATCATTTGACTTTTCTTTAACATTTTCTGAAGGATTTTCTCTTAGCTAGAACAGCTTCTGACCTCACCTTTAAGCCATGCTGGCTGTTGTTTAGCCTTCCTTCCACCTTTCTTAAAGCATGGAATACTTCTGGTCTGGGCTTCCAAGATGGTAATTTTAAATAATGCCCAGGCCTGATATTCATTTGGGCAGGTTATACACTGCTATGGTGCATAGCCGTGCCTGCTGACCCTTAACCCTGGATATTCAATGTCAGGGTCATATGTGGCCCCATCATTGAATATCCAGGGATTGCCACACACGCCAGAAGCCACAGTAGCTAATCGGGCAGCAGCAATATTACATGCTGCCCAGTTAGCTCCTGCCCCTAAAAGATAGGCAAATTTTTCCTCGCCTATTTTTTAGGCACAGGTTGCTAACTGGGCAGCATGCAATATCGCTGCTGCCCGGTTATCGATCGTCTCCACCTCCGCTCCTTCCGGAATGCCCCCAACATGCCCTGATGCTAAGTAGTGTGGTGACGAGGCTGCACTATAGCCTAGGAAAATATCTGGAAAAAGATTTTTTTCCTCTAGGCAGAGGAGTCCCTCAGCTAAGCACATGTATCAGAATGCAGGTAGAGAAAAAAACCACACATTCAGAACTACTGAGTTCAGACCACACCCAGGCTCCATGGCAACACAGGGTGGAGATAGGGAGCACCCAGGGGAGGAGCCAGGGAAAGGAAGAGGCTCAACCACATTTAAGCTCTCAGGCAGAGAGAGCAGCAGTTCCGGTTCCAGTTCCAGTTCCAGTGCCAGTGCCAGAGCCAGAGCCAGGGCCAGGCTCACAGAGAGCAGGAGACACAGTCTCAGAGAGAGCCACGGCCAGAGCCGGAGCCAGGGCCAAAGCCAGTGTGGAGGAGAAGGGAACAGAACCAGCCAGAGTCTCAGAGACGGGAACAAAGCCAGCCACAGTAGCAGGCACAGGAATAGAGACAGAGCCAGTCTCGAGCCGTCTAAAGGAGAGGGTCTGAGGAAGCAGATTACAGGCAATGTGAAAAGGGAACATACACAGCAGACTACAGAGAGCTTAATCTTCAGGCGCCAAAGGCAGAGAGTGCCTAGGAACAGACACCGAAGAAGCTCTCAGAGCAGCTTTTATTCAGAAGACTGCCCTCCAGAGAGGAGCCCCTGCCATGAGAGGTTTGCAGCCCGGTTTGAAGGTAGGAGGGATACTCCTAGGGAAACTGAAGGTTATAGTCCTGCTAGAGGAGCAGCACTAGAAGATTCCAAGAGAAAAGTTTTACCCCTTTTAAAACCTGTGAGGCAGAGGGTTACCACAAGCAAGGTCAGACAGTCAGAACCTTTGGATACTTTATTCAAAGACAGAAAGCTGTGCAGTCACCCTAGGAACCCAGAGGGGAGACAGAAGTCTCAGTGGAACAAACTGTTTAAGCTTTTAAAAGAAGTCGAGCCTGCATGTACAGAGCAAGTTCCAAGCCCAGAGGAATGTGACTCTGTGGGTGAAAGTATGGAAGCGGAGCCCTATGAGAGGGAACAGGACTCTGTTGACAGTTTAATGGATTGTTCTCCATGTCTAGCATCAGAGTAAAAGAAGGCCAAGAGTTTTAAGCCCAGAGAAAACCAGAAACGGGTTAGGTTAAAGCCTTATTATTCTGAGTGCTGGAAACCTTGGAAAGAAAAGGGTTTGCAATTGTTAGAGCTAACTGAAGTGCCTAAGTGTAAATTGAATCTTTAAAGAAGCTGTTGTTCTGTGGATAATAGAAACAAGAAGCAGAGGCCTTGTTTAAGCTTGCACAGTTCAAAAGGAGCTGATATCTTTGCTTAAGGCACTGAGAACCAGTGAGCACTAAGTTTAACCCTGGCGTTTGAAGAAGCAAATACTGTTTGTGATACATGAAACAAGTTTATTCTTGAGCACTACCAGGACATTGTCGTGTACAATAATTTTGGTTGGAGAAAGTATCCTCTTTGAGTTGTCCTGTTCAAATACTTCATGAGAAAGTTATTTGCAAAGTTTTGTCAAAAGAAATAAATTTTCCTGTGTTTGCCAAAACCCACTCGGACTGTCTTCTTGACCCACAACTACAATGTCAGAAGCCTTAGCTCTTAAGCCAGAGCAAAATAAAAGATATGAGGTGGCACGCTGCGGCCTATAGGCAACTGCCTAGTCGGGACGCAGCGTCACAGTAGTTAGCATCGGGGCACTTAAGGGACATAATTGGGGATATCCCTCTCAGCAGCAGTTACATGGTTTACAAGGCTGTAAACCGTGCAACTGCTCTGGAATATTGGACCTTTAACCTTTGCAGTTGCTCCTTTTAGTTGTTTCTTAACTATTTTCCTCATTTTATCAGTCTCGCTTTTGAAAGTTAAAAAGTAGTACAGTAGATTTCCTTGCCATCCTCCCTCCATTTATTAATCAAGTGTGATCATGTTAGGATCACTGTTGCCAAGCGGCCCCAACACCATTACCTCTCACACTAGAACCTGTATTCCACTAAGAACTCGATCTAAACTTGAGTCTGTTCCTGAAGCAGCTGCTCCATGAAGCAGTCATTTATTTCATCTAGAAACTTTATCTCCATAGCATGACCTGGTGTAACATTGACCCAGTCAATACTGGGGTCATTGAAATCTCCCATTATTACTGAATTGTAAACTTTGCTAGCTTCCCTAATTTCTGTTAGAATTTCATCATCTGTCTGTTCATTCTCTTCAGGCGGATGGTAGTACACCCCCACCGACATTCCCTTCCACTTTTACATGGAATTTATATCCATAAAGATTCTACAGTGCATTTTATTTCCTGCAAAACCTTTATCCTGTTTGACTCAATGCCCTCTTTAACATATAGCGCCACCCCTCCACCAATGTCATCTCCCTTATCATTGCGATATAGTTTGTGGTCTGTAGCACAGTGTCCCATTGATTATTCTCCTTCCAGTAGGTCGCTGAGATGCCAATTATATCTAACTTTTCATTCAGTGCTATATATTTTATCTCTCCCATCTTATTTTTTAGACTTCTAGAATTTGCATACATGCACTTCAGAGTTTGTTTTTTGTTTATATCAACACTCTGGCTATCGGATGACAGGAATCTTTCAACTGGGTTGGGGCAAGGTACTTCAGGCCGGAAGGTCGGGGGTTCAAATCCCACTAGAGGACAGCAACCTTGGGCCGGAAGGACTGGGGTTTCTAGTCCCACAGGTGCTCCTTATGGTCTTGGGCAAGCCACTTAACCCTCCATAGCCCATGTTCCCTGTAAAATAGTTATCTCCAAGTTACAATGCCCTGTTCAATGTAATTTCAGTTTGTTCAATGTAAACCGCACTGCTGCAGAATAGCGCGGTATATAAGAGAATGTAAATAAATAAATAAAATAAAATAAACTCGATCATGTTTTTACTTAAAAACACCTGGGTTACTTTTACTGTTATTGGAACCTCTCTATCAGGATGCCCTAACTTCCTTGTTTTGCTAGTATCCTTCAAAGATACATCATCCCAATCCATGCGCTCTTGGCGACTGTCGGCTTTCTCCCATTTTCTAGTTTAAAAACTGCTCTATTTCCTTTTTAAAGGTTAATGTCAGCAGCCTGGTTTCACCATGGTTAATGTGGAGCCCATCCTTTTGGAAAAGCTCCCCCCTTCTCCAGAATGTTGCCCATTCCTAACAAATCCAAAACCCTCTTCCTTGTACCATTGTCTCATCAACACATTGAGACCCTGAAGCTCCGCCTGCCTTTTGGGTCCTGTGCGTGGAATGGGAAGAATTTCTGAGAATGCTACCCTGGAAGTTCTGGATTTCAATTTTCTACCTAAAAGCCTAGATTTAGCTTCCAGAACCTCCCTCTCACACTTTCCTATGCCATTAGTACCAACATGTCCCAGGACAGCAGGCTCCTCCCCAGCACTATCTAAAACCTTATCTACATGACACGTGAGGTCCACTACCTTCACACCAGGCAGGCATGCTACCAGGCGATCCTCACGGCCACCTGCCACATAAGAACATAAGAAATGCCATACTGGGTCAGACCGAGGTCCATCAAGCCCAGTATCCTGTTTCCAACAGTGGCCAATCTAGGTCATACGTACCTAGCAGTTTCCCCAAAAGACACAGGTTCTGCAGTGCTTGTACTAGGCCAAGCATTGATATCCTGGGTCCCTTTTTAATAGTGGTTTATGGACCTTTCCTCCAGGAACTTGTCCAAACCTTTTTTAAACCCAGCTATACTAACAGCCCTTACTACATCCTCCGGTAACAGATTCCAGAGTTTGATTACACGTTGAGTGAAGAAATATTTTCTCCTATTTGTCTTAAATAGTTTACCCTGTAGCTTCATTACATGTCCCCTAGTCCTTCTATATTCTGATAGCGTAAACAATTGATCCACGTTTATCCGTTCCACTCCATTCATTAATTTATACACCTCTATCATATCTCCCCTCAGCCGTCTCTTTTCTAGGTTAAAGAGCCCTAACCTTTTTAGCCTCTCTTCATAGGAGTAGCCTTCCATCCCCTTCACCAATTTGGTGGCTCTTCTCTGTACTTTTTCTAATAACTCTATGTCCTTTTTAAGATACGGTGACCAGAATTGCACACAATATTCAAGGTGCGGTCGTACCATGGAGCGATACAGAGGCATTATAATATCCTTTGTTTTATTCTCCATCCCTTTCCTTATGATACCTAGCATTCTATTTGCTTTCTTGGCCGCCGCTGCACACTGGGCGGAGGGTTTTAACATGTTATCCACGATGACTCCTAAATCTTTTTCCTGGGTGGTGGTTTCTAATGTGGAGCCTTGCATCGTGTAACTATAGTGTGGGTTGTTCTTTCCTAGGTGCATAACTTTGCACTTGTCCACATTAAATTTCATCTGCCATTTGGATGCCCAGTCTTCCAATTTATCCAGATCCTCCTGCAGTTTTCCACAATCCTCTTGGGTTTTAACAACTTTAAACAGTTTTGTGTCATCTGCAAATTTGATAACCTCACTAGTTATTCCCTTTTCCAGGTCATTTATGAATATGTCAAAAAGTAGCGGACCCAGTACAGATCCCTGGGGTACTCCACTATTCACCTTTTTCCATTGGGAATATTGGCCATTTGGCCCTACCCTCTGCTTTCTATCTTTTAACCAGTTCCCGATCCACAATAGTACACTGCCTCCTATCCCATGACTTTTTAGCTTCGCCAAAAGTCTCTGATGGGGGACCTTGTCAAAAGCTTTCTGAAAGTCCAGATACACTATATCAACCGACTCACCTTTGTCTACCTGTTTATGCACACCTTCAAAAAAAACAGATCAGATTAGTAAGACAAGATATTCCTTGTCTAAAGCCATGTTGGCTGTCTCCCATTAGGCCATGACTATCTACATGCTGTGTAATTTTGTTCTTTATGATGGTTTCTACCATTTTCCCTGGTACTGACGTCAGGTTCACCGGTCTGTAATTTTCCGGGTCACCCCTGGAACCCTTTTTAAAAATTGGTGTTACGTTGGCGACCCTCCAATCTTCAGGTATTACAGATGATTTAAATGAAAGTTCACAGATTACCAATAACAGGTCTGCAATCTCATATTTCAGTTCTTTCAACACTCTGGGATGTATACCATCCGGTCCAGGTGATTTGCTACTATTCAGTTTATCAAATAGTTGTAATATATCTTCCCGGTGTAGCAATATTTCTCTCAATTCCTCTGCAGTATCACCTTTAAATACCACTTCAGTCTTGGGTAACATCCCTACATCTTCCTCAGTAAAGACCGAAGCAAAGAATTCATTCAGTCTCTCTGCTATAGCCTTGTCTCCTCTTACTGCCCCTTTTACCCCTCTATCATCTAATGGTCCAATTGACTCTCTCACAGGCCTTTTGCTACGAATGTACTTGAAAAAGTCTTTATTTCGTGTGTTTGCTTCCGTAGCAAGTTTCTTCTCAAATTCCCGCTTTGCCTGCCTTATCAATGCTTTGCATTTAACTTGCCAGTGCTTGTGCTGTTTCCAGTTTTCATCATTTGGCTCTTTTTTCCATTTCCTGAAGGTTGCTCTTTTGGCAGCAACAGCGTCTCTGACCTCACCTTTAAACCATGCTGGCAGTTTTTTGGACTTTCTTCCACTTTTCTTAATGCGTGGAATACAGCTGGTCTGGGCTTCGAAGATAGTATTTTTAAATAACACCCAAGCTTGCTGTAAGTCTTTAACCTTTGGAACCGCTCCTTTTAGTTTTTTCCGAACTATATTCCTCATTCTATCATAGTCTTCCTTTTGAAAGTTAAAAGGTAGTACTGTGGATTCCTTTACTATCTGTCCTCCACTGATTAAATCAAACATGATCATACTATGATCACTATTGCCAAGTGGTCCCAACACCCTTATTTCTTGCACCAGATCTGGCGTTCCACTAAGGACTAGGTCCAGTATGGCTTCCCCTCTGGTCGGTTCATGAATCAGCTGCTCCAAGAAGCAGTCATTTATTTCATCTAGAAACTTTATCTCTTTAGCTTGTCCTGCTGTGACACTGTCCCAGTCGATACCGGGGTAATTGAAATCACCCATTATTACTACTCTGTTGTGGCTTTTGTTAGCTTCCTTGATTTCTTTGAGCATTTCATCATCCATTTGTTCATTCTGGCCAGGTGGTCGATAGTATACTCCCACTGCCATCACCTTCCCCTTCATAAATGGAATTTCAATCCATAGAGATTCTACAGCAAATTTTGTTCCCTGCAAAACTTTAATCCTTTCTGACTCAATGCCCTCTCTAACATAGAGCGCAACCCCTCCACCAATTTGTTCAGCTCTATCATTACGATATAGTTTGTATCCAGGTATCACAGTGTCCCACTGGTTATCCTCCTTCCACCATGTCTCTGAGAGTGCAATCATATCTAACCTCTCATTTAGTGCTATATATTCTAATTCTCCCATCTTATTGTTTAGACTTCTAGCATTGGCATACAAGCATTTTAGAGACTGTATTTTATTAATATTAATCTGGCTATTGGTAGGCATGGGTAATTGGGAATCCTTATGCTCTGTCTGCTCCTTACTCAAGGGCATTTGGGCTACTATACTCCCTTTTGGAACCTCACTGCTTTTGGTAGTATCCTTCAAGGATACCTTTGTCCGAACCATGCGCTCCTGGGTGACTGTCGGCTTTCCCCTATTTTCTAGTTTAAAAGCTTCTCTATCTCTTTTTTAAAGGTTAATGCCAGCAGTCTGGTCCCATCCTGATTAAGGTGAAGCCCATCCCTTCGGAAGAGCCCCCCCTTTCCCCAGAATGTTCCCCAGTTCCTAACAAATCCAAAACCCTCATCCTTGCACCATTGTCTCATCCACGCATTGAGACTCCGGAGCTCTGCCTGTCTTTTGGGTCCTGCACATGGAACAGGAAGCATTTCGGAGAACGCTATCCTGGAAGTTCTGGATTTCAACTTCCTACCTAAAAGCTTAAATTTAGCCTCCAGAACTTCCCTACCACATTTTCCTATGTCATTGGTACCAACATGTACCAAGACAGCAGACTCCCCCCCAGCACTATCTATGATCCTATCTAGGCGGTGCGTGAGATCTGCTACCTTCGCACCAGGCAGGCATGTTACCAGGCGATCCTCACGTCCACCAGCCACCCAGCTATCTACATTCCTAATGATTGAATCACCAACTATAACAGCTGTCCTGACCCTCCCCTCATGGGGACATGGCCCTGGAGAAACGTCCTCGGTGCGAGAGGGTTTTACATCACCTGGAGGACAGGTCCTAGTTACAGGATCACTTCCTGCCACACCAGGGTGATGCTCTCCTGTCACGTGACCTCTCTCCTCCATGGCAACAGGGATGCTGCCAGACTGGAGGTGGGACTTCAGGACTATATCCCTGTAGGTCTCGTCCATGTACTTCTCTGTCTTTCTTATGTCTTCCAGGTCTGCTACTCTAGCCTCTAGAGAACGGACTCGTTCC
Source organism: Ichthyophis bannanicus (assembly GCA_033557465.1). Classification (NCBI taxonomy): domain Eukaryota; kingdom Metazoa; phylum Chordata; class Amphibia; order Gymnophiona; family Ichthyophiidae; genus Ichthyophis; species Ichthyophis bannanicus. The sequence goes on along the minus strand of CM066035.1, from coordinate 943,629,947 downwards.
CTGAGAGCAAAGAGCTCCCTGCACTTAGTGCATATGTAGGACCTCTCACCAACTGGGAGAAAATCATACATGTGACACTCAATGCAAAAGACTGGAGAACCCCCATCTCGTTGCTGGACCTCTGTCTGCATCTTAGTTTAAAGCTTGTGTTTAGGTCTTTTAAATTCGGTATATAATAAGGATTGGTGTAGATGCTTATACTAATAAAAGTGTATCTAATACCCCTAATACACCCTGTGTACCTGAAGCTTAATTAATCTCAGGTCCTCTGTGTATGACTGATTTGGATTAAGAGCTGCACCTGAGAGCAGCCCCTTTCCTCTAAGATGTGCAAGTACCTATAAAACTACAATTACCCCAGGGGTGGGTGGGTGCTGGGGAGGGAGGGAGGGAGATAAGTCCTATTAAAGAGGGCAGTTACAAGGTACCCTGTCCTGAACCCTCAGCAGGTGGATGGGGGTACCACACAAAGCCCAGTTAGTTGAGAGAGGCAAGGTAAGTACAGCAGAGAAGGCTGAACTAGCACACCACTAAGACAAACAATAAATAATTAAACAAACAAACAGTTAGACAAACAGTAAATAATTAAATAAACAGCTAGAACTCACAGTAAGATGTCCCAGGAGGCAAATATCCACTCACTAGCAGAGCTCTGTAAAAGTTCAGCCCTTCTCTGATCAGAGAAAAGCAAACTAAAACAGCCTATGCACACGTGGAGAAAACAGGAAGAAGGCTACACAATACCTCAGGGGGAGGGGGGGGAGGGGGAGGATTCACTCAGGCAGGCAAGGACAGGAAAAAAGCTCAACAAACAGCAGGTTCTGGGGAGAGAGATTTAATTCAAAATGGCTACCACACAAAGCCCAGTTAGTTGAGAGAGGCAAGGTAAGTACAGCTGAGAAGGCTGAACTAGCACACCACTAAGACAAACAATAAATAATTAAACAAACAGTTAGACAAACAGTAAATAATTAAATAAACAGCTAGAACTCACAGTAAGATGTCCCAGGAGGACCCTACTATCTGCATGCCTAATGATCAAATCGCCAACTTTAACAGCTGTCCTAAACCTTCCTTCATGGGCAAGTGGCCCTGGAGACATGTCCTCAGTGTAAGAATGTATTACAGCACTTCGAAGACAGGTTGTAGCTATAGGATTGCTTCCTACAATACCAAGGTGAGGGTCTCCTTCCATATGACCTCGTTCCGCCATTGCAGCATAAAGCTGCCAGACTAAAGGTGGGACTTCTCTACTACATCCCTGTAGGTCTGATCTATATACCTCTCTGTCTGCCTCAGCTGCTCTAAGTCTGCTATTCTAGCCTCCAGAGATCGGACTCATTCCCTGAGAGAAAAGAGCTCCTTGCACCTAGTGCACACACAAGACCTCTTACTAACTGGGAGAAAATCATATGTGTAACACTCAGTGCAAAAAACTGGATAGCTCCTATCTTTCTGCTGGACTGCTATCTGCATCACAATAATTAAAAATTTCTTTTATCCATTCAGAGTTGTTCAGTTGTTTAAAGTTGCTAGGGGAATAGGAATACTTGAACCAGTAAAATTATATCTAATAAGTATAACAGACTTTTAGTTTTCACCTCAAGGTGAACTGCAAGGACTTAATTACTCTACTTATAAGGCCTAATGGTTAGAACACTGGCTTCATAACCAAGAGACCACAGTTAAGAACATAACATAAGATATGCCATACTGGGTCAGACCAAGGTTCATCAAGCCCTGTATCCTGTTTCCAACAGTGGCCAATATAGGTCATACATACCTAGCAGTATCCCCAAAAGACACAGGTTCCACAATGCTTGTATTGGGTCAAGCATTGATATCCTGGGTCCCTTTTTAATAATGGTTTATGGACCTTTCCTCCAGGAACTTGTCCAAACCTTTTTTAAACCCAGCTACACTAACAGCTCTTACTACATCCTCCGGTAACAAATTCCAGAGTTTGATTACACGTTGAGTGAAAAAATATTTTCTCTTATCTTAAATAGTTTACCCTGTAGCTTCATTACATGCCCCCTAGTCTTTCTATATTCTGATAGCGTAAACAATCGATCTACGTTTACCCGTTCCACTCCATTCATTAATTTATAGACCTCTATCATATCTCCCCTCAGCCGTCTCTTTTCCAGGTTGAAGAGCCCTAACCTTTGTAGCCTCTCTTCATAGGAGTAGCCTTCCATCCCCTTTACCATTTTGGTGGCTTTTCTCTGTACCTTTTCTAATAACGCTATATCCTTTTTAAGATACGGCGACCAGAATTGCACACAATATTCAAGGTGCGGTCGTACCATGGAACGATACAGAGGCATTATAATATCCTTTGTTTTATTTTCCATATTTGATTCCCACTAATACTACTTGGGGTCTTGAGCAAGTAACTTAACACTCCATTGCCTTGGAAGAAAGGCCTATCAATCTACTTCTGGTCACACTTCCAAGAAAACCTGGGAGCTGCTGGGTCGCCAGGAGTCAGCATTGACTCAAAGGCACACTTTTCTTCTAAGGCCTAATAACTTGCTTATTAAGATAATCAGTTAAACCTGAAAGTGAGTGTGATCACTCCCTTCCCCTTAACTGGTTTAGGAGGCTATAAATCAAGGATTATGCCCAGGATGGGTTGGAAGGAAAGAAACACTTACTGGAAGCTGGTTTGTTATAGTAAGCCTTAACTGCCTTTAATTTAAATGAAAGATGGCTTGTTTTAATATGGCCTACCTGTCCTAACAAACACACTGAATTTTAAAATACACCGATTCTATCAACTTTAACCCAAAGAATTCCCTTTTCCCCAAGATTCAGAGAATTTCCCAGCAGGTAAAAACTTACAAGTGCAGATTTCTTCCCAGCAGTAGCCGTTCCTCTTCGTAGTCCTTGTAGAGGTTTCAAAATGCGAAAAACCTCAAAATTCTCCCCAAACTGGGTATTTGGGATGCACTGACATGGTACGTCCCTGGTACCCCAGGTGTAGGTCTCTCTGTGGTAAAGGTGAGCTTCACTTTACAAACCCTACTCACTTTATGGAGGAAAACAGCTCCAAGGACAGATGGACCCTCTGACACCCTTATTTATTTATTTAACCGTGATTTATATACCGCAATTTCCAAAGATCAATTGCGGTTTACAGAGAACAACAAGTTCAAAAGGTACAACAGGTACTTGCTCAATTACATTAAAAAATATATAACTATCTACATTGAAGTAATAACAGTCAGATTTTGACCCTTATGATGGGTTCTTGATACTGCCTTCTCCAGGAATATCTTCCTTTGCTTCTCATTCAGCCCATACCATGCTAGGTCTCTTCCATCTTCCCTTTTATTTATTTATTTATTTACATTTCTTATATACCGCACTATTTGACATCAGCGCGGTTTACATCGAACACAAAATTCAGCACAAAAACATGTGTCTGAGTTATAGTAAACAAGGTCATAAAAACTTGGATAACAAGGTAATTTCAAATAACAGGACAGTAAACTTGGATTGCAAAGAAAACTATAGACATCTTTACATTATAGCACAAATGAAACATAATAACTTCAGCTAACTTAATTAAAGCCTCGCTGGTTTGGGGATGAGAATACTTCCTGGATGGCATGAACTACTTTACACTCCCATGTTCTACTTTACACTCCCATCTCCACTGATCGCTTGGATCTCTCCCCCCTAATAAACTGCTTCAATGCAGTTTCTGAGTGGTTGCTCTCTCAAAACCTTTGTATTCAACATAAGAAAACTGAAGTTCTCTTTATCACAAGGAACCCCAACTTCACCCCACCACAATCTATCAGAACTAAGGAAGCGGAACTGCAATCCAAACCCTCAATACGCTACCTAGGTGTCACTCTGGATCAACGCCTGGATATGAAGTCCCACATAGGAAACACAGTCAGAACAATATATTACAAGATCCGTTCCCTGAGACACCTACGCTCCATGCTAGAACCAAAAGATTTCAGGACTATCTACCAGGCACTGATAATACCCCACTTCGATTACGCCAATGTCATTCTCCAAGGTCTTCCTCAATCCACTTTAAACCCATTACAGCTGGCTATGAATGCCGCAGCAAGGGTACTCCAGGGGGCTGCCAGGACTGACCATGTTACTCCTTTGCTGATTCAATTACATTGGCTACCCATTCAGGCCAGAATTATCTTCAAAACTCTACTTCTCACGTTCAAAGCCCTCAATAAGCTCTCTGCTCCTTCCTTATCTGACCTTATCCATACCACTTCACCAAACAGAGCAAGAAGATCATCAGCCATCAACTCCTTAAAACTCCCAAAGGCCCTTACAAGCTGCTCTTCTTCCACAGCCAATAGAGCCTTTACCCTCTGTGCCCCTAGGTGCTGGAATACACTACCTCCTGGCATACGGGCCATTGACAGCTTAACACAATTCAGGAAAGCCCTCAAATTCCACCTCTTTAACAAACATCTTATAGAGCCATTTACACCCATCGACTTCAGTGATTCCTCCCAGCTATTCAGTTCCATGGTATCTCAATAACAGAAATAGGACGAATCGCTTTGTTTATTGAATATATTATTAGCACCTGTTCCTAATAACTTGTAGCCATGCTGTAGTATTATATCTGTAAATAGACTGTAAATAGTTTCCCTTGTTATCCAAGTTCCTTCCCTTGTTATCTGTAAACTCATGCATGTTATTGTACTGAGACTTTTTGTTCTATGTGAACCGCGCTGATGCCGAATAGTGCGGTATATAAGAGAATGTAAATAAATAATAAATAATAAATCTAGCTGGCAGGGATTGATCGGGCATGCCCCAGTGGGTCAGTGATGCCAGTCATATGGTGAGTCACTTTAAATCCTCTGTCTGGTTGCTACGTTGGGCAATGGGACCGTATGACTTGGGTGCTGCAGGTGCTACCCTCTCTGATGCTGTGCCTCCAAGTGCTAGATGGGTCCCAAATGGTATGATCACTATTGCCAAGTGGTGCCAACAAGTTACCTCTCACACTAGATCCTGTGTCCTACTAAGAACTAAGTCTAAAATAGGTTACCCTCATGTCTATTCTTGAACCAGTTGCTCCATAAAACAGTCATTTATTTCATCTAGAAACTTTATCTCCTTAGCATGTCCTGATGTGACTTTGAGTGAACACACGGAAGGAGCAGTAAACAGATCAGGTTTAAGAAGCCCGACTTGGCCAAGTTTCAGCAGTTAAGCTTTCATCAGGGGTCAGACGCCAACTCTGTGGCCTGAGATGTTGACTGCTATTCATACAGATTCCTTTATGTGCGTTTCTACTTACGTTTTGAGAGTCTGACCCTAGATGAAGGCTTAACTGCCGAAACCTGGACAAGTTGGGCTTCCTAAAATAAAGATTTATGTTTACAAGACTTGGTCTGTTTCCCATTGCTTCTGTGTGTTGACTTACTGGACTGTGGAAGTTCTGCCTCCTTGGTGTGGTTTGTGTTTGGACAGATGTGACATTGACCCACTTGAAATTGGGGTAACTTAAATCACCAATTAATACTGTATTGCCAAGTTCGTTAGCATATTTTAATAAGTCGCATGAATGGGATATAGTGTCACCCACCTACTTACCCCGGAGGCAAAAGCCTGGGGCTTCAGTGAGGCTCCTCTTATGTAGCAGGGACTAGTAGTGCCCCCTGGGAGTTGAAGTCCCAATAGCTATTCAATAAGAGTGTAGTCGTGGACGAGTAGCTATTTATTTATTATTTATTTATTACAGGCTCTTATATACCGCTCTATTCAGCATCAGCGCGGTTCACAATATAACAACAGACCAGAACAACAAACTGTTTGGTTTTACAGAGAACAAGGACAGAGAACGTGGATAAAACATGGGACGTCATTACTGCAACTATTTACATGAGTATTTACAAGTATACATAACAGGATTTGTTCTTAGTTTGGGTAGTGATCGAGATTGGTTAGCTGGTCAAGTAATATTGGGGGAAAAGGTGGGATTTGAGTGCCTTTCTGAAAAGGGATAGATCAGTGATAGCCTGAATCTCTGGAGGTAGGGCGTTCCAGCACTTAGGGGCATAGAATCTGAAGGCCCTGTTAGATGTCACTGATAGGCATTTTGTCGCTGCTTTAGGGATAATTAGAACGTTTGTTGATATCGTTCTCCTGGATCTGTTGGGTGGAACGGCCTGAATGAGGTCTATTAGAGAGGAGGAGGTGATGCTTTTAGTGGCCTTGAAGGTTAGTAATAATGTTTTGAACAATATTCTGCCATGTATGGGGAGCCAGTGGAGTTGCTGTAGGATGGGTGTTACATGGTCCCTTCTTGATGCTCCGTAGAGGACTCTAGCAGCGGTATTCATGGCGAGTTGCAAAGGGTTTAATGTGGAGTGTGGGAGGCCTTGGAGAATGGCATTGACATAGTCAAGGTGTGGTAGGGTTAAGGCTTGAAATATAGTTCGGAAGTCATCAGGATCAAGTAGGGGGCGAAGATGGCGGAGTGTCCGGATCTTGAGGTAGATTGCTCTGACTACATTGGTTATATGTAGTTTCAAATCCATGCGTTGGTCCAAAGTGACCCCAAGGTAACGAATGGAAGGTTTTGACTGGAGCTCGGCTTCTTTCACCTTTATATGGGATGGGGGGGGGGGTGAAAAGTGGGTCCCTAGTGATGAAGAGAACCTCAGTCTTTTTGTGTTGAATTCGGAGGTTCTGGGATTGAAGCCAATCAGATACTGCATCAAAACATTTGGCTAGCGGGGAAAGGTCCATATGGACTGTGGAGAAAGGCATGTATAGAAGGATGTCATCCACGTATATCAAGCATTCAACCTTGAAGGACCTGATGATATTGCAAACTGGCTGTATGTATATATTGAAAAAGAGTGAAGATAGGGATGATCCTTGTGGTACGCCTTGCTTTTGGTGGTAAGGTGCGGATGTTGCGGTCCCTGAGGTAACGTACTGCCATCTCTGATCAAGGTATGACTTGCACCACTCCAGGGCAGTGTTATTTATGCCTTTTTCTTTTAGTCGCCCTAATAAAAGATCATGATGTACAGAGTCAAAAGCCGCAGCAATGTCTAAGAAGATAAGAGCAAAGCCTTGGCGGATGTTATCAATGCCTGTGATGATGTTGTTGCAGAGAGTGGTAAGGAGGGTTTCGACACCGTGGAACTCTCTGAAGCCATGTTGGCAGTGGTCAAGAGGGGAGGCGGTGTCGATGTGGTCCTGTATTTGTCTTTGAGCTTCCTTTTCAATTATTTCAATTATCAGTTATGCTGATAAAGAGGTATTTATTTCCCTTCCCGGGAGAACTTTTGCAAACAGGAGTCATAAAGGAAAGTAAACCATGCTACTGGCACAACACAAAAAGGGTATTACAAAATGACAAAGGAAATGCTTCTTTTCAGCTTTAAGGAAAACAAAAGTGAAAAACAGGCTTTTTATGTTACAAAAGCTGTAGAGTGAAATCTGTGCCCTTACACAGATTTCTCTTTTGCAGGCTTTTCATATGCTTCAACAGAAAGAGGTCACACTATCTGAAAACACCAGTGTACAGTCCATCTGGAAATCTTCTGAGTTTTCTCCACAGAAATCACAGTTCATGGCCTCATGAGCTTCCTTGCTATTATCTCTTGTATGGCTGTAACTTGTATCAGTGTTTAGCAATCCCTCCTCTTCCTGGCAAGGGCTTCTCTTCTCTCCACTACTAACGTGGAAAGGCAGGTTACCATGCAATGTGGATTTTCCCTCTAGAGGGCCATACACCTCAGGACTAGTGCAGGTAAAATCCAGTGCCCCTCTATTCCAGGGAATTGGCCTTTCTTCAGGCTTAGCTCTGCCTGAACGTTTGCAGCCGGGAAGTTGGAAACTTTTCTCCCTTTCACTTCCCCTCACAGGACGTCTTTTTTTCAGCCGGGAAATCTCTTTTGGATAGGAGCTTCTATCCCCCAGGTACCTGCTCTCGTGGGAGTTCCCTCTCACAGCTCCTCGTCGTTTGCTCCCTGGAATCCCTCTGGGTCCCCAACCGGACTCTGGTTCAATGCAGCCCAACTCTCTAGCACTAACCTCGGGTAATCCCTCCTGGGCAAACTCCTCTGAGGTGCTGCTGGAATCTCCGTCAGAAGCTCTCAGGTATGTATCCTGGTTCTCATATGTTCTGCTCTTCCATGTTCCTGTTTCTGCCTCTTTTCTGTTTCTGCTCAAAACTGACTCCATTTTAAATGCGTCATTCTTTGAGCCCCTCATCAGCTCAAGTCCCTGCAGCTGTTCCTGCTCCTCTAATGAACTATGAGGTAATGCATCTCCGGGGCGTTTACCTACACCCAGTGCTAGTGTTTTGGTCGGTTGTCTATAGCAACCCCTAGCCATGTGCTTTGAGCTGCTCGTTTTAAAACTGCCCTGCACATTTTCATCTATTTCTATAGGCACTATTTGCCTTGTGCCATGACAGATCCCCCCCTTAAAATATTACGGGCTGCAGATTTTTCCTGACAGCCCGGAATTTCCTTACGGGACCTATCTCGGGGTAATACTGTATGGGACCTATCTCGGTATACTACAGTAACCAGGCTGGCAGTGGCAGACCTGTCCTTCCACAGCTTTAGTACATTTACATGATAGACCTGTTGGCGGCCCCTCTCGTTTTCCACCCGATAGGATACTGGGCCAACCCTCTCTACCACTGTACCAGGGCCCTTCCACCTGGACTCGAATTTCGGTCCGGGGTCGGATACTTGGATAAGTACTTTGTCCCCTATGCTTAGCTGCCTTGGTCTGGTGCCCTTATCGTAATACTGTTTTTGCTTACGTTTACTGGCCTGTAGATTCTCTATAGAGGCCTTGGATGTCCTCTCTAGGCGTTGTCTTAACTCCTTCAGGAACTGGGGTACCCCGACCTCTTGCATGTTCGGCTCTACCCATTGCTCCTGTAAGATGTCCAATATTCCTCTTGGAGCGCGGCCGAACAGCAACTCGTAGGGAGATGCCCCCAGGGACACCTGTATGCGCTCCCTGCATGCATATAGTGTGAATGGGAGCAATGTATCCCATTCATTCATTTCCCCCGCCTTCAAACCTCTGTGTAGCAGTTGTTTAATAGACTGATTCATACGCTCCACGAGCCCGTTAGACTGTGGATGGTATGCTGATGTCCGTATATGGCGGATGCCGAAGGCTTCCCAGACCATAGCTAGATGTTTTGATAGGAAGTTACTACCCTGATCAGTCAGGACTTCCCTGGGAAAACCTACCTCGCAGAAAAGTTTGATTAACTCTAAGGCTACTATTTTGGCGGATGTGTTTCTCAAGGGAATGGCCCAAGGAAACCGCGTGGCATGGTCAACTATGACCAAGATATACTTAAAACCCCTCGGTGTCTTCACCAGAGGTCCTATTATGTCAACTCCCATTTGGCTTATAGGAGCCGCTATGGTGGGAGTTGGCACCATGGGTACTGCCTTAGGCTTTATAGCTGTCACTCTTTGGCAGCTAGGGCATGCCTCGCAATACTGCCGTGTCTCCTTAAAAACCCCAGGCCAATAAAATCTAGCTAAGATTTGGTCCAGCGTCCCCTGGATCCCCTTGTGACACCCCACTGGGTGGTCATGGGCTAATCTTAACACGCTAGCTTTAAAGGTCGTGGGTACAACTAGCTGCTTGCGTATGGCATCATTGTGGGGGTTTACAGATTCTCTATATAAGAGATCATCTTCCAGGAAAAATCTTGGTAGGGTCTGTCTGGTTCCCTCAGCCCACTCAAATGCCCTTTTAAGAGCTGGGTTAGCTCTCTGCTCCATGGGGAATGATGGAAATTTTTTGACTACCTCTGCCGGTACCCAGGGCAACCCTACAGCACCTTCTAGCTCGGCCCTCCCCCGGGTCCTAGAGTATCTTTCCCTACGTTTCCTGGATTTATCCTTTTTCCCTTCTTTATCAGGGGGATGTATTAAATCATCATGTTTAGGGAGGGTAGCTAGCCCTTCTTCGTCTGGCTCCTCCCTTTGAGCATTTTCCTCCCCTTCAGGTTCCTCAGTGTTTTTCTCTGACTCTTCTCCCCTCCCAGAGGGTCCCGCTTGAGAGCGTGTGGATACTAAGCCTAACTTAATACCCAAGTCTTGATAAAAGGGAGGCCAATCCTTCCCCAGTACAACATCTTCTGGTAGTTTGGGAACTACGGCCACCCTCACCTCTCTGATGGTGCCCAACCCTTGTACCAATACATTGTGTAGGGGATAAGGGACAAATGCGCCGTGCACGCACTTGACCCTTACTTGGCCTTCTGCTTGACTCGGGGGCGACTGGCGGTGCCCCTTAATGGCTTCCCAGAGCTCCCTTGAAATCATGCTCTGGTCAGCCCCCGAGTCAAGTAGAGCCAGTGTGTGAATACCTTCCACTTGAACCTGGATACGGAATTCGTCCTGATCTGTCTCTTCTGTCCCTGTCACCAGGACTGTTCTTTCTGTGCAGGATCTCTGAAAATGTCCTTTCTTCCCACACCTGAAACATTTTCCTTTAGGTACAGATAAGACATTATCATCCTCAGAGACATTAACATTAGACAATTCAGGCTTGTACAGCTTATCATACATATATTTTCCTTTTCTGCCACTATCTCTCCTACCAGCTGCCGACCAGATACCTTGCCCTGAGGTGTCAGTCCTCTCTGCAGCGAAATACCGCTCCGCAAGAGTGGCTGCCTCCTCCGAGGTTTGGCAGTGCTGGAGTGTCAGAAAAGTTTTAACACCGCTGGGAACAGCCTGCATAAATTGTTCCAGCACAATTTTATCAAGGACTGTTTCCAGTGTACCTCCCTCTGCCAACAACCATTTTCTGGCTACATTTTTTAATCGCTGCACTAGGGCCTTAGGGGTCTCTTGAGGCTTAATTACTGCCTCCCTGAACATTCTTTGATAATGTAGAGGTGTGAGCCCCAACCTATCCTTCACTGCTTTCTTAACCTCTATATAATTAGAGGCTAAGTCCGCTGGCATAGCTTTATACGCTGAAAGGGCCTCGCCTGTGAGCGAAAGGGCAAACCTGGTGGCCCACTGCTCCTCTGGCCATTTCAGGGTGGTAGCTATTCGCTCAAAAGCGTCAAGATAGTCATCTAAATTGTCCTGCGGTTGTAATTGTCCCAAAGAAAAGGCACCATACGACCTCAGTCCTGCCCCTTGGAATGCCATGGGGACGTCTGCTGTGGCGTCTAGCGGCTTCTTTAAAAGCGCGTCCATGGTCTCCATCAAGGGCCTCTGTTGTTCCTGTATGGTCCGCGTAGTCTGCTCCTGGAGATAGTGAATAAGCTCCACCTGCTTATCCCACTGTATCTTCATCCAATGGGCTACATCTTGTGGCTCCATCCTCAGCCTCGATGTACCTGTAGAGAGATAGAAAACAAAAACAAAAACCCAAGTGCGATACCGCAAACTTTTTTTTTTCTTTCCACCGCCTCTTCCTCTGCCCACCAGCGCCCCCTGTCTCACTTTTATCCTCCCCACGTATGACTAGGTACGTTTACCTGAGCCTTCATGTAGGGATCAGCTTGTGAGAAAGTTTTCTCCGGGTCCAGCACCTGGCAGCAGGAATCTTCCAGACGGTTCTCTCCCCTTTTGGACAACAGTTTTGTTTCTCCAGCAGACTGTAGTCCTTTGTGCTGTCCTTTTGAATCCTTGTGCAAAAATCCAAAAACGTCGCCAATTGTCACCCACCTACTTACCCCGGAGGCAAAAGCCTGGGGCTTCAGTGAGGCTCCTCTTATGTAGCAGGGACTAGTGGTGCCCCCTGGGAGTTGAAGTCCCAATAGCTATTCAATAAGAGTGTAGTCGTGGACGAGTAGCTATGCTGATAAAGAGGTATTTATTTCCCTTCCCGGGAGAACTTTTGCAAACAGGAGTCATAAAGGAAAGTAAACCATGCTTCTGGCACAACACAAAAAGGGTATTACAAAATGACAAAGAAAATGCTTCTTTTCAGCTTTAAGGAAAACAAAAGTGAAAAACAGGCTTTTTATGTTACAAAAGCTGTAGAGTGAAATCTGTGCCCTTACACAGATTTCTCTTTTGCAGGCTTTTCATATGCTTCAACAGAAAGAGGTCACGCTATCTGAAAACACCAGTGTACAGTCCATCTGGAAATCTTCTGAGTTTTCTCCACAGAAATCACAGTCCATGGCCTCATGAGCTTCCTTGCTATTATCTCTTGTATGGCTGTAACTTGTATCAGTGTTTAGCAATCCCTCCTCTTCCTGGCAAGGGCTTCTCTTCTCTCCACTACTAACGTGGAAAGGCAGGTTACCATGCAATGTGGATTTTCCCTCTAGAGGGCCATACACCTCAGGACTAGTGCAGGTAAAATCCAGTGCCCCTCTATTCCAGGGAATTGGCCTTTCTTCAGGCTTAGCTCTGCCTGAACGTTTGCAGCCGGGAAGTTGGAAACTTTTCTCCCTTTCACTTCCCCTCACAGGACGTCTTTCTTTCAGCCGGGAAATCTCTTTTGGATAAGAGCTTCTATTCCCCAGGTACCTGCTCTCGTGGGAGTTCCCTCTCACAGCTCCTCGTCGTTTGCTCCCTGGAATCCCTCTGGGTCCCCAACCGGACTCTGGTTCAGTGCAGCCCAACTCTCTAGCACTAACCTCGGGTAATCCCTCCTGGGCAAACTCCTCTGAGGTGCTGCTGGAATCTCCGTCAGAAGCTCTCAGATATGTATCCTGGTTCTCATATGTTCTGCTCTTCCGTGTTCCTGTTTCTGCCTCTGTTCTGTTTCTGCTCAAGACTGACTCTATTTTAAATGCGTCATTCTTTGAGCCCCTCATCAGCTCAAGTCCCTGCAGCTGTTCCTGCTCCTCTAATGAGCTATGAGGTAATGCATCTCTGGGGCGTTTACCTACACCCGGTGCTAGTGTTTTGGTCGGTTGTCTATAGCAACCCCTAGCCATGTGCTTTGAGCTGCCCGTTTTAAAACTGCCCTGCACATTTTCATCTATTTCCATAGGCACTATTTGCCTTGCGCCATGACAATAGCCATAGCTGGCTATATTCTATTCAGAAGAGACAGAGAAGGTGGAAAAGGAGGAGGAATAGCCCTATATGTCAAAAGCAATATTGACGCTTCTGAAATGCAGGGGACGTGGGGAAAGAAGTGCTATGGATTGTGTTGGAAAGAGGAGATGGCACTGTCATCCATAGTGGTATGGTCTACAGGCCTCTGACTCAAACCGAAGAAATAGATAGCAAATTGATTATAGATATTGCAAAGATAGCCACAAAGGGGAAAGCGATCATATTGGGTGACTTTAATCTACTCGATGTGGACTGGAGTAGTCCTTCTGCAAATCTGGAAAGAAGTAAAAAAATTGTGGATGCCTTCCAAGATGCGTTACTTAGACAAATGGTGATGGAACCGACCATGGAAAGTTCGATGCTAGATTTAGTGTTCACCAACGGAGATAGCGTGTCGAATGTCCGGGTGGGTGCTCCTGTGAGCAGCAGCAATCATCACACAGTGTGGTTTGAGATAAAAGACAAGATGGAGTCCAATCATAGCACGCTCAAAATCCTAAGCTTTAAAAACACTGACTTCAGTAAAATGGCCGGGTACCTGAAGGAGGAGTTGGCAGGGTGGAAGGGGATAAGGGAAGTGGAATTGCAATGGGCTAAACTAAAGGTGGCAATCAGGGGCAACAGATACATATGTAAGGAAAGTAAATAAAACAAGAGGAAAAGGAAACCTATTTTGTTCTCAAAAAAATAGCTGCACAAATAAAGGCAAAAAACACAGCTTTCACAAAATTCAGAAGCTCGGAAATAGAGAAACACAGAAAGGAATACAGGATCAAACTAAAAGAGACAAAAATAGAAATAAGGATAGCAAAATCAAAGGCAGAAGAAAAAATGGCTAAAGATGTGAAGTGTGGCGACAAGACTTTCTTCAGATATATTTGATAGAGGAGGAAAATCAGAGGTGGAATTGCAGGACTCAGAAGTGCTGGGAACAGACTAGTGGAAAGTGACAATGAAAAAGCGAAAATGCTAAACGAATACTTCTGCTCTGTTTTTACTAAAGAAAATCCTGGAGAAAGACCACCTGTGACTCCCAAATATAAAAATAGGAATGGAGTAGATACCATACCATTCACAGAAGATGAAGTGTTAGAACAACTTGCAAAACTGAAAGTGGACAAGGCCATGGGACTGGATGGGATACATCCCAGGATACTGAAAGAGCTCAGAGAGGTTCTTGCAGGGCCGTTAAAGGATGTTTTTAATAGATCCTTGGAAAAAGAAGAAGTTCCACAGGACTGGAGAAGGGTAACAAAAGTGGTAACAGGGAAGAAGTGACAAACTACAGGTCAGTAAGCCTTATCTCCGTGGTGGGAAAAGTAATGGAGGCACTCCTGAAAGAGCGAATAGTGGACTTTCTCGAAACCAACAAGTTGCATGACCCGAGGCAACATGGCTTTACCAAAAAAAAATCTTGCCAAACAAATCTGAGTTCCTTGACTGGGTGACTAAAGAACTAGATCAGGGACATGCGATGGATGTCATCTACCTGGATTTCAGCAAAGCCTTTGATACTGTTCCTCATAGGAGGCTTATCAATAAACTCAATAGCTTGGGGATAGGTCCCAAAGTAGTGAAATGGATCAGAAATTGGTTGACTGACAGACGACAGAAGGCGATGGTAAACAGAACTCACTCGGATGAAAGGAAGGTGATTAGTGGTGTGCCCTAGGGTCCTGGGATCAATACTGTTCAATGTATTTGTGAGTGATATTGCTGAAGGACTGAATGGAAAAGTCTGTCTTTTTGCAGATGACACGAAAATTTGCAAGAGAGTGGACTCCCCTGAGAAGTTGAGAACATGAGGGAAGATCTACAAAAGCTGGAAGAATGGTCTAATGCTTGGCAGTTAAGATTTAATGTGAAGAGGTGCAGCGTCATGCACTTAGGAAGCAGAAATCCAAGGGAAATATAAGCAAAAGGGGGTGAGAGGTTGGTGTGCACGGACCAGGAGAAGGACCTTGGAGTGATTATTTCTGAGGATCTCAAGGTGTCGAAACAGTGCGATAAGGCAGTGGCAAAAGCCAGAAGGATGCTGGGTTGCATACAAAGAGGAATTACCAGCAGAAAGGAAGAGGTACTAATGTCACTGTACAAGTCGCTGGTGAGGCCTCACTTGGAATACTGTGTTCAGTTTTGAGACCGTATCTTGCAAAAGATACAAAAAGACTGGAAACGGTTCAGAGGAAGGCGACCAAAATGATTTGGAGCCTGTGTCAGAAAACTTATGAGAAGAAACTTGAGGACCTAAATATGTACACTCTGGAGGAGAGGAGGGATAGGGGAGATATGATTCAGACCTTTAAATACTTAAAGAGTATTAATGAACAAACAAACCTCTTCCAAAGACAAGGACGCTGTAAAATTAGAGGGCATAACATGAAGCTGCAAGGGGGTAAACTGAAAGGCAATGTCAGGAAATACTTTTTCACTGAAAGGATGGTGGATGCTTGGAATGCCCTTCCAATGGAAGCGGTGGGGGCAAATACAGTGACAGAATTCAAAATGGCATGGGACAGACACAGTGGATCCCTTTATATCAACAGGATAAAATCAAACTAAACTTAACTATCTCTTATATCTCAACAGATAGAGATGACCTACACGGAGCAGTGGGTACACCCCTAAACAAAGACATGGGGAGAGGTGACCTGCGCTGAGCGGCAGGTGCACCTACTCATGCCGCCTTGCTGGGCAGACTAGATGGACCATACTGGTCTTTATCTGCCGTCATTTACTATGTTACTATGTTCCCTAATTTCTGTTAGCATTTATCATCCATTTCTTCATTCTGGCCAGTGGGACGTAATACGCCCCTTTTCCTTCTCACATGGAATTTCTATCCATAAAGATTCTACAGTGTATTTTATCTCCTGTAGAACTTTAATCTTGTGTGACTCAGTGTCCTCTTTTACATAAAGTGTCACCCGTACATCAAATTGATCTACCCTATCACTGTGATATAATTTGGACCATCGGTTATCTTCCTTCCACCAGGTCTCTGAGATGCCAATTATATCTAACTTTTCATTCATTGCTATGTATTCTAACTCTCCCGTCTTATATTTTAGACTTCTATCATCTGCATACAGGCATGTTAGAGGTTGTATTTTATTCACATTAGTCTGGTTATCAGTTGGAGGAATAATTTGGAATCTTTCAACTTCATTTACTTATTCATCCATTTCCAAATGCTATATCTCTTTTCAAGCACATCAAAGCAGTTTACAGCAAATGAAAGCGAATCTCAAGGAGAAAATGTTGGTTGAATAGCTGAAATTAGCTTACAGAGGAGGAGAGAGTGAGGGGAGTAGCAGAAAAGGGTAACAGAAAATATGTGTGCAGGCAAATTCCAATCGGGGCACATCCGGGCCGTCTGCACATTCAAAATATGGACAGCCCAAATGCGTACCCGATTCTGCACCCACAGAAGCTAGACATTCCTGTGGATGCAGAATCAGGTACTTATATGGACTGGACATGCCCCAATTCGGCCTCACTGAATGTCCATCAACCTCCCTGGCTAGCCCTCCCTATGCTCCTGCTCAGGGGCGGCCCAAGAGAGGTGCGGGGCCATGTGCAGAGACTCATTGTGGGGCCTCATTTGCATAAGGTACCTCATTTGCATAATCTTACCATGCGCTAACTTTTAGTAAACATGCCTCTTAGTAAGTGTCCGGATAAAGAGAGACTGCCAGATTTCTACATTACTATACTCCAGTGCCAACCGCCAGGCACATTAGGAAGTACTACAAACACTGCCTATTTAGAACCCATAGCAAACCCGCCGTATCATAAATAGCACTAACAGGACTCACAAAGCACCAAACCCTACCTGTCAAAAGGCAACACTGCAAATATTAAACCAATACATCTCAGAGAATACCAATACATCTCCTGCTGGGGAAAGAGAACAAGTGGCAATGTCAAATAGGAATTACATAAACAGAATACCTCAGCTCAGTTACACATGCAGAACACAGACCATCACCAAACAAGGAATCACAATTTAGAAACAGGAAAACAATAATTAAACTGGGAACCCCAAAAGCCAAACTTGGAATGTACAACAACACTGTAGAAATAAAACTATAAATTAATTTCATCTTGTACTAAACAAAGCGCAGACGTTAATGATGCACATTTCCCAGAGCTAAACCCAGTCCAAAAATGTGGTTTAAAGGAAGGAATGCTTTATTTTGTATGTCTCTTACACCATGATGCCCGACACAGGCCGTGTTTCAAAATGACTTCTTCAGGGGAACTCTGGTGTACTCAATATCTCTATTGCTAGGTGGATTCTACTGTATTGATCTTGCAGTGAACCCTTCGTTTGCACTACCAGTGTCAACGCGTTGAAACCGGGAGGCTTCCTTTGTGGCTATTAATCCACGTTCATATTTCACAACCTACACCCATCACTGAGAATCTCACGTAAACTGATGAATCTGCATGAAGCCAAAGGATATGGCAGCTTGTCTGCCACCTTGAACCGTAAACCAATTACTTTCCTTCCTTTAAACCACGTTTTTGGACTGGGTTTGTATTGTTTACGTGGCATACTGCTTTTTTTCGGTGGTCATTTTCCAGAGCTGACATATTCCAGTTAATAAATTCAAAATAAAGAGAGATTTTTCTACCTTTTGTTTGTGCATTTTATTTTCCATTTGCAATTGCTCCAGTCACTTTCTTCTGGTTTCTTCGTGTCTTCTGCTAACTCTCCATTGTCTGCTGTCCATTTGTCTTTTCATCTCTCTTCTAGATTTTTTTTTCCATTCTCTCTCTACATCTGCTTTAACATACTGATCTTTCTCCTTTTGCTCTTTCCTCCATTTCTTTCTTTATTTCTTTTTCATCCACCCCAATTTCACCCTTCCATCCTCAATCCCCACTTACTCTTCCAATACCCAGCCAATCATAGATTTTTCTTCCCTCCCCCACAAAATATCTTTTCTCCTCTCCATTCTTATTCCTCCAGCCCCACTCCCCTTCATCCTCCCCCAATATCAGCTCCCTTCTAGTTCCAGCCCCACCCAGCATCCACTCCCTTCTAGTCCCATTCTCCCATGCCTCTGCACCAGCCCATTTCCAGTCCTAGCCCCCATCAGCTCATTTCTAGTCTTAGCCCCCATCAGCCATTTCCAGTCCTATTCCAGCCCCCATTCAGCCCATTTCCAGTCCAAGTTCCCCCCATCAGCCCATTTCCAATCCTAGCCCTCCTCATCAGCTCATTTCCAGTCCTAGCCCCCCATCAGCCATTTCCAGTCCTATTCTAGCCCCCATCAGCCCATTTCCAGTCCAAGCTCCCCCAATCAGCCCATTGGCAATTAATTTAATTTAATTTAATTTAATTAACAGATTTTTTTATATACCGCTCCTTCCATTCTGCTCCTACCGCTCAATCCCAGTCACCCCCCCATCAGTCATTTCCAGTCCTATCCTAGCCCCCCATCAGCCCATTTCCAATCCTAGCCCCCCATCAGTGCATTTTCAGTCCTAGACCCTCCAATCAGCTCATTTCCAGTCCTAGTCCCCCCTTCATCAGCCATTTGCAGTCCTAGTCTATCCCCCATCAGCCCATTTCCAGTTCAAGCTCCCCCATTACTCCATTTCCAGTCCTAGCCCCCCAATTTCCAATCCCAGCCCCATCAGCCCATTTCCATTCCAAGCCCCCCCATCAGCCCATTTCCAGTCCAAGCTCCCCATCAGCCATTTCCAGTCCTATTCCAGCTCCCCATCAGCCCATTTCCAGTCCTATTCCAGCCCCCCATCTTCCTATTTCCAGTCCAAGCTTCCCCCATTAGCCCATAGGGAGGAGTTGTCTAGTGGTTAGGAGGAGGTACTTCAGGCCGGAGGGCCGGGGGTTCAAGTCCCACCTGGGGACAGCAATCTCAGGCCGGAGGGACTGGGATTTCTAGTCCTATAGGCACTCCTTGTGGTCTTGGGCAAGCCACTTAACCCTCCATTGCCCATGTTCCCTGTAAGTATTAGCGTATGTGTCTCGTATCCCCTCGTGTTAAATGTATCCCCCAATTGACCGCTTTGACCCGGTGAAAAGCAGGATATAAATACAGCTAAATAAATAAATAAAATAAATAAATAAATATATTTCAAATCCAAGACCCCTATCAGCCCATTTCCAGTCCTAGTCCCCCAATCAGCTCATTTCCAGTCCTAGCCCCCCCATCAGCCATTTCCAATCTTATTCCAGCCCCATCAGCCCATTTTCAGTTCAAACTCCCCCCCCCCCCCAATTAGCTCATTTCCAATCCTAGTCCCCCCATCGGCCATTTCCCGTCCTATCCAATCCTAGCCCCCCTTCAGCGCATTTCCAATCCAAGCTCTCACCCACCCCCCTCCCAGACAGCCCTGTGCCATCTGAGCGGCTTCAGAGAGAGCTGGGGAGGTCCGCCCAAGGCCCTGGCTCAACTCTGCACAGCCACCAGCGTGAAGAGCAGCGTTTTCCCTCAGGCTGGCAGATGTGTTCTCGTGAAGCGCACTGAATGCTGGGAAAGGTTAAAGGGCATTTCCTGGCATTCACGTGCTTCACAAGAACACAGCTGCCAGTGTGAGGGAAAACGCTGCTCTTCACGCTGGTGGCTGTGCAGACGTGAGCCGGGACCTCAGATGGGCCTCCCCGGCTCCCTCTGAAGCCCACCATGTGAGAACGAAGTTTGCACGGGGCCCTGTGTGAACAACATTCTCGCACAATGGACAGGCTGGCCCTGCTCCTGCTGGAGACCCGGTGCCATGGTGGAGCGCAGAAAGTCCCAATACCATCTCGCTCTTCTTTCCCTGCCGCTCGGCCCTTGACAGGGCAGCAGGGCTGGGATCGGGTGGTGGGGACTTACCTCTGGCTGCCCTGGGACTTCTGTGGGCCTATGGGCCCCGATCCCCGCCAAGCATGGGACTCATAATACCTTGCAGATGGAATAAGTCCCATGTCCATCCTGTCAGCACCAGACATACAGGGCTGTAACCTGCATTGGCTCTGTATGTCTGGGTTGTGTGACCCGCCCACTCTGTTCTGTCGCCGCCCCTTCCTGCCCCCCACCAGAGCTCCCCGCACAAAGGCCCTGTGCGAGTGGGGAGCTAGATGTGCAGAATCGGGTCTCTGCGAATAGCGGTGGTTGTACGTCCAAAACAGACATATATCCCTACTTTTGACCCCCATTGTATATTGTTTGCAGTTCTAGCAGATTGATGTAAAAGGGACTCTTCTGAACTCCTCTGTCTTTATTGCAGTCTCTCTATTGTGTATATGTACAGCACTGCATATGTCTTGTAGAGCTAGACAAATGGTAAGTAGAAGTAGTAATGCCCTAACCTCCTTGCTTTGGGAGCATCCTTCAAGGATATATCATTTCACACCATGCGCTGCTGGGCAATTGTCGGCTTTCCCCCATTACCTAGTTTAAAGTTGCTTTAGCTCCATGTTACAGGTTAGAGCCAGCAGCCTGTTCAACTCTGGTTAAGGTGGAGCCCATTCTTCCTGAAAAGGCCATTCCTTTCCCAAAATGTTGCCCAGTTCCTAGCCAATCTAAACCCCTCTTCCCTGCACCGTTGTCTCATCCATGCATTGAGACTCGCGCTCTTCCTCCTGGGCTATGAATGTCGACCAGGAAGCATTTCTGAGAATGCTTCTCTTGAAGTCCTGGATTTCAGCTTTAGACCTAGAAGCCTAGATTTGGATTCCAGAAGCTCCTTCCCACACTGCTGTATGTTGTAGTACCCTCCTCCTGAGCACTGTCAAGAATCCTGTCTAGATGATGTTTGGGGTCTGCCACCTTTGCACCAGGCAGGCATGTGACCAAGTGATTCTCATGCCCACCAATGGGGCGATCAAAAGAGCTGATGCGCCAGGACATTTTAAGCAAGTTTCAATAAAAATCGATGGGAAACAGAAATCCCATCCATTGCTTTCTCCACTGATTCCTTTTTTAACGTCCCCCTTCTCTTCGAAATGCCACTCCTTTATATCTAAGGTCCGAATCCTCATTTTTATATTTCAAAGCAGGCCTTTTTCTTGAGCATGAAGGCTAAGGGATTGGACTCTTCCATTGTGAAAGAGAGTGGTAACTTTCTTCCCCCCCCCCTCCCCATTTCCTTACATGTCCCCCCACTTGCTATTGTTTGTTTTTATATTTAAAACCATTTTTCACTGCCTTGATATGGATATTTACCTGGTATATCAAATTCTAATAAGCTAAACTAAACTTGAATGGATCCAAATGATCTGAATAATTCAGAGTTCAAAGAAGAGCCACATGGGCTGATTGATCTGAAGAGGGACCGGACGGAACATTGTCCCATGCGCATTCCCCAGCAGTAACAAGCGTCCTCTCTGCCCCCGGGCTTGGGCACAGCACCTCTGCCCTGTAAAGACCCGTGACAGAAGCACAGGGCTGTTCCCTTATAAATTACTTTTCTGGATTTATTAAAAGTATAAATTAATTCAGGATTGAGTGCATTTTATGACGTTTTTCGGTAGGTTTCTGTGGCTTTTTGTTCAAGCTATTTTTCCTGCCATGTTGTTTCTTTAATTCAGTTTGTTTACATTTTATTTAATTTATAAGATGTCTGTTTCATTTGTCAATTTTAGTTATTTAAAATGTGGTGCAACAGATTCAGCATTCATAAATTTGTTTCTCAGAAGATAAGATGAGAACTTTCCCAAGGAAATATAAGAGGAATACTTGCACTGTGCTTTAATTTAAGAGAAAAATGACATTTCACAGTTAGTCTGTAACTTATTGCAGGCCTTTACATATTTAAATAGTTTGTATGTGCATAGTAAATGTTTCCTTTATATATAATTTAAATATTGCTTAAGCACAATGTGAAACATTTTCAGTAAAGGCTTGCTGTTTGTGTTTACCGAATGTAGTAACACTTAACTTTGGCCTGGAGTTTTCTTAAGTCTTGCCACAAAATCTATCCATAATCTGTTGCAGAAAACAGGACTCCCTGAGAAGCAGGACTGGTTCCCCTTTCTTCCCACACTTTGCATTTTAAAAGCGCCCTGCTAGTCCCAGCTGTGGTTAATAGTCCCACGATATGAAGCATTCAGAACATGGTGGTCCCGGGCGGAGTAGAAGACGCCTGCTCTTACTGGTTGGGCGGTCAGAGGGGGGCTTCATCGGGGTGTGACAGCTGAAGAGCATTCACAGGGAGGCTCGCTGTATAATGAACGAGAACAGATTGGGAAGATTATTAATCAGTAGTAGAATGATCCCTCACAAATATCTGACATAGTGACACACGCACATTTAACTCCTTCTCACCCACTCCTATCTCTGTCCCCTTATCGAGAGCTGTTGTGATGCTCATGACAGAGAGTCCCTGCTTCACAGAGCTTACAGTCTAGTCAAACCAAACCATTTGCCTGATCCCAACCTCGTTCTCATTGGCAGGAGGAGGAAAGGAGAGCTCCCTGTCATGTCTGCCTCCTACTGCTGCTCAGGGTAAACATGATTACCAGTCAACCATTCTAGCGCTTCGCAATTCTTTCTTGAGTTTGCTTTGATTAGTAGGAATTCTTCAGCTGCGTTACAGACAGACAGCGGCCTTATTGCCTTCACTGAATGGTGGTCTAATAAAGTTATCGGATGTTTTGCAGACACTTAGGGAGGGGAATTGCCAGCAGAAGAAAGGAGGTGATAGTGCCTCTGTATAAGTCTTTGGTGCGACCTCATTTGGAGTATAATGTGCAATTCTGGAGACCGCACCTTCAAAAGGATATAAACAGGATGGAGTCAGTACAGAGGGTGGCTACTAAAATGGTTAGTGGTCTTCATTATAAAGCAGATGAGGACAGACTTAAGGATCTTAATATGTACACTTTAGAGGAAAGGCGGGATAAAGGTGATATGATTGAGATCTTTAAATACCTCCATGGCACAAATGCACAGGTGGAGAGTCTCTTTCGATTGAAACCAAGTTCTGCTATGAGGGGACATGGGATGAGGGTGAAAGGGGATAGATTCAGGAGTGATATGTGGAAATATTTCTTTACGGAAAGAGTGGTGGATCCGTGAGTCTCCCAGTGGAGGTGGCAGAGATGAGAGCCATATCTGAATTCAAAGAAGCATGGGACAAACACAGAGGATCGCTAAAGGTAAAAAGGGGACTGTTGTAGTTGTTGATATGGAAGGACAGACTAGATAGGCCATGTGGTCTTTTTCTGCTGACATGTTTCTATATTTCTCTGTTTATCCAAAGTGTCATGAAGGGGGGGGGGGCATTTTAGTTCCAGGTTTCAGCAACAACGTGTTGAGGAGGGAGGAAGAGTCATTACCCTGCCCCCCCCATCCATCCCATGACAGCAACAATATCTCTGCCAAGCAGACAAATCCCCAGAGACATAGAAACAGTGATGCATGTTCCCTGTATTGTGCAAAAGATAAACATAATGGGTGTGAAAACTGACATATTCAAATCACTACAGTGAAAATACATTTATTTATACCCCTCTGTCTCCATTGCTGGAATCAGGGACATGAGGCTGCCAAACAGGTAGGAGTCGGGGTACAGCTGGAAAATCTGGGACATCTAGTAACCATATGCTCTAATTCACTATTATGTAACATCTAGTTTAGTTATTAATGAGCATCCTAAATACTCAAATTTAATCCTGGCAATTTGGTTCTACTGCTAGGAATCAAGCTGCCAAAGGCTATTGCCAGTGGTCAGAGGCACTATTTTGAACCCAGCACCACAGTGGGCAGGAGGAACTGCGGATCGCTCCTATCTGGAATTCACTAGACAGCCAAGGATAGTTATGGTATGCCTCGGGTTGGGCAAAGGGGATAGAAATCTTTCAGGGAGGGGAGAGTTCATGAATGCGAGCCTGGAGGTTGGGATGGAGGGGTGGCGCTATATGTTAAAAGGAGCATTGAGTCAAACAGGATAAAGGTTTTGCAGGAAAAAAAATTCACTGTAGAATCTTTGTGGATAAAAAATTCCATGTGAGAAGGGAAAGGGAATAGCAGTGGGGGTGTACTACCATCCACCTGGCTAGAATCAACAGACAGATAATGAAATGCTAACAGAAATTAGGAAAGCTAGCAAAATCAGCAACACAGTAATAATGGGTGATTTCAATGACTGCTTTATGGAGCTGCTGATTCGGGAACTCTCATAATGTACTAACTTTAGACATTTTAGTTAGCTGGTTAGCGGTTCAATATCATTGCTGTCCAGCTAACTAAGGTAACGATCCCCAATCTGTCCCTAGAATGCTCCAATGTTAACCAGTTAGGTCGAGATATTTGGCAGCACTAACCGGTCAGTTGCATTTATAGGGTCTCTTAAAGGACGTGGCTACTGATGTTGGCATTTGGCCCATTGCTTGGAGGCTGTAAGCACTACCAGAGAAAGGAGCTATACAGTACTTATTTTGCTAGTTAGAGCTTTGGGCTGAAATGACAAGTAGCTCCTAGTTTAAAAGTAATTTAATTTCCAAAAGCACTGTTGGCTTTGTGCTGAGGTATTTGGAACTACAGATAAGAGGAGTTGTGAGAAACCCTGGAAGGTTGGGCCTCCACTGTTTCTGAGGAGATTTGAAGCAAATATCTCTGAACTCTGCTTGACTGACAGTTTTAAAAAGGTGAAGCTGGGAAAACATTTAGGTATGCCTGAGAAAGTGTGAGTGTGTGCGAGAAGGGATACAGTAGACAGCGAGCATTAATTTTCCTTTAATTTAAACTAGTTGGAGTTAAAGAGTAAACTTAGAGAATCCTGTAGATTGCCCTTAATGATTAGGCTACTGAAACCCGTTTAACAGAGCTAGTTAAGAAGTATATCGCAGTACTCAAAGAGCAGGAAGATTATAGCACAAATACAACTCGAGCAGAGATTTCTCCTTCTCTACTAAAATGCTACCAGCACTAATCATTTGCATAGCGCTACAAGGTGTAAGAGACAGTTCCTGCTCATCAGAGCTTGCAATCTAGTCAAGACAGACAACACAACTGGAGCCTAGGATCTATCTAGGGCAATGGTAAGGAAACTCACAGTTGGGTAGCATCTCTTTTTGTTTTTTAAAGTTCGGGAGTAGTAAGAAAACCCACACAAAATTGAAGAGCTGAGTTCTGCACATGAATCTTGGGAGAAGATGGATCTGGACCTGACCAGGAAGAGTCTGTACGCAAGGCAGCTTGGGAAGATAAAAGGTACCTGGAACTGATATTTTTTTTTTGGGGGGGGGGGGGGGAAACCTACTATCTTATTTGATCTCAAATAATTTTAAAACACTGAAAGAAAACAAATCAAGGAAGCTAAAACTCTGAGTTTAATAAGGGAATGTATACATACATACAGGCAGATGCAGAAAGTTAGCGCGGGCTTTACAAGCCCATAACACCATGTTTAAGCACATTTTTACAATCCTCCCTATGCAGGAAATAGACTTAAACACCGGCCATATGTATTTAAATGAATACTCATTATTTAAATGTCTTTTAATCTGCTGGGCTGGTATGCAAATCATGGCTACGCCCTATGCACAGACAGGCGTAGATGATTTCGCAACCAGCCATAGTGCCAACATTTTAACTGCAGGTTCTGAGTAGAAGTAAACCTTTAACGCTGCCCCCAACAGTATTTTGATGGCACCAGGTGCATGGAGTGGGAGGAGTAGCCTAGTGGTCGGGGCAAGGTACTTCAGGCCAGAAGGTCAGGGGTTCAAATCCCACTAGAGGACAGCAACCTTGGGCCGGAAGGACTGGGGTTTCAAGTCCCACAGGTGCTCCTTGTGGTCTTGGGCAAGCCACTTAACCCTCCATTGCCCATGTTCCCTGTAAGTATTAGTGTATGTGTCTCATATCCCTGCATGTTAAATGTATCCCCCAATTGTGTTGTGACCGCTTTGATTGAAGGATAAGGCAGTATACAAAACTGTCTAAATAAATAAATAAATAAATTCCTTCTCCCCAGATGATCAGGCATCGGGCAAAGTCCCCCATGCCATCAAAACAGTGTTGGGCAGTGCTGACAAAAAGAAAAGATAAAGCTGAAGTGAAAGTGGTTTTCTGGGGTTCCAGTACCCTGCCATTCATCAGTCTGTCATCCGGTTAGATAAGAGCCACTGTTTTCATATTCTATCTAAATAGCCAGGAAGCAGAGAGATGACCCAAGGAAAAAATGCAAATTAGCCACCGGTGCTTGGGGAGAGAAAGCCAAAGTAGCGCAGACTTCTTGCGCGCCTGTGTGTGGCTTGCTCTCCCACTTTAACGCTGCGGTGGCTCATTTGCATGCGCAGGATTACCGTGGTGGGCATTTGCATAAAATGTGTGCGTAGTCAGGAACGTTAACCAATCCATCCAGCGCGGGTCTAGCGCCGGCTTTCTGCATCGGCCTGATAATTAGTTGCAGAGTTGAGAACTTTTGAAAGGTTTTGCTGATAGACCTTGAAAGAAAGGAAACCTTAAGGAATGAAACGATCCCCAGTAGCGTATAAAGGGAAAAGTAACTTTAAGGCTTAAAGCTAAAGAAAACCAATGTGACTGCTGCATCTTGTCTGATGAAGAATTTTGTGTTTCTGCCACTGAGAACTCACCTCTTCGGGGCAGCTTTTGGATTCTGATTCTGATCCGCTTAGTCCCTGCTTTCCATCTATGAGCTTCCTTACCATTGCCAGTATCTAATTGTGTTGTCTGTCTTGACTAGATTGCAAGCTCTGATGAGCAGGGACTGTCTCTTATATGCCTCTGTGCAGCGCTGCGTATGTCTTGAAGCGCTATACAAATGATTAGTACTACGAGTAGTATTAGTAGTAGTATGTATGCCATACTGTTCCTACTCTTTGAGTACAGTCATGTACTTTGTAACTGGCTCTGTTAAATGTTGCTGGGGTTTTAGTAGCCTATAAATAACAAAATCCTATATATCATTGTAGGTACCATAACAAACCAGCGTGAATAAACGAGGGGCCCGATTTTCCAAGGCATTTACATGGACAGTGCATTCGAAAACTCCCTGCTTTGTCCCTACATGGCCCGATGCTTCGCAGTTAGTATTGGGGCATGTCGGGGGCAGGGTGGAAGTGGGCCACGGTGCTACCCATGTAGTACCGATTTTCGACGCTACACTGTTAGCGCTCTGCACCTTAAAGATAGGCAAGGGAAACCTTTGCCTATCTGTAAGGTGCCGAGGCTAACCATGTAGCATGGAAAATCCTGTGGCCACCTAACTGTGCGGCGATGCCCAAATTTTCAATGCCAGGGCCGCATATGACCCCAGCATGGAAAATCCGGGTTAGGCGGGAAGGGGGTGGGCTATATGCCGACGTGGTGCATAGCACTGCACAGATCAAAATCGAGCCCGAGATCATTTGAATCATCATGTCCCCCTTAAACTGTCACGGAGTCTTATAGAAGAAGTAAAGCTGGAAGTGCCAACGCTGACCGAGAGAAGGCAACGAGACCATAAGATTGTGGTGCCCCTGTCCACTGAGGATCTGAAAGACAATAACCTGTTCACCAGACAAAGGACCATCAACATCAACCCCACAGAGAAGCTGAATGATGCCCATGACCTGCTACATAGCCCAGAACGTGAAACAGAGCCTCAAGTCAGCAGCCCTGCACGAATCGGAGGCAGCCTGCGAGTAACGGCCAAGTAGCCTGGAGCTGGGCAGAGTCGCTCCAAGTAGCAGCAGTGTCGGTAGCAAAGTAAAGGGAGGCACAACAGCAACAGTTACACACCTTAACGGCAGAGAAGAAGATGTAGCTAGAAAGGTGTCGAACTGAGCACGAAGCCCTTAGTGGCAGAAAATGAATTCATCGATGGGTTTATTCTTCAGCAGCAGTGCATTCAGAAGAGGAAGGAGGGACACTGGTGCGGGTAAACGTGTACCATTTCAACATACTAGTGCATTTAGTGGACTTCATACATGTCATAAAGGTAACACCATGTTTAATCCGCTGTTTTGTCAGTGTCTGCGCTGTTTTGGGGCTGTATTGTTGACAGGCTCGTTTTTCTGTGCCGTTCTGTTTGCCATAGCTATTTGTCTGCACCATTTTGTTGCATGCTGCTTTGACCGGTCACCATCGTTGTAAGACTGAAGAGAATTTGACTCCCTATTTTACCTATCGAAGTTCACTTACTGCTTACGTGGATGTATTTCCTATGTAACACCTCAGGGATCCTGAAATCTCATACTTTTATTTCCTGCAGCAGTGTCTCTTCTTTACTTGCAGAAAGGTCCCATGAGACTCCTTGTGGTGCTCCTTGTGGTGTCCCCGTGACGGAAGACTTGCCTGAGCTAACCTCTTAGCAGGGTAATAGTAAAGCACAGCGTTCCCCGGAAGGCGGAGATTACATTAGAAAACTCATGACATGGAAGATGACAAATAGTTTTACATGTGTTATACTACAACTAAGGAGCATCTTTGCTTTGCTGCACCACCCCCACTGCCTCTTTCCCTGTTTAGCCCCGCTCTGCGGCAGCCGGAGAACTACAGTATATCTTGCTGCCAGGTGAAAGTATTGGATATCGCGAGACTTCACCTAATAAGCAGTAACAGTCCCTTTTTCCCCTTAGAGATTCTCTGTGTTTGTTCCATGCTTTCTTGAATTCAGATACTGTCCTCATGTCTACTACCTCCATTGGGAGATTATTACCACTCTTTTCGTAAATAAATAGTTCTGCATATTATTCCTGAGTCTATCCTCTTCACCTTCATCCTATGCCCCCTCATTACAGAACTTTCTTTCAACTGAAAGAGGATCTCCTGTGCATTAATGCCACAGAGGTATTTAAACATCTCTATCAAATGTATCTCCCTTCTCCCTCCAAAGTATACATACTGAGATCTTTCTGTCAGTCCCCATATGCCTTATGATGGAGACCACTGACCATTTTAGTAGCTCCATCCCGTTTATATCCTTCGGAAGGTGCGGTCTCCAGAATTCTCTACGGTAAAGTAAGTGATGTTTGCCGCACGCTGCCGTGGCTACAGTCATGAAAGAATGGTTGGGCTTTGTGTGCCCTCTTGTAGCCTGGGCCCCTCCCATTACATTGTCGGGGCTCCTTGGGTGCTATTTACGCCACTGTCTCCATGGAGTATTTTTAAAGAGATGTAACATATCTTCCCTCTCTCTTCCTTCTTCCAAACTATACATATACGTCAGAGGCTGAGCAATGCCTACATGTCTGATAGAGGCTGTGACGAATGCTCAGATAGCAGAAACCACTGTTTGAGTGAGTTACCAGCACTAAAGATAAGGTGAACGAATCTGCTTAAATGAGCTATTCCCCTGAGACAGGATGAGTGTTACACATTAAGCACAGTTACTTACCTGTAACAGGTGATCTCCGGAACAGCAGGAATTAGTCTTCACACATGGGAGACGTCACCGACGGAGCCCGCACGGGAATGCTCCCCAGCATCCAATCAGAAGGCCTTTGGGAGCATACCCCGCGCCTGCGCGGTGGCTTCCCGCCCTTCCTACTGCCTCTCCCCAGTTGAGTTTCATAGCTGAGCCAGAAGGAGAGGAGAGGAAGGAATAGAGACAAAAAAGAGATACAACTCCTAGGGGAGGTGGGCGGGTTGTGAAGACTAATTCCTGCTGTTCCGGAGATCACCTGTTACAGGTAAGTAACTGTGCTATCTCCAGGAACAAGCAGGAATGAGTCTTCACACATGGGGACTCCCTAGCTTAGGATGCCCGGGGAGGTCCCATAAGCGCAGCCCAGGATGGGATGGCATTCGCCCAGCCTAAATCCCCGGCATCCCCTGAGGGATGGAGGGCAGGAGTTGAATAGAGGAACAGCGAATCTACAGACTACAGAGGGAGTCTTTAGAGTGCAGAACAGGTAACATTAAGATACAGCAAAAAAAACCCAGGCTACGGGAAGAGTAGCCAGAGGGATGCACAAATAGTATCAGTAAGCATTTAATGAGTAAATGCCCTAGTACCATGTAGAGCATACCGGCCACTAAGTTTTAATGAAGTAATGGTGTGGAACCCCGTAGGGCTTACCTACCGGGTTGCCGGAAGCAGACCTGTGGTGAAGGCACCGTAGACGCAGTAGCGAAGTCGTCAAGGAAACTTCGCCGCAGCGAGGAGGAAGCTCCAAATCCGGAAGGCTAGGAGATCCAGGCGTCAGCTGGGTCAGGAGAAAAAATGGCAGGTCTTCCAGGAGGCTTAGTGCAAGCTGAGCACTCCCTTAGGAGTAGAGTCCAGAACTCAGAGGACTAACAGTAGAAGACTGGCCGAACCAGAGAGCCCATTCCGGAGAAGAGTAGGGGTGCACCCCGGAGCAGAAGGAGTACACAGGCTACCCTAGCGAGAGATAGGGAGACAAGGGTCCGAACCCCCGGGAGGAGGACCTAACTGAAAGGAGCTGTAGACTCCACAGCGGTAGAGTACCACCAGTCCGCGGCCCGATCGAGGAATAGGCAGGCGGACTGGCCGGACCCCAGGGGGGGGGGGGCGTGAGTACCGGCCATAGGGAAAAAGGCGGTATAGCACAGGTACTGCGGGCATCCCCCCAATATGCGCCTATCGCGCAGGAGATATCTAGTATATCTAAGCCGGTGGGCATGAGGGCGCCCACTCCGGTACTAATGCAGGTATGTCGAGGGTCCTACCTCCCTGCGCATCACCCTGGTAAGGCGGATCTGCCATCGATCCACAGAGCGTCCACCTGGAAGGTGGCAGCAAGATCCGTCAGTAGAGGGATCTATTCCAGAGGACAAGGGCAGATCGGCGAACCAACAGCGCGGTAGCGTGGGGGACAGGGGATAGCATCAGTCTGGTAGAACCCCACAGGGGCTGGAGGCCCTATATGTGTCCCCAGGACCTGCACGCAGAACTCGCCCCCCCCCGCACAGACGGGGGACAGGAAGGTAATTCCGGTACGGAAGCAATCAGCAGGGGGATACCGGCTGAGAAGGGTTCGGAGACGTACCGAAGGGTAATAAGTTGGCCGTTGGCCATAGCTATCACGGAATAGAGGTGGTCTCCCTACCAACGGAAGGAGAATACCCGAACCCCTAGATAAGCCTCCGAACCATTTGCAACTGAACGAGCCCCCGAGCAGAGCTCAATTTTTAAACGTCCGCTAAGAGGGTTAAGTGCAGGCAGCCGCCTGCCTGAGCCTAAAAATGCTTAGAAGGAGAGTCCTGGCGCGGGCCGGGGGGCATCAACCCGGGGTGAGAGGCCCCTTGCCTGGGCGCGCCTGGAGGGTGGGCGGAGGTCTGATATTTCCTCTTCCTAGAGAGGCGTTTACCGCCGCCGTGGGGCCGGGCCCTAGGCCGGCTGCTAACCCTGGAAAGGTTAGCGAAGCACTGTGCGACCTGACGCAAGGCTTCGCTGTTGAAGAGGTGATCTCCGTCGCAGGGAGAATTACCCAGGTTGTGCTGTGCCCGTCTACACAACTCGGACGCCTGCAGCCATACTGTACGGCGTGCTCTAATGGCCACAGCAGAAGCTCTGCTGACCGACTGGAAGGAGTCCAGCGAAGCACGAGAAAGGAACCCGGAGATATTCCTGCAGTGATAAAGGAGCAGGGAATATTCAAAGGCCTTGGTCGCCGATACGAAGAGGGATAACCGAGACAACCTCTCGGTGACCTCCCGCAGCGACAGACTCATATAAAATATATATGAGATAATTCTGGCCATCAGCATAGACGTCTGGAAAGCTTGACGTCCTAGAGTATCTAGCGTCTTTGAGGCGCGGCCTGGGGGGCGAGAAGCATGCTTCTCCTTGCTTCCAGCCTTCCTCAGCGCCGATTCCACCACACTGGACCGATGTGGAAGCTGGTGCTGCCGAAAACCCGGGGACGGAGGCACCCGGTATAGAGCCTGCATCGCAGTCGACGGTGCCGGAACCCTCAAAGGCGACCGCCAAGCCCCCAGCAGGAGATCCTGCAGGGAGGGATGCAGAGGAAGCATCACGGCTGCCTGTTCCTCAGGGCCCGGGCTCGGGCCCGGGGTAGGGATGGCCAGCAAGTCCGCCATGTCAAGGAGGAAATCCTGAAAAGGTGGCTCTGCCGGAGGAGTTATGGCGGGGGAGGCTGCCAGGGCACACAGAGGCCGCTCGGCCCGACGCCCGCTAGGCATAGGAGGGGACCAACTGCCCCGGATCGGGGCAGTCCCCATGGCGTCGTCGGCTCCTGGGATTGATTCCAAACTACGCATCGAAGGGGTCGATGGCACCGACAGCGCCACAGGAATCGGCCTCGGCCCTGAACCCGGGGGTGGCGCTGCTCCCTGCGATCGAAGCGGTTCCGCGGCCGCCGGAGGGCAGGGGCCAGCGGTCTCCGCTCTGCGTCGCGGGAGGGGACAGGGACCGATCCCGAGACGTGTAGTGTCCAAGCTTTCAAGGCTGGATACCGACTCCAGGCTGGGCATCGAACCGAGCGAGGAGAGCGACTCCCTTCCAGGGGGCCCCGGCGGGGGCGACCGCGCCGGTGGTGGAAAACCTGGAGCGCGGATCGGAACCGCGCCGATCGGTGCCGCGAGCATCACGGGTCCCCGAGGGTGGAGCTCGGTGGAGAGGGCGTCATCCGACGCCGGCGCTGATGTCGATCGGCGGGCACTGCCCGAAGCCGGGCTCCCCCTCGCACCCGTTCGACCCGGAGAGAAACCCTCCCGGGGCATACGGCCCGTCCCCGAGGGGACCCCGGTCACCCGACGACGAGTCCCTGCGGGGGTGCAAAACCCCTGCACCGACGTCGGTGTACCGTTGCGGGGCGGCGCAGATCCAGATCGGATCGAAGCGGTCGCAGGCCCCAAGGCCCCTTCTCTAGGAAAAAACGGGGCCCTCGACGGCCGCGTCGATGCTGGGGAGTCGTCCGAGCACTGGCCGACACACCCCGAGGTCCCCAGGGAAGGTCGATGGCGGCCCCTCGTGCTCGAACCCGGTACCACCCTTGCACAGGGCTGGGAAAATGGCGACCTGGCGCGGGCCGAAGCGAGGGGCCCTGAGGGGAGGGAGGCCCGATGACCATCCCCGGCGCGGGGCGGAACCACCGACGCCCGCGCCCTCGAAGCGGGTACTACCCCCGCGCACGATCTGCACGTAGGGCCGTCAGACCGTGTCGAGTCGATCGGCCCCCGAGGTAGGGAGAACAGCGGCCGGCGATCCCCGGTGGGGAGCGGGTCACTCGACGCCGACGGGTCGGCACCGCCCAAGGCGGATACCGGGCCCCTAGGAAGGCCATACTGGCGCGAGTCGGTCGGCTCCGGAGGCGCCGAGGACCTCAGCCGCCAATCCCCGGTGAGGAGCGGAATGCTCGACACCGACGCCGAGGGGTCGGTACTGCCCGAAGCGGGCACCGCCCACTCGCATGGCAGGGATGGAGGAACGCCAGACTGGACCGAGTCGATTGGCCCCGGAGGCGCCGAGGACAGCAGCCAACGATCCTCGGTGAGGAGCGAAGCGCTCGACACCAACGCCGATGCCGGGGGCTCAGTACCGCCCGAAGCGGCTACCACGCCCGAGCATGGCTTGGATGTAGGGATGTCAGACCCGGTCGAGCCAGTCGGCCCCGAAGGCGCCGAGGACACCGGCTGACGATCCCTGGCGAAGAGTGGACCACTCGATGCCGACGCCGATGCCGGGGAATCGGCACCGCTCGAGGCGGGTACCTCCCTCGGGCATGGCTCGGGAATGTTCTGTGAGGAACGAACCTCAGGAACATCCCGAAACCCCGTAAATGCTTTGGAGCCCGAGGACTCCCGCCAGGGTATATCAGCAAGGAGGACTTGAGGGGTTGGCCGGAGCCGTCGCCATGCCTCGCATGAGACTTGCCCCTCAAGACTGTTGTGTGGTTACCTGATCCTGGAGAGAAGAACAATCCGACGACCGCGCCCTGGGCGCGAAGACGTCGTCGAGGGATACCCGAAAGAGGGAGGGTCTTCTGCCGACACTGCAGCCCGGGGAATCCGGGAGAGAGGGGTCAGGCCCCACACAGGAGAGGCACCAGGCATTGGAGTCCACGTGGAAAATGGAGTCCCCGCCATGAGGCTGGGGGGAAGAGGGCTCCATGCCCCGGTCCTCAGCGCCCAGAGGGGGCGACAAAAATTAAGGAAATAAAGGAAAATAAAGAAAGGGGGGGCACGGAGGTGCCCCCGTCGGCGGGAAAGCTGCGACTACAGAAAAAACGGAAAAAATCTTTTGCGGTGGCAGGAGGGACGTCCTGCTTGCTCCGCAGAAAACGAAAAACTGGGGAGAGGCAGTAGGAAGGGCGGGAAGCCACCGCGCAGGTGCGGGGTATGCTCCCAAAGGCCTTCTGATTGGATGCTGGGGAGCATTCCCATGCGGGCTCCGTCGGCGACATCTCCCATGTGTGAAGACTCATTCCTGCTTGTTCCTGGAGATTTGATATTTGTCCAAAACATAGTGCTGTGCCGTGGGCTTGTGACAATATGAAGGATAGCTATTGGATCCGATTGAGTACAATGAACTTGGGCTATAAGTGTTCCAGTTAGAAACTCTGGAGTACTGATGCAAAGACCAACAAAGATAATTTAGTTGGGGGCCTTAATTTGATTGGGATTTTTGGATTCATTAGCCCATATGTTTTATGACAACGATCACTAACCATTTTAGTAGCCAGCCTCTGCACCGACTCCATCCTATTTATATCCTTTTGAAGGTGTGGTCTCCAGAATTGCACCCAATACTCAAAATGAGGTCACACCACATACAGAGGCACTATCACCTCCTTCTTCCTGCTGGCCATTTCTCTCTGTCCACCCAAGCATCCTTTTAGCTTTCAGCATTGCCTTTTCCACCTGGCCACCTTAAGATCATCAGATACCATCAACCCTAAGTCCAGCTCTTGTTCTGTGGACAGAAGTACTTCACTCCCTATACTGTATCTCTCCCTTGGGTTTTTGCAGGGATTTAGCATTAAATCTTAGCTCCAAATTCTCAACTATTCTCTGAGCTTTGCAAGATCCCTCCTCACGTTTTTCATGCTTTCTTGGGTGTCCACCCAACTGCAGATTTTGGTATCATCCACAAAAGGCAAACCTTACCCTACAGCCCTTCTGCAATGTCACTTATAAAAATGTTAAAAAGAACCGAACCAAGAGACTAATCCCTGCAGCACACTAGTGGTAATGTGGCAGGTGCAGGCCTGTGACCCACGGTGTCTGACGTAAGCAGGCAGGCCTAACTAGCTTGACCTGTAAATGAAGCCTGTGGAGAGGCTCATAGGAATTGCACATCCCCCAATATGCTGCTATTGTAGGATAGAACTCTGTAAGAGAACTAAACTAACTTAGGTAAGCAGAACTGAGAGATGGAAAAATACAGAAAAATGTGTTTAAAAGTTACTGATAAGAAAAAGTACATCTGCAAGGAATATAATTGGGAGTGCTGACAGATGAGTTGCAGAGCCCTGCTCCCCTGCATGCACAAATTGGCTATATGGCCTTGAGAGTATGAAAGTAACAAGTTGATGAACTGACCATTGTAATTGGGACTAGAAGGGGGGTATGCAGGTGCCATGCCCACTGAAGGAACATAATTGGATAAACTTATCAGTACTGGGACCAATGGAAGGGGTACGGGAGGTACGGGAGAGTACCGGGACCAATGAAATGTTTTTCTATACCTAGAATGGAACAGAAGTCTATAAAAGTTGTTGTAATGCTTGAAAACTTTGCTCAGCCATTTTGAAATTGACTTGCTTGAGACTTGTGCACAAATAAATGATTTGGACCTTCTGAACAGACTCCTGGTATCATTGGTTTGTCTGCGCTTTGCTGCTACATATTCTTGGTGCGTTGGCCGGGAAGTTGTGGAATCAAAGTGTATATAGGGCAATATACCACGACTTTCCGCCTCTATAGGCTTGGTCCTGCCGGGATCGCGCCCTTCCGACGAGGGCTGCTCCCTGGCGCCGCCGGTCCCTTGTATCGGAGGGAGCTGGTCGGACCTCGGCGGGTGCCGGGCCCGGTTGGAGCCAACGCCTCGAACCCGAGTGAGGGGAGTCCGAGGTCCAACTCATGCGCCTGCTTGGGAAGTTTGAGGACCGGATCCGGTGAGTATAGTTTTGATTTGGTGTCTAGACAGAAATAGAAAGAGCAGTACTGCCATTGGAACTTGGAATTTGTAATCTCGAGATATTGGGAATTGGTAAGAGAGCCTGATCACCTCTCAAGGAAGGGCCGAGTAACCCCGCATGGGAATTCGCCGGGTGAAACCCTCATCCTTATTGTAATTGGGAAAAAGACTAGTCAGAATAGATAGAAACGAATGCATTCTGGGATACGTTGCTAGCATGATTGTGTGAACGAAGTGTGAATGAGAGGTCTGGCAGCACGGACCAAGTGAAGGCGGACCCCTGAGTAGCGCATTTCCTGACCGGGCGACCGCGTTCAGGTCGCGAA
Source organism: Ichthyophis bannanicus (assembly GCA_033557465.1). Taxonomy (NCBI): domain Eukaryota; kingdom Metazoa; phylum Chordata; class Amphibia; order Gymnophiona; family Ichthyophiidae; genus Ichthyophis; species Ichthyophis bannanicus. The sequence goes on along the minus strand of CM066035.1, from coordinate 943,593,547 downwards.
AAGGGGGAAGCGATTGTCGTCTTGTCTTGTTATTTGTACTCCCTATACGTTTCTAGGGCCGTGAGGACCCCTTACCCACGGTCCGCCCTCCTTTTCCCTTTTGTCTGTTGTTGCGCGCACACATCGAAATGGGAGGGGCGGGGTCTACTAGAAACACTCCATTAGAATGTATGATCGCACATTTTAAAGAGGGATATTCTGGAGATTATGGTATTAAAATGACAGCAGCCCGTTTGCAGATTTTGTGTACTAGGGAGTGGCCCGATCTAGACCCCATCTGGCCCCGAGAGGGAACGTTTAATGTAGAGATTATTCAGTCAGTACACCGTAGAGTGCGGATAGCGCACCCCGATCAGTACCCCTATATAGATTCCTGGTTAAGTATTTGTGAAGATCCGCCCCCCTGGGCGCAGCGCTGTTATGAGGAACAGTGCAGAATAATGTTAGCTAAAACAGATTCTAGACAGAAAACGGAACAGCCTAAAATGAAAGAGCAGGATAAGAAGTCCAGAAAGAAGCCCATCCTGGTAGATCCTGATTCCCCAGAGATAATTCTCAGACAGCCCCGAACCCCAGGTCCGATAAGAGTAGCCCGGCGTCCTGCCCCAGAACCCCAGAGATGGCCGGAGCGGGACCCAACCCCTGAACCCCCTCCTGGAGGGCAGAGAGAGGAATCAGCTGAAGAAGAGGATGCCATAAAAAGCGAGTCAGAAGTAGAGGGAGAAGAGGATGAAAAAGAAAATGTCCAAAGTGAAGACGATAGCGTACAAGCAGTTGCTAGTGCCAGCGGGCTGGCAAAAGAGACACCCAAAGTGAAACCTGTTGAGAAAGCAAAAGTAGTCCCCGGGAAGATAGTTAAGAAAACAGTCCTTAGATCCCAAAAGACAGCTCCCGCCAAGATGCTGCCTTTACGGCAAGTCCCTGGAGTGCCCATAAAGAACGATAATGAAGAGGTGGTGGCGGGACCCTTAACTTATGTGTATATCCCTTTCTCAACAACTGATCTGTTAAATTGGAGGTCGCATTATGCCTCCTATACTAGCAAGCCCCAGGAGCTGACAGAAGTAGTAACTACTATTATGGAAACCCACCAACCCACCTGGCCAGATTGCCGTCAGCTCCTGACCACCCTATTCACGACAGAGGAGCGAGCACGAATTAGAAAAGCAGCTATTGAGTGGATGTCAGATAACCCTGTAGCTCCGGGGCAGGGACTGAGCAGAATAGACTATCGGGAAGCGGCTCAGAAAGAATTCCCGAATGAAGACCCCCATTGGGACCCAAATACCGAAGAAGGAACCACAGCCCTAGCCCGTTTTCGCCAAGGCTTTTTACAAGGCCTGAAAAGGGGGGGCCAAAAAGCTATGAACCTTTCCAAAGTTGCAGGAGTTATCCAAGGTGTAGATGAGAGCCCAGCAGATTTTCATGAAAGATTAACTGAAGCATACAGAATGTATACTCCCTATGATCCCGAGGCACCAGGAAGTTTATGTATGGTGAATTCTGCTTTTGTAAACCAGTCTCAACCAGACATTAGACGTAAATTACAGAAATTAGAAGGGTTTGCGGGCATGAATGCAACACAGTTACTGGAAGTCGCTCATAAAGTGTATGTGAATCGTGATACTGAAAGACAGAGAGAATGTGATAGAAAGATGAAGAAGAAAGCTGATTTTTTGGCTGCGGCCATAGTTGAACAGAAAAGGGGAGGTGTCCCTAGTCGACGGAGCAGAGGAAGAGGGCGGGGTCAAGGCGGAGGCCGGACCCAGAAGCTAGGCGTGAACCAATGCGCCTACTGTAGAGAAGAAGGACATTGGAGAGATACGTGCCCGCAACTCGGAGACGCCCAGCAAGATGACGACAGCAGTCATCAGTGGCGAGAAGAAAGACGAGGCTATCCCCGAAACCGAGGAGGAGCCAATCGAGAACAATTCCAGCGAGAAAGAGGAGGAGGAGCCATTCAAGCATTGGCCACAACGATCCATGATGAAAATGACGTGGATTAGGACAGACCGGGCTCCAAGTTTGCTTTAGGTCTCCAGGAGCCTATGGTCGGAATACAAATAGGAGACCAAATTATGGACTTTATGGTTGATACTGGAGCACAACATTCAGTAATAGACAAAAAGATAGCCCCATTCTCTACAAAAGCAGTCACATTATAGGAGCAACTGGTGCCAAAGCTACAAAGTCTTTTCTCCAGAATCGTATATGCAGTCTAGGAGGACAGCAAATAACTCATCAATTCCTTTACATGCCCGAATGTCCAGTGCCACTACTGGGACGAGATATGTTAGCCAAGCTTCAAGCACAAATATCTTTCTCTGAACAAGGAGAAATGCAAATGACAGTAAATCCCCAAGCCAAACCAGCAGGAGTAATGCTGCTGACAGTTCCCCGAGAAGAAGAATGGAGGTATTACATTGATGACTCTATCCAAGACACCTATTTTGAACAAACTTTAAAGAACATCCATGCACCACCTGGAGTATGGGCAGAAGGCAGTCCCCCAGGCCTAGCCAAACATATAGCTCCAGTGATTGTAACCCTCAAGCCTAGTGCTACACCAGTGCACGTCAAACAGTACCCTCTCCCAAGAGCTGCAATTGAAGGCATTCATCGCCACCTACAAAGATTGCTCGAGTATGGCCTACTAAAAGTATGTCAATCCCCATGGAACACTCCACTTTTGCCAGTAAAGAAACCTGGGACGGATGACTACCGCCCAGTACAAGACTTAAGAAGAGTAAATGATGCAGTTGAAACTATACATCCAGTTGTACCCAATCCTTACACTCTTCTAGGACTGATACCTGCTGAAGCTACCCATTTCACTGTACTGGATTTAAAAGATGCATTCTTTTGCATAAGATTGGCCCCTGTAAGTCAGATATTGTTTGCCTTTGAATGGCAGGACCCCATCTCTGGAAGAGGGGGCCAACTCACCTGGACAAGATTACCCCAAGGATTCAAGAATTCGCCTACCATCTTTAGTGCTGCACTGAATCAAGACCTTTCAAGCTATCCAGTGGCCCCGGGGAAGAGAGTGCTTCTCCAATACGTGGATGATCTGTTGATAGCTGCCATATCAGAAAGTGAATGTATACTAGCCACCAAAGATCTCTTGCAGTTACTAGATGAAGCTGGATACAAAGTTTCCAGAGCAAAAGCACAGCTATGCCAAAAAGAAGTGAAATACTTGGGTTTTCGTATTACCCAAGGAAGCAGAAGATTAGGCAGAGAAAGAAAAGAAGCAGTATGTAGAATTCCAACTCCAACAACCAGAAAGCAAGTCAGAGCCTTTCTGGGAGTGGCAGGATATTGCCGAATCTGGATACCTAACTTTGCCCAAATTGCCAAACCACTGTATGAAGCCACAAAAGGAGAAGAGAAGTCACCACTGGAGTTGGGACTTGAGCAGGATACAGCCTTCCAGAAATTAAAGGAAGAATTGATGTCATCACCAGCACTTGGACTACCAGATGTCCACAAGCCTTTCCACTTGTTTGTACATGAAGCACAGGGAAATGCCTTAGGCATGTTGACTCAGAAATTGGGAAATTGGGAGCGACCTGTAGCATACCTATCGAAACAATTGGACCCTGTGGCCAAAGGATGGCCACCATGCCTGAGAGCAGTTGCAGCTACAGCGCTATTAGTGAGTGAAGCAGACAAGCTCACACTAGGACAGAACATACGAGTCACTGTGCCACATGCAGTCCTTGCCCTTATGGAACAAAAAGCAAATTATTGGCTCACCAATTCCCGAATGTTGAAGTACCAGAGCATGTTATGTGAAAACCCACAGATACAACTAGAAGTGAGTCATGCCTTGAATCCAGCCACCTTGATACCCATCAGTGAAGAACTCCCAGAACATGACTGTATCGAAGTTATGGAAACTGTGTTCTCCAGTCGACCTGACTTGACAGATGTGCCCATAGACAATCCTGACCAGATCTATTACGTTGATGGGAGCAGTCTCATCCTTGATGGACGACGCTGTGCCGGATATGCAGTCGTCACTCAACATGAAGTAGTTGAATCATCAGCTCTAGCCTCAGGCACATCAGCCCAAAAAGCCGAATTGATAGCACTCACCAGAGCATTATTGTTAGGAGAAAAACTCGTGCTAAATGTATATACAGATTCCAAATATGCCTTCACTACCTTGCATGCCCATGGAGCTCTCTATAAAGAAAGAGGACTCATCACATCCGGAGGAAAATCAGTCAAATATGGTCCCGAGATATTAATGTTACTTGATGCAGTTTGGGCCCCAACACGTGTAGCTGTCATGCATTGCAGAGGACATCAAGCAGGAAAAGGAGAAGTTGCCCGAGGAAATAGATTTGCGGATGCCTCAGCACGACAAGCAGCTATGACAGGACAGATTGCCCCACAAGCTATGCCAATGCAAGCAGCATTGTTTCCAGTACCTCTGAATTTATGGACACCACGATATACCACCAAAGAATTGGATTATTACTGTAACAAAGAAGATGGAGTACTGAAAGATGGATGGATTGAGCTGCCACCAGAAGAGGGCAGTCAACCCCCTGGACGAATAGTGATTCCTGAACTGTTAGGACCATCCTTTGTCAAAGCTTTCCACAAAGCGACCCACTATGGAAAAAGTGCTATGGAAAAAGCACTCAGACCACATTTTTACATCCCTCTATTGACAACCATATCAGCTTCAGTAGCATGTCAATGTCTAACCTGTGCCAAAAATAATGCCAAGCAAGGCCTTATAACGGCACCCCGAGTTCAGTCAGGAGGTGTAACCCCCATGCACAACCTCCAAGTTGATTTTACCGAAATGCCAAGAGCCAATGGATACCATTATCTATTAGTATTAGTTTGTACTTTCTCTGGGTGGGTAGAAGCCTTCCCAACCAGAACTGAGAAAGCCCGAGAAGTTACCAAAGTTTTAATGAGAGAGATTGTCCCTAGGTTCGGAATTCCAGCAGTAATAGGGTCAGACAATGGACCCTCATTTGTCTCCCAAGTTACTCAACAGTTAGCTAAAGCTTTGCAGATACAATGGAAACTCCACACTGCATACAGACCCCAGAGTTCAGGGAAAGTTGAGCGAATGAATCGTACCCTAAAAGCCCAAATGTCCAAGCTTTGTCAGGAGACACACTTGAAATGGCCCCAAGTGCTCCCGATAGCCTTACTCAGAATACGCTCAGCTCCTGTAAAGTCAACAGGATTTTCCCCTTTTGAAGTTTTGTATGGTAAACCCCCACCAATAGTGCAGGGAGTCAAAGGAAGTTTAGCCCAAATTGGTTCAGAAGTAACCAGACAAGAACTCCTAGCTCTTAGTTTTGTTCTGCAGACTCTCCATGCGTGGATCCAAGACCAGTTGCCTATCAACTTGACGGAACCCTTGCATCCCTATCAGCCTGGTACCTCGGTCTGGATCAAAGATTGGAAGAAGACACCGTTGGAACCCCATTTGAAGGGACCGTACACCGTCATCCTGTCTACCCCAACTGCAGTAAAGGTAGCCGAGATCGACGCCTGGATCCACCACAGCAGAGTCAAGCCCGCCGCTGATCCTGAACCTGAGCAGTGGACAGCAGAACAGCATCTTGATGCACCCTTGCGAGTTACTCTGAGACGGCAACCAGCAGCTTAGACACTTCATCACAAGTGCTTTGCAGTAGCCAAGTCTTTCGAAGAGGATTGCTGGTTTCCATGCAGCAACAGTTTTGTTTCAACGAACCCAATTTGCGTGCGATTTGGCACACTACTTTGATACTACATTGACTAGCCAGACTTCACAAGCCAACTGAAATTGCTAATAAGTTGGTTAATGTGTACTGGACAACCTGAGGATCTTCAATCAACACTCAGCACCCGTTAAATTGCTTCATTAGCAAACGGGACGAAGAATAAAAGACCGTCGTGATCAAGATCAGCAAGCTGAGGATTCAGAAGAACTCCAATCAACATCAACATGCATCTTTACTTTTGCTTTGCCTTGGTTGCCTTATTTGGAGGTTTTGAACAGACTTATGCTTTACCTCCATGCACTGCTTGCATTACTTCTACTCGAACTGGACTGAAAGTAACTCAGACTTTGATTTATCATTCTTACTATACTTGCAAGGGAACAGTGACTCGGTGTATCTATAACACCACTGAACTAAATGTTTGCACTCATGGCAAAATTAGAGCATGCTATAATCCCCATCAGAATCCATCCTATTACACGTTGGAAATACGATGGAAGGATGCAGATGGACCTATAATAGCTGCTACACCACCACTTAAAGACATTACTAAACCTGCTGTTTTGAAATTTGATGCCTGTAATGTCATTAACAGAGATAGTTATTCCACCTGTGGTACATGGGAGAAAGCGTATCGGAATGACCATAAGTATATGTGTCCAGAAGGTGCCACAAATTGGTGGAAGTCTACAGGTAAAACGGGATCAGGCTATAGTACTGCACCAGCGGCAGATTACTATTGCCCGTATTGGGGATGTGTTTTTTATGCTACCTGGAATACTGGTATAACTGATGAGAAAATAGATAAACGAATGGCTACGTTAACCAAGCCAACCACAAATGATAAATGTCAGAAAGATGCTTGCAACCCCTTACACTTACGTATACACAATCCCCATGCATGGAAACAAGGCTACAAGTTTGGTTTGCGTATTGCTGGAGGGGCAGTAGATCCAGGAACCATTGTGTATATCAGATTAAATACCCAAGCCCACAAGTCATCTAAATATCATATTCATAATACCTTTTATGAAGCCATGCATGTAAATAAGTTTGAGATCCCTCATCCCTCACAGAATTTATTTCTAGAATTAGCCGGAGCAGTAGTATCTAGTCTTAAGATCTCAGATTGCTATTTCTGTGGCGGGACCCAAATGGGAGACCAGTGGCCATGGGAAGCCCAAGAATTGAATTATTCCTTGATTTACAATCAGACTGAATTACACAAGACTACCAGTGAATGGGTGTTAGCGCACTCAATCGTTGGACGTCTTTGCTATGCCAGAACTGGACCCCAGTTCACCCAGAAGGTAGGACAGCTGGTCTGTCTTAGCCAGAAGTACTATAATGCCACGACCAAAAAGACAGCATGGTGGTCAGGAATCAGACACCCTGAACCTCCTAACCCATTAGCCAGATTTCCTGAACTTGCTGGTTTATGGACTAACCTTGCCAAAGTCCAAGCCTGGCAAGCCCCACCTGGCCTATATTGGATCTGTGGAAACCGAGCATATGCACAACTCCCGCCACACTGGGGAGGAGCATGTGTCTTAGGAACCATCAGACCTTCTTTCTTTCTGTTAAACACTGAACACGGAGAACAATTAGGATACCCTGTATACACTACCCACCGACACAAACGAGCACTAAGACAGAAAAGAGAAGCCTTACAGATAGGCAAGTGGGAGAAATGGCAAGGTGATGATTGGCCACCAGAAAGAATCATTGAGTATTATGGGCCTGCCACTTGGAATGATGATGGTATGTATGGTTATCGCACTCCAATCTATATGATTAATCGTATTATTCGCTTACAAGCAGTAGTTGAAATAATAACCAATGAAACTAGTCATGCTCTTACGCTCTTAGCTAGACAAAGCACTCAGATGCGCACTGCAATATATCAGAACCGCTTAGCACTTGATTACTTGTTAGCAGCAGAAGGAGGAGTATGTGGTAAACTGAATTTAACTAATTGCTGTTTAAAAATAGATGATAAAGGTCAAGTAGTTGAAGAAATTGCTAAAGATATGCAAAGACATGCTTATGTGCCAGTGCAAACTTGGCACTCATTGAAATTCCCTAACTGGTTTGCTAACCTTTTCTCTTGGCTGGGAGGATTTAAGACTTTCATTGTCTTAGTACTAATTATTGTTGCTGTTATTTTCTTATTACCATGTTTAATCCCATGTTGTATGCGTTCCATTCATAATGCTATTGATAGCACAGTAGAGCGGAAGACCGCAACTAAAATAATGGCTTTATATAAAGCCAGCCCTAGTCGAAATCCTTCAATCATGATGTGATTCTTCTAAAGGTGATTTAACTCTCACACCTTATTAAGTAATAGGGTGAGATTAATCAAAGGGGGGAATGTGGCAGGTGCAGGCCTGTGACCCACGGTGTCTGACGTAAGCAGGCAGGCCTAACTAGCTTGACCTGTAAATGAAGCCTGTGGAGAGGCTCATAGGAATTGCACATCCCCCAATATGCTGCTATTGTAGGATAGAACTCTGTAAGAGAACTAAACTAACTTAGGTAAGCAGAACTGAGAGATGGAAAAATACAGAAAAATGTGTTTAAAAGTTACTGATAAGAAAAAGTACATCTGCAAGGAATATAATTGGGAGTGCTGACAGATGAGTTGCAGAGCCCTGCTCCCCTGCATGCACAAATTGGCTATATGGCCTTGAGAGTATGAAAGTAACAAGTTGATGAACTGACCATTGTAATTGGGACTAGAAGGGGGGTATGCAGGTGCCATGCCCACTGAAGGAACATAATTGGATAAACTTATCAGTACCGGGACCAATGGAAGGGGTACGGGAGGTACGGGAGAGTACCGGGACCAATGAAATGTTTTTTTATACCTAGAATGGAACAGAAGTCTATAAAAGTTGTTGTAATGCTTGAAAACTTTGCTCAGCCATTTTGAAATTGACTTGCTTGAGACTTGTGCACAAATAAATGATTTGGACCTTCTGAACAGACTCCCGGTATCATTGGTTTGTCTGCGCTTTGCTGCTACAGTAACATAGAAACATGATGTCACAAAAAGACCACATGGCCTATCTAGTCTGCCCTTCGATATCACCCACTACAAGATTCCCCTTTTTTCCTTTAGAGAGCCTCTATGTTTGTCCCATGCTTCTTCAAATTTAAATACTGTCCTTATCTCTACCACTTCCACTGGGAAACTATTCCACACATCTACCACTTATTTATTTATTAGACTTATATACCACTTTACTACCAGTCAAAGCAGTGTACATTCAAGTACCGTATATATATTTTGCCCTTGTTCCCTAAGGGCTCACAATCTATGTTTTTGTACTTCAGGCAACAGAGGGTTAAGGGGCTTGCCCAAGGAGCAGCACTGGAACTAGAAATCCCAGTCCTTCTGGTCCAAGGTTGCTGTCCTCTAGCAGGATCTGAACTCCTGACCCTCCAGCCTGAGGTAACTTGCTGCAGCCTCTAGACCACTCCTCCATAAAGAAACTTTTCTGCATATTACTCCTGAGTCTATCTCCTTTCACTTTCATCCTATGTCCCCTCGTAGCAGAGCTTGCTTTCAATCGAAAGAGGCTCTCCCACTGTGCATTTATGTCACGGAGGTATTTAAACGTCTCAATCATATCTCTCTTATCCCGCTTTTTCTCTAAAGTATACGTATTAAGATCCTTAAGTCTGTCCTCATATGCTTTACAATGAAGACCACTAACTATTTTAGTAGCCACCCTCTGTATTAACTCCAGTCTGTTTATATCCTTTTGAAGGTGCCGTCTCCAGAATTGCACACAATACTCCAAATGAGGTCACACCAAAGACTTATATAGAGGACTATCACCTCCTTTCTTCTGCTGGCAATTCCTCTCCGTATGCACCCAAGCATCCTTCTGGCTTTTGCTGTTGCCTTTTCTACCTCTTTAGCTAATTTAACATCATCAGACACAAACACGCCTAGATCCCTCTCTTCTTTTGTGGACAGATTACATAGGCCACGTGGTCTTTTTCTGTCATCATTTTTCCATGTTTCTATTTACATGGTTTGTAAGTTTCCTTACTGCTGCCAGAGACCAAATGATACTGGGCTAAGTGGCCTGTTGTTTCTGAGCCAGTGTGGCAGCTCTTATGTACTTATCAGATCTACCTAAACGACAGAGAAAAACAACTTTCAACCAGGAATAGGAAAAGATTTCAAGCTGCTTATTATAACAGTCCTGCTTTAACATGTAGAAGTCTAATTTAGACTGCGTGCAGATTGAATAGACACAAATTACATCTCTGAAAGCTTTCCTGAGGTGCCAAACATTGGAGTTGCTTTATTTTACCCAGTAACCCTCAACCCCCTACTGATAAATGTGGTGCTGTCCTCCCTACCCCTAGCTATTAAAGTATGAAATGTAGCTTCTTAAAAAAAGCATCCCAGGAGCTGCTGCTGTGTTATTAGTGATCTTCTTGGACACAGAGGCTCTTCTAGAGAATAACTGGCTTGTTCTGATGGAGAAGACAACATCAATATACAGCTGATGTGAGAGTAACCAGATGAAAGCTGACTGTGTGATTGCTGAAGGGGGAGTCCCAGGCAGCAGGAAAGGGGTTCATTAGCCGCCTTTAGCCAAAGGAAAGTAGCTGATGCAGTTCAACACCAGTCTATCCATGTTTTTCTAATAAAAAGAACTGAAAGAGAAATGTGTTAAGTACACCCTTCTGATACTAATGCTGCAGGCGGATGACTCCTGTACTCCGGTATAGCCAAATCCCGCCATACCTGCAAGGAATGCCAACTACACATCTTCAAGAATCAGGAGGTGGGGGTAGGAGAGAAGGTAAGCGATAGATGGAGGGTAGGAAAAGGGGCAGTGGGGGATCTGGAGGAGGAAGCGAGGGGGGGGGGGGGTGAAATGAAAATCAGAAGAAGAGAAACTAAAGTTGCCAAGTAGCTCTAGCTTCACCCAATCTGGCTTTCACTCATTGCAAGCAGGAACTTGGAGTTTTGACTCGCAATTGCATTTCCTAACAAAAGCAAGGTGACAAGTTGCTGATGTCATGGGGTAAATCCAGGACGGGATCAACCTTGCTGGGAAAATCTGGAGTCACATGACAAGATGAGGTGAATGTGAGTGAAAGTAGCGCAGTCAGATGAATCTGGCAAAGGAGAAAGATGAGAGCTGAGCAGAGACCAAGAAAAGAAATAAGGGGGGGGGGGGGAGGAGGGTAGGGAAACGTTTTAGCAGATAAATCAAACCGATGACATCACAGTGGAGCTGCCGAGTCACCCACTTCCAGAAAGACATCTTGGCCAATTCTGATCTTTGAAATTAGATCCCAGTGAGATATTTGTATTCACTGAAAACAGAGCTGCAGGTCTCATAATGCACATGAACGGGCTCCTTAGAAATTCAGGACTGGCTTAAAATCTCCCTCCTAGAACTGGGCCATTCGGCAGCTCTGTTGTATTAACTTGGGCACACCTAGGCCATTCGGGTTTTCAGAATTCCCACAATGAATATGCATGAGATAGATTTGCAAGAACCGCCGTCATTGTATGCAAATCTATCGCATTTTTATTCATTCTGGGAATCCTGAAACCCGACTGGCCTAGATGCCCTGAGGACTGGGTTGAGAACTACTGGCCTAGATTAGGGGGACACACCTAGCCAGTCAGATTTTAGGATAGTCACAATGAATATGCATGAGAGAGATTTACATGCACTGCCTCTTTTGTGCATATTCATTGGGGTTATCCTGAAAACCTGTCTGGCTATGTTTGTCCCGAAGACTGGCTTGAGAACCCCTGGCCTAGATACTCGTAATTTTGAGGGTATGTGTAATCGTGTTCGAGTCCCACTGCTCTCCCAAGGATGCCAAGTGCACCAGTTCCAGGAGGGAGCTTCGAGGCCATTCCTGGATTTCTGACAACCCCATCTTGCTGCATTATGAGCCTGACAGGCTAATTTCATTGGACAAAATTAAAGACTACAAATCCCACACTACTTTGGAATATAAGTTGAAAACTAGGACTAGCCAAAAAGTCTCCCCACTGGAACTGGGTTATTTGGCAACTGTACCCTCCCCTTGCTCTTTTCATCCCATGCAGTTAGTTTTTTACAAAAGAAATTCGCCAGTCATAAGAACATGAAAAATGCCAGACTGGGTCAGAGAAAGGTCCATTAAGCCCATATCGTGATTCCGACATTGGCCAATCCAGGTCACAAGCACCTGGGTTCTCAAAAAGGCACACAGGTTCCACAGTGCTTGTCCTGGAGTAAGCAGTGGATTTTCTGGGTCCTTTTAATAATGGTCTATGGACCTTTCTTCCAAGAACTTGACCAAACCTTTTTTAAACCCAGCTACACTAACAGCTTTTACTACATCCTCCAGTAATGAATTTCAGAGTTTGATTATGCATTGAACAAAAAAATATTTTCTCTTTTTAGTCTTAAATGGGTTACACTGTAGCTTCATTGCATGCCCCCTAGTCGTTCTACTTTTTGATGGAGTAAATAACTTTTTGATTTACCCGTTCCACTCCATTCATTAATTTATAGACCTCTATCATATCTCCCCTCAGCCATCTCTTTTCCAAGTTGAAGAGCCCTAACCTTTTTAGCCTCTCTTCATAGGGGTTTCCTTCCTTCCTCTTTACCATTTTTGTGGCTCTTCTCTGTGCTTTTCTAATTCTGCTATATCCTTTTTTTAAGATATGACAACCAGAACTGCACACAATATTCAAGGTGCAGTCACACCAAGGAATGATAGAGAAGCATTATAATATCCTTTGTTTTAGTTTTGTATTCCTTTCCTTATGATACCTAGCACTCTATTTGCTTTCTTGGCCACTGCTGAAAACTGGGTGGAGGGTTTCAATATATTATCCATGATGATGCCTAAATCCTTTTCCTGGGTGGTGGTTTCTAATGTGTAACCGTAGTTTGATTTGTTCTTTACTAGGTGCATAACTTTGCAATTCCCATGTTAAATTTCATCTACTTGGATGTCCAGTCTTCCAATTTATCAAGGTCCTCTTGCAATTTTTCACAAACCTCTTGTATTTTAACAATTTTGAATAATTTAGTGCCATCTGCAAATTTGATCACCTCATTTGTTATACCCATTTCAAGGTCATTTATGAATTTATTTATTTATTTATTTTATTTATTTCAACTTCTTATATACCGCACTCTTTGACATCAGCGCGGTTTACAGATAACATAAAGAAACCAGAACAACAGGCTGTTTGGTATTACATATAACAGGAGTATCAACTTGGATAACATGGGAGAACTATTTACATGGAGTATATAATCTATTAACTAGATAACATGCTCAAACTATTTACATAAAATTAGCAGGAATGCTTGGAACAAGGAGAGAGACTGTGGATTGTATTAGGGAGGGGCTATTATGTTACGCTTCATGTGGATTGTATTAGGGTGGGGCTATTATGTTACGCTTCATGTGGGGTAGTATTTGATGAAAAGGTGCAGTTTAAGGGCCTTTCTGAACTGGGTTAGGTCGGTTATGGCGCGGAGATCAGGTGGGAGAGAATTCCAGCATTTTGGTGCGCTAAACATGAAAGCTCTGTTTGACGTTGAAGGCTGCACGTTGTTATAGCCTTTGGGGTTGTTAGTGAGTTTAATGCTGCCTGTCTCCTATTTCTGTTTGATGGGACGGTTTGGATGAGTTTAGAAAGTGATGTGGACGATAAACCATTTATGGCCTTAAAAGTGAGAATAAGGGTTTTGAATGTAAGTCTTCCGTGTATAGGGAGCCAATGGAGCTGTTTGAGGATAGGTGTGATGTGTTCATTTTTGGGCGCTCCTAGAAGAACCCTGGCAGCGGTGTTCATGGCAAGCTGTAAGGAGCTTACGGTGGATTGTGGGAGTCCTTGTAGAATGGAGTTGGCGAAGTCGAAATGCGGTAGTATCAGAGCTTGGTAGATGGTTCTGAAGTCTTCGTGGTCTAGTAGGGGACGTAGGTGTCTGAGCGTGCGTATTTTGAAGTACACAGATTTCACAATATTGTTTATATGTGATTTCATATCGAGCCTATGGTCTAGTGTGACTCCGAGGTATTTTATTGTTTCCTTGGTGCCTAGGTCAGCTCCCTTGACACTTATATGTGGTGGTGGAGTGAAGTTGGGGTCTCTTGTGATAAAGAGAACCTCAGTTTTCTTATGCTGAATGCGGAGGTTCTGTGACAGGAGCCATTGTGAGACTGCGTCGAAGCAGTTTGTTATAGGCAATAAATCCATTTGCATTGTGGAAAATGGCATGTAGAGTAGGATATCGTCGGCGTATATCATACATTTCACATTGAAAGACCTGATGATATCGCAGATAGGCTGCATATAGATGTTGAACATGAGGGATGAGAGTGAGGACCCTTGCGGAATGCCTTGTCTTTGATGGAAGAGTTTTTATTTTCCTGTTGCAGATTTAACGTATTGCATTCTGGTATCGAGGTATGATTTACACCATTCAAGTGCTGAGTTGCAGATGCCTTTTTCTTTCAGTCGACCGAGGAGAATCTCGTGATTTACCGAGTCAAACGCTGCTGCTATATCCAAGAAGATTAGCACAACGCCTTGTCGGATGTTGTCTATGGTATTGAGAACATCATTGAAGAGAGTGGTAAGCAGTGTCTCAACGCCATGGAATTCTCTGAAGCCGTGTTGAGAATGGTCTAGAGGGGCTGCGGAGTCAATGTGGTCTTGGATTTGGCGCTGTGCCTCTTTCTCAAAGATCTTTGCTAAGAGGGGGATACTGGCTATAGGCCTGTAGGAGTCTGGCCTCTTTGGGTCTAGTTTAGCGTTTTTTAGAAGTGACCTGATGGATGTGAGCTTTAATGCAGATGGGAAGGAGCCAGTAGTGAAGGAGAGGTTTATGATTCTTGCAATGAAGGGGCTAAATGCACACCGAAGATCCTTAATCCAAAAGGCTGGGCAGGGATCGGTCTGCGCGGTGGTCGTGTTGAGTGAGGTGATTGTGTCTTCAATGTGTTTAGAAGAAGGCGTGGTAAGTGCGGATAGGGATGTTGGGCAGGTTGTTTCTTGTATATTGTTTTTTGAGAGTTCATCTGTCTGTAGGAGTTTTGATTGCAAGTAATCAGCGAATTCTTGCGGGTGGATATCATTATTTTGTTCAGAGGATGCTTCCTTTGATAGTGACTTAACCAGGTTGAAAAGGTCACGAGGTTTGTTCAAAGATCTCTTGAGCACATCTGAGTGGTATTGCTTCTTTCTGGTTGTGATTGCCTCTCGGTGAGTTGAGAGGTGGAGAATGTAGGCTTCGTGGTCATCGATAGCCAGTGAGCGGCGCCAGCATTTTTCGAGCCTTCGTAGGTGCGTAAGAGAGGACCGTAGCTTGGGGGAAAACCATGGAGCAGAGATTCTTTTCCCTGATATGGACTTTTTGTGTGGTAGTTGAGCAACAGCGTTGAGGCTATTGTTCCAGGCAGCGATTGACTTGTCAAGGTTGAGAGTTGTGTTGTTGAGGACTGGTTGGGTACTCGACAGAATAAGTTCTCTGTTGAAAGGTCGAAAGCCCCGTGTTACTCTAGATGGATTGGCGAGTTTACTGGTGTTCAGACTGTTGTTGTTCAGGGGAATTTGTAGGTTTATAAGTTTATGGTCAGACCATGGGACATCAGTGATCGATTTTACAATGTTGCTGTTTTGCTCAGAGACATGGTGGGGGGCGAATACCATGTCAAGAATGTTTCCTTTGGAATGAGTGGGCTCAGTGATCATTTGTTTGTAACCAAGGTTTTCAATGGCATTGAGGAGTGAAGAGGACTGGTTTTGTTGTAGAGATGGGAGGTTCAGGTCTCCCATTATCCAGTTGGGAGTGTTGGGGTTGCAGGTTTTGGCGGTCAGATCCAATATGGAGGGCAGGTCGTCTGGGGAGCTCGAGGGGGCTCTGTAGACCAGGTTCATGGAGCATTGTTTATTGGCTATGGTAATTATGTCTAGATTGTTTGTGCTATAGGAGTTAGTCATGATGAAGAGGAGTTCAGACTTGGTGAGTATGAGTGCTCCTCCTCCCTTCTTGTTTTCTCTGTGGGTTGTGTGTATAGTGAAGTTTGGTGGAATGAGTTGGTTGATAAGGACATTGTCCTCTTTAGATAACCAAGTTTCGGTGATCATGAGAGCATCAAGATCATAAAGGGTAACTATATCTAGGATTACAGGCTATTTTTTTCGAATTGATCGAGCATTTATAAGGGCACATTTTAAGTTTTGTGAGGGTGAGGGTTTGTGTTGCTTCAAATTACTGGATTGCTGTATTGCAATGTGGATCAAGTGGGAGTGTCGGATACGAGCTTCCCTAGTTGGATAAAGATAAGGGTTGCCTGCCCAATGTTTTCCGTGGTTTTTGAGGATGGGGATATGACTGGAGGTGGGGGAGTAAGCAATGGTGGTTCCGAGCCAATCTGTGAGAAGGTAAAAACTGAGGAAGGTAATGAGGTGGAGAGACATTTTGGTTTCTGGGATGTAGTGTGAGAGGGTAATTGAGTTTTGAGTGGTGAGAATACACAATACAGTATACAGGTAATTTCACAGTACAGTATACAGGCTATGAAGTAGTAACAAAGATATCACTGATTAAGGTGTAAGTTACAAAGCTAGCAATGACTACAGTAAATATAACAGGGGTCAGGTGTGTGAGTGTGTGAATGCTATACAGTCAACTGTAAGAGTCAGGCTGGTGAAGAGAGTCAGGTGTGTGGGTGTGAATGCTCTACAGACAACTGTAAGAGTCAGGCTGATGAAGAGAGTCAGGTGTGTGGGTGTGTGAATGCTATACAGACAACTGTAAGAGTCAGGCTGATGAAGAGAGTCAGGTGTGTGGGTGTGTGAATGCTATACAGACAACTGTAAGAGTCAGGCTGGTGAAGAGAGTCAGGTGTGTGGGTGTGTGAATGCTATACAGACAACTGTAAGAGTCAGGCTGGTGAAGAGAGTCAGGTGTGTGGGTGTGTGAGTGCTATACAGTCAACTGTAAGAGTCAGGCTGGTGAAGAGAGTCAGGTGTGTGGGTGTGTGAATGCTATACAGACAACTGTAAGAGGCTGGTGAAGAGAGTCAGGTGTGTGGGTGTGTGAATGCTATACAGTCAACTGTAAGGGTCAGGCTGATGAAGACAGTTGGTGTTTGTGAGTCGTGTTGATTGGTGAGGGTGATGTGGGTGACCAGTTGAGAGTGATTACTGACGACAGTATAAGACAATATATGATAACATAAGACAACAGAATCTTGATGTTTATATTGACGTGGGTGGTTACTGACAACAGTATGGGACTAGGCAGGAGTATAGGCAGTTATTTGGATCTTAAGGGTGTATATTCAAGGGACAGTCAAGACATGCTGAAGATAGCAATATGTGGGATTACTTTGAACTGCTGAGTGAATTTCTTGTTTAGACAGTTGGAGTATACTTGCTGTGAGGTCGGACAACTTGCTGGAGACGACTGAGAGTTCACGTTGGAGAGGCGGGTGTGGTTGCAGACTTCTTGGCTTGGCTGTTACTCGGGGTCTTCTGGGAGGGCCTTTGCCTAAGGGCCGTGCCAAAGGGCCCTCTGGCGAGGCCCTCAGGCGCGGGCCCGAGAGGCGCGGGCCCGCCTGATGGCGGCTGCTTTTCTTTTGTAAGGCTCCGCCTCCCACAGCCCCGATTGGGCTGGAGGCCTCCTGAGCAGGCAAGATGGCTGCGCCCTGCTCAGGTGTGCTCTACCCCGATCGGGGAGCACAGAGCCGGCTGAGAAGGGGATATGTTCAAAAGCAGTGGGCCCAGTACAGATCCCTGAGATACTCTACTATTTACCTTTCTCCATAGAGAAAATTGGCCATTTAGCCCTATCCTCTGCTTTCTAGTTTTTAACCAGTTCCTGATCCACAATAGTACACTGCCTCCTATCCCATGACATTTTACTTTACCCAAGAGTCTCTCATGAGGCACCTGATCAAAGGCTTTCTGAAAATCCAGATACACTATATTGACTGGCTCACCCTTGTCTACTTGTTTATTCACACTATCAAAAAATATAACAGATTAGTAAGACAAGATCTTCCTTGGCTGTTGGCCATTCTCCAATCTTCAGGGACTACAGATAATTTTAAAGATAGTTCACAGATGACCAATAGTAGGTCTTCAATCTCATATTTCAGTTCTTTCGGCACCCTTGGATGTATACTATCTGGTCCAGGTGATTTGATGCTCTTTAGTTTATCAAATAGTTGTAATACATCTTCCCAGATTTATTGAATTCTTTTTCAATTCTTCTGATACATCACCTTTAAATACCATTTCAGGCATGGTTAACTTCCCTATATCTTCTTCAGTAAAGACCAAAGCAAAGAATTTATTCATTCTCTCCGCTATGGTCTTGTCCTCCCTTAGTGCCCCTTTTATCCCTTTATCATCTAATGGTCCAACTGACTCTCTCACAGATTTTTTGTTGCTTGTACTTGAAAATGTTTTGTGTGTTTTTGCTTCCACGGCAAGCTTCTTCTCAAATTCTCTCTTTGCCTACCTTATCAATGCCTTCATCTAACTTGCCAGTGCTTATGTTGTTTCCCATTTTCATCATTTGGCGCCTTTTTCCATATCCTGAAAGATTTTTTTATTTGCTACAACAGCCTCTTGGACCTTACCTTTAAACCATGGCTTTCCTTTCATCTTTCTTAAAGCATGGAACACATGTGGTCTGGGCTTCCAAGATAGCATTTTTAAGCAACTCCTATGTTTTCTGTAAATGTTTAACCTTTGCAGCTGCTCCTTTTTGTTTTTTCTTATTTTCCTCATTTTATCATGGTCTCCCTTTAAAGGTAATACTATGGATTTCCTTGCCATCCTCCCTCCATTTATTAAATCAAATGCAATCATACTGCATGAGATTCTGTGTTCCACTGAGGACTATGTCCAAAATAGCTTCCCCTTGTGTCGGTTCATGAACCAGCTGCTCATATTTCTAGAGGTTGGGGGAAGTGTTGTTTCTTGTAATTTCTCCTTTTTAGGTTTGCCAGCTGGCTCCATCTGGAATGAGGGAACTAGCATTTAACTATCAAAAAGGAGACTATGAAGGCGACTATAATGCATTTTACACAGGAATCCCTTTATACTGGTCTGGTCACTTAATTGCTTATACATCTAACTGTACTTTATGGTCTCTAAGGGCACATTTACTGGTAATTCCAACCAAATGCACTGCCTAACTTGAATTTACCAGAACGTCTCAGCTCCTGAACTGCGGAATTCTCTTCTCTTCTGTCTCAGGGAAGAATCATCTCTGAGAAAATTTGGAAAAAACCTAGATGCTTACTACTTTGAACTAACCTATAAATGACCCATGAATTACTGGTGTGATGGCCTTATAGAGGGGATAAGACAGTGACTATTTACCTCCCCTCCCTCCCCTTTCCCCCTATTCACTGTTATAATTCTATCCCCTGTCTATCCTTTTACGTTTGCATGTTCTTCTTCATTGACTACATATTTTTAATTGTAAACTGCTCTGATACTGAATATTTAATGCAATGTGTGCCTTTGAGTTAATACTGAACTCCTGGTGACCCAGCATCTCCTGGGTTTTCTTGGTAGTGTAACTGGAGGTACATTGCCAGGCTGTTCTTCTGAGGCAAGAGGGTTAAGTGACTTGCTCAAGGCCACAAGGAATGCTATCAGGAATTGAACGCTGATGTCGTAGTTATCAAGCCAGTGCTCTAACCATTAGGCTACTCCTCCCCCTACTTTTTTTGCCTTTATCTTTTCCTTCTTCATTGATTAAAATTTTTAAATTGTAAACCTCTGTCATACTGGGTGTGATAGAGCAGTATATTAAGCTTTGAATAAACTGTAATCTATGATAAAATGAAGAAAATAGTTTAAATAAACTGCAAAGGTTAAGAGTTTACATCAGGTATGGATATTGAATAAAAACACCATCTTGACATGCATTAAAAAAGATGGAATAAAGGTCAAATGCAGCAAGCATGGTTAGAAGGTGAGGTGAAAGAGACCATTATAGCCAAAAGAATATCTTTCAAAAATTGGAAAAAGGATCGGAATGAAGAAAACAGGAAACAGCATAAGCCCTGCTGAGATTTATACATGCAAGTTGCAAAATGCTAGCACTTACGTGTGCAAGTTGTCAGGTTTTCTCCATTGATATTTTCCATGTGTAAATTTTTAAAATAGTTCCTCCCATTGTACATAGATATAATCCATGTGTGTTCCTGCAGCTCCTTCTATGTATTTTAGAAAGAACTCTATCTTTTGCAGAGCTATTCCTAAAATACTGCTGGAATTATGTACGTCCCAAGCTTGATGTCATCAATTCTGGTCTTCACATACTACCTAAAATATGCCTTTAAATTAATTCTTTGGTTTGTTCTTTACTGATGAAGAAGTAAAAGAGCAAGCAATGCCAGAAATGGTATTTAATGGAGATCATTCTGAGGATATATGACAAATATCAGTGAACCTGGAAGATCTAACAGGGAAAAATGACAAGCTATAAGAGTAGCAAATCACCTGGACAAGATGGTATATACTCTAGACTAATTAAATTGCAGATCTCCTATTAGTATTTTGTAACCTATCATTAAAATCATTTACAGAAGACTAGAGGGGAGCCAGCAAAATGCCAGTTTTTAAAAAGGAATCCAGGGGGTGATCTCAGAAACTACAAACCAGCCTGATGAGCCTGATGTCAGTGCAGGGCAAAATGGCAGCAATTGTTTTCTAGGCATCATGGTGGGTGATATGCAGATATCTTCTGCTCAGTGTTCATAGCAGCCATAAAAGCAAACAGAATATTAAGAATTTTTAGGAAATTGAGAATAAAAACAGCATATCATAATGCCTCTTTATCACTTCACGGTGCAACACACCTTGATTACTGGGTGGAATTCCAGTTGCCAGAGTTTAAAAAAGATATAGCAGAATTAAAAGAGGTACAAAGAAAGGTGGCCAAAGTGATAAAAGGGATGGAATGGATCTCCTAGGGTTTATGAAGAACATCAAAGAGGTTATAGCTCTTCAGCTTGGAGAAGAGACACAATAGGATAGAAAGACTGAGTGGACTAGATAAATGCAAATTGATTGTTTGCTCTTTCCAAAAATACAAAGACTAGGGGACACTAATGAGCTCATTCATAGTTACCTTGTTCTGTGTTTTACTTAACATATTCAATGGAATTCAGTTCTCATAATATTGCTCCATGTATAGTTGAAGTTTAGTTCACTGTAAACCGCATTGATCCTTGGAAATGTGGTATATAAGAACAAATAAATAAATACTAAGTAAGAATGTCAGAATCTAAGATCTGCCAAACTGAGTCAGACCAAGGTCCATCAAGCCCACTATTCTGTTTCCAACAGTAGCCTATCCAGATCACAGGTATCTGTCAGGTTCCCAAAAGGTAGACAGATTTCATGCTGCTTATCCCGAGGTTTCTTTAATAATGGTTTATGGACTTTTCTCCCAGGAACCTATCCAAACCTCTTTTAAACCCAGCTACGCTAACAGTTTTTACTACATTCTTTGATAATGAATTCCAGAGTTTGATTATGCATTGAGTGAAATTATTACGCATTGAGTGAAGTAGTACATTTAATACAAAAAGGTGAAAATACTTTTTGACGCTTTATCATAAAGCTCTGGGATTAGTTGCTTGACAAGTTCCTGTGGCAAATACTGAAAGAACTCAGAGAAGTTCTATCAGGGCCGTTAAAGGATGTATTCAACAGATCCTTGGAAACAGGAGAGGTTCCTCAGGACTGGAAAATGGCTGATGTCGTACCTCTACACAAAAGTGGTGACAGGGAAGAAGTGTCAAACTACAGACCTGTGAGCCTTACCTTGGTGGCAGGAAAAGTAATGGAGGTGCTCCTGAAAGAGCGAATAGTGAACTTTCTCAAAACCAACAGGTTGCAAGATCCGAGGCAACATGGTTTTACTGAAGGACGGTCTTGCCAAACTAATCTGATTGAGTTCTTTGACTGGGTGACCAAGGAACTAGATCAGGGGCATGCAATGGATGTCATCTACCTGGATTTCAGCAAAGCCTTTGATACTGTTCCTCATAGGAGGCTTGTCAATAAACTCAGTAGCTTGGGGATGGGTCCCAAGATAGTAAACTGGATTAGAAACTGGTTGACGGACAGACGACAGAGGGTGATGGTACATGGAGCTCACTCGGATGAGGGGAAGGTGATTAGCGGGGTGCCCCAGGGTTCGGTCCTGGGCCCGGCACTGTTCAATGTATATGTGAGTGATATTGCTGAAGGACTGAATGGAAAAGTCTGCGTTTTTGCAGATGACACAAAAATTTGCAACAGAGTGGACTCCCCCGAGGGAGTGGATAACATGAGGAAAGATCTACAAAAGCTGGAAGAATGGTCTAATGCTTGGCAATTGCGATTTAATGCAAAAAAGTGCAGTGTCATGCACTTAGGTAGCAGAAATCCAAGGGAAATGTACGTGATAGAGGGCGAGAGGTTGGTGTGCATGGTTCAGGAAAAAGACCTTGGTGTGATTATCTCTCATGATCTCAAGGTGGCAAAACAGTGCGACAAGAGCAGTGGCAAAAGCCAGGAGGATATTGGGCTGCATACAAAGAGGGATTACCAGCAGAAAGGAAGAAGTACTTATGCCACTGTACAGGTCGCTGATGAGGCCTCACCTGGAATGCTGTGTTCAGTTTTGGAGACCATATCTTGCAAAAGATGTAAAAAGACTGGAAAGTGTTCAGAGGAAGGCAACCAAAATGATTTGGAGTCTGCGTAAGAAACCTTATGAGAAGAGACTTAAAGACCTAAATATGTACACTTTGGAGAAGAGGAGGGATAGGGGAGATATGATTCAGACCTTTAAATACTTAAAGAGGAACGATGAACAAACAAACCTCTTCCAAAGACGGGGAAGCTGTAAAGCTAGAGGGCATAACATGAAGCTGCAAGGTGGAAAATTGAAAGGCAATGTCAGGAAATATTTTTTCACTGAAAGGGTGGTGGATGCTTGGAATGCTCTCCCGATGGAAGTGGTGAGGGCAAACACGGTGATGGAATTCAAAACAGCATGGGAGAAGCACAGCGGATCCCTTTACAGCAACAGGATAAAAACAAAATAAACGGAACCATCTAACTTCTCAACAAATAGGGGTGTCGTACATGGAGTTGTGGGTCCATCCCTAAACAAAGACATGGGGAGGGGTGACCTGCACAGAGCATGAGGTGCACCTACTCTTGCCATATTGCTGGGCAGACTGGATGGACCATGCTGGTCTTTATCTGCCGTCATTTACTATGTTACTATGTTAAATATCTATAAAACATTTTTAAGTAGAGTGGAGAGAATCCCTCTGGTTATTCCTGGGGATAAGCTGCATGGAAACTTCTTATCCCCATGGAATATGATTTCTTGACTGGGTGATCAGAGATCTAGATCAAGTGCATACGATGGATGTGATCTACCTAGATTTCAGCAGTCTTTGATACTATTCTGCATAGCAGGTGATCTGCCTGGGTCTGGGTCCCAAGGTGGTGAACTGGATCAGAAACTGGTTGACTGACAGAGGGTGGAGGTAAACAGAATTCATTCAGGTGAGTAGTGGAGTGCCTCGTGGATCAGTCCTGGGACTGCTGCTATTCAGTGTCTTTCTGGGTGATTTTGTCAAAGCATTGAAATGAAAAGTTTGCCTTTTTGCAGATGACAGAAAGATTTACAACATAGTGGACTCCTCGGAGGAGTAAACAACATGAGGAAAGATCTACAAAAACTAGAAGGGTCTAATGTTTGGCAGTTAAAATATAATGCAAAGAAGTGCAGAATGATGCACTTGGGATGCAAAAACCCAAAGCAGCTGTATGTGATAGGAGAAGATAGGCTGGTGTGTATGGACAGGGCTGTACCAAGCCAAAATTGCACCCTGTGCTATTTCCAGTTCTGGCATCCCCCTCCCCCCCCGCACCGGTTGCCTGCCCCTGCCCACCCCCAAGCATTGCCCTGCTGCCGCCTCCACTTTTTTGTTTTCGCTGAGGCGGCGGCGGCAGCAGCAGTGAGGCAGACCCACGTTTGAATGGCTGGCCTGGTCCCTCCCTCCTATGACGCGATCTACATCAGAGAAGGGAAAGAGGGACCTGATCTGCCTACAAACGCAGGTCTATCTCACTGCTGCTGCTGCCGCCGCCATTCCGAGAAAACAAGAAAGTGGCAGCAGCAGGGCAACGTGGGGTGGGGGGAGGGGATGGGCGGGGGACATGCACCCCTAAACCTCTTGCTCCCTGTGCGGCTGCAGCGCTCACACAGGGCTAGGTACTGTATACAGACAAAGAGAGGGTCCTCGAAGTGATAGTGTCTGAGGATCTCAAGGTGACCAAAGCCTGAAGGATGTTTGGTTGCCTACAGAGAGGAAGAACCCGCAGGAAGAAGGTGGTATTAATGCCTCTGTGCAGGTCATTATTGAGGCCTCACTTGGAGTATTGTGTTCAGTTTTGGAGACCTTATCTCACAAAGGATATAAAAAGACTTGAAATGGTTCAGAGGAAGGCAACTAAAGTTATGTGGGGCTGCTCCAGAAGGTGTATGAGAAGAGACTTCGACCTAAATATGTATACACTAGAGGAGAGGAGAGGCTGAGGCGATATGATGCAAACCTCTAAATACTTAAAAACAAGCAAAACCTTTTCAAAGATGGAGAAGCCGTAAAACTAGAGGACACAAATAAAGCTGCAAAGAGGTAAACTTAAAAGCAACATCAGGAAACACTTTTTCACAGAAAGAGCGACGGAGCTTGGAATGCCCTCCCGATGGAGATAGTGGGAACAAAAACAGTGATGTAATTCAAAAAGATGTGGGCCAGACATACAGGATCACTATATAGCAAGAGGATGGAATCAAAGCAAACGTAAATAACTTTTACACCTCATCAAATAGAGGGAGGTAACCTGCACAAAGCAGCAAATACAACCCTCACCACCTCGTTGGGCAGACCAGATGGACCATGCTGGTTTACTCTGCTATCCTTAACTGTGTTACCTTTTGGAATTCAGCCAGGTTCTTGTAACCTGGATTGGCAACTGTTGGAAACAGATACTGGGACTGATGGACTTTTGGTCTGATCCAGTGAGGCAATAGGAAGAAAACTGGTAAACTTGCTGGAAGCAATTACTTTTTAACTGTCACTGTGAATATGCTTCAGCTTTAAGAGTAAACTGTTCTGGGAGCAGTGCGGGATCATCAACCTCTCTAGCTACCTAGAACTGCCTTCACCTACTTTCCACTACAACACTAGTTACCAGGTCACGGAGATCAGCCAGTATTTGCCTCCACCTAGCCCTAGATCTCTGACAGACCTGCTATGGCGATTTGGTGCTTGGCAATGTGACCAAAGGTATCCCACTAAGACAAACCATTCACCTTGAACTTTGAGCTCCACCCTTCCATTGATGTGCCCTTTACTGTTGCATGCATTTTACTAATTCCTTTTTAAATGTTGATTAATGGAAGCCAAGGTTGGGGTTTTGGGATGATGTATTGGTCTTGTGTAAAGACCCTAAAGATTAGCTGACTCCTTTCCCCTCGGGTCTGGTTTATACAGTCCTCTCTTAAAGGGTGTGTTTGTCACAGTTTGCAGAACTTCCAGAGGTTAGACGGAGGTCTGCTTTCAGATCCTAATCTATTATTCTCCTGTTTATTACCCATATGTATTCAAACCATCTCTTGTCCCGTCTGTTGTATTTATCTTGCTTAGATTTAAGCTCTATCGAGCAGGGACTGTCTCTCACGTGTGTGTACAGCGCTTCATTCACCTTGTAGCAATATAAATGAAAAGTAGGAATAGTACTACATTTTTCTTTAGAATGTGTTCCTCTTTTTTTGTGAAGGAGGTATTCATGCCAAGGAGAAAGCCCAAATGAGTTGACAATCAGCACAAGCAACAGTCCACAAAGTTCAGAAGGCAGATTTCAAGGCTACACCTTGACAGAAATACAAACATATCACCCTTTTTTTAACAAGTAACATAACTGCGTGCTTTATTGAAATACACAGTAAAGCATTGTATGATACAATAGTAAGGCATATATTTGGTGAAGTTGATATGTTGTGAATATGCGGAAATAAAACGGAGGTGTATAAAAATAATTAGTAACTGTTACAGTGTTGGTGTTAAATCATGATATAAACCAATATAGATTAAGAATGACAGTGCATTGGCTCAGGAGATTTGGGCATTCAGTTACTCCAAGTAGGTTCCACAGTCGGATAATTTGTGCTTAGAAAGGAATTTCCAAATTATGCTCAAAGCAACATGAAAGCGCTCATTCTCTTTTTTATAAATATATTTTTGACAGACTCACTCCAAAAGCTAATGTCTAAAAGATCAAACCAAACCGATGAAAAACAAAACATGCAGATCCCTCCGACCTCTCTGTCCATCTGTTGTGGTTTCCTTCAGAAATAGTTTGAAGCACAAAACCAGGAGAAAGCAGATCTCCCCTCCCCTTTGCAAATATTCTGGAAGGCTGTGCTGCAAAATTCATTTACTGGGGGAGGCACAGAGGAATGTGGCTATTTCTCTGGAGACTGTGCCCGTCCACCTGCCTGGACCCCACCCCAGAGAGGGGCTGGAGAAACAAGTTTGGTAAGAGAGAATTGGGCTAAGAGCTCTGTCCAGGCCCGTGGAGGACTGCAGATGCTCCTGGTGTCTCAAGGGCTGATTTCTCAATAGGTTGTACCTAGCCCATACCTGAATCTGCCTTTGATACATCCATAGGCTGCATGTATAAAAAAAAAAAGTCTTTTTTAGGTGGCCCATAATAAAGATGTTCTTAGAGAACATTGGTAGGGAGGGGAGGAGAAGTGTATTGAGAAGACCTTAAACTAGACACCTGCTGACACACTAGACATGGTAGATGAGGCCATATTATTTGCACAAGTGTCCAGGAACACCAGAAAACCAAAGTGAGGTAGAAATAGCAGAAAAGCCATGTCTGATGTCAACTGACAGAAGAATCCTAAACCACAATCTCTCCTGGGAGTCATTCAGCTGTCTAGAAGAGGGGGAAAGAGTTCATTTTCTACCGCCTTGTTCACCAGTACAAGTTAAGTGATACTGATGCCAACATCCAACTACCAGCTAGAACAACGTCATAAAGTGTCATCTCCCCCTACTTACTGTCTGAGGGTTTCTGTGCAGTGTTACTTGGAAAAAGAATGTGAAAAAACCCTGGGTGTTTCCCATCAACAGCACATAAGAGCATGAAGGGAGTGTCAGCATACCTCTCTCCTCTAGCAGACTCCCAGCCGTTGCATCTATAGGTGCCTGATGTGGGGGTGCAATGGGTGTTTCAGCACACCCTTTCACTGTGTGCAGGGAGAGGTAATATGGACTGAGTTTAGCACCCGAAATTGTTCTGATGGTTGCAGCTGAACCATGTTGCTGGCTATGACCCACAACAAATTACAGCTCTTCTTCAAAAAAGGACCTTCCTCGTTCAGTATTCATGGGAAAAATCTTTATTGGCCAGAACCCTCTCTGACATGATTAGTGCTTTCTGCTGTGTGGCAGCGGCAGATTTTAATCCACAGGTAGTGCCTTCCACAAACTCGTTCTCTCCACAGTGCTTCAAATCCTTTGGCACAATGGGAAAAACGATGAAAAAAAACCCAACCAAACTCCTAAGCATTATAGTTAAAGAAACAAAACACACGCGCGCGCACACACACACATTTTTGGTTTATGCTAGCAACAATCATCTTAAGGGGCATCTCCTATTGTTTAAGGATTTTCAAATAATGCTCTGTGAAGTACGGTGAGCTCTGCTTTCTGCAGCAGTTCTGATCCCATGTCCAGAGACCTAGTCAGACTTCCACGCCGAGGGGATACCGCTCTCTGAGAGAGCAAATGGGTCCTGGAGAAAACATACAGGCATTCTGGGGGTTTTAACCGGCCTCGTGCATCCTCTGGACGTGGAAACCGTGAGGACATTAAATTATTTGGAAACATTCTGAGAAGAAGACGCCAGCATGGCTTGGTTTTGCCTTTCTGGTTTTAGCAAAGTCTGATGGGTCATCACAAATGATCTCACCATGATAGCCTCCAGTCCCGTCATCTTCCCTGGAAGGGGCTGGAAAAGCATGGCGGCTCTAGAAAAATAAATATATATTTTCTATATCTATACACATACTCTTGCCCCATGCTTCTAGCAATCCGGATATTGCCCATCATTTTGAGTGGATAAGTAAAAGTCGGGCAGAACTTAGAGCATTGAATAAAGAGGTCCGGTGCACGCTGCCAAAATTAAGAATGAATTTCTAGAAGCCAGACACTCGCAAGATCAGTGTCTGTTGGAGCATGCCTACATATCTGTGCATGTGCGTATATGAATTCCAAAATATAAAACCTACACAGATCTAGACAAGGCGATCCAAATATAGCATAAACATGCCAGATCAGAATTTCAACACAAGGCTTACGGGGACCTCAAACAACATGAGCTTAAATTGAGTCAAAAGGCCCTTTAATATAACAGCCCTTGGGGCCACCACTCGAAATGCTCCAAAATCTTCACAGGTTTTAAATTTGACTTTTCACGGGGGGGGGGGGGGGGGGGTTTGGAATATAAATACAAATCTGTGTGACTAAATGGACCTGCGATGATTCTGGAGCAAGGGCTGTTATACTAGAGGGCCTTTTGCTTATATAACGCCTCTTCTCAAATCACTTCATTGGCTCCCCATCCATTTCCGCATCCAGTTCAAACTTCTCCTGCTGACCTATAAGTGCATTCACTCTACAACGCCTCACTACCTTTCATCTCTCTCTACACCCACCTCGGAAACTCCGCTCTTCTGGCAAATCACTTCTATCTGTGCCCTTCTCTTCAATTGCTAACTCCAGACTTCGCTCCTTTCACTTTGCTGCTCCTTATGCCTGGAACAAACTACCTGAGTCTGCACGTGAGGCACCTTCTCTGACCCTCTTCAAATCCAGGCTGAAAACTCACCTCTTCCCTGCCGCTTTCAGATCTTGACTCACCCGATCTCCTTTGTGTTTCCTGACGATTCCCCCTAGATGTCTCCCACGTCTACAGCTACTGTGTTGTCTGTCTTGACTAGATTGTAAGCTCTGATGAGCAGAGACGGTCTCTTACATTTGTCTGTGCTGCGTTGCGTATGTCTTGTGGCGCTAGAAAAATGCTCAGTAGTAGTAGATTTAAGCTCATGTTGTTTGAGGTCCCTTTAAGTCTTGTGCTGAAATTCTGATCTGTGCATATATGAATACATACAGTGGCAGCCAGCCAGTGTCCTTTCTCAGATATTAGTGGAAACTCCTAAGACGTTGGCCACTGTCATTTCTTGCAAATTTGCAGCTTGCAATCTTAGAGCCCTCAAAGGACCAGTAGTGCATACAACCATGTAGACAGCATCACATGGTAAAATACTGAGTGGCAATCTGTGGCTGGCGGCAGGAATCCCCACTGAAGCCATGCAGCTGAAACATTGGGGATTTCAGCCACTGCTTCCTAAATCCTCTCTCTATCTGCCTTTCAGATGTCACGTGATGGTTTCTTTTTTTCTTTTCCTGTAGCCAGCCCTAACACTGAAAGCATTTTGGTGTTATAACAGAAATCACATCTCTTTGCTAAACCAGGAAAACAACAGGGAACATGGATATTATTTCTACATAGCAGAAGTGGACAACTCTGGTCCTTGAAGGACACAAGCCGGTTCGCTTTTCTGGACAACCTTAATGAGTATACATGAGACAGATTTGCCTTTATGGGTGGAAATACAAAATGACTTTCTTGCATATTCATTAGGGATATTCTAATAACTTGATCACGTAGTGGCTTTGAGGATTGGAGATGCCCACCTCTGCCATTCAGTCGTAGAGTTGAAATGTTGCTAGACAAATGCACTCTCTCAATGGTTGTAAATTTTTTTGTCATTTTAAAGGGTTTTTATAAACAATCTCTTTTTATATAAAGCACATTTTAGTTTACAATCTCTTGATAACTTTTATAAACTTTGTTTTTAAACAACCCCAAAATGCGTTCTATATAAAGAAATGGCAAGTTATTGACCTATCGGGACTGTACAGGTTGGTTTCTCTATTTTTTGTACAATTGCATAGACTTGTGAAACCTGCCATTGTTAATAGAACAACAACAGACCTAGGAAAGTACTGAAATCTACAATAGAGTCCCTTTACCCTTCACAAAAATAGAATTTTTTCCTTGTAGACTCTTGCAGTCTATGCCTCTTATGATATGAATATTATAAAAAGATTGCGCAAGATGTTTGAAGCTGTAAAACATTTCGTTATCCTAATGAGTCATCCTCACTCGTCCGTCATCACCGTAACCAAGGTTTCCATTGCTCGGCCCAAGTCGTCCACCATGTGAAAGAGGCTTCCTACATTGTGTCCTGAAACACAAAGAGAAGATGTTACAATCAGGAGAGCAGCACGAGACGGATATTACGCACCTAAGCAGGTCAGGTCTTTAATGCACCAGCACTGAGGGGACAGACTGGATGCTGTTGGCTCAGCCAGGCAATACACTCTATTGCAGCGCCATAGCACATAGCTGGATTTGACTGAATGGTCCCCCAGTGCTGAAACCTGCATTTTGACTACATCTGACAACTCACGGATATAAAGTGCTAAGCTGACGCACACACAGCTGAAAGTGAGAGCAACATGCAGAGTGTAGGACACGGACTAGCTTCTCAGCGAGGGTAAGGCGTCGCACAGCTCTGGAAGATGCTCTTCACAGGAATTTGGCTCAGTTAAACTATTCCTGGGGGAAGGTGAAACCGGACTTCTAGGCTTTACTCTGCATTGGTGGTATTCACTTTCAGTTCCCGAGGGCAGCAAACGGGTTGGGTTTACATTCCTTACCTAACCCAACATGCTGGTGGCCCTCGAGTCCTGTCAGTGAATACGACTGCGCTCTGTCCTCATAAGAGAGCCTAGAAACGGATTTACATTAGCACACAGGGGAAACAGTATTGCAGGAGGAGGAGTAGCCTGGTGGTTACAGCAACAGCCTAGTACCCAAGAGATCTGGGTCTGATTCCCAGTAGCACTCCTGATGATTTGGACACATCAGTTAACCCTCCATTGCCTCAGGTACAAACTTAGTTTACAAGCCTTCAGGAAATACCTAAATGTAACTCACCTTGAGCTACCATCGGGAAGGTGTGAGCTAAATACTAACTTATTGCATTCTTCATTACTACCAGAAAATATATATTATCTTTTTTCTATTTTTACAACCCAAGACACGAAGTTTGTTTTGTTTTTCCTTTGGGACAGAAGCAGTAACATCCTCTGTTGGAATGAGATCTGTGCACGTGATATGATTAGAATATTGCAGAAGCACACTCGCTGCCGCCTCCGGGGTGCAAGGCTGGGTATAACAGGTACCCGCATAAGTAGTCAAACTGCTTTCAGAGCTAAGCATCAGAGAAAGCAGTACTTTCATACAAATATAGCTGGGTAAATCTACAAACATTTGTAAGCATGGTGGCTGGGGGTAAGAGAGACGGAAAGATCCAGTCAATTAAATCACTGGGAAAGTCACAGTCCTGTGTTTCGGGCTCACACTTCAATCCGCCCTGCTTCAGGTCAAACTGTCATCACCAATCAAATAGCCCGAAACGCAGGACTGTGTCATGTCTCCCACCTTGATGATCTGGCTGTGGCAGTTAAGTTTATTTTGTATTTCTCAATGCTGGTTTGATTAAAACGGACTATTACTTACCAAAGTCTGGGAGTCTGGTTTTCATGACCCCGGTACAAGGTATTATGTGGTCCAACAAAAAATAATGGATGCACATTTCGGGAGGATCCAAGATGGCGTTCTGAAGGGAGTTCTGTGCGGTCGTGTTTCCTGTTTAATGGGGAAAAGGAAAGCTAAAGGGGCTAAGGCGCCCTCCTCTACCCCAGCGACCTCGACCCCGTTACCTTCCGTGGTTGGTCTGCTTGATTCTTTTTTGGTCCCGCAGCGGCGGTCAAGCCAACCGGCGACAAGTGGCCCTAGGGACCTCTCGGCTGATTTAAGCTCGGCGGGAGGCTCCGGACCCGACATCTCATCGCCGGAGCAGTGGCGGCCCCTTAAAGTGCCTTTGCTGGACGGGAGCCCGGTGCCGACGGCGAGCCATCCCCTGGTTCTTGGAAGGGGAGTGGAGAGCGGAGGGACGCCGGCAGTACGGAGCGGCAAGTCTGCCGCGCTTAGCCCCGCCACATCCTGTGAGTCATCTCTGGTGGCCTCGGGGGTTCCTGCTGCCTCGGAGGTTGAGCGACGGGAAATGGAGGTTGGAGCGGAGGGAGTAGATGCTTCGGTTTCTCTCCCCTTTCAGTGACCTCTGGAATTTACACTTGAGTCGATTTGGTCTGCAATTGTTAAATTGGGCGAACTTTTAGTTCCTCAGATCTCTTCTCTATCATCTCAACTTCAAGATCATACTGGTCTTCTGCAACAACACACGCTGGAAATCTCGGCAGTGCAGAGTTCTGTTTCGGAGTTGCAGCAGAGAATAACTCAGGTTGAAGATTTGGGACAAGGATATCAAAAGGATTTTATGGCAATGCAGTTGCGGTTAGAAATGTTGGAAAATCAATCTCGCTACTCTAATTTGCATTTAGTTAATTTTCCTAAGGCCCCCTCTATGGGTTCGAAGGAAATGTTTAAGAAATATACACTGGAAATATTGGGGGTGCCTGTTGAGTCTCACCCACCTTTGGTTAAGGTGTATTATTTGCCTTTTAAGAAAAGAGTAGAGGGTGGTGGGAATATACCAGGGGTGAATGTAGCTGATTCTTTGGATGTATCCGCCTTGTTGGAAACCTCTTTAGTTGACACTGTTACTCCTGCTACATTAATTGTAACTTTTGCATTAGCCTCAGACAGGGACTGGTTCCTTAAAATGTTTTTTCGTAAACGGGACAACGCCTTCCTGGGTCTGACTGTGCGGGTCTTCCCTGATCTCGCAAGAGAGACCCAGAAACGTAGACGGGATTTCCTGCTTTTACGTCCTGCTGTATTGCTCTTGGGAGGTCAGTTTTTTCTTAAATTTCCCTCAAAATGTATTATTAAAACGAACTCAACCACATTTGTTTTTTATGATCCATCTCAATTGCTCGCCATCATTAATGCCCGCCGCCCCCCTGATGCAGTGTAGGTTCTACTGCAGAGGATATTGCTTGGCTGTTTCCCTTCAGTTATTTTCCTCACTCATTATGTA
The DNA here is from genome assembly GCA_033557465.1 of Ichthyophis bannanicus. Classification (NCBI taxonomy): domain Eukaryota; kingdom Metazoa; phylum Chordata; class Amphibia; order Gymnophiona; family Ichthyophiidae; genus Ichthyophis; species Ichthyophis bannanicus. Next base: position 943,560,546 of record CM066035.1, on the reverse strand, counting down.
ACTATTTCTTTTTTTTCTTAGTTGGATCCTCCCTTACTTGGGGGCTGTAGAAGGAACAGGTTTTGTTCAATTTCCTAATGTGTTTGATTTCCTGTTGGGTTGGATGTTTTACTGACCTTTGTTATCTGTATCCTTATTTCCATTCAAGTTTGTATGCTTGGATTATTTGTTAAAATTAATAAATAGAAGTTAAAAAAAATAATAATGAAAGAACTGTTGTTCTCCTCACTTTCTTTTGTGTGAATATTTCCTGAGCCGGGTGAGGGGTTTGGCAATTTTTGCCTCAGTGTTTGGGTGAGGTAGTAAGTAGCAGCTTTGCTGAGTTCCCAGTCCCACTGATGAAAATCAAACTCCCCTAAAGTCTTTCATTTAAATCATTCCCCCCCCCCCTCCTCGTTCTCTCAAAATATATTCCTTCCTGAGTTTTAGGGCAAACAAAATGCAAAATCAGAGTAGCAGGTTCAGAAGTTGGTTCGTACTGTGCAAGGCCGAGATGGATCCAGGAAGTCAAAAAGGTGCAGGCTGTGACCACGCCCACAGCTGAATGGGTAACGGAAGGCGTAGCAGCGAAAATCTGGAAAACGTTCAGCTTACAGGCGGCTTAGAAACACACTGCATTAGGAACAGTTGTGTGGAGGAATACAGATTTGCCAAGTTACCCAGTTCCAGGAGTGAGATTTTTTTTGCCAGGTCTGGTTTTAAATTTGCTTTGCAATGCAGTATGGTAGCTGTAGTTCCTGATTTTACCTATTAGAATTAATTCGTGTTGCAGGTCCCATAATGCATCAGGATGAGATTGGCAGAAATCCAGAACTGACTTAAAATCTCACTCCTGGAACTGGGTAACTTGGCAACTCTGGGAGCAGAAAGATCACTTAACCTTCCAGTGCCTCAGGTACAAGCTTAGACGCAAGCAGAGAGGAAAATCTATCCTATACCTGAGTGTAAGTTCGCTTGAACTGCTACAGGAAAGGTGGGAGCTAAATACTAACAAATAATTAATTTGAGAGTCCGCTTTTCATCAGAAGATGAAGTGTGTGACTTGGCCAAGTTATTCCCATCGTGGTTCCCCAGTTTCTTTAAGTCTGGAAAAAAGCCTAGTCTCATTTAAGTGTTTAATTCCTAAAAATCAAAGGGCCGGTATTCAGAAGTACTTCACTGGCTAGCAGGTGCCACTATACAGTGTCTCTGGTGAGGCTGGATACCTTCAGGCTGCCTTGGCGCAATTGCTGTCCAAACGTTATCTGGAGAGCTATCAGCATACAGGACTGAGTATCCTGCATTATCGGGATACTCAAGGCTGGACACGATCCGGATACTGGTGCTGAATATCTGACTTTTTATGGGTGATCATGGCCTGAAAAGGGTTTTAGTGTCTTGTTTTCACATCCTTATACATTGTTCGCATTCTGCGGTCTAAGAAAACACAACTGAAAATGCATCAAGGTAAGAGCTTGTTCCACTGATCTACTTCACATATTCCACACTCTCAAGGGGAAAGAACAATTCTAGAAATAGTCAGAAAGTAATTTCTGATAAACAATCAGAATGTTTTGCTTGCATATGTCTCCACCTCTCTTGCCAGAAGCCCCTTTTGCAGCAATAACATCCATGAGTTGTTTAGGATAAGTGTCTAGCAGCTTTGCCCATTCTTCTTGGTAGACTAGTTTAAGCTCATCATGGTTGATTGGGAATCATCTGAGCTTTCAAATCCTGCCACAGATTTTCTGTTGTATTCAGGTCTGGGCTTTAACTGGGTCACTCAAGGACGTTCACTTTCTTCTTGCTTCAACCTTCCATTATTAGTTGCGTTCTATACTTAGGATCAGTGTCCCGCTGAAAGATGAATCTTCTCCACAGTTCCAGTTTTATGGCAGAACAGGTTTTCTTCAAAGATCTGTGTGGACTTTGCTCTATCCATCTTTCCCTCTTCCGTCACATGCCTCCCCCGGCTTGCTCTAGCAAAGTAACCCACAAGAGGGCGATATGTTGTGTTTGAGGTCACACATTACTTTGCATTGAATTAAAAAAGCTCCATTTTGGTCTCATCAGACCACAAAACCTCACATATGCAGCGTCCTCCCCCCTCCCGCCAAGTGCGCAGCACCACGAGTCTGATTTTATAACATGATGCCTATGTGAGAAGTCCAAAAAGTTGCTGATTTTATAAAGGCGACTCTCAAAACCCAAAAGCTAGTAAGTGCATACCACAATGACAGAGGAATCAGATAAAAATATCCATCTCTCATTTAGCAAAAGGACTCCAAAATGAGCTCAAAATATCTTTAAAGTATTTTTTGGATCTTCATATATAGAACTGGATTAGAGTTTTACAACTTTTCACACTCTTTCAACCCTCATTCAGTATAATCATCAGTCCATTTTTAAGCATAGTATATAAGAAAACCTCTATAAGAATTTGTTGGTATGAATTCTATGCACCATGAATGTCGCAAACAGAGCTCAAAATTGCTCTTCACTCATGTTCGACATTGAACGGCGAGGTCCAGGAAGAATTCATGTGGCTAGCATTCAATAGGGCTCGATCTCCCCCCCCCTCCACCCCTCATTTATATGGCCCTACTGGGGAAAATTGGTTCTATCATGCTTAGTTATTGTGTCATGTAGTGAATGGTTGCGGTGAAGCAATTGAGCGATTGACTGATTGTCTGCTAATGATGTTGGTGTGATTATATAAAAGTCATTTAAAACCGAATCCTGCACAAGCAGAAGCCAAGTGATTGAGTTGGAAGAAAGAATCTTTATCAGTGAAACTTGAGTTTTGCTGATATAGAAATACAGCCTGTGGAAACAAGGAGTTTGAGAGGACACGTGGATAATAGACTAATATTTACAGCACACATCTCTGTGGTGGATTGTTCTGGTTGTTCTAATTTATGGTAAATTGTTGGTTGCGACAATATTTGGACTTGAAAGATCTGTCCACATTGGTACATATATTGGGGCTAAGCAAGACAGACCTTGTTAATGTTATTTATCATGTTCTTCTGGGAATTGGGATGAAGAGACTCTAGTTATTACAAAGCACAGCAGCAAAACTTATTTCAGAGGCCAGGAAATATGATCGTCTTTGCCTAATATTGATTGATCTGCATTAGCTGCCAATAGTGACATGAATTGATTGAAGACTTACATATTTGTATCCAAGGGGTGGGACATTCAGTGGCAGTATCCGGACAGGGGCTGCTGCCGAATAGCCAGGCGGAGTGGTGCTAACCGGATAAATGGTTCCCTTATTCAATTAGCACTGATTTTCAGCCAGTACTTATCTGCCTTGAAGCTTAGTCTAAGTTGGCCAAATGAGTGCCGGCTGAATATCGGGCTATCTGGTTAATGTCACCATTTATTCGACTAGCACAGACACTGCCCCCATCCTGCCCAAGGACGGCCCCTGTACTAACCAGATAGAGCTGGAGCACTCTAGGGAGATATTCACTGGTCCTATTTGGATAGTGCCGCTAAAAATCACAATATGCGCCCTTAGAGGGCAGGTCTCCCGCTGGCCAGTCAGCTAAGGGCTTTGGATATCAGCCCCCAAATGTTTTGCAGATTAGCCACCCAGTATATTTAGTGGCATCGGGGGAGTTTTATGAACAAAAGAGGACCTTGCAAGCTTCTCCCTCAGTGGTAAGACTTTTTCGTTCAGCTACTATGGGCCATATTTATGGACTTCACTTCCTTGGGACCTTTGAATGGAGTGAAAGGATCAACGCTATTGGACATAGATTCAAGCACGGCTTTTTCAAACATTTTTTTCTAGGTGACTATTGTTTGAACTGCTAAGATGATAGAATGGTCATCAATAAACTCACACGTCTTTGCATTTGAGGCTATGGTCTTTCTCCGCTCCCTTTTAGGTTTCATTCTACTTTGGTCATCTGCAGAGGTCCCCGTCTTTGTTTTTGGATGGTGCATTTTATTACAGTCGATAGTTATGAATGTGTTTTCTATATTATGAAATATTTTAATAAGTAACCACTCATATTATGTACTAGAAAGTGGGGAAGCAAATTGGACACATAATTATGCATAATTAACTAAGGGGCAGATTTACTAAAGGGTGCTGTTGGCGTGGTCCTCTATGCACTAACTTCAGGGGACATGTGTTTCCATCCCCCTGCTATTCTTTTATTTATTTATCAGGTTTTTTATACCACTTTAGTCAAAGTGGTTTACATTGTAACTTAAACTTAGATATGTACATTAAACAGGACATTGATAACTTGGATGCTTCTGAGGCAATGGAGGGTTAAGCGACTTGCCCAAGGCCACAAGGAATGCTAGTGGGAATCAAACGCTGGTCTCTTGGTTCCTAAGCCAGTGCTTTAACCATTAGGCTACTCCTCCATTTGTGTGTTGCAATCATGAAGCACATGCTAACCAGCACACATGTACACCTAACACCACCTACTGAGATGGCTTTAAGTGCACCGGCGCTAATGGCAACAGCCATGTTTAGTGTACGCCACAGACGTCTGTGCTAGCTACATGCATGTTCCGCCCCTAACCCACCCAGTCGCACTGACCGGTGAGCAAAGGATTTCTCCCGTGGAGCCCTCAGCAGGGCTCCCCTGGTATGCAGCAAACTCCGTACTTTAGTAAATACGCCCCCAAAGGTTTAGGCACTCAATTCTGGTCACACTTTTTTATCACAATCTCTCTCCAGTCTGTTGTACGAGAGAGGATTTCCTCGGAATAGAAATCAAGGACGACGGCAGCGTCTGTCTCAGTTCACCTACGGATCAAAGGCTTCTATTGCTCTTTTTTTCTCCCTCACTAACAGGAGCGTTTAAACTTCGGAAGTGACGTGACGCGGAGACATCCCACCAGAAGCAATTCCACTTCCTTCTTCCCGAAATATAACAGGTAGAATTGAACCATTTTCTTTCTTTCTTTGTACTCCCTCTGTGGATACTCTGCTTGCTTATGTGATATCTATGACTGTATCAGTGGTTCTCGACCCAGTCCTCAAGACACATCTAGCCAGTCAGGTTTTCAAGATAGCCACAATGAATAGGGTTATCAGAGTTTTGGAGAGCAAATCTGGAACACCTGTGCAGTGCTCAGTTGGGTTGGGGTGGGCAGGGATCCTCCCTCCTCCGACATATTTTCCCCACATATTTCTAAAGATAGCAATCAGTAATTTCAAAAGTTTAAAAAAGACAGTAGCAGCACTTCTCAAGTTATAAGCGCACACGCATACATGTATGCTTAAACTTTATTTTATAAATATATAGAGAGACAAATATTCTATACATTTCTAAAATTCCCCCTCTGTTTTTCATAAAAGAAGTTAATTTTACATCTTCTCCTACCAGGATAGAGAAAACTGCATCAGAGGGTATTCAGCAGAAGCAATGTCCTTTGCTTCTGTCCCCACAGGAGGTCGCTATAGTCCATGCAGTCGGGGACACCTGGTAACCTTAACAGTGAATATGCACGAGACGGATCTACATACAAAGGAGCAGTGTATGCAAATCTGTCTCATGCATATTCATTGTGAATATCATGAAAAACCTAACTGTCTGGGTGTGTCCGAGGACTGGATTGAGAACCATTGGACTATATCTATGCCTGTCCCTATTCAGTACACCCAGCTTGCTTCCGTAAGCGGTTCCTGGTGACTTTACATGTCGATACTGAACTTTCTTGCCAGGTGCTTGTGACCTGGATTGATCACTGCTGGAAACAGGATCTCGGGCTTGATGGACCTTTGGTCTGCCCCAGGATGGCATCTCTTATGTTCTTAACGCTAAACTCATCTCCAGTGCTATTGAGGATTTTAACCTCCATAGTCCTTTGTGAGCTCAGCAGTCAGACTGGAAACATTGAAAGTACTTGTTAGGGAGGAATCGTGTACTGTAGTTATCTGCCTGGGTCTAGATTGGCTAAGAAGGAAGTCCTGATTGTTCGATTGATATGAAAGTTGATAGATTGCAGTCCCAAAACTGTAGGATTGAAAAGATCAGAATCGCAGACGCAAGTAAGGAAAGATTAATAGAAACCTTTTCAGGCCTTGTGCTCAGCAAGGGAGGAGCTACACATATGAGAAATATCGAACACTCAGGGACCGATGTAATAAGCCACGCTTTTCAACGCTGCGCTACGCTTCAGCACAGTGCTCTAACACATGGCGGAAAACAATACTACCGATGCAGTAAACTAAAGGCATCTAACTTACTGTAGTGTATAAAAAAACAGCGCACACTGCTGCAATAATCTGACGCGCTCTGTTTTGGTCTCCTTGCCTCTCAGTGCTTGAGTGCGGATTGTCTCACACACGATAGGAAAGGAGATAAAATGCACCCAATAAAAAGTCACTTGTGGCCCATGGATCTCCTCGACCCCCACCCTCCCACTTTGTAAACATTCTCTTGTGGCCCGATAGGTCTCAGACTTCTTGATTCCCCACAAATATCTAGTCCAGGGCACCCAGACCCAAAATAATGGATTGCTTCCCTTATTTATCAGATTGGCCCCTCAATGTACCACTAGGGGCCAGCTCGGCTGTTTTCCAAGCTGGCGACGGGAGGAGCAGGTGCCACTATTGGTCCATGGACCCTCAGACGGAAGGCTTCCTGAGTCAGGCATGTCCTGTCCCAGATAGTTCGGGTTCGGACATAGTGCTGCATTTCATTCTTGGATGACCCTTGCACGCACACTGCATCTCTACTCCGACCCTGAGCTGCAGGAAAGATTCGAAGCTAGAGAGACAATAAGAAACTGCAACAAAATTGGGCAAGGTTTTTATACCAGGAGCAACTTCTGATTTGGTGGGTTTGCATACATCTTGCATGACTCCTGCAGTATCCTTTCCATGCTAAAACGTCTTACTGCATCAGGACTATGATCAGCATAGTAACACTGAGATTATACCACTGAGCTAAAGGATAGCGCTGCTTATTACGCTGCCCCCTTAAATTTACTAAAGTGAGATTCTGTGAGCATGGGTACTTGCACAATGATGCCAAACTGAACTACCCCAGGCACTGAAGACCTCTGATTTGTGATGCCTCAGCGATGAATTAGGAGGAGTGTGCATTCAGCTAATGCTTTCCATTCTGAAAATTATATGCACATAAAGAATACACATTAAGGAGGTTATTTGGAAGCCCTGTTCATTCTTTGGACATCTGAAAACGGGCATAGAGCTGTCCAAAGCTGTCCATCTCTAAAGTTGTTTTAGAAGCCAAGTTTGTGGACATCCATGTCAGAACGGGGGCGTGGTGGAGGCGTTCTGAGGAACTTGGATGTCACTGCCTGATCTCAGAAACCTCATGGACCTCAAGAGTCATGTCAAGGTTTAGGCCTGCTCGAGGATGGAATAGTGTTCATTTTGGCTGAAAAACATCCAGAGGGTGTAGGAAAGAAAGCATTCTATCATCACCAGCGGGCTTATGAACGTTGGCTGCCCTGATCTTAGACCACTACTCTAAACACTAGGCTATTCCTAGACATAAAGGTTCTGAAATACTATTCTGGGAATGTCTATATAGACACCCCTGCAGACATCCATATCAGGCATGTCCACGTTTGTGAAATCAGGTCCCCACTGGATGCGCCTGCTGCTTTTTTTTTTTTTTTAGATATTCTGGCTTGGACATTCCAGATTGCACTTGGAAGTCCTTTCTAAAATGCCCCTCCACATTGACTTGACATGCATAAAAACCTACAAATTAATACATGTGAAGTTTATTTGTATATCAAAATGTTTTCATGCATTTTAATCAAACTTTACAAGCATTAATTTCTGAAACAAAGTGGAAAAAATACCTGAAAATCAGCCCAAACCCCCTCAAAATCATCGAAAAATTAGCTGAAAGTTTCTTCAATGCACTTCTCTATTAATTTGGAATTTAGGTCATTCCTTGCTATATTCAGACTCTTAGAATCGGTCATCTGGTATGATTTACTCTTCCATTTCCAGACTTAATCTTTCGAATGTTGTCTTACAGTGATCCTATAGCATTCATGAAGATTCAGATGTTAGTAGCTTTCCAGGGAGAAATGTCTGGGCCCTGATGGGTTCTATATTGGGCTACTCAAAAACGTCTCCACCAATTGTCCCCTTAGCTTTATGATTTAACCAGGGCCAGCCCCAAGACTTGGTTCAAGGTGTTGGCAAAACTTAAGCTTTACACCCCCCTGACTGTTAAACTCTATTGTTTAGCTTTGAATGTCCTGATCTTTGCCACCCCTGAGAAGTGCTGCCCTAGTTTGCCGAATGGTTGGGCCGACTCTGGATTTAACTACATGGGCATGTATGATGCTTCAAGCAGAAACTTGAGGTGGGGTGTGCAATAATTTCATCAATACATAAAGGGAAGGGCTGGGGAGGGAATGCACAGAATACCATTCCAATTCCTTTCTCAGCTCAAATATCTTAGTGGACTCATCCATAGCAGACAAAGTTTAATCCAGAGCCACTTGTCTGCACAGTACTGAGGAACTATTTCACAAAGTGCATTCAGCTAACAAGAGAGGCATGTCTGGTGTAATTCATTCAGCGCGGAAGAGGCTTTTGATAGCTTGACCTGGCACCGTATTTATCCATATTAAAAAATATCACTTCCCATATTTCTTTGATCTGGTTGACAAATCTTCATAATGCAATCTGGGGCCAACTAATGGTCTTTCATCCAAGCTTCTGAGATGTGGCAAGACATCAGGCAGGACTGTTCTTCACTCTGGTGACTGAGACATTGGCATATACTGTACTGGAAGCTGCTCTGGGATGCCCACCGGATTAAAATGGAAAGATTTGTGCATAAAACTTCATTTATTTTTTTTTCTGCTAGGCTGCTGCAAAAGTCTAGTGAAGTGTTTCAGGCTGCGCTACACTTAGAAATCCTGCTTCCTTATCTCAATTAAAGGTAAAAAGATCGGGATTTTAGTATTCGTGAATAAAGGCAGTTACGAATTTCCAGGACCTATACATTGCCAATTATGTCCCTCTAATCCAGTGGTTCTCAAGCCAGCTCTCTGGGACCCCCAGGCCAGTCAGATTTTCAGGATATTCGCAATTAATATGCATGAGATAGATCTGCATACAATGGAAGCAATGCATGCAGATCTATCTCATGCATATTCATTGTGGATATCCTGAAAACCTGACTGGCCTGGGCAGTCCCATAGGACTGGGTTGAGAACCACTGCTCTAATTTTAGGCTTAAGCATGACTTGCAAGCTTAGCTTAATCTATCTGTTTCCTAGGGGTGCCTGCTCCATGCAATGATCTTGTTAAGACGTCCTCTGAGTTACACGGCCTTACTTGTAGATAACAAAGAAATCCCCTAGAATTAAAGGAGATACTCTTTTGTTAGTTGAGGGTAAGGGTGGGGTTGTTCTGCCCAATCTCAGATCATAGAAACATGTTGGCAGATAAAGACCATACGACCCACCCAGTCTGCCCATATTTCTGGGTGGCTAGATTGGTATTTGCAAAAGGTTGAATATTACGTGGAGCCCAGCCAGACTGTGTCACGCATCTTTTCACGTACATTCATACTCCTTCTTCCTCTTCCTGGGTTTGTCGGATCTGCAGAGTCTACTGTGTTCTTTGCATTTATGGGTAGTTCCCGGTAAATTCATGGGAATCCACAAAGACAAAAGCCTTCCCTTCTTGCTGCTCTTACTTATAAGTCTCTTGTTTCTTCATTCTGGAGGTAGTGGGCGGCCTGCAGAGGATTGAATGCGTCCTGTGGCAAACTTGAGGAGGCAGGTCAATTAAAGCCTTCAACGCACAGAGAGGCATTCTACATTCCTAGTAACTCATTTTCTGCACTTGCAAATTGAAAGAATATGGAAACGTCTGTTAGAGGTGGCCTGATGGAGATTTCCACCCAGTATCAGAGCTCTGTACTTAGAGCAGGGGTTCACAACTTGTGGTCCAGGGACCCCTGGGGGTCTGTGAGATCATTATAGGAAATATGCAGGACACTGACAAGAGAAAACCAGAACGAGCCTAGTGGGACTGCCTGGGGGAAGAGACAGAGAGACTGGCTGCGGGGAGGGTGAGAGAAAGACACTGATAATGTTGAGGGCTGGCTAGAGGGAGAGGGAGGAGAGACTGAAAGGGGAAGGGAGGGCTAGTGATGCTGAAGGGAGGAGGTCCGGGATGAGTGGGGAGCCCTGAACTTCATGGAGGATAAAAGGGTCCCTGACTCTTCCCCTTCTATTGAGTGTGGCACTAGACTCAGAAGTGACGCGCAGAGCTCAGTGACGGTCTTAACATTTATTCCTGCCAGTTCCCCTCACTTATCTGCCAGAGAAGATGGGAACAGATGGGCACATGTGGTCGTGCTGTGCCCTGATGAGACAGTTTTGGCACGGAGCTCAATCTGAGATTTTGGCCATTACTTTCTGATTTCTTGGCTTAGTGGTGCTGTGGTGTTGCTCTGATTTGTTATAAAATGCTGCTGGTTTACTTCATACAGCTGACTCATTTTCACTTTGCTGTACAGCGGAAGGACATTTTGGGAACCGAGCAATGGCAGAGGGCATTTCAGTACCGAGCACCTGTCCTTTAGGCTCAGACATGATCTGGAACTACACAATCAGATTCTGGGTACATTTGTCTTCTGATAACTTATTGTAGGCTTGTCTTCTTTTGTCTCTATTTCTGTATTCCAATGTTCTCTTAAGTTGATCGCATTTTGCACGCTCTTGTGCGGCAATGTTCATGGCAATGTGCATTTCATATTTTTCTCTGCTTAAATAAATAATACATTTATTAAGAACACAGCAAATGTCTGTATGTTTGTAATGGTGGCACATGCACGAGAGCAAGCCTTACTGCCCACTTTCACGTCTGTTCATGGGATGCACATTTTACTACGCTTTCTTCCACATCATCCAAAGCAATTGTGCAGGTCTGCGGGGTGGAGGGGTTAGTGGCAGGTGCAATTCTGAGCTTCCACGGGGACGGTCAGTACTTTCCACATTCCCATACCTCTCATTCCTCCCCCCCTGCCTTATTTGTAAAGAACGCCACCCGCACACTAAGAACCCTCCCTCTCTGGTTTTCTGACTCCCTAACTACTCTTCTGCAATCTATCCACACACTCTCCTCTTCTACATGAGGCAACTCTCAGAGGCACTAAGAACAGGAAATTATTTGCACATGCAGACAAGCTAGAGATAGGCGGTGGCATTAGGACGCAGTGTTTGCCAGTGTGGTTGGCTCATGGGGAAGAGAACAGCACATGCAGATTGCATTATTAATGCAGTGCTTCCCTGGAAGAAGCGTCCACACAAATGCAGGTCCAAATACCGACAGGTGATTTGCACCCACAGCAACTTTCAAAGCGGAAGTGTGCATGGACTTTCTCTTTGACAGTTGCTGCCAATGCACAGGCTTCATCCCAGTGTGGCCAGTTTGAAACGGCTCAGACATGAGTTTACTTTGCACAGTCTGCACTGTTAATGTTATCATTACATGTATGTTTGCAGATTTTTTCAGGTCAGGTTTCGGCCCGCACTGTAGTACAATGAGGAGCGTCAGACATGGGCGCAGCATGAAATACAACGTTACATGCACAAAGGCCAGACACAGACAGCAGGGATGGGCACAGGCAGAAGCTGGGGCACACTCTCACTGACCTCTCTCATTGGCTTCGCAGGGACATTTCTTCCTTTAATGACAGACAGGTAGAGGCAGAGTCGTCAGAGAAGAGAGACAGAAGTTGGCAAACATATGAACAGATAGGGTTCGATATTCAGAAAAAGCTGAGCTCTTAAATTTAGGTTTCTACGGCACATAGCCCTGCCCACCAACCCTTAACACCAGACAGTCAATGCTGCGGTGACAGCAGTGAATATCCGGCGTCACCGCACATGCCCTGGAGCCGCCGAGGCTAAGCGGGTAGCAGCGATATTGCACCGCTACCCAGGTAGCCTCCGCGGGTAAAACTAGGCGAGCTAAAAGCTGGCCTAGTTTTAGCTGCGGATCGTTAACCAGGTAGCGGTGCAACGTCATCATTACCTGGTTAACGGTAGTCTCCGCCTCCACTTCACCCCCGGAACACCCCCAACATGCCTCAATGCTTAACCGCATGTAGCAGGCTTTGAAGGGGATATTTAACGGCACTAATCGTGTAAGTGCCGTTGAATATCTCGATTAAAGGCATTTATACGGTTTACTGGGTTGCAAACCATGTAAATGCCTTTCAAATATCGGGACCATAAATTTTGTCCTATTTTTAACCACACTTAGGAGCCTAAGTTTTCATCAGAAAATTCATCCTAAATAAGAAGCTTAAAAATTTAAGCTCCTAAATTTAGGCTTGTCATTCATTTGCCTAGATTTATGAGCCTAGGGTTGAAAATCAGTACTAAGCCCCAAAATGTATTTCCCTGCCCAAATCTGCCCCTGTTGCAACCCACTGATTATGCTCCTAAGTTTAGTAGTTCAGTGAAATTTTGTGTAAAAATTTAAGTGCTCAGCCCTAGTAAAGTTTCAAAGAGAATAATATAGGGACATAACTCTCAAAGCCGGGAGCATAAATCCTTTGACTATCGGGCCCATAACATTCAATCCCAATGGCCAGCAAAAAGGCAGAGATCTTATGACAAGAAAAAGATTTGTTTTCACCCTTTTATCACACATTGGAATAGTTGAAAGACACCAGCCATCAGGTGGTAATTTGGATAATGAGAAATGTAGATTTTTTTTTCTAAATCATACTTTGTGAATGATAAGGACAAAATAAATGTGTCCCATGCAGCGGTTTCTATCACCCTTCCAAAACCATCACCACGTAAGAGCCCACCTCAGTTCTTTCATGTCACATACAAAACCCAGACTGCTTAAGTGGATTTTTCAGTGATGCAAATAGTTAAAATCCTATGGTTGAGATTCAGGTTTACAAACAGGAAAATAATTGCAAGCAATGTTCCAGCAAAGTTGCGCAGGAATTCTCCATCTGCAGTGCTGCTGATAGGGGGAGGGGCCAAGATATTAAGACTGAAAATGTGAAACCGAGCGCATCTCCCTATCGAAAGCAGCGCGGACAGAGAACCCCAGTATGGTTTAGAGAATGCTGACTGCAAGGGCTGACTGGTAGACTGGCAAAGTGTAGAGATTCATTGCCTAACGGCAGATTTGAACATTGATGTTCCCCCTCCTCACCTCCTTAGCAATGCATAGGATTGAGAAAGAGCTGTACGAAAGTGCTCGCTACAGAAGAGCCCTGCGCAAGAGTGTCCTTCCAAACCGCTGCAGAGGAGGACGACGTCACTGGCATCAGAATCAGACGGCTCACTCACCACACACTTTTATTTGATCTTGTAATTGACAGTTAAAAAGTTATTTTGCACTCACGCCATTATTAATAACAGGATTCATTGCCTAAAATGGCATCTGCCATAAAATAACATGCCTTAACGATGTCAGTGTGTGCTAATTTGGTAGCGCAGATTAATAACTCTAGCTGTGAGAGTGAAGTGGATGGCCGGGCTGCAGCGTTAATTTATTTCAGGCTCAGTTCCTCTGTTGTTTTAAACATTTCTATTCGTTAGACTTGCTGAGCGAGATCTTTGGACTGGTGCACTAACATCAGCACCCTCTAAATACCTTTCCTGAAACAGGACCCCATCATCTGAATCTTAGACAGATTTTGCTCTGTGCCAACACACTCCAGAGGCGTAAGTGAAGACAGCAGGTAGCTTCCACTGAGGAAGATCTTTACAGGGTCCCCTCTGTCTGCTTAGGACATTCCCCACCAAACAAAACCTCCCTCATATCTACCAATTTCCTCCTAGAGGTTTCTCACCCTGATGTATTTCGGTAGAAGCCTGAGATATCCACTCCTCGTGTTGCCCAATTGTTTCAGAATGTACACAGATATTACCTTGGCTGAATTTATGGAGTGACCTTTAGTACAGAAAGATCATTGCCCTAACCGAGAGATGCTTGACCTTTAGCCCTCACTGAATGACCGCTGTTAGTATTTTATGACTCTACACTGCACTCTGCAGTTCAAGGGCAAAACAGCTGCACTGAAGACAGGCTAAATGTCAAGGTGCTAGTCCCAGACTGCTGTCATCTCATTGGATATGATCCGTCCTGTCTGAACCTTTGTTCTCCAGTTTCTGGGAATAACCAGATAGATGCCTAAATCTTTGCCGCTCAGTAGTAATCTGCACCGTGCATACCAGTTCAATGCAGGCAGGCCACACGTCCTTTACTGCAAAACTCAGTCTGCCAATGAATTGCCTACTGGACCACATCCTCGTGTCTCTCCTTTCTTGACGTATTTAAAGTAGTGCCAAGCTAATTTCTATAGGTTCAAAATTCAAAGGATTTGTGCTCCTAACTTTGAGAGTTATGCTTCTAAATCGGCCTCTCTGAAAATCTACCAGGGCTGAGTGCCTACATTTTTAGGAGGTGGGGGCATATTCAATGGCGACTGCTACGCAAAATCAAGCCACCTAGCCCCCGTCACTTTAATTGAAACCGGATATTCGGTGGAGAAAGACATCAGATTTCCACTTCTGAATATCTGGGCTGGCTGGGTACTGGAAGTGCTATCTGGTTTCACGGTTGTAATGGTGTTATTCAGCGGTCTGTGAGGATAGTCAACTGCATGAACCTCTTAGTGCTGTGAAATATTGCAGTGACTGCATTTAAACTAGTCATCAGGTCGCTATGAGGGGAGACATTCAGTGACGACAGCTAACGCTGCTACAGTGTCTAGTCAACGCCAATGAAATTTCAATGCCAGGACCATATCTGGCTACCACATTGAATATGCGGGTTTGCCAAATAGTGAGTTAGCTAACTAGTACTACTAATCATTTGTGTAGCGTTACAAGGTGCACGCACCGCTGTAGATAGAGCAGTCAGCGATAACATCCAGGCACTGGCCAGTTAGCTAAAGTGCCAAAGCCATTAAAGTGACTAACTTTCGCCGCTTTAAGATCATCGGCTAGAGGCTGAATATGGCTCCAGCCGGTTATCCTCGGGTACCACCCTCGCTCTACCTCAGAACGCCCTGGTCCTAAGTGCTTGGCGCTGGGCATTCAGAGGCAGAAACCAGGGATATTCACGGCACTAACCGGCTGAAAATCCCCCTGAGCGGCATTTTCGGGTTTGTAGGTCTGAAAACTGCCTAAATGCCTTTGAATATCCCCCTAAACTCCAAAATTTAGAGGCAGAAAAAGCGGGGACAGAATAGGCTGGGAAACAAAATTAGGGGCTCTGTACTGATTTTTAGCACTAGGCTCATAAATTAAGATCATCAATCTAGGCAAATGAATGGCAGGATTAAAATAGGTTTTAAGCTCTTTTAAATAAAGATAGAATTTTCAGTTGAAAATTTAGGAACCTAAGTTTGGCTGAAGATAGAGCAGAAATTTAGAAGACTAACTTAGGAATCTAAATTTACAAGCTCAGCATTTTTTGAATATTGGGCACTTTGATTCTAACACTTAAAAGCAAATCTCCACTGAAGTTCTAACGGAGGGGTTCTCACTCCAGTCCTCGGGACACCCTTGGCCAGTCAGGTTTTCAGGATAACCGCAGTCGAGATGCATGAGCAAGATCTGTATACAAATCTCTCTCATGCATATTCCTTGTGGTCATGCTGAAAACCTGACAGGCTCGGTGTGCTCCAAGGACTGGGTTGAGAACACCTGTTAAGGGATTGATCTTTGTGTATGCTGAAAGTCCCATCGCGTGATATTTATGGGGTAACCATCAGTCCATGACCACCACAGTTAAAAATATGCAGATATTCAATGGCCGTATCTGGACAGTGGTGGCCACTAAATATTCTGATACAATGGTCAGTGCCTGCAGGATCTGGATAATTCAGGCAATATCCAGATAGCCAATCCACATAGGCCTTGACAGCCAATTTTGCTATAGTAAGTTTTTCTGTTACCTGCTAAAGAATCACTGTCCAGATATGGTTAATGGTTTATTGAAATTTGCATAAGTGATATTGTCAGGGTGAAGGAGAAGAACATTTAGAAGCTGATGAGGATAAAGCAGAATTGCTTAACAAATATTTCTGTTCTGTGTTCACAGATGAAGAACTAGGAATAGGACCTCAGAAAACACACACAAACAGGAACAGAAGCAAGGGGCATCTTGAAAATTTTTCAGAAGACTGGGTTCGTGAGAAACTAGCTAAACTTAAAAGTAGACAAAGCGATGGGACCGGATGGGATACACCCTAGAATACTGAGGGAACTTGGGGACGTTCTAGAAGCTCCACTGACTGACCTTTTCAATGCCTCGATGGAGTCAGGAGTGGTGCCTTTACACAAAAGCGGAAGTAAGGATGTGGTTGAAAACTACAGGCCGGTTAGTTTAACTTCGGTGGTGAGTAAATTATTGGAAAAGCTGCTGAAAGAGAAAATAGTGAGGTTTCTGGAGTCCAGCGGATTACAGGATCCGAGGCAGGATGGATTGACCAGAGACAGGTCTTGTCAGACAAATCTGAATGATTTCTTTGACTGGGTGACCAGGGAGTTGGACCGAGGGAGAGCCCTAGATGTGGTGTATTTAGATTTCAGTAAAGCCTTTGACACCGTTCCTCATAGGCGACTTATAAACAAACTTTAGGGATGGACCCTAAAGGTAATGCTTGGGTTAGAAATTGGTTGGGTGGGAGGTGACAAAGAGTATAGGTAAATGGAGCTCACTCTGAGGAGAAGGAAGTTACTAGTGGTGTTCCCCAGGGATCTGTCCATGGTCCGATTCTTTTTAACATCTTTGTTAGTGATACAGCGGAAGGGCTATCAGGTAAGGTTTGCCTCTTTGTGGATGATACCAAAATCTGCAATAGAGTGGACAACCAGGAAGGTGTAGATAATATGAGAAGGGATTTAGCTAAGCTTGAAGAATGGTCTAGAATTTGGCAGCTGGGATTTAATGTTAAAACATGTAAGGTCATGCATTTGGGCTGCAGCAATCCAAGGGAGCAATATAGTATAGGGGGTGAAGTACTTTTGTCCACTAAAGAAGAGCGGGACCTAGGCGTGGTTTTGTCTGATGATCTTAAAGTAGCTAAACAGGTAGAAAAGGTGACGGCAAAAGCTAGAAGGATGCTTGGGTGTATATGGAGATGAATGGCTAGCAGAAAAAAGGAGGTGATAGTGCCTCTGTATAAGTCTTTGGTGCGGCCTCATTTGGAGTATTGTGTGCAATTTTGGAGACCGCACCTTCAAAAGGATGGAGTCGGTGCAGAGGGTGGCTACTAAAATGGTTAGTGGTCTGTGATAAGGAAGCTTATCATAGTTCAGGAAGGAGCTATAATAGAGGTGAAGTGACTCTGAACAAGCAACCTGTCTGTTCTGGTAGAAATAATAAAACAGAATGTTTCCATAAAAGACTACCAGTCCCAGAATGCACCAGGTTTCCAACAGCCATTAGAAGAGCTGAAGTGGGGAAACGTGTGTTCAATCAGGAGGGCTATGAGGTAATCCCCAAGCACTCATCTCCAAGGGCAGGGCTTGATTCAGCACAGCTGCGCTGTGCTAGGATGGAGCATTCATCTAAGCAGGATAAAAGAAAAGCTTATTCTACAGAGAATCATCATCTTGATCATCAGAAGCATCAGAAGCACCTGGATCATCCTGACCATCATCAATCATCAGCAGAACCCAGAGCTGACGGACGGAGAGAGCAAGAAACACTTTGGAAGAAAGAAGAGAAAAGCATTTGGGAGGTCTAAAGGAGTCCATAGCAGTACGTATACTAGGAGGCATTCCAGAGGCAAGCATACACCATTGGACTGGGGAAAGCCAGAGGAGTGGGGTTGCAGAGCCAGGAATCCCCGGACGGCACCTTTGAGGGAGATGGCTGCACTTGGAAGGGACCCTAAGGCCAGTGCCAGAAGGTATGTGAAGAGAGATCCAGTGTCCAGGGATCTTGATTGGAAGGCTGGACATAAGAACTGGACTACATACTGGTCAGGATATTTAGAGAGGAACTCTAACAGCAATGGAAGCTCAGGTATGAACACTGATCTATGCCCTAGCTCTTCACTGGGAAGACAGCAGGGAAACAAGTATTTTCCTGAGTGTTCCATTGAGAAATTCCTCTGTGCCAATCCATGATATTAAACCCATGATAGTTGAAGAAGGGGAAGATGTTATAAATGGGGACTTTGAGTACATGGATTGCTCTCTGTCTAAACTTCTGTGGTAATATGCTGTTACAAAATACAACAACCATCACAAAGAAATATAAACTTGTTCTTTAATCTACTCAGAAAGGCTTCTGAGTAGGATTTGAGCCACGTAATAGAAAGTAAACCAGCCAAGAGGTTTTCAGTTGGTAATTGTTAGCAATTGAGCCTTGCCTAATTGCCTATTTGCTCTGAAGGGACACTTCTGAGTGTGTGTGAAGATACAAGAGGTTATCCCTGAAAAAGAACAGTTTTTTTCCTACTTTGTGGGGTTTTGTTTGTTGTTTGAAGCACTGCTAAGAAGATATTAGCAGGAGCCTACAGAAAAGACCTTTCTGTTACCATCAAGGTCTTTATGCTTTGATTTGATTGCTTAACAAGTTCAGCTGTTGTTTTTTTCCTTATTTGTTTTTCTAAGTATAATACTGAAAGCAAGTATTCCTTTTTATGTGCTACCAAGTATATCTGTGTTGGGAGAAATAACCCCATAAGTAAAATATCTTCTTTGCTTTACATTCGAGCAAGCACAACTAATTTATTGTGAACGGCTGAGTCTGGTATGAATGGACTACATTTCCCACAATCCTTTGCAAGTCATATTAATATTTGCCTTTGCCAAGACTGTGGACATTCTCACCCAGCGCCTCCGTTTACAGATGTCGTAGTTTTTCGGATTGCTTTTGCGCAAAGGATTTACATGCTAAGGATTACAACTAAAGTCTGAAGAAAAAAAGAAAGTTCAAGTTTAAAAGCTGGGAAAAAATGATTTCCCTTAACTACACTTTGGAGGAAGAGGTGGCTGATCCAGGTAGCTGTCCCAGGAGGAAAAGACCCTGTGCAGAGCTGGATTCATCACTGGCATAAGGTAATAAGTACCTGGGCATGTCTAGTGGTGGATGGGAGTAAGGCACAGGGGTAATTGAAAAAAAAAAATAGGAGAAAAACACCTGTTTGGAAGGTGGTGCACTGTGTTTTTTTTTTCTTTGTTTTCTTGCAGGGATCAAGATGGATCCAAAGGAACTACCTAGCTGGATGGCAGCCCAGTTTAGCAGGCAGCAGGAGCTAGCACAGCAGGCTCAGGACACTGCTATGAAAGCCTTAATGGACCAGCAGAGGCCAGTGCTTGATCTGGTGGAAGCCTTAGTTAATCTGCAGAACCAAAGTGGACCAGATGCAAGACCAGCAGTAAATATTGGTATACCACATGTGGACAGTGTGGGACTCAATCAGGGAATTGGGGCATTTAGTTTTGGGAAGCTAACTCCAGATGATAATGTTGATGATTTTCTAGAGTCTTTTGAGAGAGTGGCACAAGCATTAGCATGGCCAGAGACCCAGTGGGCAGTAAGGCTGGCAGCCTCATTAACTGGAGAGGCGCTTGCAGCTTATAGGGCAATGCCAGCAGCCCAGGCTTTGAATTATAAAGATGTAAAGGCTGCTATTAGAGATTGCCTAGGGTTGTCTATTTCAGAGTATAGGCGAATGTTTAGAGCTACTACATTAAGAGTGGGTGAAACACCCAGGGCTCTGAGTCAGAGAATCAGAGGATTGGCTGTAAAATGGTTGGAGCCTGAGGGAAAGACGTTAGAAATGTTATTAGACATTATTATGCTTGAACAATTTATGTCTGCTGTACCTAAAGATCTGCACACTTTCCTTATACAGCAAAATTGTCAAAATCTTGGAGAGGCAACCATGCTAGCAGAGAGATTCTTGGAAGCCACGCAGGCTTGCCATAGAATGGGTGGCCCTCTGAAGATTGGTGCTGAGGCAAGCTGTGCTGTATCAGAAAGAAAATGGTTAAAACTGTTTCTGAAAATAATTGTACTGTGCCAGCCCAGATGACACAGTGGAGTAAAAAGAAATGTTTCAAATGTGGAAAATGGGGACAATTAGAAAGGGGATGCCAGACACACACTAGCTTAATGGGTGTTGATTTAAAACAGCCCAAAGAAGGATTTCTTTTGATGGTTGATGTGCAGGGAATTACCACAAATGCTCTGTTAGACTCTGAGGCAGACCAGAGTATGTTGTCAAAGAGGCTTTGGAAGAGGATAGAGGCCCAAGAAGGATTTGTGCCTAGAACCCCTGAAAGCCAAGTTCACATCAGATGCATTCATGGCGCTGCAACATCACATCCCACCTATAGGCTGAAGGTTAAGTGCCTGGGGGAACAAGAGGAAGTCCTGTTAGCAGTGGTGCCTAGGCTACCCTTTGATTTGGTTCTAGGAAAGGACTGGCCAAGATTTAAGCAGGGTCTAGTGGAAGGGCTAGGAAAGAAGGAGGGAGAAGGATTAATGGAAATAGCTCCCGGGCCTTTCTTTGGAAGTCCTCAGTCCCTAGCTAAAAAGATGGTTAAGCTTCCAGAAGGCCAAACTATAGGTAATAAGAGGGGCCTTGTATCCACCCGCTCGCAGGCTAAGGTAGAGAGCCAGAAGGAGGAGGGGGAGCAGGCAGAGTTATTAGGAGACTTACCCTCTCATGATGATTTAATAACTCCACCGTCTGGGAAAGTAAGAAAGTTGAAAGCACAAAAGCGGCGTGAGAGACTTTGCAGAGCACAGGGTAGGGCTGAGATGTTAGCTGGTCAAAGTTTACTCTGGGTGCCAGCTGAGTTGGTGGCAAAGTTTCCTAACTTTCCACAAGAGCAGCGAGCTGATCAAGCTCTCACCCGAGCTTTTAAGTATGCTCAGGAGGTCAGGGAGGAGTTGCCCAGATTCAGACTAGATAATGAAATATTATATAGAGAGAGTCAGGACCCCAGAAATGGGACCATACGTAAACAATTGGTGGTACCCACAACTTTCAAAGGGCTAGTACTTAGATTAGCACATGATCATCCAGTTGGAGGTCATAAGGGGATGCAAGGAACGCTGGATCAAATACTTATGCGTTTTTACTGGCCAGGTATTTTCAAAGAAACTGCCCAGTTTTGTGCTGCATGTCCAGCGTGTCAGCGAGTTACAGTGGCTCACCCACCGGTGGTGCCTTTGATTCCCATGCCAATTATCACAGACCCAATTGGTCGCATTGCTATGGATATTGTAGGCCCATTAGTCAAAACGCCCTGGGGTTTCCAATACATCCTAGTTATGGTAGATCAGGCAACAAGGTTTCCCTGGGCCATACCATTGAGGAATGTTTCTGCAAAAACAATAGCTTTAGAGCTAGTAAAATTGTTTTGCGAAGTGGGATTCCCAAGAGAGGTGTTGACTGACCGAGGGTCCAATTTTGTATCCAAATATTTGGCCCAGGTCTGGGATGCCTTTGGCATTCATCACGTGAAAATCTCAGCCTACCATCCACAATCAAACGGTTTGGTGGAGAGATTCAACCAAACTCTCAAACAAATGTTGAGAAGGGGGTTAGCAGGAGAGGTAAAAGAATGGGATATGTTATTGCCCTTTGCCTTATATGCCTGCAGGGAAAGAATTCAGGTGTCCCTAGGTGTAACTCCATATGAATTGATGTATGGTAGGGCTCCACGGGGTTTGTTAAATATTTTGAGGGAACAATGGATTGATCCTGAACCAGGAAGTCAGGAGGTGCCACAGTTTCTACGTGACTTGAGAGCACGTTTGAAAAGGACCTCGCAGGTTGCTGAGAGGAACCTGCAGGACAGCCAAGTGCGCCAGAAAGGGTGGTATTTATTTATTTATTTATTTTTATTTCTTATATACCGCGCTATTATAATCAGTGCGGTTTACATTTGAAACAGAACATACAAGAATGTAAGCAAGTTACATCAAGTTTTTACATTGAACAGGGAATGTAAACATGGAGTAAAAACGAGGGATTAAGCATTGGTGAAAAGGTTTTGGTTCAAGTAGCAGGTACAGCCCCAAAATTTGAAGTACAGTGGAAAGAGCCATGGAAGGTTGTTAGACAAGTGAGCCCAGTATCTTATATGGTAGAAAATGCAAGAGGGCGTAGACAGACCTACCATATTAATGTACTTAAGTCTTGGAAGGAGAGGCCTGTAAATAATAATGACCCTGAAGCCAGTCAGGAAGTAGGTGAGCTTCACAAAGATAATACTCTCGTAAGTATTACGGACTGTAGGAAAAAGGTTTCACCAGTTACACCAGTCCGTAATAACTTAAGCAGGGGGGTATGTGATAAGGAAGCTTATCATAGTTCAGGAAGGAGCTATAATAGAGGTGAAGTGACTCTGAACAAGCAACCTGTCTGTTCTGGTAGAAATAATAAAACAGAATGTTTCCATAAAAGACTACCAGTCCCAGAATGCACCAGGTTTCCAACAGCCATTAGAAGAGCTGAAGTGGGGGAAACGTGTGTTCAATCAGGAGGGCTATGAGGTAATCCCCAAGCACTCATCTCCAAGGGCAGGGCGTGATTCAGCACAGCTGCGCTGTGCTAGGGTGGAGCATTCATCTAAGCAGGATAAAAGAAAAGCTTATTCTACAGAGAATCATCATCTTGATCATCAGAAGCATCAGACGCACCTGGATCATCCTGACCATCATCATCAGCAGAAGCCAGAGCTGACGGACGGAGAGAGCAGGAAACACTTTGGAAGAAAGAAGAGAAAAGCATTTGGGAGGTCTAAAGGAGTCCATAGCAGTACGTATACTGGGAGGCATTCCAGAGGCAAGCATACACCATTGGACTGGGGAAAGCCAGAGGAGTGGGGTTGCAGAGCCAGGAATCCCCGGACGGCACCTGTGAGGGAGACGGCTGCACTTGGAAGGGACCCTAAGACCAGTGCCAGAAGGTATGTGAAGAGAGATCCAGTGTCCAGGGATCTTGATTGGAAGGCTGGACATAAGAACTGGACTACATACTGGCCAGGATATTTAGAGAGGAACTCTAACAGCAATGGAAGCTCAGGTATGAACACTGATCTATGCCATAGCTCTTCACTGGGAAGACAGCAGGGAAACAAGTATTGTGCTGAGAGTGTTCCATTGAGAAATTCCTCTGTGCCAATCCATGATATTGAACCCATGATAGTTGAAGAAGGGGAAGATGTTATAAATGGGGACTTTGAGTACATGGATTGCTCTCTGTCTAAACTTCTGTGGTAATATGCTGTTACAAAATACAACAACCATCACAAAGAAATATAAACTTGTTCTTTAATCTACTCAGAAAGGCTTCTGAGTAGGATTTGAGCCACGTAATAGAAAGTAAACCAGCCAAGAGGTTTTCAGTTGGTAATTGTTAGCAATTGAGCCTTGCCTAATTGCCTATGAGCTCTGAAGGGACACTTCTGAGTGTGTGTGAAGATACAAGAGGTTATCCCTGAAAAAGAACAGTTTTTTTCCTGCTTTGTGGGGTTTTGTTTGTTGTTTGAAGCACTGCTAAGAAGATATTAGCAGGAGCCTACAGAAAAGACCTTTCTGTTACCATCAAGGTCTTTATGCTTTGATTTGATTGCTTAACAAGTTCAGCTGTTGTTTTTTTCCTTATTTGTTTTTCTAAGTATAATACTGAAAGCAAGTATTCCTTTTTATGTGCTACCAAGTATATCTGTGTTGGGAGAAATAACCCCATAAATAAAATATCTTCTTTGCTTTACATTCGAGCAAGCACAACTAATTTATTGTGAACGGCTGAGTCTGGTATGAATGGACTACATTTCCCACAATCCTTTGCAAGTCATATTAATATTTGCCTTTGCCAAGACTGTGGACATTCTCACCCAGCGCCCCCGTTTACAGGTCTTCATTATAAAGCATGAGGACAGACTGAAGGATCTTAATATGTACACCTTAGAAGAAAGGCGAGATAGAGGTGATATGATTGAGACGTTTAAATACCTCCGTACCATAAATGCAAGGGGGAGAGCCTCTTTCGATTGAAAGCAAGTTCTGCTATGAGGGGACATGGGATGAGGGTGAAGGGTATAGATTCAGGAGTGATATGCGGAAATATTTCTTTACGGAAAGAGTGGTGGATCCATGGAATAGTCTCCCAGTGGAGGTGGTAGAGATGAGGACAGTATCTGAATTCAAAAAAGCATGGGACAAACACAGAGGATCTCTAAAGGAAAAAAGGGGACTGTTGTAGTTGTTGATATGGAAGGACAGACTAGATAGGTCATGTGGTCTTTTTCTGTTGTCATTTTTCTATGTTTCTATGTAGTGCTGTGCTGCTGAACACCGCCGTCTGTTCCATTGACCGGCTCACTATGAGCTTTGAGTATCTGACCGTAGATATTTAGACTCCTCTATGGACTGTGACAGACATGAAGGGGATATGTTTCTGAAGTTTTTTCACATTTAAAGTCTATTTTATGCTTGGAAAAGGTTTTACAAATTTGCACAACTGCATACAGGCGTAAAACATCAAACGTGTACGCCTGCTTTCATCTGATGTGCATGTAGGGGTTCCTTGGGGTACACTCTGGGTGGAGAGGAGATGGAGTTCTGATGTATGCATGTATTTTATAAAATACATGTGCACACAGGTTTATAGCAGCTTTGACGTAGGTGCAGATGTGCGTGTCAGCATTTGTGTGTATTGGGGCTGGTTCTGAGAACCCATTTTATAAAGCAGATGGGCACCTCTGTTGCCTTTATAAAGTAGTCTTATAAGAAGAAGCGCCTTGTTGGACTTCTTACATACATATCCTGTTATAAAATCAGGCCCAACAATGTCAAGCAGTTGGTAGTGGGTGATGATTGCATAAATGTTTTTAAAATCATTTTTCGGCTTGCCCTATGGCTAGTTTATGACTACATAGATCACTGGAAGTCTGACCAGAGCCGGTGTCGGGCATGCAAGGACCCTGAGCAGGAACTGGGAGGGGTCCCCAAAGGCAATCTTCAATCTATTCCTCCTTCAGAATGAGGTAGGTTGTGGCACCCTGTGGCATGGGGGTACAAGGCAATTTCCTTGTTTCCAGCACTTAACGGTGACCCTGGGTCCAGGGGCGGCTCTATAATGAGGCCGAGTGAGGCGGTGGCCTCAAGCAGTAACTTTTGTGGGCGGCAAAAAATGCCTTCAAATTAAAAAAAAAACAAAAAACCAACTGCAGGACAAGCTGCTGCCGCTACTCCTTGGCAGCGGCAGCATCAGTGGCAGCATTAGCGGCCTTGCGCACGCCCCCCCCCCCCCCGCTGCCCTGGAAGAGCTTGCCGGCATCCCGGCTCATCTTTGCAGAGCCGTGGGAAGGAAAAGCATTTCTCTTCTTTCCTGTGGCTCTGTTAAAGTTGAGCCTGCCGGCGCTGAGGGTAATCTAGGCATTTCCTGTCTCGCGTGAGACAGGAAATGCCTAGATTACCCTCAGCGCCGGCAGGCTCTACTTTAACAGAGCCACGGGAAAAAAAGAGAAACGCTTTTCCGGTGAACCGGGGGCCAATGCAGGGCTCTTCCATGGGGGGGGGGGGGCTTAGCTAGTAATGGGCAGAGAAGGTGAGGGCAGGACTGGGCTGGGGGGAGAGGGGTAGCCCCAGAAATGGTCTGATTGGGAGGGGGGATAGTACTGGTAATGAGCAGATCAGGGGGTTTAGGACTGGAAATGGGTAGACTGAGGGCGCTAGGACTGGAAGTGGGCTGATTAGGTGGGCTAGGACTGGAAATGAGCTAACTGGGGGAGTTAGGGCTGGAAATGAGTAGACTGGGGGGCTAGGACTAGAAATGGGCTTATTGGGGGGGTTAGGACTGGAAATGGGCAGATGGGGGGGCTAGGGCTGAAAATAGGCTTATCGGTGGTTAGGACTGGAAATGGGCAGACAGGGGGGCTAGGACTGGAAATAGGCTGATGAGGTGGGCTAGAACTGGAAATGGGCTGGTCGGGGGGTTAGGACTAGAAATGGGCAGAGGGGGGCTAGGACAGGAAATGGGCCTATTGGGGGGTTAGGACTGGTAATGGGCTGATGGGGGGCTATCACTGGAAATGGGCTGATTGGGGCATTAGCACTGGAGTGGGCTGATGGGGGGAACTAGGACTGGAAATAGGCTGAGATGAAAATGGGCTGATGTAGGGAGGAGAGAGCGAGAGCTTCTGGCACTAGAAGATGACTGGGGGCTAGAACTGGAAGTGGGCTTATGGGGAGGGGGAGGAGAAAGCTGCTGTTCCCTGAAAGAAAACTGGGGGCTAGGGCTACAAATGGGCTAATGCAGGGGGATGGGAGAATGGTACTGGAAGGGAATGGATGCTGGGATGGTCTGCCAGGGGAAGGAGGGCGCAGGAAAGAAGCTGACATGGGGGTGGGGGCAGGAAGGGAACTGACATGGGGAGGGGGAAGGAAGGGGACAGACATGGGGGAAGGATCGGGCCAGAAGTGAGCTGACACCTGGGGATGGTACTGAAGGGGGACTGGAAGGGAGCTGATACTTGGTGATGGGACTGGTAGGTGGCTGGACAGAGGGTAGGGTGATTGGAAGGGAGCTGATGGGGGGGGGGAGTGAGCTGATACTTATGATGGTATTTGGACTAGAAGGGGCTAGACAGTGGGGAAGGAGGGGGACTGGAAGGGAATGGACAATGGAAGGTACTGGGAGGGAGGACTGGAAAGGGGCTGATACTGGGAAGGGTTACTAGGACTGGAAATTGGCTGATGGAAAGAAGTGAAGAAAACAAAAGAACAGATAAGAAATGGCAGCTGGACCATAGACCACATAAAGAGAGCTAAGAGAAGACAGGAAAGCAGAAGCCTCAGATCGGGACCAGCACAGAGAATAAAATGGTCAGACAACAAAGATAGAAAAAATAATTTTATTTCATTTTAGTGATTGGACTTTGTGCTATCTTTATATTTTACATAGTATTGGGGAACTGCATCTCTTATTTATCTGATGTTGCACTGCATGTGGACTCTGGCTTCTTGGGGTTTCAGTTTAAATTTTGTCTATAAATTTTTATTTTAGATTGTGGTTACTTATCCTGTACTTGATGAGGGTCTGTGTTCTGAGTGTGTGATTGAGCCCAGGTGTTCTGTTAACATGGAGTTTGTACATAAAGATCTGTACTGTAGCAATTTGACATGTTCAGCTTTTCAAATAGGTGTATGGATGTTCTAGGGTCCACTGTAGTATTTACAGTGATGCATTTTTTGGATGGGCTCCTTATGTGAGTTTGGAAGTTGGTGCTGAAATGGTATGGTATGATAGATTTGCTCTATAGATGCTCAGTGACTTTGTTGTATTAGTTCACAATATGCCTGGTACTGGAGAATGTCTGTTGTTGTTTGTGAGATGATCAGAATCAGATTTTTTTTTTAAAGATATTGAGTTCTGTGGGTGAACGTCCTGGTTCTGCTCTGCATCCACTGTTGAAGGGGGTTCTGTGGATGCAAAATATATGTTGAAAAAGAAAAAGCAAGAACCATAACGCAGTTTATAATAACAAAATAAAAATGAGTTATAATTTAGTTTTATAAACTGTGCTGTGGTTCTCGCTCTGTTAGTTCCTTAGTGTACAAATGTCTTGCATTTCCTCCATATAATCTAATTGGCTTTTTGATTTGGTTCAGTCCCTGATTGGAGTTTTGAGAAAGCTCTGCCCCCCTCTATGGGGGGGGGGGCGCCATCTCATTCAGGAGGGCCCCTGCCTGGGTCTGACACTCAAAGTGCTTAATGGCAAAATGGCAAAAACATAACTTGCTTGTGTCTATTTTCAGCACCTATACGGATAAAATGTGACTGTTTAATTCGCTAAATGGCCACATTTTATGCATAGAAGAGGGCTGGATTTGGGGAGTGCCAAAGGCAGAGCTGAGGCTTATACATTTAGCAGAAATATTCAGTTGCTAGAGGGGTAAGTAGGATGCTGAACTGCAGGCCTAAATGAAAAGTATTAGCAAGCGCCTGTTGGTTCTCGGTTGGATGCAGATCTAGCAATTCAGTTAGGCTCTGGGGTAGACCTTTAACTTTAGATACTGGTTGGACTGAAGTCAGCCATTTTAAATTTGGATGGGAATCGGGGCAGTACTATGACAGGCTAATATTCAGATGCTATTCATGTAAACTAAGAGGGACATTTTATAATAAGTCACCTACAACCATATTTAAAACTCTTCTCTGTTACAAAGGCAACGTAAGTGCGTCGGCTCCTACAGTAATCCCCAGTAGCGCACACCTGATCCAAGGCAGCGGCAGCTTTCTACAAGTGTCCGGTGCAGGGATGAGTGTATCGTGCACCTCACCACTGTGCCCTGGGACGCCTCTGCATGCTCGAGTTGGTACATGTACATGCATGAGTGCCTACACCCAAGCAAGTTTATAGCGGTCATTTCCCACATGCAAAACATGCTTTTCACGTGGAAAACACTTCAACTGCACAGGGGTACACGTGTGAAAAATAGGTGCAGTGAATGATAGCACCTACTTTATACTTTGCGGGGGCAGATTCAACGGCGTTTGTACTTTGCAGACCTGCAAACGGTGAAAATGCTGCTAAACGGGAGCAGCGGCGGCGCAGACACAGTTACTGCCACTGATCATGTGCGGGTGCTGCCGCGGCACGTCCCAATATTAACCAGTTAGCATCGGGCTTGCCAGAGGCGCCGGAGCAGCGCCCATTGAGAACTAGACAATGGCAATATCGAGCCACTGCCCAGTTGCAGATACGCGGTGAAAGCTGGGCGCTGCAAAGGCTGAACGAACCTTTGCCGCAGAAGCTAAGCAGACAGTGGCTGAATGTCACCGCTGTGGTTTCATTTTTCAGCAATCTGGCCAACCCAGATATTCAATGCTGGGGCCTGGAGTTCAGTGGTGCAGCTAGCCACCACTTCTGAAAATCACACCCTGTGCGCGTAGGCTTCACGGCATACAGGTACACCTTGCTCAGAACAGGTGGAAATCTTTGCAGATTACTTGCCCTGTATTGGGGCTGCTTCTGGAAGCCTATGTTATAAAGGCATATAGGTGCTTATGTTGCCCTTAAAAAAAACAGGCCCTTTTCTGAAATTGTTTAGGTGCCCTGTTATGAAATTGGCCCTTATGCTTTTAAGTGCCAGTATGCAAACAGCAGGTAGAACTTTACATATAAAGGGGATTTCTGTATGAATGTCCTTGTGTATATTCATGAGCAGCAGCAATAAAGCGGCTACCCCAGAATATTTATTGATTTATTTAAAATTATTTGATATACCGCCATTTGAGTATACACATAGGGGCCGATTTTACAAACTTTTTTCATGCAGAAAACCTGCATAAAAGGGCTTGTATAAAACTACTGCAGGGAGTATACGGGTACTTGTATGTGACTCACGTGTAGGAGTCTTCCAGGACAGAGTCACAAAATACACTTGTAGGGGAGAGGAAGTGACATCATCACTGTAGATGGCAGCTTGATTCTCAAGCCCCCATCGTAGTGTCAATTAAAATTCTGAAATATGTGCCTTTCCCCTTCAGATCTGGTTAATAGCTGTCTCCCTAAGTCAAGCCATCAGGTGTCAGGTGTCATGTCAATTTGCAAAAAATTAGAAAAATACAAGTCACCTCATGCGGCGAAGTTGAGGCAGGAGTCACATGAGACGGCCGACCACATGGCTTCGGGCGATGAAACAGAGGACGAGATGGAGCGTCCCAAGGAGTACAGCACCCAAGATGACATCTGAGGCTGGATGCGGGACCTTGCGAAGGAGATCGTGTCTGCACGAGCTGACATCTGTGACACTATTAATGAGATTCAAGGTGACATCCAGGAATTGGTCATCAAGTGGAGGGACTTGAATTGCAGGTGGAGTGACAGGAGGAGAGAGTGGGAGAAACTGCCCAAATCCAGCTCCTACAGAGCGATCAAGTGGTCCTCTGAGACAAGCTCAAGGATCTTGAAAATCATAAGAGAAGATGCAATTTGAGGATTTGGGGTGTCCCCGAATCTGAGGACTATAAAACTGTGTTTGGAGTAGTTCAAAAAGTATGTTACCAACTGCTGCAGAATACTGTGGAGAGTGAGGGGCCTGGACTGGTTCTATTTATTTATTTAGCTAGGCTTATATACTGCGGGCCAGAAACTTGAGTTGGGCAGGCTATGCGACTCCTAACTGAATATCCAGGTTGGCCGACAGACAGAGGCTACATGGGTAGCAGCGATTTTTATTGCTACCCACATAGCCTCTGCATCTTAAAGATAGCTGAGGTTTTCTCTCGCCTATCTTTAAGGCGCAGAAGGCTATGCGGGTAGCAACACAAATCACTGCTACCTGTGTAGCCCCCTTCCTCCGCACCAGAATGCCCCCCTAACATGCCCCAATGCTATGCAGATAGCATCTGGGCAAGTTAGGGACTTAGCCAGGATATTCAAAGGGCAATACTGTGTAGGCGCCTTTCAAATATCCTGGATAAGGCCCTTACACAGGTAACTAAGGAAGTTACCCATCTAAGAGCCTTCAAATATCAGGCCCTGCTTTTCTCTGAGTCAAAGCAGTGTACATTCAGGATATTTCCCTTGTCCCCAAAGGACTCACAATCTATATTTTTGTACCTAACGCAACAGAGCCCAAGGTTGCTGTCCTTTAATAGGATTTGAACCCTTGGCCCTCCAGCCTGAGATAACTTACCCTAACCACCAGGCCACTCTTCCTGGCTCAGACAGACAGAGCACACTGTGCTCTGGGCCCTCCTCTAGGAGAGAGACCCCTATGATATCGTGGTGTGTCTGGCTTTATACACTCAAACAGATCAGGCCATGAAGAAAGGCAGAAATGAATGGGAGAGTGCTGAGATTGAACTATTTCATGACTTATTGGCCGGCACACTGCAGCGTTGTCGGGCATTCCAATTGGTTATGCAATACTTGTGCGCCAAGAAACTAAGGTACCAGTGGCTCTTTCCCTATTTGACATTACTGGTCTTGGGATACGTGTTTGTACGGCGGATGAGGCCTGGGACAAACTATGACAGGAGGGTGCACCGAAGACTGCGAATAAGCAGGGACACTGGCGGGCCAATCACTCTTTCGATGACAGAGAGACCCTAGCAAGAGACAGTGGCTGCGGTGCCTTTGTGGGGGCTGGGATGTGCACGAAGATCAATGCAGTACCAAGCTTTGACCCAGAACATAAGGTGAACTGTAAGTTTATTTCTGTTAACTAGTCAAGTTGTGAAGGCTTGTGAGCATCAATGATGCTGAGAGCTAAACTATTAGTAGCTTAACTACTGGAAGGGTCTCCTAAGATGGACAGGTCTCAGCTGAGGTGTCAGACCAAGTCAAACCAATCAGGCCTCTGCAAGACAGACTTTAAATTCCAAGCACCACTGGGTGCATCAGGAGCACCACAGACCACACCGGAGCCCTGATCAGCATCGGGCTGGAGAGAGGGAAGCTAAACCCCTCCCCAGCACAAGACCAATCGGGCCTTTGCAAGACAGACGTTAAATTCCAAGCACCATCGGGTGCACCCGCATCTGAGGACCTCACCAGAGGCCCCGTGGGTGTGGCCCTTAGACGTGGACTAGAAAAGAAATGAGCCCGTAAGATCACGGAAGGTCACCCACCAATCCTGACAAGCTTTCTCCAGCCCTTAAGCCTCCGGATTCAAAAAGGGTAAGCCTCCACTAACTACAACCACTATCCACAAGACTGTACCAGGACGGCAACTACACTAATTGACCTCATAAAAATGTCTACTCTTGGTATAATACTCACCTTCCTATACCTTACTGACATTTCACACTCACTGCATCACAAACCATATCCTTCACACAAATACCAATCTTTCACCCTTACGCGCACCACCTAATCACGTCCCCTGCCACAAGAGCAAGATTCAGACCTTACCAACATCTAATTCGCATCAAGCTTTAACAGTTGCTCCTACACACACCCCAACGAGACTTCAGGGAATGCCCTTTAACCTTTCCCAGCATTCGCGGCTTCACAGAAACAACCACTAGCGTGAAGGAAAAAGATCTTTACGCTGGAGGTTGTACAGAGGGAACCAGGGCCTCGCGTGGGCTTCCCCGGCTCCCTCTGAAGCACCTCAAGACAGCCGCGGGGCTGGTCGGGGGGGGGGGGGAGGGTGGGAGGCTAGGACTACAAATGGGCTTTGATGGGAGGGAGGGGGGGCCAAGGACTGGATGGGCTGTGATGGGGTGTACCTGGACTGGAAATGGGCTATGGGGGGGTCCTGGACTGGAAATAGGCTATTGGGGGGGGACTGGACTGGAATTGGGCTGGGGGGGGGGTGTACCTGCACTGGAAATGGGCTATAGGGGGGAACCTAGACTGGAATTGGGCTATGGGGGGAGGGGGTGGAACTTGGACTGGAAATAGGCTATGGGGGTGGATCTGGACTGAAATTGGGCTATGGGGGGGTGTACCTGGACTGGAAATGGGTTATGGGGGGGGAACCTAGACTGGAAATGGGCTATGGGGGGGAGAACCTAGACTGGAATTGGGCTATGGGGGGGGGGGGGTGGAACCTGGACTGGAAATAGGTTATGGGGGGGATCTTGACTGGAATTGGGCTATGGGAGGGGGGTGTACCTGGACTGGAAATGGGCTATGGGGGGGAACCTGGACTGGAAATGGGCGATGGGGGGTAATCCTGGACTGGAAATGAGCTATGAGGGGGCCTGGACTGGAATTGGGCTATGGGGGGGGGGGGGCTGCAATGGAATTGGGCTATGGGGGGGGACCTGGACTGGAATTGGGCTATGGTGGGGGGAGGGGGAACTTGGACTGGAAATAGGCTGTGATTAGGGGGGCTAGGACTGGAAATGGGCTGTGATGGTTGGGGGGGACTTGGACTGGAAATGGGCTGTGATGGAGGGGCTATAACTGCAAATGGGCTGTGATGGTGGGGGGGGGACTAGGAATGCAAATGGGCTGTGATGGTGGGGGGGGGCCTAGGACTGGAAATAGGCTGTGATGGGGGGGCTAGGACTGGAAAGAGGCTGTGATGGGGGGGGGCCTAGGAGTGGAAATGACCTGTGATGGGAGGGCTAGCACTGGAAATGGGCTGATGAAGAGCTGGAATAGGACTGGAAATGGGCTGATGTGGCGGCATGGGAGAATGGGACTAGAAGGGAGTGGATGCTGGGTGGGTCTAGAACTATAAGGGAGCTGATTTGGGGGGAAGACTAGAAGGGGATTGGGATGGGGAATGAGAATGGAGAGGGGAAAAGATATTTTGTGTGGAAGAAAAGTCTATGATGGGCCGGGTATTTGGAGAGTAAGAGGGGATTGAGAATGGAAGGGTGAAATTTGAGTGGATGAGAAAGGATAAGGAAAGAAATGGGGGAAAGAGTAAAAGGGAAACGATCAGTATGTTAAAGCAGATACAGAGAGAGAATAGAAAACATCTAAAAGAGAAGAAAGGACAAATGGACAGCTTGCAGAAGACACAAAGAAACCAGAAGAAAGCGACTGGAGCAATTGCAACTGAAAAATAAAATGCCCAAACAGAAGGTAGAAAAATACTTTTTATTTTGAATTTATTAACTGGAATATGTTTGGTCTGGGAAGTGTGTATTGCTAACATCTTTGCGTTTTTGTTTAGTGCAAGAGGAAATTACTTTATAGTTTTATTTCTCCAGTGTGGTACATTTCATGTTTGGCTTTTGGGGTTCCCACTTTAATTATTATATGACCAAGGGAGTTAGCCTACACTTATCCTCGGTAATATTTGTGGGTGTGGGTGGGGCTGGGGTGCAGCATGGGTGGGACTGGGGACGGGGCAGGGGTGGGGCTAGGGGCGGAGAATGGGTGGGGCATGGCGAGCCACCGGTGTCGGGTTTTTCTCGGTGAAAAAGTTGGCAACCCTAGTGTTCAGCCCTCTCCCTTCCGCTGTAAGGCCTCTGCTTTTCATCACTCTCTGTTTCCTTACGAACCACTAAATCGAGGGGCCCATTTATCGCACTGACATTGGCTTCAAGCGAGAAAACACTAAACACGACAGACACATTTCCTAAGCAAAACTAAGGTATGGAATTGTTCTTAATAAAAGTCAATTTTTAGCTCATATGTAACATAACTGTAGTACTTAGCAGTACCCCTGAGGACTACAAATAGGATTAACAGGTATCCGCCCTCTGCATATGTGTGTGCGCCTCACTTGTATACACCGCATTAAACCTCCTGTAGACTTGCTTCTCAGAATCTATCCATTCTATCCGTGGCTTTTAAGACGGCAATTTTATAACAGTGAGCCTAGGTTAAGAGGGCTGGAAGAAGCCTATTTTATACTTTACAACTCCGCCCATACTTTACCCAGAGCACGCCCCAGCAGTGCCTATAGTAAACGTCCGTGCCTACAATCCCTCACGCATATACCTTTACGCCTGCTGCAATTTTATAAGACTCATGCTATGCGCATATATTGCCATATTTGTGCAAAAATGACTTTATAAACTTACCCCTTAATAGGATAATTTTATAATAGCTCACCTAGGGCAGGAGGCCACAAATGCACCTATTTTAAGGCTATTTTATAAAAGCACGTAAGGGTCGATGTGCCTTTCTGAAATACTGACAAAAATTTATTTATTTTATTTATTTATTTAGCTGTATTTATATCCCGCTTTTCACCGGGTCAAAGCGGTCAATTGGGAGATACATTTAACACGAGGAGATATGACACACATACGCTAATACTTACAGGAAACATGGGCAATGGAGGGTTAAGTGGCTTGCCCAAGACCACAAGGAGTGCCTATAGGACTAGAAATCCCAGTCCCTCCGGCCTGAACTGAAATCATGGCTTAAACTACATTTACAGTAGCTGCGTATTTCAAAACTTACGTTTGTACCCTGTGACTCTGCCCAAACCTCTCTCCAAAGATGCCTAAGCCCAGATCGCATGTAAGTACACGCCTACCTGCCATAGCGTGGAATTCTATAGAAGGCGTGTTACAAATGTAAAATCCTTTCTAGAATTACCCTCCATAGTATTGAAGGCTAATGTCTACAGGTTCTGCCAATCCATCCTTCTCTCTTCCTCAGCTAGAAAAAGTGACGTTCCGCTTGGTAATTAGAAGAACGTGGAATAAGGTATAAGTATGTCTAATGCCCTATAAATATAGTCTTAACAATTTTATTTATCCATTTGACCGTGCCCTTGCTTTGTTTAAAATCATTTCTACTCTTCCACAAAAAACTTAAAAGAGTCCACAGTCTGCTCAATGAGATCACTAAGGTTTGTGTTTTCGGCCAAGAAATACAATTTCTAAGATCTGAGAACCCCTCCAAGGATTTTAAGGTTTGTCACATGATGCACTTTGCTTTACCTCTGGTGCTCGGGAAGGAGCTGTTCAGCTGATCCATCACTTCCTCCAGTCCTGTGCTTGTGTCTTGAGGAGGGCTCAGCAGATCATCGTCACCTAAAAAATTACATTATTAAAACACAAACGGTAATAAAGATGGCGGCCAGTCCAAACCAGTAATATATCAAAGGAAAAGTGCAATTGTGTTGTTGTTAAGTGCTGCTGAGTCAGCGACTCTCTGGATAGGTGAAACTACGGAACTGGTAATTTGCTTTTCTTGAGTCCAGCTAGACCAGTCCAGATGCATGTGATATGCTCCCCTACCAGCAGATATAGGCAAAGAACACAAAGCAGTGACATCAGGCCATATGAGAAGCCTGTGCAGCTGCCAGCTCTCGGTATTCCTGTCCCAAAGCCACAGAGCTGCATCACCCATTCACACCGCGTAACCAGGCATCTCCGCAGAGGTGTAGAGAAAGGGCTACTGCCCCACTGAGAAAATACCAAAAGCATAACAAACTCTGATACAGAACAGAACTGACAGCAAGAAATAGCGGCCAGTCACCCGTATTGGTGGACCAGAATCTCCTTCTGAAGAGCCTCTTCCACCGTCGCCACCACCACCACCGATATCACCTTGAAAAGGTTTGGGGTGCTGTGGTCAATCCAAAAGGCAAGGCTATAAACTAAAACTGCTGGTACAACATCACAAAATTCAGGTACCGCTGATGATCTTGCTGAATCAGGATATGAAGATAAGCCTCAATCAGATCTAGAGAGGTGAGAAACTCTCCCTTCTGGACCACTCCCATGACCAAACAAAGGGTCTGTATCAAAAAATGTGCTATGTTTTTTAAAAAATATTCGCTCTCCTTCTACCTTTTTCCCTGGTGTAAGAAGGTAGAAGGAGAGCGAATATTTTTTAAAAAACATAGCACATTTTTTGATACTAAAGAACAACTGATGGAGAATGAGGAGGGAGACATTGTGCAGGAACAGACTAAAAAAAGTAGGAAAGATTCAGGTGAATTGGTTCCTACTTCAGGATCTTTGTTCCCAACTCAAAGAGATCAAGAAGAGGTAGTAGAGGATGTTGTAGAAAAAAAGAAGAGAAAAGAGAAGAGTTTTTTAAATATGGATTCGTTATGGAAAGGAGGAGGAAGGGGACAGTCGCGATCACGCAATTTTTGGACAGACAATTTTTGGAACCAGGACAAGGATCAAGAGAAACTGTATGCACAGAACCATTATTACAGAGGGAGAGGACGGGGTCGGGGTCGAGGGACAGGTCGTGGGGGATCGGAAAGATCCCTGGAAAGGAGATAAAAGCAATACCACCAGTTAATAATGTTATAAATATTTCACATTATAAATTAACACCTGATGAAGAATCTCTGTTGAATAAAGGGTTATCATTTGTACCAGTTAGAAACTATGACCCCTTTGAAACGCAAATTGACCTTTATAAATTCTTTAGGAAAATACGCATAAAGAATTTTTTCATGAATCAGGCCACTGTAAGTAATGATTCATCCATTATTAAGGATAAATCTCGGTGGATTCCCCCTTCCAACACAGACTCCCTTGTTGAATCATTTGAAAAAATGGTCCTTCTGGAAGTTAATAAAATAAAGAATCAAGTTCGTGTTCCGTATCATAATCTTACTCTTGGAGAGAAAA
This sequence comes from Ichthyophis bannanicus, assembly GCA_033557465.1. NCBI lineage: Eukaryota > Metazoa > Chordata > Amphibia > Gymnophiona > Ichthyophiidae > Ichthyophis > Ichthyophis bannanicus. Next base: position 943,523,587 of record CM066035.1, on the reverse strand, counting down.
ATGCTATCAAATCTTTACAAACAAACAGCAACATTATCATCAAGCCTGCAGATAAGGGGGGCGCAGTAGTGGTGATGGATAAATCTTTATATGTGGAGGAGATTGAAAAACAACTTCGGGATACGACATTTTATTCCCGTTTAACTGATGATCCTACGTCCTCTTTGAAGAAGTCTATTGATAGCATGGTGATAAGTGGTTTTGAGATTGGGTATCTCACTGCCAAGGAAAGGGATTTTTTAATTGTAGATTATCCCAACATACCCACCATTTACATTATCCCCAAAATCCCCAAATCCACACATAATCCCCCAGGAAGACCTATCGTGTCCGCCATTGGGTCACTCTTAGAACCAATTTCTCAGTTTCTGGATATTTTGCTCAGACCCTTTGTTGAAGAAATGTGGTCATATGTTTGTGACTCCACTCACGTCATTCACATTCTGGCATCCATTAAAGATCTTCAACCAAGGGTTATTTTGGTGACGCTAGATGTAGAGTCTTTATATACCAACATCCCGCAGACTGAAGCCCTATACATTATTGAACAATTTCTGTTTAGAAGAAAAGATCATAGGCGTATTCCCACTATTTTTTTGGTTAATTTAGCCCGGTTTGCCTTATGTGAGAATTATTTTTGTTTTCGTGACTTGTTTTATAAACAAACGAAGGGCGTAGCAATGGGCTCCTCTATTGCCCCTGATGTCGCCAACCTCTATGTATCCGATTTTGAAGATAAATTTATAAAAAACAACAATCCATTTAATGACTATGTTATACGGTGGATTAGATACATAGATGATATTTTTATGATTTGGAATGGGTCTGTAGACAAAACTAGGTGAATTTAACAACTGGATTAACGAGTGTGACAACAACTTATGCTTCCAACTCACATATGACCTCCATCAGGTTCCGTTTTTAGACCTTCTCATTGTTAAGTCTGAGGAGGGACTGCACACAAATTTATACAGAAAACCAACTGATAGGAACAAGCTGTTACATTACTCTAGCTTTCATAATATGGCTCTAAAGAATAATCTTCCAGTAGGACAGTTTTTACAAACTAAGAGAGTTTGTACCACCAATCAAGATTTTGAGGAACAGGCTTCTATCATGAGGGATAGATTTGAAGAAAGAGGTTACTCTTGTCAACAGATAGATAAGGCATATTTTAGGGCTCGTGAATCCTCGCGTAATGAGTTGCTTCAGACCAGGGATAAGTCATCAGATGTCGGGTTGGTTTGTTCTCTGCTCTACTCCCATCACTCTCATACTATAGGCAAATGCCTACGTAAATATTGGCATTTGATACAGGCTATTCCAGGTTTTCAAAATATTTCTCTTACTGTGGCTCATAAGCGGAATATAAATCTCCGAAACTTATTGGTACCGTCAGCTTTTACCGAACGTAGATTTCTTTCGAGATATAAGGGGCACTTTCAATGCGGTTCATGTTCTGTATGTATACATACAATCTCTATTAAAAATTATTTTATGCATCCGGGAAATAACCGCAAATTCTATTTTGATGATTTTTCTAATTGTGCTACAAGTCACGTGATATATGTCATCATATGCCCGTGTAATAAGCTATATGTTGGTAAAACTGTATGCCCAGTACGTACTAGAATAATCAAACATAAGAGTTGCCTCAAGAGATTAGTTGCAGATAAGCTGCTTGTCTCACATTGGCAAACAGTGGGTCATAAAATATCAGATTTGAAATTTTATTTTATTTATTTAGCTGTATTTATATCCTGCTTTTTACCGGGTCAAAGTGGTCAATTGGGGGATACATCTAACATGAGGGGATATGAGACACATATGCTAATACTTACAGGGAACATGGGCAATGGCTTGCCCAAGACCACAAGGAGTGCCTATAGGACTAGAAATCCCAGACCCTCTGGCCTGAGATTGCTGTCCCCAGGTGGGACTTTAACCGCCGGCCCTCTGGCCTGAAGTACCTTGTCCTAACCACTAGACCACTTCTCCCTCCATAAAAAAGGTCAAATTAAATTGGTGAGGAGGTAACATCAATGAAACCCTTTTGCGTCTTGAACAGCCTTATATCTATAATTTAAATAGCCTGCATCCAGATAGCTTGAATATGGATAGGGATCTTTCAGTTTTTCTTTAGTTTTTCGATATTGATTCATTATCATTAGGTCTTCTTTTTTCCTTTTTTCTTGTTCAATCATTTTTATCATATGTTTTTAGTAGGGTCCTTGCTTTTTGCCCCCTTGTAAGAAAAATATGTCCTCGTTTAGTTTTACTCCTTTAGTCGGGGGTTTAGGCAACAATTTTGTTTATCCTATTCAATTTTTTGGATATTCTCCTCCTGCATGGGAAGCTGGCATGTTGGGGCTATGTAACTTAATGTTGTTAGAGGTTCAATTTTACCTCTGTTCCTCTGTTCATTTTTTGATATTCATTTAGTGGTCAACACTCTTTATATATGGGTAGTGATTTCCAGTTGTTTCATTTAGGGTGGATCTTTTTAACGTTTTCCATATTTATTTTCTGTCCTCTGTGGACTTAATTTTGTTTGGTTTATTTGTTTCACAACATCTTCACACTTCTTTTTTATGGCGGTATATGTAATTACTTATAGATTGAAATGCTTTTATCGACTACCAAAATTTGCATAGTTGACTACACGTCATCGAATTAACATCTCTATAAGGTTCCCTGTGCTCAGATGCTGGCGTTTTTTCGACTTTTATTTACAATAAGGTGGTGCCGACTCTATGGAGTCGGCAGTGGGAGCATTCGTTTTAACATTCATGTAAGTTTCCTGCCCTTCTCCCCTTTGCTCTGTGCTTTAATGTTTAAAGTTTTACTTTGTTTTGGTGCACTGTTTTATGTTAGCTCAAATGTTTTATTGGGGCATTAATAGCATAGTTGGTAATTTGAGCTGTTCTGTTTTTGATATTTTGGGTTTCATAAGGTGTTTAGCCTGTAGAAGACGGTGCGTTTTAGATTCTCACATTTTTATTGGACAACTGATGTTCATTTTTAATCAAGTTGTTATTGTGAGATATACTTTTATAACAACTTTTTAACTTTTTGTTTCTGCATTTGTTATTCGTCATTCGGGGGTCATTCCCTCTACATAGCCTTTTAGTAGCTCTTTAAATTGGACTTTTGGCTTCTATCGTGGGTTTAGTTTAGACACAAAGGGGTATGTTTACTAAACACCGCACATTTGCGCACCGCACATTAGCGCACGGCAATGACGCACTTAAGTGCTCTTAAGTGGGCCGTACACGTGCGCGTCACACTAACGGACCCCGCACAAGTACGGGGCCCGCAAATGTGCGATAGAGGCGTGTAATGGCTTACGGAGGGCGGAGGAAGGCTCCCGAGGGCGAAGAGACGGGGTTAATGGGCGGGGAAGGGGAGGGGAGAGGCTCCCCGCACATTATCGGGGCCGAATTTCCATGTAAAAACTACCGCGAGTGAAACACTCGCTGTAGAGTGCATTTAAAGGGAAGAGAAACCATTTCCGTCAGCAATGTACAGCAAAACCGGGGAAACCTACAAAACGTGAGCAGTGTGATACATGTGCACAGAACAAAAGTGCAAATAAAACCTGAAAATGACCTCAACAAATCCCTAAAAATTATAATTAAGCAGGGGAACAGTGCTAGCAATGGGCAACAATAAAAAACACACCCAGGAAAGCCCAAAAAACAGTGGAGACCCACAGCGGAGACCCTTCCAAAAATCATTTCCTTTTGTTAGAGCTTTCCTGGGAGTTCTTTTATGTTTGCCCATTAATATCACTGTTGCCCAGCTTGGTTATATTTATTCCCCCTTTTTTCGCTGTCATTTGCGGGGTTCATTTGCACGTTTGTCTCCGGACAAGGTGAATGAGCCCACAGTAAAAATGTGCAGAGCAGGGTTTCCGACTCATTCGGTCAGGTTTCCTATCTCCAGGGACTGCACTGTCTCTGTGGCCACAGTGTGGTGCAGCGGACACAGCCAGTGTCTCTAAGACCAAAGAATCACAGGTTCAAATCCCAGCTGGGGCACCTGCCAGTCCTGTCCCCATATTTTACCCACCACTAAACAGAGATAGTAAAGACACTCCTTTATTGCAGAGAACATAAGCATGCTTGAAACACCCATATTTTACCCTACACCGCTCACACACCAGAACAATGGACAGTACCTACAGCCGAGTCCCCCAAATGCAGGCCTGGAGTGCCACAACTCAATCAGGTCATATGGTTTTACTACGATAAGGACATGCCAGCATGTTGGCGGAAGGGTACAGGTGGTGGAGGGGGCAGTGGCTGCTAGCCACAGAAGACAGTGGCCTAACCATGTGAAGGCTGGCACCGTCCACTGCAACAGATAGGCCCTGTCGGATGTACAGTCATGGATCTCCCAGGGAATTCAGCCAATCTGTGGCAACATGGTGGTGCAGTGCACACAGACAGTGTATGCAAGAACAGAAGGTCACAGGTTCAAAGACCAGCTGGGGCTACTGCCAATCCTGTCCACATATTTTTCCCACAACTAAACCGTGATAGTAAGGACAAACCTTTATTGCTGAGGACATACGCATTGGTAATACGCCTATCTTTTACCACACCCAGCACAGACGCCATGAACAGGGGCATTACTTAGAGCAGAGTCTCCGAAATGCAGTCCTGGAGGACCACACACCATTCAGGTTCCATGCTGCCTCTAATACAAATGCCTGTGCTGCATATCTATGCACCACCCCCATGGCATGTAGATGTAGCTCATGCATATTCATGAGGGACAGCAGGAAAACCCGAACAGTGTTAGGCACACCAGGACTGGAGTTGGGAACCTCTGCCGTAAAGCAGCAGCCAACAGGGGCAGACACACCCACACCCACAGGCCCCATTGGCCAATGCCTCCTGGAGAGGCAGGACATTGGGCCCTGCGTGCATCTCCCAATACTAGCACATGCATACCTTAGCAATGTCACCCTACACCTGGGTATATGGTACACAGCTCTCAAACGTTTGCTATGAGTACTGGCAGATAGACATTCCTACGTTAAGCACAGTTTGCTCTGTGAGCTCCATCATAACAATCCTTCTGATGTCTGCGGTGTGTGCTTCAGGTCTTGCCTCTGACAGTGGTCACCACCCTGGGGAGTGACCCCCAACAGTATTGCGTACCATATCCATGCCTGTACCGTGCCCAGGACTGGTGTGGTGGGCAAGGGTGATAAACTCCTCTATAGTAGCACAATGCTGGCATACGTGTGGGAGTGTGTGTCTGTCTCTACAGTGTGTGTTGGCTGCAAACACCTTCCACAGCCCACACTGCCAGCACTGTTGCCAGTATTGGCCTGCCAATGTGCATAATGAGCAGCAAGGTACCATGGGTATAGCTCAGACAGGGTGGCCTGGCCAGGATGCATCTGCACAGGGCATAGGGCACTGCCTGGGACATTGTCGTGGCCGGCCACCACCTACACAGACAGGGTGGCCTCTGTCTGTCCCGCTGGGGGATCACACTCACCCTGACTGTGCAGTGACCACAGCATGTCTAGGCACCCCCATAGTGCTATATAGTATTTCTCTCATGTGATATATATGGGTTTCCTTTTGGGGCCCAGTCACTGACTTATCTGCTGGTGTGTACTGCCATCTCAGTTCTAGGTGCATGCATTTCTACCAGGACTAGCTAGCAGACTGTTTTCAGCTGGTCTGTGTCTTGATGGAGTGCCTTGCAGGGTGCAGCGGCTGATGGCTTGCTGCAGGAGAATATCAGATAGTGGTGGGGTGCAGCTTAGTATATCCAGGCCTAATGTCTGTCTGATATTGTGTTATGGATGTGTATAGAGCTGCTTTGACTGCCCTGTAGGGTGTCTGTTCCCTAGCAGGACTGGGGTTGATGGTCCACTCTACTGCCACCATTTCAGGGAGGTAGAATGTGGATCTGTTGATAGGAGACCCTGTTTTTGATGGGGGGGAGGGGTACATGGCCCACCTAGGTGTCCATGGGGGGTTCTCCTGACTAAGACAGAAAGAGATATCCAAGGTGTTTCTGCAAAAACTACCTATCTCACAGTTTAGTACTGCTTAGGAGCCCTGGCATGGCCTCTTTCAGCCATGGAGGGTGTTGTGGACCTGGTCCTGGGCGCCTCCTCACACCCTCAGGGTGAGCACAGTACCCGCACAATGTGACGGTGTGTAGCTACTCTGTGCCAGTAAAACACCCGGTCAGTACCCCCTACCAGGCCGAGGTGCTGTGTGGGTGCACACGGCCACTTCCCCCTACCAGGCCGGGGAGTTGTTGGGGTGCATTCCCCATCTTGTGTTCATCTGTGGACAGCTGATTTGCATGTGCAGTGCATCATGGGTACGGGTGGCCTAACTCTATCCTGGTTACCACAGCAGACTGTCTGTGTGGTGACGTGCAGGCTCTCTGCAGCCAGCCAGGGGCTTGCTGACAGCTATAGAGCTGTAGCCCAATGGTTACATCACTGCCTGTGAAGCCAGAGGTCATGGGTTCAAACCCACAGTGGGGTTATTTGATTGGGTTGTCCAAAGTTGTTTTTTATTTAATGTACATATGTTGCTGCCAGCAAAAACACCCTCAGCGTACTGTACCCATAGGGTGCCTCTGAGGGTGCTTTATAGTGCGCCCTATATGGCACCTTATGGTTGCCGTCCATATAAGGTGCACTATACATTATCCTGTGATGCAACATATATGGTGAGCTATAGGGGACATTCTAGGGTGCCTTGGCGGACAGTGAACTTGAACATATGCCTTATGGGCCGCCTTATGTTAACACGCTTTGAGAGTGCGTTTGCTAGTACTGATAAATAAAATAAAACTACTATGCCTCCTACAGCACTCATCCCCATAATACATAATGCCTCAGCCAGCCTCCTTCACTGGGCACTGTGAGGGATTGAACCCCTGATCCCTGCACCATTGGTCAGTGTCCTAACCATTGTGCTGTGGCTCTGTTCCTGTGCTTACACATCAGCGCGCTGCCTTATGCCGCCCATTATTACAATGCCTCCTAAACATTAGCGCACCGCCTTATGCCGCCCCTCATTTATATGCCTCCTAAAATAATGCCTCAGTGAGTCTTATTCATTGGGCACTGTGGGGGATTGAACTGCTGCTCCCTGCACCATTGTCCAGTGTCTTCACCATTGTGCTGTGGCTCTGTTCTTGTGCTTGGACATTGGCGCACCGCCTTAGGCCTTCCAAAATTAGCAGCGCAACGCCTTCTGCCGCCCAAAATTACCAGCGCACCGCTGTATGGTGCCCAAACCTAACAGCGTGCCGCCTTATGCCGCCCAAAATTAACAGTGCACCGCCTTATGCCGCCCAAAATAACAGTGCGCCGCCTTATGCCGCCCAAAATGAATATGCCTCCTAAAGCACTTTTAGCCATTAAAGTTAAGGCTTCAGCCAGCCTTTTGTGATGCACACAATGGGGGATGGAACCCATGGCCCCGGCACCATTGGTCAGGGTCTTCTCCTTTGTACTACGGCTCTGTTCCTTTGTGTGCCCAGCAGCGCGACACTTAGCCTTCCCACGCGCTAATGTGGACCCCGCACATTAACGCGACGCGCACAAGTACGGTCGCTTTCTCCCGGTTTTTTTCTTTTTTCTGCCTGAACCGCCCACTCCTTATATGGCCCAGGCACACTACCGCGGCCCCGCACAATTTCGGAGTTTAGTACACATACCCCAAAATAAATAATTTATGTGTTGTTTTTTAAAAAATGTGGGTAATCTGTATTTGGGTTGTGGCTCCCTCGAGGCCGATTCTTGAGCCCCACATTTGAAGGGTTTCCTTTGTAGATGATATAAATAGAGTTATTAATAGATCACACAATATGTCTTTACACAATCTAATATGCATACATTTATCTCAGTTGTCTCTTTTAAAGTCCCAATGGCAGGGCTATTATTATGACGGCACAGTTACGAGTTGGTTTTCATACACTCTTTTAAGACCTCTTTTTTATTAGCTACAAACGTCTAATTTTTTGTATACGCGCTATCTAACAACGGGTAGTTTCGTCTGGAGGCTATAAATAGTATCATTAATAGATTACATAATGCACATAAATATGTACGGTTTGACCTTAGTTTTTTTGAAAACCCTACTTACAGGATTAATACTATGACAGCATAGCAACATCTAATTGGAAGTTACTGGATAATCCCAATCAGGTAATTTATTTAATTTATAAGTTTGAGATTATTTATATACGCATATTTTATCCCCACGGTTTTAGAAATAGGTTTTTATGTTGTTTATGTCCATACACCCTGGGAGTTATTTTTGTCATGAGATATTTTTCCATATGCAGCCATTTTTTCATGTTCTCGTCCTCATCCCTCAGTATTTGTTCCCTTTGGTTTCTTCGCTCCATTCTTTAATGATAATGGTTTTGTTTTGTTTTTTAACCTCTTAGGCTATCTAATGATATTATGATAGGAGTTATTTTCAGTGATTAAGGTATACAATACACAGGTACGTTGTTTTTATTGTCTTTTAATGTTATTTATTAGTCACATTTCTGATGAATACATATGTATATTTGTTATATATATATATATTTTTTTAGCTGTATGTTTCTTTATTATATAGGTTTTATTTTGATTTTTATTGTGACTAGTAATTGTTTACGTTTATATATTTATTTATTTATATGTTAAATTATGAGTTGTTAACTTATTTTTTTATAATCATTGTTTTACATTATATGACATTTAAGTATCTGTTTTATTATGAGTTGTTTATTTATTTTTTACAATTATTGTTTTACATTATTTGGTTTTTAAGTATCTGTTTTATTGGCATTTATACTTGCCTATTATGGAAAAAATTGTTATACATTATTAGTTTTTGATTCATTTTTTAGCTCCGTACATTGGCTGTACTTTATTTTATTTTGCTTTCATATTTTATATTGGTTTCAATTGGCATTTTTTTATATGTCTTAGTTCATTCTCTTTTTAATATTCAGTTTCTCTTGTTTTTTAATTTTAAATGTCTTCTGTTTTTTAGCCATTCATTGCCCCTGAGGAAGGTTTTTACGAAACACGGCCTGTGTTGGGCCAGTGGCTGAAGTATAATTACTTAATAAAGGCTTTTCCACACGTCCGCTTGGTTGCAGTTCACGCTTCTTACTGGGTTGTTTGTTGCACGTGGATCCATGCTTGTTGTGCAGGGCTGTAGCAAGCCATAAATGCGCTTTGTGCAACTTGCAAACCTGGCGCCCTCCCCACAATGACATCAGATGTTTGTCATTTGTCCCATGCTCAGCATCGCCCCATCTTACCACACACCTCTTCATTATGCAGCCAAACCACCCCCTGGGCTGCCTGCCCGGCCTGTCCTTGCCCGCTGCCAATTTTCTTGTTCCCTTGAAGGAGGCAGAAGCGGCGCGCACCTCCAATTTAAAAAAACCCACTCGAGTCTTTCTGACTCTGCGCTTGCACGGCTGGTCTGACATATGCTCGGGTCAGAAGAGGGAGGGATCAGACCAGCCGTGCAAGCAGGGAGTCAGAAAACTCAAATGGGGGTTTTAAACTGGAGGTCCGCTCCGTTGTCACCATCGCCAAGGGAACAGCAAAAGCGGTGGCAGGGCAAGGGCAGGCCTGGTAGGCAGGATGAGGGGGAGCAGAGGCCGGCACTCCCCAACTCTAAATGCGCCCCTATTTTTTTTACTCCATTACATGCAGGGGCATCTAATTCTGATTTCTCCATTGCAATCCATAAGAAAAGTAAGAGTACAAGTCCCTGCATGCAATGGGGTAAATACAGGACTGGATCAAGCCTGTTGGGCGCATCTGGAGCCAGTTGGCAACCCTACTCCTCCTCATGCCCCTCTAGAAGGCACATCTCCTCTTCCTCCAGCTCCTTGACAGCTAAACTCCAGTCCAGGTCTTTACTGGACCCCCAAGAGGCCACTTAGAAACATGATGGCAGAAAAAGACCATATGGCCTATCTAGTCTGCCCTTCCATATCAACTATAATAGTCCCCTTTTTTCCTTTAGAGATCCTCTGTGTTTGTCTCAAGCTTTTCTGAATTCAGATACTGTCCTCATCTCTACCACCTCCACTGGGAGACTATTCCACACATCTGCCACTCTTTCCGTAAAGAAGTATTTCCGCATATTACTCCTGAGTCTATCCTCTTTCATAGGAAACACTCTCCAACTGCTTCCTGGCATCTTTAGCCCCCTGGGCCCTAGAGAACTGCAGTGCTTGGGGACTGAAGAGAAGTCACCAGAATAGATGGAGCAGCCCCCACACCACTCCCAGCCATTTATTTAACAGTTTTTTTATACTGTTTTAAACCATTTTAACTTAAACTTGGTAATGTACATTAAACAGGGACATTGATCACTTGGATTTTTCTGAGAAAATGGTGGGTTAAGTGACTTGTCCAAGACCACAAGGAGTGCTCGTGGGAATTGAACGCTGGTCTCTTGGTTCCTAAGCCAATGCGCTAACCATTAGGCTCCTCCTCTACTCCGTGAACTGCTTAGCTGCATCCCCTGTAATAAGAGAAAGTTTGCTGCAGCTAATGCATAAAATTGGACAGATCAGAGTCCCAGAGGATGCTGACATACCCCACCCCACCCCACCAGAGGAGAGACCTCCTGGAGACTTCTAGAGTAAGCAACAGAAGACCCGAGGTTGTCATTGCGCACCATGGGTGTTGACAAAATGACTGCTGTTCCTGCCAAAGCCCCATTGGGTCCCTCAGACACTCCTCACATAGCACTTCCCATTTTCTCCATGGGAACTGCAGCAGGTAACACGGCCAACTCCATCGCTAATGCTCCCGGCAGATCAGAACCTCCCAGAAGTGACAAAGCTGTAAGTCAAGGTAGAGATCACCAGATGTAGCATGAGCATGCCTGCTACCACAGACTGCATAATTCCAGGCACGCTGTCCCCCAAGCATAAGCCCGAAACTTACCGCTGCAGCTTGGGCTGCTGGAACAATGCGGTACTAACAGTGCGCTGATGCCGTCTCCTCTTTTTTGACCTTTTTCTTGAGCAAACGTTAGTGGCAGGCAGCCATTTGACAACAGCCCTGCAGAAGGGGTACCAAACAAATGGTGACCAACAAAGGGACAGGGAGAAAGACCACTAGGTCTACTGCTCTATAAGGGGCAGTCCCGTAAACCAAGTTAGGGAGATGTCCCGGAGAAGAGCAAGGTAGGGAACGCCACACGGGGCGAAAAAGAGGAAACAGAGAATGCTGCCTGTTGCCCCAGCCAAAATGAAACCCTAAAGAAATTAGGTGGAACTCCTAAAAGGCTGTCCTCTAAGGGAGAAGATCTCAAAGGAACAATGCCCTGAGGGCCTCCCCCAAGAATCCAATCACCATCTGCTGGAGACAGAGAATACAGAGAGCTGGCAGCTACGTTGCCTTCCTATATGGGGTAATGTCATTGCTTTGTATTCTCCGTCTCTATCTTCTGATAGGGGAGTATAAGACTCGTTCATCTGAACCGGCCTAGATAGGACGAAGAGCAAGCTCTTTTACCGGTATAACGCAGATATGAGAGCAGCCAGGCTCATGGAGAGTAATTTTATAAGAGGGCACCAACTTTAAAGCATGAAGTAGGCACAATTTCATGAAGACACAGTCACCTATGTTTCATAAAATACTAGCGCAGCTGCATAACGCACGCGAGCATTGCAGGCGCAGAGATTCACACCTGTCCACACCCATAAGTGCATGAAGAGACTGCCATATTTTATAATCTACATGAGCACTTGCGTGTTTCGCTCATGCTCTACCCAAACTCCACCAGTCGACATTTTATAAGAGGCCATTTACACTTTATAAAATCACCTGCTATGAGTGATATTAATAAACTCTTCTAACAAAAGTAGGATGTCCTCGCATTTGCTGGGTTATCCTTTCATGCCTGTCTACAACCCTTCCTCCATGTCATTAGGGGCTAGAGGGTAACCGAGGGCATGACATCCAGACTAAGAGCAGCAGACACAAAGAAAGGACATTAGAATTCTGTAGGAAGTGGTCGAGTCCCACTAAGGAAGGGGAGGTCTTCTTTAGAATTCTTTGCTGTATAGTGCTACCAGATGTAGGCAGCACTTTACAGATGCATAGGGATAAGTCTATAAAAAGCTGCCTAGATTTATGTATAAACAACATGCATTTAGTCATATACATGTGTGTTTGATGAGGTCGCTATTCCTAAAGTATGAGTGATGGGTCAATTGGATGTACTTGCTCTGTTGGCATGTACAGGCGTGGAGTTTGGGGGGGAGCATGGGCAGAATGCAAAGTTGTGTGTGTAAGAACTTGTGTGCATTCTTGACATAGGTATCTACACCAGCCATAGGACTGGCATCAGTGCTCATGGCTTAAATGAAGACACGTACCTTCACACTTACGCCCTATTTTACAAAATCAAGTATATGCGTACTTGACTTTCTAAAACAGACATAAAATACATGCGTTAACCTATGCGTGTCTTATAAAATTACCTTAAAAGAGAGCGTGCCTCCCGGAGACCTCTGGAGTGTGCAATGGAAGACCTGAGGCCAAGTCACCATTCTTGCCAAAGCACCAGCAGGCCCCTCAGCTCAAAGAGGTAATTTTATATCAGCTCACTAAGTAGGGAGTCCAAGTAGGCACCTATGAGTCTTCAGAAAATCGCCTCACAAAATCTACGCAATCCCAGCTACAATACACCCGTGGACATTTATGCAGACATGGATCACTTAAAGGTATACGCCTTCTTGCCACCATGTGTACTTTTATGCGTGTAACCCGGGTGGTCATTTTATAAGAGGTCTTTTGCACACATAAAACAGGGTTTACATGTGAATAGTCCTTTCTAAAATGACTCCCCTGAAGAGAGATAGTTTATAACAAGTTGCATGCTATGACTCTTTTGCAATCTAAGGCACGTTCACCGAAACCCCCAAAAACTATTGGTGGCCCGATAGCCCCAACCCGCTCACCTCTGAACCCCTTAAAAAATGAAAGTGGTTCTATTTCCCTAAAGTTCAGGGCCCTCGCCCCTATGTATCTTCCTCTTTGGGAGTCAGGAGCAATGCGGCATTGCTCCTGCTCCTTTGTTGCCATTTTGGAAAATGTCAACACCTGACCCTAAGCAGTGTATCCCAGGATGCACTGTGTGGGGGTGGGTGCTGCTATTTTCCAAGATGGCAGTGCGGGGCAGCAGCATGAGGACATCGCTTCTGCCACCGAAAGAGAAAGGTATATGGAGAGGGGGCAAAATCAGAGGTACCGGTGGTGGAGGGTCTGAACTTTGGGGCACCAGAGCCATGTTTAATTTTTTAAGGGGTTTGGGGGGGTTGAGGCCACCGGGCCACTTGGGCAACCTTTTGATGGGATTTGGTGCTGTGGGGGCCATCAATAGTTTTTTGGGGAGTCTTGAGGTGGGGGGGGGGGAGGTTGGGAGCTTCGGGACTGTAGAGTGCTGGGCAGGCAATCGGGGGTCTGGGCTTCCTGGGTCATTTGAGGTGAAGGGTCAGACATCACCTCAGATGACCCTTTGATTCCTGAGCTGGCATAAAGGTCCGGAGCTAAGAGAAGAGTAAAAAGCTGCGCTGTTTCCATCAGGAGCAATGAAATATGCGATTAGCAGTCTGCTTTAGCGCAGGGATTTTCCTGCTCTAGCTTGCTTTCTCCATCAGGGAACATCTCAAGCAAATGCTGAATTAGAAGAAAGTGCAGTTTGCTGCATCAGCTCCTTGGTCTGCCGCTGACACTTCTCTCTCGGTCTCTCTAACTGATGATATTTTCCTCCTCTCCCTTCGCTCGGTCTGCTCTCCACCTGATGTTACTCTCTTCCTCATCCTCTTCTCTCGGTCTCTCTAACTGATATGATTCTCTCGCTCTCTTTTCAGGCTATTGTTTCTCTCTAGCTGGTGCTTTTGACGAGGATCTCAGCATCCCATCCCACAGTCTTACCCGTGCTATCTGAAGTCTGACTGCCGACCACGCGGAGCAGCATTGGCTGACTACTGTCTGACCTCTGGACAGATGGGGACGGAGAGGACAGTGTGGTACCATTCACTTTCGCCTCTGCCTGGGGCTATGACATCAGTAAAACAAAAGATGGGTTAAGTTCCACAGCATCACAAAATGAAGAAAGCAACACTTTTAGTCTGTTTCCTGGGCTGATGACGAGAAAAGAAAAGCGTCCTGTAATTCTTAAGTGATTCCTAAGTGCTCTTACCTGTTCCAGAAGCTGCCTCAGCCGATGCAGCTGCGACTCCAGCTGCTTGTTGTGATCCTCCAGAATCTGCATGCGGGCTTCCAGGCGGCCCTTGTGCTGACGCAGCAGCTTGGCCTCAGCGATGAGCTCAGCATCCCGGGGGCTTTGAGGGGAGATGGGCAACATCTCGGGCGGGGAGGGCAGTGGGGAGAGTCCCTTGTTCTCATGCTGCTCCTTCAGCCGGTCGTATTCTGACTGCAGGTTTCTAGTGTAAAGCAATGTCATAGCATGAGCAGGGCTGCAGCTCTGAATTACACTGCGTGGTAACACTAGCAGGAAAAGCCCTTGTCTGTGGCATGGCTCTTGGTATGTGCTCTCTGGCTGCCTCTTTGTAACTAGACTTTTACTGGGTGTTTTGATTCTCACAATGAAGTATCTAGTACAAATTGTCAGTTTACTACACGGGAATTACACTATAACTGCAGTCCCTGGTAATTCCTTGTTGATCTTCACAACAGAATTTGCAGGTAATGCCACTTGGTTTAGGCTTGCCCACAGGATGTACTGTCTCCCTCCCTATGGTATGTTTTCCAGCAACCTTAGGCCGCAGTGTATAAAGCAGAAAGCTCGGTTGCAACTGACCTGTTTTCCTCCTCTAGGTCCGCTAGGATTCTCTCCAACTCGCCACGCTCCTCGCTCTCCAAGGACACCAGGATCTGGGCGGGGCTCCGGGGCTGGCTCCGGGGTTGACTCAGGGGGGATTCCTGCTTCAAGCTCTGGCAGTAATGCTGGATTAACAGGTGCTCATCATCTCTACGAGACAGGAACTGCGTTAGTCACAGCATCACATCCACCGTTTCCCCAATAAGTTGCACTTCTCACCACACTTGTGGACGCCTTTTTCCTACAGCGCCAGTGCTTAGACTTTAAAATGAAAGAAAGTCTGGCAGCAGGAATGGAACAGCTGGAGGATTAGGCTCGTTTTGGATTTCTGAAGTTACAGTAAAAGGTGTCATGCACTGAAATTTGAAAGTCAAGATTCAAAGGTCTGGACTTTTTTGGTTTGGGATTTGAAATCAAATGTTTCCTCTCTCAGATGAGATTTTCCATAGCTTCAGGCAGAAATACAACCCTAAATGAAGATTAGCCAAGGCCCTGGAGCTGTCCCCAGGCCTTCTGTGCATGTCCCTCCCCGTTACTGAGGGACACAGTGGGACTACTGAAGCTTTTGTCTGTCTTGTGGTTAATGGTGAAGCAGGGAAGTAGAGGAAACACTTATTCCCCGAGTTTCCATTTTTAATTTCAGTTTTAGGAGCTTTCTAGGTTTGACACTTAGCATCCTAACAGCCAAAAAACGTCAAGACAAATTAAGGAATTAATGGAGCTGAGAGAACGGCTGTACCGCTAGCCACAAAACAGATCTTTTGTATCAGGAATTAATGCCCCACAAGAGAGCAATTTTTAAAAAGCCCATTTCTATAGCTGATGAAAGTGCCTTACTTGCAGTGTAAAGCCAGGATCAGAGGCCGGTGGGATTTCCCAAAGGGATAACTGGCTCCTTCCCACGTTGCTCTTTTGTTTTTTTACACGTAAAGGTCAAAGATGCAACAGATGATTGGAAGAACAATTTTCTAAGCCTCTTCTGCGGGCGGAACAATGTTTAACCTGAAAAAGTGGGCTGTAAATAGTCCACCGTGTGTGTGAGTGGAGAGACATTGTTCTGTAACGCATGGACGTAGGTACGCAGGAGAGAAAGCGTTTGTTAGTACAGGCTTTCCAACAACTCACCCATCCCTGCATTTTCAGTAGTATATGTGCTGTTTTCATTAGAAAAAATGACCGTACAAAAAGCAGGTGTACACGTTGGTGGATCCTTCGTCTCCAGGCAACTTAATGAGAGTGAAAGGGTGCCCATACTTTAGCTTTGAAAAGCTGCGCAAGGCTCGCAGGCAACGATTACATGCTGATTTTGTAGCTCTGTGTGCCCTCAGGGGCTGATTTTATAAGGAACAGCATAATACACCATTTATGCGCATAAGTGACCTATTTTCAGGGGCGTACTGGCATGAACTGGCATGCGCACACTTTAGACAGTCGCTACTCTTTAAGTGCGCGCACAAATCCAATGTGTATACCTTCAGTGTTGGTGTGCATAGCAGCAGAGTTTGGGCAGAGTGCAAATTTCTGTACGTCAGTAATAAATATTGAAACTTGTGCGCATGCTTAACAAAACACCTGGGCCTGGGTATTTACAGGTGCCCTAGAATAGACATCAGTGTTTGTGCCTAATTTGCACACGTTTACATCACTCATGCCCCTATTTCATAATATAAAGTACGTATGTACATCACCTTATAAAACAGGCCTCAAATACATCCATGGTAATGTGCTTTAACTCTGTGGGAGTTTATGAATTTACCCTTTTCAAGGATCATTTTATAAGATGCCTATTTATGCTCAGCAGTAGATATCTACCTAAGTGCTATTTTATAAAGAAAAGTAGGTGCCAACCTCTCTTTACAAATACTAGCATATGTGGTCAAAAATATGCGTTAATTTAAGGTGCGATCACTTACTCTAGCCTAGAGTCAGCGTAAACGCCGGCACCTAGATCTGGAAAGAATGTGCATAAGTCATAATATTTTAGACATTTGTGTGTGTACGTCTGTGCTCCACCCACGCTGTGCCGAAACTCCGCCCATGTGCACGCCCACAGCGGATATGCAAAACAGCGACCAGCAAAAGTACATGCACAAAACCCATTTATGTGTAGAAATCACTAAAATACCATGATCTACACGTGTCAATGGCATGTCACTGTAGATACTACTTATAAAATGACTCCCCCACTTAATGTGTCAGCAGGATATGGTCAAGGTCCAGAGAAGCCTTTTTAGCTTACGCAGGCAGCACCGTGGGATCTTTATTCTTTTTTATTTAGTGCTATCAAGTCAGTGCTGACTCCTAGTGACCCAGCCGCCTCTGGGTTTTCTTGGCAATCTATCACTGGAAGTAGATTGCCAGCCTTTTCTTCCAAGGCATTGGAGGGTAAAGTGATTTGCCCAAGGTCACAAGGCGTACTAGGTATTTTCTGGGTACTAGGCAGTTGCTCTAACCACTGTGAGATTAAAAAAGACTAAAAACAAGAAGAAAAGAATCACCAAACTCTGGCCCCGGCCTTCTCGTGGCTGCCTTACGTCAGATCCGCTGTCTAGTCTAATGGCGGTCTTTGCGCTCCTTTACAGATCCCTGCATGGAGCAACAGGTCACTAGCCAGAGGGCCTGAGAGGTCGGTGTTTTTTTATAAATACCAGCTGAAATTCTTCTGGACAGCAGCCGGCACTGGATATCTAGATTCAACAGTGACTGGTGCCACTATCCACAAAGCCCAAAAAAAATCACGGTGGCAAGTGCTTTCTGCCCCTATAGTTGAACACTGTGTGGAGAAGAATCATTTATTTAGCGAGTTGATTTGGACAGTCATTGACCATGTTCCATCAGATCCGCGAGGGGGTGATCGCATATCTCATTTACAATGGTATGAACAACGATGGATTCATGTGTTAAACTCTGTTCATCCTACCGGTTTGAATCGAGAAATCGATTGGCCCAGTTTGCTCTCATGATGGACCAATCGGGTAAGCGGTTTCCCAAATTGTGTGGGATATCCCCTTTATGATTGGTGGTTCTTTTTCTGATTGACATCAGTTCTCACCAGTGGCTTTGGGGATTATCACAGTGTCATCAAACGTATTCGTGATATGACGGTCAAACCAGCAAAGGGTTTTTCACTATGTGTGTGCTCCTTGGTGGTGATTGGCTTCTTCTTTGATCGACAAAGTCTATCAGCCAATGACAAATTTTATGGTCCTATATGATGATTGGATGCCGGTTTGGCGTCGGCGTTTAGTGGCGCTTATATTGAACAATTTCATGTGAGCACTTGACAGAGGGATACTGAATACCCCGAAACGTGCACGTCGTGCTTCAATGGGCTTCAATATGTGGAACTGCTGCATTGGGACAAGATACGTTTTGAAAGTTTTTTACTATAATAGACAAAAAGAATTGAAAAATAACTTATAAGTGAATAAATGGATATCACCAGTTTGGTGTGGTTAAGTTAACTATCTTACCCTCCCTCGATGTTATCTGACAAAAATATTAATTACATCATGTGTGGACTGATTCAGGGACTATCCAGAAAGCGGCGGTACTGCGACTGCTAGCTAGCTAGATAGCGAATCGGATAGCGTTGGGATACAGCCTTTTTGCTGTCCTAACTTTATCTGGATAGTTATATGGTTGGCAGACTTGAACATCACTGCTAGTCGGATAACTCCTAAATTTGCCATTCCCATTAAATTAGCTGAAAACAAAACTGATTTCTATCCATGCATGATCCCACCTCTACTCTGGAGTGGATCTGGGACTGAATTAACACAAACACAGATTCAATCATTAGCTTGGAAAAGCAAGAACCCAAAACAAGCTAATGTACCTGTGATGTAGGAAGTCTATGACTTGATGCAGGGTGACCATCCCCCAGATTATCTCCAGACATCCAAGGGTGTGGGTGGGCAGGTTCTTTCTCTCCCAAGCTTACTCGCAAACTAAAATGCATTTAAGCAAAGAGACTTTGGTGGTCCTTTTGCCTGATGCAACAAGGGTAAGGAGGAAACCTTCGCCTGGCCTATGCCACCTGAGATTGGCAAGGCCGAATATGTGACTACTAAGAGATGCAACTGAATTCTGAGAAAGCCATTCCTAAGACGAGAAGCAGAAGAGGTGAACAGTAAATATGAGATAGAGAAGGGGCGGTAATGCTTCATTGAGTCAATTAGTCTGCAGGGCTACTGAGAAAAGCTGCTTTTGCTGTGAAGGATTCTGCAATTGTAAGTATTTCCTTACTGGTGATTTCTCAGACTCTTAGGTTGAAGGGAAAGCGTAGTTACTCACCTGTAACAGGTGATCTCCAGGAACAGCAGAAATCAGTCTTCACATATCGGTGAATATCACCAATGGAGCCCCCCCGGGAACACTTATTAGTGTCCAATTGAAAAACCTTTGAGAGCACTCCACTGTGCCTGGGTGCCTGCCTTCCCAACTCCTCTCCTCAGTTGAGTTTGTTGTTGAGAATAAGAAGAAACAAAGGACCCTGCAACTCTTAGAGGAGGAGGGTAGGTTGTGAAGATTAATTCCTGCTGTTCCTGGAGATAACCTGTTACAGGTGAGAAACTGTGCTATCTCCAGGAACAAGCAGGAATGTGGTCTTTACCTGTGGGACTCACTAGCTCCCAGGTTCCAGACTGATATGGGAGGGGGAAGAGTAGTGCGATCCCTATGGCAAAAATGTGTAGCCGATGAGTCTGGAAGAATTGTGGGCCAAAGGACTCGATTCCAGAAGGCAATACTGCCCCAAGAATAGTCTGGTATCTCGCAGAAGTCAGGGACGGAGGGTAGGAGTTAAGCTCCAAAGAGGTGTGGAGTACAGCTTGGCTAAAGACCGCGTCCCGACATGAGTCTCTGTCCAGACAATAGCGTACAGCAAAAGTGTGAATGGAGGACCAGGTAGCTGCCCAGCAGATGTTCTCAATGGCTATTGAGTGAAAATTAGCTATGGATGTTGGCATAGTCTGCACATTATGAGCAGTGACATGACCCTCCAAAGAGAGTCCTGCTTGTGCATAAGAAAAGAGATGCAATCTCTCATCCATCTTGATAGAGTACGTTTCATCATTGGTTGACTCAGATGACTAGAATCAAAGGAGATGAATAATTGAGAGGATCTTCTGTGATCTTTAGTTCTATCCAAGTAGTAAGCCAGTGCTCGCTTGCAGTCTAAGGTGTGTAGCGCTGCTTCAGCCCAAGATGCATGTGGGAAGAAAATCGGGAGGATTACCGACTGGTTTTAGATGGAAGGAGGAGGCTACCTTTGGAAGGAAATGTGGATGGGTACGCAGAACCACCTTGTCATGGTGGAACCGGGTTTAGGACAGATCCGCCACCAGAGCCTTTATTTATTTTATTTATTTTATTTATGCTTATTTCTATACCGCTTTTTCCAAAGATCAAAGGCGGTTTACAGGTAACATTTAGTGAACATGTTTTACATAGAACATCGTTTTTTTTCATAACTATGTACAGTTAACATGATAAACGATAACATGGAACATTGTTACAGAACTAAATACAGTTTAACATGGGTTATTGTTACAGAACTATATACATTTTAACATTAGCTAGTAATGCTTTGGCTATTTACATTGATTCTTTGTTAAATTAAGCTTTGTTTCTTAAATGTAGTGAGTGTTGAGGCTTGTTGAGCTGTAGTTAAGGAGGATTGTTATGGTTGTGTGGTGTGTTGGGTGGATAGGATTCATTTAAATTTGTGAAGTGTTCTTTAAATAGAAATGTCTTCAGTTCTTTCCGAAATGTTTGATGACACAGCGAGCAGTTTGATGACACAGCGAGCTTAAGTGACAATGAGGAAGATGACCTTCCAAGATAGAAACTTCAGTGAAGTGGTGGCTAAAGGTTCAAAAGGAGGCTTTGGAAGTTGAGTCAGAACCACATTGAGATCCCAGGCCAATGGAGATGGCTTAGTGGGTGGTTTGGACAGCAGGAGGCCCCACATGAAGTGTGCTACTAAGGGGTGTGATGAGATAGGCCAGTGATGGCTAACCTTTTTGAGCCCGAGTGCCCAAACTGCCGCACAAAACCAAAGAATTTCCTCAAAGTGCCAGCACGTCAATTAAAGCTCCATTTGCATAAGGTGCTTCATTTGCATAAATATTTGCATAATGTTACCATACACTAACTTTTAGTAAACATGCCTCTTAATGAGTATATGGATAAAGAAAGACTAAAAGGTTTCTACATTACTATAATCCAGTACCAACCGCCAGGCACATTAGGAACTACTACAAACGCTGCCCATTTAGAACCCATAACAAACCCGCCGTATCCTAACAGCACTACCAGGACTCACAAAGCACCATACTCTACCTATCAAAAGGCAACACTGCAAATATTAAACCAATACATCTCAGAGAACAACAATACATGACCTACTGGGGAAAGAACAAGTGGCAATGTCAAATAGGAATTATATAAACAGAATACCTCAGCTCAGTTACACATGCAGAACAGACCATTACCAAACAAGGAATCACAATTTAGAAACAGGAAGACAATAATTAAACTGGGAACCCCAAAAGCCAAACTTGGAATATACAACAACACTGTAGAAATAAAACTATATATTAATTTCCTCTTGTACTAAACAAAGCGCAAAAATTAATGATGCACATTTCCCAGAGCTGACATATTCCAATTAATAAATTCAAAATAAAGAGATATTTTTCTACCTTTTGTGCATTTTTTTTCAGTTGCAATTGTTCCAGCCACTTTCTTCTGGTTTCTTCGTGTCTTCTGCTAACTCTCCATCTGCTGTCCATTTGTCCTTTCTTCTGTCTTCTTGGTTTTTTTTTTCCATTCTCTCTCTACATCTGCTTTAACATACTAATCTTTCTCCTTTTGCTCTTTCCTCATTCCTATTTCATCTACTCAAAATTTACCCCTCCATCCTCAATCCCCACTTACTCTCCCAATACCCGGCCAATTGTAGATTTTTTATCCCTCCCACACAAAATATTTTTCCCCTCTCCATTTTACTCTCCCAGCCCCATCCCATTCTAATCCTCCCCCAACACCAGCTCCCTTCTAGTTCCAGCCTCACCCAGCATCCATTCCCTTCTAGTCCCTGCATCAGCCCATTTCCAGTCCTAGCAGCCCCCCAACCCATTTCCAGTCCTAGCAACCCCCCAACCCAATACCAGTCCTATCCCCCCCTCATCAACCCACTTCCAGTCCTAACCCCCCATCACCCCATTTTCAGTTTAAGCCCCCCCTATAACCCATTACCAGTCCTAACCCCCCATCAGCCCACTTCCAGTCCTAACCCCCCATCAGCCCACTTCCAGTCAGCCCCCCATAGCCCATTGCCAGTCCTAACCCCCCCCATCAGCCCACAGTCCATTACCAGTCCTAACCCCATCAGCCCACCTCAAGTCCTAACCCCTCCCCATCAGCCCATTTCTTGTCCCAGCCCCCCATAGCCCATTATCAGTCCTAAACCCCCCCATAGCCCATTACCAGTCCTAACCCCATCAGACCACCTCCAGTGTTAACCCCCCATCAGCCCATTTCCAGTCCTAACCCCACCCAACAGCCCACCTCAAGTCCTAACCCCTCCCCATCAGCAGTCCTAACCCCCCCTAGCCCATTAGCAGTCCTAACCCCCCCCTCTCTAGCCCATTAGCAGTCCTAACCCCCCCCATAGACCATTACAATTCTTAACCCCCCATCACCCCATTTCCAGACAGCCCCCATCAGCCCACAGCCCATTAGCAGTCCTACCCCCCCAGCCCATTAGCAGTCCTAACCCCCCCTAGCCCATTAGCAGTCCTAACCCCCCCCCCTAGCCCATTAGCAGTCCTAACCCACCCCCCATGGCAAATTTAAAAAAAAAAAAAAAAAAGCAGCTGGCTCTGGCTTCTGCCGCGGCAGCGGCAGAATGCAATGTCCCGCGGGGCCCCCTCCGCCCGCTAAGCCCCTCTGCAAGGGCTTTCAGATTCGCGAGGGAGAGCGTCTCCCTCGCGTCTCTGTTAAGCCCGCAGGGGCTAATGGGAAATTTCCCATCAGTCCCTCTAAAGGGGCTGATGGGAAATTTCCCATTAGCCCCTGCGGGCTTAACAGAGACGCGAGGGAGACGCTGTCTCCCTCGCGAATCTGAAAGCCCTTGCAGAGGGGCTTAGCGGGCGGAGGGGGCCCCGCGGGACACTGCATGCTGCCGCGTCCGCGTCAGCAGCCAGAGCCCGCTTTTTCTTTTTCTGCGGACCTTCACGCGTGCCAGCTGCAAGGCCTTCGCGTGCCACAGCTGGCACGCGTGCCATAGGTTCGCCATCGCTGAGATAGGCTGTCCATCCAGTGGTCTGTGAGAGGCCGCAATGGCACTAAGGTGAACTCTCAATGAGTTTGTTTTAAGACCTGCCATGGATAAATGGAGGAGCTATTGTAGAAGCGATTCCACCAAGTAGGAAAATGGGTCCAGGTCCTTTGGGAAGCACCAAAGGGCAAACCCATGCCATTTAAATGAATAAGATTACCTGGTGGAATCTTTACATGATGCAAGGAGGACATCTTTGACCGCCTGTGGTAGGTCAAGGTCGGCGAGCACTAGCCTTTCAGCAGCCATGCTGTCAGGTGTAGGTAGTGGAGAATGGGATGCAGAAGCATCCCGTGGTCCTAAGAAAGGAGGTCGGACGAACATCCCAGGTTGAGTGGCCGAGTCTGTGGCAGGTGAAGAAGCAGAGGAAACCACGGTTGATGGGGCCAAAAAGGGAACTATGAGAATCATCAAGCTCTTGTCAGCCTGTAACTTGAACAGCGTCTTGAGTATCAAGGGAATGGGAGGGTATACATAGAGCAATCCCTGTCCCCAATGGAGAAGGAAGGCATCCGGGGCCTGTTGGTGCAGCGATGGAACCCTGGAGCAGAAGAGCGGAAGCTGCGTGTTTTGTTGAGTGGCAAAAAGATCTATTAGTGGGATTCCCCATGTTTGAAAGATCCGAGCAGCCTTCTCCCGATGCAAAGTCCATTCATGTAGATGAAGGATATGGCTTAACCTGTCCGCTAGGACATTGAGTTCATCCAGGAGGTACACCGCTCTGAGGAAGATGCGGTGAGAGACGGCAAATTACTATAGGTGATATGCCTCTTCACAGGGGGGACGTGACCCCGTTCCCCCTTATTTGTTTGCTTAGAACATAGCAACCTGGTTGTCTGTTCTGACAAGAACAGGTTTGCTCAAAGAGTTGGGATTGAAAAACCCGAAGAGCATTCGTCAGTACCTGTAATTCTAGTAGGTTGATCTGCAGGGCAGATTCCTGTTATGTCTATAGTCCCTGTGTGGTCAGCTCATTCAGATGCACCCCTCCAACTCAGCTTAGAAGCATCTAACATAAGAACATAAGATATGCCATACTGGGTCAGACCAAGGTCCATCAAGCCCAGTATTCTGTTTCCAACAGTGGCCAATCTAGGTCATATGTACCTAGCAGTTTCCCCAAGAGACACAAGTTCCACAATGCTTGTACTGGGTCAAGCATTGATATCTTCGGTCACTTCTTAATAATGGTTTATGGATCTTTCCTCCAGGAACTTGTCCAGACCTTTTTTAAACCCAGCTACACTAACAGCCTTTACTACATCCTCCGGTAACAAATTCCAGAGTTTGATTACACGTTGAGTGAAAAAATATTTTCTTTTATTAGTCTTAAATAGTGTACCCTGTAGCTTCATTGCATGTCCCCTAGTCTTTCTATATTCTGATAAGGTAAACAATCGATCTACGTTTACCCGTTCCACTCCGTTCATTAATTTATAGACTTCTATCATATCTCCCCTCAGCCGTCTCTTTTCCAGGTTAAAGAGCCCTAACCTTTTTAGCCTTTCTTCATAGGAGTATCCTTCCATCCCCTTTACCATTTTGGTGGCTCTTCTCTGTACCTTTTCTAAAATCGCTATATCCTTTTTAAGATACGGTGACCAGACTTGCACACAATATTCAAGGTGCGGTCTCACCATGGAACGATATAGAGGCATTATAATATATTTTGTTTTATTTTCCATTCCTTTCCTTATCATACCTAGCATTCTATTTGCTCTCTTGGCCGCCGCTGCACACTGGGCCGAGGGTTTTAACATGGTATTCACAATGACGCCTAAATCTTTTTCCTGGGTGGTGGTTCCTAATGTGGAACCTTGTCATCAGGGTGCATAAAGATGGAGGCATCTGAAAAGGTGACAAGATGAGAAGGTTTTGTGGGATACATCACCGCTGAAGGGACTTGATCAGTTAAGGGGTGATGTGGATCTTGTCTCTGAGACAACCCTTCACTTGTGTCCACTGAAAAGACAGAGTCCACTGCTCTTGTTGCATGTGTAGTCGAGCATAGCAAACTACATGTGCCATGGAGGCCATGTGTCCCAAAAGCTGTAGCATCTCTTGAGCTGTTTTGGCTGAGGGGAGATATGATAGAAGTCTATAAATTAATGAACGGAGTGGAACGGGTAAACATAGATCGATTGTTTACGTTATCAAAATATAGAAAGACTAGGGGACATGCAATGAAGCTACAGGGTAAACTATTTAAGACTAATAAAAGAAAATATTTTTTCACTCAACGTGTAATCAAACTCTGGAATTTGTTACCAGAGGATGTATTAAAGGCTGTTAGTGTAGCTGGGTTTAAAAAAGGTTTGGACAAGTTCCTGGAGGAAAGGTCCATAAACCATTATTAAGAAGGGACCCAGGATATCAATGCTTGACCCAGTACAAGCATTGTGGAACCTGTGTCTTTTGGGGAAACTGCTAGGTACATATGACCTAGATTGGCCACTGTTGGAAACAGGATACTGGGCTTGATGGACCTTGGTCTGACCCAGTATGGCATATCTTATGTTCTTATGTTTTGATGTTGTACAGATTTTGCCAGCTCGATCAGGGAGGTATAGCGATTCTGTGGAGGAAAGCTTGGGCCCGTTGAGTGTCGAAGAGCGCTCTGATGAACTCTATTTGTTGGGTTGGAGCGAGGTTGGACTTTTGGAAGTTTATGACCAATCCCAGGCATTGGAGCACCGTGATGGTGCGATGAAGAGAGAGGGTTACCTCTTGAGGGGATTCTCCCCTGATCAGCCAATCATCTAAGTAAGGAAAAACTAATACCCTCTGATGCATAGGTAGGCAGCAACAACTTCCATGCATTTTGTGAAGACCCTTGGGGCAGAGGCTAGACCAAAGGAGAGAACCCGGTATTGATAATGGTTTCCTTGAAACATGAAACGCAAATATTGTCTGTGCAAGGGGTTATAAGTAGATGCGTGTATGCCTCTTTTAGGTCTAGAGAACAGAGCCAATCATGTCTCTGGAGGTATGGTAGAAAGGTTCCTAAAGAAATAATTTTGAATTTTTCTCAGACCAAGTACTTGTTTAGGACTCTGAGATCCAAGATGGGCCTGAAGCCTCCTGTGTTCTTTGGAATGAGAAAGTATGGAGAGTAGAACCCCAATGTTTCTTGAGGAGGAAGAACTCTTTCTATGGCACCCTAGGACAAAAAGATGGTCACCTCTTCTCTTAAGAGAGTGCTTTGAAGGGGCTGTATGGGATATTCCCCTGTGAAACAGGTGGGTGGTAAGGTTTTGAAGTGAAGCTTATAATCCCCTTGGAGTATCTGGAGTGTCCACTGCTCTGAGGTTATAAGGTGCCACCTGTGGGCATAATGAGAACATCTGCCTGCTATGTGGAGAGGCTGGGGGTCCTCCAGAAGCAGATTGGCAATGTTCACTAGGAAAGAGTAAAAACCAGGCGCAAGCTGTGCCTGTACAGCTGGTTGAGGCTTAGGAGCCTTGCGTTTCTTGGGTTGGCAAAGACCCTGCTGCCTCTGCTGAGGATGAACATAAGAACATAAGATATGCCATACTGGGTCAGACTAAGGTCCATCAAGCCCAGTATTCTGCTTCCAACAATGGTCAATCTAGGTCATAAGTACCTAGCAGTCTCTCCAAAAGACACAGGTTCCTCAATGCTTGTATTGGGTCAAGCAGTGATATCCCGGGTCCTTGTTAATAATGGTTTATGGACCTTTCCTCCAGGAACTTGTCCAAACCTATTTTAAACCCGGCTATACTAACAGCTTTTACTACATCCTCTGGTAACAAATTCCAGAGTTTAAATACACGTTGAGTGAAAAAATATTTTCTCTTATTAGTCTTAAATAGGTTACCCTGTAGCTTCATTGCATGTCCCCTAGTCTTTCTATATTCTGATAAGGTAAACAATCGATCTACGTTTACCCGTTCCACTCCGTTCATTAATTTATAGACTTCTATCATATCTCCCCTCAGCCGTCTCTTTTCCAAGTTGAAGAGCCCTAACCTTTTTAGCTTCTCTTCATAGAAGTATCCTTCCATCCCCTTTACCATTTTGTTGGCTCTTCTCTGTACCTTTTCTAATAACACTCTATCCTTTTTAAGATATGGAGACCAGAATTGCACACAATATTCAAGGTGCGGTTGCACCATGGAATGATACAGAGGCATTACCTTTGTTTTATTCGCCATTTCTTTCCTTATTATACCTAGCATTCTATTTTCTCTCTTGGCCGCCGCTGCACACTAGGTGGAGGGTTTTAACATGTTATCCATGATGACGCCTAAATCTTTTTCCTGGGTGGTGGTTCCTAATGTGGAACCTTGCATTGTGTAACCATAGTTTGGGTTGTTCTTTCCTAGGTGTATAACTTTGCACTTGTCCACATTAAATTTCATCTGCCATTTTGATGCCCAGTCTTCCAATTTATCAAGATCCTCCTGCAGTTTTCCACAATCCTCTTGGGCTTTAACAACTTTAAATAGCTTTGTGTCATCTGCAGATTTGATAACCTCACTCGTTATTCCCTTTTCCAGGTAATGAGACGTAGTAGAGTAAATGCATTTATATGTTAGAAGAAGAAGTTTGAATTGGATACGGAAACGGACGGGGAACCAGTAAAGTGATTTTAGAAGAGATGTTATATGAGTGATTTGTGGCTGGCGGAAGATTAGCCATGCAGCAGAGTTCCGGATAGAGATGACACTGAGTACCCAGGCATCTGTGTGGGCGCACTGCTTTTTAACATCTTTAAATCTGCAGATGAGACAAAATTATTCAAAGTTGTTAAAACACAAGAAGATTGTGAAAAATTGCAAGAGGACCTTGATAAACTGAAAGTCTAGATGTCCAAATGGCAGATGAAATATAATGTGGACAAGTGCAAAGTTATGCATTTACTACTACTATTACTACTTATCATTACTATTACACTACTTATCAGGCACCTTCTCTGATCCAGGCTGAAAACTCACCTCTTCGCTGCTGCTTTCAGATCTTGACTCACCTGATCTCCTTGTGTTTCCCTTGTGTTGTGTGTCTTGACTAGATTGTAAGCTCTGATGAGCAGGGACTGTCTCTTACATGTCTGTGCAGCGCTGCGTATGACTTGTAGCGCTATACAAATGCTCAGTAGTAGTAGTAGTGGTAGTATTTGTATAGCACTACAAGATGTATGCAGCGCTGTAGAAACGCATGGAAAAGACGGACCCTGCTCATCAGAGCTTACAATCTAGTCAAGACAGACAACAGCTGAGGACAAGGCCATATCTACGGGAATGGTAAGGAAACACATAGGAGACTAAGTGGATCAGGATTTAAAAGTGGCCTTAAAGAGGTGAGTTTTCAGCCTGGATTTGAAAAGGGCCAGAGAAGAACAACCCAAACTATGGTTCCACAATTTAAGGTTCCACATTAGGAACCACCACTCAGAAAAAAGATTTAGGCGCCATCATGGATAATACATTGTAACCCTCTGTGCAGTGTGCAGTAGCGGCCAAGAAAGCAAATAGAATGCTAGGTATCAAAAGGAAAGGAATGGAGAATAAAACAAAGGATGACATCATAATGCCTCTGTAGTGTTCCATGGTGCAACCACACCTTGAATATTGTGCAATTCTAGTCACCATATCTTAAAAAAGATGTAGCAGAATTAGAAAAGGTACAGAAAAGAGCCACCAAAATAGTAAAAGGGATGGAAGGATACCCCTATGAGGAAAGGCTTAAAAGGTTAGGGCTCTTCAACTTGGAAAAGAAACAGCTGAAGAGAGATATGAGAGAGGTCTAGAAATGAATGATGGAGTGCAACAGGTAAGCAAAGATTGTCTGTTTACTTCTTTAAAAGTAGAAAGACTAAGGGACATTCAATGAAACTGCAATGTAGTGCATTTAAGACTAATAAGAGAAAATATTTTTCACTTAACACGTAATCAAAGTCTGGGATTTGTTACTGGAGGATATAGTAAAAGTTGTTAGTGTAGCTGGGTTTAAAAAAGGTTTGGACCAGTTCCTGGAGGAAAAATCCATAAACCACAGAAGACCAGGGAAATCCACTGCTTACCCCAGGATAAGCATTGCGGAATCTGTGTACCTTTTTGGGAATGTGACAGGTATTTGTGTCCTGGACTGGTCACTACTGGAAACAGGAAACTGGGCTTGATGAAACTTGGCCTGACATAGTATGGCATTTCGTATGTTCTTAATGGATTACTGTATTTGCAGTTGAAATGGATTTGGAATGGACCATGATGGCAGTTGGGTTCCATTCTAGACCATTACCATCATATAATGAGATTATGAAATCTTGAAGAAGGGCCAGTCAAAGTGTTTTCGGTTATGGCATCAGTCCTCTGGAATAAGGTTCAGCTGGAGGTTAGGGTGGACGTGAACTACCCATGTTTTAGGAAGATGGAAGATTCGCCTCTTTCCTCGAGGCACATGGGGCATGAAGGCAGAGTTGAATTCTGGCTGCAAGGCGGTTTTTGATTTTGTGTGCTTTTTAGTTGCTTTAGGGGGGTAATTTAATGAAAAGCCACTTCGATTTATGCACAAGTAAATCTAGTTGTATGTGCGTGTAAGAGGCCACTTCCATCTGTAAACTGGATTTAGTTCACGTCGCTTCTCAGGAGTTCAATGCGAGCTACATTCGGGCACAGTAGGTATTTTCCCAGTTCTTAGAGGGCCTGATATTCAATGCAATTAACACGGTTCGCAGACACATGGTTAGTACTGCTGCTGAACACCTCAGTGCCCGCTGGTTAGAATCACAGCACTCTGGGGGCAGAGCGGAGATGGGACCCAGCGATAATTGGGCTGCAGCGATATTCAATAACTGCCTGTTATCTTTAAACGGCAAAAGTTTGCCACAAAAGCTAACACGCAGCAGCTGAATATCGGCACCTGCCCAATTAAGCTCTGCCACTATCCACTTAAGCCACATATTCAATGCTGGTGGCCAGATACAGCTCTAGCATTAAGTATTCAGGTCTTCAGTTCAGTGGCGATGACTAGCTGCTTTACGACTACTAGCCACCATTGCTGAATATCGGGCCCTAAGTTTGTACCTGAGGCAATGGAGAGTTAAGATGACAAAGGGCAACAGTGGGATTCGAACCCTGGCCTCTCTGGTTCTGAGTCTATTGCTTTAGCCGTTACGATGCCCCTGCACGCCGGCTGTGATTCTGTAGGTATGTGCACGCATCCAATCACACATACTTCCACTGTGGGCATGCGCAGCGCTGGTGTTTGGGCAGAGTGTGGTCAGGGCGCAAGGTTATGTGTGCAAATGATCAAATACTATACTAATTTAGGCATGGACATGTCCACCAGTCCTAGGGCCGGTGTAAGCGATCTTGCCGTGCGTTTTCTGCCACTTAAGCTAGTATTTTCTAAACCATTCACATCCTCGACTTTATGAAATATGAGCATTAACACAGGCGCTAATTACGTGGGACTTTATAAAAGAACTCTTCCCCCTTCCCCCCAGGAGCTGTGGTCCCAGTGACTGAACCCAGGCCCTCTGCATGACTGGGCCTGACGCGGCCATTGAGTCACAGGGTTGGCACAACATATTTTTTGAAGGGCACATTCAGACAGTTATACTGAATGGCAGACAGACTGCACAAAGCTGTTCAAAGGGAGGAAAAAGGAGAATTCTGAATACTCACATGCTCTCATTAGGAGAAATGCTGTCGTTCAGGTAAGAGCCGTTGCTGTTCTCCATCTCTGCTAGCCTGTCAAACAATTAGAAAACAGCCTTGCTCAGGATCTGCAAGTCGTCTTGGTACATTTCTTGTAAGGGGGAGAGGATCTGACTGCGTATGTGATGAGGATGATGGCAGAAGGTCAGGACCTCTGCTCATGTTTCACTAGCTTAAAGTGGAGAGAGAAGACCTGCGAGTCTCTTCTGAAAACATAAGCTCTTTGCAATGCAGGTACATGAGACCCTAGGTTAGGATGAGATGTGTCCAATCCCTTCAGCTTTTATGGCAACCCAGAAACATTCTGGACTTTGTTTTTAACATTATTTTCCTGCTTATGCAAAGGGCTGAAGCTGGCCTGCATGTCTCACTCTGCTTTCCCCCGCCCCCAGGTTCTTTTCCCGTAATCCCGGGTTATCTAACTTCCTATTCAACGCCTTCACATTTCCAACTCTTTGTGACAGACATCAATGTTTTCAAGCTTCAATAACTGG
Organism: Ichthyophis bannanicus; assembly: GCA_033557465.1. NCBI lineage: Eukaryota > Metazoa > Chordata > Amphibia > Gymnophiona > Ichthyophiidae > Ichthyophis > Ichthyophis bannanicus. The sequence continues at coordinate 943,492,188 of CM066035.1, read as the reverse complement.
TTAGTAAAGGTTTGCTCTGGGGCGCTGCAGCAAGAGAGCAATGTTAGCAACTGACGCACAGACCAAGACATTTTCAGGGGTAACAGCAGCAGCTGTGTGCTTGTCACTGGGACTATCTACCTTTGTTAATAAGCGTTAGTTTGCGGAGGGACAGAATATGATAATGGAGAACCCAAAATCTAAACCAAGTAATTTTATGTTGTTCTCAAGATCTCATGTGGTAAATATTAGGGTTTGGCACATAGAACATAGTTCAGGTCAGTTGATGGCAGAGAAAGTCCATTGGGTCCATCAAGGCGGCCCATTTTCATTTCTGTTGCAATACTACAGGCCCTCCTAGATTTTTTGCTATTTCACCACTGAAGATCCTCTCTGCTTACAGCATTCTTGAATTTTGTTATGATTTTGTATCTACCACTTTTACTGGGAGTTCATTCCATACTTCCACGAAGAACTATTTTCTGATGAGGACCTACTACGACTGCAGGTCCTTGGAGCCTCACACTGTGATCCCTTGTTCTACAGCGTTCCATTTCTGGAAAATCTTTGCTTCTTGTTTATTAAGGTCTCTATCATATCTCCGGCCTTTCTTCTTCTCTAGGGTAGGGCTTCACAAACCCTCTCCAGGAAGCACACCTACTCAACTGGGTGCTCAAGATTACCATAATGGATATGCATAAGAAACATTTGCATATATTGAAGATCCATTGTCGGGGACGGTGCAAGGAGATGGGATGCCCTAGGCGAACCTCACGCCTTCTGCCTCTCTCCAGCCCCCACTGCCGCTGCCCCTTCTGGGGCCTTCAGTGGTGGCAATGGCCTCAAACAGTCCTGTAGCACCAAAGTTTTAAGGTAAGCACCATTCGGCTGTTGAGGCCAGTGCTGCCACAGCAGGTCCCAGAGACCCTGGACCACTGAAGCTCCAGGCAGCTGCCTCATTCGTCTAATAGTCACACCAGTCCTGTCCATTGTATGCAAATCTCTCTCATGCATATTCATTGAGGCGATTTTGAAAACCTGACTGGCTAGGTGTGCCTCCAGGAGAGGGTTTGTGAAGCACTGCTCTAGAGTACACAATTTTAGGTCATTAAGGGGGCTTGTTACTAAGGTGTGCTAATGTTAATGTGCATGATTTTGGCACAAGTACCACGTTATGCAAGTTACCCAGTTACTAATAACACACGCTAATGTTAACGCATCGTAGTAACTAGCACCTTAAATCTCATTTTGTAGGGCTTTTAGTATAGACCTTGCAGCCCTTCTCAGGACCACCTCCAGTCTGTCTATATCCTTTTTATTGATGAGGCTTCTGGAACTAGATAGAATATTTCAGTGGAGGTCTCAACAATTACCTGTACACAGGCATTAACATATCTTTCTTTGCTGGTTAGACATCTCCCATGTGCCCCCATCACCTTGCCGTGCTGTTTCATCCAGTCTGCAGTTTGACAATTTCTCTTCAGGTTGGTGAACATTGTTTTCTCACTCTTCATTGTGTACCACTCCCTTTAACTCCAAAGGAATGGCTATACAAGTTTTTGCATGGAATCTTAACACTTGACCGCTCCTCAGAATTTCTAACCTACCTAGCGGTCTGTCTACTTCCTCGCTCTGTTGCAGCTCCTAGTGTTATCTGCAAAAAGCCAACGTTTTCTTTCTGACCCCGCTACACTGCTGCTCACAACGATATTGAACAGTTACATTTTGCTTTTTTCTGATGCTCTAAAATCGGATTCATTTTTGCATACGTTTTTAATTGGGAGTTAAATGGCATCTCTCGATGGGAGTTTTCTCAGCTGTCTGGCATTTGCAGTTTTTTTCTTTGACAGCCAGCTGTTGGCTTGAAGTGACATTTCCGACTTTAATGTGCTGAGATAGCTAGCAATGCCGAGGGCAAATCTGTGTAACCCGAACACACAAAAATCCAGCAAACAAGTGACAGATACCTTAACAATGTACTACAGAGCAGACAGGCCACTTGTCCTCTTCATCTGACTTACAGACTGAGAGATGTACCACTTCATGTCTCATCATACTGTTGTGACAAATCTGCAAAATTCACAGGGCCTGATATTCACAGGGCCTGATATTCACTGGGCTGGGATATTCACAGGGCCTGATATTCACAGGGCTGGGATATTCACAAGGCCTGATATTCACAGGGCCTGATATTCACAGGGCTGGGATATTCACAGGGCCTGATATTCACAGGGCTGGGATATTCACAGGGCCTGATATTCACAGGGCTGGGATATTCACAGGGCTGGGATATTCACAAGGCCTGATATTCACAGGGCTGGGATATTCACAGGGCTGGGATATTCACAGGGCCTGATATTCACAGGGCTGGGATATTCGGCGGCTGCTCCCGCTGCGAACCAGTTAGCTGTCGCTGAATATCTGGCCCACAGATTTCCAGGAATCTGACAAAGGCTGTGCAGTGAGTACATCTGCTGATTTTACAGAGAACCGCGTTACTCCCTACTGCATTTGCACTGGTGACCTAGAGGTGAAAGGCTCTGTAGGTCTGTGATTCTTCCCCTGAGCTATCTCGAGTGTTTTCCAATATAGCAAGGTTGAGGATTTGGTCTACTGCTCACATGTTTCAAACCTGTGCTCTGTGTGTGTACAATATACTCATGTAGGCCAGCCGGTCTGGTCCTCATACCTGCTAGCGTAATGTTCGATACGTGAATGCGTATCATCGTGTGAAAGTTGAGGGGATGAGGTTGGCCTGTCGAGTGAAGACAAAAGGAAAAACACTCAGATCAATCACAAATTCACATTAGAAATAAGAATGAAAACAGTCTCGATCTCCTCAACTTTGCTCTTCCTAACTCATCCGGACAGTCCACTACTGTACTGTTTCATTTATCCCTCTAACTTTTTTCCCCTGGATGAGACATTTACTACAGATGGGAGATCCTGATCCTGGTTCAGCGCAGTCTGCGGCTCAGTAGTCACCAAAGAGGAAGAAAGCAGAGAAGGCCGCGTTGGAGTTCAAAGGCAGTCTCTCTCATTTTGGCTGTTCTTGGACATTTGAGCCTAGCTAAGCCCTCTGGATGTGGCCTGATTCTCTGACTTCGCCAGTACGGAATGAGACTAAATTTCCCCAGTCTCACAAAAAGAGCACACAGCTTTATTTCTAAAACGGATTTGCTTTTACACGTGAAATGAATCATATTCTGAAAACAGTTCTTAAGATCATTTCCTACTTATCCATTTCTCCAGTAAGGGCAGAGTGACATTATTCACTCTACCTTACCCATTAAAAGCTCCAAATGGTTTATGTCTGCAATTATAAAGTCATAACATTAAAAAAAATAAACTACAATCATGATAACAATCCAGAACAACCTAAAAGAAATAATTAAACTAATTAAAATGGCAAGCCAAAGTGCCAGGCGTTGACTTTTTCCTAAAAATAAATAGCTCGTTTCTGTTGAGACTTCATTCCAAAATCACAGGGCAAAGACCGAGTAGACTTTCTTTCACATCTCCAAAACGAGGAATGACTGTGGCAATGACTTCAGCGATCCTGAAAGCGAGTAAGGGAGGAACAGGTCCCTTAGATACTTAGGGCCGATTTGGTTAAGAGCTCTGTAGACCAAAGACAACTTCTTGAACTTAGCGCTTAATCCCAATAGTCACCAAAGTAATTCCTCTGTAATATAATCATGTGCTTTACGGCAGTTGCTATGTTCTAAAGAAGCTCAACCTCTTTTAGGGTCTTTTGTGACAGACTTTGGTACAGTAATATCTCCTATTCATGTTTAACCAGTGATTGCTAGGGACCAACCAAATTCACGGAAAGAAATGTGATATTTCACGGGAGGTCTCTGAAAATTCGTCACATTTCACGGAGAATTCACGGGCACAGAAGTACTTGACATTATGCAGATCCTCATTCGGGCAGCAGCAGAAAGAGAAATCCCATGCAGCAAGTGAGGGAGTTATCTGTCCAAAAGAGTCCGCAAAGAAATTTCCTTCAATACGCCAACCGGAAGTGCTCTGCAGCCACCGGAAACATTCTCTTCCTGCTCATGAGAGGGAGTTCTGTGTTCCATGGCCGCGTGGTTATGGCTGCAGCAGCACAGGGCCCCGAAATTGCAGTAAGGCAGCCTGACAGCAAAGCAAGGGCACCACCAGCACACCCACGCTTCTCCTACCATCAAGCTCACCAACCGAACAGATGATCGTCACAGCACAGCACACCCGGGCCACACAGGTAGTTGCAACAGATCGCCGGCTCTCTCCTTCACCTTAGACTAGCTTAAAAGGCAGGTTGTAAACTATTAAACGGCTCGGAGTAGCAGCAACATCACAAGAGCCAGGTTTAGATGTTGCACATGAGGGCACAGGGTAAGGAGTGGAGGAGTGGCCTAGTGGTTGGGGCAAGGTACTTCAGGCCAGAAGGTCGGGGGTTCAAATCACACTAGAGGACAGCAACCTTGGGCCGGAAGGACTGGGGCTTCTAGCCCCACAGGTGCTACTTGTGGTCTTGGGCAAGCCACTTAACCCTCCATAGCCCATGTTCCCTGTAAAATAGTTATCTCCAAGTTATGATGCCCTGTTCAATGTAATTTCAGTTTGTTCAATGTAAACCACACTGATGCAGAATAGTGCAGTATATAAGAGAATGTAAATAAATAAATCTAAGACCTACAGGGGCTCAGTGTTGGCAGGAGGCTTACCAGGTTTCCAGTGAGAGCAGCACCAGGGTAATCCACACTAGTGGCATTTTCTTCTATTGCAATTCATGAAGCACGGGACTGCCGATCTGCAGTGAAGTTTTAGATAATCAACGATTTCCTTGAATTTCACGGAAGTGCGCATTTTTCACGGAAGACGGCCAATTTCACGGAAAATGTCACAGCCGTGAAATCGTGAATTTGGTTGGTCCCTAGTGATTGCCTATCCAAAAAGCATACACAATTGACAAATTAAATTTAGACTGTGGACACCTTTGCTTCAAGAGTAACCTTTCACTGGTTTCTCTGTGTGTAAAGCCTGTTTTACATACAGGAAAGGACTTTCTGAAAATTATGGACCCGATATTCGAAGGGCAGTTACACGGTTAACAGGGCTATAAATCGTGTAACACCACTGAGAGGGACATTCAATGTCACTAACACGGTTAGTACTGCTGAATATTCCCGATTATGGCCCTTCTGCAACCCGATGCTAACTGCTGGGGGCATTCCGGGAAGGAGCGGAGGCAGAAATGACTGATAACTGCACAGCAGTGATACGGCATGATGCTCGGTTAACGATCTGCTCCTACATCTTTAAGTCGTGGGAGCTAACCAGGCAGCATGCAATATTCACTGCTGCCCGGTTAGCTATTGCAGCTTCTGGTGTGTGCAGCGATCCCTAGATATTCAATTCTGGGGCTGCATATGACCCCAGCATTGAATATCCGGGGTTAAGGGTCAGCAGGAATAGCTATGCATTATAGCGGCGCATAGCCTGCCCAAGTGAATATCGAGCTCTTTATGACCACATATGTCTGTAGAATGTAATGCATGGAAAATGTGCACCTACTTTTACATGATCTGTGTGTAGGCGTTGCCAGGGATGTAGTTTGGGTGGAACGGAGACAGAGTTGCAATGCATCTGTGTATTTTAAAAAATACGTGACTATGCCTTTAAGAGAATCATTTTATCGCCATCGGAATGGGGTGAGCCACACAGACCCTGCCAGGATGCAAGCTGTCTGCCCTCAGGGATCCTATCTCCCATGGAAGAAGAGAAGACTCCTGCTGCATGCCCTTGGGAGATCAGACCCTCGTGGACAGGAGGGGAAGGAAACGGTCACAGCCTCAAAGAGGGTGTATGCTCACAGGGAGCTAGGGACAGAGCTCAGGGCCCCCCAAATAGGCACTCTGCTGCCCCTGGATAATTTTATAAGGGAGTGCCTAGTTTTAGGTGTCAACAATGCATGCAATTGTCAGTATCTTAGCCAATTATATGCATCGACAACCTCTTATAAAATATCGACTAGCAAGAAAGTTACTGAGGGTATACACATCAGCTAAGTTTAGGCGTATGTGGAAGTCTGCAGGTTGACTACAAAATACTATACTTCACATGCTTACTTACAAGACGACAACAGAGTCATTTGCACCAGCTGTAGGACTGGTATAAGTCATCGTGTTTTAGGGTAAGTTCTTTATAAAACAGGCATGAAATAGGCGTGTTAACAGACGGGACTTTGTACATACAGACACTTACATCGCCGTCAATGTGGGTGCCTGTATTTGCACACTCTTGGCTCTGGGTGCTGAAAATAAAGTGATACCGTTTTATTGGACTAATTTAATATGTTCTCGGACTAGCTTTTTCAGGTCAGATACTGTCCTAACCTGAAGAAGGTTTTAACCTTCAAAAGCAGATCAAAAAATGCATTTAGCTAGACCAAGAGAAAGGTATCACCAAGTTTTCCTTTTCGTTTCTCTTTATTTAACTACCAGTAAAGTGGATTAACATGGACGCCCTCTATGTTATAAAAGGTTCACAGGCTCCTCTGCTGTCTTTATAAAATGGGTCTAAAACAGGCACCTTTCTGGACGTCTCGTATAGGCCCCACATATCAGAGAAGCCAAATCCACTGCTAAGGTGAGAACTTAGGATATTCCTAACCAGAATTACTGACGCTGAACATGGCCTTCTCTGTCTACATTGTATTTTAATTTTATTTTATTTATTGTGAACGGCTAATACAAGACTATTGATTTGTGGTTTATCAAATTAATACACTATAAACATCTCCCACTTTAAAGGATTCGGTTTAAGCCTATTTGCTGTTAGCCATTTGGTAGTTTCTACCAGATACATCCGATTTGAAAACTGCCTGCACCTGGGCAGCGCCTTTGGGTACATGGAGCAGCAGGTCATCTGGGTATGATGCCCCCTGAAAATGAATCTGTTACTTTCAGACGAGGTAGGAGATAGATATCAAAAAGAACTGGAGACAACAGAGATCCCTGTAGCTCTCCCGTCAACAATACCCTAGTGTGGGCAAAGGCACTGTTCCAGAAGAAAAGACTGGCATCACCTCTGACCTCAGCTTCTGACGGCTGTTGTAGCACTATCCCATGCTTGATGATGTCAAAAGCAGCTCATAGAACAGTATCGCAGGTTCGGAACTCCCTCGGTAAAGGAATAATGAGACTTGCAGTTAACCTTACAAGCGCATTATTCTTCCTCCCCAGGAGCACTGGGGCTCCTTATGTGACAGTTGGACCCTTGCATTAGTATGAAGAGACTACTACTAGTGGTAGATCAGCACTATTTTGAACCCGGTGCCCGATAGGGACAGGTGACTAGAGATTGCTCTTGCCCCAACTCCTAGACACGAGGGAAATCCCCAGTAGGTCCCAGGGGAAGGCCTTGGGGGCTGTGGGGAGTGTGTGTGTGTGTGTGTGTGTGGGAGGGGGGGTTCTGTGCAGCTCTTAAATTTAATTGCAGCTCTTTAAAGATGGCCCTAGAAGCAGCGGGTTGGGTGTTAGCAGCTTGACAGTCACAGAAAGGAAAATGAATGCCAGATCAAAGCTAGCATAATTTTTCCACAAATAACATAGCTTGTGATGTTCACTACAGGCCGCATCATTTAATTTGGATAGCTCTCAATGTGAAGACACACTTTAGAAAGGTTGTTTAGATGCCCCCTGAGATGTACAAATCAAAACATCTGAGATTCCATAGGAGGGGCAATAGACAAGGTGGATACACGTAAATCCATTCTAAAATTGGCCTGCCCCGCCCCAAAAGATAAATGTCTCCGTCGGCCTCTCAGGAAACAGATGTGCAGAATAAAGGTTCAGGCACGTGCAGGCAGACAATCAATTTCAGAAATGTACACTTCTGAAAGACTGACATGGGCAACATAGATGTGTCTGTGGCAGCAATTTGGGACCTACATGTGGATGTGTCACTACATCCATCTATAGACCTGCCATTTTAGGAAGAGAGATGCGTAGAGGTATGGCATTATACAAACAGGCCGAAATATTTACCCGTTACCCTTCTTTTAAGAGGAAATGAGACTGAATTCTCCTGTTATCCCTGCTGTTGAGAGCTCCTAAAACAAGCACATTTGAAATGCCTGTTAAAGCCTGGGCGTGGGTATGTGCGTAGGTCTTGTGATAAGGAAGCTTATCATAGTTCAGGAGGGAGCTATAAAAGAGGTGAATTGGCTCTGAACAAGCAACCTGTCTTTGATGGTAGAAATACTAAAACAGAATGTTTTCATAAAAGACTACCAGTCCCAGAATGCACCAGGTTTCAAACAGCCTCTAGAAGAGCTGAAGTGGGGAAACATGTGTTCAATCAGGAGAGCTAGGAGGTAATCCCCAATCACTCATCTCCAAGGGCAGGGCTTGATTCAGCACACCTGGGCTGTGCTAGGGTAGAGTGTCCCTCTAAGCACTTTAAAAGTAAAAGATATTCTACACAGAGACAGCACACAGAGATCAGGAACAGAGAGAAAGAAGAGAGAGGACTACAACAGCAGAAGCAACGTAGAAGGAAGACCAGAAAGACATCTTGGAGGTCTAAAGAAGGAGCCCACAGCAGTACGTGTGTTGGGAGTCATTCCAGAGGCAAACATACTCCATTGGACTGGAGGAAGCCAGAGGAGTGGGGTTATAGAGCCAGGAATTCCCAGACGGCACCTTTGAAGGAGACGGCTGCATTTGGAAGGGGCCCTAAGACTGGTGCAAGAAGGTATGTGAAGAGAGACCCAGTGTCCAGGGATCTTGATTGGAAGGCTGGACATAAAAGCTGGACTACTTACTGGCCAGGATACCAGGAGAGGAAACCTAACAGCAAGGGAAGCTCAGGTATGAACTTTGATCTATGCCCTATCTCTTCATCTGGAAGACAGCAGGGAAACAAATATTATCCTGAGAGTGATCAATTAAGGAATTCCTCTGAGCCAGACCATGATATTGATTCCATGATATTTGAGGAAGAAGGAGATATATCAAATGATCAGCTGGAATACATGGACTGCTCTCTGTCTAGGCTGCTGTTTTAAAGTAGTTTCTCACTAATACAACAACCATCAAAAGGAACTGTAACTTGTTCTTTTATCTACCCAGAAAAGTCTCTGCAAGAAAGCTTTAGGGTAGGATTGAGCCACGTAGAGAGAGTGAACCAGCAAAGGGGTTTGCAGCTGGCTAATTATTTGTAATTGAGCCAGGCACAAGTGCACGTGAGCTCTAGAAGGAAACTTCTTCCTTGTGTGTGTGAATAGAAGAAAGTTATCCTTGATAAAGAACAGTTTTTCTACTTTTGGGTTTGTTTTTGCCTTTTGGAGCACTGCTAAGAAGGTCATTAGCAGGAGCCATCAAAAAGACCTTTTCTGTTTCCCATCAAGGTCTTTATTGATTTATTGCTTAAGAAGTTCAGTTACCTTATATCATGTTTTGTTTTTCCTGAGTACAATACTTGAAGCAGGTGTCCTTTTGTGTTACCAAGTAAATCTGTGTGGGAGAATTAACCCCATGAATAAAATCTGTTTTTCTTTGCTTACACTCGAGCATCACAACTCATTATTGTGAAGGGCTGATTCTAGTATGAATGAACTACAACCCCCACACTCCTTTGCAAGTCATAATAATATTTTGCCTTTGCTAAGACTGTGGACTTTCACGACCAGCGCCCCCGTTTACAGTCTAAATATGGACGCGTCCACCAGCGAGTTTAAAAGTGCAGCCCTTTCTGAAAGCAGACATACACATGACTCTTTTTTGGACTGCTCTAGTCACACCTCCGTCACAACCATGTGTCTTAGACTTGATTGGGGTGGACACATGTACAATTGCTATTGGGTCATGGATGTGATTTGCATGTGTGAATGATTGTTTTCATATGTGCAAATCATGAACAGGGCTTCTAAAATGCCCCCCTTTGCATGTCATTATTATATAACACAAATTACGATAAACTAACTCGCTAGGGTAAAATAATATACAATATTTCCATTTAACATGTATTAAGTGGCAAATATTGCGCATTATTCCCTTAACTTACATTAGTAAGTACTCCTCTGTTTTCTGTTACCTACCTGAATAGTGGAAGATTTGAGAATGGGCGGTAGTGCTCAAAGACACTCTCATTCAGAGCTTGCTTCTTAAATATGGGACCTACTGAGGTTTTGTTTAGGCCAGTACTAACTACACAGAAGATAACCACAGAAGACATCTTACATCTTGTAGAACTCTTGCCGGGATTGAACCTAGTTTACCGGGGTAAAGAGCCCTTGCCACGTATGGAAAGGTTAGTTCTCTTGCTTCTCGGAAGATACCAGTAGATGAAGCCATTTGGCCCACCCATTTTTCCTGGTTGTGCTCTACCTACACAACATTCAAGCTGAGATAATCACTTAGCTATCAGCTATACAAGACTTATTTCCAACATTGTTCTAGCTGGGGTCATGCCCTTCCTTACACTCGCCCACAGCTACTAAGCTAGGAGGATCTCAACGGTCAAGTGTACAAGCTTGACCAAGCCACAGACAAACTGCTCCTTCTCTTGTTAGTCCTGTACCAGGAAGTTTAACAGAGTCGGACTGTAGCCTACATTAGAAAACTTGCCTCCTCTCCTTCTCCTCCAGTTATATCTAGGAGTGTACCAAAGCCCTGCAGCCGTTTCCTGCTTCCTATCCTGGGGATCTTGACGTACCACAGCTAGATTTGTCTTTATGCCTCTGTGGTCCTCTGTTATTGCAAGTGCCAATAAAGGGAAGGTGACAGAGTAGTCTGCTATCAACTGTTGTATATTATAGGATTCTACAACTCTACAAACGCCCAGGGATACTCTCCTTCCCAATTTCTTTCACTGGCTATGTCCATTCCTTGCTCTTTGCATTTATCCCAGCCATAGCTAGAGTCTATCATAATTTTGGTTGCTACTACCTCTGGTAGTAGTTCTTCCAGGTATCACTTTCACATGAAAATATATTCTCATAGTCACTCCGTACTTTTCCCTTCTCCAACTTCATATCATTTATTTATTTTAAAACTTTTATAAACCATCTCCTTGATGCTTAGAATATGACCTGCCCGAAGTGGTGCACACAATAATCAGAACAAATACAATGTACAGAAAACACCACAATGTACACAGGAGTGATGCAATGACATTAATTACAAATGAATTAAATAAATGGGCCATGACATTATCCCACCTCAACTACTACTACTATTAATCATTTATAACACCCTTGCCCGCCATATTAATATCTAGCTCCAGAGTAACAGAAGGAAACTTCTTGGATAAGCATCTACTCATGACACCAGACTCAGCACAAAAATGGTTGATCTGATGATTAACTCTTCAGAAAGAGCCACATCTTCACCTGCTACACATCCAGGGAATTCTATTCTATCCTAGTGGTTAGAGCTGTGGGTTTGAATCCCACTGCTCCTGTTTATGATGTTGGGCAAGGCACTTAACCCTCTACGGCCTCAGATACAAACTGGGAGTAGAAAAATACCTATTGTGCCTGAATGTAACTTGCCTTGAACTTCTGAGAAAAGAATAAGCTAAATCCAACCTGATTGCTAAGAGCATGGGAGCATCTACGGCAAAGATCCTAGTTCTAACATGCAACCTCCAAAACTATCTTAGAAGTGGGATGTAGAGAATCACTCTTTGACTTGATCTTAAAGGATGTCCAGGAACCTACCACTCTTTTAGTGTTCAAATAACCATGGCTCTTCCCCCTTGAAATCTGAAAAACTAAGGTCTAGTGCTTGAAATTGGCAGAGTGATAGGGAAGCAGTGCAGTTCGCATAACAGGGAAAGCCGAGAGAGTCAAGTGAAAGTTATCCCGATTAGGAGAGAATGAAATATAAGACCACAGAGAATTTTCATCAGCAAGTAATTAACTCTTAACAGATTATTAGCTGTTCATTAGTAAGCAAACACAAACTAATAGCATAATATATACCAAATAATCCTAAAGGCCTTTATAGCTGTTTAGGTAACCCTACTTCTTTTGCAACTCTAAACAACAAAACTCACCAATTAAAAGATGCAGAAGGCAGTTCAGCAGTGAGATTGGGGCTATCTAGTCTTTGCCATTGGATACCACATATATGGTTTTCTTTCATTTGGGGAGAGGTTGTATGGGTGCACTCAGTGCAAAGAGTTCTTTGGTCTCAGAGAACAAGTCCGATCTCTGGAAGCTAGAGTAGCAGAGTTGGAGGAGCTGAGGAAGATAGAGAAGTCTATAGAGGAGAACTACAGGGACCTCATAGAGAAGTCCCACCTCAGTGCTGCTTTGAAGGAGAGAGGTCATCTGGAAGGAGTGTATCACCTTGGTATGGCAGGAAATGATCCTGTAACCAGGGCCTGTCCTCCAGGGGATGCAATATCCTTTCACACTGAGGATCTGTCTCCAGGCGCTTCTGCCTAGGAGAGAAGGGTTAGGACAATAGGTGATTCAGTCTTAGGCACGTAGAAAACTGGATAGCTAGTGGGCAACAGGATCGCTTGGTCACATGCCTGCCTGCTGGTGAAGGTGGTGAAACTCATGCATCACCTAGATAGGATTCCAGACAGTGCCGTGGAGGAACCAGCTGTCTTGGTACATATGGGTAACTAATGGCATAGGAAAGCGTGGGAGGAAGGTTCTGAAGCCAAATTTAGGCTTTAAGATAGAAAGCTGAAATCCGGGACCCCCTAAGGTAGCATTCTCAGAAATATTCCCTGTTCCACATGCAGGAACCAAGGGGCAGGCAGAGCTCTGGAGTCTCAATGCGTGGATGAGATGATGGTTCAGGAAGAGGGCTTTAGATTTGTGAGGAATTGGGCACCCTTCTGGGGCAGAGGAGGCCTTCTCCGGAAGATGTACTCCATCTTCATTAGGTGGAGCCAGGCTGCTGGCACTACTGGTAAAAAGGAGACAGAAGAGCTTTTAAACTAGATAATGTGGGAAAGTGGACAGTTGCCCAGGAGGTCATGGTTTGGAATGATGTCCATGAAGATTTTTTTTTTAACGGAGAATGCTACATATCAGGGAAGACATTTTCAAAGCTTTTACCCATCTAAATGGGTCATCTGAAAACTGCCTGCCTCTGCAACTTCACGTAGCATGATCAGGTGGCATTCCCGGGGGCACTGAAGCTGAGCGAGGAAAATGACCCATGTAGAAGGCGTCTTCACATCCATGCATGAGGTTCCCATACAAAGCTGCTGTAAGTGTCTGCCCGAACTCTGCCCCCATCATAAGCTTCAAAGGGAAATTCCCTCCTCCCAAGTGTTTGCATCACGATCCCCGTTCCCTTCTCTCGTCCCCGACGTCTCGATCTCTCTAATCCCTGGACGTTCACCTAGGCTGCGCCATCCTCAGGTCCTGGTCTCAGAAATGACCACAGTGATTCATACGAGGGCAGAACGACCTCCTTTTCCTGTAGTGTCTGAGTAGTGCTGCACAGATAATGGAATCCAAGCATACTCTGAGGTTTCTCCACCGCGCTATCACTTGAACCGGCAAGCGACTAAGGGCTTTGGAAAGGAACCATCTATGCCTCTGAAACAGAAGACTTCAATCACTTTACAGTGGAGGTGAACCGGATGCTTTTGCTTTTCAATACTAACTCCACTTCTGAGCACCTTCCCTGAAGAAAACATCAGCACATTCAGTACAATGATATATTGGGAGACTTTGTATTTAGCTCACGCCTTTCCGGCAGTAGTTCAAGGTGAGTTAGAGTCAGGAACTGCAGCCCCAGAGGGTTTACAATCTGATTTTTTACCTGAGACAATGGCGGGTTAAGTGACTTGCCTAAGGCCATATGAACTGTCAGCGGGACTTGAACCTGGCTTTCCTGGTTCCATCCCACTAATTTAACCACTAGGCTATTTTTCTACTCTTAAGGATGGCCAACCAATCACCACCTACAGGTCTGTTTTCCCCTAAAGAGAGTTCTTCACTGACGGTGGATCTCTGACAAAACGGTTCAGGATAATGCAAGATCTCCTACAAGCAATCATGGTCTATGGCTGGCAGGTAGGGTATGTCCTTGGCAGCATGGGGTGGGATTAAATGGGCAGACGGGATGGATCAACTGGTGTTTTTCTGTCATCATATGCTCTGTTACTATGGGATAGATATTTGAAGAGAGTGGTTAACATTGTGGTTGGATATCTTGTTAAACCTAACCACACATCCTTAGGGCTGAATATCACATTCAGCAGCTGAACTTAAAATCGCCACCCCAGACGTGCCGCCACTTGGCCCCTTTTTGTGAGCACAGCAATTTTAGCTGAATGGGGGAAATGTTTAATCAGCTAGATCTAAGCAGTTAAAAGATCATTTTAACCATATAACTGTTACTATAAGCTTCACACTAAAGGCACATATTGCATTTTTGAACTTTAAGTTGTGGAAAGAGAAAGGTTTTAACATGGGGCAGGTGTAGTCAGTCATCTGTGCTATCTTTTAGTGTGGCAGTTTAGTTTTGATTTTCTGCACTGACGTTTCTCCTGATACAGTAAGGATTTCAGTGCAAAAAGCTCTGCAGTAAGAACATCAAGCTAAGAGCAGCGCAGTCAGCATGCAAGTTGCATGAGAATCTGCCGAATCAAGAATTTTGCTGCGGTTTTTAACTTCCCCTTCCTGCATTGTGCAGTGAAGTCTCCAAAGGATTCATAAAACAGAACTGGACAGAATGTTTTCCAAGGCTACAGTCAACTGGGTCTTTTGGCAAGGAGAAGTCAGCAGGAGTCAGGCTGCACTGGAATTTCACCCCGACACCAGCTTTAGGCTTCCAACTCTTTATAAAAGTGTCCTTAGAACTAGAAAGATCAAAGGGGGGCAGGCAGCATTGAGTGGGGGCTAGGGAAGGGACAGGAAACCAGAGACAAGGAGGGCTGGGTTAATTTTTTGGGAGGCCCTAGACAAAGAAGCACATTGAGCCCCCCTCCCCTATCATAATGTAAATCTTTTATAAAAGTGCTATGTGGTTCTGACCGTAGAGGAAAACCGTCAGAGGAGGACGGAGTAAGAAGTGTTGCTCGCCAACGTCTCCTGCTGACCGGAGGACAATGCACAGAGGGTGGAAGACAGACAGATCTGTCGGCAGCTCACTTACCAGGACAAACATCTGCCTTCAGAGTCACTGAATTCCACATGAGAGGACCCCTCCTAAACATCAGGGCCCAAGGAATGTACCTAGTCTTTAATCCCGACCCGCATAGGAGGATTTCATTTTGAAGTCCTGTGCTAAATGTGCTTCAAACTAGGTTCAAAAGCATGCGTTTATCATCAAGTACCCTCTGTGCCACTCTCGCTGGATTCTCCCCATCAAAATGTGCCTGCAATCCCTCAAGTACAATGTACCCATGGGAATACGAGCTCCATGGCAAGTTTCTGAATTCATCTTAGCAGAGGCAGGAGCTCAGTCTAATGCCACATCTGAAAGACACCATGCTGGGTCACTGGGCCAGTACTAGCTTAGAAAGAAGAGTGCCCACCATGCTAGGACCTCAATCAGAAGTGGCTCAAAGGGAAGCATGCCCATTAGTCACCATATCACCTCTTTCCACAGCAATGCCAACTAAACTCCAGGGTAGAGATTTTATAGCGCTATCAAGGAGCAAAAGTATCCATAGCTCAAAGGCGAAGTCATCTATTTGCTTTGTTTGTTCAGGAGTGTTGGGAGAGTGTGTGTACATGTTAGCGACAGGTGAGGGTTGGGGTTGGCCTTTCATTTTCTACGCTATCCAAAGAGCACCCCGCAGACTTCCACCCAACTAAGAACAAGATCAATCCCAACAGCTCTCGCCATTCACACTCTTAGGACACATGAAAAATCTGTCCCTCCTCCAAATAAAGCAGCAAATAAGTAGTGGCAAATGGACATATGTAAAAACACCAAAGCAAAGAGCAGAAAAGCAGAAGCGGCATTATGGCAGGAGCAGCACACCAGTGAAAGGTACTCACGCAGAATCTACAGGCCAGAAGTTGATCAGAGTGACAGGACTGAAAGACAAAATTGAGGAAGGTGAGGATAGCGAGGCAGAGAACATAAGAAAAGAAAGCATTACAAAACAAAAAAGATAAAAAAAGGTAAAAAGCAAGCTAAAAGGAAATGGGAACAAGCATGGAGATGCAGGAGGAAACAGGCCTGCTGTGACCTGATGACAGCTCACCCCTGATTCCTCCGGGAGCAGGACTAATCTGCTCAGCTTACAGAAAATTCACAGACTAGGTCTGAGGGGGGAGCACAAAAGAATTAAAATCATGACTGTAAAAAATAAAATCTCCACATCACATGAACATTTGCAAACAACCTAATCAAATGTAAGCAGGCTTTTTGGCAATAAGAGCCACTTTGATAGGACAATAGCCGGTCTGTTCCTCATCTATCTGTTCAGCGTCTGAGATAGAATGTCCCGGATTCCCAAAACAGAGAATTCTTTCATAGGGACCCTTAAACCTTCAGATTTCCAGTGGGATGAGTGCATGAATAGTTTTAGGTCTGATACAGACCACCCTACACCAGAGAGGAGGGCCCACTACTGACCGTGCGTGAAGTGAGCCTGAAGTTGCACGAGACACTGACAGTATATGCTTGAACCCTGTATTTACTGCTACTATTCATCAAATATCCTTCCTCTAGAGTAACAGTCACAAACTCTTGCTAAAAACATTTGTTCAGTTCTACACTGCTATGTTTCAGTGAAGTATTCAAATGACCCAAAACATCACCAAGGGCCTTCTGGGGCTTCAGATCAATATCTATGACTCTGACATAGAAACATGAGGGCACAAAAAGACCACATGGCCTATCTAGTCTGCTCTTCTATATCAACTACTGTAATCCCTGTTTTAACTAGAGATCTTCTGTGTTTGTCCCATGCTTTCTTGAATTCAGATACTGTCCTAATCTCCACTACATCCACCGAGAGACTATTCCATGCCTCTACCACTCTCCATAAAGAAATATTTCCGCATATTACTCCCCTTCATCCTATGTCTCCTGGTTGCAAAGCGTACAGTACTTTCAATTGAAAGAGGCTCTCCTCCTGTGCATTTATGCCACGGAGGTATTTAAACATCTTTATCATTTATCCTGCCTTTCCTCTAACATATACATTGAGATTGTTAAGTCTGTCCCCATGTGGTTTATAATGAAGACCACCGTCCATTTTGGTAGCTGCCCTCTGCACTGACTCCAGCCTGTTTATATCCTTTTGAAGGTGCGGTCTCCAGAATGCACACTATACTCCAAATGAGGTCGCACCAGAGAATTATACAGAGGCACTATCACTTCCTTTCTTCTGCTGGCCATTCCTCTCCCTATGCACCCAAGCATCCTTCTAGCTTTTGCTGTTGCCTTTTCTACCTGTTTAGCCACTTTAAGATCAGAAATAATCAGGTCCCTGGTACAGCGCTTCTTTTGTGGACAGAAGTACTTCACCCCTTATACTGTACCACTCCCTTGGATTGCTGCAGCTTAAATGCATGACTCTGCATTTTTTAACATTAAATCTTAGCTGACAAATTCTTGACCATTCTTCAAGCTTAGCTAGATCCCTCCTCAGGTTATTAACTCCCTCCTGGGTGTCCACCCTATTGCAGATTTTGGTATCATCCGCAAAGAGGCAAACCTTACCCGACAGCCCTTCTGCTATATCACTAACAAAGATGTTAAAAGGAATCAGACCAAGGGCAGATCCCTGGGGCACACCACTGGTAACCTCCTTCTCCTCAGAGTGAGCTCCATTTACCTGTACCCTTTGTCGCCTCCCACCCAACCAATTTCTAACCCAGTCAGTCACTTTAAAGTCCATCCCTAGGGTCCTTAATTTATTTATGTCGCCTATGTAGAACGATGTCAAAAGCTTTACTGAAATCTAAATATACCACATCTAGAGCTCTCCCTCGGTCCAACTCTCTGGTCACCCAGTCAAAGAAATCAATCAGATTTGTCTGACAAGACCTGCCTCTGGTGAATCCATGCTGCCTCGGATCCTGCAATCTATTGGACTCCAGAAACAATCCTCTGTTTTTGCAGAATTTCCATTAAGTTACTCACCACAGAGGTCAGACTAACCAGTCTGTAGTTCTCACCTCATTCTTATTTCTGCTTTTGTGTAAAGTTCAGTCCTTTGGAACCACTCCTAACTCTAAGGAAGCATTGAAAAGGTCAGACCGTGGAGCTGCTAGAACATCCCCTAGTTCCTTCAGTATTCTTGGATGTATCCCATCCAGCCCCATCATTTTGTCTACTTTTAGTTTAACTAGTTCCTCACACAGTCTTTTGAAAATCATTCAAGATCCCCGTCATTGCTGTTCCTGTTTGTGGGTGTTTTCTGAGGTCCTGCTCCTGGTTCTTTATCTGTGAACACAGAACAGAAATAATTGTTAAGCAATTCCGCTTTATCCTCATCAGCTTCTATATATTCCTCCCTTTCACCCTTGAGTCTGACAATACCACTTTTGTACTTCCTTCTTTTGCTAACATATCTGAAAAATGTCTTATCCCCCCATTTTATTGCATTGGCTATTTCCTCCTCCTTTTGAATCTTTGCTTTCCTGACTACTTTGCTAGCCTCTCTAGGTTTTTCCAAATATAGATGCCTGTCTTCCTCTCTCTGTGATCTCTTGTATTTCATGAAGGCCTCCCTTTTTTTCTTCACCTTCTCAGCTACTTCTTTTGAAAACCATAGTGGCTTCCTTTTCGTTTTAGATTTATTTATTTACCTTTCTAACAAAGAGGTTTGTTGTCCTTAAAATATCCCCTTTCAGTTTTGCCCCTCGCTTTTCTACATCCCCCAGCTGTTCCCTTCCTGCCAATGACTCCCTGAGGTACTGGCCCATCTTGGCAAAGTTAGTTTTCCTAAAGTCTAAGACCCTCGCTTTTGAATTGATTTTAACAGCCCTAGTCCTAATACTGAACCACACCATCTGGTGATCACTGGATACGAGATAATCTTCCACTATAACATCAGAAACATTTTCCCCATTAATAAGCACCAGGCCCAGTATGACCCCCTTCACATGTGGGTTCTGTTACCAGTTGCCTGAATAGTCCTCCCTGTAGAGAATCCAGGATCTCCTTACTTCTAGATGATACTACAGTAGGGATGTGCCAATCCACATCCGGCATATTGAAATCACCTATCAGTAGCACTTCCCCTTTCATGGCAATGCTGCGTATGTTTTCTATTAAATCTCTGTCCACCTCTTCTCCCTGTGAAGAAGATCTGTTTATCACACCAGTCCAAATGCATTTCCCGTTCCCTCCTTCTAGTTTAACCCACAGTGTGTCCTTGATACCTTTTAAACCCTGTAATTCTATAGCTTTAATATTATTTTTTACATATAGTGCCACTCTGCCTCTTCTTCCTAAATAAATTAAATTATAGCCCAGTGTAATTATATCCCAGTCATTGTTGTCCATGAACCATGTCTCAGTAATCGTCACTAAATCCAAGTCAGCCTCTTCCATTAAAGTCTCAACATCTAGGATCTTATTTCCCACACTATGGACGTTTATACACACCACTTTCCAGATGTTGCCACTTTTACCCATTTCTGCAGAGGTATTTAATGTTTTACTTACCTGAGGGCTTTTACTTGAGATCAGTTTGTCATGGATTAAGGAGAGGAACCTGCCCACAGCTCAAGGATTATACTTAATGGACAACAAGTTTTAAACCCTGTCGGTCTCATACCTAGCCTGGTCAGAGTGTCCGACATTAGAAAGAAATCGCTCTATGTTGTGTTTATGCAAGAATAAGTGACACAGTTGTTCTGCTTTTCAATCTAACACACATAGAAAAACAATTGTGACTGATTTTCATCCATGATGGACACGAGCAGATGGAGAATGTAAAAGTGAGCGTGCTCCATCACTGTCCCCGCCTCATTCCCCTCCACTCCCCTCTCTCCAACATAAGGTTCACTGCCCTCTCTCCCTCCAAGATTTCATCATCTCCCCCCTTCCTCCCACGGCTCCCCTCCCAGATTTCTTTCCGTCTCGTCCTTCCTCGCCGTCCAGTCTCTGAGTATCCTGAAAAGCAGCAGGAAGGGCAGAGTAGTAGCAGGAATACAGTAGGTACGTGCTCCTTGTCACTGCTGCTCCTTCATGGCGCACGCTCCTCTGCAGTGGCGGCACAGGGGTTTCTGCCGCCCTAGGCAGACCCTCCGTGTCACTACTGCCCCCCCCAAAACACTGCACCTCCGTCCAGCCCGCCGTAACACCCACACCTTGCGCTGAAACGAGCAGCTGAACTGTTGCTTCAGCGCTGCGTCAGGTCTTAAAGTGCCCAAGCGCATGCACGCTCATGGCCTGCCGTTCCTGCCCCCTCTCTGTTGCTACTTTGTTGGAGGGCAGCAGAAGTGGAAGGCCATAACTGCGGGCGTTTTAAAGCATGCCACGGCACTGAAGCAGCAGTTCAGCTGCTGCTTCCTTGGGGGTTGGTTTAGTGATACCATCCATCAGGGTCTGCCGCCCTGGGCAACCACCTAGTTCACCTAGTGAACGGGCCAGCCCTGCTCCTCTGTAATCAGAATTTCTTATAGAGTGGAATATAAATGGAACCATGAATATTTATAATCTTCATTGTGCATAGATTTTGGAGGCTCTTGTTCTGAGGAGGACTATGGGCCGATATTTTTGAATACAACATGAGTGAATTGTGCTCCTCTTGAGGATGACATGTTAATTAAACTCATCTCCAGAAGAATTTTTTAGAAAAGTGCACTTTATTTATTTTCAATTATTTTCAAAGACATTTCTTATATGGATGGATGAAGAAACTGAAAGTGCCCAAGTGACAGACTTTCAGCCACCGGTACTCTGCCTGTTCTCATGGTCCACAGTTAATAGGGAGGGATATTCAGAGGCACTTATATGTTTTGCAGACTTGCAGACTGTGTAAATGCCATTGAACGGGCCGCTACACACCCCAATGTTAAGCGGTTAGCATGGGGGTATGTCAGGAGCATTCTGGGGTGGGGGGAGGCAGTGCCCATCGCTAACTGGGCAGTGGTGATATTGAGACGCTGCCCAGTTAGCAACATGTGGCTAAAGTAAGGCTCTGCAAAGCTAACTAGACAGCGGCTCAGTATCATCGCTGCCCAGTTAGCTCCTGGGTTCTGTGGTGACCCAGATATTCCCCTAGATAAGGCTCTGGCATTGAATATCCAGAGTTAAAATTCAGCGGTGATGGTTAGCCACTACCGGTGAATATTCCCCCCCCCCATAATTATTAATGGTTCTGTTTATACCAATTCCATATTAGTTGGGTCCTTTGTAATCAGGACACCCAAGAAGGGGAGAAGAAGCAGCTGTACAGATTAGGAGAGCGTGCTTACTGTGACCCTGAGGTGCCAGCCCGCCGCTGATCTGTCAGGAAAGAGGGAAACAGAGGAAGATATGGTACTCAGTAGAGCTTCTAGCAATGAGCCAGTGGCCTCTTAGTCACACCATCTCTCAGCTGCCTCTTCCCTGCTGGGATCATAACAAAGGGATATTTATAAGCCCAGAACTATGAAGCTATGGCTCTTGGGGTGACATGGGAGATGGCCAAGGGTTTCTATTGTCCCAGCAGGAGCCCTGGCTGTGCCGTACCTCCCGCCCCATCACCTGTTTTGTAATTCTGTAACAATGTATAGAGTTAAGAATTGTACATAGTTTCCCCCAGTTACTTCCAAGTTGATCTCCCTGTTTATTGTAAATACAACTCAAAGTTCCTTGTGTTGTATAGTTGATGTTAAATGTAAACCGCTCTGATCTAAAATAGAGCGGTATAGAAGAACTGTTAAATAAATAAATAAATAATTCTAAACCGCTCTGATGCCAAGTAGCCAAGGGCGGTATATCAAGTGACTAATAAAGATAAAGATATACCCCGCACTGAGCCCCACTGCTGCCTCCGCTGCTGATTCAGTCTTCTGGGGGGCTGGCGGCAGCAGTTTAAATGTGGTGACTTTGTGCCGCCGCTTTGGTGCCCGTGGCAGGCCATGTTTTTTGGCACATACGGCCCCCCCTCTGACAGGAAGTTACATTGGAGGGGAGGTCAGAAGCGACAGGCTATGTGTACTGAAGCACATGGCCTGCCGCGGGCATCAAAGCAACAGCACAAAGGTGCCACGCCACCTGCCATTATCTGCTACCTAGCCTGCCTAGTGGACGGTCCGGCCCTGGGTGGCAGTGACCATCTGAATGATGAGAAGGGTTGCCCCAGTGATGAGGAAGGAAATCTTCACTAGCACATCATAGTCTGTGGCTTCCATATAAAATCCAACCAATCAGAAGTGGAAGTGCATGCACACTGTGTTAGTCCCTTCCTGCTCCCCCCCCATACGTCTGGTGGGTGGGCACTAAAACAAAGCAACCCACTCCTCCTAGTACTGGTAACTGGAAGGGAATGTAGGGGTGAGGTAAAAATTCAGCTCTCCATAAGCTGGGGGATGGGGAGAGCTTGAGCCTGGAGGAATTTGGATAGATCCCAGCATAAAGGTCTTATTCAGAAGAAAAAGAACAGAAAGATATGGGCAAATTGATGCAGATAATTTTCAGAAGTGTCTTTCACAATTGTGGGGCACAGAGTTGTAGACTACGACTCTTCCCTGCTAACTAAGCCTCTTCATCCCCAGATTCATATGAGACTAAATCATCATGATAGGGGTCTACAGAATGTTACCCGTCCCTCTCCAAAGGGAGCATCAACAGTCGCCTCTAAGAGAGTCTGCAGCCCAGCGTTCAGGGCTGGGAGGGCATGGCTCACAGGGAGAGGTTAAAAACCCAACAGGCTGCAAGAGGGAGAGAGCCTCATGGAGCCAGAAGTCCTGCCAGGGCAAGGCATGCAAAGGAGTTCTGAGGTAGAAACTTTAACTGGTGCTGGAGGAAGGGCCAGGAGAACCAGCTTGTGGAGGTTTAACAAGCTGGGCAGAAGTAAGCTGATTTTCTTTTCCCTGAACTTCTGTCTGTTCTGGGTTTTGCTTCATGGAGGTTTAACAAGCTGGGACAGAATAAAAACTGCTTTTGTTTTCTCTGAACTGCTGTCTGGCCTGTGATTTAAAGAAAACCCCCTTCCCACCGGACATCACAGTAACACAGTCATGTACACAAGTAACACAAAAAGGGAACATCCAGTCCTTGTAAAGAGATAACCAAGGGTATAAAATTGTCCCAAGATCTAATAAATATAAACAATTGCAACAATAATATAAAAGGTTAAGCTACTAAGAATTAACCTACCAGCCCAAGCTACGCTAGGATAAGACACAGGGAGATTCATGGAGGTGCTATCAGATGGGACTAAGTTGTTGTAGGGTTACTCACGTTTCCAAGTTGTCTCCTTCTAACACTGTCTGGACAGGCAAGTAACCCATCCGTGGGTGTTTTGCAAAATATCTCTTTGTCCTGAATTTGTTTTTCAGTACCTTGGCAAAGTCACGAACATCTTCTCCTGATGTAGTCTGAAAGCAGAAGCACAACAAAAGGAAAAAAGTCTTTAACTGGGTGGTGGGAATTTGCGATTTCTCCAGCTCGTGAGAGAGGCTGGAAGAGATGAGACTAGACAGAGAGCCAGCTATAGGCTACGATGACCAACCTGCAAGTCAAAGAACAATATGCAGCTTTATGTGAAAAATTACAGAGGAGAAAGAACCTGTTACCATACCGCTGATGGTAAGAGAGACAGCTGACGGTAAGAGAGACAGCTGGCTTATATCAGGCAGCTGGATCCTACAGTAGGCTGTGCCATCACAAGGGGGCGCTGTCGCTTATCCTCCTAGGACTTCATGCAGGGAGGGGGTCTTCAATGATATCAAGATTTTTCCTCCATCCTTTGCACCAAAATACTTCAGCATACAACATTTTGGGCTGGCCTGGCCTGGTTGCTCAGTGGCAATGCTGCACACTGAGAGGTGGAGGGTCCTCAGTTCAGTTTCCAGTTTTCTGCACTGCAGGCTGACCAAGACTGGGGATGTTTGGGGGGGGGGGGGCGGAAGGGTCAGGGTCATTTTTAAGGGCGACACCTGGTGGTTCTAGCTAGAATCCATGCTACAGGGTTCCAGGAGTCTTGCTGCATGACTCCCAGCCCAGGATCATTACTGCAATCACCAGACTGGGTAGGCAGGATGGAAGGAGGGAGGGTAGGTGGGATGGAAGGAGGGTGGGTATGCGGGATGGAAGGAGGGAGGTTAGGTGGGATGGAAGGAGGATGGTAAGGCGGGATGGAAGGAGGGAGGGTAGGCGGGATGGAAGGAGGGAGGGAAGGAGGGATGGAAGGAGGATGGTAAGGCGGGATGGAAGGAGGGAGGGTAGGCAGGATGGAAGGAGGATGGTAAGGCGGGATGGAAGGAGGGAGGGTAGGTGGGTTGGAAGGAGGGGGGGTAGGGGGGATGGAAGGAGGGAGGGTAGGTGGGATGGAAGGAGGATGGTAAGGCGGGATGGAAGGAGGGAGGGTAGGCGGGATGGAAGGAGGATGGTAAGGCGGGATGGAAGGAGGGAGGGTAGGTGGGATGGAAGGAGGATGGTAAGGCGGGATGGAAGGAGGGAGGGTAGGTGGGATGGAAGGAGGATGGTAAGGCGGGATGGAAGGAGGGAGGGTAGGCGGGATGGAAGGAGGGTGGGTAGGCGGGATGGATGGAGGGAGGGTAGGTGGGATGGAAGGAGGGTGGTAAGGCGGGATGGAAGGAGGGAGGGTAGGCAGGATGGAAGAAGGGTGGTAAGGCGGGATGGAAGGAGGGAGGGTAGGCAGGATGGAAGAAGGGTGGTAAGGCGGGATGGAAGGAGGGTGGGTAGGTGGGATGGAAGGAGGATGGTAAGGCGGGATGGAAGGAGGGAGGGTAGGCGGGATGGAAGGTGGGCGGGTAGGTGGTATGGAAGGAGGATGGTAAGGCGGGATGGAAGGAGGGAGGGTAGGCGGGATGGAAGGAGGAAGGGTAGGCGGGATGGAAGGAGGGTGGGTAGGCGGGATGGAAGGAGGGAGGGTAGGTGGGATGGAAGCAGGTTGGTAAGGCGGGATGGAAGGAGGGGGGGTAGGCAGGATGGAAGAAGGGCGGTAAGGCGGGATGGAAGGAGGGCGGGTAGGTGGGATGGAAGGAGGGTGGTAAGGCGGGATGGAAGGAGGGAGGGTAGGTGGGATGGAAGAAGGGTGGTTAGGTGGGATGGAAGGAGGGTGGGTAGGAGGGATGGGAGAAGGGAGGATAGGAGGGATGGAAGGAGGGTGGGTAGGAGGGATGGAAGAAG
This sequence comes from Ichthyophis bannanicus, assembly GCA_033557465.1. Classification (NCBI taxonomy): domain Eukaryota; kingdom Metazoa; phylum Chordata; class Amphibia; order Gymnophiona; family Ichthyophiidae; genus Ichthyophis; species Ichthyophis bannanicus. The sequence goes on along the minus strand of CM066035.1, from coordinate 943,466,959 downwards.
GGAGGGTAGGAGGATGGAAGGAGGGTGAGTAGGTGGGATGGAAGGAGGGAGGGTAGGTGGGATGGAAGGAGGGAGGGTAGGTGGGATGGAAGGAGGGTGAGTAGGTGGGATGGAAGAAGGGAGGGTAGGTGGGATGGAAGGAGGGAGGGTAGGTGGGATGGAAGGAGGGAGGGTAGGAGGGATGGAAGGAGGGATGGAAGGAGGGTGGGTAGGTGGGATGGAAGGAGGGAGGGTAGGAGGGATGGAAGGAGGGTGAGTAGGTGGGATGGAAGGAGGGTGGGTAGGTGGGATGGAAGGCGGGTGAGTAGGTGGGATGGAAGGAGGGTGAGTAGGTGGGATGGAAGGAGGGTGGGTAGGTGGGATGGAAGGAGGGTGGGTAGGAGGGATGGAAGGCGGGTGAGTAGGTGGGATGGAAGGAGGGTGAGTAGGTGGGATGGAAGGAGGGAGGGTAGGCTTACTAAGCTGAAGTTAAGAATCTCCAGATACTGGTGTATAAAGACTCATGGCGTCAGAATCCCAGGACTGATTCCAGCTGAGCTAAAAAGAGAAAGGAGGAGATACTGCCCCCCCCCCCCCAACTTTCCTTTCATGTCTGGGTCATAGTTCCAGTACTCTGGAGGTTATGAACATTTCCCGGTACCACAAAAGTTCACAAGAAAACAAAGAGCAGTGGGTCTGCGACATCTCTCCTACAGAAACACTTGTTATCTGATAGCGCTCTTTCCTCTAGTGCGCCCGACTACTCACCACTTATGAACGCGCCCTCCTGAAGCTCCCCCAAACTCCTCTCAAAGCCAGCCATGCCCTGAACACACCTTCTGGAAACAAATTCCACAGCTTAATGGTACGTGCTTTTTCCTATTCGTTTTCTATGTACTACCTACACTACTAGTTTGATGGAAGGTCCCTCTGTGCAGCACTATTTAAAGGGTAAATAACTGTTCCCTAGTTTTCTGCTCCATCACCTATATCCTTCCTCCCCTCGGCCGTCTCTCCTCCAGGCTGACGACCTCTAACCTCTTCAGCCTTTCCTCACTGGAGGCTCATCCTATCCCCTTTATCATTCTCGTCACCCTTCTCTGTAGTTTTTCCAAATCTACTATATCTTTTTTGAGATACGATGAGCAAAATTGCAGACGATATTCAGCATTCTCCATGGAGTGTTACAGAGGTGATCTGATATTCTTTGTTTTATGCTCTATTCCTTTCCTAATCATTTCTTACATTCTGTTTGTATTTTTATCCTCTGCTGCACGCTGAGTCGCGGATGTCAACATATTGTCCATGATAATTTCTAGGTCCTTTTACTGAATCGTAACTTCTAATGTGCTAAAGAGCATCGCACAGCTGCAATTTGGGTCATTTTTCTCTCGCTTATCTTTAAGGCGCAGATCGCTAACTGGACAGCATGCAATATTGCTGCTACCCGGTTAGCGCTGCCTCTGCTCCATCCTGGTACACCTCCAACATGCCGGCATTGCACTGGGGCGCGTAGGAGACTTAGAAGCGGATATTCAACGCACTAACCAGGTAAAAGCTGTTGCATTTAGACAGTTTACTGGGCTGTAAAACGTGTAAATGCCATTTGAAAATCAGGCTCTACTTGTGTAAAACATGTTTCACCCAAAAACGGTGAAAAGTGCAGGATGAGGAGGAGAGAGAAAATCTATGTGCAAATGGGAGAACTCACTCGTGCCACTGCTCACACCAACTAGTTCACCAACTGCGTCTAGCAGTCCCGTAGTGTGAAGCGGGAGCGAGATTAAATAAAGAAAAATTAGTGAAAGTGATCACAGAAAACAAAAGGAAAGCAGTCATAATGGAACTCAAAACTGCAAATGAAAAGGTGCAATATAAAACCGCAATGACTAGAAATTAATAATAGGAAAACTTGCTTCTAAACAGACCATAGCACTTCAGACGCTCATCAAAGTTAGAGCGTACGAGGAAAATCTGTAGCCTATTTAAAACGAAAGGATTTCACGCCAAAAGAACAGGGTCAACGTACATGGATGGGTTAAGGAGGAACGTACCAGGTGGTGGAGCCCAGGACTGACCATGTAGTTAAATTACTACTGTGGTAGCAATAAAAACCAAAACTTGGAATAAGAATTAAAAATATTTAAAAAATTTTTAAAGAGAAGGATCGCATGATAACTATGCTTGCCGTAAGCCAGATAAGTTGAACATGCTTTCATACGGCAATCATCGTAGTGAAAAACTTGTAAAAAAAGAAAACCTTATGTTATTTTTCCTGCCATTACCCATGGCAACCTCCCCTTTTCTTCTTTTTTTCTTTTATATTTATTCAATAATTACATAGACAGCTCTCGGTACAATCACATAATAATTTTGCAGAGGCACTTTATACCTAAAAGACACTATAGTAAGAGCATAGATAGCCCCCCCCGGCCCGGTTCTAACAGATTTTATGATGTGACGGTTTCTCTTAATGACTTTACACATCAAAGCAATTGTCTTTTATTTATTTTTATTTATTTTCTTTTAGCATCAGGGTTTGTTTAGTTTTATATATTCATCGTTAACATTTAATTGTGCCTGCAAAGTGTTTTAATGCATTTTTTAATAACAGAGATTAACATATTATATTTATCGTTATCATTTTATTATGACAGGATGGTCTTTTAGCAACAGTTATTTAACAGACGACGCATTGCTCTTGGCAGAATGGCTATGAAAGACCTAGATAAGATTCTCAAGAGCAGAGATGTCTCTCTCCATACAAAGATTCGACTTGTTCAAGCCATGGTATTTTCAATAACATCATATGGATGTGAAAGCTGGACAGTGAAAAAGACAGACAGGAAGAAAATTAATGCCTTTGAATTATGGTGCTGGCGGCGAATACTGTGTATACCATGGACTGCCCGAAGAACAAACCAGTCGGTACTAGAAGAGATCAAACCTAAGCTTTCTTTAGAAGCTCAGATGACAAGACTTCGACTTTCATACTTCGGACACATCATGCGAAGAGAGAGATCATTAGAGAAAGACATCATGCTTGGCAAGATAGAAGGTCAACGCAAAAGAGGAAGGCCAGCAATGAGATGGATTGCTACAATAACAGCAGCTACGGGTACCAGTCTGTCAACAATGAGCCGCCTGACTGAAGACCGAACAGAATTTAGGATAGCTATCCAGAGGGTCGCCATGAGTCGACTCCGACTCGACGGCACTTAACAACAACATTTATGCATCCTTTTATTCATACATCCTGTTTTAAATTTCAGTTAGTATCTATTGCACACATTAGTTTTTATTCGCCGGCTCGTCCAGTGGGTATACAATTGCAAGTAAGTTTGTTGTCCTTCATACTAGTAAAATCGAATCAGTGCTTCAAATATGTGTCACCAACGGCACTAATACGTTTGTTTTTTAAATTTTTTTGTTTTTATATTCCCTGATGGGATTTCACTCATTTCGTTTAAGCATTCACATACACTTCTACAGTCACACCTACCCACCAGTTTAGGTTAGCAAGGTACATAGGTTTTTCATTTTCAAAGTTTGTCACTACGATGACTGCCGTGACAATGTTCCCCTGCTTTTCTGGCTCACGGCAAGTGTAGTTATCATGTGATCCCTGCTTTTAAATGTTTCAAAAATTTTTCAAACATTTTTAATATTTATATCTAGTTTAGTATTTTTTTTGTTACTACAATCATAAATTAACTACATGGTTAATACTAAACCACTCCTAGCACCCTACATTCTAAATATAGCAAATTTTTCTCTCACACATGGTACTATGCCAACCATCCTAAAGAGAGCCTCGATTAGACCTATTCTGAAAAACAAAAAACTAGACAATCTTGATCCCTCTTCATATAGACCTATCTCTAGCCTTCCATTTATGGCAAAGATTATAGAAAAAATAGTATATAATCAACTTCAGGATCACATTGAACTTCATGCCCCCTTAGATTCACACCAATACGGCTTTAGACCATACCATAGTGTAGAAACACTTCTTGCAGTTATCTTTGATGATATTCTAAAATACATTGACAAATCAAAACAAGCAGTATTACTTATATTTTTGGATATATCGGCTGCCTTTGATTCAATTAACCATCGTATCCTTCTTGAAAGACTCAAACAGATTGGTATACATGGCACTATTCTTGCATGGTTCCAATCATATCTAACTGATCGATCGCAACAGGTAAAAATAGGAAACCATACATCTAAAACCTATACGCAAAAACAAGGAATCCCACAAGGTTCTGCATTGTCAGCTCTACTCTTTAACATATATTTACAACCTATATGCCACATCATTCAACAGTGCAAATTAAAATATGCAATTTATGCTGATGATGTTATGATTTATCTCCCTATGGACATAGACTCCCTGGACTTCTCCAATATCAAATCATGCTTCACTAAAATGACACAATGGCTAAATGAACACAATCTTCACATTAACTTCAAGAAAACAGAAGCATTATTTGTTTCTAGAAATCAAAAATTTACCCCCCAACAGAAATAAAAATTGAAAACATAAGCATCCCCATAAAAGATGAAATAAGATACCTTGGCGTTATCATAGACAGAATGTTAAGTCTAACAACACACATCAGGAATACAACAAACACAATATATAATAAATTAAGATATCTTAAAAATCTAAAACCATTATCATCAAATCTGGACTTCAGATCAGTCCTTCAAGCCCTGATCCTGCCTCACTTAGATTTTAGTAACATAATTCTTCAAGGTATTCCAAAACATGCTTTACACCAACTAAAAGTAGCACAACATGTTGCTGCAAGAATAGCGAGGCCGCGGAGCCATGTGCCCGCGGCCGGCATTAACCGGGGGGGCGGCCACGCGTCGCCCCGTCGGAGCATGCCGACATGGTGGAGGGGGGGGGTGTGGGAGGGGTTGCAGACTAGGAAGCACTCCCATTGTCCCCGCGAGTTGTTGTGGTGTGGGAGCCAATGGGAGGGTTAGAGCGGGCAGTCGCTGGGGGTTATGGGTGGGGGTGCAGCGTGGCTCCGGCCTCTTTCGCCGGATGCCTGGGACGCCGGACGCCCACCCTCCCTCCCACGCTGACTGGGGTTCCCGGTTACGGGAGTTGGGGTGTTGCAGCTGGAGGGGGTTGGCGGGATCCCGGAGGTTTCCGGGGTCCGGAGCCGGATGCAAGCATTTAGGGCGGGGGTGGGGTACCCCCGACCCGGACAATCCCTCAGGTTTTTGCTAATAACATGGCGAAGCCGGATGAGGAAGGGTGAAGCGATTTATTCGGGACTTGTACCCGAGGGAGGCAGAAGCGGCGTCACCTTGCTAATAATACGGCTGGTGATGGCTCGGTCTGCTGGGGGGGGGGTTAAGTTATGTTGTTGTGTTTGTAAATGGTTATTGTTTGAAGTAATAAAGCTGCGACCAGTTTTGATTCCAAAAATGTGTAATGGTTTGTTTTGTGAGGGATGCGGTAAATATGGGTGGATGGGGGAAAAGGGGATACAGGATATGGGCGGAAAGCACTGGTCCGCCGTACCCGGTTATGCTTATAAATGCAGGTCCAACTGAACAAATAACCCCTATACTGTACAAACCTCACTGGTTACCTGTACAAAGTAGGATAAAATATAAAGTTATCATAACAACGTTCAAACTGATAAGAGATATAGCCCCATCATATCTAACTGATCTACTGACAATTCATTCAAGGACCAGAACAGTGAGACAAAGGAACCTGAACACTCTACTTGTTCCAAACAACTTTTCAAAACTCAATAAACTTACAACAAATAGAGCATTCAGCTTCAATGCTCCTTTAAAATGGAACGCTCTGCCGGATAAACTCAGAGATATCACAGATCTCTCAGCATTTCAAAAAGATCTTAAAACACACTTATTTATAGAGTACTTTGGCGACTCATTCCCAATAGATGAAATATTTCCCACTTAAACTCATGTATACTCATATTCATTAATTCACAACTTACTTTTTCCTTTTTCTTACTCTATCTTACAATACCCAATTCTCCAAAATTATCACATTTATTTTTATTTTTATTTATTTTATTTAACAGTTTCTTATATACCGCCCCTTCCAGAGATCAGGGGCGGTTCACATCGAACAAAAATCAATATACTTCTGTACATTTACTCTTTACACTAATAATTCTAGTGAACTACAGTACATTTTTCCTTGCTCAGATAAGATAAGATTTTTTGAAATTTGTAAATATTTAAATCTGTATATATGCTTAAACTATCTATATACCTAATCAGCATTTACACAGCATTGTAACCCTCAAATTACCATTTTTATTATATACAATTTAATGTTCACTGTAATTTCAATTGTTTGAATAAGTTTCAATGTAATGTTCAAGTTTTGTTCTATGTAAACCGCTTTGATTTTTCTGAAAGGCGGTATATAAAACCGTTCAATAACTAACTAAATAAATAAATAAATGGTCAATCCTGGGCTTCACAACCCAGTATTATAACAAGATGATCTTTTATTAACACACAAGGTTTATGCACCTTCTGGCCGTTTTAATTCATTTTTTATTCGCTAACCCCCTTTTTAAGCATTTTCCTTTTATATATACATCCTGATTTAAAGCTCAATTAGTACCTATTGCATGAATCTGTTTTTATTCGCCGGCTCCTTCCGTGCACATATAATGTCAAGCAGGTATGTTTGATGCCGTTCTTTGTACTAGCAAAATCGGTGCAGTGTTTTATAATGTTTAAACGTGCCTTACCTATGATGCTAATATGCTTTTTGATTTTGTATTCTCTGTTGTAATTCATTCTTTTGCTTCTGTACTCATCTACACTCACATACATCCACCGTTTTACTATAACATGCTATATAAGGTTTTCTTTTTTACAAGTTTTTCACTACGATGATTGCTGTATAAGAACATAAGAACATTGCTACTTTCTTTGCCAACAAGGTTAACTCCCTTCGTCAATCTTTCCCGTTGTGTCCCCCTCCCCTTTCTCCTCCTGCCCTATCCTTTTCCCCACCTCTTCCCCTCCCTTCTCCATCTGCTCCTGTGCTATCTCATCTCTGGTCCTCTTTTACTTTGATCTCTCCCTCTGTTCTTCAGGAAACCTTCCTTTCTCTTCGCAAGACCACTTGCTCTGCTGATCCTGTCCCATCCTCATGGCTTCTTGAACCCTCCTTAGCTCTTTCACCTTATATCCTTTCCCTGTTTAACTCTAGTTTATCCTCTGGTATTTTCCCTAACAGCTGGAAGCACGCTACTGTCCGCCCTATTCTGAAATCCCATTCTTCCGATCTCTCTGTGCTTGCTAACTGGCGCCCCGTTTCCAACCTTTCTTTCCTTTCTAAACTCCTTGAAAAACTGGTCTTTACACAACTTTCCTCCCACCTTGAAGCTTCCCTCACTCTTCATCCCCGCCAATCCGGTTTTCGCCCTGCCCACAGCACTGAAACGGTTCTTCTCTCTCTTCTTAACGAACTTCACGCTGCTCACGATCGGGGTCTCTACACACTGGCTGTCTCTCTTGATCTCTCTGCTGCTTTCGACTTGGTGGACCACCGCACCCTTCTCACCCGTCTGCACGAAGCTGGTCTTTCTGGGACGGTTCTCCAATGGTTTCATTCTTTTCTTTCCTGTCGTTCTTTTTCTGTAGTTTCTGGGTCCTCCTCCTCTGTTTCTATCCCTCTCCCTTGTGGGGTTCCCCAAGGGTCTGTTCTCGCACCGCTTCTCTTTAATATTTTCCTGGCACCCCTCACTCTTCTAGTCCAACAGTTCGGTATCTCCGCATACTATTACGCGGATGATATCTTCCTCTTGCACCGTACCAACTCTGCTTCCCCAGACATCACTCCCCTCAATCTTTGTCTTGCTGCTATTGCCACCTGGTTCTCTTCTAACTTTCTGCAAGTGAATCCTTCTAAGTCCCATGCCATCTGGTTCACGTTTGGGGGTCCCTCTCCCTCTTGTGCCCCTTCCTTCCCTTCACAACCTATTTCTCTTGTTTCTTCACTCCGCTATCTCGGTGTTATACTTGACCCCTCTCTCTCTTTTAAGGATCACATCTCCTCCATCATCCAACGCTCTTTCTTTACACTTAGACAACTTCGCTCTATTCGTCCTTTTCTGTCCCCCTCCGCCTTAGCTACCCTTCTCCTTTCCCTTGTGATGTCCCGTCTTGACTATTGTAATGTTGTCCTTGTCGGTTTACCCAAATCCCAATTGTCTCGTCTTCAACGTATTCAAAATTCAGCTGTCCGTCTTCTTGCCCATGCCTCACGTTTTGACCATGTCACCCCGCTTCTTTTCCGCTATCACTGGTTGCCTATCTCTTTCCGTGCTCAATACAAAATTCTCATCCTTACACATAGGGCAGTTCACACTGGCACTCCCCTTTACCTCTCTGACCAGATACATTTTCGCCCTCCCCCCCGTCTACTTCGTGCTATACACTCCAACCGCCTTGCCCTCCCCTCACCTTCCCAGGCTCACCTTGTCTCTACCCGTACTTCTGCCTTCTACTTCCTAGCCCCCAGCCTCTGGAACTCACTCCCTTCCTCACTCCGCGCAGAGGAGTCCTATCACACATTCAAATCGCAACTCAAAACCTACCTCTTCAGTCTCGCATTCGACCTGCCATCCCCAGTCCCCCCCCCTGTTACCTCCTCCCCTTTATCCTCCTGACACCAACTTCTGCAATCATGGTTCGTTCTTTTCTTGTCTATCCTTTTTCTCTTCTTTCCTGTCTGTTTTATTGGCGTTCCTTTCCTCTTTCCAGCCATTTTAAACTGTTTTTAAGAAACTGTTTTAAGTTGTTTTAACTTGCATTGTAAACCGCCCAGGTACTACTAGTGTTGGGCGGTATATAAAGTCCAAATAAACGTAAACGTAAACATAAGATATGCCATACTGGGTCAGACACCAAGGTCCATCAAGCCCAGTATCCTGTTTCCAACAGTGGCCAATCTAGGTCATACGTACCTAGCAGTTTCCCCAAGGGACACAGGTTCCGCAATGCTTGTATTGGGTCAAGCACTGATATCCTGGGTCCCTTCTTAAAAATGGTTTATGGACCTTACCTCCAGGAACTTGTCCAAACCTTTTTTAAACCCAGCTACACTAACAGCTTTTACTACATCCTCCGGTAACAAATTCCAGAGTTTGATTACACGTTGAGTAAAAATATATTTTCTTTTATTAGTCTTAAATAGTTTACCCTGTAGCTTCATTGCATGTACCCTAGTCTTTCTATATTCTGATAACGTAAACAATCAATCTACGTTTACCCGTTCCACTCCGTTCATTAATTTATAGACTTCTATCATATCTCCCCTCAGCCATCTCTTTTCCAGGTTAAAGAGCCCTAACCTTTTTAGCCTTTCTTCATAGGAGTATCCTTCCATCCCCTTTGCCATTTTGGTGGCTCTTCTCTGAATCTTTTCTAATATCGCTATATCCTTCTTAAGATATGGCGACCAGAACTGCACACAATATTCAAGGTGCGGTCTCACCATGGAACGATATAGAGGCATTATAATATCTTTTGTTTTATTTTCCATTCCTTTCCTTATCATACCTAGCATTCTATTTGCTCTCTTGGCTGCCGCTGCACACTGGGCCGAGGGTTTTAACATGGTATCCACAATGACGCCTAAATCTTTTTCCTGGGTGGTGGTTCCTAACGTGGAACCTTGCATCGTGTAACCATAGTTTGGGATGTTCTTCCCTAAGTGCATAACTTTGCACTTGTCCACATTAAATTTCATCTGCCATTTTGATGCCCAGTCTTCCAATTTATCAAGATCCTCTTGCAATTTTCCACAATCCTCTTGGGTTTTAACAACTTTAAATAGTTTTGTGTCATCTGCAAATTTGATATCTTATCTGGCTTACGGCAAGCATAGTTATCATGCGATCCTTCTCTTTAAAACATTTTTAATATTTTTAATTCTTATTTCAAGTTTTGGTTTTTACTGCTACCACAGTAGTAATTTAACTACATGGTCAGTCTTGGGCTCCACAACCCCGTACGTTCCTCCTTAACCCATCTATGTACGTTGACCCCCCTCTTTTGGCGCAAAATCCTTTCGTTTTAAATAGGCTACGTATTTGCCTCATACTCTCTAACTTTGATTGGCATCTGAAGTGCTACGGTCTGTTTAGAAGCAAATTTTCCTATTATTAATTTCTAGTCAATGCGGTTTTTATGTTGCACCTTCTTATTTGCAGTTTTGAGTTCCATTATGACTGCTTTCCTTTTGCTTTCTAAGGTCACTTTCACTAGTTTTTCTTTATTTAATCTCACTCCTGTTTCACACCACAGGACTGCTAGATGGGGCATAGCAACAGTTTGAACAAGTTGGTGTGGCAGCGGCATGAGTGAGTTCTCTCATTTGCACATAGATTTTCTCTCTCTTCCTCATCCCTCCACTTTTCACTGTTTTGGGTGTAACATGTTTTACACGTAGTGATGATTTACGTTTTATCTAAAATTGTTCTTTCCTTAGATTTAGGAAATAGACATTGTTTTTATTACTCCCCAGGGCATATTAATATGCTCCATTAGCCTTACTTTTTTCAGTATGTTTTATGATTCATTTATGTACTTTTGTATATATTTTAGTTTTTATGGTTTTGTTTATTTACACACAAAATCATCTCCAATGAATCAGCTCCATGCCTCTCCTCACTCCTTCCCTCCATCAACAATACAAGAACACGCCACTCCATCACCAAAAACCTACTGCCTATGCCAACAAACAAGAGATACAGCAAACAATCTACTAGTAATCGGGCCTTCTTCCTCTATGCCCCATCCTTATGGAATGCCCTCCCTCACGAGCTGCGAAACTGCTCTGTCCACTCCGAGTTCCGGAAGAAGCTAAAACCTCATCTCTTCCTGGAACATTTTTCCCTACCACCATAGTACTTCGCCCTCTGCCTCCACCTCCTCACTCCTGCTCTCTCAATTTCAATCATGCAACCATGCGGCATCCTTTATGTACCTATGTAAATAGTTGATTATTGTAAAAAGTTTCACATTTACGCCTATATATCCTTGTTACGTTACACTGTAAACAGTTGAAATATACTGTCATTATTTGTTTTATGTAAACCGTCTTGATTTGTAGAAAGACGGTATGTAAAAAATGTTAAATAAATAAATTTATTATTGTCTATATTTATTGACTTTTAAGGCCTGATTCCATCTCAGATGTACAAGCCCTCTATATGCCTAGTCTGAACCGGACGTACAGAGGTCACCACTATTCTGATCCCGCGGGGCACGTCTAGCCCTGCGGGATCAGAATCGCGATCAGGCCTGTACGTGCAGGCCGGGACTGCGGTTCAGTGAGGCCTGCACCTACAGGACTGTTCTCGGCTAACTCAGTCAGTGCTCTTCTATGGAGCCCTGGCGCCATGCCGTCATGTTGTCATAGCACTGTGGCTCCATTGAAGAACCGCGATGCCGGCTGTTGCAAAATAAAGCTTATTCCCTGCAGCCCGACCCCCAATCCAGCCTCCAAAGGCCAGGGTCAGGCTTTGGGGAATGCTCACTTGCTGGGCATACTCGATGGACCATGCTGGTCTTTGCAAAATGCAACGTGTGCCTTCAAGTCAGTCCTGACTCCTGGCAACCCAGAAGTTCCTGGGTTTTCTTGGCAGTGTCACCGGAAGTAGATTGCCAGGCCTTTCTTCCGAGGCAATGGAGGGTTAAGTGACTTGCCCAAGGCCACAAGGAGTGCTAGAGGGAAATGAACCCTGGTTGCTTGGTTACCAAGCCCGTGTTCTAACCACTAGGCTGCTCCTCCACTCCTATGCTGGTCTTTAGCTGCTGTTCTATACTATGTTACTATGATGGATGCATCGGAAGGGAGCACGACTCCCCCAGGATCACAGAGAAAATCAGTGACTGATTCAAAGGGAGGGAAAGTGACCCCCCAAGTTTGTGCATCATGCTGCTCTCCCATCAGAGACTAATTACATTCCCTTGCAAAGCTCCTTCCCCTCTGATATTTAAATTTCCTGATGCAGTCCTTAAAGAGCTTGGATCAAACATGCCCAATCTCACTTAATGATTCAGGCAAGGGAGATGAGGAGCTTGACTTTTTATTTATGTGCTTTAGGGTGACTGAATTGGGAGTGGTCAGCGGTGCAAACAGACACAGAACAAGCTCCCCTACAACAGCAGCACTTGGCTTGAACATGCTGGAGGGCCAGTTGGACACAGGAAGTACATTTATATGCTAGGTGAAATACATAGTAAAAATCACATGGGGGGATCAGGTGGGAGTTCAGCCTTTAAGTACCACTTTGCTGCTCTCATTTTCACTATGCGCTTTCAACAGAGTTCTTAGAAACAGTCATATCTTACAGTGCCGCCCCCCCCCCCCTTTAAAAACTAAACCTTGATCCCCTCACTTCCTTTCTTTTAGAGCCAACTCTAATCGGAGGGCACTTTTTAAATACAGAGCTCTAAAGGCAGTTCTCCTAATGTACAAGAAACTGCTTCTTCAGTCACGATCAGAGACCACGTCAGCGACACAGAACAGCTGGGCACAAGTTCATCTTCACAAAGACAATTACCACAGAGCAGAGCGAATTCTGTATGGAACCCAGTCTGCAATTACTAACCGTGAAAAGAAAACAGAACATGAGGAAATTTAAGCAAGCCATGACGCAACAGCGTGCGGTTAATTCCCTGCCGCCCATGTACAATGCCAGAGCAGATCACCGGGCCTGGGAACAAGATGTAGACACCGAACCAGCGGGAATGCTATCAAAGTGTTGTCCACGGCGCCGGAGAGCTCTGTGTGCGCTGTAGGTCTGACTCACCGGCGTGCAGTACTCCACCATGGGATAGTGCATCTTGTGGCCCTTTGCAACGCGTCCAGAGAAGAAACAGCTCTGACAGATGTCGTAGTTAAAGTGCTTTAAGCTTCTGTACCTGTTGAAAGGGAAATGAACATAGGGAAAAACAGGTTAGTAGCCAGAATCTTTGCAGATAACACCTACCCTTCTTCTCCTAGAATTAACAGCTAGCGGCTACGATTAGCAAAGGTCCTGTGCCAGACCTTAAATGCCAGATCCTGAATCCCTTCCATTTCACCAGTTCACTTTTTTCTTTTAACAAGTATAAGAGGGCTAACCACAGGACAATATGAGGTAATGTTATAAGGCACGCCTAGGTTAGGATGTGTTTTTATGTGTATTGATCGCGCCTTCTTATAAAGTCAAGCGTGTGCGCACTTTATAAAAAAGGGTCATAAGCAGTGGGAAAAGCATGTCAAATGTAGGTGCGATCATTGCAGCCCTACAGCTAGCGTAAATGACCGTGCGCACCTTATGCTCTTATGCCCATATTTTATAAACTATGCGTGTAAATGTGCGCTCCACCTATGTGAAGGTATGCACCATTGGCAAATACACATACTTACAGAAGAGCAACCGGCTAAAGGTACGCGCCATCAACACACGTAAGTCATTGAAAATACATGATTTGTGTGTGCAGATGGTGTGTAACTTTCCACGGCGTCTTGGTGTCCCATATGCACGTTCAGAACCACTCCTGGTTTCCAGGCACTAATTCTTGCCTCTCTTCTACCCATAGCAGACACGCACATGACTCATGCGCACACCTGACCACGTGTGTAAATACACCCACACCCACACTAAAGCAGATGCTTGGCTTACAGAGTGCTTTTCTTTTTAGATTATTTGTTCTTGGAGTGGCGGAGTAGCTGGTGGTTAGAGCCAGGCAAGCCCGGGTTCAGCGCCTACAGAGCTTGGGTAAGTCACTTAACTCTCCACTGTCTCAGGTACAATCTTTGATTGTAAAGCCCCCTGCAGACAGAGCGCTGCCTACTGAAGCTGAATGTAACTTGCCTTAAGTTATTCCTGAGAAAGGTATGAGCAAAATAACATATTTGACTCAGTAGTTTTCCTCCTGTTTTATTGGGCTTCAGGCTGCATTGGGTTTTCATTTGTCACCAGCAAGGATTTCCACCTCCCAGCAGATTAGGCCAGTTCAAAGAGCACTAGGTCTTCTACTGGAGCAATCTGCAATCATCCTGAAATCCCTGTTCTCTGTAAGTCCAGGGTAGGCCCTGCCTGCACTGCACAAATTTGTTAACTGTAAACCGCACTGATTCTAAAGAGCGCAGTATAAAAAAAAAAGTCATTAAATAAATAAATAATAAAAATAAATACTCATTCATTTAAGTTTATGTTTTATTACTACGAGTGGCATAGGTGCGGTAGAGGAAAAGCAGAGATGGAGCAGGGAGAACAGCAAGCTGGAGTCGAACAGCAGAGACAAAAAGGTTTGGGCCAATCCGGAATGCGGCAGATACGTCTGCCTGAAGGTTGCTACTTTCACCAGGACTATTGGAAGTTGTATTGTGGCCGTGAGCGCAGACAGCAGGGCACAGCCCAGCCCTTGGGGACCCAGAAGGCCAAGCTCATCATTCTGAATCTGGCTTGAGAGTATACAGGGAGCTGGCATGCGACATTTTGGATAGCAGGATCCACTCATCATTTCCTTCACGGCGTTCTGCGTGAGTTTCAAGCAGCGGGTGGGTTTGTATAAGGAGCTGCAGTAGTTGAGGTGAGACAGTGCATCGGCGAGAATATTGTAACAGAAACTAGGCTATGAACGGTTCAAAGATGCCATATCAGGCACAACTAAAAGGACACCGTCACAGCCAGGACCTCAGCTTTGATAATGAGCATAAAGTATACTATAAATCCCAGGATACGAAGCTAATAACTAAGGAGAAGGGCCGTCTTTTCCAGAATTACTTAGAAACATATTAAACAATGGCAGATAAAGACCATAGGGCTATAGCAACTACGAAGCTGTAAAGAAATATTCTCTCAGATTCCTCCCGAGTTTCGTTTTCAGAGATTAGCAGGTTATGGTCCGCTTTACCCATCAATACTGATTCTCTCTTTTACAGACTTACTTTAATTCATTTGAATGCAGCCCGAAGGAAATCTTCCCATGGCTTTCAGTTAGGGATCAAATTTCTAGGATCAGGGCTAACAGAGACGGGTAGTTGAATGTCACTATTGTACTAGTCTAAGTGATCTTTGGTGCAGGGGCAGCCTCGGGGGTATGTGAGGCCTCATGCGGAGACTCATTGCGGGGCCTCATTTGCATAACCATAGGACTTTGTACCTAGATGCTCCAGTACACACACATACAAAGCCCTCTTTCACCCCCCACCAGCACGCATCGTGCCGTAGCTCTATCTCAGCCACTATGTCTCCTTGGCAGAAACGCCACATATACCTCCCCTCCCCTCTCCTCCTGGTACTCTCTGCCTTCCCACTGCACATAAACCCCCCTTTCTTCCCGCCTTGCCCTTCTCCTCTCTTCTTCCACCCTCCCAATGGCACTTCTGCGCACACACGCACCCCACAGTCCCCCTTCCCCCTCTCCCTGATTACACAAGCGCGGGGCTGCCGCAAGAGTATTAGGTGCCCTACAAGAACCTTGAGCCTTGTGGCGCCTCCGTATATAACTACTGACTGATTTATTTTATATTCAAAAGAATATAACAGAATATTTAAAAATAGCAGACTAATAAAGAGATTTCTGGAGGTAGACGTGTTGCTCATTGCGACATAAATATTGTATTCACAAGCACTACTGTGGTAACGATCAAAACAGTTACGGACATGCAAAAGTAGAACCAATTTATAGGCAGGAGATGTTGCACCCACTTCCCAATCCAGCTCTAGTCCCGCTCAGTTTTGACTATCCTCCACCTCACTCCACTTCCTCTGTAGCTCTGAGACCGAACAGCCTCAGGTCTCACGGCAGATATTTCTTGCCTGTTAATCTTCAGCTGGAAGCAGGACCGGCCCAACCATTAGGCAAATTAGGTGGTTGCTTAGGGTGGCAGCTTCTGGGGTCGGCAAAGAGCGGGACATTCAAAGCGAAACAATAGATTCTGCCAGCCAGTGACGGCATAAAGCCTAGGGTGCCAAAACTTTGAACCAACTGTGGGGCTGCTGGTGAGATCTGAAGTTGCTCCAGGCACAAGCTAGCAGAGAAAGAAAGGAAGTGTCCGGTTGCAGTCTCCTGTATTCTGTGGGAAATGGCCCTTGGGAGCAGGAGTCTCCCGCTCAATGTCGCAGCAGATCTGCAATTACCAAAATCCCTACAAAAAACATTCAGCATCTATGCAGAAAAATGCAGCAACTTCCAGGACTCATGCAGCACTGCAAATATTATACCAGACCCTAATCCACCAATATACCTCCTTTCTGGAAAACAGATCATGCCAGACTATGAGAGATTCCTACCCAGAAACTACAAGCTGGCAGAACCGTTCACCACAGAAACACATCCAGAACACAAACAGACCTTCATCCAATACAGAATAAGGGTCCGTAGAAATAGAAACATGCTGACAAAATGTGAGCCGAAAACCCCAAAAAGCCAGACTCTGCATGCAGTGCGACCCCAGTAATAAAACCCCGTTTCCTTCTGTAGTGAGGAAAATGCAAAGCCGACATATTCCAGTGACTAAAATGCAAAATAAAATGCCTTTTTCTACCTTTGTTGCTGATCAGATTCTTCTTCTGATCGGTCGGTCCTGGACTCCTTTCAATCTTTTCCTAAGTCCTCTTCCAGAATCTCTTTTTCCATGTTCTGTTCCTTTTGTCTCCCTGCGTTCCTCTTTTCCTCCCTAATGTCAGTATGATAACAACTCTTCCCTTCTGTTGTTTTTCTCCATTCTCTCCTCTGCATCTCGACCCCTCCCCCTCATGCACATTTTACTCCTTCTCCCCATCTCTCATTCTCCAGTCTTCAACTTCCTTCTTTTAACGTCTCAACTGTTGTTGTTAAGTGCCGTCGAGTCGGAGTCGAATCATGGTGACCCTCTGGATAGCTATCCTAAATTGTGTTCGGTCTTCAGTCAGGCAGCTCATTGTTGACAGACTGGTACCCGTAGCTGCTGTTATTGTATCGATCCATCTCATTGCTGGCCTTCCTCTTTTGCGTTGACCTTCTATCTTGCCAAGCATGATGTCTTTCTCTAATGATCTCTCTCTTCGCATGATGTGTCCAAAGTATGAAAGTCAAAGTCTTGTCATCTGAGCTTCTAAAGAAAGCTTAGGTTTGATCTTCTCTAGTACCGACTGGTTTGTTCTTCGGGCAGTCCATGGTATACACAGTATTCGCCGCCAGCACCATAATTCAAAGGCATCAATTTTCTTCCTGTCTATCTTTTTCACTGTCCAGCTTTCACATCCATATGATGTTATTGAAAATACCATGGTTTGAACAAGTCAAATCTTTGTATGGAGAGAGACATCTCTGCTCTTGAGAATCTTATCTAGGTCTTTCATAGCCATTCTGCCATGAGCAATGCGTCGTCTGATTTCTTGACTGCTTGTTGCTTCTTTATTGATAGTTGATCCAAGTAGGTTAAAGTTGTTCACGATTTCAATTTCTTCTCCTTCAACGATGAACCTGTTGATTATGCCAGTTGTCATGATCTTTGTCTTCTTTACATTAAGGTGCAGGCCCATTTTGAGACTATGTTCTTTGATTGTGAGAAGCAAATGTTTCAGATCATCTCCTACTTCTCTGATGATTTGTTCTGCATATAAATTAAACAGGTAGGAGGAAAGTATGCAGCCTTGTCTTATACCTTTGCTTATTTTAAACCATTCTGTTTCTCCTTGTTCCGTTTGAACTGTTGTTTCTTGATCAATGTACAGATTGTGCAAGAGTATGATCAGGTGTTCTGGTATACCCATGCTTCTTAATGTGGCCCAGAGTTTCTCATGGTTTACACAGTCAAAAGCTTTGCTATAGTCGATAAAGCACAAATAGATATCCTTTTGGTATTCTTTAATCTTTTCAAGGATCCATCTCACATCCGCAATGCTATCTCTTGTTCCTTACCCTTTCCTGAACCCTGCTTGCACTTCAGGTAGTTCTTGTTGCAGGTATGGTTGTAGTCTCTTTTGAATAATCTTCAGTAGAATCTTGCTGGCATGTGGGATCAGAGCGATTGTGCGATAATTTCCACAGTCAGTTGGATCACCTTTCTTTAGTATTGGTATAAATACAGATCTTTTCCAGTCAGTTGGCCATGATGTTGTCTTCCATATTTCTTGGCAGAGCCTTGTAAGTACGGTAACAGCTGCATCAGATTGCTGTAATACGTCTATGGCAGGGGTCTGCAACCTTTAAGACGTAAAGAGCCACTTGGACCCGTTTCCGAAGGGAAAAAAAAAACTGGGAGCCGCAAAACCATTGCGACATTTAAAACAAATCTAACACTGCATATATTGTTTCTTACCTTAATGCTATATACGACCCCCTACTTTTCCTGTTAAAATATAGGTGTTTGGCCTATACTCGCCGTATAAGACTACCCCTCTTCCTTCACACACCAAAAAAAAAAACGCCAGAAAATATCACAACAACAAGTAACAATATTTGATTTCAAAATTATGATGATTTTGTAGTCAAATCACTAATATGAAATAAAATTATTTTTTCTACCTTTGTTGTCTGACCAATTTATTCTTTGATCATGCTGGTCCCGATCTGAGGCTTCTGCTTTCCTGTCTTCTCTTAGCTCTCTTTCTGTGGTCTATGGTCCATCTGCCATTTCTTATCTCTTCTTTCGTTTTCTTCACTTCTTTCCATCAGCCTATTTCCAGTCCCAGTAACCCTCCCCAATATCAGCCCCTTTCCAGTCCTCACTCCCAGTACCTTCCAGTGCTAATCCCCCCTCAACCCCATTACCAGTGCTAGCCTCCCCTAATCAGCCCAATACCAGTCCTACCCCCCATCAGCTCATTACCAGTCCTAGCCTCCCCTAATCAGCTCATTTCCAGTGCTCGTCCCCTCAACCCCATTACCAGTGCTCCATCCCTCCATGTCAGCCCCCTCCCTCCCTCCATCCATATCAGCTCCCTCCCTCCATGTCAGCCCCCTCCATCCCTCCATGTCAGCCCCCCCCCTCCCTCCATCCATATCAGCTCCCTCCCTCCATGTCAGCCCCCCTCCCTCCATCCATATCAGCTCCCTCCCTCCATCCATCCATATCAGCCCCCCTCCCTCCATGTCAGCCCCCTCCATCCCTCCATGTCAGCCCCCCTCCCTCCATCCATCCATATCAGCTCCCTCCCTCCATATCTGCTCCCTCCCTCAATGTCAGCCCCCCTCCCTCCCTCCATCCATATCTGCTCCCTCCCTCCATGTCAGCCCCTCCCTCCATGTATTTCCGCTCCCTCCCTCCATGTCAGCCCCCCTCCCTCCATCCATCCATATCTGCTCCCTCCCTCCATGTCAGCCCCCCTCCCTCCATCCATCCATATCTGCTCCCTCCCTCCATGTCAGCCCCCCTCCCTCCATCCATCCATATCAGCTCCCTCCCTCCATGTCAGCCCCCCTCCCTCCATCCATCCATATCAGCTCCCTCCCTCCATGTCAGCCCCCTCCATCCCTCCATCCATATCTGCTCCCTCCCTCCATGTCAGCCCCCTCCCTCCATGTCAGCCCCCCTCCCTCCATCCATCCATATCTGCTCCCTCCCTCCAAGTCAGCTCCCTCCCTCCATCCAAATCAGCTCCCTCCCTCCATGTCAGCCCCCCTCCCTCCATCCATCCATATCAGCTCCCTCCATCCCTCCATGTCAGCCCCCCTCCCTCCATCCATCCATATCTGCTCCCTCCCTCCATGTCAGCCCCCCTCCCTCCATGTCAGCTCCCTCCCTTCTTCTGCAGCCGCGGCTCTCTGCCTCTTAGGGAACCGCGGCTGTGCTTTTAAAATCATCTCGGAGCCCTTCCTGTCTTGACGGGCTCCGTGCAGCATTGTCCCGCCTCCAAAGGAAGTGGTAAACAACTTCCTTTAGAGGCGGGACAATGCTGCACGGAGCCCGTCAAGACAGGAAGGGCTCCGAGATGATTTTAAAAGCACAGCCGCGGTTCCCTAAGAGGCAGGGAGCCGCGGCTGCAGAAGAAGGGAGGGAGCCCATAACGCCATAAATACCGGGCGGGCAGTGTGCTCCGGAGCCGCGGCAAAGGTGAGAAAGAGCCGCATGCGGCTCCGGAGCCGCGGGTTGCCGACCCCTGGTCTATGGGAATGCTATCAATGCCTGGTGCTTTGTTCTTTGATAATGCTTTCAATGCTTCTTCAACTTCTTCTTTCATCACCAATGGTTCCCGATCATAAGGTGCAGGTTGAAATGGCTATTGGTCCACTTGATCTTTATCATATAAAAACTCTGTATATTCCTTCCACCTTTTCTTGATCTTCTCAGCATCATTCAACATAGAACCTTGAGCATCTTGTAACATTCCAATTCGAGGCTGAAATTTTTTCTTTAACTCTCGTAGCTTTAGGAAAGCCGATCTTGTTCTTCCTCTAATAGTTTCTGCTTCTATTTCCTTGAATGTGTCGTAGTACTTTTCCTTGTCCTGTCTTACTGCACGTTGGAAATCTCCGTTGAGTTCTGCAATTGTCTTTCTTTCTCTTCTGGCTTTAGCGTTTCTGGGCAATTTTCAGAGTTTCTTCCGTCATCCATTTTGGCCGTTTTTTCTTTTTCACCTTTTGTAGAGACTTTTCGCTTTCTTCCAACACAAACTTCATGATGTCATTCCATAGCTCTTCTGGAGCTCTGTCATTTGTATCTAAAGCAGCAAATCGATTTTGCAGGCAGTCTTTAAATTCCAGTGGTATATTCTCAAGGTCATATTTTGCTGCGTTCATGAGTGGTTTGCTCTTTTTCAACTTTAGCTTGAGTTTGCATACTAGTAGTTGGTGATCTGTACCACAGTCAGCTCCAGGTTTTGTCTTTGTTGATGTTACAGAGTTTTCAACTACCTACCAGCTTTCCATCTTCCACTCTTGGCTCTCCAGTTCTCTCATTTCCCCCTTTATCTTTCACGCTTCCCAAGGCTTCTATTCCTTTCTTTCACTGTATTTACCCCTCCACCATCCTGCATCTTCCTTTCTCTGCCATTGATTCTCTTCTTCTGCCTCTTACTATCTAAGCAGCTTCCCATTCCCCCTTTCGGATTCTCCATTCTCAGTCCGTCCATCCCGTCTACCTTCCTTCCCTACCACTCACTATCCTCAGTAATCTCTCTCCCAGTATTCGCTTCCTCCAGACTGTCCCATTTTCACTAGGAATTATCTGGCTACTTTGGCTCGGATCTCATTTCCTGCTTGACCAGTGCCCTTTGCATCTCTGACTTTGCTAATCTCTCGGTAAGGACATTCCTTGTGTATTTAAGTGCTGTAAAATGTTTAAAGGCTGACAAGCAAGGAAACGAGGCTTTGGATACAGGCACTGACACTGGTGGATTTATAGCTCTTTCGTTCTCTCTCTGCCCCCTTCAAACCGTCCCCACTGTATATTTATCTTCTTCCCATGAGTCCATCTACCACGGCCCGCCAGACCGCAAGCTGCCAGAAGGAAGACCGCACTAACCCATTAATGGTCCAGACTCCAAAGCAGCAGCAGATGGGTGGCCAGATCAGGTTGTGCTTATGTCTTCCTGGGTGGATGATGGGAGACAGGCGGGAGTCGTGGCAGCCACAGCAACAGCCCAGCAGGGAATCCAGACCAAAGTAGAGCAGAGGGTCCTGCCTGCTTGCAAACTGGGAGGCTGCGGGTGGGGAGGATGCAGGCAGGATGGGGCCACAGACACTGGCTGAGGACAGAAGAAAGAGGGTCCTGCTTATCTGGGGCAAGACACAGGGCCAGGATGGGGAGGATACAGGCAGGATAGAGCCGGAAGCACTGGTTGAAGCAGAAGCAGTGGGACCATGGGTCGGAAGAGGCAGCCATGTAGTGCCAGAGACAGTCGTCAGCCAGTGGGCAGGTGTGGTGAGATGGGCCATACAGTCTACAAATCACTGCTGCAGGCAGCACTGAGAGGCACGATACTGAGGGCACAGGGCAGGTGGGCCTGCAGGAGGTGCAGTTGGTTTGCTTCACTAGCACAGTACAGTGTCATCAGTGAGGGCAGGGTAAACGGCAACGGCAGAGACTGCAGCTGCCTGTGGGGGGGGGGAATAGTCCTTGGAGCAGCACAGCCACTTCCCTGAGGCTGAGGCTGGCACATGTACAGGGCTGGCCCTGCTTTGGTAAGTTTGTCCAGAGGGATGTGTTGATCTGGGTGGGCCTGAGGTACTCACATGAGTGTAGGTGAGGCTGTGATGACTCTGACCCTAGTGAGACAACCCGGGAATAGTTACAGAGGAAGGATTAAAAGCAAAGTCTACATCGCAAGGTCATTCAAAGTCAACAGTAACTAACAGCACAGAGGACAAGATTAACTCTTTCATGGTTCCCTCCGCCCCACCATCATAATATAAAACTCCCACATAACAGGGCCCTGTGTGGTTCTGACTGCAGAGGAAGAGATGCTTGCCGACTGGAAGACAGTGCACAGGGATGGGGAAACCGGCCAACCTCTACAGGCAGTGCTGGTTCTTGTCAGCAATACCGCCCCCCCCCAACACATATACACTCTTCTTTCTGCCAGGAGTTGACCTACCAGGGCAAAAATCTGCCTTGGGAGTCATTAAATGACCACGTCTGAGAGATTGTCTTCTAAACCGTGGGCTCTACCTATGTGCCTAATTTGCCTTCAGTCTGCAGTGATGGAACAGAGAGATCTAAGACCACTAACGTCATCTTGACCATGGTCCATGAACAGATGCAGTTCATCGACCAGCCTCAATAGTACAGTCTCAGATCTAAAGTGAGATCATTGGATTTCATGGAACATATTTGGATGACAATTTTAAAACAGAAGTTTCTCAATATCTCCCAGAACATAAATTTAAGGTGTTTAAGGTGGACAACTTCTAACCTTCATTCAATGCCGAGTTTAAACTTCACAAGGGGTCCTTAAATCAGCTGAGGGCAAATGAGAGGCAGCTGGCATCTGTGTAAGTGTCTGCACAGATTTTCATGCTCCTGTGCACTTTCTTTAAAATTTTGGTAGTGTAGAAATATTAGTCGACATAAAAGAGCCAGGATCGAGGTCCTGTGGAGGCCATAGACGGGAATATCCCACAAGCAAAACTCTGCTCACACTCACAGCATCACTAGCGGATATGGCATTAACCTTTAAAAAAGAGATAGAGAAGCTTTTAAACTAGAAAATAGGGGAAAGCCGACAGTCACCCAGGAGCGCATGGTTCGGACGAAGGTATCCTTGAAGGATACTACCAAAAGCAGTGAGGATCCAAAAGGGAGTATAGTAGCCCAAATGCCCTTGAGTAAGGAGCAGACAGAGCATAAAGATTCCAAATTACCCATGCCTACCAATAGCCAGATTAATATTAATAAAATACAGTCTCTAAAATGCTTGTATGCCAATGCTAGAAGTCTAAACAATAAGATGGGAGAGTTAGAATATATAGCATTAAATGAGAGGTTAGATATGATTGCACTCTCAGAGACATGGTGTAAGGAGGATAACCAGTGGGACACTGTGATATCTGGATACAAACTATATCGTAATGATAGAGCTGATCAAATTGGTGGAGGGGTTGCGCTCTATGTTAGAGAGGGCATTGAGTCAGAAAGGATTAAAGTTTTGCAGGGAACAAAATTTGCTGTAGAATCTCTATGGATTGAAATTCCACTTATGAAGGGGAAGGCGATGGCAGTGGGGGTGTACTATCGACCGCCTGGCCAGAATGAACAAATGGATGATGAAATGCTCAAAGAAATCAAGGAAGCTAACAAAAGTCACAACAGAGTAGTAATAATGGGTGATTTCAATTACCCCGGTATCGACTGGGTCAGTGTCACAGCAGGACAAGCTAAAGAGATAAAGTTTCTAGATGAAATAAATGACTGCTTCTTGGAGCAGCTGGTTCATGAACCGACCAGAGGGGAAGCCATACTGGACCTAGTCCTTAGTGGAATGCCAGATCTGGTGCAAGAAATAAGGGTGTTGGGACCACTTGGCAATAGTGATCATAGTATGATCATGTTTGATTTAATTAGTGGAGGACAGATAGTAAAGGAATCCACAGTACTACCTTTTAACTTTCAAAAGGGAGACTATGATAGAATGAGGAATATAGTTAGGAAAAAACTAAAAGGAGCGGTTCCAAAGGTTAAAGACTTACAGCAAGCTTGGGTGTTATTTAAAAATACTATCTTGGAAGCCCAGACCAGCTGTATTCCATGCTTTAAGAAAAGTGGAAGGAAGTCCAAAAAACTGCCAGCATGGTTTAAAGGTGAGGTCAGAGAGGCTGTTGCTGCCAAAAAAGCAACCTTCAGGAAATGGAAAAAAGAGCCAAATGATGAAAACTGGAAACAGCACAAGCACTGGCAAGTTAAATGCAAAGCATTGATAAGGCAGGCAAAGCGGGAATTTGAGAAGAAACTTGCTACGGAAGCAAAAACATGAAATAAAGACTTTTTCAAGTACATTCGTAGCAAAAGGCCTGTGAGAGAGTCAATTGGACCATTAGATGATAGAGGGGTAAGAGGGGCAGTAAGAGGAGACAAGGCTATAGCAGAGAGACTGAATGAATTCTTTGCTTCGGTCTTTAATGAGGAAGATGTAGGGATGTTACCCAAGACTGAAGTGGTATTTAAAGGTGATACTGCAGAGGAATTGAGAGAAATATCGCTACACCAGGAAGATATATTACAACTATTTGATAAACTGAATAGTAGCAAATCACCTGGACCGGATGGTATACATCCCAGAGTGTTGAAAGAACTGAAATATGAGATTGCAGACCTGCTATTGGTAATCTGTGAACTTTCATTAAAATCATCTGTAATACCTGAAGATTGGAGGTTGCCAACGTAACACCAATTTTTAAAAAGGGTTCCAGGGGTGACCTGGGAAATTACAGACCAGTGAGCCTGATGTCAGTACCAGGGAAAATGGTAGAAACCATCATAAAGAACAAAATTACATGTAGATAGTCATGGTCTAATGGGAGACAGCCAACATGGCTTTAGACAAGGAAGATCTTGTCTTACTAATCTGATATGTTTTTTTGAAGGTGTGCATAAACAGGTAGACAAAGGTGAGTCAGTTGATATAGTGTATCTGGACTTTCAGAAAGCTTTTGACAAGGTCCCCCATCAGAGACTTTTGGCGAAGCTAAAAAGTCATGGGATAGGAGGCAATGTACTATTGTGGATCGGGAACTGGTTAAAAGATAGAAAGCAGAGGGTAGGGCTAAATGGCCAATATTCCCAATGGAAAAGGTGAATAGTGGAGTACCCCAGGGATCTGTACTGGGTCCGCTACTTTTTGACATATTCATAAATGACCTGGAAAAGGGAATAACTAGTGAGGTTATCAAATTTGCAGATGACACAAAACTGTTTAAAGTTGTTAAAACCCAAGAGGATTGTGGAAAACTGCAGGAGGATCTGGATAAATTGGAAGACTGGGCATCCAAATGGCAGATGAAATTTAATGTGGACAAGTGCAAAGTTATGCACCTAGGAAAGAACAACCCACACTATAGTTACACGATGCAAGGCTCCACATTAGAAACCACCACCCAGGAAAAAGATTTAGGAGTCATCGTGGATAACATGTTAAAACCCTCCGCCCAGTGTGCAGCGGCGGCCAAGAAAGCAAATAGAATGCTAGGTATCATAAGGAAAGGGATGGAGAATAAAACAAAGGATATTATAATGCCTTTGTATCGCTCCATGGTACGACCGCACCTTGAATATTGTGTGCAATTCTGGTCACCGTATCTTAAAAAGGACATAGCGTTATTAGAAAAAGTACAGAGAAGAGCCCCCAAATTGGTGAAGGGGATGGAAGGCTACTCCTATGAAGAAAGGCTAAAAAGGTTAGGGCTCTTTAACCTGGAAAAGAGACGGCTGAGGGGAGATATGATAGAGGTCTATAAATTAATGAATGGAGTGGAACGGATAAACGTGGATCAATTGTTTACGCTATCAGAATATAGAAAGACTAGGGGACATATAATGAAGCTATAGGGTAAACTATTTAAGACAAATAAGAGAAAATATTTTTTCACTCAACGTGTAATCAAACTCTGGAATCTGTTACCGGAGGATGTAGTAAGGGCTGTTAGTATAGCTGGGTTTAAAAAAGGTTTGGACAAGTTCCTGGAGGAAAGGTCCATAAACCACTATTAAAAAGGGACCCAGGATATCAATGCTTGACCCAGTATAAGCATTGTGGAACCTGTGTATTTTGGGGATATTGCTAGGTACGTATGACCTAGATTGGCCACTGTTGGAAACAGGATACTGGGCTTGATGGACCTTGGTCTGACCCAGTATGGCATGTCTTATATTCTTATGTTCTTATAGTACTGGAACATTCCATAAGTCTCTCATTTTAGGGGAGGGGGAGTAGTTCTAGTTTGGATTGTCACTGTTTGGCCCCTGACCTTTTGTGGAACAGATGATTAAAGTGCTGGACTGTGAAAGCAAGAGTCTAAAGCTCTAAGAGCTCCACCAGTCCAACGTGGGCCGAGGGGCTTTTAGGAAATTACAATTCTTTGGCTGCTTGTTATAAAGGATAATAAATATTACCGGAGAGCACACACGCTATATAAAGCAGCCATCAGAAAGCACCAGAACATTGAAACATGCGAGCACAAGCAAGTGTATTTACTGAACTGCCCGGACACAGAGACGTGACTTCCCTTCATTGCCTGAGGCTTTGGGTCATTGCTCCTGTGTTCATAGAATTAGCCCAAGTGTTTACTTTGGTAAATTTCAATAACATTCCAGGCTCAAGGGCCAGAGAGAATTTCTAAGCACTAGGCATTAGACAGGACGTGTCTGAGAGATGCTGTGATAAGAACAGAGTATATGGCACCTATCCAGCTGTGTCAGGTATCAGAAGGCCGCATCAGCCTTGCTCCAGGAATAAACTCCCAACACCCAGGCCGTGTGGACACTTTGCAGTAACTCAAACATTTTTTGGGCCCTTGATGGATTTTCACAAATGGCCTGGGTACTTCCTGCCTCGCAGTGCATCCTGGGAACAAGTCACACTCTTCTACGCACACACCCCTTGTAGTACTTTTCCATGTGCTCCTTTACTGAACATGTAGAACTATATATATGTCCTTGGGGCGACAATCTATAGGCCAACTTGTTTCTGTCATTATCTTCTTTTGACAGACTATGGAAAAAAGGAGGTTGCCATGCCAGGGTATGTCATCACTCGCCATTGGCAATATGCCCAGCTATTTTCTCTCTCGTTTCGAGGCCGAATCCCTGAGGAATTCATGTAAGACTCTGCTCTGCTCTTAGAGATGAAAAGTAAAGAAAGATCCAGGGCCGCTGGTCAAGTAATTAAAAGCAATGCTGGGCTCTTGGCCTACTTGCTAACCCTTAATCCTCAATGTGTGCTGCTTCTGTCTCACTCAGAATACCAAGAATGGGCTTCTTAGGAGGTTTTAGTACTTAGAACAAACAAAAGCAACAGCAGCTCCCTCGACTCTCTGGTTTCTATGGCATCACAAGAAGAAGCGAGGACCTGAATTCTCCTTCCTTTCTCTCACTCAGCTCACGTCCACCGCTGCCCTACACACTGACAAACCAGGGCGCAGCCGCTGCTTTTGTTATGAAAACCACATGCCTTGAAAGCTTTGCTTTTTATTTATATGCGAATATTTCTATTTTGCAGATCGATGACATTCTCTCTCTCTCTTTTTGCTGATTGAAGCTGTAAACTGATGCAGGGTATAAAGATGAATCTTTGTGGATTCCCCAGAACGTCAGCTGTAAACTGAGATTAAATCAATACTAACCAACTATACTGACTATAGAACAAGATTTGTTCCGGCATCTCATAACAGAAGTATTTGGCCTTAGAGTTGGTCCAAAGGTTTTGAGATCTAGGTGAACCTCAAATTTTACACCCCCTCTGGCTGTCAAAATCTCTTATTTAGCTTTGAAAGATCTGCTTTTGCTGCCCTCCCTGCAGAGGTTGCTGCTCTAGGTGACGGCCTAGTTTGCCCAGTGGTTGGGCCAGCCCTGCCCACAGTGTAGGTAGATAAACTAGAGGATGACATTCTGTATCCTAATCCTGGGGGTAGAAAGGGGGGGGGGGGGAGTTTACATTGCTGTACCTGAAGCCGATGATGGGACACTCCTTGCAGATGTTACATTTCGCCTGGTGCTTGGCAGTTTCGGCTGCGGCCACCCTATGCAGCACCGGGAGCCACACCATGGACTGCGGTTCCAGCCTCATCCAGTCCAGGAAAAGCGCAGCTTCAATCTCGGGCTTGTTGTTAGCCTGGGACGAGAAAGAGAAGAGATATACAGCGATATAAAAGAGCTGCTAAATAAATAAAATAAAGGAAGCCAATGTTATTCGCGATTTATCTAGCGTAGATAAATAAAACTTCCCAACTCTCTCGATCGGTTTATCTGAAGGCAGGGATGACAAGAGCTCCAGAAAGCTCCACAACAAGTCTAAGGTAAGGTGAGTGTGGGGACCCTGGAGAATATGACTGCCAAAGAAGGGACTGTAAATCGGCCTTGGACACATCATACCACACAAGCCACCCAACGGAGGCAACGTCAAGAAGCTGATTTGATTCCTGAACCTCATGCTGATTGCTCAATATTCAAAAGATTTACCCAGCTAATATCTGACCCCTCTAACTGGGTAAACTTTGCAGGTAAAATGCAAACTGTCAAAATTAGAGAAGATAGAAATGGACTGGCTGGAGCTGTGCCCAGGGAAAGCTTTTTTCTAATTTCAGGGTCATTTTCAAAGGCATTTTTGTGTAAAAAACAGTTTTTTTACATGCAGAAGTAAGTCAAGAACAGCAAATGGACGCTTATAAAATACATGCAGAAAGGTGGGCAGTCAGAAAGCGTACCGCGTAGGCGATCCTGGGATGGTGAATGGACAGGATCAGCAGTTATGCAGGTATTTGATGACATTGGTGCATAGACGTCCACTTTTACCAAGCACAAACATACCCTGTCTTGGAGCAGGGGTAACTTGGTGCTGGAAGCTTCCGGTAGGCTGTTTTATATACATGTGCTTATGTGCCTTCCCTACCTAGGGGCTCTGTTATAAGATACACCTTAGTTTAACCAATCTAAGCGAAGGCGCTCCTGTGGGCAGGACTGGGGAGCGATTAGCGTTTGTCCACCTATTTTGTGTAATAGAGGTATATGCACAGAACCTAAGCCAGGAAAGTTGTGCGTAGTAAACGGCAGTTGCAAAAACGTGCATGTAGTTCCCACAGGGTAATTTTCAAAGGGTAAGTGAAGCTAAATACCCGGCTAAAGATAAGCTGTGAAATGTATCCAGTTACAGTATCTTTACTCACACGGCAGACTTTGAGCATTGCACCCTGGCTGAGTGACTATTGGAGAACTCTGTATTGCAGAGAGCAGAAGAACTGGGGCAGGAGAAGGGTATTTCAGATGAGAAATTGCTTGCTTTTAACTAAAAAGACCGCCATCTTCAAAGGGAAAACATCAATAACCTTCAGGCCTCCATCAGCAGACAGCTAGCATTGTTTCATAGGATCTAAGTACAGCTTTTCATTTGGTGGACCACAACCTATTACTACAGCAAAGGCAAAAATTTGGGATTGCAGTCACTTGGGGTCATTGCAAACAGGGAATAGTGGGGTGTACGTCCGGTTTAGATGCACAAGCCCCGCTATTCCCTGGGCTGCTGTTCTCAACCAGCAGCTCCCCCACACATATAGGGCAGTTGTGCGGGGAGCTCCAAACAGGGGCGGGAAGGGGCAGCGATCGGGAGGAAAGCGGGCAGTGTGGCGCATAACCCGGGTGTACAGGGCTGATTCCGGTTGCAGCCCTGTACATCTGGTGTGGAGGGGAGAGACGGGGGACGTGATCCACCCCGGAGGTGAAATAAGTCTCCCTGAGGATGGGGATGGCACCAGAAGACCTTCGGGGGTCGGGCGGGGGGAACAGCAATCTTTAACTTTTGCAGGGCTACTACATGGCATCTCGGTACCATAGGAATGGGACACCACAGCACCGAGGCTCCATGCAGGAGCATTAGGGGGGGGGGGAGGGTTAGATGGAGCGGGAGCCGTACGTGCAGTATATCGGCATCGGAGCACGTCCTGTCCCTCCAAGCCCTTTGCTCTGATTCTGCTCTCATGGGAACTTACAGCTCCCGTGGGTGCAGAATCGGATCCAAATCTGGCCCATACACATTTTGGATGCCTGAATGGCCTTGATCGTAATGGGCCCCATTGTGTTTTCCTGGTTTTCCTCGTATTTGCACATTCACATTTACCATCCCTTGGCGGGAATCTCGGTCCAAACCTCAAACACTTTCCTGTGGTGTCCCCCCAGGGTACAATTCTTGCCCTTACCTTGTTTAATATCTTTCTTGCCCCGCAGCCACCATTATACTAAATATAGCCCTGTCCTCTTACACATTTGCAGATGATTTTCAATTTGTTTATTGCACTAATCCTCTGATCTCATTTCATTAAACTCTGCTTTGCAAAAAACTGCCCACTGGTTAGCCAATTATGGCATGAAACTGAATCCATCTAAATCTAAAGCCACGTGGGTGACCCGTCATCATCCTTGCCCTTCAATTTCTCATTCGATTCATCAATAGTCCATCCCATTTCATGACTGCATCACTGTACTAGACTATAAACTTGATTCTTCTATAACCTTCGACAAACAAATCTCCTCAGTTCTTAGGTCTGGTTATTTTTTCTAAGGAAAGTTCGATCTCGAAAGCCCATTTTGGATATAAGCCTCCTCAAACTACTTATGTATGCCCTTGTACTCAGCTGCTTGAATGACTATAATGCTATCTACCAAGGACTTTCTCATTCTGTCTTAAAGAGTCTCTAAATGATGCAGAATTCTACTGCTAGACTTATAACAAACAAGGAATAAGATCGTGTTACACTTGTCCTGAAAAACCTCCATTGGCTTCCTATATATTGACGCATTCTGTCAAGGAATGCGTTTTCTTCATAAAGTCTTACGCGTTGGCATTCCTCTTTCCTTATCCAACAGAGACATCCTTCACGCCTCTCCTCAGCCCTTCTGGTTGAACTGTCTTGATCAATTGGTTCTCCCCATGGCTTACAATCATTTTTTGGATGTTACCTCAGATATTGCTTTTTCATGTTTTGAAGCCATTTTTTGGAATTTGCTGCCTGTGTAGTTGAGAAGAAATCAAACTAATCTCAATTCAAGTCTTACCATTTTATTCTTGTCTGTTCCCCGCTGTTGCCTCTCACTGGGACGTACAACGGCAGCATGGCCACAAACAGACCAGCGGCACTTACCTTTAAGCTTTGGCACCACGGGGCTGTTTGCTTGCAGCCCCTCAGACGCCTGATGCAGGCATACTATTTGCAAACAGGAAGTCGGCATCGGGCATCGAAGGGGGTGGAAGCAGCCCGCCATGCTGAAGCTTAAAGGTAAGCAGTGCATAGAGAGGGGCAACAACAGTGGCATTGGGCGCCATGGGGGTGGTACATAAGACATGAGCTTCCCAGTGGTACCTCATCTCCTTGCTCCGGCCATAGGGTCAAGTCATTTTTCAGATATGTTAGTGAGAGGAGGAAGTGGACATAAGAACATAAGATATGCCATACTGGGTCAGACCAAGGTCCATCAAGCCCAGTATCCTGTTTCCAACAGTGGCCAATCTAGGTCATACGTACCTAGCAGTTTCCCCAAAAGACACAGGTTTCGCAATGCTTGTACTGGGTCAAGCATTGATATCCTGGGTCCCTTCTTAATAATGGTTTATGGACCTTTCCTCCAGGAACTTGTCCAAACCTTTTTTAAACCCAGCTACACTAACAGCTTTTACTACATCCTCCGGTAACAAATTCCAGAGTTTGATTACACGTTGAGTGAAAAAATATTTTCTTTTATTAGTCTTAAATATCTAGGAGTTATCATAGACAAATATCTAGGAGTTATCATAGACAAAGCTCTCAGTTTCACTACACACATTAAAAAACTAACAAAAACAATATATTACAAATTACGCTCTATACAACAATTAAGACCACTACTACAAGATGAAGACTTTAGAACCGTTACTCAAGCCTTGGTTTTACCACATTTTGATTTCTGTAATAGCATACTTCATGGTATAACTAAGAAGAACATCAAAATATTACAAATGGCCCAAAACGTAACAGCAAGAGTTATATTCAAAGCCAAACTATCTGACCACATTACCCCCATTCTATACACACTACATTGGCTACCCATATTCAGTAGGGTCCAATACAAAATACTATTAACCACTTTTAAATTAATTAATAGCATAGCCCCATCATACTTAACTACTCTTCTTCACAGTCCTCTAGAAACTAGGAAAAGAAGGAAAAAAAACCTCAACACACTAGCAGTTCCAGATCTAATAAGAAAATCAAAACAATCAACTAGTAATAGTGCCTTTTCGTTTGTCGCACCAATACTGTGGAACAATCTTCCAGAACAACTAAGAGAATCTAAAGACCTTCAAACATTTAGAAAAGACTTAAAAACATATCTATTTTGTCAACACTACAACAATGGAGAAACAATTATAGTTTCCCAACCTCCATAACTGAATCTTTCACATTACCCTAATGCATATCTATAATTAGACATCCACAACTGCAAACGATAATTATCATAAAATGATTCCTTACACATATATATATAATCAAAGTAATATTTAATACCTGTAATATAGTTTAAATGTATTATAGTTCAAACATTTGATTAATATTGTTGTTGTTCCTGTTATATTGTAACATATTATTGATGTACAGTTTTACTGTAACTTAATCAAATATTGTTCTTGTTTGGTCTTTGTAATACCCTAATCACATCAATCAATATTGTTCTATTCAACTCATGTTATAATGTAATATTGTTCAAATTGTTCATAATGTTCAAATTGTTCATAATGTTCTATGTAACCGTTTAACCGTTAAACTGTTTAACTGTATAACTATGTTGTTGTAATGTAAACCGCTGTTGATCCTTGGAAATGGCGGTATATAAAAACTGTTCAAATAAATAAATAAATAAATAAATAAAATAAATAGGTTACCCTGTAGCTTCATTGCATGTCCCCTAGTCTTTCTATATTCTGATAACGTAAACAATCGATCTACGTTTACCCGTTCCACTCCGTTCATTAATTTATAGACTTCAATCATATCTCCCCTCAGCTGTCTCTTTTCCAGGTTAAAGAGCCCTAATCTTTTTAGCCTTTCTTCATAGGAGTAAGTGTAAAAGTGGTATTGTCAGACTCAAGGGTGAAGGGGAGGAAAATGTAGAAGCTGACGAGGATAAAGCAGAATTGCTTAACAAATATTTCTATTCTCTGTTCACAAATGAAGGGCCGGAAATACAACCTCATAAAAAACTCACAAATAGGAGTGAGATGGATCTTGAGCAATTTTCAGAAGACTGTGTTCGTAAGGAGCTAGTTAAACTAACCTAGACAAAGTCATGGGACCGGATGGGATACATCTGAGAATATTGAAGAAACTGTCAAAGTTCTCGCAGCTCCACTGTCTGACCCTTTCAATGCTTTTTTTTATACTTGGGAGTGGTCCCAGAGAACTAGAGAAGGGCACATGTGGTCCCTCTACACAAATGCGGAAGTAAGAATGAGGTTGGGAACTATGTGTGAGTTAGTCTGACCTCTGTAGCGAGTAAACTAATGGAAATGCTGCAAAAACAGAGGCTAGTAAAGTTTCTGGAGTCCAGCAGATTGCAGGATTCGAGGCAGCATGGGTCTACCACAGACGGGTCTTCACAGACAAATCTAATTTCTTTGACTGGGTGACCAGAGAGTTGGACCAGGGGAGAGCAGTAGATATGGTGTGGTTAGATTTCAGTGAAGCCTTTGGCACTGTTTCACATAGATGACTTATAAATAAATTGAGCACCCTAGGGATGGATCCTAAAGTAACCAACTGGGTTAGAAATTGGTTGAGTGGGAGGTGACAGAGTACTGGTAAATGGAGCTCACTCTGAGGAGGAGGTGGTTACCAGTGGTGTTCCTCAGGGATCTGAGCTTGGTCTGATGCTTTTTAACATTTTTGTATGTGAGATTGCAGAAGGGCTGTTGGGTAGGGTTTCCACCTTTGCGGATGATACCAAAATCTGCAGTAGAGTAGCACCCAAGAAGATATAGATAGCAAGAGGAGGGACCTAGCGAAGCTTGAAGAATGGTTGAGAATTTGGCAGCTGAGATTTAATGCTAAAATTGCAATACAGTAGATGGGGTAAAGTACTTCCATCCACAAAGAAGATTGGGACGTGAAGGTGATTTTTCTGATGATCTTAAGGTGGCTAAACAGGTAGAAAAGGTGATGATGAAAGCCAGAAGGCTGCTTGGGTGCATAGGGAGAGGAATGGTCAGCAGAAGAAAGGAGGTGATAATGCCTCTGTATAAGTCTTTGGTGAGGCTCCATTTGAATGGAGACCACACCTTCTTTCTTTTATTTATTATAAATTATTATGTACAGCGCTTTGAAGGATCTGCTTGGGCGTAAAGGCGGTATATAAAAAAAAATTAATGAACTAAACTGTTTTCTAGTCAGACCTATCAAAAATGAAGTGAATTGTTTAGGTGAGAGAGTATTTTTGGTCTCTTTCAACAAGTCCAAGATCCATTTTTCAAAGCTCTGGCAGGCAGAAAGCTTCACTCCAGCACAGAAACAAAAGAGCTGCTTTGGATGAAAGGCTGCGTTGAGTGAACTTCGCAGTTTAGTATAGAAGAGCCTCTGTAGCTGAGGTTTTCTTTGGAAATGTTGTCCAGAGTAGCCGCGTACAACGGCATAGTTTTCAGATTGCCGAAAGCTGCTTTCTGTAGGGTTCCACCTTTTCCTGCTTTTGCATCACACACATTTCTCTCTGGGCAACACCCAGACAAATTCACAAATGCCAAAATATGCCACAGAGGAAATGTGATCTTCCACAAACTCGAAACACCCAGAGGCAGAACATAGAAACATGATGACAGAAAAAGACCACATGGCCTATCTAGTCTGTCCTTCCATATCAACAACTACAACAGTCCCCTTTTTACCTTTAGAGATCCTCTTTGTTGGTCCCATGCTTTTTTGAATTCAGTTACTGTCCTCATCTCTACCACCTCCACTGGGAGACTATTCCATGGATCCACTACTCTTTCCGTGAAGAAATATTTCCGCATATCACTCCTGAATCTATCTCCCTTCACCCTCATCCCATGTCCCCTCGTAGCAGAACTTGCTTTCAATTGAAAGAGACTCTCTCCCTGAACATTTATGCCACGGAGGTATTTAAACATCTCAATCATATCACCTCTATCCCGCCTTTCCTCTAAGGTGTACATATTAAGATCCTTAAGTCTGTCCTCATATGCTTTATAATGAAGCCCACTAATTATTTTAGTAGCCACCCTCTGCACCGACTCCATCCTGTTCACATCCTTTTGAAGGTGCGGTCTCCAGAATTGCACACTATACTCCAAATGAGGTCGCACCAAAGACTTATACAGAGGCATTATCACCTCCTTTTTTCTGCTAGCCATTCCTCTCCGTATGCACCCAAGCATCCTTCTAGCTTTTGCCATCGTCTTTTCTACCCGTTTAGCTACTTTAAGATCATCAGACACAACCACGCCTAGGTCCCGCTCTTCTTTAGTGGACAAAAGTACTTCACCTCATATACTGTATTGCTCCCTTGGATTGCTGCAGCCCAAATGCATGACCTTACATTTTTTAACATTAAATCCCAGCTGCCAAATTCTAGACCATTCTTCAAGCTTAGCTAGATCAATCCTCATGTTATCTACACCTTCCTGGGTGTCTACTCTATTGCAGATTTTGGTATCATCTGCAAAGAGGCAAACCTTACCCGACAGCCCTTCCGCTATATCACTAACAAAGATGTTAAAAAAAATCGGACCAAGGACAGATCCCTGGGGTACACCACTGGTAACATCCTTCTCCTCAGAGTGAGCTCCATTTACTTGTACTCTTTGTCGCCTCCCACCCAACCAATTTCTTTTTTTTAAAAATCTTTTATTTAAGGTTTTTCTTTCCTGAATACAAACTAACAAAGGAAAAGAAATCCAAGTAAACAGGATACAATTCAAAAAAGAGTACACTAAAGAAAATCAATACACATCAAGGAGAGATAATCAAGATATCAAGAAAATACAAATAATGAAAGCAATTAAGAGTTTTACAACTCCACGTAAGGGAGCAAAGAAAAAAAAAAAAACGAACCCGCCACCCTACTTCTCAGCCAATTCCCTCGCAATCAAAAATTTCTGTAACTGTTCCATATCAGTATAAGCATAACTTTGCCCCTGGTGAATAACCAAGCAGCGACAGGGAAACTTTAAAAAGAAAGACGCTCACAAAGCAACAACTCTAGTTCTCAACTCCAAAAATTGTTTACGTCTAAGCTGCGTGGCACGGCCAACATCCGGAAGAACTTGGAGTTTAAAACCACAAAATAAAGCATCCTTGTGCTTGAAATAAGCTCTAAGCACAGATAACTTAACAGATTCAGAGTCAAAAGTTGGAACAACAGAGCAGCGCTTGGTTATGACATCTGAAGAATCCTCCAAGAAGGCGGTTAAATCTTGAGTAACAGACTGATCAGAAGGAGCCAAAGACCCTTCTTCAGAGAGCATCACTCGACCGCCAGAAGAAAAGGAATAAACCTGAACCACATCTAAAGAGCCTTTCAATTGTAATATCTCAGAAAAATATTTCTGCAACAAAATTTCAGGAGACAGCAAATGAGTTGAGGGAAAATTAAGAAAACGTAGGTTTCTAGCCCGATGCTGATTTTCCAACAACACCACGCGGTATGAAACAGCGGATATATCTTTAAGTAAAGAAAGATTTGTATTTGAACCAGCTAGGAGGTGAGAATCAACACGGGCAGAAATCTGAACCAAGGAATTTAACTGTTTATCAACAGCATTAAATTTGTCGACTACATTGCTCGTAAAACAACACAATGATGAAACAGTAGATGTTAAACGCTTATCAATTTGTTGAATTGCAGTCCAGATATCCCCTAAAGTCACCTCTCCTGTAGGGAGAGGAGCAATTTGATCGGAGGCAGCCGGACATACAGGTCTCAAAGGCAAGACTGGAGGCGCTGCGAGTGCGTCTAAAAGAGTAGAGGAAGAAAGACGCTGGGGAAAAGGAGGCAGCAGCCGGAACTCAGGGCTTAAAGAAGCTCGGTCTGGCGACAAGTTTGGAAGGAGCGCAAAAGGGGCATGTCTTACCCCTTGTGACACACCCCTTAGGACACGACCCCGCAGGCCGCGAGTAGCACTCACAGAGCTTTATGTGAGTCGAGGGGGGGTCCTCCAAGGCAGAAACGTCAACCTGAGTGCCTGCAGCTGTGCCTCCGGGTCTCCGCTCCCTCCTGCAGCCCTGCTCCGCATAGTTGGAAAAAACCACGGCTGCTCCCAGGTACAGTTGATCTCTCACCCACCCAACGAATTTATAACCCAAGCAGTAACTTTAGGGTCCATCCCTAGGGTGCTCAGTTTGTTTATAAGTCGCCTGAGAGGAACAGTGTCAAAGGCTTTACTGAAATCTAAATACACCACATCTGGAGCTCTCCCTCGGTCCAACTCCCTGGTCACCCAGTCAAAGAAATCAATCAGATTTGTCTGACAAGACCTGCCTCTGGTGAATCCATGCTGCCTCGGATCCTGTAATCCGCTGGACTCCAGAAACCTCACTATTTTCTCTTTCAGCAGCGTTTCCAATAATTTACTCACCACTGAAGTTAAACTAACCGGCCTGTAGTTTTCAACCACATCCTTACTTCCGCTTTTGTGTAAAGGCACCACATGAGCCTCTCTCCAGTCCTTTGGCACCACTCCCGACTCCAACGAGGCATTGAAAAGGTCAGTCAGTGGAGTTGCTAGAACGTCCCCAAGTTCCCTCAGTATTCTAGGGTGTATCCCATCCGGTCCCATCGCTTTGTCTACTTTAAGTTGAGCTAGTTTCTCACGAACACAGTCTTCTGAAAATTGTTCAAGATGTCCCTCGCTTCTGATCCTATTTGTGGGTGTTTTCTGAGGTCCTGCTCCTGGTTCTTCATCTGTGAACACAGAACAAAAATATTGGTTAAGCAATTCCACTTTATCCTTATCAGCTTCTACATATTCCCCCCCTGCACCCTTGAGTCTGACAATACCACTTTTGCCCTTCCTCTTCTCACTAATAACACACCTTTGTATATAGTTTCCCCTATTTGCCAAGTTTATACTTCCTGTTAAATGTAATGACCAGACATATGTAAATTGTCGGATGTTTTCTGTTCAATGTAAACCGCGCTGATGTCTAATAGTGCGGTATATAAGAATTGTTAATAAATAAAATAAATAAATAAATAAATAATATATCTGAAAAATGTCTTATCCCCCCATTTTATTGCATTGGCTATTTCCTCCTCCTTTTGAATCTTTGCCTTCTTGACTACTTTGCTAGCTGCTCTAAGTTTTTCTAAATTTTTACATCGAGTGGCTAAAGATGAAATCTAGGTGCTGTGGTAATTGTGGCTTCATTTAAACAGGGATCAGAATCTGGAGAGCAGTAATATAAAAATTTACGCTTGATGTTTGTGGCCATGAACTAGTCTGCTGATCGAGATATCCAAAAATATCTGTATGTAGCAGGTCCAAGAACTGATCTGGACTGCAAAATTGAATAACTCTAGTCTAGTTATGCCTAATGATCCATAATGAAATTCAGATTTTAAGGGCCAGCATTCTGGAAGTTTCTATATCTTATCAGTGACTTTCCCTAGACCCCTGAATCCAAGAAACCAAACAAACATTTGGAAGAGACTGAAATATTACCTAGTCCAAGAACACTTTAGCACCGCCATACCCCTCAAATCACAAACTGGTTGTGATCCAGAACAACCAGCTACTTAAACACACTCCGCTTACTCCTGTTCTGAACAATGTAAAATGTTTATCCGATTTGTAATGTTTTTTTTTTTGCCATAATGTACATAAGTTATATGCCATTCCCTCTATTACCCTATTTGCTATGCTTAGTGTCATTGTATAAGAGTGTCCATTCCCATGCCCTGCTGAAGTTTCTGGTTATATGTAAACGGCTTTCAATGGTAGAAAGGCGGTATAAAAATAAGTTAAAATAAATAAATAAATAAGAAATGAAGATTGTTCACGTAAAGCGGCATGTTAGTAGGGATGTCTGCAAAGAATTTGAAACATCCAGGTCACAATGCCAAAATAGCGGGGGAGTGGTGGCAGTGAAGGGACGCCCCTGAAAGTACCATCTGCAATCGCTTTGTCTTCACCTTGAAAGATACACGTCCCCGCAACCGGTTCTGGAAATGGTATGGTCGGGTCCATGCATGTTTGCAGGTCATTTCAGAAAGGTGAACGTTCCCAAAATGCACGGCCACAGAAACGGGTACGCAGATGTGCTGGTTGAGATAATTCAGAATGGGGGAGTTTATGCTATGATACTTTCACGTCCCGGTCTTCCATTTGAATTCTGCAGACTTGCAGCGGTGGGGCAGTGAAAATGAAAGGACTTTTAATGAAAGGCTACCCATTCAGGCCAGACTTCTATACAAGATTCTAGTTACAACCTTCAAAGCCCTAAACAATCACCCTTCCTCATCCATTAAAGAGTTGATTCATTATACACACCCAAATAGAACCAAACGATCAGTAATGGTCAACACATTGATGATTCCTAAAGAAATGACCACCTGCACAATGACAACCTCTAACGGAGCTTTCTCGATCTGCGCTCCCTCGGCTTGGAATGCCCTCCCCGCAGACATGCGTACCATTACTAGCCAATCCCAATTCCGGAAGGCCCTCAGCCTCAAGCATTACCTATTTGTGAGACACTACCCCGAATCCAACAACGGAATCCAAATAACATTAAACCACACTAAATATCCAGATCATCCCAGCATAGAAAGAAATAGCTGGTTCAAGCTGGCCCATACTGAATAACATAGGGCCTCAACCTGATACATAAGCTGTACTGTAAATAATGTTGTAGATATGTTACCCTCAGTTGAATCCAAGTTTTAACCCTTGTTCAATGTAAATACTCTATGGCCCGTCCGTATAGTAATGTGTTTGTTTATTGTAAACCGCACTGATATGTAATAGCGCAGTATATAAGAGAAGTTAAATAAATAAATAAATTAATTAATTAACATGCAGGTTTTGTTGACCCGACGCAAAATATCGTGGTGGTGAGAACACATTTCACTCTTCTCTCTGCAAGTGTTGCTGCCCTGAGACAAGCACTTTCCCGCTACTTACTCATGGTCAGGATGTGGGAGCAGCTAGGGCCAGACATGCACAGACCTTTCTGAAATCACACAGCAACAGCAATCTCCGTAGGACCACCCAGGCCACACCTCCACCATACTCCCATGTCACATGGATGTGACACACAGGGACGTTTATATCCCGCTTTCAAAAATGGCTCCAGGGACGTTGTTTTGATTTTCACACCTGAATGCCCGTTTTCATTAGCGCTTAGAGCTTCTGAAATGACCCCCAGAGCGT
The DNA here is from genome assembly GCA_033557465.1 of Ichthyophis bannanicus. Classification (NCBI taxonomy): domain Eukaryota; kingdom Metazoa; phylum Chordata; class Amphibia; order Gymnophiona; family Ichthyophiidae; genus Ichthyophis; species Ichthyophis bannanicus. The sequence continues at coordinate 943,426,409 of CM066035.1, read as the reverse complement.
ATTACTGAGCAGGTGCTGAAACTCTTTTCTGTGCTATCTTGAAGCCCAGCGGCATGTTCATGGGCTCCCTACGTAACTAAGAGGGAGGGGCACATGGATCAGCAGTGCAGACAGAATCTAATTGAACCTGTAACAGCAGTAGCGACCCTTTCCTAGTCAGTGTAAAGTTAGGGTAAAAGAAACAGTAAAGCGCCACTAACAAAGCCTGTCATGTTTTATTCAAAACATCCATATTAATTTTGAAGCAGATAATGTTCATTGACGACTGTCTTAAGAGCAGATTGCCCCAACTCACCAATATATTAAGCCTGACGCCACGAAAACCAGGACTCTGGGAGTCTAGCTGAATTAGAGTGAATTACATGATACGAGGTCTTCAGGTCAGACAGAGGAAAGCTGGGCAGGGGCGTTTATCCAGGGCACACAGCCCCCTTCACTTGCTGACAGCCCCTGAGCTAGTTTTTCAGTTTCCTTAATAACCTCACAGCTCAGGATTTTCCAAAAGGGTCAAGGTCTGTATTTATTTGAGGGAACATCAACCTGGCACAAAACAAAGCAGTAACCTCTTTGCCCCTTTAACACATTCACGAAGCTGCAGCTCGCTTTAAAGCCTCTGCGAGAACCTGAGAAATCGCAACACCATCTCCCGACAGCCAGCGAGGTGCAAGTTTCCAAGAAAGCTGCAATCTGAAAATGACTGCCAGTACTACTGGAGCACACACAGTCCTTATTACCTCATGTACTTACTCTTTTTTAAATGCTGAAGCACCTCCTGAAGATGTTTTTAAATATTAATCTCTGCTCCTCATGAACACAACCTTGTTTGAGTTAAGGATTTTCTTGAAATATTAAATTCCCAAAATGTTTTGGTCTTAACTAGATTGTAAGCTCTAATGGGCAGGGACCGACCCTCATATGCATTTCTATGCTGCTGAGTACAGCTCGTAGCGTCACGGAGCTGGTCACCGCCAAGCACTGACACTATCAGAGTTACACGTTCTCACTCTGACGGAATCCGATTAGTTCACATTGGCCACGATATGAAAAGAAACATTGTGCCACAGAGCTGGCTGCTTATTCACTTCTAGGAAGGAGACTTTGTAAGGCTTTCTTTCCCATTTAAACAGTGGCGTCAAAGAGAATCCAGCTGTGTCTGGGAATTGGGGGGGGGGGGGGTTCCCTGGCTTTGGTAATCCAGTTGTTTATGGTTGGAGGGTTTCCTTACTTTGAGAATCAAGGGGACAATTTCTCCAGATGGGTTAGTTTTGCGCATATCATGAGAATTGAGCTGTGTGGTCAGAGGGTCATTTCTCTGAGAATTCAGCTGTTTAATTTAATTCAATCAAATCTTCTCTATCACATTCATACCAATAGTTCAGGGTATCTTACAATTCAATACAAGATATTAAAACAATAATAAAATCACACTAGCACGATCAGTCACATCAGTGAGGCATTTCACAACCTCAGGGAATCATCCTTATACATAACCAACATTAGTCAATAATTAATCACTAATATTAAAGTAGTTCATGAATAGCCAAGTTTTTACAGATTTAAAAAACATTAAATAAGTTCTCTCATTATGTAATTCTAATTTATCTGGACAGATTAAGGCTGGCGGGAAAGCCGTCCTAAATTGCAGTCCAGATAAATCATATGGAAAGCGGCTGAAACTCCAGACAGTGAGCACACAATCCAGATGTTCAGTAGTATTGATAGCAGCTGAAGCCTCTGTGCACTGACACGTCATGCTAACTAGAACAATGGAGAAAGGCAAGTGACTGGAGGCCCCCTCCTAGCGCTGGAGGTGCGTGATGCTTACAAACTGGAAGCAGCTCCTGACGCTGGGCTCAATGTTGCTGCCCCCAAAAGATGCCACTTCCCCCAGCTGCCGCGGGATCTGAATGGAGTCGTGCAGCAGGAGACCCACTCTGCGCTGGTCACAGAACCCCGTCACGCTTGCCACCTGCTTGAACAGATCTGCAGGGGAAAGGAGAGAAACCATCATTCTGGGGGGCTGCAGAAAGCTCCAACTCCTGGCACACCCTCAAGATGGGCACCGGCACAAAGCTCTGGTGAGGTTTAAGTACCTCCTAAACTCACTCTCACAGATCACAGAGCTATTGAGCTAGGCGAAAGGGGCTCTCTTTAGCTAGCTAAAAGTGTATGTGTGTTGTTCCCCAGCATGCATGTTTCCAGAAGCATTATGCGGTGATGTTCCCAGGGACACATGTACATTGCACTTACAAATCTACATGCACTACTGTCCACCAGGAAATCACACACCGAGAAGCTGTGAAAGCATCTGCCAACAGCTTTTCCCAGTGAGAGTTTGCAACGTGAACATTTTTGCAGAGTTTTATTTCAGAAATTGGTGCAGTTGGTGTAAAAGGTTCCTGTGGGATTTGCAGCAGTTACAAACCCCCAAAGTGCTACTGCCACAGCCCCCCATGTCCTGCCGCAGCTCGGGGGAAGACTGAGGCAAGAATTACAAAATAAAGTTTCTGAAACGAAGTTTGCATAGCTTGAACAGTGACGCAAAATTTATTGTACATATTTTTATAAGCTCATTTATTATCCAGATCTACTATGGATCTGGATAATAAATTGGTTTTTGGGAAGGGGAAAAGAGATTTTAGAAATAGGGCAGGAAAGAAGAACTCGGCATTAGTATGAGGATGGAGGGGGGATCTGAGAGGAGCAATCTGGGAGGGGGGGGAGGGTCCCTTGCCTGCCTCATTTGATGCCGATACCCTCTCATACACATATACACAGATCCCTGCTATCTCATTCTGCATCACCCCCTTCGTTCTAGTCCCCATCCCTTTGCTCAGTCACCCCTGGCCCCCAATCCCCTCTCGCTTCCTCCCATCCCACCCCACAAGCCAGCTGATGCAAAACACTGACCTTCTAGAGCAATCATCTCAAACCCAGACATCCCCCAAGCCTGTCGCTCCCTCACCAATTCCCCCAACCCTGTTTGTCAGCCAACCCCTCCCTCTTATCTTTCCCTACCTCCTGCCAATGCACAAGCTTCTCACCCTCAATCTTTGAATCAAAAGGGAAGGACATGACTCACTGCTCCTCCCGCTGATGGAGAAGCGACGAGGATGGGGAGGGGGCTGGGCGCGATTCTTCATACCTCTATGAGCACAGTCCGTTCCCCTGCAGTTGAGCAGCTTGGCTAGCCACTGCTTCCTGGACCTGGCCCCAGAGACGACTGCATGACAAGGCCTGGATTTTGGTAGCTCTTGCCATGACCACAGAATCGTGGGAGACCAGCTCTATCTATCCAGCAATGCTATATGCATTGGGCAAGTCACTTAACCCTCCACTGCCTCAGAAAAATCCAAATTATTCATGTCCCTGTTTAATGTACATTACCAAGTTTAAAGTTGCAATGTAAAGCGCTTTGACCGTTAAACAAAAATAAATAAAATATAAGGAGTGATAGTGTCTTAGTGCAGTCCGACGCCCTTTTACCTTCTCAAAGCACAATTTTCACACAGGCCAAGTTACTCAGCTAAAGCGGGACTTGCTTGTATAAGTTCCTTGATACCTGTCCTCCCCCTTGTTAAATAATGCTCTTGGACTCACTTCCACAGGAAACTCATTTGCCATGTGTCAGTTTAATAAGGAAAGTGGATAAAAGGGTTCCCCGTTTCTCTTCCCCCCCCCCCTTATCGCAGCTGCAGGGTTCGGTATTCAGTGCGCTGTCAACAGAGAAGCCGCCCCACCTCATCTGCTTCACTCAGACCCTCCCCCCTCCCAAGCAAAGGCGTACATCTGTATTTATCTTCCAGGTGCGCTTTGCACAGAGAGAGGACGCCAGTTTTGAAAGAGAGGACCCGGATTCTTCCTGTTCGACCCCTGCCATCAATAGAGAGAGAGAAAGAGAAAATAAATATTGTATGACTGCAGGACAGAATTAAAGTCATTTGAAAATCCAGAACTCCCTGCTAATACCAAGCTTTTTAATAACAAGCCGATGTTATTAGAAATCACAGCCTTCTGCCCTCAAAGTAATTCTTGTACAGCACTTTATTACTGCTGTCAAATCCTGCCGTCATGCCTCTTCATAACTGCAGCTTCGCGGCTTCCACTGCTCACCTTTGCTCCCCTCACATAGATGGGAACCAAGGAAGCACTAGGCTGGCATCTCCCAAGCATTACAGGCTAAGGGCTGCTGACGCTCTGCGGCACCGACTAGGCTTTCGGCCAAGGATAGCAATGTTTCCTCCACTGCTCTTTCACTGCATTTGAAATGAGCTACAATAAAAACGCACTGGCTTAGGTGTGGAAGTCAGACGTACTTCTTATATCTCAAACTGTGGGGAGTATGGGTCACATTTTCAGTATGTGTGTGGAGGGGGGGATGGTGTCACAGAAACAGGGCTGCTCCCTCCCTCCACTGTGACCTCCACCCAGTAGCACGGAACCTGCGAGTCATTGAACGTTCACAGGTCCTGTCCCCTCCTCCTGTATGGGTTTCCTGCTAGACTGGAAACCCATGCAGACTACTGGGGTCTTGTGAGTGCACACTAGCAAAACAGGGCTCTGTGCTGACCGCTGTTACCGTTGCCAGCAGTACTGCTGCTCCCATATGTGGGGGAAAGGGAAGTGAATGAAGGAGGGGGAATGGAGGTCTGCTATTTTTTTCATCATCATTTGGGATCATGTGACTTAAGTATTAAAATGGAGTCATACTGGATAAATGTTTGGGAAGCACTGTCTTATGCTATAAGTGGGACACGGGGCTCTACAGTGCTCTAATCATGTTTAACTCAGATGTTTTCTCTTTCCTCAGTTCCAGCACATATGCTAGGACAGGAAGAAGTCTGCTAAATGATTCAGGCATTTCGCTAATATAAAGACTTTACTTTTCAGCTGCACACCTGTCCGACTTCTTACCCCACTTCTAGCAGTGTTCAATGGGACTGTTCGCAGATATGTGTCAAGGGTCAGTAAGGTACAGCAGATCTGTATGTGTCAAAGAGGCTAAGTGTTCACCTTAAGATGCTGCTCAAGTACCTAAGAACATAAGATGTGCCATACTAGGTCAGACCAAAGGTCCATCAAGTCCAGCATCCAGTCTCTGACAGTGGCAATGCAAATCACCAGTGTATGTGCCAGTTCCCAGTCTCGTTTCTGGCAGTTCCCACCCAGATCCACTTGGCTGATAAATACTTACAGACTTTTTCTCTAGGAATTTGTCCAAACCCCTTTTAAACCCAACTGTATCAGATGACTGGACTACATGCTTTGACAACAAATTCTACAGCTTGATAGTTCATTGGGTGAAAAACATCCTCCAATTTGTTTTAAATTGCTACCTGCTAATTTCATGGCGTGTCCCCTGGTCTTGTTACAGTTCAAAAGCATAATCATCCCCTAGTCACCTGTTCCCAAACCACTCATGATTTTGTAAACCCATACACATCATAGACACTGAAAAGTCACTTGAGGCACATGTCCACGCACAACAGTACATACATGTCATAGACACCGAGAAGCCTGTTGAGGCATAAGCTATGCACAATGGGTACATACGTGTAGTAGACATTGAGAAGCCACTTGAGACCCATGTCCATGCACAAAAGGTACATACGTGTCGTAGACATTGAGAAGCCAGTTGAGGCACATATCCATGCACAAAAGGTACATACGTGTCGTAGACATTGAGAAGCCAGTTGAGGCACATGTCCACGCATAGCGGAACATTGACCAGATTGTTGTGCTCTTGCTCCAGTCGGTCATATATAGTCGTCAGGCAGTTGATGATCTGCAAGATGTCCATGAGCTGGTCATTCTGTTTGAGGTTGTGCTGGTCCAAGGCATCACAAGCTGCAGACAGACTAAGCAAATCCACTGAAAAGGAAGAGGAACAAGAAGCCTGATTATCCAGAGAAACGAAACCTGGCCAGCTGGAGCATAGACCACCTAATTCCATCGCATAACATCCCTGAGCCCCTCAAAGCAAAAATTCTGGACCAGATTTATATATTGACCATAACAAGTGCAAAACCTTCACGGCTCAGTTTTCTTGCACACAGGGTTAATGCAAACATATTAGATGCTTGAGGTGAACTTTCAGCCTTGCACCCTTTCTCCTAAATCTCTTTCATGCCCCGACATACCTGAGATTTTGATAATTAAACTCAACAATCATGATTATCTCAATATCACCCATTCCAGAATAATCCCGTAAAAATACATAGAGGTACATAAAATATTGAACTTAGTTTTGTAGGTACATGCGTATCGAGGGCAATTTGTACAAACTATTTACCCCCGTAAGTAGCCATTCATCCAGGTAAATGGACCGTTTGAAAATTACCCACCATCTTTCCAAGTAAAAGTATGTGCTGATAGTTCTTTGAGTTGTCTGACTGTCAGGACCAATTATTTTGCTTAGACTGCAGCTGTTAAAGGGTTTCCATTGCAAGCAAGGTACTAAAGATCCAACTGAACTATGAGTAAGAAGAATCATTTTGCAAAAGCTGCTGCCCCATTACCGTTTCTGTCTCTGTCCAGACAGACAGCCCAATCTCAGTTGAGGGACTGGTTCCATGTGTAACATAGTAACCAACGAGAGCAGGAGTGTCAGGCACAGGACGGCTTAAACATCTTTATTTAAAAAAAAAGCTCCGACATGTTTTGGCTGTAAAGCCATCTTCAGGGGATACAAGCTCAGATGGCTGCTAATTTGATATTTCCTTTGCAATATGCAAAACTCCTAACGGAGCATTGAACTTGAAGACGCTAGTAAAAACCTCCCCGAACGGCAAAGGAGAAAGTGAGTGGGAACATTTAAACCGGCACATTTAAACTTTGAGCACCGCAGGCGCACCTCGCCAGAGGGCCCTTTGACATGGCTCTTAGGCGCAGCCAACAACCTGCAGCAACAAAACACTGTGCAGCAACTAAAACAACCAGCTTCCAGCAGCTCACTACAGTAACATCAGCTGTACCTTCGGATCACTGCCGACTCCTGGCAGCCCAGCAGCATTTTCTAGCAAGGTATCACCAAAAGCAATCAGCTATCATCAGACAGGACTGCAGGATTAATGATTAAATGGCACTGTGCAGAACACCTGATGACGCACTCAGCCAATGGCAACACAGCTGATTCCACCAAGTGCCGTATGATTGCTACGTTCCAACAGCTACCAGGACACCAGTATAACGGAGGTAAGCTTCTCTCTTTCTCCAACCCATAAGCCTACCTGCCTGGGCTCAGCCAACAATGGACTGCCCTCTTACATAAAGCTAAGTGCGCATGCCTCTCCACAACTCCGAGCAACAACTTTATGGTGTTACATAGTGACCTACAAAGCATCTGGAACCTGTACAAAAGTCCACACTTCATAAAGAACCCATAGCCAATCACTAAACACCCTAACCAAGACACATCCCCAAAAAGTCCAAACATGGCCCCACTAGCCCTCTTATTCCGCCTTTTATACACCACAGCTCTTCTAACAAACATTAAACCTCAAGCTCCTCATGCCACCTAAATACCAATCCCTCAATTAAACCAACATCCACTCTTCTTCTCTTCCCCCAACAGATCTAGACCCAAACCACACCATCACCTCATTGGGATCACACGACAGCACAACCTCCTCACTCACACAGCCGCCACCACCAATACATACCAGCTAAGGTTCCAGATGCTAGGGTGAGGAGTGGCCTAGTGGTTAGGACAAGGTACTCCAGGCCAGAGGGCTGGGGGTTCAAGTCCCACCTGGGGACAGCAATCTCAGGCTGGAGGGACTGGGGTTTCTAGTCCTATAAGCACTCCTTGTGGCCTTGGGCAAGCCACTTAACCCTCCATTGCCCACTGCTTTGATTGACGGATAAGGTGGTATAGAAAACTGGTTAAATAAAATAATAAAAGATGCACATTAATCAATGTATGGTCTGCACATAACAAGATTCAAATACCTTGCTGACAATAGCCTAGACATTATGGGGTCTATTCCAAGCCACAAATAGCAGGGATGTATGCCCTGCCTGGACATACATCAATGTTATTTGTCCTCCTTGCCATCTCCATGCAAGGCTCCCTGTATGAACAGTGGAGTTGTATGGAAAGCCTTAGACAGGGGCAGGCAGGAGACAAATCAAGGATGGTGTGTGGGTGAGCTGTCACCCTGGATATACAGGGCCAATTCTGAGGTCAGCCCTGTATGTCCAGGGTATGCTGATTAGATAGGGTAGCAGCAGTGGCCAACAGGGACAAAGCATGGAGGAGTGTAGGAAGTTCCCCACAGACAGACCCTGGCCATGGGATGCCAGTCTGGTTGTGGGTAAAGGACAATCTTGGCAGCATTCACAGCTCCATAACAGAGCTGCGGTGCCATGGCAACAAAACACCATGGCACCGCAGTTCCGTTACAGAGCCATGCATTCACACTTTTTGCAATCCCAGTGCTGTGGAGACCGGAATGGATGATGCACCACTGGTAGAGCTAGAGTTCCCCATCCTTGACCCTGTGGATGCTGATTCCAAAGATGCAGACCAGCAGCTAGTGTGGGAGGGGGGATGCCTGCTGACATGCACAGAGGACATCCAGGCTGAGCTGCATGGTATCAGGCCGGAACTGCAGGCTGCGGAACAGGCGAGGGAGGCAGAAAGCGAGGAGTGGCGGGACCACAGATTGCATGTGGAGTGCCACCTGGAGGGGCACCTGTGTCTCATGCGGGATATGGCAGCATACCAGGTAACTATTGCTTGCTCGCTGCGCAGTTTGGTGGGCATAATGCAGGCCAGGGAGGAAGAAGCAAGGGGTGAAAGTGCACCTGCACAGACACCTGGTAGCCCTGAACTGCGTGCAGAGGCCTGCCCCTCTGGGGAAGGAAATGGCATTGCCAGCATGTCATCGGACATTGCTCCACTGTGCCACAGTGCATATGTTGGAAAGTGCCCATGGCAGGCTTGAAACATTGGGGCAGGGGATACCTTTGGTAGGAAATAAGCACACAGAACACATAACGGCATATTGGTGATTGTACGTAGCATAACAGGGTGAGGGTGTGCGGTGGCCACCTCAAAAGCTGTCCCTTATCAGCAGCACGTGGTGTGCTAGTGCCTGGGCCTAATGCTGGCTCCCAGCCAGAGTGCCATTGCCATTAACTGCACCAGCAACCTCAAACTCCTCCGCAGCCTGTGGCTCTGGATCGGGCAATCATGCATGAGTGCAAGGTTGTGTAGTATGCAGCAGACTGCAAATATATGGAATACGTGCTGTACAGGAGCTCCCCACCACTCCTGTCGATGCACCGAAAGTGGCTCTTCAGTACACTGCTCTCTCCACCACTGCCCGGGTCTGCTGTTGGGCAGCATTGTAGCGCTCCTCTTGCCGGCTCCTGGGGTGGTGTACTGGTGTCAGCAGCCATGTCCTCAGTGGGTATCCACAGTCGCCTGTGGAGGCAATGGGAGATGTGCACATATGCATGGGACAAGGGTTGGGTGGGAATGTGGGATGTGATGGACATCATAACACAGACCATATACCAGCAGGGTGGGGTGCAATATTAGTTACGCAGTGGGCATCATATATGCTTTCACTCACCTCTGAACTGTCCCCCAGCTGCTACCTGTCTTAGACTGGACTGAGCTAGGACAAAGGCATCATGGCACGACTCCGGATAGCGGGCACACACATCCTTTATGGTCAGGTTGGCATCCACAATGACCCGCATGTTCATCAATGTGAGACCATGCTGGTTATGGTATGCCCTCTGTCCCACCCGTAGGGCACGCAGTACAATGTGGGTGCAGTCTATACTTTCCAGGACAGATGGAAACCATGCCATATTATAATAGGCCTGCATGGTCTTATGCTGTTCCTGCTGGGTTCGTGGGAAGGTGATGAGGTGGTGCATTCTCCACAGCAGGGCCCTGGTGAATGCATGTATGCAGGTGCTGGCAGTGGACTGCATGATCCCAACAGATGCCCCAACACATGCTGGAAACTGCCAGTTGCCAGGTATCCCAGGGCTGTGGTCACCTTCATTGCCACCAAGAGGGCCTGGCTTCTGGCAATGGAGGGCTCCAGGTCACCACTGAGTATGTGGCGTTATTGTTGCCCCATCCAGTCTGTAGCTCTGGTAGACCTCCTCCTCCATCAGTTGTAGGTAGCTCACCCTGAGCCTGTGCACAAGAGGAGCATGGTACCTCTGTCCCTGCCACTGAGTCACCACCTGCTGCTGTCTCTGCATCACCTGCCATCTCCTCCATCCTGCAAGGGCACAACACGCACATCTCCACCTCTAGATCACTATGTGCATGGACCACATGGCTTCTCGCTGGTCATATAACGTTGTCGCTCTGCATGGGTTGGGTACACACGTGGATACGCTCTCCTCACCATACTGTACACTGCAACACCACTACATGGGTTACATGCCCACCTCTCGCTCTTAGGTGCCAGGAAACGTCGTATAGCCTTCCATGGTTTGTGCCATCCAATACCGCCACACAGGGCTTTTGGAAATCTGGTTTATGCGGGTTGGCAACAGACATGCCCCTGTTACGCCCCTGGGCCTCGACGCCTGGTACTGAGTGGTTAGCTGGTATTTTCTGACTCAAGCCACCTTGTTGAAAATCTGGGGCCAATTTTCGAAGGCCTTTACATGGGTGACTTCCCTAGTTACCTGTGTAAAGGCCTTATTTGGGATTTTTGAAGGGCACCTACACGGGTAGTGCCCTTCGAAAATCCCAGATATGTCCCTAATGCGCCCAGATGCTATCCGCATACCTTCAGAATGTGTTGGGGCATTCCGTGGTGGAGCTGAGGCGGGCCATGGCACTACCCATGTAGCACCAGTTTTTGACGCTACACAGTTAGCACTCTGCGCCTTAAAGATAGGCATGGGAAAACCTCGCCTATCTTTAAGGCGCTGGGGCTAACTGTGTAGCATTGAAAAGTGGTGCTACATGGGTAGCTCCTGCGACTACCTGACTGTGCAGTGACACCTGGATTTTTGATGCCGGGGCCACATATGATCCTGGCATGGAAAATCCTGGTTAGGCGGGAGGTAGGCGGGAGGTGGGCGGGCTATGTGCTGACGCGACGCATAGCACCGCCCAACTGAAATTTGGGCCTCTGGTTTACATGGTTATGGCAGCTTTATACAGGTTAGGCCCTCCTTTACACATGTAACATATGCCTAGCGCTTCGAAAATCGGACCCATAAAATCTTTCACCACCATCTCACATGAAAAACTGGACAGGATCATCAATAAAATTAATACCACCACATCCATCTATTCTGTATAACAAGAAATTTACCATTGTATATAGTTGTATAATTAAGATGTACAAAGATTTCCTAAGTTGAATCCTGTTAGATCTCCTGTTACATGTAAGCTCACGACAGCATGTTGTTATCTGTGAGCACTTTATGTTTACTGTAAACCGCGCTGATGAGAAAGAGCGCGGTATATAAGAACATTAAATAAATAAATAAATAAAATAAAATCCCCACTGGATCCCTGCCCAGTGAGTTGGATCAAGATTGCAAGAACAGAACTTAACCCTTTAATCCTCAAAATAGTATCACTCTCACTGCAACAAGGTTATCTGCCACAGGAACTGAAAAACACCTCCATCGGTCCATTACTAAAAGGACCCATCCTGGATAAAATACAACCAAGCTCCTGCAGACCAATCGTGAGCCTTCCATTCCTGGCAAAAATAATAGAAAAAGTTGTAGAAATCCAGCTGCAAGATCACGTCAACTCTAACGCTCCACTTGACCCCCAAGAATATGGATTTAGACCAAGACAGGGAGTAGAAACACTACTCACTGACCTCACCAACAACTTAATAAAAGGCCTGGATAAACATAATGGAGCATTGTGATAAGGAAGCTTATCATAGCTCAGGTAGGAGCTATAGAAAAGATGATGTGACTCTGAACAAGCAACCTGTCAGTTCTGGTAGAAGTGAGAAAACAGAGTTTTCACATAAAAGACTACCAGTCCCAGAATGCACCAGCTTTCCAGCAGCCATGAGAGGGGCTGAAGTGAGAGAATGTGTGTGCAATCAAGAGAGCTATGAGGTAATCCCTAAGCACTCATCTCAAAGGGCAGGGCTTGATTCAACACAGCTGCGCTGTGTTAGGGAGCAGCACACATTAGGAAAGAATAAGAATAGAGATTATTCTTCAGATAACAGTTTTCAGCAACAGTTTCAAGAACAGCTTCAGGAAGAGATACAGAGGGGAGAGCTTCAGCAACGGCTACAAGCACCAGTATCACCTGGAGAAACAGAAGCCAAGCCAAGCAGATAGAGAGAGAAGGAAACTCTCTGGAAGGAAGAGAAGAAAAGCCATTGGAAGGTCTGGGAGATTCCAAGGCAGTACTCATACTGGGAGGTATTCCAAAAGCCAGCAGAGTCCATTGGACTGGATTCAGCCAGAGGAATGGAGTGGCAGAGATAAGAATCACCAGTGGCTACCTGGAAGAGAGAAGACTGCATGTGGAAGGGACTTTCAGACCAAGGCCAGAAGGTATGTGAGAGGAGATCCAGTGTCCAGGGATCAAGATTGGAAGGCTGGACATCAGAATTGGATTACATATTGGCCAGGCTTTACAGAGAGGAATTATGATGGCAGGAGAGGCTCAGGTATGAACACTGATCCAGACCCTATCTATAATAGAGAATGGCAGCAAGGGAATAAGCATTCTCATGATAGTGCCTTAATGAAAGACTCCTCTGTGCCAATGTATGATATTGACCCTATGATTGTTGATGCAGGGGGAAATACAGCAGAAGAAACTATTTATATGGACTGTTCTCTATCTAAATGCTAGATTTCCATGAGCAAACACATCAGCCATCACAAAGAAACCTAACTTTGTTCTTTATTTCCACTGCAAACAGCTCTTAAAGCAGGATTTGGGCTCACACAGTAGCAGCCAGCCAGCTAAAGGCTTTCAGCTGGTCCATTGATAGTAATTAGGGCTGCACCTGATTGTGTGTGTGAGCAAGGGAGAATCACTGCTGAGATCTGCATGGAAAATAAGCAGAAGTTAACCTAACCAGCAAAGTTTATTCTTTTCTTTGTGCCTTTGTATTTGGTAATTATTTGCTAAGAAAACATTAGCTAATTGCCTGACAAGCTGAAGGTTATTTCTGGTTTACTTTGTGACTTTTTGTTATCCATTTTAAACACTGCAAGCAAGTAACCTCATTTATAGTGCTATCAAGCATACATGTGCTGGGTGAATTAAACCCCATCAATAAAAGAAGTATTTTATTGATCTTACCACTTGGTTTCACAACTCAAATTATTGTCATCAGCTGTGTTTGGGAGTGAATGAACTACAATACCCACAATACCTTGCTAGAATCATATGAATATATGCATCGTCAAGATTGTGTAAGTTCTCACCCTAGGCAGCCGTCTGACAGCATTCATCCTGTTTTGCCTTGACATCAAAGCGGTGTTCGACTCCATCCCACGTAACAACATCATTCAAAGGCTACAACAAATAGGATTGGGTGGGACCACACTAATTTGGTTCAGATCTTACCTTACTCACCAGCAACTCCAACTGAAAGTCGGGACAACCAACTCAAATCATTTCACACTAAACCAAGCAGCCCCACAAGGAGCTACACTCTCATCCCTACTCTTTTACATCTTCCTTCAACCATTATGTACAATCATAGAGGCGCAAAATATACTACACCACATATACACCGATGATGTTATGATTTACACTCCCATCTCTACAATTACCGTACAACCCACACTCTCAGCCATAAAGAGATGTTTCACAACTATCACAGACTGGCTCAGGCAACAGAACATGATCATCAAGAAGATGGAAGCATTATACATTACCAAAGACAGCAGTTTCATGCCTCCAACCATAAACATCAATGGTACCTACATTCAGGTAAAACCTCAAGTCCACTCCTTAGGAGTGATACTAGATTAGTATCTGACCTTCACCCCCCATATCAGAAACATCATGAAGGCCATCTATCACAAACTAAATACAACCCAGCACCTCAAACCATTACTCAACTCCCATGTCTTTCGCTCAGTAGTCCAAGCACTCATCTTCCCCCACTTGAACTATTGCAACCTTATCCTCCCAGAAATGTGCAATACATTCTCTCCAAATTGCACAAAATACAACAACAAGAATTCTCTCCATCAACACCAGATCAGAACATATCACATCAGTCCTCAAAGGGCTCCACTGGCTACCCATAACACAAAGAACAAAATACAAATCTATACTCACCATCTTCAAAGCACTGCATGACCTATCAGCAACCTACCTACAATTGCTTAGAAGACACCAAATACCAGATCCAGAAGAAAACATTCCACCAACACACCTCAAGCTCCACCAACAATCATCAACTAAATCTCACATCATCTAGGAGGGCCTTTTCATTATTTGCCCCAACTCTATGGAACACACTGCTAGATGAGCTCCGTGCCGCAAATGACCTTGTAAGTTTTAGGAAACAGCTCAAAACATATCTTTTCCTTAAGCAGTTCTCAATCCCAACATAACAGACCACATATAATGGACAATTGAGAATGAACATTCTCACCTCATATCCACCTACCCCACCCCCTCCCTACTCTCCTATCCTATCCCCAACCTCTTAAGTCAGTTAAATATTTTTGCGAGTATTGTTATTGTTATAGAAGTTATAATTTACTATGTTTAATGTTCAATTCCATAATGTTACATGTAAAGCCATATAGAAACATAGAAACATGATGAAAGAAAAAGACCACATGGCCTATCTAGTCTGTCCTTCCATATCAACAACTACAACAGTCCACTTTTTACCTTTCGAGATCCTCTGTGTTGGTCCCATGCTTTTTTGAATTCAGTTACTGTCCTCATCTCTACCACCTCCACTGGGAGACTATTCCATGGATCCACTACTCTTTCCGTAAAGAAATATTTCCGCATATCACTCCTGAATCTACCTCCCTTCACCCTCATCCCATGTCCCCTCGTAGCAGAACTTGCTTTCAATTGAAAGAGGCTGTCTCCCTGAACATTTATGCCACGGAGGTATTTAAACATCTCAATCATATCACCTCTATCCCGCCTTTCCTCTAAGGTGTACATATTAAGATCCTTAAGTCTGTCCTCATATGCTTTATAATGAAGCCCACTAATCATTTTAGTAGCCACCCTCTGCACCGTCTCCATCCTGTTCACATCCTTTTGAAGGTGCGGTCTCCAGAATTGCACACTATACTCCAAATGAGGTCGCACCAAAGACTTATACAGAGGCATTATCACCTCCTTTTTTCTGCTAGCCATTCCTCTCCGTATGCACCCAAGCATCCTTCTAGCTTTTGCCGTCACCTTTTCTACCTGTTTAGCTACTTTAAGATCATCAGACACAACCACGCCTAGGTCCCGCTCTTCTTTAGTGGACAAAAGTACTTCACCCCCTATTCTATATTGCTCCCTTGGATTGCTGCAGTCCAAATGCATGACCTTACATTTTTTAACATTAAATCCCAGGTGCCAAATTCTAGACCATTCTTCAAGCTTAGCTAGATCCCTCCTCATGTTATCTACACCTTCCTGGGTGTCTACTCTATTACAGATTTTGGTATCATCTTCAAAGAGGCAAACCTTACCCGACAGCCCTTCCGCTATATCACTAACAAAGATGTTAAAAAGAATCGGACCAAGGACAGATCCCTGGGGCACACCACTGGTAACATCCTTCCCCTCAGATTGAGCTCCATTTATTTGTACTCTTTGTCACCTCCCACTCAACCAATTTCTAACCCAAGCAGTAACTTTAGGGTCCATCCCTAAGGTGCTCAGTTTGTTTATAAGTCGCCTGTGAGGAACAGTATCAAAGGCTTTACTAAAATCTAAATACACCACATCTGGAGCTCTCCCTTGGTCCAACTCCCTGGTCACCCAGTCAAAGAAATCAATCAGATTTGTCTGACAAGACCTGCCTCTGGTGAATCCATGCTGCCTCGGATCCTGTAATCCACTGGACTCCAGAAACCTCACTATTTTCTCTTTCAGCAGCATTTCCAATAATTTACTCACCACCGAAGTTAAACTAACCGGCCTGTAGTTTTCAACCACATCCTTACTTCCGCTTTTGTGTAAAGGCACCACATGAGCCTCTCTCCAGTCCTTTGGCACCACTCCAGACTCCAACGAGGCACTGAAAAGGTCAGTCAGTGGAGTTGCTAGAACGTCCCCAAGTTCCCTCAGTATTCTAGGGTGTATCCCATCCGGTCCCATCGCTTTGTCTACTTTAAGTTGAGCTAGTTTCTCATGAACACAGTCTTCTGAAAATTGTTCAAGATGTCCCTCGCTTCTGTTCCTATGGGTGTCCCTCGCTTCTGTTCCTATGGGTGTTTTCTGAGGTCCTGCTCCTGGTTCTTCATCTGTGAACACAGAACAAAAATATTTGTTAAGCAATTCCGCTTTATCCTTATCAGCTTCTACATATTCCCCCCTTGCACCCTTGAATCTGACAATACCACTTTTGCCCTTCCTCTTCTCACTAATATATCTGAAAAATGTCTTATCCCCCCATTTTATTGCATTGGCTATTTCCTCCTCCTTTTGAATCTTTGCCTTCTTGACTACTTTGCTAGCTTCTCTAAGTTTTTCCAAATACAGATGCTGTAGGGATTATTAGTAGCATAAAAATAAGTTAGACTCTCTGTTGTCCAGGGGGAATGGCTACTAATACCCAGCCCAAAGTTCGGTGAGTTATTCTGGCAATGAGCCACGAAAGAAGTCTGGTCTGCAGATATATATTAGACTTTATTATGGACAGCCAAGTAGAAAAATATAGAAACATACATATAGCTAATTAGAAACATGAGGTAGAAATTTGTTATAGTACAGATGTACAATTGGACAACGTAATAGATCACTAGTTAGTAACCAGACGTCACTGATTCGCTCTGCACTGAGGAAAGGTATAAAATATATATATTGCAAACCCCTTGCCCATCCGGGGGAGGAGAGACAAGACAGTACCTTAGCTTCGTCGGGCACTCAGGAACAGCACAGTCCAAGGAGGCGGCTGCTGGCTAATGCAGGCTCCAGCTCCGTCAGAGGCGAGCCGCAGTACGTCCGAACTGGAGGTATCTGTGAAAGTCTTATCTCAGACCTTTGGAGGACGGCCTAGCCCACACGTAGTGGCCGTCTTGCGGAAGGCTCAGGTCGCAGGAATCAGGTACGCAGTGCACAGCAGGAAGGAACCGGTGTAGAAGTCTGTATGAACAGGTGGGAAAAGCCCCCCCAACTCTTACTAAAGTTCCAGTGCAGATTGCATTATTCTCTGTAAGAATACTCCGTCATAGGTCCGATGATTGGTTGGCACCAGGCAGTCTGAGGTGTTCTCAGCTAATCAGGAGGTAGATGATGGGCATCTTCTTGCAGACAAAGGATCCATAGTAAGAAGTCATGCAAAAGCAACAGTATGTAACTTCTGGGCATATGTACAAGTGTCCAAGGACACCGAAGCAGCAGATGTTCTTGCATGTGGACAGTAAATTAGCCACGGACAATAGCTTCTGTATGCACACTAAGAAACGCTGCGCAAGCAGTTGCTTGGAGGTCAGGTTTGTAGCTGAACACAGCAAAAGTGTAGTGAAGAATCCATCTTGTCTGTTCAGTTTGGTTCAGGACTGAGTTGCTGAGCAGGCCGGAGATTTGCATGTAGACTTGCAGGGGTACCAGCCCTACAATGCCTGTCTTCCTCTCTCTGTGATCTCTTGTATTTCATCAAGGCCTCCCTCTTTTTCTTCACTTTTCAGCTACTTCCTTCGAAAACCATAGCGGTCTCCTTTTCCTTTTGCCTTTATTTACCATTTTAACAAAAAGATTGGTTGCCCTTAAAATACCCCCTTTCGGTTTTGCCCACTGTTTTTCTACATCCCCCAGCTGTTCCCATCCCACTAACGACTCCCTGAGGTATTGGCCCATCTTCGCAAAGTTAGTCTTCCTAAAGTCTAAGATCCTCACCTTGGAATGGATTCTAACAGCCCTAGTCCTAATACTGAACCACACCATCTGGTGATCACTGGATGCAAAATGATCTCCCACTACAACATCAGAAACACTTTCACCATTGGTAAGCACCAAGTCCAGTATGGCCCCTTCACATGTGGGGTCTGTTACCAATTGCCTGAATAGTTCTCCCTGTAGAGAATCCAGGATCTCCTTACTTTTAGATGATACTGCAGCAGGAATGTGCCAATCAACATCTGGCATATTGAAATCTCCTATCAGTAGCACTTCCCCTTTCCTAGCAATGCTGCGTATGTCTTCAATTAACTCTCTGTCCACCTCTTCCTCTTGTGAGGGAGGTCTGTATATCACACCAATGCAAATAGATTTCTCTTTCCCTCTTTCTAGTTTAACCCACAATGCCTCCTCTCTCCCTTTTAAGCTCTGTAATTCCAAAGCTTTAATAGTAGTTTTTACATATAGTGCCACTCCTCCTCCCCTTCTTCCTACCCTGTCCTTTCTGAATAAAGTATAGCCAGGTATAGTTACATCCCAGTCATGGTTTTCTGTGAACCATGTTTCTGTAACTGCCACTAAATCCAAGTCAGCCACTCCCACCAAAGCTTCAACATCAGGAATCTTATTTCCCATGCTACGGGCATTTATACACACTGCTTTCCATATGTTACCCCTGTTACCCATTTCCATAAAGGTATTTAATGTATCACCTACCTGGGGGCTTTCTTCACCTATCCCCAATGAATCCAGTTTAAAGCCCTCTTCAGTAGATTAGCCAGTCTACTACTGAAGATGCATTGACCTTTCTTGGAAAGATGGATGCCATCTCTGCTCTGCAAACCTTGGAACAGCATCCCATGGTCTAGGAAACCAAAACGCTCTCGATGACACCATCCACGCAGCCATGCATTCATCTCCAGGATGCGAGCCTCTCTGCCCTGGCCTTTACCCTCAACAGGGAGGATTGAAGAGAACACCACCTATGCACCTAACTGCTTCACCCTCTGTCCCAGAGCCATGAAGTCACTTTTGATACGTTCCGAGGTATACCTGGCAGTATCATTTGTTCCAACATGGATTAGCAACATTGGGTAATAGTCAGTGGGCTTGATGAGTCTCGGCAAAGTCTCCGTAACATCTTGGATTTTGGCACCAGGCAGACAGCATACCTCTCTGGACATCAAGTCTGGTCGGTAGATGGACGCCTCAGTACCCCTCAGAAGAGAGTCTCCAACCACCACTACCCTTCGTTTCCTTCTGGTCACTGATTCTGCAACTTTGGGGTACTTGAACTCTGGTTCTTCCCTTTGCAGGGATGCTTTCAACTCCTCCACTTCCAGGGCTGCATAATGGTTCTTCAATTCAAGGGCTGGAGAAGTTGGATTGGTGATTTTGCAGGCCCTGGTGAAGTGTGTCCAACCATCGACATTCTGTTGGCACCCATCTTCTCCTGTGCTGGAGAGCTTGGTTGCTGCAAGAAGCATCTCATCAATGCACTTCTCACTGTCTTGAATGCTCCTCAGCCTCGCCACCTCCTCTCTGAGTTCCTCCACTTGTTTCCTCAGAGCTTCAGCATGCAGGCACCCTGCACATGGAATTGGTCCTTCAACTGGCATTAGGACCTCTGTCTGGACCGAGGCAGAAGCTGTAACGGGGGCAATGTAAACCACTTAGACTGGTAGATTAAGTGGTATATAAAAATAGTTAAATAAATAAATAAGAAGAAATAGGTAATGCAATAAAATGGGGGGACAAGACATTTTTCAGATAAGTTAGCGAGAGCAGGAAGGACAAAAGTAGTTTTGTCTGACTCAAGGGTGAAGGGGAGGAATATGTAGAAGCTGACGAGGATAACGTGGAATTGCTTAACAAATGTTTTTGTTCTGTATTCACAGGACCTCAGAAAACACCCAAAAATAGGATCTGAAGGGAAGGGGATCTTGAATGATTTTCAAAAGACAGTGTTCATGAGGAACTAGCTAAACTAAAAGTAGACAAAAGTGATGGGGCTGGATGGGATACATCCGATAGTATTGAAGGAACTTGACATCATTGTCTGACTTTTTCAATGCTTCTTTAGAGTCAGGAGTGGTTCCAGGGAGAGGAGAAAGGCACATATGGTCTCTTTACACATAAGCGGAAGTAAGGCCGGTTAGTCTGACCTCTATGGTGAATAAATTAGTGGAAACACTGCTAAAACAGAGGATAGTGAGTCTTCTGGAGTCCAATTGATTGCTGGATCCAAGGCAGCATGGTTTTACTAAAGGCAGATCTTGTCAGACAAATCTAATTAATTTCTTCGACTGGATGACCAGAGGGTTGGATGTGGCGTACTTAGATTTTCGTAAAACCTTTGACACCATTTTGTACAGGCGACTTATAAATAACATTGAGCATCCTAGGAATAGACCCTAAAGGACTGATTGGGTTAGAAATTGGTTGAGTGGGATGCGACAAAGAGTACAGGTAAATGGAGCTCACTCTGAGGAGGAGGAGGTTACCAGTGGTGTGCCATAGGGATCGGTCCTTGGTCCGGTTCTTTTTATGTTTTTGTTAGTAATATTGCAGGGGAGCTGTCAGGTAAGGTTTGCCTCTTTGCGGATAATATCAATATCTGCAACACAGTAGACACCCAGGAAGGAGTAGATAACATGAGGAGGGATCTAGCTAGGCTTGAAGAATGGTCAAGAATTTGGCAGCTGAGATTTAATGCTAAAATTTGCAGGGTCATACATTTGGACTGCAAAATCGAAGAGAGTGGTACAGTCTAGGGATGAAGTACTTTTGTCAATGAAAGAAGAGCGGGACCTGGGTGTGATTGTTTCTGATGACTTTAAGGTGGCTAAACTGGCAAAAAAGATGATGGCGAAAGCCAGAAGGATGCAGTGTGCATAGGGAGAGGAATGGCCAGCAGGAAGAAGGAGGTGATAGTGCCTCTGTATAAGCCTTTGGTGAGACCTCATTTGGAGTATTGTGTGCAGTTTTGGAGTCCGCACCTTCAAAAGGATATAAACAGGTTGGAGTCGGTACAGAAGGTGGCTACTAAAATTGTCAGTGGACTTCATCATAAGGCATATGTGGGCAGACTTAAAGATCTCAATATTTATACTTCAGAGTAAAGGCGGGACAGAGGTGATATGATTGAGATGTTTAAATACCTCCGTGGCACAAATGCAGAGGAGGAGAGCCTCTTTTGATTGAAAGCAAGCTCTGCTATGAGGGGACATGGGATGAAAGTGAAAGGGGACAGACTCAGGAATAATATGCGGAAATATTTCTTTATGGAAAGAGTGGTAGATGCATGGAATAGTCTCCCAGTGGAGAGAGTAGACATGAGGACAGTGTCTGAATTCAAGAAAGCATGAGATAAACACAGAGGATCTGTAAAGGGAAAAGGGGCTACAGTAATTTGTATGGCAGGGCAGACTAGATAGGCCATGTGACCTTTTCTGCTGTCATGCTTCTATGTTTTTGCCACCCCCTAGAATCTGCCTCCCAAGGCAACTATCGCGTTTGCCTAAAGGTTAAGCTGGCCCTGTTTGAACAGTGATTTAACAGGGCCTTTTCCAGTTGCATTATAACAATATCCTGTAACCTCTCGTAGGGGAAATATTCCATGGGAGAAAGCAAGCAAGAGCACAATGCATTGTGCAACACTTACCTGGCACGTAAACCCAGTACTTTGAGGCAAAAGTCCCAGAAACCTTTGCACAGATACTCTGTTTTGCCTTTCCAAAGTGTATGGGTGTGGAGAGTGTTACTCAGGGACGACGACCCCCATGGTATGGTCTTGTCACATACAACAAGAAATGCATCTCTCATATGGGAGATCTAAATCAGTACCTCAACAGCTTCCAATGTGAATTCAGCCCTTATACTCCATCTTCTGGAGCAGAAAATCAAAGAGAAGCTTCACTACCCCATCAGGAGGAAAGAAAGGTGTATTTAAATGGTCTTTTCCAGAGCAGTGTCCTCAAGTCATTAGCCTATAGCTGCAGTTATGAGGTGTCAGCTGTTCATACCTGTGGGTGCATCCAGGGAACTGTCTCTCTGTGTCCATGCAAATAACAAGTATAGACCATAGATTCTAGGTTCTCATACCTTCTGCCGCTCTTCCCTCACCCTGGGTGGTAACACAGGCCAGAGTTTCCCAACCTGGTCGCTGGTCTGGTTTCTGGCTAGCCATAATGGATATGAATGAGACAGAATTGTATAGGGACACAGTGTAGGCAAACCCCTCTCAGGTATATTTATTGTGGTTATCTGGAAAACTGGACCCCCTGGAACAGGGCTGGGAAACACTGGCACAGACCACGAATCTGCTGCCTGCCCCACATCACCAATGAAACTCATGCTATCCCTAGCCACATTCTGTGACAAACTCTTTCATCTATTTCTCCTAAGAAGTAGTGTTCAGCTCACTATTTGTGGCTTCCCACAAGCAAGGCCAAAATCCCTTGTGCAAAGGGCTTGACAAGATCAAAGCCCCTGTGAATGGAGCAGCCCAGGGTCAGAAGATACTGAATGATCCAGAAGTCAGATTGCTTTTAGCGTCAGGACAGTGACAGGTAATCAATGCACAGCGAGGACTGTGACAGGCTTTGATGTGGATGCGCTCAATCATGCCTGGGTTGGGTGGGGGGGGGGGTGCTGCAGCTGCTTCTGCTTGATCGGAGGCTTGTTCACATTTCAGTGCCCACAACGCAGTGATGCCCTGATCTCAACATTAGGGTTTCACGTCCAGCACTAAATGGAGGATCAGAATGAAATTGAACTGGAAATTTGCTGCATGCTTAAATGAGCTGACGAATTATGATTACGATTTCTGTAGCGCATAACAGATGAATACAGTGCCGGACACAGGGCTGGCGCAACCATTAGCTAAACTAGGAGGCTGCTTAGGGCGGCAGCTTCGGAGGGCTGGCAAACAGCAGCAGCAGTCAAAGCAAAACAATACAAACTGACAGATCCATGAGCTCGTAACCTTACCCGCAAAGGGAGGGGGGGGGGGGGTTAACCATCAACTAGGCCATTTATCTGGGCAAATGACTTTTGGTATTTACCCTCCATCTATATATCCACACAAGTGACTGAAGTCCAGTTATTTATTTATTTTAATTTTTATACTGCGCTCTTTAGAAGCAGTGCGGCTTACATGTATACTAACAGGTACTTTTTATTCCCTTGTCCCTGAAGGGCTCACAATCTAAATGTACCTGAGGCAATGGAGGGTTAAGTGGCTTGCCCAAGGCCACAAGGAGTGGCCGTGGGACTAGAGACTCCAGTTAAGCATTTTTCTAGTAGTGGTGTAGCGGTGATCAGGATTGTTGAGTTTAGCAATTAAATCTGAGATGGGGGGTGGAAGGTACATTAAGGACCTGGAAGCTAATTGAGGGGGGGCGCAACAGTGAAGGTTTGCAGTGGTCTTGGCCTTACAGAAACATATAGGGGCTGATTTTATAAGAGACGTGTGAAGAGTTATGCACTACTTACGCTCATAAGTCCCTATTTTAAAGGACTTATACGCGTGAATGACAACTTATGCACATGCGGCAGGCAGTTGCTATTCTGTAGGCACATGCGTAAGTCTTATCGCATGTACTTTCAGTTTGGATGTGCACAGGGGTGAGCCTAAACGAATGCATGTAAATTATAAAATAGATTAACTTAACCGCGCATCTGAACAATCTAACGCTGGTGTGACTGCCAAGACTAGATAGGAGCACTAAAACACATCTCAGTTTTAGAAAGTGCGCATACTTCATTTTATAAAATAGGTCCAAAATACACGCATGGCAATGCGTGCTAAGAGGGATATTTTAGAAGTCCTATTCATGCTTTGGATATCTGAAAACGGGCACGCAGACGTGCAAACCATGAAGATGTCCCTAGAGCCCTTTTAGAAGCTGGTTCTACAGATGTCCCTGGCATGTGGATGTCCAAGGCGCAAAGCGGTGTGATGGAGGCGTGACTGGGGGTGCTCCGGGTAAGTTGGATGTCCATGCCCTATATCGGAAATGCTGAGTATGTCCTCACCCTCTAATGGAATTGTCCATATCTATTCCTGTTCTAGGGCATGAAAAGGCATCGGAAAATCTCTCATTCTGCCATCCAGATACCTGGAGGGCACAGAGGGGAAAATACTCTGATACTACCTATACTTTTCGTGATGACAGTGAAAACTACAGGGAAACAAGGGCACTTGTTTTTGGTTCAGCATACTGATGCACGTCACCGCATGCAAAATAGCTTGCATGGACACGCATTCAGCATAGGATAAACGTCCCCGCCCCAAGTGTTTGTAGCAGGGATGTCTATGTGGCCATCCATTTGACCATCAAATTTGGGGACATCCGAGTTGCTAAAATTGGGCCAAAACATTAACATCCCTGGCAGTTTTTGGATGTTTTGCCCTGGTTACCCCACATTTCACCTGCACATCCATTCTAAAATGCCACTTTGCATGTGTGAGCGTTTATAAAGTTACCCTCATAACGCAATCTCGTCAAGTCAGTCAGGAAACACAGTGAAGCTACTGTGGGACAATGAAGGACTTTCCTTGACTATCTTCAGACGTGATGCAGGGGTTGAATATTATTACTGATCCAGTACGGTAAGGCAGAGAATATAGATATCCCAGTCTGCTTATAACAGGTCATTTCTGAAGGCCTTTCCAATTAATCAGGAATATCTCAAGCCCACATTTGGGTGAAAAAAGGGTTTTCAATGACTTCTCTATTTTGTAAAACATTGGTAAGGCAATGCTTGAGGTGGGATTGAGGGAGGGTCAGCCTTTACTGTCTAAAACTGTTAAGAAATGCCTTTACCTAACTGGTGAATGGGCCAAAAATTACATCTTTTCTCTTGAATCTATCTATATCAGAAAAGCAGCCCATGGTGTGGGTGAGTGACAGGCACAGAGAGAGGACCTCAAAGTTGTTCTTGCAGTGCCACAGAGCTGTGCAGAGACACCGGTCTCTTTTTAAACCTCATTAAATGTAAAGTGTTGCCTCTTGCAAACTATCTCATCCCAACTAGAACTTCAGTTCAAAGAGACCATTTACGCCTGCAAAGTAGGAAGTCAGTCAAGCTACACAAAGCATTATAACCACTGTGAAAACTGCCTGTGAAATCATACAGATAAGGAGAAAAAGACCATATGGCCTATCGAGTCTGTCCAATCCATCCATAAGAATTATCGAGCTCTAGAATCCCTTCCTTCTCCTTAGAAATCCCCTGTTCTTGTCCTATGCTTTTCTGTAATTCTCATCTCCACCACATAGAAACATAATGGCAGAAAAAGACCAGATAGCCTATCTAGTCTGCCCTTACATCTCAAATACTAAACTTCCTTCTTTTCCTTTAGAGATCCTCTGTGATGGTCCCATGCTTTTTTGAATTCAGATAGTGTCCTCATCTATACCACCTCCACTGGGAGACTATTCCACAGATCCACTACTCTTTCCGTAAAGAAATATTTCCGCATATTACTCCTGAATTTATCCCTTTCACCCTCATCCCATGTCATCTCGTAGCAGAGCTTGCCTTCAATTGAAAGAAGCTCTCCTCCGATGCATTTATGTGCACCACCTCCACTAGGACGCTCTGCCGTGCATTCATCCCCCTTTTCGTAAAGAAATATTTCCTCATATTATTCCTGCGTCTATCCCCTGTCACGTCCGTCTTATGACCCCTCATTCCAGAGCTTCCATACAACTGGAAGAGGCTCTCCTCCTGTGCATTTATTCCATAGAGGTATTTAAATGTCTCTATCATATCTCCCCTCTCCCGCTTTTCCTCTGAAGTATACATACGTTTTCCCCAATGAAGATCACGGACTATTTTAGTCGCTGAACTCTGGACTGACTCCATTCTGTTTCTACCCTTTTCAAAGGTGTGGTCTCCAAACCTGTACACAGTATTTTAAATGAGATCTCCCCAAAGACTTATACAGAGGCACTATCACCGCCATTCCTCTCCCTATGCACCCAAACATCCTTCTGGCTTTTGTTGTCACCGTTTCTATCTGTTTGGCCACTTTAAGATCATCTGATACAATCATCCCTAGGTCCCGTTCTCCTTTCATGCACTGAAGTACTTCACCTCCTATACTGCACCACTCTCTTGGATGTATGCAGCCCAAATGCACCTCTCCCCTATGGACGTCCGCATAGTTAGTCAGGCAGTAATCACCCCAGTATTTGATTACTGCAATTCGATCTACCACAGTCTCCCAAAGAGCACATTATATCCCCTGCAACTATCACAGAACACCATAGCAAGAATAATAACGGCGAAATCCCAACAAACTCACATCGCCTCTCTCCTTAAACAGCTTCATTGTCTACCCATTACAAGCAGCATCAAATTCAAAATTCTACTCAACATTCACAAAATTTTAATTCATTAATTAGCAGACGGCCTCGCTCTCTTAATAGCGAGTAAAGGTTCCATCAGACCCAGGAGAAGAATTACAGTAAACACGCTGGAAATACTCACAGACAATCCCTCAAGCAGCCAAAGAGCCAATAGCAGAGCTTTTTCTCTATAGACTCCCACCATCTGGAACGCTCTACCAGCTCAAATAAGATCCAAATTCACCACTGAATTCCACAAAAATATAAAGACTCTGCTGTTAACAGGAACACTATGGACCAAACATAGAATAACGAATAGTGCTTCCAGCTTCACTACTACCACAATGTAAATAGTTAGCTTTAAGTTGTTGATATTGAATACTTATTGCACTGAATGTTCCTTGTAATGTGCACCTTACCATTCAAGTTATAATGTTATTGCACCAAGTTCTCGGTAAACCATAGAAAGATGGTATAAAAAAGATGTTAAATAAATAAATACATGGCTGCATTTTGTAGCATTAATTCTGAGCTGCCATATTCTTGACCATTCTTCAAGCTTTGCTAGATCCCTCCTCATGCTATCCATACCTTCCAGGGTGTCTACCCTGTTGCAGATTTTGCAATCATCTGCAAAGAGGCAAAGTTCTCCAGACAGACCTGCTGCAGTATAACTTACAAAAATGTTAAAAAGTACAAGAACACAGGACCACTGAATAGACTGAGTGATGGTAGAAAGAGTCTACTGATCCACCCAATCCGCAGTTATCATGTCTGCACTGCTAAGGAAACATTCTAGTTAACAGCCAGGTTGTGACCACATGCGAGATTTCTCCTTATACAGGACTGTTGATTTGTATGCCACCATCCTGGTTTGAAGACAATACAATGCATGGCTGCGTGGATGGTGTCATCGAGAGCGTTTTCGTTTCCTAGACCATGGGATGCTGTTCCAAGGGTTGCAGAGCAGAGATGGCATCCATCTGTCCAAGAAAGGTCAACGCGTCTTCGGTAGTAGTCTGGCTAATCTACTGAAGAGGGCTTTAAACTAGATTCGTTGGGGATGGGGGAAGAAGGCCCCCAGGTAGGTGAAGGCCTCCAGGTAGGTGATACATTAAATACCTTTATGGAAATGGGTAACAGGGGTACCATATGGAAAGCAGTGTGTATAAATGCCCATATCATTGGAAATAAGATCCCCTGATGTTGAAGCTTTGGTGGGAGTGGCTGACTTGGATTTAGTGGCAGTTACAGAAACATGGTTCACAGAAAACCATGACTGGGATGTAACTATACCTGGCTATACTTTATTCAGAAAGGACAGGGTAGGAAGAAGGGGAGGAGGAGTGGCACTATATGTAAAAACTACTATTAAAGCTTTGGAATTACAGAGCTCAAAAGGGAGAGAGAAGGCATTGTGGGTTCAACTAGAAAGAGGGAAAGAGAAATCTATTTGCATTGGTGTGCTATACAGACCTCCCTCACAAGAGGAAGAGGTGGACAGAGAGTTAATTGAAGACATACGCAGCATTGCTAGGAAAGGGGAAGTGCTACTGATAGGAGATTTCAATATGCCAGATGTTGACTGGCACATTCCTGCTGTAGTATCATCTAGAAGTAAGGAGATCCTGGATTCTCTACAGGAAGAACTATTCAGGCAATTGATAACAGACCCCACACGTGAAGGGGCCATACTGCACTTGGTGCTTACCAATGGTGAAAGTGTTTCTGATGTTGTAGTGGGAAATCATTTTGCATCCAGTGATCACCAGATGGTGTGGTTCAGTATTAGGACTAGGGCTGTTAGAATCTATTCAAAGGCGAGGATCTTAGACTTTAGGAAGACTAACTTTGCCAAGATGTGCCAATACCTCAGGGAGTTGTTAGTGGGATGGGAACAGCTGGGGGATGTAGAAAAACAGTGGGCAAAACTGAAAGGGGATATTTTAAGGGAAACCAACCTTTTTGTTAAAATGGTAAAATACAGGCAAAAGGAAAAGGAGACTGCTATGGCTTTTGAAAGAAGTAGCTGAAAAAGTGAAGAAAAAGAGGGAGGCCTTGATGAAATACAAGAGATCACAGAGAGAGGAAGACAGGCATCTGTATTTGGAAAAACTTAGAGAAGCTAGCAAAGTAGTCAAGAAGGCAAAGATTCAAAAGGAGGAGGAAATAGCCAATGCAAAAAAATGGGGGGATAAGACATTTTTCAGATATGTTAGTGAGAAGAGGAAGGGCAAAAATGGTATTGTCAGACACTGCAGGGGAGGAATATGTAGAAGCTGATACGGATAAAGCGGAATTGCTTAACAAATATTTCAAAGGAACCCAGAACCACCAAGCAAGGCAAGAACTCGCAGTCTGTCCACCCAGCGCAGTCCACGCTCTCCATTATACTAGTCAATGCCAGGTCTATAAGAAACAAAACCCACGTAATACATGACCTCATCACAGATGCAAAACCGGATATTCTATGCATCACGGAGACATGGATAACCGAAACAGACCCTGTAATCATCAACCAGATAAGCAAACCCGGATTTACGACCTATAACTGTCCCCGCTCCAAGAGAAGGGGAGGAGGAGTCCTAATCATAGCCAAATCAGACTTAACTCTAACAAGCACACCACTAAGTGTACTCGATGGCATCGACATACTGAAAATTGAAAACAGAACCATATCCATTTGTCTCATCTATAGGCCGCCAACCGCCCCACAGGAATCTCTGGCAGCAGCTCTGGAAGTCATCTCCACCACGGCTCCCAAAAAGATCCAGATCATCCTGGGTGACCTGAACCTAGCCTCTACTCCCACAGCACAATCAAGCATATTCTATGAAGCTATGGACCAACTGGGTTACGAGCAGATCATCCACGACGCAACCCACATCAAAGGAAACACACTAGACTTGGTTTTTTTACCTACTAAACATCCTAAGCTGTTGAAATCCAAACCACAAATAACACAAGTGCCATGGTCAGACCATCATCAAATTGAACTCTCCATACTTCTCCCCACCAGACCTGACCAGTCGCAAACGGACCAAGCATCGCTCTAACGTAAATGCTTCCAAAAATTCAACAAAGAAGCTCTCATTGAATCCGTAACAAACTACATACACATAGATCTCTCGGACCTCGAGCTGCTCGCAAACCTCTGGAACGCAGGAATTGAGGCTACCTCGAAACCCACCTGGAGTAGCCCAAGGACCACAGCAAAATCAAAGACGGAACCTTGGTACACCACAACCCTTCGAGAACTGAAGCAGAACCTGAGAAAACAAGAACGAAAATGGAGAAAGCTCAAAACCGAGGAGCACAGGAAGGATTACCTCAACCTCCTATCAACATATAAGAATGCAGTCAACCAGGCAAAGAAAACATACCACACAAATACACTCAACAAAGCCCTCAACAGGCCCAGGGAGCTTTTCGCACTCGTGAAATCGCTCACCAAGACGCAGCAGGACAACAATACCAGTGGTTCCATAACTGCCCAACGGCTAGCGGATCATTATGCCAGCAAACTTAACCCCACGGCACCTGCCCTCCCCACCGCAAACATGGACGCAGCTAACTCCCTGCAAAAAATTCAACACCCAGGGAAAACCAGTCCAGGCCAGAAAATGGTCAACCTTCCTGAAAGTGGATGTCCAGCAGATTAAAGACATCATTACCAGCCTAAAAACTACTACCTCCCCTCTTGACCCCTGTCCAGCCTCCTGGATCAAGGCAACCAAGCAAGACTTGGGTCAGCACATCTCTCACATAGTGAACCTCTCACTTCGGCAAGGACTCATGACATCTCTTCTCAAGAAGTCCCTCATTCGACCCATTTTGAAAAACAAGACACTCAACAAGGACGACCCAACTTCATACCGCCCAATCTCAAGCATATCCTTCCTCGCCAAGATTATCGAAAAAGCGGTTCAGCAGCAACTACAGGACCACATCGACGACACAAACGCCCTTGATGTACATCAATACGGGTTTCGGCAACATCACGGCGTAGAAACCCTCCTGTTAGCCCTATTGGACAACCTTCTCAAAGGCCTGGAAAACAAGAGCAAGATGTATATGCTCATATTCATAGACATATCAGCAGCTTTCAATTCAGTGCATCACCCCACATTACTAGAGCGACTCGAGGCCATGGGCATTTCAGGAACCCCGCTAAAATGGTTCTCATCGTACATAACAAACAGGATGCAGCAGGTCCAGTTCAACAATGATAAAGCAACCCCCTTCCCGCAAACCCAAGGCATTCCACAAGGCTCCGCCCTCTCCTCCCTCCTTTTCAACCTATACCTACATCCTGTATGTAAGATTTTCCAGGACCACGACATCAACTACCATATCTACACGGACGACCTAATGCTTTACACGCAACTAGATGCAAATAACCCAAACATCAGCAACCTTGAGAAATGCTTACTCGAGCTCCAAATCTGGCTTCAACGCAATAATATGGCCATCAACCACAAGAAAACAGAAGCAATGTGTATCTCCAGGAAACCGGGATTCGTGCCCCCGGCAACGATCACCATGAACAATAACAATTACAACATCAAAACAGAGATAAAATAGCTAGGAGTGTTACTAGACAGCAACCTTAATATGGACAAGCATTTTCGAATCACAAACCGAGCAATATTCCACAAACTAAGAGTCTTGCAGCCCCTACGTAGCATACTCGATCATGCCGACTTCAGATCTGTCGCGCAAGCCCTCATCATTCCACACCTGGACTATTGCAATGCCATACTGCAAGGCCTACCAAGAAAAACCATAAACATTCTGCAAATGGCTCAAAATGTTGCTGCCAGAATCATTATGCAAAAAAGGCTGTCTGACCACATTACACCAGTCCTAATTGAGCTACATTGGCTCCCCATCTCGGCCCGCATTCAATACAAATTATTAGTCACCACTTTCAAACTCATCCAGAATGTAGCGCCCTCACATCTCAATAGCCTACTATCCAATCTACCCAACAACAGAAGCCGAAGAACAACAAACCTAAATACCCTCTGCCTCCCGAAGTCCTTCAGAAAGGCTAATGCAGGTACTAGTAACAGGGCTTTCTCTTTTATAGCTCCAGCACTCTGGAACCGATTACCAAGTGAACTGCGTGCGATCTGTGATCTAAAAGACTTCAGGAAAAAACTTAAAACGCACCTTTTCCAATCTCACTTCAATTTAACCGCATGAATTTCATTCAGGCATGTGTAAATATGTTTATGAAGATCCTAAGTGAAGTCCTAGCAGACTGGCTTGTGTAAATATGTATATAACTTCCTTTGTGTCAAGTGTAAATATGTATATAAGCACCTTGTGTAAAGTCCTAACCTCAATCAACTGTAAATCTGTAACCCTTCTTATGTGTGCTACCCACCTCTCTAATCGAATTGTACCTACCCCTAATTGCTGGCCAGTACAACCAGCCTTACCTTGTTTTGCAACCGCTGCTGATCACTGGAAGCAGCGGGATACAAATTTGTGCGTAAATAATAAATAATTTCTGTTCTGTGTTCACAGATGAAGAACCAGAAGCAGGACCTCAGAAAACATCCACAAACAGGAACAGAAGTGAGGGACATCTTGAACAATTTTCAGAAGACTGTGTTTGTGAGAAACTAGCTCAACTTAAAGTAGACAAAGCAATGGGACCGGATGGGATACACCCTAGAATACTGAGGGAACTTGGGGACGTTCTAGCAGCTCCACTGACTGACCTTTTCAATGCCTCGTTGGAGTCGGGAGTGGTGCCAAAGGATTGGAGAGAGGCTCATGTGGTCCCTTTACACAAAAGCGGAAGTAAGGATGTGGTTGAAAACTACAGGCCGGTTAGTTTAACTTCGGTGGTGAGTAAATTATTGGAAACGCTACTGAAAGAGAAAATAGTGAGGTTTCTGGATTCCAGCAGATTACAGGATCCGAGGCAGCATGGATTCACCAGAGGCAGGTCTTGTCAGACAAATCTGATTGATTTCTTTGACTGGGTGACCAGGGAGTTGGACCGAGGGAGAGCCCTAGATGTGGTGTATTTAGATTTCAGAAAAGCCTTTGACACTGTTCCTCACAAGTGACTTATAAACAAACTGAGCACCCTAGGGATGGACCCTAAAGTTACTGCTTGGGTTAGAAATTGGTTGGGTGGGAAGCGACAAAGAGTGTAGGTAAATGGAGCTCACTCTGAGGAGAAGGATGTTACCAGTGGTGTTCCCCAGCGATCTGCCCTTGGTCCGATTCTTTTTAACATCTTTGTTAGTGATATAGCGGAAGGGCTGTCAGGTAAGGTTTGCCTCTTTGCGGATGATACCAAAATCTGCAATAGAGTAGACACCCAGGAAAGTGTAGATAACATGAGGAGGGATCTAGCTAAGCTTGAAGAATGGTCTAGAATTTGGCAGCTGGGATTTAATGTTAAAAAATGTAAGGTCATGGATTCGGGCTGCAGCAATCCAAGGGAGCAATATAGAATAGGGGGTGAAGTACTTTTGTCCACTAAAGAAGAGCGGGACCTAGGCGTGGTTGTGTCTGATGATCTTAAAGTAGCTAAACAGGTAGAAAAGGTGACGGCAAAAGCTAGAAGGATGCT
This sequence comes from Ichthyophis bannanicus, assembly GCA_033557465.1. Classification (NCBI taxonomy): domain Eukaryota; kingdom Metazoa; phylum Chordata; class Amphibia; order Gymnophiona; family Ichthyophiidae; genus Ichthyophis; species Ichthyophis bannanicus. The sequence goes on along the minus strand of CM066035.1, from coordinate 943,393,429 downwards.
TGGGTGCATACGGAGAGGAATGGCTAGCAGAAAAAAGGAGGTGATAATGCCTCTGTATAAGTCTTTGGTGCAACCTCATTTGGAGTATAGTGTGCAATTCTGGAGACCGCACCTTCAAAAGGATGTGAACAGGATGGAGTCGGTGCAGCGGGTGGCTACTAAAATGATTAGTGGTCGTCATTATAAAGCATATGAGGACAGACTGAAGAATCTTAATATGTACACCTTAGAGGAAAGGCGGGATAGAGGTGATATGATTGAGATGTTTAAATACCTCCGTGGCATAAATGTTCAGGGGGAGAGCCTCTTTCAATTGAAAGCAAGTTCTGCTACGAGGGGCCATGGGATGTGGGTGAAAGGGGATAGATTCAGGAGTGATATGCAGAAATATTTCTTTACGGACAGAGTGGTGGATGCGTGGAATAGTCTCCCAGTGGAGGTGGTGGAGATGAGGACAGTAACTGAATTCAAAAAAGCATGGGACAAACACAGAGGATCTCTAAAGGTAAAAAGGTGACTGTTGTAGTTGTTGATATGGAAGGACAGACTAGATAGGCCATGTGGTCTTTTTCTGTCATATTTCTGTTTCTAATAGTTCTTTCCAGCACCCATCTCTTCCAGACTATGTAGTACAGTATAAAGCAAAACTTTGTCTGAATGGCCCGATAACTTCCGCACAATAAAGGTGAACAGGGAGGCCAGACTTTAGATTCATCTATTGAGCAGATTGAGCAGGAAGGGAGGAGTAGCCTAGTGGTTGGGGCAAGGTACTTCAGGCCGGAAGGTCGGGGGTTCAAATCCCACTAGAGGACAGCAACCTTGGGCCGGAAGGACTGGGGTTTCTAGTCCCACAGGTGCTCCTTGTGATCTTGGGCAAGCCACTTAACCTTCCATTGCCCATGTTCCCTGTAAGTATTAATGTATGTGTCTCATATCCCTGCATGTTAAATGTATCCACCAATTGTGTTGTGACCGCTTTGATTGAAGGATAAGGCGGTATACAAAACTGTCTAAATAAAATAAATAAAAATAAATATTCACTGTCAAGCAGAAGATCTAAACTAAAGGATAGTGCCAGCGTGGTGACTATACTGTCTAGTATAGAGGGCCACCGTTTATGGGCACTGTGGTGCTGAATAACTGGATTAACCAGCGATGTGCACAGGCAAGAAAAATGTATTTATTTTTCATTTTTTTCATGGATTTTTACCGTTATTAGAGTATCTTTTCGATTAGTTTCAAAAAGTCATTTTAACAAAGAATTTTTAGTACGCACTAAATTGATTTAACAAGCACTAACTGATGAGTTAAGGTGCACTAAGTCCATTAGTGTGCACTAAATTTTTTAAGGCACACTAATGAACCTTTCATGCTTTGGACACATCATATGAAGAGAGAGATCATTACAGAAAGACAGCATGCTTGGCAAGGTAGAAGGTCAACGCAAAAGAGGAAGGCCAGCAACGCAAAAGAGGATCGATCAATAACAGCAGCTATGTGTGCCGCTCTATAAACAATAAGCTCCCTGACTGAAGACCGAACATAGTCTTCAGTCAGGCAGATGGTCAACTATTCAGAGGGTCACCATGAGTCAACACCGACTCGACGGCACTTACTAACAACAACGAACCAAGTACACACTAACAAATACACAACCCTAGCATGAACTTAAAGGCTGGCACTTAACTAAGCCAATCACTGGGTTGGCTGAAAATCTGCCCCTATGTTTTAAGCTAGTAAATGAAATATAGTTTTTGAGACCATGTCTGCACCTTATATCTGTAGGTGACCTTCCAACTTCTTCTGCAAAATCCCAGTTTGTGACTGACAGTCTCTCGTGATCCAATGCAGCTTTCTTGTGTGACCTATACTACATGAGGTTGACCCTTTCTCTACAGACGGCAGATGCTCTTTGCCTTGAAGAACAGCTGCATCTCTCAGACACAGACTGAATGTACAGAATCTCTCCTGCATTTTATTTTATTGCACTCTCAGTGAATGTCAAATTTAAGGATCTGGCAAAGTGCATTAATATCTGCAAGTCAGTTTTCTCTAACTTAAGAATTTCATTTCCTGCCATTTCTGGTAAGGAAAATAATTTCACTTAGAAAGTTACACAATTTATTTATTTATTTATTTATTTATTTAACAGTATTTCTAAACCGCCTTATCTTAATAATCAAGGTGGTATCACAGCAAGCAATCAGGTAAAGTGTGTGTGTTGTACATGCAGTGAGGATAAAACTTAGTTGTGTGAGGGATGTGTTGGGTGCTTGATTTGTTTGAGCTATATACAGGGTGGGCTATTTACAGTGGTGCTAGAATCATATTTTATATATATTCAGTTGTTTGGGAGGATTGGAGTGCTGTTATCCATTCTCTTAGGTTATGTGATGTGACCATAGTGCTCTATGAACAGCATGGTTTTCAGTTGTTTTCTGAAGTCTTTGAGGTCTGGAGTTGCCCTTAGATCGTCCGGTAGATTGTTCCATATTGTTGGAGCAGCCATGGAGAGAGCTCTGTCTGTTGTGTCCTTGCGTGTGTGCTTGTACTCATTTGGGGTGCTGACTCGGTTGCGTGTTTGACTTCTTCTGGGACGTGCGCTGGTTTCCGGTTGTATGAGCAGGTGGAGGCTGTTGGCTGATGTGTGTTCTTTTATCTTAAATAGGTTTATGATAGTCTTGTATCTGATGCGAGCAATGATTGGGAGCCAGTGTAAGTCCTTTAGTGTAGGTGTGATGTGCTCCTGCCTTGCGGCTCCGGATATGATTCGAGCTGCAGTGTTTTGTGCCTGCTGTAGTGGTTTGAGAGCTTGTTTTGGTAGTCCGAGGTATATCGGATTGCAGAAGTCCAGTATTGGACTTGGATATATGGAGAGTAAGTTTGTAACTGGTCACCTATGTGTAAAGACTACGTAGGTGCCTAGTTTTAGCCTATTTTATAACGAAACATGGGCGCCTAAGTGTCTTTATAAATGCAAGCATAAATCCGGCAGAAGTAGCAGCTAGACTGAAACCATGGACATTTACTCCTGCTTGGAAGGCATAAAATATACTTATAAATTTCAACTTCACCCTTGCTCCGCCCAAAGTATTCCCCTGAAGACGCCTATTGTAACGTTACATAGAAGTGTCTGCCTAATTGCACTGTGTTTATGTTTTTTTTTATAAAAGGCCCTTTACCTGCATGTACTGGCATATACACAAGAAAAACTTTCAGAACATTTCCTCTCAAGCGCTGTGGGACTTTTGCCCGATTCTTAAATGTATTTAGCAACGAGGGGAAATACTCCAGAGACATTTTGAACCAAGGTTTTGCTTGCAAGGATTTTTCTGTGAAATGTTCTCAAATTCTGGGTTGCAGGGAACTATGAAGTGGTATTAGAGCAGTCTAACAAAGAGTCTAATCCTAATGGGCACATAACCTAGCGGAGAAATGCTGTCCACGCCCCCAACAGATAATGGGCAGCTTTGCATGCAATGTTTCGGTTTTGTGTGCCAAAGGCATGTTAGGTGCTACAACCAAGCTCTCCAGCAGAGGAGAAGATGGGAGCCTACAGAATGACAAAGGTTGAACACAAGTCACCAGGGACTGCAGAATCACCAATCCAACTTCTCCAGTCCTTGAAATGAAGAACCATTATGCAGCCCTGGAAGTGGAGGAGGTGAAAGCATCCCTGGAAAGGGAAGAACCAGAGCTCAAGAACCCCAAAGTTGCAGAAACAGAATCACAAGGAAGCGAAGGGTAGTGATGGTTGGTGACTCTCTTCTGGGGGGTACTGAGGTGTCCATCTGCCAACCAGACTTGATGTCCAAAGAGGTATGCTGTCTGCCAGGTGCCAAAATCCGAGATGTTACGGAGAGTTTGCCGAGACTCATCAAGCCCACTGACTATTAATCAATGTTGCTAATCCATGTCGGAACAAATGATACTGCCAGGTATCCCTCTGAACATATCAAAAGTGACTTCATGGCTCTGGGACAGAGGGTGAAGCAGACAGTTGCACAGGTGGGGTTCTCTTCAATCCTCCCTGTTGAGGATAAAGGCCAAGGAAGAGAGGCTCACATTCTGGAGATGAATGCATGGCGGCGTGGATGGTGTCATCGAGAGTGTTTTGGTTTCCTTGACTATGGAATGCTGTTCCAAGAGTTGCAGAGCAGAGATGGCGTCCATCTGTCCAAGAAAGGTCAACGCGTCTACAGTAATAGACTGTCTAATCTACTGAAGAGGGCTTTAAACTAGATTCATTGGGGATGGCTGAAGAAAGCCCCCAGGTAAGTGAAACATTAAAGACCTTTTTGGAAATGGGTTAAAGGGGTAACATATGGAAAGCAGTGTGTATAAATGCCCGTAGCATGGGAAATAAGATCCCCGATATTTTAACTTTGGTGGGAGTGGCTGACTTGGATTTAGTGGCAGTTACAGAAATATGGTTCACAGAAAACCATGACTGGGATGTAACTATACCAGGCTATACTTTATTCAGAAATAATAGTAAAGCTTTGGAATTACAGAGCTTAAAAAGGAGAGAGGAGGCACTGTGGGTTAAACTAGAAAGAGGGAAAGAGAAATCTATTTGCATTGGCATGGTATACAGACCTCCCTCAGAAGAGGAAGAGGTGGACATAGAGTTAATTAAAGAAATACGCAGCATTGCAAGGAATAGGGAAGTGCTACTGATAGGGGATTTCAATATGCCAGATGTTGATTGCCACATTCCTGCTGCAGTATCATCTAGAAGTAAGAAGATCCTAGATTCCCTACAGGGAGAACTATTCAGGCAATTGGGAACAGACCCCACACGTGAAGGGGCCATACTGGACTTGGTGCTTACCAATGGTGACCGTGTTTCTGATGTTATAGTGGGAGATCATTTTGCATCCAGTGAACACCAGATGGTGTGGTTCAGTATTAGGACTAGGGCTGTTAGAATCCATTCAAAAGCAAGAGTCTTAGACTTTAGGAAAACTAACTTTGCCAAGTTAGAAGGATGCTTGGGTGCATACGGAGAGGAATGGCTAGCAGAAAAAAGGAGGTGATAATGCCTCTGTATAAGTCTTTGGTGCGACCTCATTTGGAGTATAGTGTGCAATTCTGGAGACCGCACCTTCAAAAGGATGTGAACAGGATGGAGTCGGTGCAGAGGGTGGCTACTAAAATGACTAGTGGTCTTCATTATAAAGCATATGAGGACAGACTGCAGGATCTTAATATGTACATCTTAGAGGAAAGGAGTGATAGAGGTGATATGATTGAGATGTTTAAATACCTCCGTGGCATAAATGTTCAGGGAGAGAGCCTCTTTCAATTGAAAGCAAGTTCTGCTACGAGGGGACATGGGATGAGGGTGAAGGGAGATAGATTCAGGAGTGATATGCGGAAATATTTCTTTATGGAAAGAGTAGTGGATCCATGGAATAGTCTCCCAGTGGAGGTTTCAGAGATGAGGACAGTAACTGAATTCAAAAAAGCATGGGACAAACACAGAGGATCTCTAAAAGGTAAAAAGGGGACTGTTGTAGTTGTTATGGATGGACAGACTAGATAGGCCATGTGGTCTTGTTCTGTCGTTATATTTCTATGTTTCTAAGATGGGCCAATACCTCAGGGAGTGGTTAGCGGGATGGGAACAGCTGGGAGATGTAGAAAAACAGTGGGCAAAACTGAAAGGGGATATTTTAAGGGCAACCAACCTTTTTGTTAAAATGGTAAATAAAGGTAAAAGGCTTTCAAAAGAAGTAGATGAAAAGGTGAAGAAAGAGGGAGGCCTTCATGAAATACAAGAGATCACAGAGAGATGAAGACAGGCATTTATATTTGGAAAAACTTAGAGAAGCTAGCAAAGTAGTCAGGAATGCAAAGATTCAAAAAGAGGAGGAAATAGCCAATGAGATAAAATGGGGGATAAGACATTAGGGGGGTGGCCTAATGGTTGGGGCAAGTTACCTCAGGCCAGAAGGTCAAGGGTTCAAAACCCACTAGAAGACAGCAACCTTGAGCCAGAAGGACTGGGGTTTCTAGTCCCACAGGTGCTCCTTGTGGTCTTGGGCAAGCCACTTAACCCATTGCCCATGTTTTCTAGTAAAATAGTTATCTCCAAGTTATAATGCCCTGTTCAATGTAATTTCAGCTTGTTCAATGTAAAGCACCTTGATATCATGAAAGGCAGTATATAAGAAATGTTAAATAAAATTTTCAGATATGTTTGTGAGAAGAGGAAGGGCAAAAGTGGTATTGTCAGACTCAAGGGTGAAGGGGAGGAATATGTAGAAGCTGATGAGGATAAAGCAGAATTGCTTAACAAATATTTCTGTTCTGTATTCACAGATGAAGAACCAGGAACAGGATCTCAGAAAACAGAAGCAAGGGGCTTCTTGAACAATTTTCAGAAGACTGTGTTCGTGAGAAACTAGCTCAACTTAAAGTAGACAAAGCGATGGGACCGGATGGGATACACCCTAGAATACTGATGGAATTTGGGGACGTTCTAGCAGCTCCACTGACTGACCTTTTCAATGCCTCGTTGGAGTCGGGAGTGGTGCCAAAGGACTGGAGAGAGGCTCATGTGGTGCCTTTACACAAAAGCGGAAGTAAGGATGTGGTTGAAAACTACAGGCTGGTTAGTTTAACTTCAGAGGAGAGTAAATTATTGGAAATGCTGCTGAAAGAGAAAATAGTGAGGTTTCTGGAGTCCAGCGGATTACAGGATCCGAGGCAGCATGGAAAAAGTGGTGGATCTGTGGAATAGTCTCCCAGTGGAGGTGGTAGAGATGAGGACAGTATCTGAATTCAAAGGAGCAGAGGACAAATAGAGAGGATCTCTAAAGGAAAAATGGGGACTGTTGTAGTTGTTGATATGGAAGGACAAACTAGATAGGCCATGTGGTCTTTTTCTGACATCATTTTTCTGTTTTTCTAAAACAAGAGGGCACTTTAGTAAACGGGCCTTTTTATCTCCCTCTGTGTGGAGCAATAATATAATTCGACTCCCTTCCCTCCATCCCCCGTTCACTTTACAATCTGTCTTAAACCTTTACATCCCAGAGGTGGCTGCCATATTTTGAACTGCTACCACAGGGAAGCATTCTGGCGTTCTATTTGAATAAAACATGCTATGCAGATGATAATGTTTATTATTCATTTAGTTAAAGGATTAACAATATAAGTCGGCAGGGCTGTCCACAGTCTGAGAGAGATTAGAAGCAGCTTCCAAAGACTGCAAATCTTTCATGACATTGTCAAACTAATATTCTGCATTAGAAGGAAGCCGCTGGCCACTTTTCTTCCTATGACAATATTCAAGATGAAGAGACAAAAAACCCCCAGTGGAGAAAATGATTTTAGAAAAATATAAGGGACAGATTCACTCAGCTTTCTTTTCTATAGACCACAGAATGGGAAAAAATTAGCTCTCTCTGACAACTGCATTCTCTCCAACAGCCTGAAAAGACTCTCCCCATAACTTCCCCAGGGGAAATCAAAGCCTGCCCCATTCTTCTCAGTGGTTACACCAATAGATCTTCTCCACTGCTAACTCCAGACTCCGTCCCTTCTGCCTTGCTGCACCTTACGCCTGCAATAGACTTCGCACACAGGTTAGCTCAGTTTTTGCGCACATTGCGGAAAGGAGTTTTTGTGCACATGTTAATTGTGTACAAAGTCTCAGACAATGGTGCAGCGGCACATTTACATCTGGTTAGAGTAGTGGCATGATGGAGAAAAAGAGCAAGGTTCAAATCCCATTGGCACTGCTTGTGGCTCTGGGCAAGTCACTCAACTCTCCATTACCTCAGGGCGCAGGTACAAACTTAGGGGCCGGTGCAGAAAGCTGTTTACATCGCAGAGAGGTCCCTGGGATGCATCCTGGGACAGCTGACATTGCATCGTGTATCCCAAGATGCACCCTGGAGAGTAACTACCACCTAAGGAATTTTTGCCTAGTATTTCAGTTTGACCCCACCTGGTGCATCCCCCACAGCTTGGGAGATGTGCTTCCACCCCCCCCCCCCCCAACTTGAAAAGTACTGGAAGGGCTTGTGTAGGTGGAAGGTAGGGTCCACTAGGCCACCAGGTCGTTTTCTAGATCACGGGTGGGGGGTTGGGACTCCTGGGCCACCAGGTAATTTTGCTGGATGGCAACTATGATGGGGGGGGGGGGGGTGGATTTAGGATCGGGCCATGATCGGAGGGTCAGGTCATCTGAGGTGAAGTGTCAAACTTTACCTTAGAAGATCTTTTTTAGCAAGCCAGTCCATGCACACAGGTGCCAGACTTAATGCAGGTCCCTGTGCCCATGTGTCTGACTTGCTCCCCCTTGTTTCGCACTGATTTTTGTGCAGCTGATTTGCATGCTGGTTGCTTACAACATCAGTGCGAAAAAATCAGCATTAAACATGCATTAGGAAATCCTGTGCTGGCGTTTTAGCACTGGGGTTTAGTGCAAGGTTTTGGCATTGGCCCCTTAGATTGTAAGCCCTCTTGGGACCTGTAACAGGTGTTCTCTGGGGACAGTAGGAATTAGTCCTCATATATAGGTGATGTTGGTGCTGATGGAGACTGCATGGAAGCATCTCCCCAGCTTTCAAAGAAAGCCTTTGGGAGATGCACCATGCATGCGTGGTCCTCTTCCCGCCCCAAGGGGGCCTCAGTCAATGACATAGCTAAGACAGCAAAAATAAAAGACGGAAGAGAAGCAACTCCAAGGGGAGGAGGGAGGGTTGTGAGGACTGATTCCTGCTGTCCTGGAGAATACCTGTTAAAGGTGAGTAACTATACTTTCTCCAGGAACGAGCAGGAAGTCAGTCTTACATATGGGACTCCCCAGCTACAGGCTACCGGGAACCTGTTGAAAATGCCACAGCGACCTACAAAGTTGAGCCATGATCAGCAGTAGTTGAATCCCAAGAGAGACCCTCACAAGACCCAGGTATCTAGCAGAAAACCAGCACTCCGGTAGCCTGAATACAGAAGGGTCAGAGGGCAGGAGTGAAGTACACCCCGAAAAGATTACGGAGTATGGTCTGGCCGAAGTCGCTGTCCCATTGGGACTCCCTCTCCAGGCAATAGTGAGCTGCGAATGTATGGACCAAAGACGAGGTGGCAGCCTGGAAAATTTTCGTCATGGGGATGGAATGCAGGTTGGCCACAGAAGTAGCCATGGCCATGATGCAGTGTGCCGTGATGCTCTGGTCCAGTGGGATCCTCACTTGGTCAAAGGCAAGGGTAATACAGTCCGCCACCCAAGTGGACAGAGTTTGTTTAGTCACTAGGAGCCCCAGACAGTTGTGGGCCATAGGATACGAAGAGCAACTGAGCTTTTTGGTGGCCCCGAGTCCATTGCAAGTAGAAGGACAGGGCTCTCTTGCAATCCAGAGTATGGAGAACAGTCTCCACCTTGCCAGCATGAGGCCTGGGAAAGAAAGTGGGGAGCATCTTCTTTCTGATGAAGGTGGAAAGGGGACACCACCTTCAGCAGAAATTAAGGGTGTGTGTGGGGCACCACCCTGTTCTTGTAGAACCTCATGTAAAGAGGCTCTGCCATCAGAGCCTGGAGCTCGCTGACATTGTGAGCTGATGTGAGTGCTACCAGGAAGGCGACCTTCCAGGAGCAGTACCGCAGATGGCAGGTAGCTAGAGGCTCAAACGGAGGCTTGGTGAGTTGTGAGAGTATCACATTGAGGTCCCATTCCATCGCCAGAGGGCAAACGGACAACATGAGGCCCTGTAGGAACCTAGACACAAGGGGCTGAGCCAAGAGGGGCTTCCCCTTGACAGAGTGGTGATGCGCCACAATAGCGCTTAGATGTACTCTGACTGAGTTGGACTTCAGTCCCGCCTGCGAGAGATGTAGCGGGTATTGGAATACTATGTGCATTGGGCAGGAGAATGGGTTCATCCACTTTTCTGTGCACTACAGTGAGAAACATCGCCACTTGAAGCTGTACACCCTTCTTGTGAGGCCTTCTGAGAGGCCAGGAGGATGTCTTCCACATCCTGTAGAAGGCTGAAGGGGGCTAGTGCTACCCTTTCAGCAGCCAAGTCATGAGCGAAAGGGACCCCAGATTGGGGTGTAGGAGAGAGCCCTGCTCCTGTGAGAGTAGTCCTGTGGCTCGGCCCAGGGGGTTTGGCAGTACCGTTGATAAGGAGAGGAGAGTAGGAACCAGGGCTGTCTGGGCCACCAAGTTGTTGTTATGGAAGGACAGACTAGATAGGCCATGTGGTCTTTTTCTGTCATCATGTTTCTATGTTTCTACTTTTTGAAGAAGTAAACAACCATTCCACGTTTACCTGTTCGACTCCATTCATTATTTTTTAGGCTTTTGTCATATCTTCTCCGAGCCGTCTCTTTTCCAAGCTGAAGAGCTCTAACCTTTTAAGCCTTTCCTTGTAGGAATATCCTTCTATTCCCTTTATCATTTTCGTTGCTCTTCTCTGTACGTTTTCCAATTACACTGTATCCTTAGAAAAGGACAGTTTATCACCAATTGGTATAGCATTGGACAGAACTTGACTATCTGCACACATTTCAACTGGGGTTCCAGAAGGTTACTCTAATCAGGGGTGGTGCAAGGATTAGAGCATCCCTAGGCAAGCCCTCAATCCTGCTGCTCCCTTCCCCGCTGCTGAGTTCAGGTAAACCCCAAGTCTCAGTTTCAAGCCCACTGCAGGTCCTGGCGTGAGGCAGAAACAATGACAATGGGGCATCCCTGGAAAATCGGTGCTCTAGATGACCACCTCGTTCACCTAATGAAAGTGCCGGCCCTGACGCTATTGATGATTTCAGATTGAATCTGGACAAAAATATGCTGTTACTGTTGATTTTAGTTGACCTATCGGTCACCTTTGACACTATTGACCTTAAAATCATGTTCCCCCCTGTTTGTCCACCTAGAACATCACAACCTAATTGTCAGTCTGGATCAGCATCACGTGGTGCTGTAGCTGGTGACGGAAGACTTTGAGGGCCAGGAATATGGCCCTGATTTCAAGCAGGTTGATCTGCATTTCAGATTCCCTCTGGGAACAGCAGCCTTGAATCTGGAGGCTCTTGCAATGCGCTCCCCAGCCCATAAGAGAGACGTCCATAGTGAGGACTTTCTGGGGGGGGGGGGGGGGTGCCTGGAAGGGCATCCCGGCCTGAAGGTGATCTGGATTCTGCCACCATCTGAGGGAGTCCACTAACTGGTGGATCACATGCACTCTGTCCCTGAGCTGCCTATAGCTTGGGTCTTCTGAGAGTGGAGGCACCACGGGGTTGCTCTCATGTGTAGGCAGGCATCTGGAGTTACGTGGACTGTGGAGACCATGTGTTCCAGCAGGAAGAGAAGGAGCCAGGAGGGTAATGTCCTGCACCATTGCACTTCTGCGGCTAGTTCCCTGAGGCAGGAAGGCTTTTGCCTGAAGGATGTCCAGCTGCTCCCCTATGAACTCTAGGCTCTGAGCGGAAGTGGGGTGGGACTTGGGGTAGTTTATGACAAACTCCAGGTACTGCAGGGCGTTTATGGTGCATCCGGTGGCACATTGTGCCTCTGCAGCTGTGTCCCCTTTTATGAGCCAGTTGTCCAGGTAGGGGAAGACAAAGGCCCCTTGAAGCCTGAAGTGGGCTGCAACCACTTCAAGGCACTTTGTGAAGACCCTTGGAGAAGAGGCCAGCCCTAAGGGCAGTACCATGTATTGGTAGTGCTGTCCCCCCAGCATGAACCGGAGGTATTTTCTGTGGCGGGGGTGGATTAGGATGTGAGTATAGGCATCCTTTAGCTCTAAGGAGCAAAGCCAATCTCCTTGATCAAGGAATGGCAGCAGTGTTCCAAGGGCATCTTGAACTTCTCCCTGACCAGACACCTGCTGAGCTCTTTCAGGTCCCGGTCCAGGTCCTCTTGGGGATGAGGAAGCATCTGGAGTAGAAACTTGTGCCCCAGACGTGTTTTGCGACTTGCTCCTCTGCTTTGTCCTGGAGTAGTCCTGCTAACTTAGTGAAGATCAGGGTCTGGTGAAGGAGAGGCCTGGTGGACTCTCCTGGGAAGAACAGGGGCGGTGCTTGATGTAGGTTGAGGAGATAACCCTCCTTGATCACCTGTAATACCCAGGTATCGGTGTTGATGGCTGTCCACCTCGGGCCCAGAGTCGGTACTGTCGAGGGGGAGTCCTCGAAGAAGATGCCTCGGAGGCCTGAGGCCAGTCAGTGGGAGGTGACAACTCCTTGCGGGGTACTCTTCTGTGGGCAGCAGAGGACCCCCTGGGGATGTGGGGGTTGCGCCCAGGCAATCAAAAGCTTCTCCTGGGCTGGGCCTGAGCCTGTGTCTGGGGCCTTGGGGCGTTTTTTTCTTTCTGGGACCATGTCCATAGCCTTTTTGTTGCTGGGCCTGCTGAGGGCCCGAGAAGGCTTGGAAGTGTGGAGTAGTACTGAAGCCCCATTTCTTCCTCAGGAAGAAGAGCTTTGTCCCACAGGATTTTCTTTCGGGGTTGCACAGAGGTCTTTTTTGAGAGCCTGGTTCTTGTCACATACTCAGTCTCTATCTCCGCTGCTTTGTTCGCCATGGGTTTCCCGAACAGGTTCTCACCTATGCAGAGGACATTGATCAGTTTGTTCTGTACCCATTGCTCCAGGTCGGATGACTGCAGCCATGCTTGGCGTCGTGCCCCGATGCCTGCAGCGGCCATCCTAGCTGATGACTTTGAACATTCCTTTACTGCCGAGGTTGGGGTCTTGAACATCTATAGAGGTTCTCTGTTGAAGCCTGCCGAGAATCCCCCGAGCTCCCTCGACAGTTCCTTCAGGTACATGCTGATGTAGAGCTGATAAGAGTGGATTCGGCATGTTAGCATCGAGCCCTGAAAAGCTTTCTGGCTGAGGATGTCGAGGGTTCAGGTCTCCCAGCCAGGTGGTACCAACGGATGTGTTTTTTGGCTCTTAAGCCGGTGCATGGCCGACTCCATGACCGCTGAGTTGTGGGAGAGCTGGGCCTTTTGGAACCCAGGGCTTCGGCATGCGCAGTACATGGCGTTGAGGTGTCTGCTGACAACTGGTACCAACGCTAAGGTTTCCCACATCCGGAGGAGGAGGCGGTCGAGGATCGGGTGCACTGGGACTGAATTCCAATACCTCCGTTTGTGGGTCCTCCTCGGCCTTGGTCTCGATCATGAGAGCCTTGGCCATATCCCTCAGAAAATTGAGGAACGCAATGTCCTCGGGTGGTATCACCTTGTGTCAAAGGACTCTTTGTCCTTGGTCTCCCATTCAGACTCGAAGTCTGAGTACAAGTTCGACATTGCACAATCACCTTGGTTGAGGACTGCTCTTTGTGTTGCAGGACCTCTGAAGGATCGCTGGTCTGAGCTGCAGGCACTCGCCGGGGAGCATAGGTGTCCTGAAGAATGGGACCGGGGGCTCTCTCAAGGCTGGTGGTGCTTGAGGATCAGCTCGACATCCGGGGAAGCCCTCGATGATGAGGGTTCAATTGTCAGGGCGGATGAACCAGAAGAGCCAGACATAAATGTCCACTGCATGGCCACTAGGGCAGATATACTGCTCTCTAGGGCTGCCATTCTGCTTTCCATGCCAGTTGGCTCCTCAGCCTTCGACAAAGGCTCCAAGAACTTCCGCTGGCATTGGTATTGTCAAGGGGAGTCCTTGATGAGGATGGCCTCGGAGGCCGGAGGCCAGTCGGCGGAGGTGACGACTCCTTGCGGGGCAACTTGGAAGGATGCTCCTGCCCCGACTTCTCGGACTCATGCCTGGGTTTGTGGGACCTGTGGTGGGATTTCACCTTCTTCTCAGATCCGTACTCCAAGGTGGTGTTGGAGGATTTCTTCTTATGCTCCACCTCTGGGGACTTCCACTCAGAGGAACTATGGTCATGGGACTCTGAGGAGGCTTTGGCTTTGCGAGGCACCAAGGTATCGGAGGGGACCCTGGAGCATGGGGGCAGAGACAGACTTCTGAAAAAATGTTCCTGCTGCTGATGGCAACTTTTTAAGGCCTTTGGGGTTCATTGTTCTACAGAGTTTGCAGTCAGAGTCAATGTGCTCTGGGCCAAGGCATCGGAGACAGCAGTCATGTGGATCAGTAAGTGACATAACTTTGCCACACCAATCACACTTTTCGAAGCCACTTGAGGCCATCGGAAAAAGGAGGTCCCTGCTTCCCAGCAGGAGTCCAAGACCTTCAGCTGAAAAAGTAAGTAGACATGTTCCTTCTGAAGACAGTCAGGCTGATGCCGGATTAATCAGAATTTTCTTGAGTAGCGACTGTGCATCAAATCAAAGAAATTGCTCTGGGCATCATCAACAGGGAGGTGGGAAGGGGGAGAAAAAGGAGCGACTGTTCTGTTAAAAGCAGAGTGGAGAAGTGGCCTAGCAACTAGGAGTCCAGGGTTTGATTTCCACTTGTTCTTGTTGTGACCTTGGACATATCTCTTAATCCTCCATTGCCTCAGAAGAAGCCAAGTTATCAATGTCCCTGTTTAATGTATATTACCAAGTATACGTTGCAATGTAAACCACTTTGACTGAAATGATAAAGTGGTATAAAGAACCTGTTAGATAAATAAAAGCAGAAACTAACTAAGGATATAGTCTAGTGGTTAGAATGACAGGACTGAAAGCCCTTCTGGTCAGGGATTCCTCCTACCACAGACAGGAAGTTTTAGTCAGTCCTGTAAATCCTAAAATAAAAGATTAGCCATTCACACACCATTTTTACAGAGGGATATGAACCATCTATGTCCAAGTGACTGACTAAATGTGACAGCATGATATAAAATGTCCTCTTTTTTCATTAGCCACTGATCAAGATTTGTATACAATATTTCCTGCAAAACGACCATTTTTGGCTTGTGCATTGAAAGGTAGGGTAGAGAATAGCAGTCATCTGTCTCTCTTTGTGCCCTCGGTCTCCTCCAGTAACCCTGCTTTTCTCAGCTCGTCTTGCACATCTGCTCCAAATGCAAGAACAGACCAAGTTCTTAAAACAATCAAAAGGCGTCAACCTGACAGAGAAAAAACTGTGGAAAAACCTCCACAAGGTAGCCGACAGGTCACCACAGACTTCTGAGGCGACCGATCGCATGAGGCACATTCACGGCATAGTTTTTGACTGCTAAGTTCTGGTTTAATACAGAAGCTACAGCCTCCTTCTGACAAGCTTCTCTGTAATAAAGTAGTAGTTATCTCGGGTAATTAAAGGTCGTTTCATCCTCAGTAACGTTTTGAGCCCTGTAAAAAAAAAAGCTGTCTAAACAAATGTATACACTCATAGGAACTGACAAACAGACAAGATCCTAAATGTGCTAAATCTTAGAGCCGCTGTTTTTCTGAGCAGAGACATGGTTTCACTCTGTACCATGTTCACAATCTCCGAAGCTGCTATCCTTCTGCCCCATCTCCATAGACATGGTGCCTTCTGGAAGGCGGTGCATGTGCACTCCAAGTCCTATCTACTCTTCCTCCACAGCACCCCCTGCAGAAAGTCTGCTTAGGAGCTAAACCCCAATCTCCCACAGGAGTGGCCTAGTGGTTGGGGCAAGGTACTTCAGGCCGGAAGGTCGGGGGTTGAAATCCCACTAGAGGACAGCAACCTTGGGCCGGAAGGACTGGGGTTTCTAGTCCCACAGGTGCTCCTTGTGGTCTTGGGCAAGCCACTTAACCCTCCATAGCCCATGTTCCCTGTAAAATAGTTATCTCCAAGTTATAATGCCCTGTTCAATGTAATTTCAGTTTGTTCAATGTAAACCGCACTGATGCAGAATAGCACGGTATATAAGAGAATGTAAATAAATAAATAAATGACAGCGGAGAGCAGTGCCACAAAGTTCGTGCAACTTGGTTTCTTTGCACACAATACGTAGCGATGCTTGCAGATACTGGGCTGGAAACTTCCTCGGGAATCTTCAAAAGCATCTGGGGCTCACCCACCCACCCACTCAGAGTTTATCCTCTGAAAAATAAAAGGTGGGGTAAGCCAGAAGGTATATGCAAGTGGTTCAGAGACAATACTTACAGCACAGGGCTTTCTGCAGTCTCCGGAGCTTCATCGCCGTCCTGTACGCTGAGAATCGGACATTGTTCAGGTCAGCTGTGAAGAGAAAGGTCATCGTTCATTACTGCAATGCTAACGCTAGTCCCACTTTGGAATCCCAGCTGGAAAACTAGTGCTTACAAAATTTAATAAAACATGGAATAAACAGCAGAATAAAAAAAGGGGATCATGTCACAAAGTAATAAATGGCAGAAAGGAAACCCATACTTGGAGGTTAAGTGGATTTCCCCCTTAGCAGAAGGGCTTAAGGAGTGAAGGTTTAGCAGTTAGAGCAAGAGGTTTAGAAGGAAGACAGAGAGCGTTCAAAGCATACTAATCCCACAAATGCTTCTTGTGGCCCTGGGCGAGCTACTTTACCCTCAATTGCCTCGGGTACAACTTAGATTGTAAGTCCTTCTGGGCAGGAACCTTCCAGTCTACCTGAATTTGCAACTCACCTTGGGCCGCATTTGGAAGAGTGAGTCATTAATCCAAATCCAAATTAATGGTCCTCACCAAGAAGAAAGCAGACCAGATAAGAATTAGGATTTCCAGGCTGTCAGTGCTAAATTACAGATCATTCATGACGCATAAACAAACCACGTTCTTTGTTGCTCTTGTTCTTAGTGGTTGTTCTGAGAAAGTTCAGCATAGATGTGGACAACTCATCAGTGGCAAGGCTCAGAGGTCAGAGCTGCAGGCTGAGAACCAGGGAAAACAGACTTCAAATCCCACCGCTGCTCCTGGTGACCTTGGGGAAGTCACTTAACCCTCTGTTGCCTCAGGTACAAACTTAAATTTTAAGCCCTCCAGGGACAGGAAAGTACCTAATGTATCTGAATGCAACTCACCTTGAGCTCCTAATGAAAAAGATGTGAGCTAAATCCAAAATCTTATTATTAGTGGAGGGAGAGCTGGGTAAGAGGTGAGATGGATTCTCTGGATTTGTCCCCTGCCACAATTGCTTTCTGGCCACAGATTCCTGCATGCTTGTTGACTCCAGCACCTGCAGCCAGGATGTGTTGCTTAATAAGTCTGAGGCTCTGGAAGCTAGCAATGGCACGCGTTCAGAGGGGGATCTCCTTGGCTGCTTCACTGAGTGATGAAAGAAGGACAAGGTCCCATCCTTGAATTACTTGTGAAAAGATAGGGCTTAATTCAATATGAATTCACAAAAATGCAATTAAGTCCAATAAAAATATGACTGCCTTTCAAATTCCACAAGTGGGTACTGTGAGGCGTGTAACGAGCAGTCTGACTTTTGTTGAAAAAAAATACAGACATGAACGAGACCTTTTATGTTTATGGGTAAACTCCTTCCTACAACTTGGTGCAGGGTTTGATAAACCTGTGGAATTATTTTGCAGGTTCCTAGAATCCGGTGGCCAACCTCTTCTAAAAAGAGTCACACATCTCTGTGCTAGTTTTTTACAAACCACTTTGGCCCTACCAATTTATTGGTTGGCCACTGGCCTGGTTATTTCTGAGACCTGGTCAGAAGAATTTGAGCAGCACTGTTTAGCGCAGATGGGCCTCTTCTCTTCCCCACCAAGGCAAAGTAAGGAAACAGGAAGGTTTCTTGAGTATCGTTTTTCAGGCTTCCCCATCTCTTTCAAGAACTAATATAAAGCAACTGGAATTACTATTCATCAAGATAAAGAAACCCAAATAGTCTTTGCTTCTACGTTAGATAATAAGCTGCCTGTGAGCTAGGAGGTTTTACCAGTGAGTTAGGCAAAACTTAATCATTTAATATCTTGGTTTACATTTTACATCTTTCAGCCATAGGACTGTAATGTACAGATCACAGTCAAAAATTAAAATGGAAAAAAAATACTAATTCTATAAAATCAATAATTTAAATAGATACCTCAAATAACTAACCCCCCTACCAGTACTGCTAATACCGTAAAGCTATTCAAAACACTTCATAAAATAATCAAGTTTTCAACAATTTTCGAAAGGACAAATAACTATATTTTTTATATTGCCAGGCAGTTCATTCCAGAGGCTTGGCACAGCCCCTAAAAAGAGCACAATTGTGTTTTGATCAACCTAAATTCTCTTGCTCTTAGAATCTCCTAGTCTGGTTGTTCTGGGAAACCTCAGAACCTATGTAAACAACTCATCAGTGGCAAGGCTCAGGAATTGTTATTAATAGTTTTACCCATTAGCCTCTTATAGGTGGGTACAAAGCCTACACATAGAGCAGGCTATATTTATTTTATTTATTTAAACAGTCTTCAAACAAAACCTCAAAACTCATTTCTTCTCTCTGGCATTCAATATTCCCTCCCCTTTTGTATAAGTTTGCTCCCGATGTATTTATTTTGCCTTTTGTATCCTGTCCTGTATCTCCTGCATTTTAGCCTTCTGTCCTTTATAAATTTGTATATTTCTTTTCCTTTCTGGCTTTGGCCAAAGTTTTTATGTATTATGTTTTACGTTTTGTGTAATTTATGTATTTTATGAATTTTATGTATTTTATTATTGTACACTGCCTTGATTGTTCCAGAAAGGCGGTTTTTATCAAATGAATAAACCTTAAACCTTATCTTTATACTGCCTTGCTACTATTCAAAGCGGTTTACAGTAGAACAACAGATTAACATGCCCATATGGTACAATGTTTTACATGGAACTGGACCAGATTAAGAGAAGAAATTTACCTATAAACATTGGATTTAAATTTTGTATTTAAATATTTTGGATTGAAATATTGTATTTGATTAATAGTGATATTTTTATGGATATTCCAGGAGATGATGTTTAGCAGTGACTTGGCTGGATACTTTTTAAATTAATTGTAAATTTGAAGGCTGCCCTTTTCTGATTACCTGTTGTAAAAAACAAAATTTAGATCCTCAGACTTTAGTGATGAGGCAGAGGATCTTGTAGAGAAAATAATCTTTGGAATAAGTGATCAGTCTTCAATTCACTATGGGACATGTTTACTAAGCAGCGTGCCGCTAGTGTGTGAAAGGACCCCAAAACAGGGGCAGGGGTCGCGCTTGACCGCACTAATTAATGGAGGAATGCCTGGCATGTCCCCATGTTATCAGAATGGGTATCGTGCCACCCCCATGCTTGTTGTTCGTGACGTAGATGCTCCGGGCAAGTGACCCCCCCTTCTCCGCCCTAAACTGCGTTGCACAGGGAACTACCGCAGATGAACCGAGTTCACCGTTTTCTAGAAAGCACCTGGCAGTGCTTCAGATGCCCTATGCAAGTAACTGTAAGTTCACAACGCTGCTCTATTGAAGGTCAGAGTTATTTTCAACCTTAAATAGATTAAAAAGATCACATTAACGTTTTGTAATTGTGAAAAACGTTGTCATATCTTTTTTCATGCACACTTAGCTTCTTATAGTGGTGGCTTCTATTAGGAACCCTTTTACTAAAGTGCAGTAAAAATGTGCAATTACCCGTTAGGAAGATGCTGGGAGCACCCCCATCAGTTACTCCAGAGAATAAATATTTACTGCGTGCACTGCGTCTGACGTGGATGCGCTTAATGCTACTTACGTGCTGTGCACGTAACCATGTATATAGTTACATTAACTTGCCTGTATATAGTTATTGTTCTCCCTGTTAAGAAACTTGTTCATTGTATACCCGAGTTATTTTAAATGTTTATTGTAAGCACAAATCACTAAACTGAGATGTGTAGTTTCAATGTTTATTGTAAACCGCACTGATCTCAAATAGCGCGGTATAAAAGAAAATGTAATAAATAAATAAATAAAAAATTAAGTGATCTGTGATATCTGCTGTGGTAACAATGAACATGTGGCAAGTTGCCATGTCTTAACTGCAAGGTACCCGGTGCCCTGGGCGACACAAAAAAATCTACACGCAGATCCTCAACTTCATATAAGGGATGCACATGTAATGGATTTACACCTACGCTCTGGCATGAATAGAGGGGGGAAATGCTCCTTCTGCCCTTTACAGGGGGATTCATGGGTATATCCCCCTTCATCCCCAAACGACAGAAAGAAAGAGGGGTTAGTAGTTAATCAGCGGCATCTATACATCTAGATTTACTATATGGCACAAATACACATGTAAGTCTGACATTTACTCATGCCAGCTGTAGAGTGCGGCACTTACGTAGACGTGCAGATTGCCGGATTACCAACGTTGATGTTTCCCACATCCATCATTGAAAATGGCTCCTACCACTACATGTGGACGCCCATCCCAGTGCACGTCCATGGTGAGGGGTGGCGATATGTCCCTTTTACATGGGACTCACACATGCTCCCCCTCTCCTCTAACGTTGATATAGATTTGCAAGCATTTTCACTTGGACGTCACTGCAACCACTTAAACAGCCTTTCTAAAATGTAACTATTAATGAACAAATTAATACAATAAGAACATAAAATATACCATACTGGGTTCAGATCTAAGGTTCATCAAGCCCAGTTTCCAGTTTCCAACAGTGGCCAATCCAGGTAACAAGTACCTGTCAGCAGGACTGACCCCAGAGCCCATAGGCAAACCTTAAGTCTTACCCCCTCCTTCTCCGCTAGCTGTAAAAATCAGGTGTTTAGCTTTGAATGCCCGTCCCCCAGAAGCGGTTACTCTAGGCAACCGCCTAGTTTTCCTTACGGTTGGTTTGATCCTACCTTTCAGGTTCCCAAAAGGTAGACAGATTCCACGCTACTCATCCCAGGGTTAAGCAGTGGATTTCCGCAGTCCTCTTTAACAATGGTTTATGGACCTTTCTTCCAGGAACTTGTCCAAACCTTTTTTAAATTCAGCTACACTAACAGTTTTTACTACATCCTTCGGTAACAAATTCCAGAGTATGATTACATGTTGAGTGAAAAAATATTTTCTCCAATTAGTCTTAAATGTGCTACATTGTATCTTCAATTTGTGTCCCTAGTCTTTCTACTTTTTGAAGAAGTGAACAACCATTCCACGTTTACCTGTTCGACTCCATTCATTATTTTTTAGGCTTCTGTCATATCTTCTCCGAGCCGTCTCTTTTCCAAGCTGAAGAGCTCTAACCTTTTAAGCCTTTCCTTGTAGGAATATCCTTCTATTCCCTTTATCATTTTCGTTGCTCTTCTCTGTACGTTTTCCAATTACACTGTATCCTTAGAAAAGGACAGTTTATCACCAATTGGTATAGCATTGGACAGAACTTGACTATCTGCACACATTTCAAGTGGGGTTCCAGAAGGTTACTCTAAGCAGGGGTGGTGCAAGGATTAGAGCATCCCTAGGCAAGCCCTCAATCCTGCTGCCCCCTTCCCCGCTGCTGAGTTCAGGTAAACCCCAAGTCTCAGTTTCAAGCCCACTGCAGGTCCTGGCGTGAGGCAGAAACAGTGACAATGGGGCGTCCCTGGAAAATCGGTGCTCTCGATGACCACCTTGTTCACCTAATGAAAGTGCCGGCCCCGACTCTATTGATGATTTCAGATTGAATCTGGACAAAAATATGCTGTTACTCTTGATTTTAGTTGACCTGTCGGTCACCTTTGACACTATTGACCTTAAAATCATGTTAACAAAATATCAGTATTGGGCTTGTACATTTTTGGTGCTCTAGAAGACATTATCTTCTTTTATATTTTTAAACTGTGAGGTCCCCCAGGGTTAATACTTTCCCCAACTCTAACACGGATAGACGTAATTAGATCTGCTGGCTTTGGATTTCAGCGTCAGGCAGGTAACATGCAGTTTAACTGCTTATTAGCAGAGGAACGATAAATGTCTGTGTTTTGCAGGTATAGAGAGAGTGCGTCAGTCCTGAAAAACCGAAGTCCTCTGGGTCAGCACAATCAATCCACATGATACTGCCACTAAAATCAAAAGTCATCATTTTGAATTCATACCTTCCAATTGAAGATAATATCTCTGTTGCTGCTTGAAAAGCTTTGTTCAAGCTGCCTATAGCGAGACAGCTGAAACCTGGTCTTTGAGAGGAGGACTTAACATAAGAACATAAGATATGCCATAGTGGATCAGACCAAGGTCCACCAAGTCCAGTATCCTGTTTCCAACAGTACCTAGCAATTTCCCCAAAGAACAAGTTCCACAATGCTTGCATTGGGGCAAGCGGTGGATTTCCCAAGTCTCCTTTAACAATGGATAAGAAAGGTCCCCCAAACCCTCAAGTTGTAACACACAGACGGGGTGGCCTAAGGATGATATGGGACCATGTGTGGAGACTCATTGTGGGGCCTCATTTCAATAACCATGGGGCCTCATTTCCATAAATTAAATTTATTTATTATAAGATGTACATGTTGCCCATCTAAAATTTTAGGTGGCTTTCAAAGAAGTCCTTCACAAGTCTCTTTTTTGTCCTGGCAATAACTTAGGGACATGTTTACTAAATATTAATATATGTTAAGTGCCACTGCGCCAATAGAAAGAAATGGGCGTTGCTGCACTTAATGCGTATTCGCAAATGTCAATGTGCACTAACTTTTAGTAGACATGCCTCTTAATGGGTATCTCAATACCATTTGCTTGGGCAGTGAGGAAAGAGAGATTACCAGATTTCTGCATTACTATACTCTAGTGCCAACTGCCAAGCACATTAGGAAATACTATATACTATGCTCATTTAGAACCCATAGCAAACCCACCGTATCATAACAGCACAACCGGACTCACAAAGCACCAAACCCTACCTATCAAAAGGCAATAATGCAAATATTAAACCAATACATCTCAGAGAAAACCAGTACATCTCCTACTGGGGAAAGAGAACAAGTGGCACTGTCAAACAGAAACTACATGAACAGAATACCTCAGCTCGGTTACACATGCAGAACACCAAGCAAAGAACAAGGGATCACAATTTAGAAATAGGAAGACAATAATTAAACTGGGAACCCCAAAGGCCAAAGTTGGAATGTACAACAACATTGGAGAAATAAAACTATAAATTAATTTCCTCTTGGACTAAACAAAACGCAAATATGTCAGTGATACACATTTCCAGAGCTGACATATTCCAGTTAATAAATGCAAAATAAAAAAAGCATTTTCCACCTTTTGTTGTTTGTGCATTTTATTTTTCATTTGCAATTGCCCCAGTCGCTTCCTTTTACTTTCTTCATGTCTTCTGCTAACTCTCCATTGTCTGCTGTCCATTTGTCCTTTCTTCTCTCTTCTAGATTTTTTTTTCAGTCTCTTTCTACAGTACATCTGCTTTAACATACTGATCTTTCCCCTTTTGCTCTTTCCTCTATTTCTTTCTTTATTCCTTTTTCATCCACTCAAATTTCACCCCTCCATCCTCATTCCCCCAGCCCCACCCCCTTCCAGTCCTCCCTCAGCATCAGCTCCCTTCTAATTCCAGCCCCTCCCAGCATCCACTCCCTTCCAGTCCCATTCGCCCATCCCCCCCGCATCAGCCTATTGCCAGTCCTAGCCCCCTAGTATCAGTCCTCCTCCAGACCCTCCCAGCATCAGCTCCCTTCCAGTCCCCCAGCATCAGCCCATTCATGTCCTAACCCCCCAATATCAGTTCTCTTCCAGTCCCTCCAATCATCCGCTCCCTTCCAGTCCAGTCCCCCTTCCCCCAATATCAGCCTATTTCCAGGAGGTCAAACGAGGGCACATCCGACGTGCCCCAATTTAACCTCCCAGCACTTGGTGCATCTATGGGTTCCTTTTTAGTACTGCTGTGGGAGAAAAGGCAAACGCCACTCTTTACTGCTGTGGCTGTTCAGAGGTCAGCCGGGACTTCAGGCCTCCCCAGCTCTCTCTTCAGCCGGTGGGGCGCAGGACTCCCCGAGGTGCAGGGCCATGTGCGGGAATATTCTTGCACAATGGACGGGACGGCCCTGCACACAGAGGACTGTGATTCACTGTTGGTGGGTCTTCCAGCCTCGCAACTAGTCTAAGACACGGCAGCAAGGCTGACCTTTAGTTGTCACCAACGG
The DNA here is from genome assembly GCA_033557465.1 of Ichthyophis bannanicus. NCBI lineage: Eukaryota > Metazoa > Chordata > Amphibia > Gymnophiona > Ichthyophiidae > Ichthyophis > Ichthyophis bannanicus. The sequence goes on along the minus strand of CM066035.1, from coordinate 943,369,498 downwards.
AGGCTTTTTAGTCATATTATGGCCAGGCTGCACTGTCTGTTCCCTGCCTTATGAATATACTTTAAACTGCTCTCTCTTGTTAAAATCCTGAAAGGCACTGGCCAGGGCTATGTATACCGCAGGTAGTGACTTAAAATCAGGGAGGGACAGTCTGCTCTGTATGGCATGGATTATCAAGTGAACTTGTTTAGAAAAAGACCTCGGCCCTTCTCCTGTTACAGCTCACATGATATAAAAGAGAATTCCAAAATAGATTAATTAGAAAAATGTTTTCTGTAGTTTCACACATAAGGTAAAGGTTGAGCTGAATAAATCCGCTTTAATTTCTTACATACGAAAATGCTCTTGAACCACACCAGTTTTAATGTGGATGGAAGGATACTCCTATGAAGAAAGGCTAAAAAGGTTAGGGTCTTTAACCTGGAAAAGAGACGGCTGAGGGGAGATATGATAGAAGTCTATAAATTAATGAATGGAGTGGAACGGGTAAACGTAGATCGACTGTTTACGTTATCAGAATATAGGAAGACTAGGGGACATGCAATGAAGCTACAGGGTAAACTATTTAAGACTAATAAAAGAAAATATTTTTTCACTCAACGTGTAATCAAACTCTGGAATTTGTTACCGGAGGATGTAGTAAAGGCTGTTAGTGTAGCTGGGTTTAAAAAAGGTTTGGACAAGTTCCTGGAGGAAAGGTCCATAAACCATTATTAAGAAGGGTCCCAGGATATCAATGCTTGACCTAGTACAAGCATTGCAGAACCTGTGTCTTTTGGGGATACTGCTAGGTACGTATGACCTAGATTGGCCACTGTTGTAAACAGGATACTGGGCTTGATGGACCTTGGTCTGACCCAGTATGGCATATCTTCTATGTTCTTATGTACTCATCTGTAACAGGTGTTCTCCAGGGACAGCAGGAATCAGTCCTCACTTATGGGTGATGTCGGCGCCGATGGAGCCCGTGTGGAAACATATCCCCAGCTTTCAAAAAAAGCCTTTGGGAGATGCACCACACATGAATGGTCTCTTTCCCACCCATGGGTGCCATCTTGCCTCAGTCTAATGACATAGCTAAGACGGCAAAATAAAATGCGGTAAAGAAGCAACTTCAAGGGGAGGAGGGAGGGTTGTAAGGACCGATTCCTGCTGTCCCCGGAGAACATCTGTTACAGGTGAGTAACTACTCTTTCACCGGGAACAAGCAGGAAGTCAGTCCTCACATATGGGACTCCCAAGCTACAGGCTATCAAGAACTTGTACAAAATTCCACAGTGACCACAGATGGTGAGGCGGGAGCTACAGCAGTTGAGTCCTAACTGAGAGACTCTCGCAAGACCCAAGTGTCCAGCAGAAAACTAGCACTCCGGTAGCCTGATCACAGAAGTGTCGGAGGGCAGGAGCTACCTACACCCCAAAGAGATTACAGAGCATGGTCTGGTCGAAGGGGCTGTCCCATCAGGGATCCCTCTCCAGGCAGTTGTGAACTGTGAAGATATGGACTGAAGACCAGGCGGTGACCCAGCAGATTTCCATAACAGGTACGGAACGCAGATTTAATTTGTTTTAAGTTTTTATTGTAAACCGCACAGGTGCCTTTGGTGTTGGGCGGTATAACAAGTTTTAAATAAACATAAACATAAACATAAACATGGTGTGCCGTGACCCAGTGGTCTAGTGAGATCCCAGCCTGCTCATAGGTGAGGACAATGCAGTCCGCCACCCAAGTGGACAGAGTTTTCTTACTCACTAGGAGCCCCCGACAAATGGGATCATAGGAGACAAAGAGCTGCGGTGCTTTGGGGTGGCCCTCAGTCCATTGCAGATAGAAGGACAGGGCCCTTTTACAATCCAGTCTCTGCCTTGCTGGCGTGAGGCCTCGGGAAGAAGGTGGAGAGCACAACCTCCTGATTGAGGTGGAAGGGGGACACCACCTTTGGCAGAAACCTGGGGTGTGCGGGGCACCACCCAGTTCTTGTAGAACCTCGTATAGAGAGGCTCTGCCATCAGAACCTGTAGCTCGCTGACCCTGCGAGCCGACGTGAATGGCACAAGAAAGACAACCTTCCAGGAGAGGTACCGCAGGTGGCAGGTAGCCAGGGACTCAAACGGCAGTTTAGTGAGCTGTGAGACCACCACATTGAGATCCCACTCCGTCATTCCCTCAACAGTGGTGGTGCGCCGCAATAGCGCTCAGGTGCACTCTGACTGAGTTAGACTTCAGTCCAATCTTTGACAGGTGGAGTAGGTAGTGGAACACCAGCTGCACCGAGCAGGAGAAAGGGTTTGCCTGCCTCTCGGTGCACCACACTAAGAATCAATGTCATTTGAAGGCATACGTTCTTCTTGTGGAGATCTTATGGGAGGCCAGAAGGATCTCCTCCACATCATGTGGGAGGCTGAAGGGAGCTAGCGATACCCTTTCAGCAGCCAAGCCGCGAGCACCAGGGACCCCAGCTGAGGTGCAGGAGAGAGCCTTCCTGTGAGAGTAATCCTTGGGTGCAGCCCAGGGGAATCAGGGGCGTCACCAACAGACAGAGAAGTAGCGGGAACCAGGGTTGCCTGGGCCACTGCGGGCTACCAGAATCAGTGATGCCCTGTCATGCTGGACCTTGAAGAGGGTCTTAACAACTAGCGGTGTCGGCGGGAAGGCGTAAAGGAGGCTTTCCGCCTATGGGATGAGGAACACATCCACCGCCACCCGGGATGGGTGCGACTGGCATGAGCAGAAGGGGGCTGGTGAACAGGTCCACTAGGGGGACCCCCCAGTCGGAAAAGCCGGGAGGACACTCTGGGGTCCAGGTGCCACTCGTGCAGTTGGAGGACTCTGCTCTGCCTCTCCACCAGGGCATTGTCCAAGCCCAGGAGGCAGACCGCCCTCAGGAGCATCCTGTTGCATGTTGCATATGAGGAGAGGGCTACTGCTTCCTGGCAGAGGCAGTACGACCACTGTTCCCTCTAAGCTGTGCGCGTGTGCGCGCGCACACACCTCGCCGAGCGAGCGCACATACTTTACAACAGAGCGCACAAAAATTACGTTCTAATTCTGACAGAAAACAACACAGACGTCTTAAAATTTAAAAGTTGTGATTGTAATTACTAAAATTTTCCGCTTCATTTAGTGATCGTCTATTTTCATTTAATTTGATTAAAATCAATGTGATGTACATACTGTATTCTGACGTGTAGTCAAATTTTAAAGTATATAACTCCGAGTGTCGTTATGTGGCGCCCAAAAATTTAACCTTCCTTCAAAAGTTGCACAGCTGATATTTTATGCGCACACAGCCTACAGAAAATTAGAGGGAACATTGAGTACGACCCTGTACATCCTTGTTTGTTGACATAGAACATTGTAACTTGGTTGTCCATCTGGACCAGTACTGACTGGTGCTGCAACCAGTGGCTCTGAGTGCCAGGAATATCGCCTGGAGCTCCAGGAGGTTGATTTGCAACTGGCACTCCATCTGGGATCACATGTCCTGGATGTAGAGGCTCTCGCAATGAGCTGCCCATCCTCACAGGGAGATGTCAGTGGTGAGGACCCTCTGGGGGGTGGGTGCCTGGAAGGTCATCCCAGCCTGAAGGTGACGGGGGGGATCTACTACCAGTGGAGAGTGTCTGCCAGTTGGCAGGTCACTTTTACCCTGTCCCAAAGTCTGCCCATGGCTTGTGACTACTGGGAGTGGAGGCACCACTGGGCCACCCTCATATGCAGGCGGTCGTACAGGGTTATGTGGACCGTGTAGGCCCATGTGGCCCAGCAGGTGGAGGACAAGATGAGCAGGCACTGACTGGTGGTTTTGCACTTCTGCAGTTAGTGCTCTGAGGTGCTCTGTCCTCTCTGGAGGGAGGAAGACCTTGGCCTGGAAAGTGTTCAGCTGAGCCCCTATGAACTCCAGGCGCTGTGCCAGAGAGACGTGGAACTTGGGGTAGTTGATGACAAACCCCAGATGTTGCAGGATGCGGATGGTGTGCCTGGTGGCTTGGTGCACCTCTACAGCTGTGCCTCCCCTTATGAGCTAGTTGTCCAGGTAGGAAAAGACGAAGGCCCCTTGGAGATGAAGGTGGGCTGCGACCACTGCTAGACACTTGGTGAAGATCCTTGGCAATGATGCTAGCCCAAAGGATAGCACCCTGTACTGGTAGTGACCTCGTCCGACCATGAACCGGAGTTACTGTTGGTGGTTGGGATGGATCAGGATGTGTGTGTATAAGCATCCTTCAGGTCTAAGGAGTATAGCCAGTCTCCCTGCTGGAGGTAAGGCAGCAGTGTTCCAAGGGAGAGGATCTTGAACTTCTTCCTCACCAGAAATCTGTTCAAGTCCCATAGGTCCAGGATGGGCCCAAGGCCCCCCCCCCCCCCAGTTCACTTGGGAACAAGGAAATATCTGGAATAGAAGCCTTTGCCCCAAATATGTTTGGGCACTGGCTCCACCGCCTTGTCCATGAGGAGGCCTGCAAGCTCAGTGAGGAGCAGTGTCTGGTGAAGGAGAGGCCTTACCGATTCTCCTGGGAAGAACGAGGGTAGTGTCTGTTGCGGGTGGAGGAGATATTCCTCCTTGATTACCTGCAGCACCCAGGAGTTGGTGGTGATGGAGAACCACCTGTGGGCAAACCGGGACAGACACCCCCTGTGGGCTGCTGAGGGCATCCTGGGGGAGAAGAAGCCATGTCCAAGGAGTCAAAAACTCCCTCCATGCTGGGCCGGGACTGGTGAGTGGGTCTTAGGGAGTTTTAGGCTTGCAGGGGCCATGCCCCTGCCCTTTGGACTGTTGTGCAGAATAAAGACTTTCTCAAGTACATTTGTAGCAAAAAGCCTGTGAGAGTCTATTGGACCGTTAGATGATAGAGGGGTAAAAGGGGCAGTAAGAGGAGACAAGGCTATAGCGGAGAGACTGAATGAATTCTTTGCTTCGGTCTTTACTGAGGAAGATGTAGGGATGTTACCCAAGACTGAAGTGGTATTTAAAGGTGATACTGCAGAGGAATTGAGAGAAATATCACTACACCAGGAAGATGTATTACAGCTATTTGATAAACTGAATAGTAGCAAATCACCTGGACCAGATGGTATACATCCAAGGGTGTTGAAAGAACTGAAATTTGAGATTGCAGACCTGCTATAAGTAATCTGTGAACTTTCATTAAAATCATCTGTAATACCTGTAGATTGGAGGATCGCCAATGTAACGCAAATTTTTAAAAAGGGTCCCAGGGGTGATCCGGGAAACTACAGACCAGTGAGCATGACATCAGTACCGGGAAAAATGGTAGAAACCATCATAAAGAACAAAATTACTCAGCATGTAGATAGTCATGGCCTAATGGGAGACAGCCAACATGGCTTTAGACAAGGAAGATCTGGTCTTACTAATCTGTTATGTTTTTTTGAAGGTGTGAATAAACAGGTAGACAAAGGTGAGAAGGTTGATATAGTGTATCTGGACTTCAGAAAGCCTTTGACAAGGTCCCTCATCAGAGACTTTTGGCAAAACTAAAAAGTCATGGGATAGGAGGCAGTGTAGTATTGTGGATCGGGAACTGGTTAAAAGATAGAAAGCAGAGGGTAGGGCTAAATGGCCAATATTCCCAATGGAAAAAGGTGAATAGTGGAGTACCCCAGGGATCTGTACTGGGTCCGTTGCTTTTTGACATATTCATAAATGACCTGGAAAAGGGAATAATGAGTGAGGTTATCAAATTTGCAGATGACACAAAACTGTTTAAAGTTGTTAAAACCCAAGGGGATTGCGGAAAACTGCAGGAGGATCTGGATAAATTGGAAGACTGGGCATCCAAATGGCAGATGAAATTTAATGTGGACAATTACAAAGTTATGCACCTAGGAAAGAACAACCCACACTATGGTTACACGATGCAAGGTTCCACATTGGGAACCACCACCCAGGAAAAAGATTTAGGCGTCATCGTGGATAACATGTTAAAACCCTCTGCTCAGTGTGCAGCGGCGGCCAAGAAAGCAAATAGAATGCTAGGTATCATAAGGAAAGGAATGGAAAATAAAACAAAGGATATTATAATGCCTCTGTATCGTTCCATGGTACGACCGCACCTTGAATATTGTGTGCAATTCTGGTCGCCGTATCTTAAAAAGGATATAGCGTTATTAGAAAAGGTACAGAGAAGTGCCACCAAAATGGTAAAGGGGATGGAAGGCTACTCCTATGAAGAGAGGCTACAAAGGTTAGGGCTCTTCAACCTGGAAAAGAGACGGCTCAGGGGAGATATGATAGATGTCTATAAATTAATGAATGGAGTGGAACAGGTAAAGGTAGATCGATTGTTTACGTTATCAGAATATAGAAAGACTAGGGGACATGTTATGAAGCTACAGGGTAAACTATTTAAGACAAATAAGAGAAAATATTTTTTCACTCAACGTGTAATCAAACTCTGGAATTTGTTACCGGAGGATGTAGTAAAGGCTGTTAGTGTAGCTGGGTTTAAAAAAGGTTTAGACAAGTTCCTGGAGGAAAGGTCCATAAACCATTATTAAAAAGGGACCCAGGATATCAATGCTTGACCCAGTACAAGCATTGTGGAACTTGTGTCTCTTGGGGATATAGCTAGGTACGTATGACCTAGATTGGCCACTGTTGGAAACAGGATACTGGGCTTGATGGACCTTTGATCTGACCCAGTATGGCATATCTTATGTTCTTATGCCCCTGTTTTGGGGCAGAGAAGCCTGGTACTGTGGTGCATTTCTGAACACCCTCGGGAAGAAAGGCTTCTTCCCCAGCAGGTCTTCGAGAGAGTCTGGTCCTGGTCAGGAACTCGGTCTCTATTTCAGCGGCCTTGTCTGACATGGGTTTTCTAAAGAGGCTCTCTCCGGTGCAAGGGACATTGATGAGTTTGTCCTGGACCCACTGCTCGAGATCAGCGGACTGCAACCACACCTGGCATCGGGCCCCGATGGCCACGGTGGCTGTACATAGTTAAACTAACCTGTAAATAGTTGTGAGCTGACCATGTCGCCCTTGACAGCCAGCTTGTCTGTACATAGTTACCCTGTCAGCCCCGTGAAGAAATCCCTGTTCTCTGTAAGTCTAGGGTAGGCCCTGCCTGCACTGCACAAATTTGTTAATTGTAAACCGCACTGATTCTAAAGAGCGCGGTATAAAAAAAAAGACATTAAATAAATAAATAAATACATACTCCGGCTGAGGATTCAAAGCCATCTAATGCTCCTCGAGACAGAAACTTCGAGCACTCCTTGACTGCTGAGACCAGTGACTTGAACCACTGAAGGGGTTCCTCATCGAGGTCTGCAGAGAAATCCCTCACCAATTCCTTCAGGTACATGTTGATGTACAACTGTAGGATTGGACTCGGCAAACCAGTATTGAGCCCTGTAGTATTTCTGGCTGAGGGCGTCCATGGTCTGGGCCTTTCTACCCAGGGTCAACAAGGAATATATAGTAACATAGTAAATGACGGCAGATAAATACCAGTATGGTCCATCTAGTCTGCCCAGTAAGATGGCAAGAGTAGGTGCACCTGCCGTTCTGTGCAGGCCACCCCTCCCCATGTCTTTGTTTAGGGGTGAACCCACCGATCCGTGTAGGACACCCCTATTTGTTGGGAAATTAGATGGTTAAGTTTATTTTGATTTTATCCTGTTGCTGTAAAGGGATCCACTGTGTCTGTCCCATGCCATCTTGAATTCTGTCACCGTATTTGCCCCCACCACTTCCATCGGGAGGGCATTCCAAGCATCCACCACCCTTTCAGTGAAAAAGTATTTCCTGACATTGCCTTTCAATTTACCCCCTTGCAGCTTCACGTTATGCCTTCTAGTTTTATACCTTCTACTTCTTTGGAAGAGGTTTGTTTGTTCATTATTTCTCTTTAAGTATTTAAAGTCTGAATCATATCTCCTCTATCCCTCCTCTCCTCCTGACTGTACATATTTAGGTCTTCAAGTCTCTTCTCATAAGGCTTCTGACGCAGGCTCCAAATCATTTTGGTTGCCTTCCTCGGAACAGTTTCCAGTCTTTTTACATCCTTTTCAAGATATGGTCTCCAAAACTGAACCGTCACCAGTGACTTATACAGTGGCATTAGTACCTCTTCCTTTCTGCTGGTAATTCCTCTTTGTATGAAGCCCAACATCCTCCTGGCTTTTGCCACTGCCTTGTCACACTGTTTTGCCACCTTGAGATCCTCAGAAATAATCACACCTTCTCCTGATCCGTGCACACCAACCTCTCGCCCCTTATTGAATACATTTCCCTTGGATTTCTGCTTCCCAAGTGCATGACACTGCACTTCTTCGCATTAAATCTTAATTGCCAAACATTAGACCATTCTTCCAGCTTTTGTACATCTTTCCTCATGTTAACCACTCCCTCGGGGGAGTCCACTCTGTTGCAAATTTTCATGTCATCTGCAAAAAGACAGACTTTCCATTCAGTCCTTCAGCAATATCACTCACAAATACATTTAACAGTGCCGGGCCCAGGACCGAACTCTGGGGCACCCTGCTAATCACCCTCCTTTCATCCGAGTGAGCTCCATTTACCATCACCTTCTGTCGTCTGTCAGTCAACCAATTTCTGATCCAGTTCACCACCTTGGGACCCATCCCCAAACTACTGAGTTTATTTATAAGCCTCCTATGAGGAAAAGCATCAAAGGTTTTGCTGAAATCCAGGTAGATGACATCCATCGCATGCCCCTGATCTAGTTCTCTGGTCACCCAGTCAAAGAACTCAATCAGGTTTGCTTGGCAAGATCGTCCTTCGGTAAAACCATGTTGCCTCGGATCATGCAACCTGTTGGTTTTGAGAAAGTCCACTACTCGCTCTTTCAGGAGCGCTTCCATTACTTTTCCCGCCACCGAGGTAAGGCTCACGGGCCTGTAGTTTGTCACTTCTTCCCTGTCACCACTTTTGTGAAGAGGTACCACATCAGCCATTCTCCAGTCCTGAGGAACTTCTGTTTCCAAGGATCTGTTGAAAACATCCTTTAACGGCCCTGCAAGAACCTCTCTGAGCTCTTTCAGTATCCTGGGATGTATCCCATCTGGTCCCATGGCCTTGTCCACTTTCAGTTTTGCAAGTTGTTCATCTTCTGTGAATGGTGTGGTATCTACTTCATTCCCATTTTTATATTTGGGAGTCACAAGTGGTCCTTCTCTAGGATATTCTTTAGTAAAAACAGAGCAGAAGTATTTGTTTAGCAAGTTCGCTTTTTCAATGTCACTTTCCACTAGTCCGTTCCCAGCACTTTTGAGCCCTGCAATTCCACCTCTGATTTTCCTCCTTTCCCGAATATACCTGAAGAAAGTTTTGTCGCCACACTTCACATCTTTAGCCATCTTTTCCTCTGCCTTTGATTTTGCTTTCCTAATTTCTCTTTTTGTCTCTTTGAGTTTGATCCTGTGTTCCTTTCTGTCTTCCTCTGTTTGCAAGCATTTGAATTTTGCGAAAGCTGTGTTTTTTGCCTTTATTTGAGCAGCCACTTCTTTGGAAAACCAAATAGGTTTCCTTCTCCTCTTGTTTTTATTTAGTTTTCTTACATATTTATCTGTTGCACCTTTTATTGCCACCTTTAGTTTAGCCTATTGCAATTCCACTTCCCTTATCCCATCCCACCCTGCCAACTCCTCCTTCAAGTACTTGGCCATTTTACTGAAGTCAGTCTTTTTGAAGTTTAGGACTTTGAGCTTGCAATGATTGGATTGCACTTTGGCTTTTATATCAGATTACACCGTGTGATGATCGCTGCTGCTCACAGGGGCACCCACCTGGACATTCGACACGATATCACCGTTGGTGAGCACTAAATCCAGCATTGAGCTTTCCCTGGTCGGTTCCATCACCATTTGTCTAAGTAACACATCTTGGAAAGCATCTACAAATTTTTTGATTCTTTCCAGATTTGGAGAAGGAGTAATCCAATCCACATCGGGTAGATTAAAGTCACCCAATATGATCGCGCCCCCCCCCCCTTTGTTGCTATCTTGGCAATATCTATAATCAATTCGTTATCTATCTCTTCGATTTGAGTTGGAGGTCTGTAGACTACAGCAGCATGGACGACAGTGCCATCTCCTCTTTCCAACACAAGCCAGAGCACTTCTTCTCTTCCCCATGCCCCCTGCATTTGAGTAGCTTTAATATTGCTTTTGACATACAAGGTTACTCCTCCTCCTTTTCGACTTTTTCTGTCTCTTCTGAATAGATTATAGCCAGCTATGGCTATATCCCAATCATGCGATTCATTAAACCATGTTTCTGTAATGGCCACAACGTCCAAGTCCATTTCTACTTGATCACTTGTACTGTTGCCAGTAGCCTGCATTCTTACAGTCGCCTGTAGCCTGTATTAACTATACTGTGGCCAGTAACCTGCTTCTATTTGACCACTTGTACTATTGCCAGTAACCTGCATTTAACTTTTCTGTTGCCAGTACCCTGTCTCTATTTCACCACTGACACTGTTGACAGTAGCCTCATCTACTTTTACTGTTGCCAGTAGCCTGTATCAATCTGTCCATTTTTGTTAATAGCAACCTGTAACTACCAGTGACCCGCGTCTTTGCGAAGCAGCCTGTAGCTATCAGCTACCTACCTCTGTGCCTACTAGGTGTCGCTGCTATCGCCAGTCAAACGATAATACCATTGATGACCCAGCAACCCTAACATGGCCACTTCTTTACTTGCCATACTTAGTTTTTACCTCCTAGCCAACGCAACCCAGAATACTTCTGCTTTCACACTTACCTCTAACCATATCCCCATCCTACATAACCTAGGCAGAAGAAATCATACCTGTCCCCATCACACATCATCACATACACACCATGTCAGACATTCCCATCTACTCTATATATCCCTTAATAGCATGTATAACCCCAAGCCCGAACCCACTCGTCCACATAGTAACCTAAAATGCGCTCTCATCAACTCATGTTCAGTCTGAAAAAAGTGGCCAGCCATTACAGATCTTATTAATAATTTGAGTTTAGACATCCTTAAGGTTACAGAATCCTGGTTGTCAGACACGGATACTGTCATCGTAAATCAACTCATTCTCCCCGAATACTCAATTTATACCTGCCATAGAACAAACCGGAAAGGAGGTGGAGTACTCATCCTAGCAAGAACTAACCTCCAATTCCAACTACTATCCTCTACGAGTCTCATACATCTGGGCATAGTTTCTGTGATTAATAAACACATCAATATAAATCTCATCTACAGAGCCCCTTCTTCACCCCCTGAGGACCTCTCTAACATAATAGAACTTGCCTGCAACACTGGAAGCCCACGTAAACCTAACTGGTTGATTGGGGATTTTAACCTTGCCTCACTACAACCCACCCATGCTAACACCTTCCTGGATGCCATGGCCGACCTTAGCTACTCACAGATAGTGAAATCTCCTACACACCTCAGTGGACATACTCTCGATCTCATTTTTGCTCCCCAGTCAGAATCCAACAACAATATTAACCCCGCCGTTACCCCTGTTCTGTGGTCTGACCACAATCTAATATCCTTCCAAATCCCACATCAACAAAACGAAACTCCAACCAGCCAAACAACTACAGCCTCCTCAGGATCGTCAACATGATTCAAAGCCCTAAACAGAGATGACTTCATCAACAGAGCTCTTCCAATACTCCGTCTACCGGCTCAAAACCTAGATGAGATGATCAACACATGGAATACCACACTGAACTCCCGCTCGCAGCTACCATCCTCAAGCAGATCAACAGCTTCCAACAAGCCACCAAAGAACAGAAAATCAGCCCCTTGGTTCTCTGCTGAATTAAGATCTTCTCTTCAATTTCTAAGAAAGCAGGAACGAAAATGGCGCCGATCCCGTTCTGAATCCGACCAAATGACTTACACAAACATGCTAAAGCAACACTGTGAGAAGATAGCTGAGAAAATGAGAGAACACCACACGGAACTTCTCCTCCGCTCTTTAAACAAACCACGTGACCTCTTTAGCATTGCTAAATCATTAACTAAAACACCGTCCCCCAAACAGACGGTATCAATTCAGCCTCAGCCCTATGCCGAGTACCTGCAATCTAAAATCATCAAAACAAATGTGGCACCAAATTCCACAACCAACTACATCCCTCAAGTACAGCCACAGCTAACAAACTTCATTCCTCCTGCAGAGAAATACATTGCTGACCTTATTGCTACCATCAACACCACTACAGCCCCAAATGATCCTTGCCCTGCTCACTGGATCAGAACAATGCGCTCAGACCTCAGCCCTACTCTAGCCTACATCATGAAGCTCTCCTTTGCAGCAGGAACATTCTCAGCCACCCTTAAGCAAACATCTATACGCCCACTCCTGAAAAACAGCAAACTCGACCCGACAAGAACAGACTCCTACCGTCCAATCTCAAGTATACCTCTACTAGCCAAACTCATCGAGAAAGTGGTTCAAATACAACTGCAGCAACACATAGACACATCAGCTCCCTTGGATCCCTGCCAGCATGGTTTTCGAGAATCCCATGGTATTGAGACTCTACTCACTTTACTGACCAACACCCTATCCAGAGGGATTGACAAGATTGAAAACGGCTTTGTACTCATCTTCCTTGATATTGCTGCAGCATTTGACTCTGTTAACCATGAGCAACTCCTCTATCGACTTCAGGAAAAGGGAATCCATAGCCTGGCCTGGGAATGGTGTAAATCCTATCTAGCAAACCGTTGGCAACACGTACGAATTGGATCCTCAACATCTAAACCATTCCATCAACAACAGGGTGTACCCCAAGGATCCTCCTTATCTGCTCTGCTTTTTAACGTATATATGCAACTGATCTGTGATATCATCTGATCATTTAATATATCCAGTCTGATATATGCAGATGATGTCTTAATATTCACTCCAATTAAAATCATGCACCCCAACCTCTCCTCACTAGTAGAGTGCTTCAACGCGATCACTGACTGGCTCTTATCCCAGAATCTACGTATAAACTTTAAGAAAACTGAAGTCCTATTTATAACTAAGAACAAGAACTTCTCTCCCCCCACCTCCTTGAAGGTACGAGATGCTGAACTGCCATGTAAATCGGTCATATGCTACCTGGGTGTCACAATAGACCAACAACTCAACTTCAAGGAGCACATAAAGAATACCACCAAGGCCATTTACAATAAGATACGGACATTAAGACACCTAAGACCTCTACTTGCCCCTGACGATTTCAGAACGATATTCTAAACGCTTGTAACACCGCATTTCGACTATGCTAACATCATCCTACAAGGTCTTCCTAAGAATACCCTCAATCCACTTCAGATGGCAATGAATACAGTAGCCCGCATTCTTTGCGGCATATCCAGAAGAGATCACATCACACCCATACTCATGGACCTACATTGGCTACCAGTGCAATGCAGGATCACTTACAAGGTACTACTACTAACATTTAAAGCAATTAACCGACTATCCCCCCTTTCCCTCTCCGCACTCTTGTCCATCACCCCTGCAAACAGGCTAAGAAGGTCAGTATCTGTCAATACGCTGACTACACCAATTGAATTCACTAAATGTTCTCAAACAACGAGGAACTGAACCTTTGCATTCTATGCTCCTAAATGTTGGAACGACCTCCCACCTCAACTCCGAATAATCAGTGACCTATCACAGTTCAGAAAAGCCCTTAAACACCACTTATTCTGCCTACACTTTGTCAACCCTAATCCAACACAATCATTCCCCACACCACAACCTACACACGCAGCCCCGAATGCTCCAACAACATAACCACTGACGAGACAAAAACAGACCTACACTCAGGCACACCCTCAATGATCATAGATTTTTAAGGTCTTCTCCATTACGACTTACCAAGTTGATAGATAAACTGTAAATAGTTCACAACTATTGTTGTCAATTGTATATAGTTTCCCGTTACATTCCCAAGTTACAGACCCTGTTACAATGTATGCAAAAGATCCTGTTCTGATGCAAGTTTCTGTTATTTGTAAACCACACTGATACCAAATAGCATGATATATAAGAACTGTAAATAAATAAAAATAAATAAATTTCCACCATTAGGACTTCCAGGTCAGGAACTTTGTTGGCTAAGCTTCGAGCATTTGTGCTCATTGCTTTCCAGCATTTAACTGACTTGCCTGTATTTTGCATTGATTTTGTTCTATCCATTTCTTCCCACTTGCCATTGATATGTGGTTTAAAAGTGTGGCTGTTTCTGATTTTGTTCTGTTTTTGCCGGTAGTGATGTCCTGAACTTGTCCTTCCCCATCCGTCCCCCCTTTCTCTAGTTTAAATGCATATCCACATACTGCCTGAATTTTTCACTTATGATTTTTTTCCCTGCAACAGAGAGATGTAGTCCATCAGCACAGTATAGTCTTTTGTTGGTCCATCTGTTTCCCCCAGGTGCCTATAAATCTGAATCCTTCTTGTTTGCACCAAGTCTGGAGCCATGTGTTAAAGCTGTTTATGCGATGTAGCCTTTCTGGCCCCTTACCAAGAACAGGTAGAACTTCTGAGAATGCTACAGTGTTTTGGTCTTTTGGTTCTTGAGTTGCCTCATGGCCGACTCGATGACCACAGAATTGTGAAGAAGGAGATGGGTTTTCTGGAAACCCAGGCTTTGGCAGACTCGGTACATGGTGTCGAGCCATCTGCTCACAATGGGCACCGACACTGCTGTTTCCCACATATGGAGAAGGAGGCACTCGAGGATTGGAGGGACAGGCACCATGAGGGCCTCCTTCGGAGGGGCCTCATACTGGAGGATCTCATTCCTCCATGCGGGGGTCCTGTTCCACCTCGGTCTCAAATGCGAGTGCCTTTGCCATATCCCACACAAAGTTGAGGAAGGCAATATCTTTGGGTGGGGAATGGCGCCGGAACACCGGTGGAGACAGGCCGAGGGCATGTCTCGGTGTCGCCGGGTGTCCGGGGACTCCTCGTCCTTCGTTTTCCACTCTGATTCAAAGTTAGAGGAAGATTCCAAGGCTCCGCAGCTTCCATGGTCGAGTCCCAAGCCTGAAGGCTCCTGAAGCCAGGGGGACCTGTGGTCCGAGACATGTGCACTCGTCAGAGAGGACCGGTGTCCCGAGGAACTGGATCGGGACCTCGTGCAATGCTGATGGATCTCTTGAGGCAGTTGGTGCTCGAGAATTGGCTTGACTACTGGGAAAGCCCTCGAGGTCGAGGGTCCGGTCATCAGGGCAGA
Organism: Ichthyophis bannanicus; assembly: GCA_033557465.1. Lineage (NCBI taxonomy): Eukaryota > Metazoa > Chordata > Amphibia > Gymnophiona > Ichthyophiidae > Ichthyophis > Ichthyophis bannanicus. The sequence goes on along the minus strand of CM066035.1, from coordinate 943,354,263 downwards.
TGAGCCAGAACAACCAGACATCAGCGCCTGCTGCTTTGGTAGAAGGGCAGTGAAACTATGCTCCAAGGCGGCTATTCTGGTCTCCATGCCAGACAACTTTGTAGCATTTGACGTGGGCACCGAAGGCTTTGGACCCGGCATCAGTTCAGTTGAGGGGGAGTCCTCGATCAGGATGGCCTCGGGGGTCCAAGGTTGGTTGACCAAAGCTGATGAATCCTTCCAGGACAGCTTGTGAGGCCGCTCCCTCAGACTCACGCAAGGGACTGCGAGGCCTGGTGTGAGATTTACCCACTTTTCCAGACCCACCCTCCGAGGTGGTCTTTGAGATCTTCTTGCATTCCACCTCCAGGGAGTTCCTCTCGGAGAAGCTGCGGCCATTGGACTCCGAGGTAGCCCTGGCATCATGGGGCACCAAGGTACTGGAGGGGGTCCTGGAGCATGGAATTGCCGGGGATTCCAGTGCAGAGTCGGATCTATGAAAGAACGTTCCTGCTGCAGCTGGTGGCTCTTCATGGCCTTTGCGGAGATGGTCTTACAAAGGTCGCGTCCTGAGGCATCGTGGTCCAACCTGAGGCAATGGAGGAAGCCTTTATGTGAGTCAGTGAGGGACATCATCTTACTGCCCCGATCACATTTCTTGAAGCAACTGGAGAACATGGGAAAAAACGGGTCCCTGAACTCGGGCGAGGGTCTGAGGACTGCCGGTCAAAAAGGGCGCAAAGTGCTGGTTGAGGGCCCTCTCAATAAAAATGAACCCGAGGAGCGTCGCCTAGGCAATCTGGCTCAGGGGCGGGAAGAGGAACCGATATGCATACCAGAAAAGAAAAACTTTAAGGTAAAAAAAAAAAAGACACATTTTCTGGGGAAACGGGACAGACATCTGGTGGGCTCTGCGGAAAAAAGGAGGCTGAGGCAAGATAGCACCCTTGGGCAAGAAGGAGACCACGCATGCCTGGTGCATCTCCCATAGGCTTTCTTTGAAATCTGGAGAGATGTTTCTGCGCAGGCTCTGTCGGCACCGTCATTCATTTATTTATTTTTATTTATTTAGCAGAATTTATATACCGCTTTTTCCTAAAATTAAAGCAGTTTATAGTGCAACCAGAGAGTGATATATAGAACGAGGGGTTAGGGGGTATGCAGGAGAATGTTTCAGGTTAACTTACATACAAGGTAAACTATATACAATTATATACAGTCAGTACACAGTGATTTTGGTAGGTAGGAAATTATGCATATCTTGACATTGTATAAGAAGTATGTATGAGGGGTAGGGGATGGGGAAGGTAGTCCAAATTATGTAATGTCTCTGAAGTGTTCAATATAAAGAGTGGGTTTTAGCTTCTTCCAGAAATCTTTGGAGTCAGAAGTTGATCTTAGATTGTCCGGGGGGGAGTTCCAGAGAGTGGGGGCAGCCATTATTGTAAATGTAGCAGATATAAAAAAGAAAATAATATATGACATAATATTATTTTTACTGTGTATTCTGCTGAAATTTGCATTTTCGTGTTTTGGGTTTGTTTGAACTCTCTGGGGGCAGTTTCAGCTGGTTTCCATTCTAGCCCAGAGTGAGGACTGTTGGACCACTCCAATGTGTAACAGAAAAAGGGGGAGCTTAGTATGTGGTGGCTGTTTATCTCTGAAAATAACCTGCAAGTGTTGCTCACTTAGCACAGTCCTATTCTATATTATAGATATTCCCTAATAAGGCACAATATCATTTTGTTGTTTGTAAGTATAAACTGAGTTTGAGCATGTTCTGGAATTTCTAGTTCTCTTATCTCCCACATGCTTCCCTCTTCTTCCTCTGTTCCCTTCCCTTCTCCATTCTGCATGGCTCAGAGGTTGTTAAGTTTTCTCTGATGTCTGACCAGGTAAGATGTGCTTTCCTCTTACTTGAGCATAAAGAACACTAGGAACATAAGAACATAAGATATGCCATAATGGGTCAGACCAAGGTCCATCGAGCCCAGTATCCTGTTTCCAACAGTGGCCAATCTAGGTCATACGTACCTAGCAGTTTCCCCAAAAGACACAGGTTCCACAATGCTTGTACTGGGTCAAGCAGTGATATCCTGGGTCCCTTTTAATAATGGTTTATGGACCTTTCCTCCAGGAACATGTCCAAACCTTTTTTAAACCCAGCTACACTAACAGCTTTTACTACATCCCCCGGTAACAAATTCCAGAGTTTGATTACACGTTGAGTAAAAAAAAATTTCTCTTATTAGTCTTAAATAGTTTACCCTGTAGCTTCATTCCATGTCCCCTAGTCTTTCTATATTCTGATAATGTAAACAATCGATCTACGTTTACCCGTTCCACTCCGTTCATTAATTTATAGAGGTCTATCGTATCTCCCCTCAGCCGTCTCTTTTCCAGGTTAAAGAGTCCTAACCTTTTTAGCCTTTCTTCATAGGGGTATCCTTCCGTCCCCTTTACCATTTTGGTGGCTCTTCTCTGAACCTTTTCTAATAACGCTATATCCTTTTTAAGATACGGCGACCAGAACTGCACACAATATTCAAGGTGCAGTCGCACCATGGAACAATACAGAGGCATTATAATATATTTTGTTCTATTTTCCATTCCTTTCCTTATGATACCTAGCATTCTATTTGCTTTCTTGGCCGCCGCTGCACACTGGGCAGAGGGTTTTAAATGTTATCCACAATGACGCCTAAATCTTTTTCCTGGGTGGTAGTTCCTAATGTGGAACCTTGCATCGTGTAACCATAATTTGGCTTGTTCTTCCCTACGTGCATAACTTTGCACTTGTCACATTAAATTTCATCTGCCATTTCGATGCCCAGTCTTCCAATTTATCAAGATCCTCTTGCAAATTTCCACAATCCTCATGGGTTTTAACAACTTTAAATAGTTTTGTGTCATCTGCAAATTTGATAACCTCACTCGTTAGTCCCTTTTCCAGGTCATTTATGAATATGTAAAAAAGCAGCGAACCCAGCACAGATCCCTGGGATACACCACTATTCACCTTTCTCCATTGGGAAAACTGGCCATTTAGCCCTACCCTCTGCTTTCTATCTTTTAACCAGTTCCTGAACCACAAAAGTACACTGCCTCCTATCCCATGACTCTTTAGTTTTACCAAAAGTCTCTGATGAGGGACTTTGTCAAAGGCTTTCTTAAAGTCCAAATACACTATATCAACTGACTCACCTTTGTCTACCTGTTTATTAACACCTTCAAAAAACATAACAGATTAGTAAGACAAGATCTTCCTTGTCTAAAGCCATATTGGCTGTCCCCCATTAGGCCATGACTGTCTACATGTTCAGTGATTTTGTTCTTTATAATGGTTTCTACCATTTTTCCCAGTACTGACGTCAGGCTCACCGGTCTGTAGTTTCCCAGATCACCCCTGGCACCCTTTTTTAAAAATTGGCATTACATTGGCGATCCTCCAATCTTCAGGTATTACAGATTATTTTAATGATAGTTCACAGATTACTAATAGCAGATCTGCAATCTTATATTTCAGTTCTTTCAACACCCTTGGATGTACACCGTCTGGTCCAGGTGATTTGCTACTCTTCAGTTTATCAAATAGTTGTAATACATCTTCCCAGTGTAGCGATATTTCTTTTAATTCTTCTGCAGTATCACCTTTAAATACCACTTTAGTCATAGCTAACATCCCTACATCTTCCTCAGTAAAGACCGAAGCAAAGAATTCATTCAGGCTCTCTGCTATAGCCTTGTCCCCTTTTACTGCCCCTTTACCCCTCTATCATCTAATGGACCAAATGACTCTCTCACAGGTTTTTTGCTACGAATGTACTTGAAAAAGTCTCTATTATGTGTTTTTGCTTCCAGAGCAAGTTTCTTCTCAAATTCTCTCTTTGCCTGCCTTATCAATGCCTTGCATTTAACTTGCCAGTGCTTGTGCTGTTTCTAGTTTTCATCATCTGGCTCTTTTTTCCATTTCCTGAAAGATGCTTTTTTGCCAACAACAGCCTCTCTGACCTCACCTTTAAACCATGCTGGCAGTTTTTTGGACTTCCTTCCACTTTTCTTAAAGCATGGAATACAGCTGGTCTGGGCTTCCAAGATAGTATTTTTAAACAACACACAAGCTTGATTTATTATTTATTTATTTATTTCAACTTCTTATATACCGCACTCTTTGACATCAGCGCGGTTTACAAATAACAGAAAGAAACCAGAACAACAGGCTGTTTGGTATTACATATAACAGGAGTATCAACTTGGATAACATGGGAGAACTATTTACACTATTTACACTATTTAACCTTTGCAACTGCTCCTTTTAGTTTTTTCTTCACTATTTTCCTCTTTTTATCATAGTCTCCCTTTCAAAAGTTAAAAGGTAGTACTGTGGATTAGCTTATCATCCCTCCTCCATTAATTAAATCAAATGTGATCATGCTATGATCACTATTGCCAAGTGGGCCCAATACCCTTATCTCTTGCACCAGATCTGGTGTTCCACTAAGGACTAGGTCCAATATGGCTTCCCCTCTGGTTGGTTCATGAACCAGCTGCTCCAAGAAACAGTCATTTATTTCATCTAGGAACTTTATCTCCCTAGCATTTAACAAATACACTGGGTTCACAGATTAATCAGCTTTAATCTAAATAATTCCTTTTTCACCAAGATTTAGAAAAATTCCCAGAAGTAATACTTACAGTACAATTGCAGATCTCTCTCCAGAAATAGCAGTCCCCTTTTCTAGTCCTTCAAGAGTTGTTTTCCTTCATTCTGCCTAAGCCTGTTTGTGTTGTGTTTGGATTTAAGGGCCCAGTAATACATTGGCCTTGTATTATGGTATGGTTTGTTCCTTTTGTGCTATTATTCTGTGTGTTAAGAAAAAAACACTATACAGAGAAACACGATGGCAGAAATCACTTAATGCATTTTCTGTAAAGAGAATTTAATGCTGTGTACTAAAAGTTTTTTCTTACTTCTGACCAGAACCAGTTAAAAAAATCCTGGCTTCGTGCCCGAGTATGTGTGGAGAATAGCTGACAGAGCTGCAGGGAAGAGCCCACTACGCAATCAACCAGAACACATACAGCTCAGCAATGAAACAGAAGAATAACTGAAGCAAAATTTCCCAGAACAATCTACGATTTACCCAGTCAGGACACGTTAGTAAAAACACAAAGTGCTAAATGTAGTTCTCATCTATAACCAGGAGGTGGCAGCATAACATTTAAACAAAGTCCATGAATAAAGAAGACTCTAAAACTATCCTTTCCAATCTGCTGACAGTGACATCTCATGGTTAGATATATTATCACATTTTGTTTCATTTTATTCTTCTTTCCAGACAAGGGAATATTTGAGTATTGCTCTATTCAAACTATCCTGGCCCTCTCCCTCCAAGTCAGAGAGATACATACAGGTACATGCAGAGAGGTTGGAAAGAATTCTATGAGCCATGCTTTGCATGCTTTTCCCACTTATTTTCCCACTATGAAGGTAATAATCAACTGCACTGTGGAGGTTTCATTCCTGCTGGCAGGCGTCAGGAGTGCATGCTTGCTTGAAAATTATGCCCGCAAGCCAAATTTATCTACTCACTGTGTTTGCAGCTGCGTCAGAGCAGATGCAAGAATATACATTGAAAACAGCATGAGGAGATTCAAAATACATACATACAATCTCTGCACATACGTGGGCAAATGGAAGTGATCAATGTAATTAATGCAAGTCAACTTGTATTCACCCGCATGGAACTGTAGACTGATTTCTGCCGCCCCCCCCCCAAAGTAAAAGTCCACATGCATTCACCATATTGTATTTTTACTTGCCCAAAATAATGGGCAGACTTAGGGCAAGGGAAGGAAATTATGTACAGAGATTGTATGATTAATCTCCACATGCCATGCCTGCTGTTCATTCCTGCATCTGCTCCCATGCAGTGTCGATAAATTGTGCCCATAGGCCAAATTTCCACACAAGCTCACACTCCTGACTCCTACCTGCGGGAATGGAGCCTGCATAGTGAGGCTATTAGATTCATAGTGGTATAATAAGCAGGGAAACAAAATATTTCTCAGATATGTTAGTGACAGGAGGAAGTGCAAAAATTGCTATTGTCAGACTGAAGGGTGAAGGAGAGGAATATGTAGAAGCTGATGAGGATAAAGCAGAATTGCTTAAGAAATATTTTTGTTGTGTGTCAACAGATGAAGAGCCGGGAGCAGGTCCTCAGAAAACACTGACAAACAGGAACACTCATATGGTGAATTTTGAATGATTTTCAGAAGACTGTGTTCATGAGAATCTAGCTAAGCTAAAAATAGATAAAGTGATGGAGCCAGGTGGGATATACCCCAGAGTACTGAAGGAACTTGGGGGGTGTTCTAGAGGCTCCACTGTGACCATTTTAATGCTTCTATAGAGTTGGGTGTGGTCCCAGAGGACTGGAGAAAGGCACATGTGGTCCCTTTACACAAAAGCAGAAGTAAGGATGAGATTGAGAACTACAGACTGGTTAGTCTGACCTCTATGATGAGCAAATTAATGGAAACACTGTTATAACAGAGGATAGTGAGGTTTCTGGAGTCCAAAGGATTACAGGATCCGAGGCAATATGGGTTTACTAGAGGCAAGTCTTGTCAGGCAAATCTCATTAATTTCTTTGACTGGGTGATGAGGGAGTTGGATGGAGGGAGAGCTCTAGATGTGGTGCACTTAGATTGCAGTAAAGCCTTTATCACTGTTCTACACAGTACTATGGCTGAGTGGAAAGAGTCAAGCATGAATCTGAAGTGTAGAAAGTCTACAAGGATGCGGGATTTGAGCCACGCGCACTCAGATGAATGGGCACAGAACGTAGATAGCAGGTAGTGGAAGATAGCCAGGGCTGGGGTATAGTACTCCTCAAAGGACATGGCAAGGGCGGAGCAAGAGCATCCAGAGTAGAGGAGAGCGCAGTGTTATAGGGAGCTAGTGCCGCATCAACACACTCAGATGACACAGTGGAGGAGAGAGCCAATGGGTCAATAGCACGAAGATGACACAGTGGAGGAGAGAGCCAATGGGTCAATAGCACGAAGATGACACAGTGGAGGAGAGAGCCAATGGGTCAATAGCATAAAGATGACACAGTGGAGGAGAGAGCCAATGGGTCAATAGCATGAAGATGACACAGTGGAGGAGAGAGCCAATGGGTCAATAGCACGAAGATGACACAGTGGAGGAGAGAGCCAATGGGTCAATAGCATGAAGATGACACAGTGGAGGAGAGAGCCAATGGGTCAATAGCACGAAGATGACACAGTGGAGGAGAGAGCCAATGGGTCAATAGCATGAAGATGTCTAAAGAGGTTGGAGGAGACGGGGTGATGAAGAGTAAAGCTTAGCAGGTGCTGGGTGAGATAAGGGGAGAAGTGAGGAAGAGAAGTCTGAGGGTCAGCATTAGAGAAGAAAACAAGGTTGAGGCAGTGGCCGTGCCAGTAGAGCATGTTAGTCGAGTTTGTATTGGCCCCCACCAATCTCTCTAGTGAAACTGTAATCAGTCAAAATGCAAAGTGGAGTTAACTTTCTGGATTTTATACTTTATTACTAGGTGTTATTATTGCAACAGTGAAGTAGGCGCCTGGTAACATCAGAGCAATGTACGACACCTCTGTGGGTTGAACTGGAGCGAGTCTTCAGATCTTCTACTCCTTGAGGAGGTTGCCAAGATCCATAAGGTTAAATTTACCAACTCCAGTATAGCAGCCATGCATAAAGTATTGACAAAACTGGATAAATGGTGGAAGCTCCATGGAGCAACTCGGTGAACTCACTGTGGCACAACCTCTTGTTAAAACATGGCAAGCATCCAAGATCTGGAGGCTACTATTACTGATCATTTGTGTAATGCTACAAGGCGTACGCAGTGCTACACATATAAGGCTGTGGCAGAAGGGGATGGCTGCTCATGCCAATATGTGAGAAATATGATCTCCATGCATGAATCTTCAGATAGAACCCTTCCCCACTGGATCTGGAGTACGGGTTTAGAAATGGGTGATCTACAATCGACTCTGAATCTGATGCTCCATATGTGACAATTGTTGAATTCAGGGCACGTGGCATCTAGGTATTATAGAAATTGTAAAACTTGTAAGAAGCCTACAGAAAGGGACTTCAGAAAGTACAGGAGCAAGATTTTAGAGTGAGTAGCACTTCTTGTGGCCTTGGGCAAGTCGCTTAACCTTCCACTGCCTCTGAAGAAAGGATTGGCAATCTACTTCTGGTCACATTGTCATGAAAACCCAGGAGTTCCTGGGTCACCAGGAGTCAGCAGTGACTCGAAGACACCCATTGCATTTTCCAATGAGGTGATGGAGCGGCCTGAATTTTGGAAAGACCTTTTTCAGATCTCTAGCTCTGCTAGTCCAATTCAATCACTCTATTGTATAGCACGCAGGGCTGGCCTGTCCATTGAGCGAGAATGTTTTTTGCACAGGGCCCCGCATTTCAGGGGGCCCCGCGCAAAGAACATTCTGCTTTAAAAGTAAATTTTAAAATTAAAAAAAAAAGCTGGCTGCTGCTGCTGCCGCCGCGGCAGCAGCAGAATCGAGTGTCCCACGGTGCCCCCCCTGCCCGGCAGAGCCCTCCCTTTCTGCCTCAGTCCCTACCCCTCGCCTCAGTCCCTCCCCGTGTCAGCTTTCAGAGCTGCAAAGGGAGAGTTTCCCTTTCGCGGCTCTGTTAAGCCCCCCGGGGCTGATGGGAACTTTCCCATTAGCCCCGGCGGGCTTAACAGAGCCGCGAGGGAGAAACTCTCCCTTCGCAGCGCTGAAAGCCAACGCGGGGAGGGACTGAGGCAGAGAGGGGGGGGGCACTGCCGGGCAGGGGGGAGCACCGCGGGACACTTGATTCTGCTGCTGCTGCTGCGGCAGTAGCAGCAGCAGCCAGCTTTTATTTTATTTTAAAATTTCCCTCAGCTGTTGGGGGAGAGGGGGGTTAGGACTGGAAATGGGCTGATGGGGGGGGAGGGGGTTAGGACTTGAGGTGGGCTAGATGGGGTTTGGACTGGTAATCGGCTGTGGGCTGATGGGGGGGGGTTAGGACTCGTAATGGGCTATGGGGGGCTAAGCCTGGAAATGGGCTGATGTGGTTAGGACTGGTAATGGGCTGATGGGGGTTAGGACTGGAAGTGGGCTATGGGGGGGCTTAAACTGAAGGGGTGATAGGGGATTAGGACTGGTAATGGGCTATGGGGGGCTAGGACTGGTAATGGGTTGGGGGGTTGCTAGGACTGGAAATGGGCTATGGGGGGGCTAAGACTGAAAATGGGGTAATGGGGGTGAGGACTGGAAGTGGGCTGATGGGGGACTTAGGACTGGTAATGGGCTTTGGGGGGCTAGGAATGGTAATGGGCTATGGGGGGTTAGGACTGGTAATGGGTTGGGGGTTGCTAGGACTGGAAAATGGGCTGAGTGGAAGGGGAGGCTTGAACTGCAAATAGCTGATGGGGAGGTGGGCTTGGAATGGAAATGGGCTGAGTGGAAGGGGGGCTTGAACTGCAAATAGCTGATGGGGAAGGGGGCTTGGAATGGAAATGGGCTGTGAGGGGAAGGAACTAGGACAGGAAATGGGCTGATGGAGGGGCTAGGATAGGACTGGAAATTGGGTGTTGGGGGAGCTAAGATTGGAAATGGGCTATGGTGGGGGCTTGGACTGAAATGGACTCATGGAGGGGCTAGAACTGGAAGTAGGCTCATGGGGGTCTTGGACTGGAAATGGGTTGAGTGGAGGGGAGCTAGGATTTGACATAGGCTGATGGTGGGGCTAGGAAAAGACTAGAAATGGGCTGATGGGGGGGCTGGGATTGGAAATGAGCTGATGGAGGGACTCTGATAGGACTGGAAATGAATGGGTGAGCTAGGACTGGAAATGGGCTGATGCAGGGACTAGAAGGGAGCAGATGCTGGGTGGGGCTGGAACCAGAAGGGAGCTGATGTTGGGGGAGGATTAGAATGGGATGGAGCTGGGAGAGTGAAATGGAGAGGGGAAAAATATTTTCTGTGGGAGGGAAGAAAAATCTACAATTGGCTGGGTATTGGGAGAGTAAGTGGGGATTGAGGATGAAGGGGTACAATTTGAGTGGATGAAATAGGAATGAGGAAAGAGCAAAAGGAGAAAGATTAGTATGTTAAAGCAGATGTAGAGAGAGAATGGAAAAAAACTAGAAGAGAGAAGAAAGGACAAATGGACAGCAGACGATGGAGAGTTAGCAGAAGACACAAAGAAACCAGAAGAAAGTGCCAGCCAGCTCCAGCAGCAATTGCAACTGAAAAAAAATGCACAAAAGGTAGAAATATATCTCTTTATTTTGAATTTATTAATTGGAATATGTCAGCTCTGGGAAATGTGCATCATTAACGTCTGCGCTTTGTTTGGTACAAGAGGAAATTAATTTATAGTTTTATTTCTACAGTGTTGTACATTCCAAGTTTGGCTTTTGGGGTTCCCAGTTTAATTATTGTCTTCCTGTTTCTAAACTGTGATTCCTTGTTTGGTGATGGTCTATGTTCTGCATGTGTAACTGAGCTGAGGTATTCTCTTTATGTAATTCCTATTTGACATTGTCAGTTGTTCTTTCCCCAGAAGGTCATGTATTGTTATTCTCTGAAATGTATTGGTTTAATATTTGCAGTGTTGCCTTTTGATAGGTAGAGTATGGTACTTTGTGAGTCCTGGTAGTGCTGTTAGGATACGGCGGGTTTGCTATGGGTTCTAAATGGGCAGTGTTTGTAGTAGTTCCTAATGTACCTGGCGGTTGGCATCGGAGTATAGTAATGTAGAAGTCTTTTAGTCTTTCTTTATCCATATGCTCATTAAGAGGCATATTTACTAAATGTTAGTGTATGGTGACATTATGCAAATATTTATGCAAATGAGGCCCACACCGAGTCCCTGCACATGGCCCCGCACCCCCCTTAGCCGCCCCTGATAGCACACCTTACATACTGGACCCCAGTTAAATGTTTTAAAGTTGGAGTGATTCGGTTGTAAGCTATGATGATCAGGGACTATCTTAAATCTATACCATATGTACAGTGCTGCGTATACCTTGTAACACTATGCAAATGCTAAGTAGTAGTGAGGAAACCAATGTGTTGGTCATGTGATTCCTTTAGTTGGAATCAAATAACTTTATTGGCATGAACAGGCAGAAAAAGGCAAAGGGGACATTTACAGAGCAAATTTGCTTTTGTGTGTCCAGTACACCCCCCCCCCCCCATTTTTGGTGGGCAGTATGGGACATGAGGAGGTAGATATTTAAAATTAACCTTGGAATTTCTCAGTGCTTATGCTGGACAGGATTTCCCTCTTTTTCACCTGCCTTCGGTCCTAGCAGCCAAAAGCATATTTGAAAATGTGAGGAATTATTCTTTGGTGAATTTCATAAGAACATAAGAACAAACAAACCTCTTCCAGAGACGGGGAAGCTGTAAAACTAGAGGGCATAACATGAAGCTGCAAGGGGGTAAACTGAAAGGCAATGTCAGGAAATACTTTTTCAGTGAAAGGGTGGTGGATGCTTGGAATGCCCTCCCGATGGAAGTGTTGGGGGCAAATACTGTGACAGAATTCAAAACGGCATGAGACAGACACAGTGGATCCCTTTACAGCAACAAGATAAAATCAAAATAAACTAAACCAGCTAAATTCTCAACAAACATGGGGTGTCCTACATGGAGTGGTGGGTTCACCCCTAAACAAAGACGTGGGGAGGGGCAGCCTCCACGGAGCGGCAGGTGCACCTACTCTTGCCATCATACTGGGCAGACTAGATGGACCATACTGGTCTTTATTTGCCATCATTTACTATGTTACTATGCCATACTGGGTCAGACCAAGGTCCATCAAGCCCAGTATCCTGTTTCCAACAGTGGCCAATCTATGTCACAAGTACCTGACAGGTACCCAAAGTCCACAACTTCCACAATGGTCATCCTGGGGTACGCTGTGGATTTCCCGGATCCTCTTTAATAATGGTTTATGGACCTTTCCTCCAAGAATTTGTCCAAACCTTTTTTAAAGCCAGCTACATTAGCAGCTTTTACTACATCATCCGGTAACGAATTCCAGAGTTTGATTACACATCGAGTGAAAAAATATTTTCTCTTATTAGTCTTAAATGGGGTACATTGTAGCTTTATTGCGTGTCCTCTAGTCTTTCTACTTTTTGATGGCGTAAACAACTGATCTACATTAACCCATTCCACTCAATTCATTAATTTATAGAATTCTATCATATCTCCCCTCAGCCGTCTCTTTTCCAAGTTGACGAGCCCTAACCGTTTAAGCCTTTCCTCCTAGTGGTATTCTTCCATCCTCTTTACCATCTCGGTGGCTCTTCTCTGTACCTTTTCTAATTCCGTTATATCCTTTTTAAGATACGGCGACCAGAATTACAAACAATATTCAAGGTGCAGTCGAACCATGGAACGATACAGAGGCATTATAATATCCTTGGTTTTATTCTCCATTCCTTTCCTTATGATTCCTAGTGTTCTATTAGCTTTCTTGGCCGTCGCTGCACACTGGGCGGAGGGTTTCAATGTATTATCCACAATGACGCCTAAATCTTTTTTCCTGGTTAGTGTTTTCTAAGATGGTACCTTGCATCATGTAACCATAGTTTGGGTTGTTCTTTCCTAGGTGCATAACTTTGCAATTGTCCACATTAACTTTCATCTGCCAGTCTTCCAATTTATCAAGGTCCGCTTGTAATTTTTCACAATCCTCTTGGGTTTTAACAACTTTGTATAATTTTGTGTCATCTGCAAATATGACCACCTCACTCGTTATTCCCATTTCCAGGTCATTTATGAATATTTTAAAAAGCAGTGGGCCCAGCACAGATCCCTGGGGTACTCCACTGTTTACTTTTCTCCACTGAGAAAATTGGCCATTTAGCCCTACTCTCTGCCTTCTATCTTTTAACCAGTTTCTACACAGCCTCCAATCCCATGACTTTTTAATTTCACCAAGAGTCTCTAATGAGGGACCTTGTCAAAGGCTTTCTGAAAATCCAGATACACTATATCAACCGGCCCACCTTTGTCTATTTGTTTCACACCTTTAAAAAAATATAACAGATTAGTAAGACAAGACTTTCCTTGGATAAATCCATGTTGGCTTTCTTCCATTAAACCATGACTATATACATGATCAGTATATTTTATTCTTTATAATGGTTTCTACCATTTTGCCCGGTATTGATGTTCAATTCATAGTTTTGTAGTTTCCCGGATCACCCCTGGAATCCTTTTTAAATATTGGCGTTACATTGGCCATTCTCCACTCTTCAGGTACTACAGTTAATTTTAATGATAGCTCACAGATTACTAATAGCAGGTCTGCAATCTCATATTTCAGTTCTTTCAATACCCTTGGATGTATACCATCTGGTCCAGTTGATTTGGTATGCTTCAGTGTATCAAATTGCTGTAATACATCTTCCTGGTTTATCAATATTTCTTTCAATTCTTCTGATACATCACCTTTATATACCATTTCAGGCATGGGTAAATTTCCTACATCTTCTTCAGTAAAGACCAAAGCAAAGAATTCATTCGGTTTCTCCGCTATGGCCTTGTCTTAGCGCCTCTTTTACTCCTCTATCATCCAACGGTCCAACTGACTGTCTCACAGGTTTTTTGCTACGAAATTACTTGAAATAGTTTTCATTCTGCATTTTTGCATTCATGGCAAGCATTTTTTCAAATTCTCTCTTTGCCTGCCTTATCAATGCCTTGCATCTAACTTGCCACTGCTTGTGTTGTTTCCCGTTTTCGTCATTTGGCTCCTTTTTTGGCCGCAATAGCTTCTCTGCCCTCGCCTTTAAACCATGCTGGCAGTTTTTTGGCCTTCCTTCCACTTTTCTTAAAGCATGGAATACATCTGTTCTGGGCTTCCAAGATAGTATTTTTAAACAATGCCCACGCTTTATGCAAATCGTTAGCCTTTGCAGCTGCTCCTTTTAGTCTTTTCTTAACTATCTTCCTCATTTTATAGTCTCTCTTTTGAAAGCTAAATGGGAGTACTGTGGATATCTTGCCGTCCTTCTTTCATTTATTAAATCAAATGCGATCATGCTATGATCACTGTTGCCATGTGGCTCCAATACCCTTATCTCTTGCACCAGATACTGCATGCCACTAAGGACTAGGTTCAAAATATCTTCCCCTCTTGTCGGTTCATGAACCTGCTGCTCTTCTAGAAACTTTATCTCCTTAGCATGTCCTGCCATGACACTGACCCAGTCGATACCCGGGTAATTGAAATCAACCATTATTACTGTGTTGTAACTTTTGTTAGCTTCCTTGATTTCTTTCAGCATTTCATTATCCATTTGTTCATTCTGGCCAGGCAGTCAGTAGTACATCCCCACTGCCACTGCCTTCCCCTTTTTACATGGAATTTCTATCCATAGAGATTCTACAGCGTATTTTGTTTCCTGCAAAATTTTAATCCTATGTGACTCAATGCCCTCTCTAACATAGAGCGCAACCCCTCCACCAATTTGATCTACCCTATCATTGCGATATAGTTTGTACCCAGGTATCACAGTGTCCTATTGATTGGTATCTCAGAGATCTGGTGGAAGGAGGACAATCATATCTAACCTCTCATTTAGAGCTATATATTCTTAATCTCCCATCTTATTTTTTAGACTTCTAGCATTTGCATACAGGCATTTTAGAGGTCGTATTTCAATCATATTAATCTGGTTATCAGTTGATAGGGGTAATTTGGAATCTTTCAGCTCTGTACTCAAAGGCATCTGGGAAACGTTTATCTTTATTGGAACCTCCCTTTCAGGATGTCCCAACTTCCCTGTTTTGTTAGTATCCTTCAAGGATACATCCTTCCGAACCGTGTGCTCCTGGGCAACTGTCAGCTTTCCCCTATTATCTAGTTTAAAAGCCATTCTATCTCCTTTTTAAATGTTAATACCAGCAGCCTGGCTCCATCCCGGTTAAGGTGGATCCCATCCCTTCAGAAGAGCCTCTCCCTTCCCCCGAAAGTTGCCCAGTTCCTAACAAATCCAAAACCCTCTTCTTTGCACCATCGTCTCATCCACGCATTGAGACTCTGGGGCTCCGCCTGCCTTTTGGGCCCTGTGCGTGGCATGGGAAGCTTTTCAGAGATGCTACCCTGGAAGTTCTGGATTTCAACTTCCTACCTAAAAGCCTAAATTTGGCCTCCAGAACCTCCCTCCCACATTTTCCTATGTCACTGGTACCAACATTTACCAAGACAGCAGACTCCTCCCCGGCGCTATCTAAAACCTTCTTTATTTGGCACATGAGGTCTGCTACCTTCGCACCAGGCAGGCATGTTAAGAGGCGATCCGCACATCCACCAACCACTCAGCTATCTACATACGTAATGATTGAATCATCCACTATAAAGGCATCCTAACCTTTCTCTCAGGGGCACATGGCCCTAGAAGAAACTCCTTGGTGCAAGAGGATGTTACATCTCCTGGTGGACAGGTCCTAGCTACAGAATCTCTTCCTGCCTCACCAAGGTGATGTTCTCCTTTCATGAGACCTCTCTCCTTCACGGCAGCTGAAAGGCTGCCGGACTGGAGGTGGGGCTTCAATACTATGTCCCCGCAGGTCTCGTCTATGTACTTCTATGACTTTCTTATGTCTTCCAAGTCTGCTACTCTACCCTCCAGAGATCACATTCATTCCCTGAGGGCAAAGAGCTCCTTGCATCTAGTGCACACGTAAGACATAAGAACATAAGATATGCCATACTGGGTCAGACCAAGGTCCATCAAGCCCAGTATCCTGTTTCCAACAGTGGCCAATCTAGGTCATAAGTACCTAGCAGTCTCCCCAAAAGACACAGGTTCCTCAATGCTTGTATTGGGTCAAGCAATGATATCCTGGGTCCCTTTTAATAATGGTTTATGGACCTTTCCTCCAGGAACTTATCCAAACATTTTTTAAACCCAGCTACACTAACAGCCTTTACTACATCCTCCGGTAACAAATTCCAGAGTTTGATTACACGTTGAGTGAAAAAATATTTTCTCTTATTAGTCTTAAATAGTTTACCCTGTAGCTTCAATGCATGTCCCCTAGTCTTTCTATATTCTGATAACGTAAACAATCGATCTACGTTTACCCGTTCCACTACGTTCATTAATTTATAGACGTCTATCATATCTCCCCTCAGCCGTCTCTTTTCTAGGTTAAAGAGTCCTAACCTTTTTAGCCTTTCTTCATAGGGGTATCCTTCCATCCTCTTTACCATTTTGGTGGCTCTTCTCTGTACCTTTTCTAATAACGCTATATCCTTTTTAAGATACGGCGACCAGAATTGCACACAATATTCAAGGTGCGGTCGCACCATGGAACAATACAGAGGCATTATAATATCCTTTGTTTATTTTCTATTCCTTTCCTTATGATTCCTAGCATTCTATTTGCTCTCTTGGCTGCCACTGCACACTGGGCCGAGGGTTTTAACATGTTATCCACGATGATGCCTAAATTCTTTTCCTGGGTGGTGGTTGCTAATGTGGAACCTTGCATCATGTAACCATAGTTTGGGTTTTTCTTTCCTAGGCGCATAACTTTGCACATGTCCACATTAAATTTCATCTGCAATTTTGATGCCCAGTCTTCCAATTTATCAAGATCCTCTTGCAATTTTCCACAATCCTCTTGGGTTTTAACAGCCTTCTGACCACTGGGAGATAATCGTACAATTTCCACTATTGGTGACCCATAAGCTGGACACAGCGGCAGCTAGTAAAAAAGGGGAAAATGTATTCGTATGTGGAATGCCTTTGATGTTTATTTAAGCAAATCTGTTCTTCCGCCCATCATACAAAGTCAATAGTGTGTGACATTTCAGATATGTTTGTTTTCCCTTTGCTGGGCCTGGAGTAAGATGAGAATTGTTCGTAGCCGGCTTCTTCCTCTTGCAATTAGTATTGGTTTTGGTTTGTCGCTTGTGCTACCGAATCGGAAATTTAAATAAATGCGGACAAAAGCAAAGTGTCTTGCAGCTTCCTCTCCTTCAGATGTTCTACATTCTACTAATAAAAATGTTTTGATTCTTCGCGCAGTAAAAAAAAAAAAGCAAGCCTGCAGGGGCGAGGTGGCCAAAGTTTCCACAAACCTTGACTGGATACCCATCAGCGAGGGGGGGGAGGGGGAGGGAGATGGAGAAATGTAACATAATATTGAATGAAAATATAAATTATACACTGATTTCTTCAGTCAACTTTTAATTTTAAGCAGAACTTACATCAAACCCTAAAGCGTGATACTGCATTGAATTAACCAAAACTATCCATATAGGGAAAACAATATGGAAATTAAAACAAAGCAATAAAATCACCCTCCCAAAAGTAAAAGAAATAAATACTGAGTAATACACATGAACCCATCACACACTCTCCCTCCCTCCCCAGCCAGTCTCCATCGCACACTCTCCCTCCCTCCCCAGCCAGTCTCCATCACACACTCTCCCTCCCTCCCTCCCCAGCCAGTCTCCATCGCACACTCTCCCTCCCTCCCCAGCCAGTCTCCATCGCACACTCTCCCTCCCTCCCTCCCCAGCCAGTCTCCATCGCACACTCTCCCTCCCTCCCCAGCCAGTCTCCATCGCACACTCTCCCTCCCTCCCTCCCCAGCCAGTCTCCATCTCACACTCTCCCTCCCTCCCCAGCCAGTCTCCATCGCACACTCCCCCTACCTCCCCAGCCAGTCTCCATCACACACTCTCCCTCCCTCCCTCCCCAGCCAGTCTCCATCGCACACTCTCCCTCCCTCCCCAGCCAGTCTCCATCTCACACTCTCCCTCCCTCCCTACCCAGCCAGTCTCCATCACACACTCTCCCTCCCTCCCTCCCCAGCCAGTCTCCATCACACACTCTCCCTCCCTCCCCAGCCAGTCTCCATCGCACACTCTCCCTCCCTCCCCAGCCAGTCTCCATCGCACACTCTCCCTCCCCAGCCAGTCTCCATCACACACTCTCCCTCCCTCCCCAGCCAGTCTCCATCGCACACTCTCCCTCCCTCCCCAGCCAGTCTCCATCGCACACTCTCCCTCCCTCCCCAGCCAGTCTCCATCGCACACTCTTCCTCCCTCCCCAGCCAGTCTCCATCGCACACTCTCCCTCCCTCCCTCCCCAGCCAGTCTCCATCGCACACTCTCCCTCACTCCCCAGCCAGTCTCCATCGCACACTCTCCCTCCCTCCCCAGCCAGTCTCCATCACACACTCTCCCTCCCTCTCCAGCCAATCTCCATCACACACTCTTCCTCCCTCACCAGCCAATCTCCATCAAACACTCTTCCTCCCTCCCCAGCCAGTCTCCATCACACACTCTCCGTCCCTCCCTCCCCAGCCAGTCTCCATAGCACACTCTCCCTCCCTCCCCAGCCAGTCTCCATCACACACTCTCCCTCCCTCCCCAGCCAGTCTCCATCGCACACTCTCCCTCCCTCCCTCCCCAGCCAGTCTCCATCACACACTCTCCCTCCCTCCCCAGCCAGTCTCCATCGCACACTCTCCCTCCCTCCCTCCCCAGCCAGTCTCCATCGCACACTCTCCCTCCCTCCCCAGCCAGTCTCCATCACACACTCTCCCTCCCCAGCCAGTCTCCATCGCACACTCCCCCTCCCTCCCCAGCCAGTCTCCATCGCACACTCTCCCTCCCTCCCCAGCCAGTCTCCATCCCACACACTACCTCCCTCCCTCCCCAGCCAGTCTCCATCACACACTCTCCCTCCCTCCCTCCCCAGCCAGTCTCCATCGCACACTCTCCCTCCCGCCCACCCCAGCCAGTCTCCATCGCACACTCTCCCTCCCTCCCCAGCCAGTCTCCATCGCACACTCTCCCTCCCTCCCTCCCCAGCCAGTCTCCATTGCACACTCTCCCTCCCTCCCTCCCTCCCCAGCCAGTCTCCATCGCACACTCTCCCTCCCTCCCCAGCCAGGCTCCATCGCACACTCTCCCTCCCTCCCCAGCCAGTCTCCATCGCACACTCTCCCTCCCTCCCCAGCCAGTCTCCATCGCACACTCTCCCTCCCTCCCCAGCCAGTCTCCATCACACACTCTTTAACCCATATTCGCCAGTCGCTATCTCACATTTCCAATCCCCATCACTCGCTCTCTGTCCCTTCCATTTCACCCCCCATCTCGTCACTTGCACTCTGCCTACTGTTCTCTTCTCATCTCTTTTAAACACCTCCTCCCTATCCCTGCTTTCTCCTTCCTCCACACCACAGCCAACATTATCCTCTCAATGTCCCTCCCCCACACTATAGCTGCTACCCCCCTCTCTTTCCAGTGTCTTCCCACTTCCCCCAGTCATGGTTCATGAATCAGCAATGACTCGATGCAGGAAAGTGTTCCTCTCTGTCCCTGCTGCAGCAGTTAGGTCAGGAGTTGGGAGTGGAGAGGGGCTGTTAGGCCAAACTCGTCCCTTCTTCAGCTCCTTCTAGGCAGCGGCAGTGGCCCTGGCTGACTGGAAAGCGGTGGTTAGTGCTGGTGCCGCAGTCCTGCCCATGCTGGCCACCAGTTTGGACTCGGGCAGACTCCACACTCCAGTCTGACTTGGAGCCGACCTCACGGGATTCTTGATGGGAGAGCGCAAGTGCATTCACCAGGACCCTGCTTGCTGGGGCTGGGGGCTTCGAAGCCTGGTAGCAGGGCGTGCAGAGAGGGACCAACCTGCGCTGGTGCTGGATGGGGACAGGCTGCAGGGACAATGCACAGGGAGCGAGAGCGTGTGTGCAGTAAAGCATGCACCGAATGCTTCTCCGACATGCCTTGTCGCGCAGTTAATACACCAAAAATGCTCTAATTTGATTGGCTCATAATGCTCGACCGTATACAACTTATAATCAGCAACTGTACATATGGCTCAAAATCCAGTCCAAAACCAGGGAATTGGTCACCCAATGCAGGGGCTTGGCTAGCACTGGACGACCCCCATGAAAAACCAAGGGTCACCCACTGCTGGACCTACACAGGAGTTTTATTTTGGTAAAAAAGTAGATAAACTGAGGCAGCAGTAGCACTGTTGGGAGGTAAAGCGCAGCACATGCCGGAAACGCTCACTTCTAGCCGCGCTGCCACCTACCTGCCTGTGTGAACCCCCCCCCCCGCCCCCCCCCGGCCCATGCAGTCAGCTCTAAGTCGTGCAGCATGAATTCTGAGAATATGGCTCTCATTGTAAAGCACAGACCCCGTTGGCAGCCCGAGATGAAGCGCTTGACAGGCTGCCTGGGGGGAGGGAAATCACACAGTGAAGACCATGATTGGTAGTAGCACTATACAAATCCACTACATATCCAACTTCGGTTTTTTTTTTTTTCCCTTGCTCCCAACAATCGTGCTAATTCATGTACATAGTTCGAGCATGTGATCTAGTTAATAGATTACATTTTCCATGTAAATAGTTCTCCCTTGTTTTCCAAGTTGATAATCCTGTTATATGTAACTCCGAACAGCCTGTTGTTCTGGTTTTTGTTTTGTTCTCT
The DNA here is from genome assembly GCA_033557465.1 of Ichthyophis bannanicus. Taxonomy (NCBI): domain Eukaryota; kingdom Metazoa; phylum Chordata; class Amphibia; order Gymnophiona; family Ichthyophiidae; genus Ichthyophis; species Ichthyophis bannanicus. The sequence continues at coordinate 943,333,743 of CM066035.1, read as the reverse complement.
GTAAACCGCGCTGATGTCGAAGAGTGCGGTATAAAAGAAATTAAAATAAAAATAAATAAAAATAAAGTAGTAAGTAAAGTAATAGCACTGTTAGAGGTAAGTACCAGCATGTTCTGTGCTCATCTTCTCCCTGCGCCCACACTTTAAACATCTATATATTGTCCCGAGGGAAGGGGAAGGGGCAGGGAATGTTCCCTAAACATTTTTTTGCACCCCCTATCCTCCCTGAAGATCCACCTCAGACACTACCCCGTCCCGGCCGCATCACCACCTCAGAAGCCCTGCTCAGACCAGGCCCACCTCATACCCTCACTGTGCACCCAGCCCCTCTCCTTAGCTGTTTATACAGACCTAACACACATACACTGCCTTACACACTCCACCTACACCCCTGCCGCAGCCTTGCCTACACACACTTCCACACTTTACACCTCCATTATGCCCCCTGACATACACAAGGCACCTCACCCACAGCAGACACACCCCACATACAGGGCCATCCCTTCCACTAGGGGTGGGGGGGGGGGGGTGTCAGATGCAGCAGGCCATGAGTGCCGAAGCATCTGGTCACCACTAATATGCAGGAAACTCACGTGATTATAAGCGAAGCCTGGGCCTTGTTGTTCATGGAAGGGCAAAAGTGGTATTGTCAAATTCAAAGGTGCAGGGGAGGAATATGCAGAAACTGATGAAGATAAAGAATTGCTTAACAAATATTTCTGTTCTGTGTTCACAGATGAAGGGCCTGGAGCAGGATCTCAGAAAACACCCACAAACAGGAACAGAAGTGGCGGGGATCTTGAACGATTTTCAGAAGACTGTGTTAAAGAGGAACTAGCTAAACTGAAAGTAGACAAAGCCATGGGTCCAGATGGGATACATCCGAGAACACAGAGGGAACTTGGGGACGTTCTAGCGGCTCCACTGTCTGATCTTTTCAATGCCTCATTGGAGTCGGGAGTGGTGCCAGAGGACTGGAGAGAGGCTCATGTGGTCCCTTTATACAAAAGCGGACATAAGGATGACACAGAGAACAACAGGCTGGTTAGTCTAATCTCTGTGGTTAGCAAATTATTGGAAAGCCTACTAAAGGAGAGAATAATGAGGTTTCTGGAGTCCAGTGGATTGCAGGATCCGAGGAAACACAGATTCACTAGAGGCAGTTCTTGTCAGACAAATCTGATTGATTCTTTGACTGGGTGACCAGGGATTTGGACTGAGGGAGAGCCCTAGATGTGGTGTATTTAGATTTCAGTAAAGCCTTTGACACTGTTCCTCACAGGTGACGTATAAACAAACTGAGCACCCTAGGGATGGACCGTAAAGTTACTGATTGGGTTAGAAATTGGTTGAGTGGGAAGCGACAAAGAGTAAAGGTAAATGGAGCTCACTCTGAGGAGAAAGAGGTTACCAGTGGTGTGTCCCAGGGATCTGTCCTTGGTCCGATTCTTTTTAACATCTTTGTTAGTGATATTGTAGAAGGGCTCTCGAGTAAGGTTTGCTTGTTTGCGGATTATACCAAAATCTGCAATAGAGTAGACACCCAGGAAGGGGTAGATAACATGAGGAGGGATCTAGCTAAGCTTGAAGAATGATCTAGAATTTGGCAGCTGGGATTTAATGTTAAAAAATGTAAGGTCATGCATTTGGGCTGCAGCAATCCAAGGGAGTAATATAGTATAGGGGATGAAGTACTTTTGTCCACTAAAGAAGAGTGGGACCTAGGCGTGGTTGTGTCTGATCATTTTAAAGTAGCTAAACAGATAGAAAAGGCAACAGCAAAAGCTAGAAGGATGCTTGGGTGTATAGGGAGAGGAATAGCCAGCAGAAAAAAGGAGGTGATAATGCCTCTGTATAATTCTTTGGTGCAACCTCATTTGGAGTATTGTGTGCAATTCTGGAGGTCGCACTTTCAAAAGGATATAAGCAGGTTGGAGTTGGTGCAGAGGGTGGCTACTAAAATGATTAGTGATCTTCATTATGTATTTATATATTTATTAATTTATTTATTTACAGTCTCTTTCATACCGCGCTATTCAACATCAGTGTGGTTTACATGACAACAAAAACTTATACGGTGCAAGAATCTGTCTGCATTACAAAAAACAGGTGCTTAGACTTGGGTAAAACCGTGATAACTATTTACATATAGGCATCACATCAAGTCGAGTCCAGAGTAATCGTAGTGTGATAGTGTGGTGGTACTAGAGGGGGGAAGCGGTTAATGGTGCGCGGTCGTCCAGGTAGTGTTTGAGGAAGAGGTGGTGCTTCAGAGCCTTCCGAAATTGTGTTAGGTCAGGGATTGCCCGGATGCTAGGTGGTAGGGCGTTCCAGCACCTGGGCGCGCAGAACCTAAATGTCCTACTTGCTGTTGCCTGGGTGCATTGTGTTACTGCTTTCGGTGTTACTAGTGTGTTGATTGCTGCAGATCTTCTGTCTCTGTTGGGGGGAGTAGTGTGGATAAGCTCCGAGAGTGAGGTGGAGGAGAGTCCGTTGATGGCCTTGAAGGTCAGCAGTAGGGTCTTGAAAGAGATTCTGCCGTGGATAGGGAGCCAGTGGAGCTGTTTTAGGATGAGTATCACATGGTCACGCCTGGAGGCACCATATAGAACTCTAGCTGCGGTATTCATTGCGAGCTGGAGCGGATCCAAGGTGGATTGTGGGAGCCCTTGTAGGAATGCATTGGCGTATGCATATGAGGACAGACTTAAAGATCTTAATATGTACACCTCAGAGGAAAGGCAGGATAGAGGAGATACGATTGAGATGAGGAATGGTCAGCTCCAGAGTTGGTTCGAGGTACTGACGTCCTCGGCAATCCTTAAGCCTTACGCCACCTTCCCCTCCCCCCCCCCTCAGCTGTCAGAATCTACTGTTTAGCTTTCAATGTCCTACTTCTTTGCCACTCCCCAGAAGCTGTCGACCTAGGCAACTACATCGTTTGCCTAATGGTTGGGCAGCCCTGACGCTGCTGGAGTGCTGGAAGATGTTGCAGATTTGGGTCTGAAATGCCAGCGGCCCTCTGGTAGTGCAAAGAAAACCTCTGATGCAGTCGTCGTGGGTATGATAAAACTCGAGTCAGGGAACAGGGAAAAAGCGTTCAGTGATAGTCTGGAGTTCAAAAAGAAGTGGTTCTAAATTTTAAATGCATTCTTTTTAAGTTAAAAAACCCACAACATATATCTAATTGCATACGTTTTAAGCTTAGCATGTGATGAGCTTATGACACCATGGAAAGTGTCTGGCCATTCCTCAAACCCTTCCAAACCTAGCAGTGCGAACCCGGAGATCTGATGCAGCTTCTCCTCTACGTCTCCAGTACCAATGGTTCCAGATTCTTTATATAGTCCAATTTACAGTTCTTTTCCTCACCCACAGTGATTCTAACTCTTCTCTGCTATCGCTTTACGCTCCAGTTAGAGTCCTTAGATCCTCACATGGTTTAGGCTTCGTCTTCCTTCTCCTGTCTCTATTAAAATATGAGTCCACTCGTAGACTGGCCTTATTTTGCTGCTGCTGCTGCAATATAATGGAACTGTTTCCCTGCTCCGATCTGAACCGAGCCTAACCTTCAGAACTTTAAGAAATTACTAAAGACATTCCCTTTCTAGCCAAGATACTTGAGAAGGAAACTCAGAGGCAGATCCAACAGCACATAGACACAGCAGCCCCGTTGGACCCATGCCAACACGGATTCCGAGAAGCTCATGGAACTGAAACACTCATGACTTCGCTATTCAACAAACTCATATGCGGGATTGACAACATTCACATGGCCATTGCAATGATTTTCCTGGACATATCAGCGGCATTTGACTCAGTTGACCATAAGATTCTGCTAGCTAGACTCCACGAAAAAGGCATCCATAACCTTGCCTGGGACTGGTGCAAATCATACCTAGAAGATCGATGGCAACAGGTCCGTAAAGGGAACAATACATCTGAACCCTTCCAACAGAAACAAGGAGTACCCCAAGGCTCTTCTTTATCTGCGCTGCTTTTTAACATATATATGCAGCCAATCTGCCAAATCACCAGAGACTTCGGTATATCTTGCCTATTATATGCAGATGACGTGCTAATTTTCATACCGATCAATGTCTCAAATCCTGACTACTCGGCACTAATCAACTGCTTTAATGCAATAACTGACTGGCTCCTCAATCAGAACATGAGAATAAATTTCAAGAAAACCGAAGTACTCATAGCCACAAGAAACAAGCAATTTTCTCCACCACCTACCCTCATAGTAAGAGATGCAGAACTCCCAATCAAGGCCTCCATAAAGTACCTCGGTGTGATACTCGATCAACAACTCAGTCTTAAGGAGCACATAAAAAACACTGTAAGGACAATCTACTACAAATTAAAAACACTGCGCCACCTGAAACCAATGCTGGAGACCAAGGATTTCCGTACAATTTTCCAAGCAATAGTCACACCTCACTTCGACTATGCAAATATCGTTCTTCATGGCCTCCCCAAGAATACACTAAGTCCACTTCAACTGGCGATGAACGCGGCAGCCCGCATCTTGTCCGGAGCTTCAAAAAGAGATCATATAACACCAATACTAATCGATCTACACTGGCTCCCGCTAAGTTGCAGAATAATATATAAAACTCTCCTCATCACATTCAAGGCCATTAATAAAATATCTCCTACATTGATCTCGAATCTCCTCACCCATGCACCAAACAATAGATCCAGGAGACTAGTAGCGGAAAACACACTAGTTACTCCTAGTATCTCCACAAAATGGACACAACTAACCACTAACAGAGCTTTTGTGTCGTATGCTCCCAAGTGCTGGAACAAACTCCCTCCCAGCATCAGATCAATCAGGGACATCACTCAATTCAGAAAGGCCATTAAGCACTATTTATTCACTTTGCACTTCAAGCTACCATACATACCTTAGCATTGCCTTCCGCCTGACTCACTTAACTCCCTTCCACATAGCAACAACCCAGAACAAAGGTTTTAAAAAATGTGGAAAGTGCTGCATCTCTGCAAATACCAAGCCATGTTACCTGTTTAATTGTATATAGTTCTCCCCTGTTCATACCCAGTTTACTTTCCCTGTTATCTGTAAACCTATGTCAGTTTTATATTGATAGGTATCTGATGTTTAATGTAAACCGCACTGATGATGAATAGTGCGGTATATAAAAACTGTTAAATAAATAAATAAATACATATCTTTTTGAGATTGCTCTTAAATCTCCCATCTTCGTTCATATCAGTATGTCAAGGGCAAGGTAGATCCTGCCTTTATCTTTTTCCGTCCCCTCCCTTGGCCCTTGCCCTCCCCTCTTTCCCACATATTATATATTTTTATTTTATAGTATTATTGTACATTTTTATGGATTTTCTTTATGTTTTTATCATGATTGTAAACCACATAGATTATACATGTTATTTTGGTATATCATATAACACTAACCATAACTATATGTGAATATGGAAATATATAAGTTTCCCCTTTCAGGCTCTCGCATCATTTAAAAATTATTTTCAGGGTTCACATTCTAAGCAGTAGGGTGAATTTATTTTTTCAGGTATAGTATCGTTTGACTTTACACTCTGCACAGAGGTGTTTTTTTATAAGTGGATCGGGGAAAGCAGCAGAATACATCTTGGTGTGTGGGCAGGAACCTCTCCTCACCTCACTGACTGCCAATCAACTGCCCTGCTCACCGGCATTTAAAACGCCGCTCCGGAGGCGCACCCGCGCCTTGCGGGCCCGCGCCTGAGGGCCTCGCCAGAGGTGGGGTCCGTGGCGATTGATTAAAAACCGTACAGAAGCTGTGAGTCTATTTGTCATGCCGGTAGTTTGTGAAGGTAATCTGCTGTTCTCTTTTCTCCTATCTTTGCTATCTCTTTGTCTACTCTGTCCTATCTTATAAATGGCGTTCTTTTCTTATTTCCCATAACATAAATGTAAGATTGTAAACCGCTCTGATGCTTTTCGGCCTGAGTGGTATATCTAATGTAATAAACATAAACATACCAATAATTTATTATGCATTTTGGAAGGGGTGTGGAGAGGAGAGGGTGCCGATCTTAAAACTTACATAAAAGGGGTTAATTTGCTTTTCCCACAATAGGCACAGCTCCTGAAACTTCTTCTTGTAACCCCAAACAGGCAGACTCCCCAAGTATCTTACTGCTGTAAATTTTTCAAAATCCCAAGACAGGAGTGACAAAGGGCCGACTATACCCCAAACGCTACAGGCACACAAGTCACAAAAAGAATTCCAGCATTTTGCTTTTTGACCTGGAACAAGGTGGAATGTGGAGATAAGACTCGAGTCTCTTAATAGTGTGCAAGGGAACAGAATTACTTCATAGCACGGGCATCGCGGCTAGGGGTATGAGCAGCACAGCAGTCCTCAGATTATCTCTCCTTTCTGCCTCATGTCTCTTCTTTCCCAGTTTTCCAATTTAAAAGGATCTTTCTGGCTTTCTCCAAAGATGGTTCATTCCTTACATATTAATCTTGCAGGAGCAACTGGTAACAGGAAGCTTCCCTCTGCCAGTTTATCTGCTCTGTTGCCGACACAGAATCTGGTCTTATTCCAAAGCTCCCTTTCTTTTTGTCACTGTATGTCAATGCAAGGCGTCATAGCGTAGATAGAGCATCAGAGCTACCTGAAATGCTTCCCCTTCAAACCGACAGCACGTCTTCTTAAATATGCATTTTATTGAACACATGACCTTTTAGCATCTCTATTAAAATATATGCGCAGCTTTAAATAGATCAGCACAGGTTTATGATGGAGTTATGCAGGTAGTTTGAAGAACCTCCTCGCTGCTGTCTGACTAGAAGGTATGTAACTGTTATTGGGGCAACATACTGTGATTTTAGAAATGTCCTTTCCCAAGTCCTCTTCAGTTGTTTGTCTGTATTCATGCATGTACCAATGAGATGCCTGCACAGGGTTTTAATAACAATTCACTCTTCAGCTGTCCATGAAGTTTCATTGCTTCACTGTCTCAATCTGATACCTGAAGTTCTGCTTTCCAGCCGTCTGTGCTGTATTCATGTTTTGCAAGCATCAGAATGACTGCAGCCTGGGAGTCTTGATGAATATTCACTCTTTATCTCTCCGTGCTGCAATCAGATTTCAGGCTCATAATGATGTTTCATACAGACATTATATATTAAAAAAAGAAGATTTGCCCAAAGGCTTTAATGGGAGAATTTGTGCACATATTATAAGGACAGCAACCTTGGGCCGGAAGGACTGGGGTTTCTAGTCCCACAGGTGCTCCTTGTGGTCTTGGGCAAGCCACTTAACCCTCCATAGCCCATGTTCCCTGTAAAATAGTAATCTCCAAGTTATAATGCCCTGTTCAATGTAATTTCAGTTTGTTCAATGTAAACCACACTGATGCGGAATAGCGCGGTACATAAGAGAATGTAAATAAATAAATAAAGGTAACATGCACAATTCTCCGCAGAAGCTCTGCAAAGCCGATGGAAGGGTCGACATATTTTCAGCAATTTTCATTATTCCGTTTGAAAGAATTTCTTTCCCATTAAATTCTGTGGTGAAAAGATTTCACAGAAATAGAAATATTTTGCCAACTGGGGTTTTTTTGGGGGAGGGGGGTCAATAGTTTCATCCTCCTTCCAGCTAAATCACAACCGACCTCTTTGACTGTGGGCTTGTTTTCTACTCTGGTCCCATCTTGGCTCACTGCAGTGACAGGGGAGCCACAATCCATGACTCCTTCTAGAACGCATTGATCCTCCCATCGAGCCAAGGCTGTCTGCTCCTCCCCCTCGCTGTCTGCTCCTCCCCCTCGCTGTCTGATGCTGAGGTTGTTGGCGAGAAGCATGGTGCTGACGCTGCTGTCAGTGTGGGGAGCATATGAGAAGGGGGTGCTGTGTTAGTCTTGCGCCAAGAAGATGACCAGGAGACCTAGGATGCCCGCAGGTGTTGGCGCATCAAACTGCGAGGGAGTGGTGGTCCGGGGTGGACTGCGCTGCCTGAGCTTAGCATTACCACAGGCGTGCTTGCGGGGGGGAGGGGGATGGAGGGCTGGTTGAGATAAGAGCTGCTGGAGCTGGAAGATGGCCGCTTCTTGGTCTATGTGCTGCCTCTATGATCAGAGCTGTAGCTGCTGCTGCTGTGCTCTGTGTCATCTCTGCCTGCTTTTAACACCGCTGCTGCTCCTTCTGTGCCATGTGGGAGGGTTCCTGTCAGCTCCAGAGCTGAAGGAGCAGTCCGAGGGCAGAGTTTCGGTACTGTGGAAGTGGAGCCGTGTCCGATCAGGGGAATTACCCTTGGCTCAGTTTGAATCTCGGTGCCGACCAATCATGGCACAGGGGGGTGGGGCTTGCTTCTGCAAAGCCGGCACAGCACTGGGAATTGGTGCGATCACTATGGGAGGTGGAATCAGAGTTCTGCCGGAGGCAGCGCCGTGAACCGCCAGATCCAAGGGCCGATCAGTGCCGGTGCTCATCTGAAGAGGCAGAATTTGAGCTGCGCTCAACCCTGGGCTGGGGATGGCGGTCATTTTGGGTACATGCCATGCCGAGGGGGGAGTCTGCCGATAAAATCTCTCCAGTGGCCATCTTCTCCTTCTTCTCTCCCCTTCAATCTGTTCAAAACTTAGCTGCGTGGCTCATCTTCCACCATTGTTGATATGCTCATGTAACTCATTGGCTCCCTATCCATTTCCACATCCAGTTCAAACTTCTCCTACTGACCTACAAGTGCGTTCATTCTGCGGCTCCTCACTACCTTTCCTCTCTTATCTCACTCTACCCCCTCCTTGGGAACTCCGTTCCTCTGGCAGATCCCTTCTATCTGTGCCCTTCTCTGCCACTGCCAACTCCAGACTTCATTCATTCCATCTCGCTGCTCAATATGCCTGAAACAAACTACCTGAGTCAGTGTGTCAGGCTCCTTCTCCAGCCCAATTCAAATTCAGGCTAAAAGCCCACCTCTTTTGGATCTTGATGCTCGTCACTCTCTTGTCCACTACTTCTGTGTATCTTACCGTCCTCTAGTCACCAGTTTCGCTCTGTGTTTTGTCTTGATTACATTGTAAGATCTGACGAGCATGGACCGTGTCTTACATCTATATGTACAGTGCTGTGTACACCTTGTAGCACTATACAGAGGATTAGCGGCAGTAGTAGAAGTAGTAAGAGCCCCAATCCAGCTTCTTACGGGCAGATGTGAGGAAATCCTACTAGGTAAGGCTGCGGGATCTCCATGCACAGGGGGACGTGTGGGCACAGTGAGGGCAGCCCCAAGGCACCGGGCGCAACAGTCCTGGCTGTCGGTAGAATTCATTTTCTTACCGCACTCGGGGCACGTCTTGAACCTGGGTTGGGAGCTCAGTCTTCAGCATCCTTCTCTCTGATTTTCTTTTCTTCTTCTGGGTTTTGTTGTGGTTTTCTGTGTTGTTTGAGAAGAACTGAAATTTCCATCCTTCTGACAAGGTGGAAGAAAGGAGACTGAGGTGGGTAGGGTGGGCTCCGAGGAGGGGTTTGCCTTTCTGAGCTCTAGGAGACCACCCCCGTCCGTGGCTGACGCATCCTGGTGACCTGGTGTGACTGACGCGTCCTGCTTGTCCATGGAGAATCCACAGCTCCTTCTAGAACGCGGCTAACACAGACTTTCACACTGTGCGATGACTACAACTCCCTCTCCCTCAGGGCCTGCGAATGCTTGGCAAGTCCCCTGCATGGCAACACTGCCACTGATCCCCCATCCCAGCTCTTTTTGCTGAATTTTAATCACAGAGGTGGGACTCGTCACTTTCACTGTCCCGATTTCAGCATATTTTCTCCCTCTGTTCCTCTGATCTCTCCCTTTCCCTAGTCAAGCCGTCAGAGGAACCAGCCTCTCTTTTCTGGTCAGTGCCAATGTTCCTGCCAAGTGGCGTGGGAGTCCTCTGCCATGCTGCTGCCTATGGGCGGTGGTGCTGTGATATCGCGCATTTAGTAACCTGCTCCTTTCAACTACAGGTGTGGATATTGCACCAAGCTGCAGTGCAGCCGGAAGACTCCCACGCATCTTGGCAGGAACGAAGGTCGGTGCTTGAGTCTGTATCATCTAACCATCAATATTTGACGGTGACAAACACACAGTAACACAAATCTATTTTCTGGTTCACAATCTCCCTTGAAAAGAATAATTATAATGGGGTTTTATAGGCCTGACCCCTCCACCCAAGGGAACCATATCTGCTTCAGCAGCTTCCCGCCAGACATTTTAGGGAATTAGTTATTTAAGCCAGTGGGAAACCCAAAAAGCTGTTGGTCTGTAAAGGAACCCAGACAAGAGTTTCAGCCTCTTGGTATTCATAATCTACTTTCACAGGACACAGCACTTTCATTCAGGGAGGTCATAAGCCATCAAAACTAGAGAAAATACCTTGAGCGAGTCGTGGTGAGCCCTGAACACTGAGATCCCTGCAGCACAGGCCTCTGTCCTGCACCTCGCTGCAGGCTTCCTAGTAAAACCCGCAAGATGGCCAGTTTCTTTCTTACAAGGGAATTTTTCTGCTGAGAGTACAATGGGGAAGGGATCCTCCTTAGCTGGTACTGTAACAATAGCAGGACATCGTTCAAAACCTGTATCCCTCTGCAACCAGACGAGGGCTCTGGCAGCCAGCACGTCCCGGGTGATTGTGGACCCTCCCAGCATGGGCAATATGCAGCTATAGAAAGCATTTAAAGGCTTGTGTCTGCAGCTGAAAAGATCTTGGAACGGCAGAAAGGTTAACAGGGAAGCAAACGCATCTCTCTTACCTAGAGACTGGTACAGCTCAGTCATTTTCGGATGATCCCAGCATGTAGATTGCGTTTCATGGCTAAAACAGAAAACAGGAAGGAGGGTTTAACACGCAAGCCTCTCAGGACCCCCACCGTACCCCCCATCTCCCCCTCCCCTTTGGAAAGAACAAAGGATTCCAGTTACTCAGTTACCGTTTGTGTGCCTGCCAACAAGGACAAGAGACCCCTAAAAAGGCCAGTTCTGTGAGGTGGCAGCGAGAGAGGCCAATGGCCCTGTGAAATGCCCCCTAGGCACGCCAGCCTCTCCTAGGCCTGCAAGATATACCCCGACATGCCAGGCTCTTGTGGCCCTTTCAAATGTCCTCACCCCTGGAATGCTAACCTCTAAAGTTGATTTTTCTTTCAGACAATTACGCTTCCCACTTCCCATTGCAGACTCTCCACTCTATGTTCCAAGAAACTGCATGAGAGTCTTTATCTATGATGCTACATGGACATCTCTAAGAGTTGTGCAAACGCAGGAGAAAGCAAGTCTCTGCAAGTTATGGTTTCTTTCATTAGCCCAGCATAAGAATTATACCGAGATGCTTATAGAAATGAGCTCCGGAGACCATATCAGAGGAAGGAGCCCGTACGTGATCGCCTCAGCTCTGTGCATTTGTTAAGCCGGCAGCAGCGCTTGTGGAGAATCCCAAAGTAACCAGAGAAGATTCTCCATCAGCTGTGGCTGGGGTGTACCCCCATCTTCCTCCCATGAATCTTTCCTAAACAGAGCTGCAGGCTAGCCGCCGCTCTAAGAAGCAACTCACAGTCTTGTGCCAATGGTCATGGAAATTAAAATAAAAAATGAAATAAGATATCTAGGTGTTATCTTAGATACACACCTTACAATGGAAACCCACATTAGAAACACCATAAAGAAAATCTACTTCAAACTTAAAATTCTCAAACAATTACGCCCGCTAGTATTTATTCAAGATTTCATTAATATAACTCAAGCTATCATAACCCCTCACTTTGATTTCGCCAACCTAATACTTATGGGCATTTCAAAACAGAACATTAAAAAAATTCAACTAGCCCAAAATGCAACGGCAAGAATTATACTAAAAATAAACTCACTCCAACACATAACACCAATACTAGCATCCCTTCATTGGTTACCAATACAGAGTAAGATAACATACAAAACAATAATTACCTCATTCAAAGCATTAAATGACATGGCTCCGACTACACTATGTAATCTAATATGCAAAGAAACACCTAAGACTACCCACAGAAAAGAACAATTAAATAAACTAAAGATTCCGATGGATTTCATAAAAGCACATAAATTAACCAACAATAGAGCCTTCTCTCATATAGCTCCTACTATCTGGAATTCCCTACCAGAGGATCTACGATCTCTAACAGAGATCATGGAATTCCGCAAAAAATTAAAAACTTATCTATTCACCAAACACTATAACACCATGGAAAACCTTACACTCAACTTAGATAAAGGCTAAACAAGTAACTGACAACATAAAGCACAACCCTTCCACATAAATAGACCACACACATAGCGCAAATGAAAAGACTCTTATGCCCTAATACCTTCCTCTTGTATATAGTTGTATCTGTTATGTACTATATTATACCTTCCTCTTGTATATAGTTGTATCTGTTATGTACTGTCTTATGTATATACACACTACATTTTGTTAGTTAATTGTTTTAACACGGTTTCAGTTTAAAATCACTGTTTAGTTCCTAGACTTAACTTCTAATTTATGATATTTTAAGATGTTCTATGTATAATTAAGATGTTCCATGTAAAACAAACTTCGCTTTGTTAATTGTTGTTATTTGTACACCGCAACTGATCTATGGAAGATGCGGTATAAAAATGAGTGTTAAATAAATAAATAAATTTCCGTCACAAATATAACCCAAAATGAACATTTGTCCCACATTACAAGGCATCACCTCCCACTGCTCTTGGGTCTTATATCGAGGCCTCATTTTTCACCTTGCTACATTTTATTTCTCATGGAAATCATTTTCAGACTGTCAGTATTGGGACAAAAACCAGGCATAGATTTTACACACAGACTTTCCAAAAGGAAGTACACACATTTTCTGTTTCAGGCTTGCCATGAGTACAATCTACCTGCCCAGCTTTATACCTGTTTTTTCCATGGGTCAGAAAATAATGCAGGCAGACTGGAAAAAGCAATCAACACATGTTATTTTCCAACTGACCCAAACCACACTCCTGGGAAAGCCTTTCCTGAATGCAGCTGGTGGAAGAAAGTGTGTCCTTTCGGAAGGAGGACCAACTTTCAGATAGCCAAACAGTGCACAGAAATCATCTGTGCACTGTTACCCATGTCAATGGCTTAGAAACTTGTCCTCCTTTGTGTATATATTTTGAAAACTATTACAGCCACATCCCCTGCCTTTAAAGACATCCTTCACCTCGGTACTGCATTCCTGCTTTCCATGTACCAGGTGACTGTGATCTTCGATGATACCTGCCTGGGACTCCAAGGAAGTTCTGCTCTTCTCCTGACTATAATGTTGTGCATCAGTGTGATGCCTGCGCTGGGGTCTCAGGACGATCGCAACAGCTACACCTCTAATGGTGTAGGATTATAACAAAAGCAGTAGGACTGTACATTCGTTTGAAATGACATGGGAAATATAAATGACACTTCCTAAGTCATTTCATATCATTTTTAATCTGAAGGCGACATTAAAAAAATCCAAAATCTTGGATTTTTTCCTCCGATGATGTTACAAGCCTCACACCAGTGACCTTTGGATTAAACAACAGGAAGAGCTATTATGTCTCCAGGGGGCCAACTCTAGCCCACCTGATCTTAACTGTGTCTTGTATTTCCGGTGATCTTTGTTCGTGTTTCCTGATTGGCCCAAAGTTTGTCTGATCTGTGTAAAACTCTTTGTGGATTTTTTCCCCAAGCCTAATCCAGATCCTGGTTATCCAGTTTGTGATCATCACTGATTGGACCACCAGGATCTGCATTAGGCATGGAGGACAATTCCAAAGTGTGCACGGCTGGGCCGTCTGCATGCTGAAAACTTGGACAGAGCCACGTTGGACCCGATTCCGCAACCACGGGATCTGTACGCACCTGTGATTGAGGAATTGGCCAGATAGACGACCCGGTATGCACCATATTCTGATGTGGGAGACGTCTCAGAAGTTGCCCGTCCCCAGCACACAATGCTCTGGCTGGCATGCTAGTGCACTGGTGTCCCATCGCCGTGGCAATGACATGTCTAGCTGGCAGCACGGAATCACATGCCGGACAGAAGCCCATGCACAACGCTGTTGGGCTGTCAGAGGAGGCCCAGCAGAGCAGGCCATGCCGGCAGGCTCCGTCCTCAGGCACTGCCATTGGGTGCGGGGTGCTGCAGCCTGTCAATGGTGCAGCGGCCTGCACCTATTCCACCCTCAGGGTGGAATAGCCTGGCCGTCCATGTTGGTGCCAGGTAACGTACAGAGGCCTTTCTTAAATAGCCTCTGTACATCCTGGTGTCTGGCCACACTCCAGCTCTGCCCCCTCCCGCCCATATATAGCAAGCACTACTCGCACAAACGCTGTTTATGTGTGGGGAGTACTGGCAGCGGAATAGGACTGTGGAGCTGAACGTGGGTTGGTCATCCAGTCTGCATGTCCAAAGCTGCTATTTTTCAGATTGGAATGCCCCTCTTAGTAAATATCTCTGACAGCATACTTAGGCATGGTATCAGAGAATTTCTGTTATAGGAACATGACAAAGTCTTCGGAGTTATTCCATTGACTCCTGGCTCTAGAGACTAACAAGGCAAACAAACCACAAAGAGTTTTACACCGAGCTTTGGGCCAGTCAGGAAACAGGAATGAAGATCACTAGAACTACAACACACAGTTAAGAGCAGGATGGTTACAGCCCGGTGTCCCGGTAATATAATAGCTTCTACTGCAAGATGCCGACTTCCTAACCCAAAGTTCATTGATTTGAGGCCAGCCAGTGACAGGGGAAAAAATAACCATTTGGGATTTTCTATTTGCCTGTAACCGCCAGCAACCTTTGGGCAACAGCCACAGCCTCCTCTTTAATTAACCAAATTACCCTGAAATGAAAATGCATAAAAACAAAATGATAAAACTGAAAAATATATTAAAACAAAACAAACCTACAAATGACATAGGAAACTAAATGAAATTCTTTTACATGCATGCGCCTAAAAAGCAGGTTCTACATACTCGAAACCCTAATCTCTCCCTAAGAATGGACTGAAAATGATTCTCACTGGCTTTAGTATTACCTGAATTATCTATCCACTCCTTATTTGTGTAGCATATACACAGAAAGTACCTTCTCCAGAGAGCTTACAATCTGCTACGACAGACAAACAGAACAGATGACTGCGGAATTCACAGGGACATGGACTGAAATACACAGGGGTGCAGACAGGAGAATAAGGGGGCCGAGATCCAAAAGCAGTCTTGAAGAGATGAGTTTTCAGCCTAACCAATGTTTTACCAGAACAGATAGGTTTAAATTAAAGACAAAAGAAAACGTGGCCTAGTGCTTTCTACGTCTCCTAACTTAGGCACCAATCTTGCTATGTTCAGTGCAGCTGCTTCAGAGTTTATGAACTTTGAATGCCCCTCGGTGTTGGAAGGGTCTCAGGTGCTGCTCGTTACCATGGAGGTATTTCGGCCGGAACAGAAATACCGCTGTCTCTCCTTGCATGCTTTTGAAATCAAGCCCACAGAATGTGCTGCCAGTCCATGCACCCCTGAGATGGCTGCGTGATAGCCGTGTTATCCACAGAAATAGAGGAAGGAAGAAGGGGGAGGGGCTTAGGGGGAAAGATAAGGAGCTCAGTTTTGGCCATGTTCAATTTCAGAGGGTGGTGAGACATCCAAGCACAAATGTCAGATAGACAAGCAGAGATCCAGGACTGGATTCCTGGAAGAGTTTGGGTGCAGAGAGGTAGATCTGAGAGTCGTTAGATGTACTGAAAACCATGGGAGGAGATGAGAGCACGAGGGACTGAGAGTAGAGAGAGAAAAGGAGGGGTCCCAAGACAGAGCCCTGGGGTGGCGGTAGAAGAGGGTCCACCAGAACAGACACTAAAGTGTAGTGGGAGGGATAAGATGAAAACCAGGATAGAAGAGAGCCCCGAAATCCCAGCGAGGACAGGGCATCGATCACCAGTGTCAAAAGCAGCAGAAAGGTCAAGGGTAGTCCCTTGGTGCACGCAGCTCCTCCCATGCTTTTCGGTACCATCTCTATACTGATGATGCCCAGATCCAACTCTCTGCACCTGAAATCTCTCTGGGAATGCCGGCCCTGCTTATCTGACAGTGCCTGGATATCTCACTGCCATCTGAAATTAAACATGGCCAAAACTGAACTCCTTATCTCCCCCTCTAAACCCACATCCTCCTTTCTGTGGATTATACTCTACTCCTCCCTGTTTCCTCAGCTCACAACCTTGGGGTCATCTTTAACTTCTCCGTCTCCTTCTCCACACACATCCAACAGATAGCTAAAACCTGTCACTTCTTTTTCTATAACATTGGCAAAATTTGTCCCTTCCTTTCGGAACACACTACTAAGAACCTCACCCATTCTTTAGCTACCTGCAGTCTAGACTATTGCAACCTCCTCGTCACTGTTCTTCCTATGAATCAGGTCTCCCCACTTCAATGTGCTCAAAACTGAGCTGCACACCTAATCTTCTGCCCGTGTCGCAATGCTCATGCCAGCCCTCTCCTCAAGTTACATCGTTAGCTCCCTATCATCCTACCTCTGCTCACCACAAACGCGAGCATTCGGCCTCTTTTCATTAATGCTGACTGCACACAGCTATAGCAAAACTAGGAGCCACAACCTGCTGAGAAATAAGCAAAGAAGAGTCCCTGACCCCAAGAGCTTGAGCTCGTCATGCAACCACCTCTGGGCATGAAAGATTTGTACGTGCGCTGCCAGAGTAATATAGGAAGTGATTCTACTCTTGTGCTGTTGTAGATTTAAATACTGCTGAGATGGTGGTCACCTTCCTAACGCAGAGAGGGGGGCACACCTCCCCTCCCAGCTAGTGCACATCCATGCAACGCACCTTCACAGTCTGCTACCATCTGCTCCTGGGGATGAAAGGAGGGGACCCTCCCTACAGGGCTTTAGGCAGGTTTCTGGCCTTCGTATCAAGGGAAAATGCTTCGGGCATGGGGCCTGCTGCAGAGGCTTCAGTGGTGTTATAAAAGCTTTGCAAGGCGGGTGATGTTGGCAGGATTGCCTTGTGCCAGCTTCTTTCTCAGCACTGATGGCTAATGAACGCCTGGAGCTGGATTCGCCCACATTGGCCTGGATGCAAGTGTCCAGTCTGAGCCATGAGCTGGGACTGTCCCTCCTGGTCTTGTGGCTCACACTGAGAACATGTACATATGATACTGGGGTGGGAGTTGCGCTTGCCTTAAAACCCGGCCACACTTCCACCCGACCCCATTGGGAAACAGGAGTCTACACTAAATAGTTGTTTATTTTCTTTCTTTAAAAAGAAACAACCCCCCAAACCTGAAAAATGAAACAAAATGTTTGGCCCCCTTCTGCGCCAAGCTGCCGTTACCTCTGCCAACGTCATAAACCTCCCTTGAGCCCACTACAGCCGGGGCTGGGTCATTGCCACCTTGAGAAGCAGTAGCAACAGGGGGTCCTTCTGGCACATGGAAGAAGAGGAGGGGTTCGGGGCTGCACGGGACCTAGGGGGCCCCAGTGGCAGCTTTTTCGATTTGGCACTGGCTGGGGCATGGGATGGCCAGACAGACATCAATCATCCCATATCTGCAAAAACAGAAAGGCTGCCAAAAGCATAAGGGAGCAACATTAAACTAAAGGAAACTAAAACAGGCTGATCGTTGACTCTTTTCTTTATTTCACCTCAAACAGCAGCACAGTCCCGCTGGTAAAGTGATGAGGTTACAACTATGGCTCAAAGCAGGAGGTTTAACCCTTCTGCTAAAAAAGCCCTCCAGTGACGAGCACTGTGCGCGCAAACCACCCTATCGACTGGCGCTTCACAATCATTTTACTATTCAGTGCAAATTACACCACCGCCCTTGAGGACACTAGCTAAGGGGCACTACTTAATTTAACTTGGTTTGGGTGAATGACAAGCATAAAAATGACCGTCCTTGCCTTGTTTCAGTCTTGGGCAAAAGAAAATGTTTAGTACATATAGAAAGGCAACTCCCCCAGTGCAGAGACCTGTTTGGTATCAACCTAAGAGTCAGGGTGGCATAAATATTCCATTTCTAAAAAATATTATTTAGGAATGCAATTATGCCCCTGGTCTGGTACCAGATGGGGACCGAGTACACGACAATGGGGATGGCCAGAGAAGCCTGAATTGGGAAACAGCCCTCTTACATATTTATCTGTCTTTTTAAAGTGAGTCGCTCTTCCAAAAATCCTGGGAATCTGCTTTTTCAACCAGAGCTACATTATAGGGATTTTAGGGAGTGGGAGGAGAAAGGTCTTTGCTACTTGGAGTATATGGTAGGGGAAAGGAGGGTAGCTCTGGTCCATTTTCTAGGAGAGAATTTGGCCTGACCCCCCTCAGACACATTTGGCTATATTCTATGAAAGCACTTTAGGGAGTCCTTGCCTCGTTGGTTAGGGATCTGAACTGCTAGCAACATACAGGCATGCTAAAATGTTTGTGGGTTATGACAATACGTGCTGGAAGCGTGGGAGCTATGGAGTAGCTCCATGATAAAAATGTTACTGGGCATAGAGGCTGCACTGGTTCCCATCAATGGCTGAGGTAAAGGTGCCACCAGACACCCCCCCCCCCTATTGCTAGTTCTTGGGTCCTCGGTGCTGAGCCAGTCCTGGAAAATGGAGAGCTTGTTAGCTCATTGCTTGGATGCTGTGCAAAACCAAATTGCAGACCACTGGAATAAATTTGTATTTATTTAGACAGTTTTGTATACCACCTTATCCTTCAATCAAAGTGGGGGATACATTTAATACAAGGGGATATGACACACATACACTAATACTTACATGGGAAATGGAGGGTTAAGTGGCTTGCCCAAGACCACAAAGAGCACCTGTGGGACTAGAAACCCCAGTCCTTCTGACCCAAGGTTGCTATCCTCTAGTGGGATTTGAACCTGGGACCCTCTGGCCTAAGGTAACTTGTCCCAACCACTATGCCACACCTCCCTCCCTAAATCTGTAGTCCTGGGTGTCAAAAGGGTTATTAGACACCTCTGGTGCATAGTTTTTGGATGGAAAGGTTGATGGCTATCAGATACCAGAGAACTGCTGTATTCCCAAACGTTTGGCAGCCTTTTAAGGCTCAGCACAACGAGACACAGAAATCAGTCCGAAGGGGCGATGGTAATTATTTGGGATGGGATATTTGATACTTGCTATAAGGTTTGATGTGTGGTGCCATGGTAACGATTGCGAAGATGAAATGGCTGGGGAAGGGCAAGGAGGGATTCCCTGTGTCTAGCAAAGAGCGAATACTGCTATAATACTCTGACATACATCGTTTCCCGTTGCACACAACATGTCTCTTTTGAATCTTATGAACTTAAGCAAAATTTAAATGACAAAGAAAGTAATAATTTTACAGTGATGACTTATAGCAAGGCTAGATGGTGATCGTTAGCATTCGGCAGACCCCCTGCTCTTCACTTGCAAGGAAGAACTGCAGAATTCAGACGTGTGCAAACGCGATTGGGTTTGCCCCTTCCAAGATTCAGCCACCACCTCCATCAGGAAGTCAAGCATCACGCCTAAAAATCCATTTCAAATATTACGTTTCACAGTTAAAGTCCTGACAATTTCCCTCTGTTCAGTTTCCATTTTTATTTCTCCAGTAAGGAGATCTCTGGGGCTGAAGCGTCTGCAAACTGCTCCTTCCCACCTTCTTGAGTCCCACTGGGACCATCACCATGGAGCTCTGCAGATAACTGGCTCCCAACGGAGAACACGAATGCACGACGGCACAGGAGACCGCAGAAAAGGAGGCTGAAACATAGCACCAACCCCCTAGAAAGCAGCAAACGCACCACCAACATGAGCTAACGGCACTGGGCAAAAAGGTACTGAAATCTTCAAAAAGACAGGACTTCCAGGAACTTTTCACACACTGCCAGAGCCTCAATTAAGGGCCCCCAAGAGACAGTTTCAAACAGGCCCACAGCCTAAGGGGCTCCACCTCAGAAAATGCAGAGTAGCGGCAAATGGGAAGAAGAAAGGAGACATAAGAATAAGAACCTAAGGCAGGTGACTGGAGGCAGTCCTGCTTACATGAGGACAAGAGTGTGAGCTTCGAAGCCTGGGGCGAAATGTTAGAAACCGCCATACTGGGCCCCTAACCTCTGAGCCGCTTTGACACTGCTGAAGAACAAAAGAGAAAAGGCAGCTCTGAGATGAACAAATTCAGACATTTTGTGATTTGGAGGGAGCATGAAAGGACATTCTAAATTTCAAAATTAAACAGAAGATGTCATGGCTCAGCTCTGCTTGGGGTGGAGAAGTGGCGCAAAAGTTACCCTTGCAAAGTCCCAGGTGTACCCCAAGCGTGAAGAGATAAGGGGGCAGTGAGTATCCTGCGTCAGCACAGGGATGACAGACAGGGATTCAGAACAAGGATGAAGGTGTCTGAGGATCTCAAGGAGGCGAAACAGTGTGACAAGGCGGTGGCCAAAGCCAGAAGGATGCCGGGTTGCATACAGAGAGGAATAACCAGCAGAAAGGAAGAGGTACTAGTGCCACTGTATAAGTCACTGGTGAGGCCTCACTTGGAATACTGTGTTCAGTTTTGGAGACCATATCTTGCAAAGGATGTAAAAAGACTGGAAACGGTTCAGAGGAAAGTGATCAAAATGATTTGGAGCCTGCGTCATAAGACTTATGAGAAGAGACTTGGAGACCTAGATATGCACACTCTGGAGGAGAGGAGGGACGGGGAGATATACACATGAAAATATTTAAAGAGTATTAATGAACAAACAACAGGGAAGCTGCAAACTTAGAGGGCACACGATGAAGCTGCAAGGAGGTAAACTTAAAAGCAACATCAGGAAATACTTTTTCACTGAAAGGTTGAAGGATTCCTAAAATACCCTCCCGACGGAGGCAGTAGGGGCAAAACCAGTGATGGAATTGAAAATGTCTTGGAACAGACACAGAGGATCCCTTTATAGCAAGAGAACAGAATCAAAGAAAACGTAAATTTCTTTTAGACCAGCAAATGGAGGGGATGGCTTGTACAGAGCAGCAGGTACAACCCTAAGCAAAGGTATAAGAGGGGGGGGGGGGGGAGGTGACCTGCACAGAGCAGCAGGTACAACCCTAAGCAAAGGTATAAGAGAGGGGGGGGGGGAGGTGACCTGCACAGAGCAGCAGGTACAACCCTAAGCAAAGGTATAAGAGGGGGGGGGGGGAGGTGACCTGCACAGAGCAGCAGGAACAACCCTAAACAAAGGTATAAGAGAGGGGGGGGGAGGTGACCTGCACAGAGCAGCAGGAACAACCCTAAGCAAAGGTATAAGAGGGGGGGGGGAGGTGACCTGCACAGAGCAGCAGGTACAACCCTAAGAAAAGGTATAAGAGGGGGGGGCGGTGACCATCACAGAGCAGCAGTAAAAACACTAAAAAAAGGAATAAGAGAGTGGGGGGGGGGAGGTGACCTGCACAGAGCAGCAGGTACAACCCTAAGCAAAGGTATAAGAGAGGGGGGGGGGAGGTGACCTGCACAGAGCAGCAGGTACAACCCTAAGCAAAGGTATAAGAGGGGGGGGGAGGTGACCTGCACAGAGCAGCAGGTACAACCCTAAACAAAGGTATAAGAGAGGGGGGGGAGGTGACCTGCACAGAGCAGCAGGTACAACCCTAAGCAAAGGTATAAGAGGGGGGGGGGGGAGGTGACCTGCACAGAGCAGCAGGTACAACCCTAAGCAAAGGTATAAGAGGGGGGGGGGTAGGTGACCTGCACAGAGCAGCAGGTACAACCCTAAACAAAGGTATAAGGGGGGGGGGAGGGGGAGGGGGAGGGGGGAGGTGACCTGCACCGAGCAGCAGGTACAACCCTAAACAAAGGTATAAGGGGGGGGGGGGGGAGGTGACCTGCACAGAGCAGCAGGTACAACCCTAATCAAAGGTATAAGGGGGGGGGGGGAGGTGACCTGCACAGAGCAGCAGGAACAACCCTAAGCAAAGGTATAAGAGAGGGGGGGGGAGGTGACCTGCACAGAGCAGCAGGTACAACCCTAAGCAAAGGTATAAGAGGGGGGGGGGGAGGTGACCTGCACAGAGCAGCAGGTACAACCCTAAGCAAAGGTATAAGAGAGGGGGGGGGAGGTGACCTGCACAGAGCAGCAGGTACAACCCTAAACAAAGACACAGAGGAGGATGACCTGCACAGAGATAGGACCACTTTGGCCACCTTACTGGGCAGACTAGATGGACCATACTGGCCTTTATCTGTTACTATTTTATTATGTCTAAAATCGCAAGTTGTGAAATAGAAACATAGAAACATGACGGCAGAAAAACACCACATGGCCTATCTCGTCTGCCCTCTAAAGGATGGTGAAGCAGCTGTACCCTCAAATACTCCACTATTATGAATGAGTTTCAAAATCTTTAAATACCTTTATGGTCTCAGGAATGAAAGATAAACTAGACTGAGAAATGAGGAAAGCGAGGACCGCCAAAGCCTCGCACAGTAAAGGCTAGGGGGCTCACACTGCCTGGCAGGCGGATTTGGATTTGAACTCTGAACTGCTCACCCTGCCAAGCTCCAGCTCTGTACAGGGCTGGAATGGGCTCTCATTGCCCACTCCTGTCCTGTAAGGGTAAGGGGCAGATTTTCGAGGTGTTTTCATTGTCGCACCCACAAATGCTGCAGGGGACTTCCTTCTGTCTTTCCCATCACACCTGAATACTATCTTTCTTTCCCTACGCTGCACATAGACTTGTGGGCAGAAGCCTCCAGCCATTTCCAAAGGCCATTTAATTGCAGAAACCTCGGGCTGGCAGAAGGCAGTGGTGGGGGGATGGAGAAGGCAGGTTGCGGGAAATGCCGCCTCAGCAGTTCTCAGCAAACACTGGAAAACAGAGCAACATCTTTAATCAAGAAAGCTACAAAGGGGGGCAGGAAACAGTGCAGGGGGAGGAATAAAGCAAAGTTCAGGAAAGAAGGAGGCCTGACAAACAAATTGGGCAAACAAAAGATAGGGGAAGGGCAAATAACAGAGAGAAGCATGAGGGGGAGGTCAAATAACGCTGCTGCCCATGAAGGGGGTGGGCTCCGGAGATGAGAGTAGGACACACCCGGATGTTTTCAGCTCTCGCTGTGGCATTGACCAGAGCCCCTCTGCCACCAGTGGTGTAGCCTCCTTAACTGCCCGACACTATGGGCACCCTGTGCTCATTACAGATTAAAATGCCATGTGGAAGGACCTGAAGGTATTCAGACTCCTTATCACGGGCGCAGTTCTCAGACTGCCAGCTCCAGGCTGCTATTTAAAATCCCTGTTCCAATACAGTTACCTTCTGCAGAGTGAAGAGAGACTGCAAAGCTCAGGATGTGTTTGCTCTACACAGATGCCATCTTTTAACTGTGTGACATCATTAGAGGAGGAGGGACGTACTATGCTATTGGCTGGCACGCACACAAGACCCTCCTCACCAAGATCTTCTACAGAAATGGACCTTTGTCTAAAATTTGCTTAAATCAATAATGGCCCAGCTACAGAATTCACATGTAGTTCTAAATTGGGGTTATTTTAAGATAAGAGCCTGTCAGGAGAGGACACACATTTTCCTTTCTCTCTCTTTCATTTAAGCATTTTTAACTTTGCTCTGGTTCAGGGTTGTGTGTGTGTTTCACACCTCAAACAGGCACTGGGAGAAATGTGTTTACAGAAGTAGCGCCTCCTATCTGAGGCGAGTGGAAGGACAGCAAAGGAGTCGCATTGCAGGGGCTGCATCTCCCCTCCTTTTCATTCCTAGGAGCCAGCATGTCACATTAGGATTTCATTTTAGACATTCCTGACCCCCAAAATGAGCTTCAAGTAACATGCCTGCATGGGGGGGGGGGATCTAAAGGGATATGCAGACGGACCTTCCGGCTCTGGTGCTCTGAGCATCTAGGAACACTAGCAGGGGCCGGGGAGGCTGGTCAAGGAACCCCATTCATTACTCTGGGGGGTCTCTCTGAGGTAGAAAGAGTCAAAGATTATTGCCAGTGCTTAGAGAATTGAGTTTCCGAACAGGGAAGGCAGTCAGGTGATGCAAAGACAGCAAACAAGGAAAAATGAGTTTAAACAGGGAATGAAGGGGAAGGAATGCGTGACAGGGGACAGTAGCTGGATTTAAAAGAGGTTTGGACGAGTTCCTGGAGGAAAAGTCCATAAGCAACCGCTTTACCCTGGGACAAGCAACATGGAATCTGTTTACCTTTTGGGAACTGAACAGGTACTTGTGACCTGGATGGGCTGCTGCTGGAAACAGGATACTGGGCTTGATGGACTCTTGGTCTTACCCAGTATGGCATACCTTATGTTCTTATGCAAAAAGCAGAAACGATGAACTCTTGTAGTACAGAGATGATTTAAGAGGGGGCACGGTGCACAAGGGGATGAAAGGCAGACCTCCATCAATGTACAAAAGACAGAGTTTGCAGGGAACAAGGGACAGTGGAGAAAGTAACAGGGCTGAGTGGGACAGATTCCAGGATAGATACCAAGGAAAATCAAAGAGGACTCAAAGACGGGCACATGCTGACATTTTCCACAAAAGCAGCAGCAAGGAGGAAGATGGTATTTATAGGCCAGTTAGTCCTACCCTGGGCCGGCCGCCGAGTTGGTTCAAGGTGTTGGCACTCGCCTAGGCAAACCTTAAGCCTTCTGCCTCCTTGTGTCAGAATCTATAGTTTAGCTTTGAAGACCCTGTTCTTTACTGCTCCCAGAAACTGCCGCCCTAAGCAATCCCTTAGTTTGTCTAATGGTCAAACCAGCCCTACTCACTGCTAAAGGCCAATGAAATATCTTGAATCCAGCAGGTTTAGGATCGGAGGTATTTTGATTTTAACCAGAGGATGATCATGTCAAACAAACCTGAACAACTTTTTAAAGAGAGCATTGGGAGAATTAGATTGGGGTGAGCACTGAATCTGCTATGCTCCGATTTCACTAAAACGTTTGCCACAGGTCTGTAGTTGATAAAGTGGATTAATAAAAACTGTGGCAGGGCTGGCCCTAACATTAGGCAAACTAGGAGGTCGCCTAGGGCTGCATGTTCTAGGGTGCAGCAGCAGCAATAGATCCCGACAGCGTCAAAGAGCCCTCAGCACATTCTTTTACCTGCACACACATACATACCAAGCAAAGCTAAATATTTAAAGTATGATGTCCATTTATGTATTGTTACAGAATTGTTATTGGACGGGTGGGGTTCAGATGATCAAGATTGTTGAGTTTAATGATGAAACTTGAGGGGGGGAGGGGACATAAGGCTGAAGGTTTGTCTATGGAGGCCACTACCTTGCACCAGTCCTAGAGCTGGCCCTGGGTGGTGGTAAACAGAGTTCACGCTATGCAAGGAAGGGCTATTTATGGAGGCCTTAGGGATCGGTCCAGGCCAGTTCTCTGCATTATTTTCATAGGTAGGAAAAGTTTGTCTTTTTGCAGTGACACAAATATCTGCAGAAAACAAAGCTCCATGCAAGATCCCGAGTTTGGCAATTATGAGTTAATGCAAAAAGTAGGACTCCTAGGTTTGGGGAGCAGCAGTGACGGGGGAGATACTGGTGATCACCAGCCTTAGGTGACTCCAGATGAGGCTCCCAATATTGGTTAAAAGGGAGAAGAATGCTGGGTGCATATTAGCAGAAGGGGAAGAGGAGGAGGAGGAGGATATAATGACCTCTGCCCAAATCATGAGGCCACACCAGCACAGCAGATGCAGTCTACAGAGAAGGGCTACCAAAACAGTGCCTGGTCTGTCCCCAAAGCTGTGTAAAATCAGACTGAGCCGCCTAAATCTGACACCTGCAAACTCTCAACAACCCAGAGGTAGGAGAAGCCGAGTGAACCCGAAGGGAAGGTCTCCTCTCCTCTCCTCGGATGGGGCTCCCGGGGAATGAGGCTGCTCTGAAGGCCGGGAGAGGTGAGGTGAGGGCAAAGGGTGGGCAGCATTGCAACAGCCAGAAGCCCCATTTCGAGTCCTTCCTTTCTGATGCCAGCCAGCCCTCCTCTGCAGCATATGCAGCCTGCAGGAAGCACCCAGAGCATTGAAATTCTGCTCAGGTAGGACAGGATCGAGCCTCGGCTGTGCCCTGCCTCTGAGCACCATCTGCAGCCCTGGCACAGAGAAACGCCCCCCAGACGGTCGCCTGCTAATTGCTGAACATGTACTGACTGGATGCCCCAGCCCGAGCCCGGAGCAGCTCCCCAGATCTTCCGATCTCTCCGGCTCCCTCCCCCCACCCGCCACCCGCCTCTAGGTGGCCGGATCTGCACCGGGAGCCGGCAGAGAAACAAGCAGCCGCCCTTACCGTTTCCGCTGCTCCCTCATGGCGGTGCCCGGTGCTGCGGGACGAGATCGGGGCAGACGCGGACTGGCACTGCCGGGCTCGGAGAAGCTGCAGGCTAGACGGGGCGGGGCCACGGCCAGGCTCCGCCCCCACCTGCCAGCCCCGAGCCGGCACATTTAAGGAGGCACCGAGGCGTTCGGCGCTTCCGGAGCCCGGGGGTGCAACTGCCCCACATCGCATTAGGGGACCGGCACTGCCCTAATGGAGATCCCCGCCCAGCCCCCAGCCTGCTGGGCAGCGTCTGTGGTTCCCTCCCGGATCCTACGAAACCAGACAACATAGGCGGCACTGTGTGTAGGACGCAGGAAAGGCTGTGCAGGAGCCTGTGTAAGCAGGACATAGCATAGGCACGAGACTGTGCATAGAAAGCAGCGTGTGCAGGAGCCTGTGTATGCAGGACATAGTGCAAGAAGACTGTGCGCATAGAAAGCAGCATATGCCGGAGGCTGTGTGTGTAGGACACAGGATAGGCAGAAAAGGCTGTGCAGGAGCCTGTGTAAGGAGGACATAGCATAGGCACGAGACTGTGCATAGAAAGCAGCGTGTGCAGGAGCCTGTGTAAGGAGGACATAGCATAGGCACGAGACTGTGCATAGAAAGCAGCGTGTGCAGGAGCCTGTGTAAGGAGGACATAGCATAGGCACGAGACTGTGCATAGAAAGCAGCATGTGCAGGAGCCTGTGTAAGCAGGACATAGCATAGGCACGAGACTGCATAGAAAGCAGTGTGTGCAGGAGCCTGTGTAAGCAGGACATAGCATAGGCACGAGACTGTGCATAGAAAGCAGCGTGTGCAGGAGCCTGTGTAAGGAGGACATAGCATAGGCATGAGACTGTGCATAGAAAGCAGCGTGTGCAGGGGCCGATGTACGTAAAAAGCAGTGGCAGGAGGGCGTCTATGCAGCCATAGTGTAAGTATGCAGCTTCTCTGCCCACCGGTTCTGTTGGTCTGTCTTGACTGGATTGTAAGCTCTGCGGAGCAGGGACTGTCTGCTGTGTGTTGATGAGCAGCACTGTGTAGTGCTATAGAAACGATGAGTGTGCAACGGGAACCATGCACAGGCGGCTATTTGCGGAGGAGACCGTGTGCTTTGTGCTGCAGGACGAAGCGTGTACAAGAGAAAGTGTGCAGGGCACCTATAAAATACCCGTCAGCAGGATTATATAATAAAGACAGCTCACAAGTCCGCCCCTGCTTCTGCCCTCGGGGAAAGCCCTGCACATAGGTGACATTAAAGGAGGCTCTGACCTTTGGTGTGCCCACATTTTTCGTGGATAGCCATTGTAATAGCCATTTTTGACAAGAAAAATATGCGATATGATTCTTTACACATTTCTCTCTATCTACTGCCATTACTACTTACCATTTATATAGTGCTACAAGGCATAGAGTACACAGCACTATAGATAAACACATGAGAGACAGTTCCTGCTTATCAGAGTATACAGTCTAATCAAGACAGACAGCACAACAACTGGGGACTAGAGTAAATCTAGGGGAAAGGTAAAAATGCAAGGATCAAGATTCAACAGCAGCCTTGAAGAGGTGGGTTTTTAGCCTGGACTTGCATAGGGCCAGAGATAGAGTCTAACTATTAATTCAGGTAGTTTGTTCCAGGCATATGGAGCAGCAAGGTGAAATGAACAAAGTCTGGAGTTGGCAGTGGCAGAGAAGGGCGCAGATAAAAGGGATAAGTGCAGTTCCCCAGGAATGGTGTAGGGAGGGCTAAGAGAGGAGGCAGAGATAAGAAAGGAAGTGGAGATCCCTGAGGAGGGGTGTAGGGAGAGAGAGGACAGGCTACCTGTGCAGGATACAGTGAAAAGCGTAGTTACTCACCTGTAGCAGCTGTTCTCCAGGGACAGCAGGAATCAGTCCTCACATATGGGTGACGTTGGTGCAGATGGAGTTCCTGTGGAAGCACCTCCCTAGCTTTCAAAGAAAGCCTTTGGGAGATACACCATGCACGTGAGGTCCCCTTCCTGCCCAAGAGTGCCATCTTGCCTCAGTCTAATGACATGGCAAAAGTTAAAATACAGTAAAGAAGCAACTCCAAGGGGAGGAGGGAGGGTTATAAGAACTGATTCCTCCTGTCCCTGGAGAACACCTGTTACAGGTGAGTAACTATGCTTTCTCCAGGAACAAGCAGGAAGTCAGTCCTTACATTTGGGACTCCCCAGCTACAGGGTACCGAGAACCTGTACAAAATGCCATGGTGGCCGGAGAAGTGAGCCATGAGCTGCAGCAGTTAAGTCCCAACTGCGAGACTCTTGCAAGACCCAAGTGTCCAGCAGAGAACCAGCACTCCGGTAGCCTGAACACAGAAGGGTCGGAGGGCAGGAGTTTCCTACACCCCGAAGAGATTATGGAGTATGGCCTGGTCAAAGACACTGTCCTGTCGGGACTCCCTCTCCAGGCAGTAGTGAGTTGTGAAGGTATGGACCGAAGACC
Source organism: Ichthyophis bannanicus (assembly GCA_033557465.1). Lineage (NCBI taxonomy): Eukaryota > Metazoa > Chordata > Amphibia > Gymnophiona > Ichthyophiidae > Ichthyophis > Ichthyophis bannanicus. The sequence continues at coordinate 943,304,905 of CM066035.1, read as the reverse complement.
AGATGGTGACCCGGCAGATTTCTGTCACAGTTACGGAATACAGATTTGCTACAGAGGTAGCCACGGCTCTGACACGATGTGCTGTGACCCGGTGTTCTAATGAGATCCCAGCCTGCTCATAGGTAAGGGCAACGCAGTCCGCCACTCAAGTGGACAGAGTTCGCTTAGTTACCGGAAGCCCCAGTTGATAGGGGTCATAGGAGACAAAGAGCGGAGGCGCTTTGCGGTGGCCCTGAGTCCACTGCAGACAGAAGGATGGGGCTCTCTTACAATCCAGAGTAATGGAGAACAGTTTCCACCTTGCCAGCAGGATGCTTTGGAAAGAAGGTGGGGAGCACCACCTCTTGATTGAAGTGGAAGGGAGACACCACCTTTGGGAGAAACCTGGGGTGTGTGCAGAGCACCACCCTGTTCTTGTAGAACCTCGTATAAGGAGGCTCTGCCATGAGAGCCTGGAACTTGCTGACCCTGCGAGTTGACATGAGTGCCACGAGAAAGACAGGAGAGGTACTGCAGGTGACAAGTAGCCAAGGGCTCAAATGGCGGCTTAGTGAGCTGTGAGAGCACCACATTGAGATCCCACTCTGCCGTTGGTGGATGGATGGGGGCTTAGACAACATGAGACCCCACAGAAAATGAGAAACAAGGGGCTGAGCCAAGAGGGTTTTCCTTCAACTGAGTGGTGGTGCACCACAATAGTGCTCAGATGCATCCTGACTGAGTTGGACTTTAGTCCCACCTGGGACAGGTGGAGTAGGTACTGGAGTACTATCTGCACCGAGCAGGAGAAAGGGTTCGCCTGTCTCTCGGCACACCTCACTGAAAAGCGGCACCACTTAAAGGTGTTCACCCTTCTTGTGGAGGCCTTGCGGGAGGCAAGAAGGACCTCCTCCACCTCTCATGGGAGGTTGAAGGAAGTGAGAGCTATCCTTTCAGCAGCCAGACTGTGAGTGACAGGGACTACAGGTTGGGGTGCAGGAGAGCGCCTTCCTCCTTTTATAGAAGTCCTGGGGCATAACACAGAGAAATTGGAAATGCTACTGACAGGCGGAGAAGTAGCAGGAACCAAGGTTGCCTGGGCCACCTGGGGGCTATAGGTATCAGTGATGCTTTGGACCTTGAAGAGGATCTTGGCAACCAGCGGTGTTGGTGGGAAGGCATAGGGGAGGCCTTCTGTCCACGGAATAAGGAACGCTTCTGCCGCCAAATCAATGGCTGGTGACAGCAGACGTGGGGCAACTGCATGTTATCCAGGCTGGTGAAAAGGTCCACTAGGAGAATCCCAGAGCCAGAAAAGCTGGGAGGCCACTCTGGGGTCCAGGCGCCACTTGTGCGGCTGGAGAACTCTGCTCAGCTTGTCCACCAGGGCATTTTGCTGGCTCGGTAGATAGCCTGCAGGAGTATCGTGTTGCATGTAGCATATAAGCAGAGAGTCACTGCCTCCAGATATAGGGAGTATGATCCTGTGCCTCCCTGCTTGTTCACGTAGAACACTGCGATTTGGTTGTCCCTCTGGACCGGCATAGACTGGTGTTGAAGCTGGTGGCGGAAGGCTTGGAGGGCTAGGAATATTGCCCGGAGCTCCAGAAGGTTGATTTGCAACTGTCATTCCACCTGGGACCAACTGCCTTGTGTGCGGAGGTCCTCGCAATTAGATCCCAACTCAGCAGGGAGGCATCCATAGTTAGGACCCTCTGGGGGGCGGGTGCCTAGAAGGGCATCCCAGCCTGAAGGTGGCGGGGAGGGTGCCAGATGGCGGATCACTCATCGTGTCTTGGAGCCTGCCCATGGCCTGTGTCCACTGGAAGCAGAAGCACCACTGAGCTGCCCTCATGTGCAGGCAGGTGTACAAGGTCACATGGACCGTGGAGGCCATGTGGCCCAGCAGGCAGAGGAGAAGGCGGGTGGGCAGCGATTGGCTATGCTGCACCTCTGCGGCTGGCACCCTGAGGCATTCTGACCTTTTCCAGAGGGAGGAAGGCCTTGGCCTGGAGGGTGTCTAGCTGAGCCCCTATGAACTGCAGGCACTGAGATGGGGAGAATTTCGAGTTGAGGTAGTTGATGACGAACCCCAGGTGCTGCAGAGTGTGGATGATGTGCTCGGTGGCGTGGTGCACCTCTGCAGCTGTGCCTCCCCTTATGAGCCAGTCGTCCTAGTAGGAAAGACGAAGGCCCCTTGGACATGAAAGAGGGCTGCGACCACCAATAGGTACTTGATAAAGACCCTTGGCGATGAAGCCAGTCCGAAGGGCAGCACCCTGTATTGGTAGTGACCTCCTCCCACCATGGACCGGAGGTATTTTCGGTGGCTGGGATGGATCAGGATGTGTGTATAAGCATCCTTCAGGTTTAAGAAGCATAGCCAGTCTCCCTGCTGGAGGTATAGCAGCAGAGTTCCAAGACAGCATTTTGAGCTTCTCCCTCACCAAGAATCTCTTCAGGTCCCACAGGTCTAGGATGTGCCTGAGGACCCCCATTTGTTTGGGAACAAGGAAATATCTGGAGTAGAAGCCTTTACCCCAGTAGTGTTTGGGTATTGGCTCTACTGCCTTGCCCTTGAGGAGGCCTGTTGAAGGAGAAGCCTGACAGGTTCTCCTGGGAAGAACAAGGGTGGCGTCTGTTGCAGGTGAAGAAGGTAACCCTCCCTGATAACTTGCTCTACCCAGGAGTCGGTGGTGACGAAGGACCACCTGTGGGTAAGCAGAGCCAGATGCCCCCATGTGGGCTGTAAGGAACCTCCTGTTGGGAGGGCAGTCATGCCCAAGGAGACAAAAGCTCCCCCCAGGCTGGGCTGGGGGTGGTGCCTGGATCTTGGTGGTCTTCTGCTTGTGCGGGGCCATGCCCTTGTCGCTTGTGCTGCTGGCCTTGCTGCAGAGCAGAGAAGGCTTGGAACTGTAGGGCATTGCTAAAATCCCCCTTTTTCCTCGAGAAGAAGGGCTTCTTCCCCAGACCCTTCTTATGGGAATGCAATAAGGTCTTTTTAGAGAGTCTGATCCGTGTCAGGAACTCAGTCTCTATTTCAGCTGCTTTCTTTGCCATGGGTTTTCCAAATAGATTCTCTCCGATACAGGGGACATTAATGAGCTTGTCCTGAACCCACTGCTCGAGGTCAGATGACTGCAGCCAGATCTAGCGTCAGGCCCCAATGCCCATGGTGGCTATTCTGGCTGAGGACTCAAAGCCGTCATATGCTGCTCAAGATAAGAACTTTGAGCACTCTTTGAGGCCAGTAACTTGAAATGCTGGGGAGGTTCCCTATCGAGGCCTGCCAAGAAACCAGTGAGCTTCCTCACCAGCTCCTTGAGATACATGCCAATGTATAATTGGAAGGAATGGACTCACCAAGCAAGCATCGAAAGGCCTTTCAGTCGAGGGTGTCGAGGGTGTGGGCCTCCCTACATGGGAGCACTGAGGAATGGGTCTTTTAGCTTTTGAGTCTGTGCATGGCAGACTTGACGACCACTGAGTTGTGTGGGAGCTGGGTTTTCTGGAACTTGGGGCTTTGGTGGAATTGGAACATGAAGTTGAGCCGTCTGCTTACTATGGGCACCATCACCGGTGTTTCCCACATGCGGAGGAAGTGCTCAAGAATTGGAGGGACGGGCACCATGAGGGCCTCCTTCAGAGGAGCCACGTATTGGAGAATCTCCAGTTCCTCCGTGCAGGGGTCCTCCCCCATTTTGGCCTCGACTGCAAGAGCCTTAGCCATGTTCCGCACAAAGTCCAGGAAGGCAACGTCCTTGAGCAGGGAATGGTGCCATCCGGGGGAGACGGGTCCAATGAGTGTCTGGAGACTGCTTATCCTCAGTCTCCCAATCAGACTCAAAGTCCGAGGAAGAGTCCGACGCTTGCGGTTACTGCAGTCGAAGCCCGGGCCCTGAGGCCCTCTGCCTCCAGAGGACCTGCAGTCTGAGCCGCGGGCACTGGATGGGGAGGATCAGTGCCCTGAGGAATAGGATTTGGATCTCATCCTCTGCCGATGTGTCTCTCGAGGCCGGTTGCACTCAAGGTTTGGCTCGACTGCTGGGGAAGCACTCGATGTCGAGGGTCCAGTCATAGGGGTGGATGAACCGGAGGAACTGGACATGAATGCCTGCTGCTGGGCCACGAGGGCAGAGATTCTGCGCTCCAAGGCCACCATCCTGGTCTCCATGCCAGTTGGCTCCGCAGCCTTCGATGCGAGCACCAAGGGCTTCAGGCCCTGCATTGGTTCTGTTGAGAGGGAATACTCGACAAGGATGGCCTTGGGTGTCCGAGACTGGTCACCGGCTGCCAATGACTCCTTCTGGGGCAACCTGTGAGGCTGCTTCCAAACCAATCCCTCGGACTCATGCCTGGGGCTGCGGGGCCTGGAATGGGATTTCCCAAACCCGTCCTCTGGGTCCCCTGGGTGTTCAAGGATTTTGATTTCTTGCGTTCCACATCTGGGGATTTTCCCTCAGAGGACCCACGGCCATGGATGCAGAGACTGTCCTGGCATTGCGGGGCACGGCGGTACCGGAGGGGGCCTTGGAGCACGGTGTTGCTGGAGACTCCGGCACAAAATCGGACTTGTGAAAAATCTTATCCTACTGCAGCTGACAGCTCTTGATAGCCTTTGTGGTCATCGCCTTGCAAAGTTCGCAGTCCAAGTTATCATGGTCTGGCCCAAGACAGCGGAGGTAGCAGTCATGTGGATTGGTGAGGGACATCATCTTACTGCACCAATCACATTTTTTGAAACCGCTGGAGACTATCAAGAAAAATGGGGCCCTGCCAGCTGGGTACAGGTCCGAGGCCTGCAGCCAAAAAAGAGCATGAAACACCGGTTGAGGAACACCTCGAGAAAACAAAAAAGAAAAAGAGACAAACTCGAGGAGCAACACCAAGGCAAGCTGGCTCAGGGGCGGGAAAGGAACTGGTACATGTACCGGATAAAACAAGACAAAAAAGGCACTTTTTCCAGGGGAAACTGAACAAACGCCTGAAAGGCTCTGTGGAAAAAAAGATGGCACCCTCGGGTGGGAAGGGGACCACGCATTAGTGGTGCATCCCCCAAAGGCTTTCTTTGAAAGCTGGGGAAGTGTTTCCGTGGGGGCTCCATTGGCACCGACGTCACCCGTATGCGAGGACCGATTTCCTGCTTTTTCCTGGAGAAGCAATTTTGCAAGGTATTTGCTATGGTAAATATACAGTAGTGGGGGCTGAAAATGTTTTCTTTGCTCAGCAGCCAAAAGTAAGAACAGTTTTAGGGCACAGAAATGGATAAAGTGACGGCAGACACATATACGGCCCGTCCAGTTTGCCACATATACAGTATTTGTTATTGTTAAGTGCCATCGAGTCGGTCTCAACTCATGGCTCAAATCCCGCACCCATGCGGACTTTCTACACTTCAAATTCATGCTTGCCTCCTTCCAATCAGCCATAGCACTTGCAAAACAAGACTATTATGTCCCTCTGACTAACTCTGTCGCCTCTGATCCCTCCTTCTCTTTCTGCCCAAACTTTGGCTGACTATTTCCATGACAAAATCCACAAGATCACACTCCAATTCCCAAGAAGGTCAGCTCCATCACTTCTCCCATTTCACTCCCAACTTTTTCACTCAACCTCTGCTGCCCTTTCTTCCTTTTCTGTGATCTCTGAGGAGGAAACCACACACCTTCTTTCCTCCTCCAAACTCACTACCTGCTCTTCTGACCCTATTCCCACCCCTTTCCTAAACTCAATCCCCTCCACCGTTGTCCCTTCCATCTCTCATATTCTCAACCTATCGCTCTCCACTGCAACTGTTCGTGCAGCCTTTAAGCATGCTGTGGTGAAACCTCTTCTTAAGAAGCCCTCACTTGACCCTACTTGTCCTAACTATCGACCCTTCTCCCTTTCCTTTCTAAACTGCTTGAACATGCGGTTCACCGCCATTGCCTTGACTTTCTCTCCTCTGAATTCCTTTTGGATCTTCTAGAATCTGGCTTTCATCCTTTACATTCTACCGAAATAGCTCTTGCCAAAGTCTCCAGTGACCTGTTCTTGGCAAAATCCAAGAGCCTTTACTCGATCCTCATCCTTCTTGACCTTTCTGCTGCTTTTGACATTGCTGACCATAACCCCCTCCTTGATACCTTGTCCTTGCTTGACTTTAAGGGCTCTGTGCTATCCTGGTTCTCTTCTTACCTCTCCCATCGCTCTTTTCAGTGTTTGTTCTGGTGAATCCTCTACTGCTATCCGGCTGTCAGTTTGGGTACCCCAAGGATCTGTCTTGGGTCCACTCCTTTTCTCTCTCTATATCCAGTCCCTTGGTGTGCTCATCTCTTCCTATGGCTTTCAGTACCATCTTTACGCTGATGACGCCCAGATCTACCTCTCTACACCTGAAATCTCTCCTGCAATCCAGGCCAGGATCTCTGCCTGCCTTTCTGACATTGCTGCTTGGATGTCTCACCGCTGGTTGAAGTTGAACATGGCCAAAACTGAGCTTCTTATTTTGCCCACTAAACCCTTCTCTCCTCTTCCTCACTCTCTGTGGATAACTCTCAACTCCTCCCTGTCTCCTCAGTTCGCAACCTAGGGATCATCTTTGACTCTTCTCTCCTTCTCCACACACATCCAACTGAGCTAAAAACTGTCATTTCTTTCCCTACATCAACACAATTTGTCCATTGCTTTCTGAACATACAACTATGACACTTATCCACTCCTTAGTCATCTCCCATCTAGACTATTGTAACCTACTCCTTGCTGGTCTCCCTCTGAATCATTTCTCTCCCCTTCAATCTGTTCAGCACACTGCTGCATGGCTAATCTTCCATTATCCTCGTCATGCTCATATTACCCCTATTCTCAAGTTACTTCATTGGTTCCCTATCTGTTTCGGCACCCAGTTCAAACTTCTCCTGCTGATCAATAAGTGCATTCACTCTGCAGCTCCTCACTACCTTTCCTCTCTTCTCTCTCCCTACACCCTTCCTCGGGAACTCTGTTCTTTTAGCAAATTGCTTCTATCTGTGCCCTTCTCTTTTACTGCTAACTCCAGAATTCGCTCCTTTGTTCCAGGCATAAGGAGCAACAAGGTGAAGCTACCTGAGTCTGTACATCAGTTGCTCACTCTGAAAACTCCAGGCTGAAAACTCACCTCTTCGTTGCCGCTTTCGGATCTTGACTCACCTGATCTCATAGAAACATGATGGCAGAAAAAGACCACATGGCCTATCTAGTCTGCCCTTTCATATCAACCACTAAAACAGTCCCCTTTTTTCCTTTAGAGATCCTCTGTGTATGTCCCATGCTTTTTTGAATTCAGATACCGTCCTCATCTCTACCACCGCCACTGGGAGACTATTCCATGCATCTACCACTCTTTCCATGAAGAAATATTTCTTCATATTGCTCCTGAGTCTATCTCCTTTCACCCTCATCCTATGTCCCCTCATAAAAGAACTTGTTTTCCATCGAAAGAGGCTCTTCTCCTGTCCATTTATGCCCTGGAGGTATTTAAACATCTCAATCATATCACTTCTATCCCGCCTTTCCTCTAAAGTATACATATTAAGATCCTTAAGTCTGTCCTCATATGCTTTATAACGAAGATCACTAACCATTTTAGTAATCACCCTCTGTACCGACTGCAACCTGTTTATATCCTTTTGAAGGTGCGGTCTCCAGAATTGCATACAATACTCCAAATGAGGTCGCACCACTGACTTATACAGAGGCACTATCACCTCCTTTCTTCTGCTGATCATTCCACTCCCTAAGCACCCAAGCATCCTTCTAGCTTTCACCGTTGCCTTTTCTACCTTTTTAGCTACTTTAAGATCAACAGACACAATCACACCTAGGTCCCGCTCTTCTTTTGTGGACAGAAGTACTTCACCTCCTATACTATATCGCTGCCTTGGATTGCTGAAGCCCAAATGCATGACCTTGCGTTTTTTAACATTAAATCTCAGCTGCCAAATTCTTGACCATTCTTCAAGCTTAGCTAGATTCCACCTCATGTTATTTACACCTTCCTGGGTGTCTATTGCAGGTTTTGGTATCATCCGCAAAGAGGCAAACCTTATTCGATAGCCCTTCCACAATATCACTAACAAAGATGTTAAAAAGAATCAGACCGAGGACAGATCCCTGGGGCACACCACTGGTAACCTCCTTCTCTTCAGAGTGAGCTCCATTTACCTTTGTGTTTCCTTACCATTCTCCTGAACTGTATCCCATGCCTACAGCTACAGTGTTGTCTGTCTTGACTAGACTGTAAGCTCTGATGAGCAGGGACTGTCTTTTATATGTGTCTGTGTAGCGTTGGATACGTCTTGTAGCGCTATACAAGTGTTCAGTAATAGCAGTAGAAATAGTAGTGTTGGTCCACTGATCTTTATGGTACAATGACTTTATATATTCTTTCCACTTTTCTTGATCTTCTCAGCATCATTCAACATGGATCCTTGAGCAACTTGTAGCAGTCCGATTTGAGGCTGGAATTTTCTCTTTAATTCTCCAATAGTTTCTGATTCTACTTCCTTGCATGTGTCATTGTAGTACTTCTCCTGGTCTTGTCTTGTTGCACATTGGAAATCTCTGTTGAGTTCTGCGATTGCCTCTTTTTCTCTTCTGGCTTTAGCTTCTCTGCATTTCTTGGCAATTTTCAGAGTTTGTTCAGTCATCCATTTTGTCCGGTTTTAGTTTTTCACCTTTTGTAGAGACTTCTCACTTTCTTCCAATGCAACCTTCTTGATATCATCCCATAACTCTTCTGGAGCTCTGTCATTTGTATGTAAAGCAGCAAATCAATTTTGCAGGCAGTCTTTAAATTCTGGTGGTATATTCTCAAGGTCATATTCTGCTACATTCATGAGTGGCTTGCTCTTTTTCAGCTTTAGCTCAAGTTTGCATACTAGTAGTTGGGGGTCTATACCACAGTCAACTCCAAGTTTTGTCTTTGTTGATAGAGCTTTTCCATCGTTCACTTCCACAGATGTAGTCAATTAGATTTTTGTACAATCCATTGGGTGAAGTCCATGTGTACAGTCGCCTCTTGTGTTGCTGGAAGAAGGTGTTGGAGATGACTAAATCATTGATCTTGCAGAATTCTATCAGTCTTTCTCCAGCTTCATTTCTGTTGCCAAGTCCATATTTTCCAACCTCTTTGCCTTCTTCTTTGTTGCCAATTTTTGCATTCCAGTCACCCATGACTATCAGGATATCCTGTTTGCATGATCTGTCAATTTCAGCTTGTACTTGTTCATTGAACTCATCAACATCTTCCTCTTCTGCAGCTTTTGTTGGGGCATAGACTTGAATTATAGTTGTGTTGATGGACATTCCTCGTAGACAAATAGAAATTAAGCATTCACTGATTGCATTGTATTTTATTACAATTCTTGCAGGTTTCTTAATTATAAATGCAACACCATTTCTTCTTTGTCTTTCATTTACAGCAGAGTACTGAAGGGGAAAATGAATCCCCCTTCAGGTACCTTTGTTACAGGTTGAATCCATCATGTGCTAACGTCTGTAGCTCAGGCCTAAGAAAGAAACAGTTTGCTGACTTTTTCACACTGAAACTGCAAAATCAGCAAGATTGAGCTATGAAATGAGCTAATATCCTGTCCCAGAGAGCTGACACAATGAGAGGCTCTAAAAACTACACAGCTAGTGAAAAGCTGTCACCTGGGCCCCTTGAATGAACAAAGGGGAACAGAACGAAGAACTTAATCTGCAGGAAACAGAGCCAGCACACAGTGACAAGGACTGCCATGAGAATGGAAAGACAGGATGCCCAAGGGAAAAAATAAAGGGTAAAGATTAAGAAGCAGAGTTGCTTGAAATAATACAGGATAAGAAAAGGAAGGAAATCTATTTATCAGCAATTTAAGCCTAAAAATTAATATAAATATAGAGGAGAAATTCTAATAAGCAGACAGACATTAGCTGATCTCATTGGAGTGAGGCTGTCTCTGTCTCCAGGACCTTTTACACTTACTGTAAGTCAGGTGCTTTGCTTGTTATAGATGTATTGATGCTATGGATTGATATTGAAATTTGTACCTTATAAGTTAAAAGCAAAGCTTGTGATGTTACAGACCTGGCAAAATAAATAAATAATTTCCATGCTTTTATGGTGGCACGAGCAATTTATTTAAAGTAGGTCCTGTATGTATGTTGGGGTTAAACCCAAGCAGCCAAACAAAATAGAAAATTCCCCAAATAATCGCAGGGGAAGCCCAGAAAAACCCCAACAGTACACATGTGATCATCTGATGCAAAGTGCCTGACACCAGTCCATTTCAGTTCGCTGACACCCAACAGATCGAGCTGTACACATTCCATTTCATTCTTGACCACCTCCAACTTCCCTTGGTTCATGCTTCGTACATTCCATGTCCCAATATGTAAGATATCTTTGCACCTTCTGACTCATTTCATGAGCAGCTACATCAGCAGTCAGACGTCCTGGGAGCTTTGATCTAACCACATCATAAATGCTGGCTTTACTCTGAAAACTCTTCAGCTCTTCCCCAGTAGCTAGTTGAGCGCCTTCCGAACTGGGAGTCTCATTTTCCAGCATTATAGTGCAATTTGTTTTGTTGCGACTATCCATTGGGTTTTCGTGGCAAGATACAGAAGTAGATTGCCAGGCCTTTCCTCCGTGCAGTTTAAGTTTAGTATTGTTGCCTTTGTCACAGAAATGTGATCTTCTGCCGTGGACACTGTCCCATTCTGCTGCTGCTCAGATGGGTGGTTTGTCTTGGTCTGGCACCTCAGCTGAGATCTGTCCATCTTGGGAGACCCTGCCAGTAGTTAAACTACCGATAGTTTAGCTCTCAGCATCACTGATGCACACAAGCCCTCACAGCATGGCAAGCTGGATTACAGGGAGAAGTAAAGGAGCCTGTACATAGTTTCCTCAGTTAGCCAAGTTGTAATCCCTGTTCTTGTAAGTACAGTGCGGATGCCGCTGCACCACACTATACAAATCTGTTTTTACTGTAAACCGAGCTGATTTTAAAGGGCGCGGTATAAAAAAACCTCAAATAAATAAATAAACATTTTGAGTTAAATGCTGGGAGGGGGATGGCCTAGGGGATGGTATGGGACAACTTTAAGGCGTTTGTAAGAGGACAGCTCATGCCCATGGTGGCTCAGAGGAAGGAGGAGGCTTACAGGCAGACCTTAAGAAGTGGGCAGAGGAACATAAGAAAAGAGGGGGGCAGAAAATATTAAGGGAAGTAGAGAGGACTTGAAATGCCCTACGGGAGTTGTAAATGGAGGAGTAGGCCTATTAACTGGAGAGGCTTCAGTAGCACTCCTACGAATATGTGGAAATTGATACAGTATTTAGTCATGGCAAAAAGGGCTTGGGCCAGAGTGATTCTGAGAGAAGTAAAGTACCTGCAGAGAAATCCTTGCCAATATTTTGCAGGTTCAGTCTGTAGGGTTCCCACCCAGATCAGATTTTCAAAGAGAAATGCCATGGAAACATCTCCTTTGAAAATTGGCTGCAGGGTCACGGGCATAGAGTACCCCTGAACTTGTAACCTCACCACCTGTTTTAAAAAACTGTCCCCAGTATATGCAGGAGGCCAAGCACAAGATACAGGGAGAAAGATTTCAAAGCCATTTAGCTGGGTAAACAGAGCATCTGAAAATGGCGTTTTGCGGCCCGTCTAGAAATATATGTGGGCTTCCATAGCATAAACACTGAGGACAGGTGTGGGTTAGGGAAGTAAAACATCCAGCACTTTTCTTCCATTTGGACCCAAGGAGGGAGGGTGTGATGGGGCGAGGGGAGGACAGGAGTTTTACATCTTTTTATGCAGTCAGCAGAGGAGGGTGGATTTGTTTTGTGAAATACAGAGTGAAATGCACTGAAAAGGGGAAAGCCGACAGTCGCCCAAGAGCGGATGGTTCGGAAGAATGTATCCTTGAAGGATACTACCAAAAGCAGAGAGGTTCCAAAAAAGAGTAAAGTAGCCCAAATTCCCTCGAGTATGGAGCAGACAGAGCTTAAAGATCCCAAATTACCCATGTCTACCAATAGCCAGATTAATATGAATAAAATACAGTCTCTAAAATGCTTGTATGCAAATGCTAGAAGTCTAAAAAATAAGATGGGAGAATTAGAATATATAGCACTAAATGAGAGGTTAGATATGATTGGAATATCAGAGACATGGTGGAAGGAGGACAACCAGTGGGACACTGTTATACCTGGGTACAAACTATATCGTAATGATAGAGCTGATCAAATTGGTGGAGGGGTTGCTCTCTATGTTAGAGAGGGCATTGAGTCAGAAAGAATTAAAGTTTTGCAGGAAACAAAATCTGCTGTAGAATCTATATGGATTGAAATTCCATGTAAAAAGGGGAAGGCGATGGCAGTGGGGGTGTACTATCGACTGCCTGGCCAGAATGAACAAATGGATGATGAAATGCTCAAGGAAATCAAGGAAGCTAACAAAAGTTACAGTGCAGTAATAATAGTGGGTGATTTCAATTACCTCGGTATCGACTGGGTCAGTGTCACGTCAGGACATGCTAGGGAGATAAAGTTCCTAGATGACATAAATGACTGCTTCTTGGAGCAGCTGGTTCATGAACCGACCAGAGGGGAAGCCATATTAGACCTAGTCCTTACTGGAACACCAGATCTAGTGGAAGAGATTAGGTTGTTGGGGCCACTTGGCAATAGTGATCATAGCATGATCGCCTTTGACTTAATTAGTGGAGGAGGGATAGTAAGGAAATCCACAGTACTACCTTTTAACTTTCGAAAGGAAGACTATGATAAAATGAGGAAAATAGTTAAGAAAAAACTAAAAGGAGCAGTTGCAAAGGTTAAAGACTTACATCAAGCTTGGGTGTTGTTGAAAAATGCTATCTTGGCAGCCCAGAACAGCTGTATTCCACGCTTTAAGAGAAGTGGAAGGAAGTCCAAAAAACTGCCAGCATGGTTTAAAGGTGAGGTCAGAGAGGCTGTTGTTGGCAAAAAAGCATCTTTCAGGAAATGGAAAAAAGAGCCAAATGACGAAATCTGGAAACAGCACAAGCACTGGCAGGTCAAATGCAAGGCACTGATAAAGCAGGCAAAGGGAGAATTTGAGAAGAAGCTTGCTGTTGAAGCAAAAACGCGAAATAAAGATTTTTTCAAGTACATTCGTAGCAAAAAACCTGTGAGAGAGTCAGTTGGTCCATTAGATGATAGAGGAGTTAAAGGGGCAAAGGCACACATTGCATTTGCAAGAGGCGACAAGGCGATAGCGGAGAGACTGAATGAATTCTTTGCTTCGGAAATATCGATACATCGGGAAGATGTATTACAACTATTAGATAAACTGAAGGGTAGCAAATCACCTGGGCCGGATGGTATACATCCAAGGGTGTTAAAAGAACTGAAATATGAGATTGCAGACCTGCTATTAGTAATCTGTGAACTATCATTAAAATCATCTCTAATACCTGAAGATTGGAGGATCGCCAATGTAACACCAATTTTTAAAAAGGGCTCCAGGGGTGATCCAGGAAACTACAGACCGGTGAGCCTCACGTCAGTACCGGGAAAAATGGTAGAAACCATCATAAAGAATAAAATTACTCAGCATGTAGATAGTCATGGCCTAATAGGAGACAGCCAACATGGCTTTAGACAAGGAAGATCTTGTCTTACTAATCTGTTATGTTTCTTTGAAAGTGTGAATAAACAGGTGGACAAAGGTGAGTCGGTTGATAAAGTGTATCTGGACTTTCAGAAAGCCTTTGACAAGGTCCCTCATCAGAGACTTTTGGCAAAACTAAAGAGTCATGGGATAGGAGGCAGTGTACTACTGTGGATCAGGAACTGGTTAAAAGATAGAAAGCAGAGGGTTGGGCTAAATGGCCTATTTTCCCCATGGAGAAAGGTGAATAGTGGTGTACCCCAGGGATCTGTGCTGGGTCCGCTGCTTTTTAACACATTCATAAATGACCTGGAAAGTGGAATAACGAGTGAGGTTATAAAATTTGCAGATGACACAAAACTATTTAAAGTTGTTAAAACCCAAGAGGATTGTGGAAAATTGCAGGAGGATCTTGATAAATTGGAAGACTGGGCATCAAAATGGCAGATGAAATTTAATGTGGACAAGTGCAAAGTTATGCAGCTAGGGAAGAACAACCCAAACTATGGTTACACAATGCAAGGTTCCACATTAGGAACCACAACCCAGGAAAAAGATTTAGGCGTCATTGTGGATAACATCTTAAAACCCTCGGCCCAGTGTGCAGCGATGGCCAAGAGAGCAAAAGAATGCTATGTATCATAAGGAAAGGAATGGAAAATAAAACAAAAGATATTATAATGCCTCTATACCGTTCCATGGTGAGACCGCACCTTGAATATTGTGTGCAATTCTGGTCGCCGTATCTTAAAAAGGATATAGCGTTATTAGAAAAGGTTCAGAGAAGAGCCACCAAAATGGTAAAGGGGATGGAAGGATACTCCTATGAAGAAAGGCTAAAAAGGTTAGGGCTCTTTAACCTGGACAACAGACGGCTGAAGGGAGATATGATAGAAGTCTATAAATTAATGAACGGAGTGGAACGGGTAAACGTAGATTGATTGTTTACATTATCATAATATAGAAAAACTAGGGGACATGCAATGAAGCTACAGGGTAAACCCAGGAAGTAACACCTACACGCGCCACTCCCACCTGATTCATGTGGCACTCCAGCTATCCAAGTCAACCAGACAGGAAACACCTTTGAGATGCCGACCCCTAAAATGTGCCATCATCAATGCTCGATCCATTCGCAATAAATGGCCAGTGGTCCTTGACACAATCTCCTTTTATGACCTGGAAATACTTATGATCACAGAAACATGGCTATCTTCAGAAGACAACGTCATCCTACACCAGCTACTACCCCCCAATTTCTCAATACATACGCGGCATAGGGAAAATAAAAAAGGAGGAGGTGTACTCATAATCTCCAAATCTGAGCTCAACTTCCACATTCTAGACTCTTCCAGCACAAACAGCCTAGACATCCTCTCCATTTCTAATCAACAATGTTCCCTCAACCTGATACATAGATCACCATCCACTTCCCCAGAAGATCTTCCATCCATTATTGACCTCGCAGCTAACACCCTCTCTCCCAATAAGCCAAATTGGTTAATGGGCGATTTCAATCTCCCGTCCTTACCACAAAGCCATGCAAATGCGTTCCTTGATGCAATGGAAGACCTAGGTCTCAAACAAATCATCGGCGAACCCACACACACAAAGGGGAACATTCTTGACATGGTATTTGCTCCGCACCCTGTCATGGACCAAAGCCACTATCCTCCGATATCAGTCATAGAAGTACCCTGGTCCGACCACAAATTGATCATCATACAGATACCCATCAACAATGTCCAACTAGACAGAAGCCGACCTTCGAACATGCCCTCTCGAACTACCACCAGATGCTTTCGCCCCTTCGATAGGGAACACATCCTGTCGGAGACCCCATCACTCATCAACAAAACCACACCAGACCTTGATGAACTAATCGCTTACTGGAACTCTAGCGTGCTTGCCATCTCACAACGCCCAAACCCGAAGAATACAGCAAGGTCAAAAGGATGCTCCGCCCCCTGGTTCTCTCCTGAGCTGCGAGCATCCCTTACGCAACTACGTAAACTTGAACGCCGATGGCGCAGATCGCATTCAACTGAAGATCAGACCGCTTACCGAACACACCTTGCAATACACCGAGAATCAATCACTACCAAAATGAGACAATATCACACTGACACCTTAAAGAGGTCTCTGAACAAGCCACGTGACCTTTTCAATCTAGTCAAATCCCTCTCAAAAGAACCTTCCCCGGTACAGCACAGCGAAATTCACCCGCAGGAATTCGCGGATTATCTGCAATCCAAGATCGTGCAAACCAATAAGGTGGTAGCGGCCCCATATCAAGAACCAACGGGCCTATCACCACTTAACATATTTTCTACACCATCCACTAAATGTATCGAGGACACCATAGCCTCACTCAACACCTCCACCGCACAAACTGATCCATGTCCAGCTTTTTGGATCAAGGAGCTACGTGATGTGTTCAGCCCTGTCATTGCAAAAATAATGAAGCTATCCTTCACTACATCATATTTCCCCACTTCACTTAAGCAGACTTCCATTAGACCACTTTTGAAGAACCCCAAGCTTGATCCACAAAGAGCTGACTCTTACCGACCAATAGCCAGCATCCCCCTCTTGGCCAAAATAATTGAGAAAGAAGCACAACGGCAAATTCAAGATCACATCGATGCTGCTTCCCCCTTAGATAGCTGCCAACACGGATTCAGAGAATATCATGGGGTAGAGACACTACTCACTGGCCTTTTCAATGAAATCATCACTGGAATTGACAACATCCGTCAAGGTTTTGTGCTCATATTTCTAGACATTGCCGCGGCATTCGACTCCGTGAGTCACGAAATTCTCCTTGGAAGACTGAAGGAGAAGGGAGTCTGCAACAGTGCACTAGAATGGTGCAAATCTTACCTTGACGACAGATGGCAATATGTGAAATCAGGATCAGAAGAGTCAACACATTTCCATCAAAAGCAAGGAGTACCCCAGGGCTCATCGTTATCCTCATTACTTTTCAATATCTACATGCAGCCCATCTGCAATATCATAAGATCATTCAACGTGAATTGTTTGATATATGCAGATGATATCCTATTATACATACCCTTCTCCACAACTCACATGGACCTGACCCCTCTCACAGACTGCTTCAACGCAGTTTCAACTTGGCTTCAAACACAGAACCTTCGCATCCAACATAAAAAAACGGAGGTGCTATTCATCACCAGAGATACCTACTTTACCCCCCCATCCCATGTCAGTGTCAATGAATCTGATTTGCAAACCAAAGATGCAATAAAATATTTGGGAGTTACTTTGGATCAACATCTTAACATGAAAAGCCACATAAGCAACATAGTCAAAGCCGTCTACTTCAAAATACGCTCTCTCAAGCACCTACGCTCCCTTTTGGACCCAGATGACTTCCGAACCATATATCAAGCGCTGATCCTGCCTCACTTTGATTTTGCAAATGCCATCTTACAAGGTCTCCCCCAATCCACATTAACCCCCTTACAGTTGGCCATGAACGCCGCAGCTAGGATCCTTTACGGAGCATCCAGATACGACCACGTGACCCCCATTCTCAAACAGCTGCACTGGCTACCAATCAATGGGAGAATCACCTTCAAAACCCTTCTATTAACTTTCAAGGCAATCAAAGGTATTTCAGCCTCCTCACTCACTCATCTTATCCACTTTGTCCCTCCCAACAGATCCAGAAGATCAACAGCTGTAAACTTGCTTGCAATACCAAAGGCTTCGACAAAGTACAACATGACAACCACAAACAGGGCTTTCAGCTTTTACGTACCCAAATGCTGGAATGCTCTACCCCCTGACATTAGGGCCATAGCCAACCAATATCAGTTCAGGAAGGCCCTCAAAACCCACCTGTTCCTCCAACACTTACCTGACAGCAATTGATCCTAGATATACCTTTCAGGAATTGACCCAATTTAGTTAAAAGACCTACATGCATTATCTGACTTTTATCTATCCTTCCAATGTAAATAGATTATGTATATAGTTAACCCTGTTTTCCAAGTTTATACTCCTGTTCGATGTAAACCTGACAGCTTGTTGTTATGGTCGTTAAGTTATAATGTAAACCGCACTGATGCTAAATAGCGCGGTATATAAGAAATTGTAATAAATAAATAAATAAAAATAAATAAATAAATACTAATAAGAGAAAATATTTTTTCACTCAACGTGTAATCAAACTCTGGAATTTGTTACCAGAGGATGTAGTAAAGGCTGTTAGTGTAGCTGGGTTTAAAAAAGGTTTGGAGAAGTTCCTGGAGGAAAGGTCCATAAACCATTATTAAGAAGGGACCCAGGATATCAATGCTTGACCCAGTACAAGCATTGTGGAACCTGTGTCTTTTGGGGAAACTGCTAGGTACGTATGACCTAGATTGGCCACTGTTGGAAACAGGATACTGGGCTTGATGGACCTTGGTCTGACTCAGTATGGGATATCTTATGTTCTTATGAAAAACAACCGGACATTTATTTTCTTTTTTTTCCCTTTCATTCAGAAAATTAATATATAAATTTGTCTGCCCTGGGTGTTAAAAACCACCATGCATTGGGATATCAGCTGCCAATTGGGACAGGCTCAGAAGTCTCCTCATTGAAATGGGTCACGTGGACAGCTGTGTGTCACATCTGCACGAGGGAATTCTGCTCTGTTTCTGTGGTATTTTCAAGCTCGTGGTAAAGCTCAGATAGCTAAGTGTTTTAAATTAGTTACACTGCATTTTGAAATGAATAAAAGGAGCAATCACGGCGAGAGGAAGGTTTTGATTGCTCCCTCTTTTGAATGATTGCTCCGACAAAAAGATATTGTTAAGGCGCATTTTCTTATTGTGTTGTTTTTTTTCCCCTTTTTGATCTGTTTTAGAAAAGACATGGAGGTGGGAATTGAGATGCCGAGGTGGTGACATTTAAAATTCTGACGTTTTAAAAAAGACTCCGCTGGCTAGCATCGGGCAAGATGGTCGTGTAAGAGCTGTGCTCCGGAGAGCAATGGTCAAGAATCCTGACTTCTGCAGTCTTTAACTAAATAGTTCCTACCTACTCTGATATCATTTGATCCTGGATATGTCTGGCCCCAAGCCGACGCGGCTGGATTACCAAATACCTCAAAACGCCAGTGCAAAGAGAATCAAAACGGAGCCTCTCTCACCTCACAAGATGGCAGTCATCAGAGATTGTCCTGAGGCCTTACAAGAACTTTTGGCTGAGATTCGCGCTGTTAAAGACTTGGTCAAAGCTAATGGAGACTTGTTGTGCACAATGCAAGAGGATATCAGTGCCTTGAAAAATGCTTTGGAGTCAATTACTGTCAGATTGGAGAAGGTGGAGAGCGTGGTGGCAACGCACGGGGAACGGTTCGGGGCCGTTGAGAAGCAAGCAAAGTTGATACGGTCACTGCAAAGAGAGTTGGAAGATGGCAACAATCGCGCTCGAAGGAACAACATAAGAATCTTGAGAGTTCCAGAGGGAGTTGAAGGTCTTGACATGATAGCTTTTTTTGCAGTCAATGATCCCAGGGGTGTTGAAGGTAAGTTTGCCATGCCTTTTGAGATCGACCGCGCCCATCGAGTTCCTACTCAGTCCATGGTTGCAGGCAAGCACCCACGCCCAATCATCCTCAAAGGTTTGTGCTTTCAACAAGTAACACAAATAGTGGAAGCAGCCAGAGCACATTCTCCCTTGGAGTATCAGGGGCACAACTCTTATTCTTTCCTGACTTCGTGAAGGTGATGGTAGATCGAAGAAAGAGGTTTTTGGCGCTACGTCCACGTTTATTGCAGCTGCAGGCCCGTTTCGGGTTACTTTATCCTGCTCGCATGAGAGTCACGCTGCACAACCAGACAAGGACTTTTGATGATCCAGGGGAGTTGCAAGCGTTCTTAGAGGACAAGGAGTTGGAGTTGGTGTTGATGCAGTGAAAGCTTGCCTTGCAATCAGTGGCTTGTAAAAGCTCTTCAACGCTTTCTTAGTTGGGTGTTTTGACTGGTCTGAGGTCGTGAAGTAGCAACTCATTCATTCAGAGTTGACATTCAATGTTACTACTCTCTTGGAGGAACTCCAGGGTATTGACCTGGTCAATAATGTCTTATTGTTTGCTTCTTTCTCTCTCCTTTTGTGTTTTGTGTTGCTTGTGATGTCTGTTGTGGTTGGGGGGGCAGCGGGGCTTGGAGGAGCGGGATGACCCTTGCCTACATACATGCGGCTTTTTGGGAACATAAATTGTTTTGGTGGGGGCAGTTTTGCTATAACTCTTGGCGCGCCGGGTTTGGGGACGCTGTTTCTTATTTCTGGAATGGGTAGTGTGTGGTTTAAGTTGATTTAAGCGGCAGTAGAGTTGAAGTAAACTAGTTAATTTTTCCCTCCGTGCCTGTCTTGTCCCTTTGGGCTCACCCGCTAAGTTTTGAGCTGTTATAGCCCCCCAGGGTTTTGGTGGCTTTGTTATTTAGAGCTACTGTATGTGTTTTTATTTTGAGTGATCTTCCACAAGGGCAATGGCTAAGCAGTGGCTTTTTTCTCGTGTTTTTTTTCTTGGGCTGTAAGTGCAGCTATCATTGTGAGGGCTTTTAAGGTGTGGTTCAATAATGTTAAGACATATGCTACAACTTGGTATGTTTCTGCAACAGTAGACTGTCATTTTGTACTTTATTGTCAACATGTCTCCCTTTAAGATAATCTCACTGAATCTTAAGGGCATTAACAATCCCATAAAGAGGAAAAAGATATTTTTATATGGACGTAAGGAAAGTGCTGACATCCTAATGTTACAAGAGACACATTTGAATGTGAAGGAGTCGTTAAAATTAGATGTAAAACCCTTTTCACTAGTGGCTTTTTCTGCTGCCAATCAGAAAAAAAACGGGGTAGCCATCCTAGTAAGGAAATCTCTATACCCCACTGTAATACAAACTAGATCTGATACAGATGGGCAGTGGGTAATGGTTGTCCTTAAAATAGGATCCACAGAACTGGCCTTAATTAATGTATATGCTCCTAATATAGATTGCCCTGCCTTCTTTAGCTCCATTGCGGCCTTGGTACAAGAGGTGTCCAGCTATCCAACTATTGTGGGGGGAGACTTCAACCTCGTACTAGACGCCTTGTTAGAAAGGAGTCCAGTGAGACCAAAGCTCACCCGGTTCTTTTGTCTCTAATGCAAGAATTGGGACTGATAGACATATGGTGGTTGCAACACCCTATGGACAAAGAATACACTTTCTTCTCTCCCCCTCATAAGTCGGTATCACGCATAGACTATCTCCTAGTTTCCAAAGGGCTATGCTCTAGAATTAGTGAGTCAAATATACATGCAGCTCATATCTCTGATCATTCTGCAATCTCATTCACCCTACTTGACTCAACGAGCAGCCCATTTCATTCACACTGGCACTTTGATAGAACTCTTCTTGGCAGCCAGGAGTTCCGGGAAACCATCCTGTTGGCTATAGAGGAGTATTTTCAGTTTAATTTACCTCAGGATACTTTGGGTTGGGCATGGTGGAGGGATTTAAAGCTAATATGAGGGCCACCGTTACCAGTTTTGCTATACAACAGGCCAAGCAGCGTAAAACAGAACTTGAAGTTTTAGACAAGCAGATTAAAGCGAGAGAATGCATCTTAAGGCAGAAAACTGATCCTAATATTCTGATACGGTTACAGCGTCTTAGATTTAGGTATAATTCGATTTTAACTACTGAGGCTTCACAGAATATTCAAGTGCAGAAAGGGCGGTATTACTTAGAAGGCAACAGGGCCAGACGGTTACTATCTAACTCTTTAAAAGGCCTTAAGGAAACTTCTCGAATTGCTGCTTTGAGAGATCCTCAGGTGCAACAACTGATTGTCAAGGACTCTGATATCGCAGAGGCCTTTCACTAATTTTATACTCAGTTATACTCCCCAGAGATAGATTTCTTTGAGGAGGATTTTGACAGATTACTGGCCAATACATAGACGCCGGTGTTAGATCAAGATACAGCGGAAGGACTAGACAAACAATTTACGGTCATGGAAATCATTCAGGCTATTAACTCCATGCAAGTGGGCAAGGCCACTGGCCCAGATGGCCTTCCAGTTGAATTTTACAAAACCTTTTCCAAAATCTTAGGTCCATGTCTGCAACAATATTACAGACTTCTTTTGGAAGCGGAGGCCCAGACTGGAGCGTTTGCCTTTGCAAATATTGTGGTTCTTGAAAAACCTGGGAGGGACCCTCGGTTGGTTAGTAACTACTGCCCAATTTCATTACTAAATGCAGATTATAAAATTTTTGCAGCTATTTTAGTTGGTTGTCTCTCCAAATTGATCCCTTCTTTGATACATCCGGACCAATGTGGCTTCACTGAGGGACGTTCCACAGCCGACAATGCTAGAGTGTTGTGTCACATTTTGGAAGGTGCAGAAAGAATAGAGGGCCCACTTGTGGGATTATCGCTAGATGCAGAAAAAGCATTTGAAAAGGACGGGAAAAAGGTGGCAACCCTGATGGGTGCCACGCCCCAAAAGAAAATCTTTAGAATGAGTCGCATTCACATAGATATTAGCACTTGGTCTCGCATATATTAGTTTGATCAAATTACAGAAACCCTCATGAAACCCAAACCACTTCAGAACAGCAAACAAGAAAGGCCACTCTAGATGATCAATCTGGCCTTGGAACCTTTAGCCCTATTGCTAAGACAAAGCCTTGTGGTTAAAGGTGTGTCCATAGCTGACTTGGAAATTAAAATTTCTGCGTATGCTGATGATTTACTGCTATTTACCACGCCCAGCTCTATACCGGCTATTCTAGAGTTGATAGATCAATATTCAGGATTATCAGGTTATAAAATCAATTAGTCAAAGTCTGTAGTGTTCCCTTTAAATTCAAGGGTTTGCAGGGCAGATCTAGAAGATTTTCCCTTTGTGTGGGAGCCTAAAACGGTGAAGTACTTGGGAGTCCATTATTACTATCCACTTAGTGAAACTTTACTGTTCAGTGAAGAGGAGCTCCTTTCTACGGTTCGTAATATAACTATGAAGTGGTCACCGGTCTATCTTTCTTGGTGGGGTCGTCTTGAAGCAATAAAAATGACTATCACTCCTAAGGTGAACTATGTGTTAGAAATGTTACCAGTCTTTCTTACAAGTAACACTTATCATCAAGTTGAAGGAATTCTTGTCCAATTCTTATGGAAGAATAAATCACCTAGAATTGCTCTTAGGAAGCTTAAGTCTAAAAAAGAGGAAGGGGGTGTGAACTTCCCTGATTTTCAGGCCTACCATTGCGCTTTTCTACTAAAACAAGATTCAAAATGGGTGGAGGGGGCTGGGGGAAAATGCCCAGTATGGCTAGATCTGGAAGAGAGATGAAGTGCTCTGTTCCCCTTAAATCTCGTCCCTGGCATGGTGTCTTCTGAGAGGTTGAAGTCTCACAGGGTAATAGCAGACGCTCAAAGGGCCTTTCAGCAGCTAGCGAAGGCTATTCCTAAAGAGGAATGCTTATTAAAGCTAATCCCCATCTGGCACAGTCCTTTCTTAAAAATTCATCAAAGTCCGTTTGCATGGCAACAATGGTTCAGTAGGGGTATTTGGGCCATTGGCCAACTGGTATTAGATGGCAAGTGGAAGCCTTTTGCTTATCTACAGCGGAAGTTTGACTTGCCTAAATCCTTTTACTTCCAGTGGATTCAGCTGAGACATTGTATAGAGAAATCCCCTAGTGATATTAAATCTTTACCTGAAGAATGAGGGTTGTTGAACATTGTAGGTTCAGCCCAAATGGCTTCTGGGGTGGCTTCTTACTATTATAAATTGATCGTTCAGCACCACACCCCACAGTCCATTGGTGTTCAGTGGATATGGGAACATGACACAGGGGAGACTCCTCCGGAATCATGGGTGAAATTTTGGAGCAAGACAAATAGAGTATCTCAGTCTGCCTCTATTTCACAAGCTTTATATTTTTTTGCACACAGAGCTCATTTTATCCCGATAAAGGTTGCTAAATGGGATAAAACGGTTGGAAATGGATGTTGGTCTTGTCAGAGTGATGTTGGCACATTAAGACATGTGGTATATGACTGCCCTAATATTCAGTCCAATTGGATTTCGATTTGGAACCGAGTCCAAGAGGCCTTGGGATTCAGGGCCACTCTCTCCCGGTCTGTGGTCGTTTTTTGGTCAGCAATTGGCATCTCGTCGTTACAGAGGGATTGTCATTTTTTATTTGACTTCATGATGGGAGTGGCTCTGCATCTCGTTGTGGCAAACTGGAAACCTACTGCAGAGCTTAGCTGGAACGAAGGGAGGGATTGTCTGTGCTTATGCTGGAAATATGAACAAACGCCACGTTATGGCACAACTCTTATGCCCTCCACCTTCCTCAAGTGGAGACCCCTGCATACTTTCATCTCTAAAGCACGATATGGTGTAAATGTCACGTTATGGCACAACTCTTATGCCCTCCACCTTCCTCAAACCCCTGCATACTTTCATCTCTAAAGCACGATATGATGTAAATTCAGGGCTAATGTAGCCGTGCCAGCGGGTTACCACATGGTGAGGAGCTGGTGTGCAGTCACAGCCCCTGCAGACCCCCTTTTTTGTGCTCATTTCATAAGGTTTTTTTCGACGACCGCATGGTGAAGGGAGGGGTAAGGTTGGGAGGGGGCTGTTAAAGCCTTGTTTTTTGCTTTTATGTTTAAAAAGGATTATCATTTTAATTGTAATTTTTGCTTTTGTTGTAATTTGTTTGAAAATGTAAATAAAGACATTAAAAAAAAAGGCTCCGCTGAACACAGAGGGGCAGGAGCGCATGTCATTTCACGAACGTACACGTTGGAAAATTCAGCACCTCCTGGCATTCACATGTGCAGCTTGCCCAGTGCTGGCACTACTATTAGGCACACTAGATAGTCGTCTAGAGCGTTGGCCCTCTGGGGGCGCCTGCTGCTGCTCACTGACACCTCTGCAGCACAGCAGCAGAAATGGCTCCAAAACTGCAACAAAACAGTTCCCTACTGTCTCCAGAGCTGCACTGCGGTTTCCCTCTTACACAGTCTGCTACTTCTGCCCCCCTCCAATGCAGACTTTCAGTTTATGAAAAACTAGAAGTCAGCATTGGAGGGGGGTGAAAGAGGCAGATAGTGCAAGAGAGAAACAGTGACGCAGCTCCGGAGATGGTAGGTAAATGCCGCATTGCAGTTTTGAGCTACTGCCACCATGCTGGCCCCCGATAGAGGCAGCGGCATTGGGTGTGGGGGAGGTGGCAGGATAGGGGGCCCACTTAGGGTGCCTCCAGTCCTGCTACCAGCCCTGAGCTTACCCATTTTGCAAGCCAATATGTACAAATGCCACCAATTAACTACAGAAGCCACTTTTAAAATCAAATTTAAATTTGGAGTGAGAAATAATCTAGGGGTGGATTACGGAGGTTAACCCCCTTAACGCCTCTTGTAAATGGTTGGCCAAGACACATACTTGTTAAAACCTTACAAGTGCCAGCGAAAGAGTGTAAATTCCAATGTGCACAATTTTGGGCATACTCGTACATGTACTGTATATTCCCTATATGAAATTGGGAACACACATGTAGATTTTTGGCCACTTCCAAACCACGCCCTTGACATGCGCCCTTGAACCTTCCACATACACAGGGCATGCGTGTGCAGTCTGGATCCTTTCTAGAATGGCCTTTTACACCTGGATTGATTTACACATGATATTCCTGATTATAAACGTGTGAACTGTGAACAGGGCTTCTAAGATAACCCCCAAAATGTTTATTCTTAAGTCGCTGTGAATGTAAATAGAAGCAATTAATTGAATACTTTGTAAAATAAATAAAAAATACAAATATGGTGACAGAGAGAGAGAGAGAGAGCACATGAGAGCCTTAAAATACTGACACCAGCGTGAATTTCAGAGCACAATTCACTTGGCAATTAAACCCTCAGCACTAGCCAAACTGCAGATAATTTAGTTACAAATAAAAGACAGAACTGGTACAGTTCCCTTTTTCATTACAATTTTTCTGTCATTATTCAGGATCCACATATTAGTGTTTTGCTCTCTAATTATTTACAGAGCACAACAGTGCCACAGAGCCGCCAAGATACCTATTTACTAAGCTGCAGCAAGGTGGCACATTAACACACTGACTGAACCATGGTAGGAGGGCAAAGGAGAGTCAGAGGTCAGCTGGCGCTCTTTTGGCAGGGCAGGAGCTATTGTGGCTCACTTCTGCCCCTGGGGGAGGGCACCCAGATACTAGAAAATGTGGAAGAAGGTTCAGGGGCTGTGAGACATTGGGAAGCCATTTGGGAGAGGGGGGCAGGCATGTTCAAGACTGAGGCAGGGCATGGTATTATCAGGAGTGTTTTGGTTTCCTGGCTCATGGGATCATTTTTCAAGGGCTGCTGAACAGAGATGGGTCCCCCTATCCAAGAAGGGTCCAAGTGACTTCCACAACACATTAGCTAACCTACTGAAGAAGGCTCTCAACTAAATTCATTGCAGATGGGTGAAGAAAACCCCAAAGTAAGGCCCTCAGATAAGCAAAACATGAAATATCTCTGTAGCAATAGGTTAAAAGGGGCAACATCCCGACAGCGGTGTGCGTTCAGGCCTGTACTATGGGAAATAAGATTCTGGATCTTGGGGTTTTAGTGGAAGAGAGTGACTTGGATTTAGTGGTGGTCACAGAAACATGGTTCCTGGAGAACTATGACTGGGATATAATTATACTGGGCTAAAATTTATTCGAGGAGGACAGGATAGGAGGAAAGGGAGGAGGAGTGGCACTATATGAAAAATTAATATTAAAGCTACAGAATTGCAGGGCTTATGAGGGAAGGAGCAGGACTGTGGTTAAACTGGAAAAGGGAATAGAGCATCTATTTGTATTGCTCTGATACACAGACCTTCATAGGAAGAAGTGGACCGAGATTTAGTTAAAGCCGTTAACAGTATTGTTATGAAGGGAGACGTGCTACTGAAAAGTGATTTCAATATTCCAGATGTTGATTGGGACATCCCTGCAGCCTTGTCTTCTAGAGGTAAGGAAATCCTTGATTCTCTACAGCAACTAGTAATTAAACCAACACGGGGGACGGGCAACACTGGACCTGGTGCTTACAAATGGAGAGAGAATTGTTCATGTTACAGTGGAATCCTCTGTGCTTATCCCAAGTTTTACCCCTCACTCCCCCCCCCCCCCCCGCCATAGCTAAGGATCCTCTGTGCTTATCCCAGGCCTTACCCCTCACTCCCCCCACAGCTAAAGATCCTCTGTGCTTATCCCAAGTTTTACCCCTCACCCCCCCCCCCCTCCATAGCTAAGGATCCTCTGTGCTTATCCCAAGTTTTACCCCTCACTGCCCCCCCCCCCCCCATAGCTAAGGATCCTCTGTGCTTATCCCAGGCCTTACCCCTCACTCCCCCACAGCTAAAGATCCTCTGTGCTTATCCCAGGTTTTACCCCTCACTCCCCGCCAGCTATGGATTCTCTGTGCTTATCCCAGGCTTTACCCCTCACTCCCCCCACAGCTAAGGATCCTCTGTGCTTATCCCAAGTTTTACCCCTCACTTCCCCCCCGCCATAGCTAAGGATCCCCTGTGCTTATCCCGTTTTACACCTCACTTCCCCCCCCCCTCCATAGCTAAGGATCCTCTGTGCTTATCCCGCTTTACACCTCACTCCCCCCCTCACCCACCATAGCTAAGGATCCTCTGTGCTTATCCCAGGCCTTACCCCTCACTCCCCCCACAGCTAAGGATCCTCTGTGCTTATCACAGTCCTTACCCCTCACTCCCCCCACAGCTAATGATCCTCTGTGCTTATCCCAGGTTTTACCCCTCACTCCCCCCACAGCTAAGGATCCTCTGTGCTTATCCCGCTTTACACCTCACTCTTCCCCTCACCCACCATAGCTAAGGATCCTCTGTGCTTATCCCAGGCCTTACCCCTCACTCCCCCCACAGCTAAGGATCCTCTGTGCTTATCCCAGGTTTTACCCCTCACTCCCCCCCAGCTATGGATTCTCTGTGCTTATCCCAGGCATTACCCCTCACTCCCCCCACAGCTAAGGATCCTCTGTGCTTATCCCAGGCTTTACCCCTCCCCCCCTCCCCCCCAGCTATGGATCCTCTGTGCTTATCCCAGGCTTTACCCCTCACTCTCCACAGCTAAGGATCCTCTGTGCTTATCCCAGGCTTTACCCCTCACTCCCCCCCAGCTAAAGATCCTCTTTGCTTATCACAGGCTTTACCCCTCACTCCCCCCCCAGCTAAGGATCCTCTGTGCTTATCCCAGGCTTTACCCCTCACTCCCCCCCAGCTAAGGATCCTCTGTGCTTATCCCAGGCTTTACCCCTCACTCCCCCCCAGCTAAAGATCCTCTGTGCTTATCCCAGGCTTTACCCCTCACTCCCCCCCAGCTAAGGATCCTCTGTGCTTATCCCAGGCTTTACCCCTCACTCCCCCCCCAGTTAAGGATCCTCTGTGCTTATCCCAGGCTTTACCCCTCACTCCCCCCCAGCTAAGGATCCTCTGTGCTTATCCCAGGCTTTACCCCTCACTCCCCCCCAGCTAAAGATCCTCTGTGCTTATCCCAGGCTTTACCCCTCACGCCCCCCCCAGGTAAGGATCCTCTGGGCTTATCCCCGGCTTGACCCCGCACGCCCCCCCAGCTAAAGATCCTCTGTGCTTATCCCAGGCTTTACCCCTCACTCCCCCCCAGCTAGGGGTCCTCTGTGCTTATCCCAGGCTTTACCCCTCACTCCCCCCCAGCTGAAGATCCTCTGTGCTTATCCCAGGCTTTACCCCTCACTCCCCCCCAGCTAAGGATCCTCTGTGCTTATCCCAGGCTTTACCCCTCACTCCCCCCCCAGTTAAGGCTCCTCTGTGCTTATCCCAGGCTTTACCCCTCACTCCCCCCCAGCTAAGGATCCTCTGTGCTTATCCCAGGCTTTACCCCTCACGCCCACCCCAGCTAAGGATCCTCTGTGCTTATCCCAGGCTTTACCCCTCACTCCCCCCCAGCTAAAGATCCTCTGTGCTTATCCCAGGCTTTACCCCTCACTCCCCCCCAGCTAAGGATCCTCTGTGCTTATCCCAGGCTTTACCCCTCACTCCCCCCCAGCTAAGGATCCTCTGTGCTTATCCCAGGCTTTACCCCTCACTCCCCCCCAGCTAAGGATCCTCTGTGCTTATCCCAGGCTTTACCCCTCACTCCCCCCCAGCTAAAGATCCTCTGTGCTTATCCCAGGCTTTACCCCTCACTCCCCCCCCAGTTAAGGATCCTCTGTGCTTATCCCAGGCTTTACCCCTCACTCCCCCCCAGCTAAAGATCCTCTATGCTTATCCCAGGCTTTACCTTGGAGTGGAGTGACTTTTACTGCTAAGGATCCTCTGTGCTTATAGTAGTAACCTGATTTTATTTCTGCATCAGAGAAGCTGCAGATCGTAGAAGGTTGAAACTCCGCTCGAGCACGAGAGAGTTTAGTTAAATGCTGCATCGCAGTTTCAGAGCCATTGCCAGCACTGTGGGTCCTAGAAGGGGTGCAGCAGCGGCTGTGGGTACCCTCTGGACTCTGGTGCTGTAGACGATCACCTAGTTCATTTAATGGTAACGCCGTTTCCCCCTCCCTCTACCTCTAACGGCTCTTTACCCTTCACATGTGATGACTTCAGACACAAGTCCATCCATTTAACCCCCTCCCTCCATCTCTGGAGGCTCTTTTCCCCTTTACGCCCCTTTCTCTCTCGCTCTTTACATTCTCCCCACCTCTCACCCCGCACAGAATGAGATCTACATACAGCCTGTGTGTTTGATGCACCCCACGAGATTATTAAATTATGTTTTGAATGTTATAATCCTATTTAATGTTTTATTTCTGTTATGCTTAATCTGTGGTGTGTTTTTCTTGACTGAGATTTCTTTAAATTAAGAGCAGTATATTAAGTGCTTCTACAAAAATAAATGTATCTGCTCTACCCCAGCAGAAAGGGGATTTCACACAGATCGAGCTGATGTAGAAATACTGTAACCGAGGTTTGTTTCCAGGGCCTGGGCCTGGTTTTTGCACCCAGGGTTCATAGGGGTTGCGACACTGCAGCCCTTGCTGGGGGAGGGGGGGGGGGGTGGCTCACCCAATTCACACCATGGTGGCAGAGCCCCAGATGAGTTTGTCTTTGGGCTACGAGTCCAAAGGACCAGGGAAAAGAAAAAGGTGATTAAAAAATAAATCTATGTTCGCACACACACAAACTATCTAGGCAAGGAGGGGGCAAAGGAAAGAGAGAGAGAGATAGAGAGACAGAGACAGAGACATCGGGTGGTAGCTGCGAGGGGGGAAGAGAAAGAGAGAGACATTGGGTGGTAACTGGGGGGGGGAAAGAGACAGAGAGACATTGGGTGGTAGCTGCGAGGGGGGAAGAGAGAGAGAAAGAATGAGTGGTAGCTGTGAGGGGGGAGGGAATAGAAAGACAGAGAGACATTGGGTGGTAGCTGCGAGAGGGGAAGAGAAAGAGAGAGAGACATTGGGTGGTAGCTGTGAGGGGGGAGAGAAAGAGACAGAGAGACATTGGGTGGTAGCTGTGAGGGGGGAAACAGAGAGAGAGAGACATCAGGTGGGGGCTGCTGGGAGGGGAGAGAGACAGAGACATCAGGTGGTAGCTGTGGGGGGAGGAGGAGAAAGAGACAGAAAGACACTGGGTGGTAGATGCGAGGGGGGAAGAGAGAGAGAGAGATATTGGGTGGTAGTTGTGAGGGGAGAAACAAAGACAGTGAGAGACATCAGGTGGGGGGGGGGGGTGCTGGGGGGGGGGAAGAGAGAGAGAGAGTGACATAGGGTGGTAGCTGAGAGGGGGAAACAGAGAGAGAGAGACATCAGGTGCGGGGTGCTGGGGGGGAGAGAGAGAGAGGGACATCGGTTGGTAGCTGTGAGGGGGGAAACAGAGAGAGAGAGAGACATCAGGTGGGGGTTACTGGGAGGGGAGAGAGAGACATCAGGTGGTAGCTGTGGGGGGAGGAAGAGAAAGAGACAGAAAGACATTGGGTGGTAGCTGTGAAGGGGGGGAAGAGAAAGAGACAGAGAGACATTGCGTGGTAGCTGTGAGGGGGGAAGAGAGAGAGAGAGAGACATCGGGTGGTAGCTGCGAGGGGAGGAAGAGAGAGACATCAGGTGGAAGCTGTGAGGGGGGTGGAAGAGAGAGAGAGAGAGGGACTTCGGGTGGTAGCTGTGAGAGGGAAAACAGAGAGAGAGAGATATCAGGTGGGAGCTGCTGGGGGGAGAGAGAGAGATCAGTTGGTAGCTGTGGGCAGAGGAAGAGAAAGAGACAGAAAGATATTGGGTGGTAGCTGTGAGGGGGGAAGAGAGAGAGAGACATCGGGTGGTATCTGTGAGAGGGGGAAGGGGGGAGAGAGAGACATTGGGTGGTAGCTGTGAGGGGGGAAACAGAGAGAGGGAGACATCAGCTGGGAGCTGCAAGGGGGGAAAAAGAGAGAGAGAGAGATATTGGGTAGTAGCTGTGGGGGGGGGGGAGAGAAAGAGACAGAGAGACATTGGGTGGTAGCTGCGAGGGGGGAAGAGAGAGAGGGAGAGAGAGAGAGACATTGGATGGCAGCTGTGGGGGGGGGGGAAGAGAAAGGCAGAGAGACATCGGGTGGTAGCTGTGAGGGGGAAGAGAGAGAGAGGCATTGGGTGGTAGCTGTGAGGGGGGAAGAGATAGAGAGAGAGAGAGACAGAGACATTGGGTGGTAGCTGTGAAGGGGGAGAGAGAGAGAGAGAGAGATTGGGTGGTAGCTGCGAGGAGTGAAGGGAGAGAGAGAGAGACATTGGGTGGTAGCTATGAGGGGGAAGGGACAGAGAGAGAGAGAGATTGGGTAATAGCTGCGAGGGGGGAAGAGAGAAAGAGACAATGGATGGTAGCTGTCAAGGGGATGAGAAAGACAGACATTGGGTGGTAGCTGTGAAGGGGGGAAGAGAGAGAGAGAGACATAGGGTGGTAGCTGCGAGGGGGGAAGGGAGAGAGAGACATTGGGTGATAGCTGCGAGGGGGGAAGAGAGAGAGAGAGAGACATCGGGTGGTAGCTGGGAGGGGGGGAAGAGAGAGAGAGAGAGAGAGACATCGGGTTTTAGATGCGAGGGGAGGAAGAGAGAGACATCAGGTGGAAGCTGTGAGGGGGGGGGGGGAAGAGAGAGAGAGAGAGGGACCTCGGGTGGTAGATGTGAGAGGGAAAACAGAGAGAGAGACATCAGGTGGGAGCTGCTGGGGAGAGAGAGATATCAGGTGGTAGCTGTGGGCGGAGGAAGAGAAAGAGACAGAAAGACATCAGGTGGTAGCTGCGAGGGGGGAAGGGAGAGAGAGACATTGGGTGGTAGCTGCGAGGGGGAAGAGAGAGAGAGACATTTGGTGGTAGCTGTAAGAGGGGGAAGAGAGAGAAAGAGAGAGACATTGGGTGGTAACTGTGAAAAGGAGAGAGAGAGAGACATTGGGTGGTAGCTGTGAGGGGGGAAGGGACAGTGAGAGAGAGGGAGAGAATGGGTAATAGCTGCGAGGGGGAAGAGAGAGAGAGAGACATTGGGAGGTAGCTGTGAGGGGGAAGAGAGAGACAGACATTGAGAGGAAGCAGGGCATGGGGATATAGAGAGAGAGAGAGAGACATTGGGTGGTAGCTGCGAGGGGGGGAAGGGAGAGAGAGGCATTGGGTGGTAGCTGTGAGGGGGAAGGGAGAGAGAGAGACATTAGATGGTAGCTGTGGGGGGAGAAAGAGAAAGAGACAGAAAGATATTGAGTGGTAACTGCGAGGGGGGAAGAGAGGGAGAGAGAGACATTGGATGGAAGCTGTGTGGGGGTGGTAGAGAAAGAGACAGAGAGACATTGGGTGGTAGCTGTGAGTGGGGAGAAAGAGAGAGAGAGAGAGACATCGGATGGTAGCTGCGAGGCGGAAGAGAGAGAGAGAGACATTGGGTGGTAGCTGTGAGGGGAGGAAGAAAGAGACATCAGATGGGAGCTGTGAGGGGGAAGAGAGAGACAGAGAGGGACATCGCGTGGTAGCAGTGAGGGGGAAACAGAGAGAGAGAGACATCAGGTGGGGGCTGTTGGGGGGGGGAGAGAGAGAGACATCAGGTGGTAGCTGTGGGGGAGGAAGAGAAAGAGACAGAAAGACATAGGGTGGTAGCTGCGAGGGGGGGGAAGAGAGAGAGAGACACCGGGTGGTAGCTGTGAGGGGGGGAAGGGAAGAGAGAGAGAGAGACATTGGGTGGTAGCTGCAAAGGGGAAGAGAGAGAGAGAGAGACATTTGGTGGTAGCTGTGAGAGGGGGAAGAGAGAGAGAGACAGAGACATCGGGTGGTAGCTGTGAGGGGAAGAGAGAGAGAGATTGGGTGGTAGCTGTGAAGAGGGGAGAGATAGAGAGAGAGAGACATTGGGTGGTAGCTGCGAGGAGTGAAGGGAGAGAGAGAGAGACTTTGGGTGGTAGCTGTGAGGGGGGAAGGGACAGAGAGAGAGAGAGACTGGTAATAGCTGCGAGGGGAGAAGAGAGAGAGAGACATTGGTAGCTGTGAGGGGGAAAAGAGAGAGAGAGACATTGGGTGGTAGCTGTGAGGGGGGGGGGAGAAAGAGAGACATTGGGTGGTAGCTGTGAGGGGGGGAGAAAGAGAGACAGAGACATCGGGTGGTAGCTGCGAGGGGGAAGAGAGAGAGAGAGAGAGAGAGAGATATTGGGTGGTAGCTGTGAGGAGGGGTCAAGAAAGAGAGAGAGAGACATCAGGTGGTACCTGCAATGGGGGAAGAGAGAGAGAGAGAGACATTGGGTGGTAGCTCTGAGGGGGGAAGAGAAAGAGAGAGTGAGAGAGACATTGGGTGGTAGCTGTGATGGGGAAGTGAAAGAGACAGAGATACATCAGGTGGTAGCTGTGAGGGAAGGACGAGAGAGTTCAGGTGGGAGCTATGAGGGCAGAAGAGAGAGAAAGAGAGAGAGAGAGACAGAGAGAGAGAGACATTGGGTGGTAGTTGTGAGGGGGGGAGGGGGAAGAGAGAGAGAGAGACATTGGGTGGTATCTGTGAGGGGGGGGAAAGAGAGAGAGAGAGAGAGACATTGGGTGGTAGCTGTGAGGGGGGAAGAGAGAGAGACATTGGGTGGTAGCTGCGAAGGGGGGAAAGAGAGAGAGAGAGAGACATCGGATGGTAGCTGTGAGGGGGGAAGAGAGAGAGAGACATTGGGTGGTAGCTGTGAGGGGGAAAAGAGAGAGAGAGACATTGGGTGGTAGCTGTGAGGGGGGGGAGAGAGAGAGAGACATTGGGTGGTAGCTGTGAGGGGGGAGAAAGAGAGACAGAGACATTGGGTGGTAGCTGCGAGGGGGAAGAGAGAGAGAGAGAGAGAGAGAGAGATATTGGGTGGTAGCTGTGAGGAGGGGTCAAGAAAGAGAGAGAGAGACATCAGGTGGTACCTGCAATGGGGGAAGAGAGAGAGAGAGAGAGACATTGGGTGGTAGCTCTGAGGGGGGAAGAGAAAGAGAGAGTGAGAGAGACATTGGGTGGTTGCTGTGAGGGGCGGAAGAGAAAGAGACAGAGAGACATCAGGTGGTAGCTGCGAGGGGGAAGAGAAAGAGAGAGAGAGGCATTGGATGGTAGCTGTGGGGGGGGGGGAGAAAGAGACAGAAAGACATCGGATGGAAGCTGTGAGGGAGGAAGAGAGAGAGAGAGAGAGACGGGTGGTAGCTGTGAAGGGGGGAAGAGAGAGAGAGAGATATTGGGTGGTAGCTGTGAGGGGGGAAGAGAGCGAGCGAGAGAGAGGGAGACATTGGGTAGTAGTTGTGAGGGGGGGAGAGAGATAGAGACATTGGGTGGTAGCTGTGAGGGGGGTAGAAAGAGAGAGACAGACATCGGGTGGTAGCTGCGAGGGGGAAGAGAGAGAGAGAGAGACATTGGGTGGTAGCTGTGATGGGGAAGTGAAAGAGACAGAGATACATCAGGTGGTAGCTGTGAGGGATCGACGAGAGAGCTCTGGTGTGAGCTATGAGGCCAGAAGTTAGAGAAAGTGAGAGAGAGAGACAGAGAGAGTGAGACATTGGGTGGTAGTTGTGAGGGGGGGAAGAGAGAGAGAGAGAGACATTGGGTGGTATCTGGGGGGGGGGGGAGGGAGAGAGAGAGAGAGAGGGACATCGGGGTGGTAGCTGTGAGGGGGGAAGAGAGAGAGGACATTGGGTGGTAGCTGCGAAGGGGGGAAAAAGAGAGAGAGAGAGACATCGGGTAGTAGCTGTGAGGGGGGAAGAGAGAGAGAGAGACATTGGGTGGTAGCTGTGAAGGGGGGAAGAGAGAGAGTGATTGGGTGTTTGCTGGGAGGGGATAGAGTGAGAGAGAGAGAGATTTTGGTTGGTAGCTGTGTGGGGGTAGAGAGAGAGAGAGAGAGAGAGAGAGAGAGAGATATTGGGTGGTAGCTGTGAGGGGGAAAAGAGAGAGAGAGAGAGACATCTGGTGTAAGCAGCGAGTGGGGAGAGAGTGAGAGAGAGATAGAGAGATATTGGGTGGTAGCTGTGAGGGGGCTCACGAAAGAGAGAGAGAGACATCGGGTGGTACCTGCAAGGGGGGAAGAGAGAGACAGAGACATTGGGTGGTAGCTTTGAGGGGGGAAGAGAGAGAGAGAGAGAATGAGAGAGACATCGGGTGGTAGCTGCGAGGGGGAAGAGAGAGAGAGAGAGAGAGACGTTGGGTGGTAGCTGTGAGGGGGGGAAGAGAGAGAGACAGGGAGACATCGGGTGGTAGCTGTGGTGGGGGGGGGGGAAGAGAGAGAGAGACGTTGGGTGGTAGCTGTGGTGGGGGGGGAAGAGAGAGAGAGACGGGTGGTAGCTGTGGGGGGGGGAAGAGAGAGAGAGACAGGGAGACATTGGGTGGTAGCTGTGGGGGGGGGGGGAAGAGAGAGAGAGAAAGAGAGACGTTGGGTGGTAGCTGTGGGGGGGGGGGAAGAGAGAGAGACAGGGAGACATCGGGTGGTAGCTGCTTCGGGGGGAGGGGGGAGGGGAGGGCGAGTGAGATCAGGTGATGGCTGCCGCAGACACTGAGAGAGACAGTGGCAGAGGTAGGCCAGGGGGGAGTCGCAGGAAGATGTTGGCCACGTGGCAGGGGAGTGGAGACAGGTAAAGTGAACATGGATGGGATGGAGGGAAGATGCTGGACTGGAGACAGGGGGCATGCTGGGAACAGGTGGAGAGAGAGAGGTGGGGGGATGCTGTATATGGGGGGAGGGGTGGATAGTGATGGGAGGGAGTAAGGAAAAATGCTGGACTGGGAGGGCGGGGAGGGGCAGAAAGGGGGAGACTGAGGTCTGAGGAGGGGAGGGGGCGAAATGAGAATGGAGAGAGAAGCAGAAAAATAAATGGAAGAAAGCTGTAAAATCGATGTTGGATGAGGGCGCCACGTGAAGGGAGGTGAGAAAAGAAATAACGAATGGACAGGTCACCTTGGGTACAGTGTTAAGACAGACAGAAGGACAGACGAAAGCAGAAACCAGAGACTGGAAGTGAGATGATGAGGCAAAAATGGCCAGAAATGTAGAAAAAAATAATTTTATTTTCAATATAATGATTGGAATATGTCAGTTTTAGGAGTTTACATCTGCAGTTGTTGTATTTTGCATAGTACAGTGGGGAAATGCATCACTGTTTCTGTTTCTTTGGTGGGTGAATGGTTTGCTTGGACTTGATATTCTTGCTGGCTGGAGAAAAGAATTCTAGCGACCCAGAACCCAGCACAAGCGCGGAGGGAGCAGATGGAGGTAAGGAAAAATGTCCTTATCTTGTACAAACGCAGATAGAGGAGTGGGGCCAGGGGTAACTGGAACTCGAAGCCTTTTTCTTTCCTCACTGAGCCACACTTCACAGGGAAGAATCTGGTAGAATCTAGAGTCAAAAGGTTTTGCTCTTAAAGCAAGGAGTGTCTTGGGAAGTTAACACTCTGCATTCCTCTGTCATCTCACTGAATCTTCTTGTAAAGCCCTGCCGTGGTTCCCTCTTTCCTGGTCCCTTCTGTCACTCTGTGGTCACTAAGTTCCTTGCTAGATACAACTTTTTGATACGGATCAGGCAGGGGGTGTTGCTCTCTCTGACTGCTGCATGAAGGTCTACGAGTTTAGAGGAGGAACTAGGTGGGTTCCAAAGGGTATATAGGGCAGTGGTCTGGACGAAAAGGGTCTTTCTTTCCTTCTCTTTCTGTCAAGCTGGAAGACAGAGCTCCTGTGTTAGTGGCAGCTCGGTGCTGAACAAAGTCCTTACCAAACAGAAAGAGTTTTGGACACTGCGTAGTCTCAAATGACCACGGGA
This sequence comes from Ichthyophis bannanicus, assembly GCA_033557465.1. Lineage (NCBI taxonomy): Eukaryota > Metazoa > Chordata > Amphibia > Gymnophiona > Ichthyophiidae > Ichthyophis > Ichthyophis bannanicus. Next base: position 943,267,951 of record CM066035.1, on the reverse strand, counting down.
CGTGGAGGCCAGTGTGATGAGGACTGCGCTTGGTGCAAGTAAACAGGTTGAGATGGTGCAGAGAGACAAGAGACATGAGGAAGAGACTGGGGAAAGTCAAGGAGGGAAACGCTGTGCGAGGAGGAGATTGATAGTACCCTACACTGTCATTCAGGAGACTCATCCAGGCCACAGGCTGCCCTCAACAGGATTTTAGAGTGAACCACAATCGCTGTGATAGCTCACTGGACAACGTATCGGGGAAGAATGAGATTCAGAAAGGAGGAGACGTTCCAGATGGTCTGCCGAGCCCAGCATCTGAATCCAGCAGTGACCAGTCCAGATCGCAGGTCCCTAGCACATCCCAACAAGTTAGAAGGTGAATGCGTTTAGAAGCTGATTCTGTAAAAACACAGGCGTAAGTCTCTTTTCTAAAGGACTAACAGACGATGTTTGGGTGGCCGCCGTTCTGCAAACGCAAGCGTAAGTCCCATCACACGTACTTTCTGTAGGGATGTGCATGGGGATGGAGCGTAGGCAGGGCCTAAATTCATGTGCTTATGTTATAGAATACTATAATGTATGCACGTTTTCTCGCCAAGCTAGTCGCATAACTGCTGTGACCAGGTTCAGGCCCCCATTCCACAAAGCAAAGTGCTTGCGTGCATTACTTTATAGAATTGGCCCCAAATACGTGCATGGCAATGTGCAGACACTGCATGGGGATTTATAAAGTGACCCTCATAGTGTGACAAATTGTGCATTTTCCTGTCCTCCCTTTGCAAACTCATGCATGTCTGTTGGGGGAACTGGGTGTGACGGGACATGATAAAATCTGTCTCACTGGGGTAGCAGGGGCTGGGAAGCCCCTCTGTGAGTGGTTGTATATTTGTCTCCATTTTCAGTGTGGGTGGGTGGGAATGGGGCTGAGTGTGTGTGTGCACACGTGGGAGCAGACTAAGGGGTTGCATATGTGTGTTTGTGTGTGAGAGAGAGTAGATGGGCTGAGAGGCTCTCTGCGTGTGCATGGGTGAGAGCGTAGGGATTGCGGTGAAGAGTTGGATGTGTATGCCCATACCAATGGTGGAGGAGTTGAAGGACTGTGTGCATTTGTGTGTCCGTGTGAGAGGGTAGGTGGGGTGAGGGACTGTGTCTGTGTGTGTGTGCTGGGTGGGGTGAGGGACTGTGTCTGTGTGTGTGTGAGAGGGTGGGGAGTGGGTGAGGGACTGTGTCCGTGTGTGTGGTGGGTGGGGTGAGGAACTGTGTCTGTGTATGTGTGAGAGGGTGGGGAGTGGGTGAGGGACTGTGTCTGTGTGTGTGCTGGGTGGGGTGAGGGACTGTGTCTGTGTGTGTGTGAGAGGGTGGGCAGTGGGTGAGGGACTGTGTCTGTGTGTGTGGTGGGTGGGGTGAGGGACTGTGTCTGTGTGTGCGTGACAGGGTGGGTGGGGTGAGGGACTGTGTCCATGTGTGTGGTGGGTGGGGTGAGGGACTGTGTCTGTGTGTGCGTGACAGGGTGGGTGGGGTGTGGGACTGTGTCCGTGTGTGTGGTGGGTGGGGTGAGGGACTGTGTCCGTGTGTGTGTGGTGGTGGGTGGGGTGAGGGACTGTGTCTGTGTGTGTGTGTGAGAGGGTGGGGAGTGGGTGAGGGACTGTGTCCGTGTGTGTGGTGGGTGGGGTGAGGGACTGTGTCTGTGTGTGTGTGGTGGGTGGGGTGAGGGACTGTGTCCGTGTGTGTGTGGTGGGTGGGTGGGGTGAGGGACTGTGTCTGTGTGTGTGTGTGAGAGGGTGGGGAGTGGGTGAGGGACTGTGTCCGTGTGTGTGGTGGGTGGGGTGAGGGACTGTGTCTGTGTGTGTGTGAGAGAGGGTGGGGAGTGGGTGAGGGACTGTGTCCGTGTGTGTGGTGGGTGGGGTGAGGGACTGTGTCTGTGTGTGAGTGAGAGGGTGGGTGGGGTGAGGGACTGTGTCGGTGTGTGTGGGTGGGTGGGGTGAGGGACTGTGTCCATGTGTGTGTGTGGTGGTGGGTGGGGTGAGGGACTGTGTCTGTGTGTGTGTGAGAGGGTGGGGGAGTGGGTGAGGGACTGTGTCCGTGTGTGTGTGGTGGGTGGGGTGAGGGACTGTGTCCGTGTGTGTGTGGTGGGTGGGTGGGGTGAGGGTCTGTGTCTGTGCGTGAGAGGGTGGGGAGTGGGTGAGGGACTGTGTCCATGTGTGTGGTGGGTAGGGTGAGGGACTGTGTCTGTGTGTGTGTGAGAGGGTGGGGAGTGGGTGTGGGACTGTGTCCGTGTGTGTGGTGGGTGGGTGGGGTGAGGGACTATGTGTCCGTGTGTGTGTGGTGGGTGGGTGGGGTGAGGGACTGTGTCTGTGTGTGAGAGGGTGGGGAGTGGGTGAGGGACTGTGTCCGTGTGTGTGGTGGGTAGGGTGAGGGACTGTGTCTGTGTGTGTGTGAGAGGGTGGGGAGTGGGTGAGGGACTGTGTCCGTGTGTGTGTGGTGGGTGGGTGGGGTGAGGGACTATGTGTGTCTGCATGTGTGTATGCGCCTGAGGGGCTGGGTGTGTGTGGTGGAGAGGGGTGGGTGGGGAAAGAGTGTGTATGTACTTTGTGTTCTTATTGGCATGCAGGCATTTTGGCCCACTTCCCCCATGCACTCAAATTTTCAACCTGGCACCCAGTTGCACTGTACCCTCCCTTCCACCTCCTCCCTCAAACTCTCCCTCCCTCTCTCCTCCAGCCGCCCCCCCTCCCCTTTCTTTTTTCCTCCCACTCTGGTTTCCTGCCCTCCCTCCCCTCCCCTCCCTTCCCTTCTGCCTAAAAGGTTCAGTATGAGTTCACAGCTATTCTTTGCCACAGCCTTGGCCTGGCCAGCGACAGGCAGAGTCCCCTAGCAGCAGGCACTGCCATTCCTTGCGGCAGCCTGGGGACTTTCCTTTAATAGCCAACAAACCTATCTTTACGGAAGAACAGACCTATCGAAGAACGCATGGGTGAAATGTGAGTTAAAAGTGGACTTGTTTCTCATAGCTCCTTTCCAGGGATAAACAGTGGCTCTCCCAAATTTATCTGACTGGAGAAGAGACGGCTGAGGGGAGATATGATAGAAGTCTATAAATTAATGAACAGAGTGGAACAGGTAAATGTAGATCGATTGTTTACGTTATCAGAATATAGAAAGACTAGGGGACATGCAATGAAGCTACAGGGTAAACTATTTAAGACTAATAAAAGAAAATATTTTTTCACTCAAACTCTGGAATTTGTTACCGGAGGATGTAGTAAAAGCTGTTAGTGTAGCTGGTTTTAAAAAAGGTTTGGACAAGTTCCTGGAGGAAAGGTCCATAAACCATTATTAAAAGGATCTTAATATGTACACATTAGAAGAAAGGTGGGATAGAGGTGATATGATTGAGACGTTTAAATACCTCCATGGCATAAATGCACAGGGGGAGAGCCTCTTTCGATTGAAAGCAAATACTGCTACAGTATGAGGGGACATGGGATGAGGGTGAAGGGGGATAGATTCAGGAGTGATATGCGGAAATATTTCTTTACGAAAAGAGTGGTTGATCCGTGGAATAGTCTCCCAGTGGAGGTGGTAGAGATGAGGACAGTACCTGAATTCAAAAAAGCATGGGACCAACACAGAGGATCTCTAAAGGACAAAAGGGGACTGTTGAAGCTGTTTCTTTGGAAGGACAGACTAGATCATTTTTCTATGTTTCTAGGTAAAAGGGACCCGGGATATCCACTGCTTGACCCAATGCAAGCATGAGGAACCTGTGTCTTTGGGGAAACTGCTCGGTACGTATGACCTAGATTGGCCACTGTTGGAAACAGGATACTGGGCTTGATGGACCTTGGTCTGACCCAGTATGGCATATCTTATGTTATTATGTTATTGTTATTGTCTTTTCCTCCAGGAACTTGTCTTAGCCTCTTCTAAATCCTGCTATGTTAGCTGCCTTGACCACATCCTCTGGCAATTTCATTAAGTGTTGCATAAAAAAACAACTTTAAACGATTTGTTTTCAGTGTGCTGGTCATTAGTTTCATGGAATGTCCTTTTGTTTTGCGTTGTTTTATTTATAACCATTAAACCATTCCACCCAACTCATAATTTTTGTCTGCTTCCATTGCATCACCTCTCCAAGCTGAAGCCTTATCCTCTTTAGCTTTTCTTTATAGAGGGGTCTATGTAGTAAACCGCAACAATGTTTCTGCAAAATACCGCATTGGCATCCAGGTACCCGACCAGAATTAAAGGCTCCGGCGGCGGCGTTCCGCACTACTAGTGTGTTCCCCACTGTGGCTGTTCTTGTTATTGCTGCCTGCTTATATGCTTGCTGCCTGTGCTGTCTCCTTTCTCCAGGTGCTTTACTGCTCTGCTGCCACTCAAGCTCTGATCTCCCGCCTCCCGGAATGCGTCCGCGTTGGCATCCAGGTACCCGACCAGATTTAAAGGCTCCGGCGGTGGTGTTCCGCGGGCGCGCACTGAAGGAGCACACACAAGGAGCAGGTGACGACAGGGGCGTCCAGTTCCATCAGCTTTCTCGTGCCACGCTCTATTCTCGCCTTTCCTCGTTCGTCTCTCTTCTCACGGTAAGCTTGTTAATCCTGCCTAGCTTCTTATTCTTTTTGTCTGGCCCTTCAGCACTAGCCTCTGGCTTTTGCCCTATTCCTATCATGGCTGCCATCCCTGTCATTTGGGGCCACCGCCCAATTCCATTTGTCCCTTTACCTCCAGGATCCTTTTCACGCAATTTGCACAATCTTCTCCCATGTCATCCTTCCCAGCTGCCTGCCAGTCCTCTTCCATCAGCTCCTTCACCCACTGCTCTACTGACATTCTCATTCACTCTCCTCAACTGTCGATCCCTTCGCGCCAAAACTCACCTAGTTCATGACCTCCTGACCCAACATTCCTTAGATGCTCTTTTTCTCACTGAATCCTGGCTCCATGAGGGGGAAGACGGCCTGCTCCACCGTTGCGTCCCTCCAGGCTATTCTGCTCTGCATACTCCTCGCCTCCGCCGGACAGGTGGGGGTCTGGCACTTATCCATAGGTCTTCTCTTACGTTTTCACTGGTTACACCTCCCCCTCACTATCCTGAATCCCTCCTGCTTCGCACGGGATCCTCCCTTCCGGTGTATTTTCTTCTTCTTTATGCCCCTCCTTCCTTGCTTACGGACCTCTGGGATTCCCTACTACTCTCTCTGTCGGACTCTGTTCTTTTATCCCCCCACCAGGTTGTTCTGGGTGACTTCAATGCTCACCTCGGTTCCCAAACCAGGACACGCGACAAGACTCTTGCTTCTCTCTTCAATGACCTAGCCCTCACCCAACATGTAACTTGCCTGACTCATGCTTCTGGTCATACTTTGGATCTTATCCTTACCACCGCATCTTCCCCCTACTCACCAACTGGTATTTGAGTACTCCCTCTTCCCTGGTCGGACCACTACTGCCTATTCTTCTCTTTCCCTCTTCCCTCCTTAGGGTCTCCGACACATACCACTGCGATCCCTTCGCGGCCGATTTTTAAACGTCATCTTACCCCGCTCACTCTTCAGCGTTTTCCTCCTGCTGATTCCCTTCTTCCCCCAGACTTTGCCTCTCTCTCAGTAGATCAGCAGGTGGACTCCTGGACCTCCACCCCTTCTGCTACCCTCGACACTCTTGCTCCACTCCGCCCTGTTTTCTCTCGCTCCATCTCCCATCACCCATGGTATCACCCTGGTCTATACTTACTCCACTCACATCTTCGCCGGGCAGAACGCCTATGACGACAGAAGCCCTCTGCATCTTCTGCCTCCACCTTCCGTCAGGCACACCAGCATTATCGCTCCATGATAACCTCTGCCAAAAAATCTTATTATTCACAACTCGTCGCTTCCTCCTCTAATTCCTCTAGGTATCTGTATCGGGTTCTCAAATTCCTCTCCTCCACCTCCTTCCCTCCATCTTCCCCCACGCCATCCATACTCAGCCCGACCACTCTCGCTTCCTTCTTTTCAAACAAGGTCCAAACTCTTCACTCCTCCTTCCCTACCTGCCCCCGCCTCTCTCCCCCTCCCTCCCCTTTCTCCCTCTCTGTAATAAATTCTCCGCCACCTACTTGCACCTTTCCCAACACCTGGTGCACCTTCGGTCCTGTTACCTCCGCCGAGCTCATTAAAGCCATCTCCTTCTCTCATCAGACCACCTGTCCCCTCAATCCCCTTCCCTCCTCTTGGCTTCTTAACCCCTCTCTCACTCTTATTCCATACGTCTTGTCTATCCTCAATTCCAGTCTTGCCTCTGGCCACTTCCCCACCAGTTGGAAACACGCTATAGTTCGTCCTCTCTATAAAAAGCCTACCTTGGACCCTGCCATTCCCGCCAATTGGCGCCCAGTAGCTAACCTTTCTTTCCTCTCTAAAGTCCTCAAAAAACTCGTTTTCTCTCAGCTTGCCACTCATCTCGATTCCACCCTCTCCCTCCACCCACGCCAATCAGGATTCTGTGCCGGCCACAGCACCGAAACTATTCTCCTAGCACTTCTTTCCGAAATCCACCGCTGCCATAATCGTGGTGACCTCTCTCTCGTTGTCTCACAAGACCTCTCCTCTGCCTTTGATGTTGTCGATCACCGCACCCTCCTTTCATGCCTGTCTGACTTGGGTATCTATGGTACAGTTTTGGAGTGGTTTTGGTCTTTCCTCTCTTCTCATACCTTCGCTGTTCACATGGGTCCCAATGCTTCACCCTCACTCCCCTTTGCAATGTGGGGTACCACAGAGCTCTATCCTTGCTCTCCTACTTTTCAATGTCTTCCTCGCTCCTCTCGCCCTACTCATTCAACAAACGGGCATTTCCTCTTATATCTACGCTGATGATATTCTCTTAGTCTATCATACTTCCTCCTCTGCTCCCGACCTTTCTCCTCTCAATGACTGCCTTACTCTCGTCACCTCCTGGTTCAGCCGCAATTTTCTTCATGTTAATCTGTCCAAATCCTCTGCCATTTGGTTCTCTTTTGGTGCCCCCTCTCCTACTCTGTCACCCACTATGTCTGCTCATCCTATTCCCCTTGTCTCAACTCTTCGATGCCTAGGTGTCACCCTCGACTCCTCCCTTTCTTTTCACCAACACATCTTCTCTGTGGTGTGCGCCTCCTTTTTCCATCTCCGTAGGATTAGATCCATCCGCCCATTCCTTTCTACCTCTGCTATCATTACTTTCGTTCTGTCCCTCGTGATCACTCGTTTAGACTACTGTAACTCTGTTCTTGCTGGCCTCCCCGTTATCAACTTCGTGTCTCCAGTTAGTTCAAAATACTGCCGCCCGCCTAATCACTCACTCCCCTGTTAATGCCCACGTCACTCCCTCTCTTCTCTCCCTTCATTGGCTTCCGATCTCTGTCAGATTCGTCTATAAACGTCTTACCATCACCCACAAGGTCCTGCATACTAGTACTCCACAATACCTTGCTGACATTATTCACCTTCAACCAGCCCCCCGTCTCCTCCGCTCTGCTCACGGTAACCGTCTTTTTCTTCTCTCTCCCTCCCAGGCCCACCTTGAGCTCACCCATCATTCTGCCTTTTTCTTCCTCACCCGGCCCTCTGGAACTCTCTCCCGCACTCCCTCCGCATTGAACCTTCTTTCCCTCGGTTCAAGACACTCCTTAAAACTCACCATTTTTGTCAGGCCTATGACCTTCCTGCTCCTACTGATGGCTCGGACTCTTCCCCGTCGGGCCCCCCCCCTCTGCTAGTTTCGTGACCCCCTTGTTTAAATCACTAGACAGCTCCCTCCCCCTGCCCTGTATCTCTGTTTCTCCCATGTTGTGTCTCACGTCTGTCCTACTTTTTCATTTCTTTTTCTCTCTTACTTTCCTGTCTATCAATGGCGTTCCTTTCTCCCCTTTATTTTCTGTAGCCAATGGATTACTGTATTGTACACCGCCCTGACGCTTCGGCAAGGGCGGTATATCAAATTTTGCAAATAAAGATAAAGATAACTCTTGGCCTATTTACATCCTTAGCTAACAAAATAAGAGATGCCAGACTCGGTGAGATCAAAGGTCCATTGAGCCCAGTATCCTGTTTCCAACAGCAGCCAATCCAGATCACAAGTACCTGTCACGTTCCCAAAAAGGTAGACAGATTCATAGTAACATAGTAAATGACGGCAGATAAAGACCAGTATGGTCCATCTAGTCTGCCCAGTACAATGTCAAGAGTAGGTACACATGCCACTCTGTGCAGGCCACCCCTCCCCATGTCTTTGCTTAGGGGTGAACCCACCACTCCATGTAGGACACCCCTATTTGTTGAGGAATTTGATGGTTCAGTTTATTTTGATATTTTCTTGTTGCTGTAAAGGGATCCACTGTGTCTGTCCCATGCCCTTTTGAACTCCGTCACTGTGTTTGCCCCCACCACTTCCATTCGGAGGGCATTCTAAGCATATACCACCCTTTCAGTGAAAAAGTATTTCCTGACATTGCCTTTCAATTTACCACCTTGTAGCTTCATGTTATGCCCTCTAGTTTTGAAGCCTCTCCTTCTTTGGAAGAGGTTTGTTTGTTCATTATTTTCCTTTAAGTATTTAAAGGTCTGAATCATATCTCCCCTGTCCCTTCTCTCCTCCAAAGTGTACATGTTTAGGTCTTCAAGTCTCTTCTCATAAGGTTTCTGACGCAGGCTCCAAATCATTTTGGTCGCCTTCCTCTGAACAGTTTCCAGTCTTTTTACATCCTTTGCAAGATACGGTCTCCAAAACTGAACACAGTATTCCAAGTGAGGCCTCACCAGTGACTTGTACAGTGGCATAAGTACCTCTTCCTTTCTGCTGGTAATTCCTCTTCGTATGCAGCCCAACATCCTCCTGGCTTTTGCCACCGCCTTGTCGCACTGTTTTGCCACCTTGAGATCTTCAGAAATAATCACTCCAAGGTCTTTCTCCTGATCTGTGCACACCAATCTCTCACCCCCTATCGCATACGTTTCCCTTGGATTTCTGCTACCCAAGTGCATGACTGCACTTCTTTGCATTAAATCTTAACTGCCAAGCATCAGACTATTCTTCCAGCTTTTGTAGATCATTCCTCATGTTAACCATTCCCTCAGGGGAGTCCACTCTGTTGCAAATGTTCGTGTCATCTGCAAAAAGACAGACTTTTCCATGCAGTCCTTCAGCAATATCACTCACAAATACATTGAACAGTGCCGGGCCCAGGACCGACCCCTGGGGCACCCCGCTAATCACCTTCCTTTCATCCGAGTGAGTTCCATGTACCATCACCTTCTGTCGTCTGTCAGTCAACCAATTTCTGATCCAATTTACCATCTTGGGATCTATCCCCAAGCTACTGAGTTTATTGATAAGCCTCCTATGAGGAACAGTATCAAAGGCTTTGCTGAAATCCAGGTAGATGACATCCATCGCATGCCCCTGATCTAGTTCCCTAGTCACCCAGACAAAGAACTCAATCAGATTTGTTTGGCAAGATTGTCCTTCAGTGAAACCATGTTGCCTCGGATCTTGCAATCTATTGACTTTGAGAAAGTTCACTATTCGCTCTTTCAGGAGCGCCTCCATTACTTTTCCCGCTACCGAGGTAAGGCTCACAGGCCTGTAGTTTGACACTTCTTCCCTGTCACCACTTTTGTGTAGAGGTATGACATCAGCCATTTTCCAGTCCTGAGGAACCTCTCCTGTTTCCAAGGATCTGTGGAAAACATCCTTTAACGGCCCTGCAAGAACCTCTCTGAGCTCTTTCAGTATCCTGGGATGTATCTCATCCGGTCCCATGGCCTTGTCCATTTTCAGCTTTGCAAGTTGTTCTAACACCACAATGCTTATCCCGGGGTAAGCAGTGGATTTCCCGGGTCCTCTTTAATAATGGTTTATGGACTTTTCTTCCAGGAACTTGTCCAAATCTCTTTTAAACCCAGCTACACTAGCAGCTTTTACTACATCCTCTGGTAATGAATTCCAAAGTTGATTATGCGTTGAGTGAAAACATATTTTCTCCGATTAGTCTTAAAGTTTGCATGGAATTTTTTATGTATTGCCACAGCCGGGACTTATTTGACAATTTGATCTTTAGCAGTAGTACTGTGAGATTACCACTAGGGATCAGCCGCTGGAGAAGGAGCAAGTGGACTCAGACCCCCATCACCCCTGCAGACTCTTTGGGATACTTTGGGGTGCTGGGGGAGTGTTGGGGGTATGTGAGAGGTGACAGGAAGTTTGGCCCTTTATTTTGAGATGGGATAGCTCTTTGAGGAGGGGGGGGGGTTAAACATTTTAGCCCTGCATCTGTAGCCCCTTGGTCCACCAGGATTTGTGGTCCCCCCAGGGGAAAGAGTCTTGGGACACTCTGATTTGGGCCAGAGGGTCTTTTAGTTTTGCTGGCCACTGGGTGAAAGGGGGGGATACGTTTTTCTGGAACCTTTTTTCATCAGCTCTAGTTATTTTTCCAGTGCAAATAGACCAGTGAAGCTGTTTTTGCATGCTTGTTTTAGCATTTTTTTGCATTAATGAGTTGCTTTGTATGATTTTGCTTCACAGCAGCTCATTAATGCAACATTTTACATACATTTCACTTGAAAAGTATTTCATGTGAAAATTTACTATCATGAAGTGTGCTTTTGTGAAGTGACTTTATAAAAGTTCACGTTCAGCAAAAAATAGCGTAAAATGCCTGCACTTTGGAATTTTGCATGTTTCCAGGCACGTTGAGCTATTTTTTTATCTAAAGTGGAAGTCACTCTGCATTTTAGTGTACAGGGCCTAAAGGATGTGTTCCATTTAACAAGCTGGGACAGAATTAAAGCTGTTTTTGTTTTCCCTGAACTGCTGTCCCGTCTGTGTTTTAAAGAAAACTCTTCCCACCGCACGCGATGCTTACCATATTGTCCTTCTTGCTGGGCTGCCAACTGGCTCCAGATTCGTCTGACAGGCTTAATCCAGTCCCGAGTTTACCCCAATCCATGCAAGGACTTTTAGGGGCTTGTTTACAAAGCCGCGGTAGCGGTTCGCGATCGTTATCGGAGCCGCGGCACAATGGGCCGCGGCTCCGATAACGATCGCGAATCGCTACCGCGGCTTTGTAAACAAGCCCCTTAGTCTTGCTTTTCTCATAGAGTGTAAACGTGACATCAAAAGTATAAGACCCTGTGTACAATGGGTAACCCCAGGACTGGATCTTATCTATTGAGCAAATCTGGAGTCATTTGGCAACCCTTCCTTCTCTGAATCTTTTCTAGTTTCCTTATATCCTTTCGGATGTGGGTCAACCAGAACTGCACAGTAGTCAAGGTCCAGTTGCACCAGGGACCTATAAAGAGGTGTTCAGCTTGTTCTCCATCAGCCACTGACATTCTATTTGCCTTTATTAATTTTGCCAAATCTTTCTGCTGCATAGGGAGTTGTGGGCCTGATATTCTTCTGGGCAGGCTATGCACCGTGTCGGCAAGTAGCCCTGCTTGCTTTAAACCTGGATATTCAATGCAGGGATTATAGGTAGCCCTGGCACTGAATATCTGGGAATTCCCGCACAAAGTAGAAGCCATCAAAGCTAACCGGGCAGTAGTGATATTGCATGCTGCCAGGTTAGCACCGTAAAGATAGGCAAGGGTTTTCCTCGCCTATCTTTTCAGCACAGAGCACTAACCGGGCAGCATGCAATATCGCTGCTGCCTGGTTATCTCGCGCCCCCGCCTCCACTCCACCCCTGACATGCATCAATGCTAGCCGGGAAGCAACGGGCGTAGGGCACATAGATGGGGGTATTCAACGGCACTACCCATGTATGTGCTGTTGAATGTCCACATCTAAGGCATTTATGCTGTTTACTAGGCTGTATATACCATGTAAATGCCCTTCGAATATCGGGCCCTTTATGTTTAGTGGGCATGGGTGGGCTCCGATTTACTTCCTTTGAAGTATGGAGTACTGCAAGGGTCAGTTTTATCCCCACTGTTGTTTAACCTCTGTCTAGCCTCCTTGGTGGATTACACAACATGGGTCATTATGTCATTTCTGCGTGGATGGCATTTAATTAATTGCGTGGCTAAGAGAAGATCAGAGGGTAGATGATGGAAGGGTGAATGACTGTTTCTCTGCAGTGGAAGTGTGGTTAAGGGATCATTTGGTAAAACGGAACTCAGTGACGATGGAGGTCGTGTGGGTAAGTAGGAACCAAAGGTCTGTGTTTGTACAACCAAAATTAAATAACCTGGTCATCGGATTACAAGAGGAGGTTAGGAATCTAGGTACTGTAAATTGTTACAGACATGACTGATGTTGACCCTTCAGGTGACTCGGATTGTGGGGCTTCATTTTGTGGGTTACGACCAGTACCATACTTAGCCGTGTGCGAGTGCTGCGGCCGCACAGGGTGCAAAGGCTTAGGGGGCGCATTTCAGCTGCCTGCTCTTGCCCTGCCGCCACCGCCGTGGAGAAAACAGAGGGTGGCAGCAGCAGGGCAGGAGTAGGCAGTGGCTGGACGGAGGTATGGGGAGGAGGGGCGGGCACGCCTGCTGTGCAAGTCGCTCAGGGCGTGATTCTGGCTTGGTATGGCCCTGGTTATGACAGATCCAGAAACTGAAAGCAGGATTTCTTACATACAGTAATCCAAGCATTGGTTCTTACAAAACTTGATTATTGTAAATGCATCTATAATAGCATCACACATCAACAGTTCGTGCAGAATACTGCAGCCCATTTGGTTGACTCTGACCCCACTGCTCTTTGCACTGGCTGCCCACAGAGTAGTGCAGAAGATTTAAGATGGCGGTGCTTGTTTTTAAGTGCTATCATTGCTGGAGCCCTACGAACTGTCCCATTCCTTGTGATCTAGCAGCCAGAATTTGCAGACGCTCCCCTTGATGGAAGTTATTCATTTGGAATTACACGAAGAACAGCTTTCTGCCTTCTTTATTCTGAATCAACTCCCCTCAGAATATGGTCAGAGACTAGGCATTTGCATTTTAGGAAGGTGGTAAAAACCTATATGTATGATAAAGTATTTTCAGTGTTTCTTGGGCTATATCGTGGTGGGCACCTAGGTGGGGTTCTGCTACTGGAGACGGAACGAGGGGGAGGCAAGTCCTTGGCTTTTCTCCAGGGGGTTTGGGCATCCTCTCCTTCGGTCCTGGGATCTGTCTCTAGTGCTCAGGGCCTTGATGGAGGCCTCCTTTGAGCTCTTGAAGTGTGCTACCTTGAAGGATTTGACGCTTGACTGTCTTCTTGGTTGCAATTTGTTCTGCAATGCAGATCTCCGAACTGCAGGCTCTGTCTTGCCAAGATCCTTATCTGTCCTTTTCAATTGAGGCCATTTCCATTCAGCCTGTGCCTTCCTTCTTGCCTAAAGTGCTGTCCCTCTTTCACGAGAATCAGATGGTTTGTATACCCTCCATCTCTAAGGAACAGTGCTGGGGGAAGGATAAGGATCTTCGCCTTGTGGACGTCTGGAGGGTGCTGCTCCAGTACCTGGAGGTTACAAATTCCTTTGTAAGTCTGACCATCTTTTTGTGCTGTTTGCTGGCCTGCAGAAGGGTGAGGTGGCGGCCAAGTTGACCTTGAGGCACTAGATTGAGACTATTGCCTCTACTTATCTGTTACGGAACTGGCTGGTTCCGGAGGGGTTGCGCACTCATTCTACCTGAGCACAAGCGTCCTTGTGGGTGAAGCAGAGCTAGGTGGCTCCTGTAGACATTGCAGCAGCATGGGCATCCCTTTCCACTTATGTCAAGCATTACTGCTTGGATGTCCACGTGCAGGCAGACACGGCCTTCAGCTCAAAGAGGTTTGCGAGCTGCTGTGTCTTCTTCCCACCCAGTGGTATTGTAGCTTTGGTACATCCCACTTGTCTGGACTGGTCTAACAGGATGATACAGAAGGTGACATTTTACTTACCAGTTAACGTCCTTTCCTTGAGTCCTGCTAGACTAGTCCAGGCCTTGCCTTTGAATCTGTTTTGCTCTGTTTTCTACTGCAGTACTCTAGAGTCTGCCATAATTTCTACTTGGCTGTGCAGGATCATTTCTTCTGACAGCCTTCTGTTCTACTTCCTCTACATAGTTCACATTTGAGGTTGTGTGAGACTTGCTCTGTATTTCCCACATGCTTTGGGACGAATACTGAAGAGAAACTTCTGGTGGCTGAGGCTGGTAGAGACATGGGAGTGATGTCATTGAAACCTGGGCTTTTCATTGTCACCACCAGTCTGCTGTTAAGGGAATACAACCCACTTGTCTGGACTGGTCTAGCAGGACTCAAGAAAAGGAAACTAACTGGTAAGTAAAATGTCACTTTGCCCAAGCATATGAAAATAATAAACAGGGTCAGGCCGTCCACGAGGCGGGCTAGGTGACCACCAAGGGTGAAAACCATGGCCTGCCACTTCTGAACCCTCTCCAATGCAACTTCCTGTTGGAGGGGGGTCAGAAGTGGCAGGCCATGTGTGCTGAAGTACCTGGCCTGCTGTGGCACCAAAGCGGCAACACAAAGCCATCGCTTTTAAACTGACGCTGCCGTCACTACGGCTCCCTCCAGAAGATGGAATTGGTGGCGGTGGTGGCAGCATGTGGGCAGCAGCACAGTACGGCTCGGTATGGGGCGGCACAGCTGGGGCCGCAGAAACCCTTGGGCCAGCCCTAATGACATAGTAACATAGTATATACGACGGCAGATAAAGACCAGTATGCTCCATCTAGTCTGCCCAGCAAGGTGGCAAGAGTAGGTGCACCTGCCGCTCCATGCAGGCCACCCTTCCCCGTGTCTTTGTTTAGGGGTGTACCCACCACTCTGTGCAGGTCACCCCTATTTGCTGAGATATAAGAGATAGTTATATTTATTTTGATTTTGTCCTGTTGCTATAAAGGGATCCACTGTGACTGTCCCATGCCATTTTAAATTATGCCACTGTATTTGCCCCCACCACTTCCATCGGGAGGACATTCCAAGCATCCACCACCCTTTCAGTGAAAAAGTATTTCCTGACATTGCCTTTCAGTTTACCCCCTTGCAGCTTCATGTTATGCCCTCTAGTTTTACAGCTTCCCCGTCTTTGGAAGAGATTTGTTTGTTCATTAATACCCTTTAAGTATTTAAAGGTCTGAATCATAGCTCCCCTGTCTCTCCTCTCCTCCAGAGTCTACATATTTAGGTCCTCAAGTCTCTTCTCATAAGTCTTTTGACGCATTTTGGTCGCCTTCCTCTGAACTGTTTCCAGCCTTTTTATGTCCTATGCGAGATATGGTTTCCAAAACTGAACACAGTACTCCAAGTGAGGCTTCACCGGCGATTTGTACAGTGGCATTAGTACCTCTTCCTTTCTGCTGGTAATTCCTCTCTGTATGCAACCCAGCATCCTTCTGGCTTTTGCCACCGCCTTGTCAAACTGTTTCACCACCTTGAGATCCTCAGAAACAATCACTCCGAGGTCCTTCTCCTGATCCGTGTACACCAGCCTCTTGCCCCCTATCACATACAGTTCCCTTGGATTTCTGCTTCCCAAGTGCATGACACTGCACTTCTTCACATTAAATCTTAACTCCTAAGCATTAGACCATTTCCCACATGTTGGTCAAAATCCAGATGCGGATCTATTGTCACTCCCAAACTGTGCAAGGATGATTTTAAAGGGATCTGAACAGCCCCTCAATTCAGTCCATTTAATGGCATTGACTTAGCAGGACCGCCCACCCACAGCAAAGTCAACTTTCCAACATACAGTCTTAATGAATGAAGAAGCATCCATTCTTCAATTTTATTAAAACCGTCAGCAAGTAGTATATAAGGATCTTCCAATGATGACTGTTTCGGATTAATAATTTAAATGTCATCAGATTAGGCAAAATATAATTTTCAGCAAAAATCTGAATGAACAAAGATTAGCAAAAATGGAGAACTCTGAGGGATCCCACACTTAAGGCCCACTTGAGCTATCTGCCATACAGCACACAGGAATAAAAGGGCCATGGAGCAGATAACTCGAGATAAGTGTTAGAAAAAGGGGTCCTTAGAGTTCCAAAGAATAAGTAGGGGAAAGAAACACAAAAAAATGCACCAAAATTGCTGAAAATTCATTTAAAATTGAGCACAAATTGAACCTTTTTTTTGCTATGCACAGTATTTCAAAACACACAAAGAATAATGGGGTTGATATTCAGAAGGGTTTATGCTTCAGGGGACACTGCATATCCACAGAAAGTGCCCCATATTTTCACAGGGCACTGCTTATCAACAGGAGGTGCCCCATATTTTCACAGGGCACTGCATATCAACAGGAGGTGCCCCATATTTTCACAGGGCACTGCATATCCACAGAAAGTGCCCCATATTTTCACAGGGCACTGCTTATCAACAGGAGGTGCCCCATATCTGCAGGGGGAATTGTATATCCACTGACGGTGTCCCATATCTGCAAGGGGAACTGCATATCCATGGGAGGTGCCCCATATCTGCAGGGGGAACTGCATATCCACGGGAGGTGTCCCATATCTGCAAGGGGAACTGCATATCCATGGGAGGTGTCCCATATCTGCAAGGGGAACTGCATATCCACGGGAGGTGTCCCATATCTGCAAGGGGAACTGCATATCCATGGGAGGTGTCTCATATCTGCAAGGGGAACTGCATATCCATGGGAGGTGCCCCATATCTGCAGGGGGAACTGCATATCCACGGGAGGTGTCCCATATCTGCAAGGGGAACTGCATATCCATGGGAGGTGTCTCATATCTGCAAGGGGAACTGCATATCCATGGGAGGTGCCCCATATCTGCAGGGGGAACTGCATATCCATGGGAGGTGTCCCATATCTGCAAGGGGAACTGCATATCCACGGGAGGTGTCCCATATCTGCAAGGGGAACTGCATATCCACAGGAGGTGCCCCATATCTGCAGGGTGGCACTGAATATCCATAGATGGAGCTACATATCTACAGGAAGGGCTGCATATTTGCATGGAGCATAGAGTATCCTGACAGGGTGCTGTGTAGTCTCAGGAGCTGCAGTGTATCCACAGGGGATTCTGAGTATTTATTTACTTAACTCCATTTATATTCTACCTTCCTAGTCCAAAGACCATTCAAAGGGGTGAACAACCAGTAAGTCACAATAAAATTCTACACGTAACAAGACAGGCACATACTACTAATAAAAACACCACAATAATGTCCTAAATGCCCCACTCTAAACCCAAGAAAATTCCTAACATCTAGTGCACTACTATTGCTGCAAAAGCTCTTTCCCACCAACTCCCTTCCAACTCCCAGTAAAATCTACAGCAATCGAAGCCTAGACAGAGAACGAAAAGGCAAAAAAGGACACAGGATGCAGACAAGCCCTTCTCCACACACCACACACACACAGGAAAATAATCTCAAGGAAGCAGCCAAGTCTCATTTTTCTTAAACACTGGGGGGGGGGGGGGGGGATGTTTATCTGTGACCTAATATCCACCTGCATGGTGTATCACAGAGAAAGCTCAGGCCCTAGAAGGGGCAGACACATCTCCCACACCAAGGGGCTAATGATGTCCGACTGTTTTAATGCATGATCTGGCTAAGATGATTGGGTTTATTAGCAGGATATAGGGAACCATTCACAGAGGATACTATATAACCATGGGGAGGGCTGCATAACCCCACAGAGAGCATTCTGTAGCCACAGGGGGCACTGTATATGTAGTGAAGGTGCTGCTGGTCCTGACAGATCCTGGAATAGGAAGAGGTGGTGAGTATAATTATACTCACGGGATCCCGGCTTTATGAATGATCAGTCTAACCTGCTCACACAGCGAATGATAGCGAATGTTGCAATTTCCAATATATTGTACGCTGCAAGAATCTTTAAGCGCGGCTTCAATCTAGGACGATTCAGAATGGACCTATCATTTGCATAGCACCATTAGACCAGGACTTCCCAGACCTGTCCTGGGGACCCCATAGCCAGTCGGATTTTCAGGGTATCTACACTGAATGAGCAGGAAATACTACTACTACTACAAGGTTTACGTAGTGCTGCATATATATACACATGAGAGTTAGCCCCTGCTCAATAGAGGTTACAATCTATGCAAGAAAGAAACACAACAAAGAGTGGGCAAGAGATAGTTTTAACACACATGGGCGATAACAGGAGAGTAAAGGGTCGGGATCCAAAAGCAGTCTCAAAGAGGTGGGCTGTTAGCCTGGATTTGAATAGATGTATATGTATATGTAAATTTAACTCCAGTAGAGAGGTTACTAGATAATAATTAAAAGGTCTGCGGCTCAGGCCCTAAGCTTTCTTCCCCATCCCAAATACCCAGATCCCTGCACAGAAACTACATGCTTGTGGAATCTCTCTTCTTCACTCACACACAGAACTCAGCCAGATCCTCATCAAATACGACTACAAAACTGAAATTAGAAAGGTAGATACAAAATCTGAAATGAATGTAGAGACACCTAAGGTTCTACCAGCTTTGGAGTGTAGAGAACTCTAGTGGTCTTAATAATTATTACTGTATATGCAACCTTTTTATTCCACCCAGGGCCGGATTTACCTATACGCCCATTACGCCGTGGCGTAGGGCCCACAGCTGGCAAGGGCCCACAAAAATCGAACAAATTAGCTTTTTTTAAAAATAAAATTTAAAAAAAAAACTGCTGGCTGCCGCCGCGGGGCCCCCTCTGCTGCCGCGGCAGCATGGACTGACCCGCGGGGCCCCCTCTGCAAGCTGAATCAATCGGTCCGTCCCTCCCTCTGTGCAGGCTTTGAGAGGCGCGAAGGGAGAGTGTCTCCCTCGCATCTCTATTAAGCCCGCAGGGGCTGATGGGAAATTTCCCATCAGCCCCTGCGAGCTTAACAGAGACGCGAGGGAAACACTCTCCCTTCGCGCCTCTCAAAGCCTGCACGGAAGGAGGGAGGGACGGACGGACCGATTGATTCAGCTTGCAGAGGGGGCCCCGCGGGTCAGTCCATGCTGCCGCGGCAGCAGAGGGGGCCCCGCGGCGGCAGCCAGCAGTTTTTTTTTAAAATTAAATTTTACTTTAGGCCGATGGGGGGGGGGGGGGTAGGACTGGTAATGGGCTATTGGGGGGGCTGGGGCTGGGGCTGGGGCTGGGACTGGAAATTGGCTGGGGGGGTTAAGGCTGGAGGTGGGCTGATGGGGTTAGGACTGGTAATGGGCTGTGGGCTGTTGGGTGGGGGTTTAGAACTGGTAATGGGCTATGGGGGGGTTAAGACTGGTAATGGGCTGTGGGCTGATGGGGGCTGTTTGGTAATGGGCTATGGGGGGGCTAGGACTGGAAATGGGCTGGGGGGGTTAAGACTGGAGGTGGGCTGAGGGGGATAGGACTGGTAATGGGCTGTGGGCTGTTGGGGGGGTTTAGAACTGGTAATGGGCTTTGGGGGGGTTAAGACTGGTAATGGGCTGTGGGCTGATGGGGGCTGTCTGGTAATGGGCTATGGGAGGGCTAGGACTGGAAATGGGCTGGGGAGGTTAAGACTGGAGGTGGGCTGATGGGGTTAGGACTGGTAATGGGCTGTTGGGGGGGGTTAGAACTGGTAATGGGCTTTGGGGGGGTTAAGACTGGTAATGGGCTGTGGGCTGATGGGGGGCTAGGACTGGTATTGGGTTGGGGGGTTGCTAGGACTGGAAATGGGCTGATGGGTGGCTAGGACTGGAAATGGGCTGATGCAGGGACTAGAAGGGAATGGATGCTGGGTGAGGCTGGAACTAGAAGGGAGCTGATGTTGGGGGAGGATTAGAATGGGATGGGCTGGAAGAGTAAAATGGAGAAGGGAAAAATATTTTGTGTGGGAGGGATAAAAAATCTACAATTGGCCGGGTATTGGGAGAGTAAGTGGGGACTGAGGATGGAGGGGTAAAATTTGAGTGGATGAAATAGGAATGAGGAAAGAGCAAAAGGAGAAAGATTAGTATGTTAAAGCAGATGTAGAGAGAGAATGGAAAAGAACTAGAAAAGAGAAGAAAGGACAAATGGACAGCAGACGATGGAGAGTTAGCAGAAGACACGAAGAAACCAGAAGAAAGTGGCTGGAGCAATTGCAGTTGAAAAAAATGCACAAAAGGTAGAAAAATATCTCTTTATTTTGAATTTATTAATTGGAATATGTCAGCTCTGGTAAATGTGCATCATTAACTCTGCGCTTTGTTTAGTACAAGAGCAAATTAATGTATAGTTTTATTTCTACAGTGTTGTACATTCCAAGTTTGGCTTTTGGGATTCCCAGTTTAATTATTGTCTTCCTGTTTCTAAATTGTGATTACTTGTTTGGTGATGGTCTATGTTCTGCATGTGTAACTGAGCTGAGGTGTTCTGTTTATATAATTCCTATTTGACATTGCCACTTGTTCTCTTTCCAAATTAGGTCATGTATTGTTATTCTCTGAAATGTATTGGTTTAATATTTGCAGTGTTGCCTTTTGATTGGTAGAGTATGGTGCTTTGTGAGTCCTGGTAGTGATGTTAGGATACGGCGGGTTTGCTATGGGTTCTAAATGGGCAGTGTTTGTAGTAGTTCCTAATTATGTCTGGCAGTTGGCACTGGATTATAGTAATGTAGAAATCTTTTAGTCTTTCTTTATCCACACACTCATTAAGAGGCACGTTTACTAAAAGTTAGTATATGGTAACATTACGCAAATATTTATGCAAATGAGGCCCCTTATGCAAATGAGGCCCCGCACCCCCCTTGGGCCGCCCCTGCTGGGGACCCACAATTTTTGTTGGCGTAGGGCCTCACTCAAGGTAAATCCGGCCCTGATTCCACCCAGTCCTTTCGAGAACTGGGAGAGTTCTTACCAGTGAGGCAACGATAGGAGGAAACCTTGAATTGGAAGGAAAACTGAATGGTATAAATATGAAGCCCCAAAATGACTTTCCTGATGTTGGCTTTCTAAGCCACTGCAACACACAGTACCGGCTGATTAAGTTAACACCCTAGGGGGTCACGTGATTCTGTGCTGCTGAAAGGGCATATATGCCCAGAACTCCTGGGCCCTCACAGACTGAATCCTATCCAGAGATGTCTTAATTAACCCCCATCCGGAAGAAACGCTACTCTCGAATGAGAGTCAAGAAAGCAGATTTGCTGATGTAGCCCAATGTCAGCTCGCGCTGGGCAAAAAGAAAGAGAGAAGGAGAAAGAGAAGCTGAGAGCCCCGGAAAGCAAAATGGGTGACTGTGGGGCCCTGAGCTCAATCTGTCTATGAGTGGCAGCCTTGATGGAAGAGGTTTTGGAGGTGGTGGTCAATGCGCTTGGAAAGGACTTTGATGAAGTTGAGAAGCTGGTAGACTGACTCGAGTGATCAAGTTATTTCATGCTAGAGTGGTTGCGATGAAGAGGTGCTTGTCGGAGTCAGAGGATGCAGATTGCCAAATGCAATGTGATAGAGCACTGCAGCAAATAGTAAATAAGCAAGCGGAGAAGATTATCATAGAAAATCGTTCGAAGAGGAACAACTTACACTTTATGGATATCCCGGAGTCGGTGACTGAAACTGAGTTATGGGAATACCTGGAAACATGGTTAGCCCTGATTTTGACTCTGTCAGAAGGACCAATCCCCATGATCATCGAGAGGGCCCACCAGCTTGGCCTACCAGAGCGACCCAAGGTTATTATAGCCTGTTTTCTTAATTTTCATCAACAGAAAGTGGTGCTGAGGGTCTCACAGCTATAGTGGCAGGAACTAGAGTGCACTCATAAAATGATCATCTTTCAGGACTAGTTCAACCTGCTTATGGGTCGGAGCCGGGAAATGGTGCTGGTGTGTTCATACCTGCATGCAAAGAGAGTGCATTCCATGCTGCAATATCCAGCATGCTTGAGAGTGCAGCATAATGGAGCGGTACGGTTGTTCCTGTGCCCAAAAGAGGCAATGCAGTTCCTGAGCCGGAGCTTGCAGAAGATGTGCCTGTGGGATCAGTGGCCTGAGGGGTCTAGCATATCAGAGTGGCTGATTTGCAGGACTGTCCCTTGAAGGAGAATAAGTGGAACTTAATTAACTGTGTGCACTGAGACTGTGGATTATAAGGATTTTATTGTGATCGTTCCCCAGCCCTCCAAGTCCTACATACCATCTCTTTTGACAACCCCCCACCCTTCAGATCACCTGTTCTAGCAATGTCATACTTCCCAGCCCATTTGATTTCACCACTCATTCTCCCGCCCAGCTCCTATAATGGTTCTCAGTACCTACTCAATCTCCAATCTCTGCTCACCCATAGAACCTCAGATTCCTTGTGCCCATAGCTCTGCCCCAAAGACGACATCATCATTTGTAACTGCCACTGACAGCGTTAAAGCTGCAAACCTCAAGTGCATTTGCACCTGGCAGGCCTGAACTTAAGGACCATGCCAAAGGGCCCTTAGACATGGCCCTTGGGGTGGACTGGAGTGATTCCTATGTCAACAGCGAGCCCTATACACACCGTTTGGAGCATCACATAGGCATAATCCGTCCCCCGCACCCATACGACGACCCTACAATCATACAGGTTAATATCCGACCTTCTCAGTAATTCGGAAAAAGCAAGACAAAGTAAGACAGAGCCATCTGTAACAGAGCCCACTATGTCCTACCGTGATCACGCTCAAGCCTCACACACTACATGAGTGAGATTTGCCTCCACAGCAGCTCTATCTATGCAACTCTAGATCAGTGAGGTGAAATCACACACAGCATTCACCATATCTGTTGGCCTACAGAAATAATATAAGAAAGACCATCCTCTGCCAAAATTCTGGAATTATGCTTGGAAACCCTATTGAATCAATCATGGCCACCACAACGTTCTTAATAACCATTTTATCCATCTCATACACACAGTATCCTTAGTTTTCAACTTAACTCTCATCCAAATCATACATCAAAACACCCACTATGATATAACCACTTCCATATCCAAAGCAAGGGTCAGGTATTCCTAGAATCTCATTAAAATCAAACCCCACAAATCTATAACAGCACACCTCAACAACCATGCAATTTACCCCCATAGCCCAAAATGTGTTCTCAACGCCCACTCAGCGCACAACAAGGTCCCTGTATTATTTGATTATCTCAACGACCACAATATAGATATAATATGCATGACAGAGTCATGGTTCAACAACACAAACAATCTGTTAATAATAAATCAACTCCTACCATCGGATTTTAATCTTTTCAACTGTCCCAGGTCTAATTGCAGAGGTGGAGGCATCTTTATTTTAGCCAGGGACCACCTCAAATTCCATAACATCACCCCCAACTCAGAAGGAGGAATGGACATCCTCATCATCTCAAATAAGCACATCATGCTCTGCCTAGCTTACAGATCCCCAACTGTACTTGCTGATGAATTATCATCCCTCCTGCAGACAATCTGTGACCTCTCTACAAGAAACATGCAATTACTGCTACCAGGCGGCCTGAACCTCCCCTCCATCCCACCTAGGCTCTCCAAATCCTTCATTGAAGCTATGGATGCACTGGAAATCACCCAGATCATCAACGAACCAACACACAAAAAAGGACCTATCCTAGATCTCATATTCACTCATAAACACATGATCACAAATAACTGCATCTCTTCCTCATCATATCCCCAGTCCCTTGGTCTGACCATAAAACAATCACGTTCCATCTTCCTCTAAACACGCACAAATGCACACACCCTACCACAGCCCGCTAAAAGGAGAGTCCAATGCCTAGACAAGAATAAGTTCTTAGATAAAGTTGTTCCACAGATAGCACATCAATTCGAAGACCTCAACATCTTGATTGACAGCTGGGACCTCGTAAGGTGCAAAGCAGCAATCGCACCCCAAAGAGCCACAAGAAAACACCACTCTGCAGTATGGTACACTGCAGATCTAAGAAGCACTAAACATGAGCTCAGACAGCTTGAGAGAAGATGTCAGCGATCCAAGACCACACATGACCATGATGAATGCATGCCTAAACTACAAGAATACCAGAATGATACACCAAAAGAAGAAGGAACACCACGCCAAGCTCATTTTCTATTTATTAAATCACCCCAGAAAATGATTCGGCATAGCGAAATCATTAGTTAAAAATCCTACTCAAGAGACGAAGCATGCCACCCCATCTCCACAAGCACTAGCAGACCACTTTCAAGCCAAAACCTACCAGATGAGCAAATACTAACTGCAATCATATTGCGACCAAACAACAACCCAGTACCTTCCACCTGGCATACCTTCAACTTAATCTCACTAAAGCACCTAGAGCGTGTTATCACAAATCTCAACACCACCACGTCCCCTCTAGATCAATGCCCAGTAAGCGGGATCAAAATGTCTTGTACTCAGCTTGCCCCCACACTATTCGAGATCACACAACACTCTCTCATCCAAGGCTACATGCCCATCAAACTCAAGCACGTCTCTGTCTCACCAATAATCAAGAGTCCATCGTTAAACCCAGAGAGCCCTAGCACAAATAGACCCACATCCAGTCTACCTTTTCTGGCAAAGATTACTGAGAAGGTTGTGTAGCTTCAGCTCCAGATCACCCCAACTTGCATGCACCTCTTGACCCACAACAGTATGGGTTTAAGCCCAATCATGGTGTAGAGACCCTTCTAACTGCACTTATGGACAGATTAACACAAGGCATACAAAGAACTCATCAAGGATTCATCCTACTGTTCCTGGACATCACATCTGCCTTTGACTTAGTTCCTCACAATGCGCTATTACAGCGCCTGCAACCCACAGGACTAGGCATAATATTGAAATGGTTCAGCTCTTACTTAACAGGCCACCAACAGCAAGTAAGAGCAGCAGGAATTGTTTCCGCTCCACACCAAGAAGTTTCTCAAGGCTCTGCGCTGTCCTCATATCTTTCAACTTATTTCTGCAACCCATTTGCTCAATTATTCAAGCACATAATATTTTCTAACATATTTATGCAGACGATATTCTGCTTTATGTACCCTTCTCCTTTACACGGCCCATCTACACCTTACATCAATCACCCATTGGTTATCAGAACACAACTTGCTTGTGAAATTATCAGATCTCTTACAAACTTCTTATCATCACTTTCCATGCCTTCTATTATTTATTTATTTATTTAGCTGCATTTATATCCCGCTTTTCACTGGGTCAAAGTGGTTGGGGGATACATTTAACACGAGGGGATATGAGACACATACACTAATACTTACAGGGAACATGGGCAATGGAGGGTTAAGTGGCTTGCCCAAGACCACAAGGAGCACCTGCGGGACTAGAAACCCCAGTCCTTCCGGCCCAAGGTTGCTGTCCTCTAGTGGGATTTGAACCACCGACCTTCTGGCCTGTAGTATCTTGCCCCAACCACTAGGCCACTCCTCCCTATTACAATACCCTCCCGTTTCTGTCCCAGTCCCTTCGCGCATCCTGCGATCTGGTTCTCAGAACTTACTGGCAATGCCAGGTCTCCACATCATCCATTCCACTGCAACCTGCTCCTCTGCATTTCAGGTGATTGCACCAGTTCCTTGGAACTCTTTTGCTCCCTGTCTTCATACTCAGCACTCCTCATGTTTCAAGGCCCAGCTTAAGGGCCACTTTTTTGGCCAAGCCTTCCCTTCTGCTGCCCCCTAACTATTCTGTCCTTGTTTTGGCCATTCTTAGGCCATGCATTTACTCGCGCTTAGAAGTTGCCCTTTTCCCTTGTCTTGTCCTTGTCTGCCCCAGCCTCTCCCTACCATTGTGATCTTATGGCATTTATTATCTATTGTAACTTAGGCCCCCTGTCCCTCTCTTATCCTTGCTGTTGTCATCGTCATGGTCTTCCTCTGGCTTGTGTGTTTGCTTTCTCATTTTATATTTATTGTACACCGCCTAGGTATGCTGATGATGGGCGGTTTAACAAATGAAATAAACTGCAACTGTATTGCAATATAATCCTACAAGGACTACTGAATCACACGATTCACTCGTTACAGCTGGCACAAAACACTGTTGCACGAATCCTCTATGGAGCAGCCAGAACAGATCATATAACCCCAATCCTCAGATACTTACACTGGCTCTTCATAGCGAGCCGCACAAAATACAAGACCTTGCTTGCCATTTTCAAAATCTCACATAGCCTTTCCTCGGTATACCTACAGCCTTTATTACACGAGACAGCAGACTTCAGACAGAGAAGAAGCAGCACACAAAATTCCTTCACCATCCCCACAGTGAAAGTGAAGAGCAACTAGAGCACCTCAAATCGAGTCTTCTTGCTATATGCCCCAAGCATATGGAATGCGCTCCCTCAGAGCTTATGAGACATCCACGACCTATTAGACTTCTTTAAGAGACTGAAAGCTCATTTGTTCATATGGAACGCGCTCCCTCAGAGTTTACGAGACATCCACGACCTATTAGACTTCCTTAAGAGACTGAAAGCTCATTTGTTCATTGAGCACTTTGGTAGAGAGGACTAGTTCTCCTCCTATCATTAAGTGCCCAGAACTCTACCCTCCAGTTAGCTATTCTGAGCACACTATAATTTAATTTACTCAGTCACATTCCCTGGTTCTGTCCCTCCCCTCTTCCCTCTCAATCATATTGATTCTCCAGCAATATGCATATTGTTTCTTACTTTTGGTTGTTCCTATTTGGTGATATGTAACTTAAATGTTCTTGTTAAGCTGTTAATATGTAAACCACCTTGACATTCTGATAAGGAGGTATATAAAAGCAGTTAAACAAATAGATAATGATGTTCCCAATCTCATGCATATTTTGAAAACCCTACTGATTGTGGGATCACCAGGACAGGTTTGGGGAATCCCTGTACTAGGCTTGTCAGTTACACAGAAACATGACAGCAGAAAAAGACCATATAGCCTATCTAGTCTGGCCTTCCATATCAACTACTATAGTTCCCTTTTTTCCTTTAGAGATCTTTTGTGTTTGTCCCATACATGTCCTTGTCTCTACTACCTCCACTGGGAGACTATTCCACACATCTACCACTCTTTCTGTAAAGAAATATTTTTGCATATTACTCCTGAGTCTATCCCTTTTCACCCTCATCTTATGTCCCCTTGTTGAAGAGTTTGCTTTCAATCCAAAGAGACTCTCCTCTTGTGCATTGATGCCATGGAGGTATTTAAACGTCTCTATCATATCTCCTCTATCCCGCCTTTCCTCTAACATATACAGTACACATTAAGATCTTTAAGTCTGTCCCCATATGCTTTATAACGAAAACCACTAACCATTTTAGTAGCCACCCTCTGCACCGATTCCATCCTGTTTATATCCTTTTGAAGGCGTGGTCTCCAGAATTGCCCACAATTCTCCAAATGAGGTTGCACTAGAGACTTATACAGAGGCACTATCGCCTCCTTTTTTCTGCCGGCCATTCCTCTTCCTATGCACCCAAGAGCCCTGTTCTGTGGCAGTCAAAATCTGTTCAAAACACAAAGATAAGACAAGATAATACCTTACGGCAATAGTTCCCATACCTGGGGTCAGGACACCAGATGGGGGTCACATTATCAGTGGATGGGGTCACAGAAACATGGCTATTTCTCCATATCTCAGGAGCTTTACTGTGACCTGTGCCACGTCACCAGTCAGCATGTTACATGTGAGCCAGACAACATTCGTAGGTCCTTGCTCCTCCTGGGTAAGCTTCCTGTAAGTCTTGAAACCCATGCTGATTTCTGGGGTCTTTAAGTACATACTGCACACTGGCACAAGGGACTTTTCGTTGACTGCCACTACTGTTGATGTACCTTCCTACTTTAGATGAGTGGAGGGAGGGGAAAGAGGCTGTAGACTTGCTATTTTGATTTCATCATCATCTGGGGGGTCACGTGAATTTTTAGTTCTTAAAATGAGGTCATACGGAATAAAAGTTTGAAAAGCACTCTTTAAGGAGACCTTAACTGGTTGGGAATATCTGGGGGAGACAGAAAAGCAGTGGGCACAACTGAAAAGCTATATTAAAGGCAATGACAATTTTTGTTAAGAAAGTAAATAAAAGTAAGAGGCAAAGGAGGCCACTATGATTCTTAAAAGAAGTAGCTGAAAAGGTGAGGGAAAAGAGGGCAGCCTTCATAAAATATAAGTGCTCAGAGAAAGAAGAAAATAACTGACAGTATTTAGAAAAGCTAAGAGAAACTAGGAAAGTAGTCAGGAAAGTAAAGATGCACCTGGAAGAAATAGCCAATAAAGTAAAATTGGGGGACAAGATTTTTTTTTAAATATGTTAGTGATAGGAGGGTGTGTAAACTGATATTGTCAGAACCAAGGATGAACTAGGACCTGAGAAAACACATACAAATTATGAACAGAAGTGAGATCTTGAGCGATTTTCAAAAGACTGTTCATGATGGGCTAGTTAAGCTAAAAGTAGACAAAACATTGGGGCTGGAATGGATACATCCGAAAGAACTGAATGAACTTAGGGAGGTTCTGACAGCTCTGCTGTTTGACCTTTTCAATGCTTCTTTAGAGTTGGGAGTGATCCGGAGGACTGGAGAAGGGCGCATGTGGTCCCTCTACACAAAAGTGGAAATATAGTAAAGATGAGAATGGGAACTACAGGCCGGTTTACAGTACAGTATAGGGTGTGAAGTAGTTCTGCGCCCAAAGAAAAGCAGATCCTAGGAATGATTGTAGCAGATGATCTTAAGAATGTCAAACAGGTAGAAAAGGTGATAGTGAAAAAACCTGGAAGAAAGCTTGGGTACAGAAGAAGAGGAATGACCAGCAGAAAAATGAGGAGATAGTACCACTGCATAAGTCTCTAGTGAGACCTCATTTAGAGCACTGTGTACAATTCAGGAGGATATAAACAGGAAGGAGTTGGTCCAGAGAGTGGCTACAAAAATGGCCAGTGATCTTCATCATAATGCATAGGGGAATAGACTTAAAGATCTCAATATGGATACTTTGGAGGAAAGGCGGGAGAGAGACGATATGATAGAGATGTTTAAATACCTCTATGGCATAAATGTAAAGGAGGTGGCCCTCTTTCATTTGAAAGGAAGCTCTAGAACAAGGGGGTCACATGATGAAGATGAAAGGGGGATGACTCAAGAGTAATCTGAGGATATATATCTTTATGAAAAGAGCTGTGGATGTGTGAAACAGGCTCCTAAGAGAGGTGGTGGATATGAGGACTATCTGAATTCAAGAAAGTGTGAGACAAGAGACAAGCATAGAGGTTCTCTAAGGGAGAGCAAGGGATTATAGAGTTTAGCAGTTGGTGTCAACGAGCAGACTGGATAGGCCATATGGTCTTAATCTAGAAGCTTCAAGAAATGAAAATATGGATAAAAAAATCATTTTAATCTTTTTTTTTTCTGAAAACATGAGATGTATTCATCTAGATTAATAGCATATGTTATAATGCCCTGTTCAATGTAATTTCAGTTTGTTCAATGTAAACCGCACTGATGCAGAATAGCGCAGTATATAAGAGAATGTAAATAAATAAATATGTTCAATTGAAAATTACTGAGTATATTCCCAGAAAAAAAGAATCCTGGAGATTATGCTTGGGAAGAGCCCCGGTTTAAGATATAAAAGCAATCTCAAGCAAAGCAGTTTCATAAACTGGATTTGATTATGGCCTGAGAGCAAGATGCAGTGACTCAGGAAGATTGCTGCAGCCATATGGCGCGGCCAGGTGAAGCGCGCCGTCAGGCGTTGGTAATGGAGGAGAAGAGCACAGATAGCAGAGGGCACTAGGAGGGCTGCAGTGAGAAGATGAGAGACGTAATGAGGAACAGAGACAGAAAAAGGGCAAAGAGGGAAACGGGTTTGGAAGGAAAGAATAAAGTTCTAACTTGGTTTCTGTGTAAATTTAATGTGGAGCTGGGGCATCCAGGCGGCGATGTTGGACAAGCATAATCAGGAGAGAGACATCTAAGCCGAAACAGCATATGGTCCCCAGTCTGTTTGCGCTGTGGTCCTTCCTCCTTTTCTGGGTCCAGCTGAATATAACTTGCCTTTTCCATCCCACGGTCTGTCTGCTTTTTCCCACACAACAGAGCCAAGGGATAGGAATTTTAACAGGACCTTGAAATTCAAACTCTCAGCATAATCTCTCTCTCTGAGCTAAACAACAGAACATTGTATTCAATTAGACTCACAGCAGGTGAAAACTCTAATTAGCCAATGCACTCTCAATTGCCTTTTTCCTATCTCACACCCCCACACACAAACACACACTACCTTTTCCTTTCCCTTTTTTCTCATACCAAGAGCGATCTTTGAGTCATGTCTCAGTGTAGAAGCAAATTAACCCTTTGATGTGCTGGCTACATGGCTATCCAGTGGGGAAGCTGTTGTTCTAGAAAGTTAGACTTTACAGTGTTCTTAATTTGGCAACTATATGAAAAGTCTGTTTCCATTTTAGACACTTTTTAATGATTTGTTTTATTCCCGATCGTACAAAAGGACTTAACGAACCTTACAACTTAGCTGATGGTTTGAAAGCAAATATACAACACAGTACATAGATAAAATTGGTATGTTGAAAAGTTTAAAAGCCCCTTGAAATTTGCATATAAGCTGAGAGCCAGAAACATGTGCCTAGACGTGACATATCGCTGACATTCACAACCTGAGCGTACACAGAATTTATGTCAACACTTTAATAGTGATATCACACTATTAACTCAGAACTCACTAGCTGCTGTAGGAGACAAAGTACTGACAGAATCTGTGCAGGCTTGGGACCAACATATGGACTCAGTTGCATAAATTCTGCGCAAGCAGCTCCCGCATGGCAGAAAGAAAGCCCAGGCAAGACGAGGGCCCCCGTGCCCTCAGTACCCGCACTGCAGTAGGTAGGCAGAGTGCACCAACACCTTACTTTAAATGATGTTTGCCACACTACCTCCCGTCCCTGCTCGTAAGGAATACTTCTCGAAACAGCTATTTCTCTGGGAACAAGTAGACTGAGCCCACATGGTAACCTTCCCCAACTTTCAACAAAAGCCTTTGAGAGATCCACCACACATGCGTGGCTGCCTTCACGCCCAAGGGTGCTATCTTGCCTCAGTCTCCTTTCTTCCGTGGAGCCCATCGGACATTCACGTGCAGCCTGGAAAAGGTTGCTTGTTAGAGAGAGAAAAAAGAAAAAACAAGCAACTTTTTCCAGGCTGGATGTCCCTATTTTTTTCTTTCTCCGATACACATACTGGTGCCTATTGCCTCCCTGGGTCCGCTGCTGCCTTGGCGCCACATTTTTCTTGGGTCCTTTTTCCCTTTGGAGTCTTTTCCCTTGGTGTGCAGGAAACCTCATGCCCTCCCTGGCTAGGACTCTTGAGTTTGATCTCGCAGGCACTATCTTCCCTGCTGTGTCCTCGGCTAGTGGGTTCAAGCAGTGCAACCGCTGCAGACACACTAAGTCCCGCACGGGATCCACACAATTGCTGCATCCATTACCTCAGTGCAGACCACGACTCCTCTTCCTGTGGACAGTGAGAATCCATGTTCGTAAAGACCTCTGTTTCGGCCACAGCATCACTCGTGAAGCTGGCACCCTTGGGAGCTGCCGCAGTGGCCTCGGCCTAGCGTGACAGCCATGCCCATTCTGAGCCCCGAGGT